>WWBZ02000062.1:0-2400000 GCA_011503125.2 Botryosphaeria dothidea
AACCCTAACCCTAACCCTAACCCTAACCCTAACCCTAACCCTAACCCTAACCCTAACCCTAACCCTAACCCTAACCCTAACCCTAACCCTAACCCTAACCCTAACCCTAACCCTAACCCTAACCCTAACCCTAACCCTAACCCTTTTAGTTATTCGGCTTTAAGAATACCTTACTAGGCCAATTTTCGACTTAGAATAGCTTCTCTATACGCGTCTAGTTCGAATCTATAGTTAGTAAAGAACGGAGATACGTTAGTTAACTCTTATTTAGCGCTGTTATAGGCGAACTATACTATAGGTAGCTATATAGCCTAATCGTCCTATAGGTAGTTAACGAAATAGCGGAGGTACTATTCGAGAGTCCGGTTTATCCGTTCTATTTAACCGTCCGTTTACGGATATACGGTTATAGAGAGTTTATTCTTAGCCCTAAGTTAACGTATAAGCGTTTACCAAAATTTAGAACGCATTAGCTTATTCCTATCCGAAACTAGTTCTTCCGGTATTCCGTAATCCGTAAAGATATATCGGAGGAACGTATAGGCTAACTATTCTATATTCGATGCCTCGAGGTAGAGTAAGAAGTAAGCGTACTTCGTAAGTCTATTAATAAAGACTAGGATCGAGTCGTACTTAACTCTAGTAAGCGAATCTCTCGACTATAGTAGCTTCGTAATAAAGTCTAGCGTAACTAATTACTATAGTCGTTCTAGAACTTCTAGAGGTTATAGTTATCCGTACGGAGCGTGTATCGTAGCTTTGCTTCTAATATAAAGGTTATATTACGAGACTATACGCTAGACTATCTTCCGTAACCCTAGAAAGTAGAAGTTTCGTATAATCCTTTCGGTTATCCTGTCGATGCCCTAATATCTATACGCGGGTACTTCGTATATATCCTTAACTAGTGCTTCTTATAGTCTTACCGGGATATAGATTAATCCTTTAAAGAGAAGCGTTCCTTCCTTATCTCGAGTAATACGCGGGTCGTCCTTAAGCGCTAAAAGTTCCTACGCGAAGAAGTCCTATACGTATACTTCTTAGATCTTTAGATACTATAGGTTTAACTCGATACGAAGTATTAGGAAAGACGGTCTAGTAAAAGTAAGCGATCTATCGCTATCTACTGCGAATACTATAGAATACGGCTCGATTCGTCCTTCTATATAGTCTACCCTTCTACTAAGCGCGTTAGCGGCGGCGTTATCTATATCTTTTCTATATATAATCTTAAAATCGTAGGAGGCTATTTCTTTAGACTAGCGAACCTATCGTCGGTTTAGCTTCTTAGTCGTAGTAAAGCGCGTAAGGTTTTAATAATCGTAATATACTACTATCTAATAGCTGGCTTCTTTAAGATAGTATCTCTATTACTTAAATACTAAGACGATTACTAAGAGCTTCTTATCGTAAGTATTATAGTTAAGCTCTACCGGTATGAACTTTCTAGAGTAAAACGCGATTAGGTACTATTTGCCTTAATCGTCAGGCTAGCTAAGATATGCTCCGAGGGCGAATCCTAACGTATTAGTTTCTACTTCGATAGGTTTATTAGGATCGTATATCCCTAGAACCGGTGCTTCGTAAAATATCCGTTTAAGCGATTCGAAGGCTTATTGCTAATCGTCTTTCTATTTAAAGCTATACTTCTTTCGGGTAAGTCGCGTTAAAGGTTCCGTAACCTTTAAATAGTTCTAAATAAACTTTCGGTAGAAGTTCGCGAATCTAAGGAAGGACTAAACTTTCTTAATCGTCTTAGGTACTAGCCATTCTCTAATAGAATCCAGTTTCGAGTCGTCTATACCGACGTGACCTAGGGTAATAATAAAGCCTAGGAATTCCGTTCTTTAAACGTGCTATTCGCATTTCTCGGGTACGATAGATAGATTCTTTACCTAGAGGGCTTCTAGGACCTTTCTAATATGCTTCTTATAATCCTCGAGGGTCTCTAAAAAGATAAGAATATCGTCGAGGTAAGCTAAGTAGAAGATATCTAAGTATTCGCGTAGCGTATCGTTAACGAGATTTTGGAAGGTTGCTGGCGCGTTGGTAAGCCCGAATAGCATAACCGTATACTCGTAGAGTCCTAGCCTCGTTCTGAAGGCTATCTTCTATTCTTCCCCTTCTTTAATCCTAACTAGGTAATATCCTTCCCGGAGGTCCAGCTTCGTAAAGTACTTTACTTTCCCTAACTTATCCTAGAGCTCGTCGATACGTAGGAGCGGATAGCGGTTCTTAATCGTAATATCGTTAAGTTGTCGGTAGTCGACATAGAGGCGTAATTTACCGTTCTTCTTTAGGATAAAAAGGATTAGATATCCGGCTAATAACGTCGAAGGCCGAATATATCTACGCTCGAGGTTCTTCTCGATATATTCCCTTAAAGCCTCTATTTCCTTTGCTAATAAGGAGTAGATAGGCTTATAAGCTAGCTTCGTGCCCGGCTTAAGTAGAATCTCGTAGTCCCATGGTTAATGCTTTAGCAAATCTCCCTTTCCTCTTTCTTAGCAAACGGTTCTTAAGTCCTAGTACTCGCTAGGTACCGTTTCTATTTCCGGTATTAGAGGTTCTCTATATGGATTGTTCCATGTCTCCAAACTACCGTGTTGTCCTCTTCTAATCCTCGCGGGATCGTCTCCGCCAATAGGAGTAGGACTGTCCTTATCTCTAAGCCTTTCCCGTACGGCCTTAGCTAATACTCGTTGTTGCACCGCCCGTAAGGGTTTGATGTACATAAGGCAGACCTGCTGGCCTTGGCGTCTTATACGCTTAAATGCCTCTCCTAAGATCGTCTGGACGTCGATTTAAGGTTCTGCGGCTACTAATTGCTTACGCGAAGCCTTACTCTTAGCCTTATACCTTTTCCTCGTAGTCCTTCGTGACGTATACTATACTTATTCGTCGGGAATACTAGACTCGGTTAGTCTTACTCCGCTTAAGGTGCTGCATTTTACCAAGGAGGCGGCGTCTCGTACGCTACTATCCTGGTCCTATCTTACGCTTCCCTTAAGGTTGCCGTCGATGCTGCCGTCGCTAGGTCTTACGCCATCGTTACTAGAGTCGTAGCTTAATTTAGGGATATCGTTTCGCTTAGTAGGGCTTATTTCTATAATAGAGCTATATTTTACTAAGGAGGCTTCGCCACTTGCGTCGCAGTCCTAGTACTAACTTATACTACTATCGGAGTCGCCTATATAGTTACTATATTTAGGCCTTATACTAGCTACTTCCCGTATTAATATCGATAGGAGCTTTCGAAGGGTATCTAACAACCTATTCTCCTTCTATAATCCTTATTTTCGTAGAAGGTCCTCGAGCTTCTCTCGAAAGATAATAGAGTCTCCTTCTCCGAAGTCGAAGATAGGTTTCTATATTCGGATCTAGGGTATACCTAGAATAATATCGTGCCTAGGAATATATTAGACGTCGAGGGAAATCCGTTCTTAATAGTTCCCTATCTAGAGGGTTACTTTCTCCGTTTCTATCTTTACCTAGCCTTCTCCGTAGGCTACCTAGAATCCGTCGAATCTACTAAGGGGATACGGTTCCTATTTCTTACGGTATAGGATATTTATCTTCTATATAAGCTCGTTATAGATAAAATTTCCGCTTAATCCTATATCGATTAGGATTCTAGTAGGTACTCCGTTGAGTATTCCCTATGTCTTAAACTATTTTTATAGGTTTAGTCCGGTAAGAGTTTCCGTTTCCGATATGCGCGATACTATATAAAGGGACCTAGACTATAGCCCCGGGGTTAGTCCTATTACCGTAGGACCGTCTAGTTTTTTAGTATAGGGTAGCCGTAGACTTTACTATATATATAGTCTTCCTATTCGTTAACTTAGAGATATACTTACTTCTAGTTAGTCTATTTATCGGAGTTCTACTTCCTTCGCTAGTAGACTTTATCCTTTCGCACCTAATATCTAAAGGTTAGTCGATTAAGCTTCTTATCTAGAATCTACTAGAGTATACGATACTAGATCGTTGCCGTACCGTACTAGTAGAGGATCCGTGCTAGTTCCCGGAGGGAGTCGTAGTCTACTTACTCGCGTGCTAAGGTTCCTTAGTAGTAGCGTTCGACGAGTATCGTTTCTTTAGTTACCGGAAGTTCGTATTTTTTCCCGTCTTATTTAATTCGGGTTTCCTAAAGGGTGTTCTAACGCCATCCCTAAATAACCGTAAGCGCGATACTTTTCTAATGCGGAATCTAGATTATTTAGCTAAGATTACCCTATTCGTCCCGTAGGTAGTTGCTAATACCGTATCTTTTAGCGAGAACTTCTAACGAGACGAGGGTGTCTAGTTTATCCGATAGTATAGGTGCATTATCTAACTGCGTTTTACTAGTACTCTCGTATAGTTCTCCTATTTCGCTGTTAATAAGTTCGTCGTCTAAAGGGAAACTATCGATAATATCGTCGGTTTCGATAACTTCTTCGTTCCTAGTTATTATACCGAAGTTTCGAGGTTCGTAGGGGTACTATCTAGAGATATTCTTACTAGTTTAATGCGTCTAATAGCCGTTATCGTAATAGGCTATCTAGTATAGCGTATCGTAGGTTATCTTAGCGAGATGTAACCGACGCTTTACGCTAAGCGCTCGAAGTCTACTTATTATTCTTCTTGCTACGAGGGTTCTACGGATACTTAGGAGAGAAGTATTTATTACTACCGTAGGTAATATAGAGTCGATTCTTATAGCGCTGTTTCTGCTTATCCGTCTAGTTCGGGTTAGGTTCTTTAGGCTTCTTATTATTATAATCCTTATTACCCTTCTTAGAATCCTATCTATTAGCCGCGTCGAGGGCTATAGCGTCTCCGCCTTCGAGGGTTGTTCTTTCCCGGCGTGGCTTCGAGGTATTAGATTGTCGAGAACCTATCTTCTATTCGTATATGCGACCGTCGATCTAAGACGCAAGGTCTACTATCTTCTAAAAGGTAGATAGGTATTTATAAGTAATTATATTCTTCTTAACTTCGTTCTTTAGGCCCTTATAGAAGAGGTCGCGGAAAGTCTCGTCTAACTATTTAAGGTAGGCTATAAGCTGCTGAAACTTAGTTGCGTAGATAGCTATAGATCCTATCTATCTAACGGTCATAATATCGTTAGAGGCTTTACGGACTTCGTCCCGATCGTTAAAAGTGGCTCTAAGGTTGTCTGCGAATCCCGTGTAGGTGTCGAAGATTTCCTTAGTCTTTACCCGTCTCTTTTCGAGAGAGTATTTATTAGCTAGGTGGTCGCGAAGGTATGGTTCTATCTATGCCTCTGCCGTTCCTCTAAGGTAGGTTAATACGAAGAGTACTTCCTCGGCGTCGTTATCGAATTATACTTAGTTAAACTAGGAGGTAGCGTTGCATCTAGAGTAGGAAGGATTAGAGCTTCTTCCTATCCCTATCGAACTTCTCAGGGTACCGCTACTTTAACCTTAGTAGCGCTCCGTTTTAGTCTAGTGCGCTAGTAGGCGCTCGATCTAGGCTTTTTATTCCTAAACAAGTGCCTAGAGTTCTTCTCGAGTAGGCTCTGTTTACAGCGCGGGCGGAGCACGCCCCTAAGCACCCTTAGCGCGACCCTCTATTGGGTCGACATCTATCTGAGATCCCGGTGCCATCGTATGCTTTCCCTAAACGCGTTAGGCGGGGTGATACTTAACCTGATGAACTCGTTTCTAAAAAGGTCCCTCTCCTTGCAAGGATGGTGGTCAAAGTGTAACGAGCGGGCCTCTACCTCTAAGGATCTAAATACTAAAGAGGGTGGAAACCTATCGAAGGGTTTTCCTTGAGTAGGTATAAGAAGAGGTACGTGAGGAACGAGTAGACGACTGAAGACTAAGCACTGCGTGCGAAGGCCTTGTTACCAATAGAGTCTAAATTCTATTACGAAGTTCTATTATTAAAGTTAACCACGAAGGTTAAAGCTATCTAAGGAGTATAGTTTATATATACGTAGGAGATTATCTATAATCTATGTGCTTAGTTAATAGAGCGCGATTAGTTGGCCTTGGCAACTGATCGAGGGTTGCTAACTGAGCGTACCAGCTCAGTTAGCTCTATCTGCTCAGTTGGCCTTGGCAACTGAGCGGGTGGGTCCAACTGATCGCGAGAGTCACGTGACCTCGGATCCTTATGACTCCGACTTCTGTTGTTCCCTGCGGGGCTGATCCTCAACTTCCTCAACCTGTGGAGGCTGCGCCGTAACAAGGAGCCGGCCAAGAGAGGGCCAGGCAGGCCAAGGGACCTGAGCCGCCCCCCGCCTCCTAACCAAATGCGGTTTACCGGACTTAACAGCTCCCAGCATGCCTCGGGGGAGGAGCCCGCGGGAACTTCCTCCGCCTCGCAGCCCACACCACCGACTCTCTCGCAGCCTAACTTAGAGATAGAAGAAAGTCAATATTAGATACAGGCGCTTTCTCTATCGTATAGTATAACGTCTATAAGAGCAAGGATAGGGTAATACTCCCGCTCTTTAAGGAGGTGGACCCAAAAATCCACTATATCCTGGCTATCCAGGAACCCTAGAGGAATCCGAGGGTAAAGATAATAGCAAGACACCCTGCCTACTATATAGTTTTCCCTTAGGAGGGGACGGCAAGAACCTGCTTCTTTATAAGCAAGGCTATTACCCCCGACTCCTAGTAAGCAATAGTCCACTCACCAGATCTTATTATACTATCCCTTACTACTAAGACACGTATAATCTATATTTATAACTGCTATAATCCCCCGCTAGCCTCTTATACTAGTATAGCGCTAGAAACCCTATCTCTTCTACCGGAAGTTCTTAGAAAACCAGGGGAGTATATCCTCCTAGAGGACTTTAACCTCTACCATCCTATCTAGGGAGGTATAACCTCCCTAATATACTATACCCTAGCGGATAACCTAATTAAGATAGCTACCGTAGCTAATCTTAACCTAGCCCTTCTAAGGGGCACTATTACTAGACGAGATAGTAGCAGCGAGAGTACTCTAGACCTTATCTTTATATTACGGTAGCTAGAGGAGAGAATCCTTAGCTGTAGAGTTAGCTAGGAGCTCGAATTATCCTCTAACCACCTACCTATCCTTACTATACTTAATTTTTCTCCTACCCCCGTAGAACTACGCCCTCTAAGGCCCTAGTAGAAGAAAGTAGACTAGAAGAGAACTAATAATATACTCCAATTAAAGCTCGAACACCTTAAAGCAGCCCCTCTTAATACTAAAGCAGACCTAGATTACTTTACTATACTACTCTAGGAGGCTATCTAAAGGACAATCTAGGAGACCATCCTAGTAGCGAGACCCTCGCCCTAGGCCTCTATATAATAGACAAAGGAGTATTCGGACCTAGTGCACTAGACTAGAGTAGCTAGAAGGAAGTGGACGGCCATAGGGAGGGAGGAGGACTAGGTAGTATACTAAACTATTGCTAATAGCAAGAAGAGGTAGATTAGAAGAGATAGAATAAAAGCATGGCGCAGAATAGTAGCTAAGATTACTTCGGACCCATCTATACTCTGGAAGCTCTTAAAGTAGGCAAGAATAAGGGTACTGGAACCTCCAGCCCCACCTTAGTTCCTACCCCTCTAGGGAGCAGATAAATAACTATATTACGACAACTAGTCTAAGGCAGAAATCCTTACCAACTAGTTCTTCCCACCTCCTAGGGCTACCGACCTCTTAGATCTAGATGGGTGTATATACCCAGTGCTAGTAGAGATTCCCTAAGACCTTACTGAAGAGCAGGTCCTCCACACCATTAAGAAGCTTCTCCTAGACAAGGTACCAGGCCCAGATAAGATCACCAATAGGTTCCTAAAGCAATGCGCTGAGACACTAAGGGGACCCCTTACCAGGCTCTTCCAGGGATGCCTCGCACTTAGATACCACCCTAGGTAGTTCAAAAGCTCTATTACCGTAGTCCTTAGGAAACCACAGAGGGACGACTATACTAAAGCCAAGTCATTTAGGCCGATTACTTTACTTAATACGCTAGGGAAGCTACTTAAGAGGATTATAGTAGATAGAATCTCCCAGGCTACTAAAGTATACGGCCTACTCCCTAATATATAGATAGGAGCTAGGAGAAATAGATCCGCAGTAGCAGCTCTTGACCTGCTTACAGAACAGATCTATACTATCTAGGCATAAGACCCAGGGCTAGTAGCTTTAGTCCTTAGCCTAGATATCTCGGGAGTATATAACCACGTATCTTATAGAAGGCTTCTCTACAATATAAGGATGGCAAAACTCCTAAAATAGGTAGAAAGATTTACCCGATCCTTTCTATAGGACCGTACTACTTAGCTATCCTTCGGAGACTTTACTAGTCTACTAATCTAGACCTTAACCGGGATTCCCTAGGGATCCTTACTATCGCCGATACTCTACCTATTCTTTGCTTCTAACCTACTTATATAGCTACGTAGGGGTAATACCTTCCCCCTTAGATTCGTCGATAATACTAATATTCTAACCTTTAGTAGATCTATAGAATAGAACTATAGGATACTAGAGGGAGCATATTAAATTTGCGAGTACTAGGCAGCTACCTACGGGTTAGCTTTCTCGCCCGATAAGTATCACCTTATTTATTTTATAAGGAAACTAAGGAGATTTAATATGGCAGTAGGGATCCGTATCCCTGGATTTACTAGATGCCTAGAGCCTATAATTAAGATTCTAGGAGTCCACGTAGACAACAAGCTTAGATAGGAACTCTATATTAGGGAAACAGGAGCTAAGGCAATTAAATAGTATATATCTCTCTCTAGACTCGCAGCGTCTACCTAGGGGGCCTCATTTACTAAAGCCCGTTATATCTATGCGGCCGTGGTAAGGCTAGTCCTTACCTACGGCTGTGGGGTATAGTATACCCTAGAGGGAATCCCAGGGTGGAGAAAAATAACTATCTAGCCACTAAAGAAGATCCAAAACTAGTACCTACGCACTATCTTAGGGGCGTATAAGTTAACTAGCATATAAACCTTAGAGTATAAGATAGGGATTCCCCTACTCTTACTACACCTAGACGAACTAGCACTAGCCTAGGCTATTAGAGCTAGGGATAGCCTAGTCGCGGTAGTAGTAGAGGAAACTTACTAGAGTATTAAATAGATAGCTCGGGCTACTCTAAGTACTAGAGGCGCCACTAGCCCTGCTAGAAGAACCCTGCTTAGAAAAAAGGCAAACTCACTCCTTAACTACTACCCCTCTACCTACCAGAGTCTCCCGGAGCGAACGAAGCTACGTATAGTATATAGGAATAAGTAGAAGGAGAGATAGATAAAGTCTACTAGCCAGGGAAGATAAGACAAGCTAGTAGCCCAAAGCACATAGTAGAACCCAAAAATCAGACAAATCCATAGCGAACTATCTAAGCCACAGAGTACACTCGCCACCCTACTACGTATAGAGTATATTAGACTAGAGGACTTCCTCTTAAGGCGCAAGGTGCCAGGGTACCCTAGTCCTACCTGTCTATACGGCTAGCATAGACAAACCCCAAAGCATATCCTCCTCTTCTACCCCCACTTCTAATAGGGCAGGGCATAGATGCTCTAAAGGGCAGGGACCACGGACTACTACTCCCTCCTCTCAATAAAGAAGGGGATCAAAGCAGCAATAGACTGGTTCTTACGCCTAGGGCTGCTTAAGCAATTCAGCCTGGCAAGGGAACTAATATAGGAAGATAACCAGGAAGAGGAACTAGGAGGACAACTAGGACCACCAGGACCACTAGGACCCGGACAACTACGAGGATAAGGACTGAAGAGATAGGTCTAGCAGGTGAATGTAGGGCTGCTATAGCAGCCGCTACTGGTAAGAAGGAAAAACAAGAACTAGTATAGGATAGCATGCCCAGAGAGAGAGGAGGGGTTTTTGCCAGGCGAAAAGGTTTTCCCCCTCGTGTAAAATAACTATAGATAGCCAGCCCCGCATGGACCCGTAAGGGAGCTATATCGGGAAGAAATGAATTTATCTATCTATCTATCTATAGGTTTTCCCCTTATTGGGCGACCGTAATGCTTCTGATTAGTCCTCTAGGGGCAGTCTCCTCCGACTAGCTTTGGGATATTGTTATCCTCCGGGTAGAGGCCCCGTCTTATTCGTGCTATAATTTTCTGCTCGATTTCCCTACTTGGCTTCAGGTAGAGCGTGTATACTCCTTCTTCCCGGCGTCTTATGCGTTAGACTACTGCGTAGGAGATTTCTTTGACGTCTACGGGGTCGTTGCGACTCTAGCGGCTCTGGCGTTCCTAGCTCTAGTTTTCTAACTTCTAGCTCTGGCTCTGGCTACTCTTATCCGTAGGTGTTCTCCTAGCGGTGGCTAGGTGTTTAGCGCATTCCTTATTCGGAAAGGCAACGGTTCTTTCTTTCCATTTAATATAAGGTTCGTGGGCTTTAAACCACGGGATTCCTAGGATAATGTCATGCCCTAGTATGGAGGTCACGTCCAATGTGATCTTCTCTATATGTTTCCCGATAGTAAGCTTTACGGGTTCGGTCTCGACCCGTATCTATCCCTTGTCGTAGGAGGAGGCTAATCCGTCTACCGTTCGCAGCGGGTATAGTCGGTTCTTTCTTATTAGGCTAATATTGCTTTTAGTAGCGAAGGTATAGCTAATGAAGTTACCCTCTGCTCCGCTGTTAAGCATTACTATTACGGTTCTTCCGTAAATAGTTACTGGTATCCTAAGTACTTTTCCTAAAGCGTATATGCCGTTCGATGTACGTGAAACCTAATTAAGGGACCTAGGTTGCGGCCCCTGCGAATGTCCCATGTTTGCAGGGCCGTCTAGTTTTTTGACGATGTATAGCGTAGGTCCCTAGGTGCGTTATAGATCCCATAGGTAGCCGGCGTTACGGGCTAAATGTCTTCGTTAGCGGGGAAGACGTAGGGTACCCGTGCTTTTATCAGTTCTTGGCTAATATATTCGTCCCATTCCTCCAAGGAGAAGGTAGCGTTCTTCCACTAAGTCCACTAGCCGCGCCGAATACGGCGTCTCTAGTAAATCTGATTTTCCTTAACCCGGTACTGGAAGATCGGCATATTATACTTGCCCCGGGGAACCTAGTATAGCGTGTCCTTATGCCGTGTTGCGGTCCCGTAGCGACAGAGTATACGTGCTATATTTCGTAGGTGTTGCCTGTCTTCCTCCTATTGGGCGCCGCGAGCTTTATCTCGTAGCTAGGCGGCTATCTCCTCGGCTGTATGGATAGGGGCTTCTCTCCAGGGGTACCATTAGTTATCTTAGTAGAATCGGGAACTAAGCTTCCCGTTATCCATTTAGTATTGCTACGTAGGAAGATTCATCCTTGGCGCCGGTGTCTAGGTAATCATAGGCGTTAGGCTAGGTTCTACGCGTCTTATGTCTCCGTATTAGCTTAGGTGTTCCATAATTCGCGAGAGCATGGCTTGGTCCTGCTATTATTCGGTGCTTCCTGCCTCGCTAGATTCTAGGGTACTATTATAGAGCTCGCCCGTATCGCTATTAACTAGCTCGTCGTTATACGGGAGGTCATCGATTAGGTCGTCGATTTCTAACACTTCCTCGTTACGAGTTGCCAGGTTTAGTTATCGGGGCTCAGAAGGGTACCATCCGGTAGCGTCCTTATTACTCTTATAGGTTTAGCAGCTATCGTTAAAGCAGGCAGTCCAGCTAAGTGCTGCGTGATTAACTTCTCTACTCATTATAGACGCCGAGCGAGGCTCTTCTTCGTCTTGCGCGGTTATTTCGGCGGCCGCGGCGGTCTTGCTTTTTCCATTCCTTTGTAAACAGCGGTGTCCGGGTTCCTATTTAGTAGTGCAGCGAGTGTATAGTCCCTTACTATAGAGGTCCTTTTCTTCTTAGGTCCATTAGCGTCGACCTCGCTTCCCTTTTTTGCCTTATTCTCCCTTTTCGGCGGCGTCGAGTTCTATAGCGTCGCCTCCTTCTTAGGTGTAGCGAGGGCGCCTTAATTCGGACGTATTAGCATAATACCCTTTTTTATCGAACTATCTCTCTAAGCGACGCTTGTCCATAAGCACGGCTAGCTTAATTATGTCGTTAAGAGTTTCCGGTTCTTCGTGGTAGGTTATGGCTTTCTTAATTTCGTCCTTTAGCCCTTAGTAGTAGAAAGTACGTAGGGTAAGGTCGGAGTGTCCTTCAGCGGTGTAGGCTGCGTCTTAGAACCTAGCGGTATAGTCCTGGACTATTCCCTTTTGTTTAAGGCTCATGAGGGTACGTGTGGCTAAGCGAGTTTCGTCGATACCGCTGAAGGCTCCCTTGAGTTGCTTCGTAAAGTTGCGGTAGTCGCTGAAGACGACCGTGGTGGTCTCGGACCATAGGTACTAGGGCTTTTCTTAATATTCGCGCTTAAAGGGGCGGAACTACTGCTTAGCCGATCCCCTAAGGTAGGTGCTTGCGTATAGGACTTGGTCGGCGGGGCTGGCGAAGTCGCCTCGGGTGAAGTGGATATAGTCGTCCAACTGTATAATAAAAGCTTGGGTCTTTTTCCGGTCGCCGTAGTAGAGGTCGGGCTTAGGGACCTTGACCTTAGTTGCTGGCGGTGGGCGAGGGACCTGGTTAAGCTGGTTGCGTAGGACTGCGTTTTCGTTGCGGAGCTCCAAGATCATGTTGAGGAGTTGCTCGTTGGTGGGCATGGCCGGGGCTTGATTTCCGGTCTACGTGCCCTGTTATTGTGCTTGTTGTGGCTGCTGTTGCGGACCAGGCGCTTAAGGCGCTTCCGGAGCTAGTCCGTTGCTTTGTACGTCCGCTATGCTGGCCGTAGACATTGTAATTAGCAGTGTAGGGTGATACTACCTTGTACTTGAGTGTCCCTATCCTCGGAACTGCCCTCCCTTGCAAGGATGGTGGTCAAAGTATAACGACGGGCCTCTTCTACTAGGCTTCGGAGTCACCTAGCAGGTTCGGGTAACCGAGGGGTTTACCTTGAATGACAAGAGAAGGGTAAAGGATGGGAATAACGGGTAGAAATCACGTAATAAGTAAGTGCACGGTGTGCGAAAGGCTCGTTACCTCCAATAGGGTTATATTAGAACTTTGAGTTGACCACGAAGGTTAAAGTACTATCTAATAAGTATAGTTATATACAAGTAGGAAAGCTATGACAATCTGGTATGGTGTTTGGATCTTTTCTGATCTAGTAGGTGTTGGATTAGTAGAGATCTAAAGGTGGGTCTTGGATCAGTCCTGATCCAAGGTGGGTCCTTACGTGATGCGGGCGCTTAGACTTCTCTCCCGGATCCCGTTTTCTAATCTTGTAAACGGACGCGATAACCACCTTTCTCTTAACCGCTCCCTATGCCTCTTATCGGTTTCCCGGGTTCTGCCAGCCTAACCGTTCAGCGTTACCGGCGGCCCTTAGTCGCGTTGTTCCCCTACGGGTTCTCTGACTTATCGGCGCTTCGCTGGTTTCCTTGTGCCTTGTAGGCTTTCCTCCCGTACGGGCCTTAGTCTTGGTAACTAATCCTTTAAGCGCCGACTCCCTTAGGGCTAACCTTTCCGTACGGGATCTCTTATAGTGCGGCTCTGCTAGCCGTGCGGGAACTTGGTCCCTGCGGTGTTTTCTCCCGTGCGGGTTTCCTGCCCTTGGGGTACTAAAGTCCGTGTGGCCTAGGGTTCGTAACAGTTATCTTCTTCTCTATTATCCTACCTAAATACTATCGGCCCTCGGATCTACTACCTACTAATTACTATTACGATATCGCGGTACGCCTATATAGTAATCTTATGCCCTAAACTAGCGGCCGTCTTACGCTTTATCGCCTACCTTATCCGCTCTATCGTCTACCTCTTACTACCGGGCTCGGACGCCTATAAATACGCCGATAACGGCGGTAACTACGGCGGCTTTTACTTTTAATTCTACCTCCGTCTTTACGGCTACTCTTACTCCTATTATTATCTCTAACTTCGCCTCTACTACCTCTACTACTTCTACTACTTCTACCCCTACTATTTATCGCGTATTAATACCTCTATTCGCTACTAAAATAGTAAAACTAACTATAAATATAATACTAATAACTCGCCTACCTCGTAGGGCAAATATCGGTAAATAATCTTAACGTCCCCCTATAACGCGTATCCCTTATAATACCGCGTAACGAACACGACTATGCCGTCCTCGATAAAAATATACCGGTACTCTACCTCGGCCGTATTACTATACCTAATACTTAATATCTCGGGGCTCTTCCTCGGCTACCCGCCCGTAATATATATTAATACTAATAACTTCTCCTTAAACGCGGCCACGCGGCCTATTTAATCTAACGCGGCCTCGTAGCTTAACTCTAACGCCGCTCCCTACCGAGTAAACCGCCTTCTAATCTTATTATTCTCTATAATCCGCTCGAATAACTACGACCTACCGTCTACGGGAAATCTATTACGCTAATTCTATAAAAAATTCTACCCTCGACGGCCGTTTATCGGGTTATCGTATATCGAATACTACGGTACCGCGGGTACCTATTACCGGCTTTTATAAAATAATAAATTCTCGACTAATACCTACGCCGTCGTCTACGCTAACTAGTATACTATACCGCGGAACTACGCTATACTAAACGATACGTTCTTATACTCTAATACGTTTCTATTTCTCTACCCGACGTGCCTCTTTACCGTCGTATTAAAATAAATCTTTATTTCGTACGCCCGTAAATCTAACTACTACTATATCGGGCTATCGCTACCACGGACTATAAAATCGTCTATTATCTTATTTATCTACTATAAACTACTTCTACCGGGCTATCCGGTCCGGTTATTACGGCTATTACTCCTACTACCGCTACTACTTCTACCGCTACTCGTACCGCTACTTCTACTACCGCTACTACTACCGCTACTACTACTACTTTTATATCTACTATTCTCGAAATCGTACGGCCGTACGCTCGGGCTATACCGCTCGTCCTCCTCCGCCGGGGCTACGATCTTAAATACTTTCTAAATTACTATAAAATACGCTACCTTTATTAACGCCGATAAAATCGACGTATACGTATCCGGGCTCCTCTAACTATTACCTATTAGGTTAACCCCTAATACGGCTACGGCGTATACTAACGCGCTTTCGTACTCGTACGCGGCGAATCGCTAATTTAATAACTCTATATAAAAATCTAAATACGCGCGTTAAATACGGGTTAATTTTTATAGCTAGTTATCGTCGTCGTTATCGCCGTCGCCGTTATCGTTCTCTTTCTTATTAGTACTATTAATTTCCCTATCGTTACCGTCGTCGTCTTCGTTCTTAGTTCCGCTACTATCTTCGCCTTCTATTACCCTCTCGGCCTCGTTTATTAACCTTATAAATATCTTCTTCTAACTACGGGTAAATTTATACTCCGGGCTATTCTAATCGTACTCCCGCTACGTCCTAATAAAAAATATTAATATCTACTACTATAGCCGGACCCGGTTCTTAATCGACTTCTCGTCTAAATACGGCTATAACGGCTAGTATTAGTTCTAATACTTCTTCGTTCTAATCGCCTATATCCGTATCGACACGCCTACCCTCTTCGCTACGCTCTTCTAACTAATACGGCTAACGTTCTCTATCGCCGTCTATACCGCTATCTTAATCGGCTTATACGGATCGTCTTCTTCGTTCTCGCCGAAGGCTCTCCGCCTTCTATTTTTACTATCGTTACCGTCGTCCGGCTCTCTAACGGCCTATAATAAATCCTCGCGGTTCTTATCGACTAAATACTACTACTACTACGTTCGCTCTAACTATAAGTTCGTCTAATTTCTCTCGGCGTTCTAAATAATCGCGGCCGCTACCTTCTCGGCCTCTTTAATTCGTTTCTATATCTACTATTACGCCCGTGCCTACGTATTTCTACTACTATCGCTACTACTACTACTACCGCCTCTACCGTCTTTATCCGCTCTATTCTTCTTCTCTACCGGCTACTATACTTCGAAATACTACGATCCGTACCGGCTCGTAAAAAATCGCTAATAATATACCCGCCTCGCTACTTCTTAAAACTACCTCTTAATCCGCTACTTCTTACTATTACGAAGTAGCCTTCTTAGAGAGTATAGGAAGGTCGGGAAAGGCCTTCGAGGAAGCCCCGCGGGAGAAAGAAATTAATTACGTAACTCTATACGTAACTACTCTACTAAGACCTATATATCGCTCTTAGGAGCCGGGTAATAAAGAGCAACCATCGCCTACTAGAGCCGGGCTATATTAGGTAATACGAGATTATATAGAACTCTCCTACGTATATAAACTACGCTCTCTAGATAGCTTTAACCTTCGTAGTTAACTTTAATAATAATTTAGTACTAATTATTAGTAATAAGGCCTTCGTACGCAGTACTTAGTCTTTAGTCGTCTACTCGTTCCTCGCGTACCTCTTCTTATACCTACTTAAGAAAAACCCTTTAATAGGTTTCTACTCTCTTTAGTATTTAGATTCTTAGAGGTAGAGGCCCGCTCGTTATACTTTAACTACTATCCTTGTAAGGAGAGGGACCTTTTTAGAAACGAGTTTATTAGGTTAAGTATTATCCCGCCTAACGAGCTTAGGGAAAGTATATAATAGCACTAGGATCTTAGATGGACGTCGACCTAATAGAGGGTCGCGCTAAGGGTACTTAGGGGCGTACTCCGCCCGCGCTATAAATAGAGCCTACTAGAGCTAAGCTCTTATAACTTATTAAGGAATTAAAAGCTTAGAACGCTCGATTAATCGAGTATATAATAAAGCGGAGCGCTACTAAGGTTAAAGTAGCGGTACCCGAGAAGTTCGATAGAAATAGGAAGAAGCTCTAATCCTTCCTACTCTAGATACAACGCTACCTCTAGTTTAACTAAGTATAATTCGATAACGACGCCGAGAAAGTACTCTTCGTATTAATCTACCTTAGAGGAACGGTAGAGGTATAGATAGAACTATACCTTCGCGACTACCTAGCTAACGAATACTCTTTCGAGAAGAGACGGGTAAAGACTAAGAAAATCTTCGATACCTATACGGGATTCGTAGACAACCTTAGGGCTACTTTTAACGATCGGAACGAAGTCCGTAAAGCCTCTAACGATATTATAACCGTTAAATAGATAGGATCTATAGCTATCTACGTAACTAAGTTTTAGTAGCTTATAGCCTACCTCGAATAGTTAGATAAGACTTTCCGTAATCTCTTCTATAAGGGTCTAAAGAACGAAGTTAAGAAGAATATAATTACTTACGAATATCTATCTACCTTTTAGAAGATAGTAGACCTTACGTCTTAGATCGACGGTCGTATATACGAATAGAAGATAGGTTCTCGATAATCTAATACCTCGAAGCTACGCCGTAAAAGAATAACCCTCGAAGGCGGAGACGCTATAGCCCTTAACGCGGCTAATAGATAGAATTCTAAGAAGGGCAATAATAGTTATAATAATAAGAAGCCTAAGGGACCTAACCCGAACTAGACGGATAAGTAGAAATAGCGCTATAAGAATCGACTCTATATTACCTACGGTAGTAATAAATACTTCTCTTCTAAGTACCCGTAGAACTCTCGTAGTAAGAAGGATAATAAGTAGACTTCGAGCGCTTAGCGTAAAGCGTCGGTTACATCTCGCTAAGATAACTACGATACGCTATACTAAATAGCCTATTACGATAACGGCTATTAGACGTATTAAACTAGCAAGGATATCTCTAGATAGTACCTCTACGAACCTCGAAACTTCGGTATAATAACTAGGAACGAAGAAGTTATCGAAACCGACGATATTATCGATAGTTTCCCTCTAGACGACGAACTTATTAATAGCGAAATAGGAGAACTATACGAGAGTACTAGTAAAATATAGTCGGACGATATATCTATACTATCCGATAGGCTAGATATCCTCGTCTCGCTAGAAGTTCTCGCTAAAAGATACGGCATTAGCAACTACCTACGGAACGAATAGGGCAATCTTAGCTAAATAATCTAGATTCCGTATTAGAAAAGTATCGCGCTTACGGTTATTTAGGGATAGCGTTAGAATACTCTTTAGGAAACCCGAATTAAATAAGATAGAAAGAAGTACGAACTTCTAGTAACTAAAGAAACGATACTCGTCGAACGCTACTACTAAGAAACCTTAGCGCGCGAGTAAGTAGACTACGACTTCCTTCGGGAACTAGCACGGATCCTCTACTAGTACGGCACGGCAACGATCTAATATTATATACTCTAGTAGATTCCGGATAAGAAGCTTAATCGACTAATCTTTAGATATTAGGTTCGAAAGAATAAAGTTTACTAGCGAAGAAAGTAGAACGCCGATAAATAGACTAACTAGAAGTAAGTATATCTATAAGTTAACGAATAGGAAGACTATATATATAGCGAAGTCTACGGCTATCCTATACTAAAAAACTAGACGGCCCTACGGCAACGGGACTAACCTAGGGGCTATAGTCTAGGTCCCTTTATATAGTATTACGTACATCGAAAACGGAAACTCTTACCGGACTAAATCTATAGAAATAGTTTAAGATATAGGGAATACTTAACGGAGTACCTACTAGAATCCTAATCGATATAGAATTAAGCGGAAATTTTATCTATAACGAGCTTATATAGAAGATAAATATCCCGTACCGTAAGAAATAGGAACCGTATTCTCTTAGTAGATTCGACGGATCCTAGGTAGCCTACGGAGAAGGCTAGGTAAAGATAAAAACGGAGGAAGTAACCCTCTAAATAGGAAACTATTAAGAACGGATTTCCCTCGACGTCTAACGTATTCCTAGACACGATATTATTCTAGGTATATCCTAGATCCGGATATAGAAACCTATCTTCGACTTCGGAGAAGGAGACTCTATTATCTTTCGAGAGAAGCTCGAGAACCTTCTACGAAAATAAGGATTATAGAAGGAGAATAGGTTATTAGATACTTTTCGAAAACTTCTATTAATATTAACACGGAAAGTAGCTAGTATAAGGCCTAAATATAATAACTATATAGGCGACTCCGATAGTAGTATAAGTTAGTACTAGGATTACGACGTAAGTAGCGAAGCCTTCTCGGTAAAATATAGCCCTATTATAGGAATAAGCCCTACTAAGCGAAACGATACCCCCGACTTAAGCTACGACTCTAGCTACGATAGCGTAAGAACTAGTAACGGTAGTATTAACGGTAATAATAGCGTAAGACCTAGTAACGGCAGTATTAACGGCAATCTTAAAGAAAGCGTAAGATAGAACTAGGATAGTAGCGTACGAGACGCCGCCTCCTCGGTAAAATATAGCACCTTAAGTAGAGTAAGACTAACTAAATCTAGTATTCCCGACGAATAAGTATAGTATATACTACGAAGGACTACGAGGAAAAGGTATAAGGCTAAGAGTAAGGCTTCGCGTAAGTAATTAGCAGCCGTAGAACCTTAAATCGACGTCTAGATAATCTTAGGAGAGGTATTTAAGCGTATAAGACGCCAAGGCTACCAGGTCTACCTTATATATATTAAACCCTTATAGGCGGTATAATAGAGAGTATTAGCTAAGGCCGTACGGGAAAGACTTAAAGATAAGAATAGTTCTACTCCTATTAGAGGAGACGATCCCGCGAGAATCTAGAGAGGATAACACGGTAGTTTAGAGATATAGAACGACCTATACGGAGAACCTCTAATACCGGAAATAGAAACGGTACCTAGCGAGTATTAGGACTTAATAGCCGTTTACTAGGAAAGAGGAAAAGGAGATTTACTAAAGTATTAACTATAGAACTACGAAATTCCGCTTAAGCCAGGCACGAAACTAGCTTATAAGCCTATCTACTCCTTATTAGTAAGGAAATAGAGGCTTTAAGGGAATATATCGAGAAGAACCTCGAACGTAGATATATCCGGCCTTTAACGTTATTAGCCGGATATCTAATCCTTTTCGTCCTAAAGAAAAATAGTAAACTACGCCTCTATGTCGACTACCGACAACTTAATAATATTACGATTAAGAACCGCTATCCGCTTCTACGTATCGACGAGCTCTAAGATAAGTTAGGGAAAGTAAAGTACTTTACGAAGCTGGACCTCCGGAAAGAATACTACCTAGTTAGGATTAAAGAAGGAGAAGAATAGAAGATAGCCTTTAGAACGAGGCTGGGACTCTACGAGTATACGGTTATACTATTCGGGCTTACTAACGCGCTAGCAACCTTCTAAAATCTCGTTAATAACACGCTACGCGAATACTTAGATATCTTCTACTTAGCTTACCTTAACGATATCCTTATCTTTTTAGAAATACTCAAGGATTATAAGAAGTATATTAGAAAGGTCCTAGAAGCCCTCTAGGTAAAAAATCTATCTATCGTACCCGAGAAATACGAATAGCACGTTTAAAGGACAGAATTCTTAGGCTTTATTATTACCCTAGGTTACGTCGGTATAGACGACTCGAAACTAGATTCTATTAGAGAATAGCTAGTACCTAAGACGATTAAGGAAGTTTAGTCCTTCCTTAGATTCGCGAACTTCTATCGAAAGTTTATTTAGAACTACTTAAAGGTTACGGAATCTTTAACGCGACTTACTCGAAAGAAGTATAGCTTTAAATAAAGAGACGATTAGTAGCAAGCCTTCGAATCGCTTAAACGTATGTTTCGCGAAGCACCGGTTTTAGGAATATATAATCCCGATAAACCTATCGAAGTAGAAACTAATACGTTAGAATTCGCCCTCGAAGTATATCTTAGCTAGCCTAACGAAGAAGGTAGATAGCACCTAATCGCGTTTTACTCTAGAAAGTTTATACCGGCAGAGCTTAACTATAATACTTATAATAAGAAGCTCTTAGTAATCGTCTTAGTATTTAAGTAATAGAGATACTATCTTAAAGGAGCTAGCTATTAGGTAGTAGTATATTACGATTATTAAAATCTTACGCGCTTTACCACGACTAAGGAGCTAAACTAACGATAGGTTCGCTAGTCTAAGGAAATAGCCTCCTACGATTTTAAGATTATATATAGAAAAGATATAGATAACGCCGCCGCTAACGCGCTTAGTAGAAGAGTAGACTATATAGAAAAACGAATCGAGCCGTACCCTATAGTATTCGTAGTAGATAGCGATAGATCGCTTACCCTTGCTAGATCGTCTTTTCTAATACTTCGTATCGAGTTAAACCTATAGTATTTAAAGATCCGAGAAGTATACGTATAGGACTTCTTCGCGTAGGAACTTTTAGCGCTCGAGAACGATCCGCGTGTTACTCGAGATAGAGAAGGAACGCTTCTCTTTAAAGAATTAATCTATATTCCGGTAAGACTACGAGAAGTACTAGTTAAGGATATATACGAAGCACCCGCGTATAGATATTAGGGTATCGATAGGATAACCGAAAGGATTATACGAAACTTCTACTTTCTAGGGTTACGGAAGATAGTCTAGCGTATAGTCTCGTAATATAACCTTTATATTAGAAGTAAAGCTACGATATACGCTCCGTACGGATAACTATAACCTCTAGAAGTTCTAGAACGACTATAGTAATTAGTTACGCTAGACTTTATTACGAAGCTACTATAGTCGAGAGACTCGCTTACTAGAGTTAAGTACGACTCGATCCTAGTCTTTATCGATAGACTTACGAAGTACGCTTACTTCTTACTCTACCTCGAGGTATCGAATATAGAATAGCTAGCTTATACGTTTCTCCGATATATCTTCGCGGATTACGAAATACCGGAAGAACTAGTTTCGGATAGAGATAAGCTAATACGTTCTAAATTCTAGTAAACGCTTATACGTTAACTTAGGGCTAAAAATAAACTCTCTATAACCGTATACCCGTAAACGGACGGTTAGATAGAACGGATAAACCGGACTCTCGAATAATATCTCCGCTATTTCGTTAACTACCTATAGAACGATTAGGCTATATAGCTATCTATAGTATAGTTCGCCTATAATAGCGCTAAATAAGAGTTAACTAACGTATCCCCGTTCTTTACTAACTATAGATTCGAACTAGACGCGTATAGAGAAGCTATTCTAAGTCGAAAATTGGCCTAGCAAGGTATTCTTAAAGCCGACCAGCTAAAAGAACTATATAAAGCCATTAGTCTTAACCTCGAGCACGTACGAATTATAATATCTAAGTACTATAATAGACGGTACTAGACGGCACCGAATCTAAAGAGGGGGGATAAAGTATACCTCCTTATAAAAAATATTAAATTAAAGCGACTAAGCGATAAATTGGATTTTAAGAAAACTAGTCTATTCGAAATCTTAGAAAAACTCGGAAACGTTACGTATCGACTTAAATTACTAATAACGATATAGATAAATTCTATCTTTTACGTAGTATTGCTCGAGCTAGTACTAGAAAACGCTATAATCCTAGAAACTCTAGAAGAGATAATTCTAGAAAACCTAGATGCCGAAGAAGACGAATACCTAGTCGAGAAGATCCTAGACTATAAAAGATTTAGATATTAGCTTAAATACCTTATTAAATAGGAAGAATACGGAAATAAGAATAACTAATAGGTACCTAAGAACGATATATATCTAGATCTCGTTATAGAATTCTACCGTTAAAATCCTAACCTCCTATAGAAACGAGGTCGTCCCCGAACGAGAATAGCGGGAAACCCGCGAGATAGGAAGATAAACGAGCGGAATTTATAAGGTTAGAAGAACGCGGAGACTTCGCGTTAGCTATAGACTCGCCGGTAGACTTAGTAGACTTAGCTACCTACGGCGTAGTAGGACCTACCGTCTCGTAACGTGGCCGTTTTAACGCGGACGGACCCTTAGAATTTTTAGAATTAGAAAGACCCCTAGACGAGCTGGAAGCCTTAGCCCTCTTAAGCTCCTCTAGCGTCTTAAAACCCTTACGAATTATACGGGAACGACGCTCGTAAAGAAAACGACGCTATTTACGAAGACGAACTAGCTTCTCTAAAGTAGCATCCTCTTCCGCCACTATATAGTTATACTCGCGATTAAGCCTATCTACTAGAAAGGATTAATAAAGAAAAAGGTAATAAAGGATTAAGAGGAAACGTACGACCTAAATTACTAGCCTCCGTAATATCGTACTTCTTCCGACGAGCCTTAAAATAAGCGGCGTATACCTACGGGTTATCGGGAAGCGCGATATACTCGGACCTATACTCTAGGCAGGAAGTATAAGAAATTATTTTAACACCGTTTAGAAGGATATTCTGAAGCTGTCGCTTGCGAGATAAGGTAGAACGATGCTGCTTAGTAGGACGAGAAGCGATCTCGCCGTCGTTAGGATAGGTACGCTTTAGAGTTATCGCGAAAAAACTTATAAAGAAAAGAACCTAGAGGTCTATAAGAAGATATATACGAGACGGAAGAATCTTCGGGCCGAAGATCCTAAAAGAGGGGATAGTATTACGAAGTAGCCTTCCTAGGAAGTATAGAAAGGTCGGGAAAGACCTTTAAGGAAGCCCCGCGGGAGAAAGAAATTAATTACGTAACTCTATACGTAACTACTCTACTAAGACCTATATATCGCCCTTAGAAGCCGGGTAATAAAGGGCAACTATCGCCTACTAGAGCCGGGCTATATTAGGCAACACGAGATTATATAGAACTCTTCTACGTATATAAACCACGCTCTCTAGATAGCTTTAACCTTCGTAGTTAACTTTAATAATAATTTAGTACTAATTATTAGTAATAAGGCCTTCGCACGTAGTGCTTAGTCTTTAGTCGTCTACTCGTTTCTCGCGTACCTCTTCTTATACCTACTTAAGGAAAACCCTTCGATAGGTTTCTATCCTCTTTAGTATTTAGATCCTTAAAGATAGAGGCCCGCTCGTTATACTTACTCTTACCCGACCCGCCTCTCTTTCTACTACTATCTACCGACTACTAGTACTTAACGCGCTAATACTTCTTTATCGCCTTCTCGTTTCGGTAAATATATCTATATCTATCGGGCTATAACTCGTATACTAACCCGTCCGCGTATACTAGTAGCTCCGGGATCGGCCTATCGACGCCTACGGGCACCTCGAACTCCCCGGGGAACCTAATTAATCCGGAGAACTATCTAATCTCGTCCGCGATCGCCTCCGCGTTCTTACCGCCGATACCGTAATATCTACTCTATAAATACCCCTATACCTAATCCGGCTATACCGCGTACCGGTATTCTCTATATATCGCGACCCGATACTTATCTAAATAATAAAAATACTCGGCTACTCGGGCGGCTATAATAATTTACGCTTATTATCTACTATCTATTACTTACTATTCGCTACTCGCTACTCTTTAATACTCTAATATAAAAAATACGTCTTATTTTTTTTCCCCTAACCGGCTTATTCTTCCTACCTAACTACCCGCCTCTTATCGCCGCTAAACTATCTAACTCGTTCCGCTTCGCTACGGTCTCTCGTGCTACTACCGGTTACACGTTCGCTCGCCCTCTACCTACCCGGCGATCCTACCCGTCTACTACCGCTCCACTCGGGCTACTTTTATCTTATTAAATCTAACCCTAACTTACCCTAACTACTAAACTATGCTCGAACGCGCGATCGGACGGGTATATCGCACGTAAAAATTCTTATCGCCCGACCGCGCTCTATAACATATCTTAGTTTAACGCGAATCCGACTTTTTTTTCTAAGTCCACCGTACCTAAGTCCACCGTACCCGTAACCCTAACCCTAAACCTTAATTTGTATGGGCTCTGAGTCCACCCTTATAAGGGTGGACTCAACTTTTTCGGTTAGGGCACCCCGCAATGCATGCACCCGGCGAACGGCTGCATCCTTATCCTCCCCCTCGTTCCCCTGGCTCTTTTATCCAACGTCTGCGCCACCTCTCCCTCTAGGCACTCGCCTAAACTATGTACTGTCCTTGCCCTGCCACGGAACAAACATAAACTACACCTGCCTAACCAACGCTCCAACAACCTCTCCAACTCCATCACCTCCAAAATCTCGGTTGAAACCTCGTGCATAACCCGTTCGTGCTCCTGGCTTCTTGCCCGCTGCTGCTGCTCGAACGTATTTAACAACCGTTGCTGCTCTTGCTCCCCTCCCTGCTCCTGCTCCCCTCCCTGCTCCTGCTCCCCTCCCTGCTCCTGCTCCCCTCCCTGCTCCTGCTCCCCTCCCTGCTCCTGCTCCCCTCCCTGCTCCTGCTCTTGCTCTCCTCCCTGCCCTCTCTCCCGCCGCTCTGCTGCCGACTCTGCCTCGCAAATGTTACACACCACTTCCCCCTCGCCCTCAACACACCTCACCCTAACCCTATCACCATCCATATATCTATCCAACACCGCTCGCCTGCAATGCTGTCCGCTTATAAACTTATCCATCTCCTTTTCCGCCTGCTCGTTACCTTCGTCGTTTTCCGTTGCTGCTCTCATCCACCTTTTACCACTATCCACAATCACCGCTTCGCTAATCTGCCCTCCACGCCCTGCCCTACCGCTTTCCTACCCGTACTCAATTAAACTAGCTAGTCTCTCTGCGTGAACGACTGCCAAAATGTCCGGCACATTAATACCCAACCCTAATGCGTTTGTTGCCACGATCAACCGCCCATTCCCATACGCCCAATGCGCCAAATTCTCCGACTTTTGCCGCTTGTCCACCTACTTCCCGTGGTATACGTTGCACTTTAACGCCTGTGCTAACCGCTCGGCTCGTCTGGTGCTATTGCTGTACACCACAATCCTACTACTTTTTTCATCCTTACCCTCACCCTTACCCTCGTCCTCGTCCTCGTCCGTCTCGCGGATCCCGAATCGATCCTACAACCGCCGCACCTCTTGTATTACTGCCGCGATTAAATCCGCCTACTTCTCTATTCCCTCTACCTACTATACCTAGTACTATACGTTCTTACGTACTATCGCGGCCCGTAACTTCGTTATCTCTTTCTCCTATACCCGTATAATCTTAAATAACCGCTCTTTTTCCGCCGGGGGCAACGTTACCGTTAATATAACTAACTACGCCTTCGCCTCTACTAACTTATCTAACTTCTATAACTTCGGCCTAAAACTACCGCGCCCGTCTAACGCCGTATAGTACTCGTCGATAACGATCCGGTCTAACCGCTGCCTACTCTTTAACCGGTCTAAAAACCCGCCGAATAACTTACTAACTACTAACTCTAGCGTAACGAATACGATAGACGCCTCTCTCGGCTACTACCTATCCTACTCTACTACTAAAATACCCGCCTTACGGTATCTATTTACTATATTCTCCCGTAACGAATTTAACGGCACTACTACTACCGTCGTCCCCGTCTCGCCTACGCTAGCGGTATATAACGCCGGAACTATAAATACTATGCTCTTACCCGCTCCTATGCCTATTACTACTAATAACGGACTACGGCCTTCTACTACCGCCTCTACTACCTACTTTTATACCCCTCTAAACTTAGTATTCTCTTAGTCTATTAACTACCGTAATATCTACCGCCTATCTACTATCTTAACCTTCTTCTAACGCCTAAAATTCGCGTCTATATTCTCCGCCACTACCGCTACTAACCGCTTCTTACTACCTCGCCGTAACTACCGTAATATTAACGCGTACTACTAGAACTAGTAGAACCGGATACTAGCTTCCCTATACCTCTCTATCGTCGTCTTTAACTCCTAGGCCGCCTCGATTATTAACCGGCCGTATACCGCGCCCGCTATACGCGTACTATACCTAAACTATATATCCTACGTATAGCTTTAGCCCTCTATATTACCGTCGCCTTCCTCGTCCTCCGCCTCCTCTCCTACTACTCCGTCTACGTCGAAAAAATAATCCCCTTTAATAAACCTATTTCCGATCGCCTAGACGTACTACCGGTACGTAGCCACGTTAATTTCTACCTCTATCCGCGCCTTACTCTCCCGCTTTATCGCGTCGCGGAACCGGCTAGCCGTCTACTTCGCTGCCGCCGGTCCCTCCGGGCTCTAAACGAACCCGTGCTCTTCCGGCGGCCTATCTCTCTCCTCCGCTACGTACGCTAATAACCGCTCGAACGGGATAACTATCTACACGTAATATATTAATAACTCGCCTACCTTCTACGGTAAATACCGGTAGATAATCTTTAAACTACCGTCCCGGCCGTACCCCTTATAGTACCAGGTTACGTATACTATTAACCCGTCCTCGACGAATACGTTACGCTACCCGCCGTTAGCCGTATTATAATACCGGATACTTATTAACTCGGGTACCCGCGCCGGCCCGCCGCCGGTAATATATATTAACACGGCTAACTACTCTTTAAACCTACCTACTATCCGCCTAAATCCGCCGATAGCTTCGCGGTTCTACCTAGCCGGGTGCTATACCGGGTCCTCGTGCGGGTTAGCGATAAACTACTACCTCTACTACCGCCCTCGCTTCTACTCCGTAATTAACCGCTCGTATAACTACTACTAGCCGTCCGCCTCCTCCTCTAACGGCTACCGATTCCGCGGGTCCTTAATAAAAAACTATCCGGGCTCCGTTACGCTTAGATTATCGCGTATCCGATCCTATTTAATAGCTAGTAACTCCTCTATCCGCTCCTAGCTAGTCGATACCTATATTACCTCCTCTACTAACGTCTACCTATAATCGCCCGCTAACCCGTATACCTACGCGCGGAAACTATCTATACTAAACTCGATATCCCGGTATACTAACGTCTCGCTACCCGGCCCCGTCTACCGTATCGTACCCGGTGCCGTAGTCGTGTACCTAATCTTTATCCCGTACGTTCTAGCGTCGTATATCTAACTTATTAGCGTCGGCTCGTCCCTAACTATAAACCTATTAACTATCTCGCGTACCCGCTACTAAACCCTACTATCCCCGCTATTCCTAGCCGCCTACTACGCGCTCTATACTACTATAATACGCGCTAACTTAATAACTACTAACAACTTAGGGGTATATACTAACGAGCTCTATGTTACGGCGCAGCCTCCACAGGTTGAGGAAGTTAGGGATCAGCCCCGCCGGAACAACAGAAGTCGGGGTCATAAAGATCCGAGGTCACGTGACCTCGCGCTCAACTAGACCCACCCGCTCAGATTGCTAAGGCTGCCTGAGCGGGCCCCACCTACTGAGCCATCCTGCTCAATCACAACAGCTCGCTCAGAAGACTACGCGCCATTGAGCGCAACCCGCCTATTAAGCACATAGATTGTATAGAACTCTCCTACGTATATAAACCACGCTCTCTAGATAGCTTTGACCTTCGTGGTCAACTTCAATAACAATTCAGCACCAATTGTTAGTAACAAGGCCTTCGCACGCAGTGCTCAGTCTTCAGTCGTCTACTCGTTCCTCACGTACCTCTTCTTGTACCCACTCAAGGAAAACCCTCGACAGGTTTCCACCCTCTTTGGTGTTTGGATCCTTAGAGGTAGAGGCCCGCTCGTTACACTTTGACCACCATCCTTGCAAGGAGAGGGACCGTTCAGGAAGAACGAGTTATTAGGTTAAGTATCACCCCGCCTAACGCGTTTAGGGAAAGCATACAATGGCACCAGGATCTCAGATGGACGTCGACCCAACGGAGGGCCGCGCTGAGGGTGCCCCAGGGCGTGCTCCGCCCGCGCTGCAAACAGAGCCTACCAGAGCTGAGCTCTTACAACTCATCGAGGAGTTGAAAGCTCAGAACGCTCGACTGATCGAGCACACGACAAAGCGGAGCGCTACTAAGGTTAAAGTAGCGGCACCCGAGAAGTTCGATGGGGACAGGAAGAAGCTCCAATCCTTCCTACTCCAGATGCAACGCTACCTCCAGTTTAACCAAGCACAATTCGACAACGACGCCGAAGAAGTGCTCTTCGCATCAACCTACCTCAGAGGAACGGCAGAAGCATGGATGGAACCATACCTTCGCGACCACCTAGCCAACGAACACTCTCTCGAGAAGAGACGGGCAAAGACCAAGGAAATCTTCGACACCTACACGGGATTCGCAGACAACCTTAGGGCCACTTTCAACGATCGGGACGAAGTCCGCAAAGCCTCTAACGATATTATGACCGTTAGACAGATGGGATCTGTAGCTGTCTACGCAACCAAGTTTCAGCAGCTTGCAGCCTACCTCGAATGGTCAGACGAGACTTTCCGCGACCTCTTCTATAAAGGCCTGAAGGACGAAGTCAAGAAGAACATGATCACTCACGAATACCCACCTACCTTTCAGAAGATGGTAGACCTTGCGTCTCAGATCGACGGTCGCATGTACGAATGGAAGATGGGTTCTCGACAATCCAACACCTCGAAGCCCCGCCGTGAAAGAACAACCCTCGAAGGCGGAGACGCTATGGCCCTCGACGCGGCCAACAGACAGGATTCCAAGAAGGGCAACAATGGTCACAACAACAAGAAGCCCAAGGGACCTAACCCGAACTGGACGGATGAGCAGAAACAGCGCTATAAGGATCGACTCTGCATCACCTGCGGCAGTGACAAACACTTCTCTCCTAAGTGTCCGCAGAACCCTCGCAGCAAGAAGGACAACAAGCAGACTTCGAGCGCTCAGCGTGAAGCGTCGGTTGCATCTCGCCAAGACAACCACGATACGCTACACTGGACAGCCTGTTACGATGACGGCTGTCAGACGCACCAAACCAGCAAGGATATCTCTGGATGGTACCCCCACGAACCTCGAAACTTCGGTATGATGACCAGGAACGAAGAAGTCATCGAAACCGACGATATCATCGATAGTTTCCCTCTAGACGACGAACTTGTCAACAGCGAAACAGGAGAACTATACGAGAGTACTAGTGAAACGCAGTCAGATAATGCACCTATACCATCGGACAAACTAGACACCCTCGTCTCGTTAGAAGTTCTCGCTGAAAGATACGGCATTGGCAACCACCTACGGGACGAATGGGGCAATCTTAGTCAAACAATCTGGATTCCGCATCAGAAAGGCATCGCGCTTACGGTCATTTGGGGATGGCGTCAGAACACCCTTTGGGAAACCCGAATTGAACAAGACGGGAAGAAGTACGAACTTCCGGTGACCAAAGAAACGACACTCGTCGAACGCCACCACCAAGGAACCTCAGCACGCGAGCAAGCAGACTACGACTCCCTCCGGGAACTAGCACGGATTCTCTGCCAGTACGGCACGGCAACGATCCAGCATCGTACACTCCAGTGGATTCCGGACAAGAAGCTCAATCGACCAACCTTTAGATATCAGGTTCGAAAGGACAAAGTCTACTGGCGAAGGAAGCAGAACTCCGACAAATGGACCAACTGGAAGCAAGCATATCTCCAAGTCAACGAATGGGAAGACTATATGCACAGTGAAGTCTACGGCTACCCTATGCCAAAAAACTAGACGGCCCTACGGCAATGGGACCAACCCAGGGGCCACAGTCTAGGTCCCTTCATATGGTATCGCGCACATCGGAAACGGAAACTCTTACCGGACCAAACCTATGGAAACAGTTCAAGACACAAGGAATACTCAACGGAGTACCCACTAGAATCCTGATCGATACAGGATCAAGCGGAAATTTCATCCACAACGAGCTTGTGCAGAAGATGAATATCCCATACCGCAAGAAACAGGAACCGTATCCCCTCAGTGGATTCGACGGATCCCAGGCAGCCTACGGAGAAGGCTGGGTAAAGATAGAAACGGAGGAAGCAACCCTCCAGATAGGGAACCATCAAGAACGGATTTCCCTCGACGTCCAACGTATTCCTGGGCACGATATCATTCTAGGTATGCCCTGGATCCGGACACAGAAACCTATCTTCGACTTCGGAGAAGGAGACTCCATTATCTTTCGAGAGGAGCTCGAGGACCTCCTACGAAAACAAGGATTACAGAAGGAGAATGGGTTGTTGGATACCCTTCGAAAGCTCCTATCGACATCAACACGGGAAGTAGCCAGTGTAAGGCCTGAATGTGGCAACTGTGTAGGCGACTCCGATAGTGGTGTAAGTCAGCACCAGGACTGCGACGCAAGTAGCGAAGCCTCCTCGGTAAAATGCAACCCTATTGCAGGAATAAGCCCTACTAAGCGAAACGATACCCCCGACTTAAGATACGACTCTAGCCACGATGGCGTGAGGCCCAGTGACGGCAGCATCAACGGCAATGATGGCGTAAGGCCCAGCGACGGCAGCATCAACGGCAACCTTAAGGAAAGCGTAAAACAGGACCAGGACAGTAGCGTACGAGACGCCGCCTCCTCGGTAAAATGCAGCACCTCAAGCGGAGTAAGACCAACCGAGTCTAGTATTCCCGACGAACAAGTACAGCATACGTCACGAAGGACTACGAGGAAAAGGCATAAGGCTAAGAGTAAGGCTTCGCGTAAGCAATTAGCAGCCACTGAACCTCAAGTCGACGTCCAGACAATCTCAGGAGAGGCATTCAAGCGTATGAGACGCCAAGGCCAGCAGGTCTGCCTCATGTACATCAAACCCTCACAGGCGGTGCAACAGAGAGCACTAGCCAAGGCCGCACGGGAAAGGCTTAAGGATGAGGATAGTCCTACTCCCATTGGAGGAGACGATCCCGCGAGGATTAGAAGGGGACAACACGGTAGTTTGGAGACATGGAACAATCCATACGGAGAACCTCCAATACCGGAAATGGAAACGGTACCCAGCGAGTACTGGGACTTAAAAGCCGTTTGCCAAGAAAGAGGAAAAGGAGATTTGCCGAAGCATCAACCATGGGACCACGAGATTCCACTCAAGTCGGGCACGAAGCCAGCTTATAAGCCCATCTACTCCTTATCAGCAAAGGAAATGGAGGCTTTAAGGGAATACATCGAGAAGAACCTCGAACGCGGATATATTCGGCCTTCAACGTCATCAGCCGGATATCCGATCCTTTTCGTCCCAAAGAAGAATGGCAAACTACGCCTCTGTGTCGACTACCGACAACTCAACGACATCACGATCAAGAACCGCTATCCGCTCCCACGCATCGACGAGCTCCAGGACAAGTTAGGGAAAGCAAAGTACTTTACGAAGCTGGACCTCCGGGAAGGATATCACCTGGTTAGGATCAAAGAAGGGGAAGAATGGAAGACAGCCTTCAGAACGAGGCTAGGACTCTACGAGTATACGGTTATGCCATTCGGGCTTACCAACGCGCCAGCAACTTTCCAAAATCTTGTCAACGATACGCTGCGCGAATACTTGGATATCTTCTGCTTAGCTTACCTCGACGATATCCTCATCTTTTCAGAGACCCTCGAGGATCATAAGAAGCATGTCAGAAAGGTCCTAGAAGCCCTCCAGGCAAAGAATCTGTCTATCGCACCCGAGAAATGCGAATGGCACGTTCAAAGGACAGAATTCTTAGGCTTTGTCATCACCCCAGGTCACGTCGGTATGGACGACTCGAAACTGGATTCCATTAGAGAATGGCCAGTACCCAAGACGATCAAGGAAGTTCAGTCTTTCCTTGGATTCGCGAACTTCTACCGAAAGTTCATTTGGAACTACTCAAAGGTCACGGAACCTTTAACGCGACTCACTCGAAAGGAGCATGGCTTCAAATGGGGAGACGATCAGCAGCAAGCCTTCGAATCGCTTAAACGCATGTTTTGCGAAGCACCGGTTCTAGGGATATATGATCCCGACAAACCTATCGAAGTAGAAACTGATGCGTCAGGATTCGCCCTCGGAGCATGTCTCAGCCAGCCTGACGATCAAGGTCGATGGCACCCAATCGCGTTTTACTCTAGGAAGTTCACACCGGCAGAGCTCAACTACGATACTCACGACAAGGAGCTCTTAGCTATCGTCTCAGCATTCAAGCAATGGAGACACTATCTTGAAGGAGCCAGCTACCAGGTGGTAGTGCACTGCGATCATCAAAACCTCACGCGCTTCACCACGACTAAGGAGCTGAACCGACGACAGGTTCGCTGGTCTGAAGAAATGGCCTCCTACGATTTTAAGATTACACATAGAAAAGGTGTAGATAACGCCGCCGCTGACGCGCTCAGCAGAAGGGTAGACTACATGGAAGGACGAATCGAGCCGCACCCTGCAGTGTTCGCAGTGGATAGCGATGGATCGCTCACCCTTGCCAGACCGTCTTTCCCAATGCTTCGCATCGAGTCAAACCCATGGCATCTGAAGATCCGAGAAGCATACGCACAGGACTCCTTCGCGCAGGAACTTTTAGCGCTTGAGGACGACCCGCGTATTGCTCGAGATAGGGAAGGAACGCTTCTCTTCAAAGGATTAATCTATGTCCCGGCAAGACTGCGAGAAGTACTAGTCAAGGATATACACGAAGCACCCGCGCATGGACATCAGGGCATCGACAGGACAACCGAAAGGATCACACGAAACTTCTACTTTCCAGGGTTACGGAAGACAGTCCAGCGCATAGTCTCGCAATGTGACCTTTGCATTAGAAGCAAAGCCGCGACACACGCTCCGTACGGACAACTACAACCCCTAGAAGTTCCAGAACGACCATGGCAATCGGTTACGCTAGACTTTATTACGAAGCTGCCACAGTCTAGAGACTCGCTTACCGGAGTTAAGCACGACTCGATCCTAGTCTTTGTCGACAGACTCACGAAGTACGCTTACTTCTTGCCCTACCTCGAGGCATCGAATGCAGAGCAGCTAGCTCATACGTTCCTCCGATACATCTTCGCGGATCACGGAATGCCGGAAGAACTGGTTTCGGACAGAGATAAGCTAATGCGTTCTGAATTCTGGCAAACGCTCATGCGTCAACTTGGGGCTAAGAACAAACTCTCTACAACCGCACACCCGCAAACGGACGGTCAGACAGAACGGATGAACCGGACTCTCGAACAATATCTCCGCTGTTTCGTCAACTACCCACAGGACGATTGGGCCACATGGCTACCTATGGCACAGTTCGCCTACAACAGCGCCAAACAAGAGTCAACCAACGTATCCCCGTTCTTTGCCAACTATGGATTCGAACCAGACGCGTATAGAGAAGCCATCCCAAGTCGAAAATTGGCCCAACAAGGTGTTCTTAAAGCCGAGCAGCTAAAAGAACTACACAAAGCCATCAGTCTCGACCTCGAGCACGTACGAATCATGATGTCCAAGTACTACAACAGACGGCACCAGGCGGCACCGAACCTAAAGAGGGGGGATAAAGTATACCTCCTCACAAAAAACATCAAATCGAAGCGACCAAGCGACAAATTGGATTTCAAGAAAACCGGTCCATTCGAAATTTCAGAAAAACTTGGAAACGTTACGTATCGACTCAAATTGCCAGCAACGACACGAATGAATTCCACCTTTCACGTGGCATTGCTCGAGCCAGCACCAGAAAACGCCACAATCCCAGAAACTCCAGAAGAGATAATCCCAGAAAACCCAGATGCCGAAGAAGACGAATACCCAGTCGAGAAAATCTTAGACTGCAAAAGATTCGGACATCAGCTCAAATATCTTGTCAAATGGGAAGGATACGGAAATGAGGATAACCAATGGGTACCCAAGGACGACATACATCCAGATCTCGTCACAGAATTCCACCGTCAAAATCCCGACCTCCCACGGAAACGAGGTCGTCCCCGAACGAGAACGGCGAGAGACCCTCAAGATAGGGGGATAAACGGGCAGAATTCACAGGCTCAGGAGAGCACGGAGATTTCGCACCAGCCACAGGCTCGCCGGCAGACTCGGCAGACTCAGCCACATGCGGCGCAGCAAGACCCACCGTCTCGTGACGTGGCCGTTTTGACGCGGACGGACCCTCAGAATTCTCAGGGTCAGGAGCGTACCCCTCATCCTCGGCCAGCGCAGCCAGCAACTCCTCCGCTTCCCGACGATCATGCTCATCCAACGCGGCCAAACTACCAGACTCAGCAAGAAGAGCCTTGTAACCACGCTCCTCCAACAAACGCTGGTTGGCCCGCAACCGTTTCAAACGAGCAGCAACAGTCCCTAGCTCTTTCTCCTGGCATCGCAGGACCTCCTCATGACGACGATGCATCTCCTCTTGCTCCCGCCGTAAGCGCACTCGCTCTTCCTCCTGAACAGCACGGAGCCTATCAAGATCAGCCAGAGAAGCCAGAAACTTCTCTTGAGCCTCGGCCTCCTTGGCCTTTAACTTCTCCTGCTCGCGGCGAAGACTTAAGGCTAGAAAACGTGAGCAAGCATCCCGGACAGAAGAAAAGACCACCTACCTCCAGAAAGCGACATCTTCTTCGCATCACACATCGTAGTACCCTTCGCAATACAAGCACCACAACGATCGTGTTCCGGAGCAACCTTACACGGCCTACCGTTTAGTTCACAATCAAAGCAGGGACGAATCGCGGGAAAAGAAATAGACTCCACGAGGGCCGCCAAACGACGTCGTTCCTCCGTAGTATCCCGCTTACGTTTAGACATGATGGACTTACGGAGAGAAAGTAAGCCAGGAAGAACCCACAAGGAAATAGGCAATACGGAAGAATCTTCGGGCCGAAGATCCTTAAGGGGGGGGATAGTGTTACGGCGCAGCCTCCACAGGTTGAGGAAGTTAGGGATCAGCCCCGCCGGAACAACAGAAGTCGGGGTCATAAAGATCCGAGGTCACGTGACCTCGCGCTCAACTAGACCCACCCGCTCAGATTGCCAAGGCTGCCTGAGCGGGCCCCACCTACTGAGCCATCCTGCTCAATCACAACAGCTCGCTCAGAAGACTACGCGCCATTGAGCGCAACCCGCCTATTAAGCACATAGATTGTATAGAACTCTCCTACGTATATAAACCACGCTCTCTAGATAGCTTTGACCTTCGTGGTCAACTTCAATAACAATTCAGCACCAATTGTTAGTAACAAGGCCTTCGCACGCAGTGCTCAGTCTTCAGTCGTCTACTCGTTCCTCACGTACCTCTTCTTGTACCCACTCAAGGAAAACCCTCGACAGGTTTCCACCCTCTTTGGTGTTTGGATCCTTAGAGGTAGAGGCCCGCTCGTTACACTCTACTACTCTTTTCTCTCTTTACTAATTCCTAACACGGCTAATCCGCTAATTAACGCGTTAGTATAGCTATTATCCTCGGTCTAGTAGTCTAATAAACTAATATAAAATACTAAATACTTGCACTCTAATAAACTTAACTCGTTTTTATCCTTCTCTTCCTCTTCCCCTTCTCCTTCTTCTTTCTCTTTCTCTTTCTTCTCCGCCTCGTTACTACGTCCTTTCTTATTATTAATACTCTCTAATATACCTCTACTATTCTTACCTTCCTCCTTAAACTTAAATTTAATCTTCTCTTTCTTATTCTTATTCTCGATATTCTCGTTAACTAAGATTACTAGCTCTACCGCCTTACCCTCTACCTACTCTAACCGGGCTTTCTCGATAAAATTCTATAACGCCCTACTCTACTCTACCGTTAACTCGTACGGCGGCCTTACTTCCGGCTAGTACTAGTACTAGTACTAGTACTACTATCTTTACTACCGCTCTTACTACTACCCTTACTACTACTACTACTACTACTACTACTACTACTACTACTACTACTTATTAACTACTACTATAGCGTACGTATAGAAAACGTACCCGATAATCCGCTACTACGTCTACTTATACCGCTACTTAGTATCCTCGCCTATACGCGCCTCGAACGGGTATCCCGGCTTAACGTTACTCTCCTTACGGATTATCTCGAATCTAACCTCGATATTAACCGACGTCTAAACCGTCGCCTACGCCTTATTAATTATCTAGCCGAAACTCTAGTATATAATAGCTAAAATCTCCGCCTAGGTCTACTATCTCCGCCGCCTATCCCGCTCGACCCGGCTACCGCCTTCTCTGCCCTCGCCCCTCCGCCTATCCTCCTTCTACTACTTCTACTACTACCGCTTCTACTCTTCCGCCGGCAACTCCGCGTACTACTATAATTTCTCTATAGCGAACCCGGCTAAATACTCCGCCTATCCGACCCTACGTAACTACGGGTTCGCCTTTAACTTTCTCTACGGCTATACTACCGCCTTACGCCGCTTCTCCTCCTACTATAACCCCACCTTAATCTACTAGCGGATACGCTAGCTAGCCGTTATCGGTACTACTATTTCTTACTCTTACTACTACTACTACTACTACTACTACTACTACTACTAGCTCTCTACTAATACCTCGAAATACTTCTATCTAGGGCCGTGCTTAAAAAACCTCTAGTATCTAACGCCGGTGCGCCACGGCCTCGACGCCTCGCTAGCCCGGCGGCGCTATACTAACGACCCGCCCCTACGCTAGCTATTAACCTATCTATACGCGGTCCGATAATACGTCTTAATTCTCTTAACCGTTCGCACAATATATCCGTATTCTACGCCCCCCTTAACCTCCTACTAGTATATAAACCTATTATTATATACTAGTAAATACTAGATAGGCCGTACTAGCTACGTAGGCTACTTAAACTCGGCTGCTAACTAACCCTCTATACGGATTAACCTATTAATCTACCCTATCGTCTCCGTAATATTCTTCCTTCTAGCTATATCTACCTTATACTTAGGATCTCCTAAATACGTATTTACGTAGGTAGATAATACGGCAAACCCGTAATCTTTATAAACGACGATATTAAACTCTAGTACGTACCTAAATAGCTCTATTACTACGCTGGCTTTAACTACTTTAACTAACTAACGCGCGGGTAGACGGATAGATAAATAGATAGATTAATAAATAGATAAATAGCTAACTAACTATCTATCTATCTACTTTACTTTAGTATACTACGCTACGCTACGCTATACTATACTATAACTAAAACTTATTACTAAACGCCTTTACCGACTCTTCTTTCTACCGGCTTCTCTTACTCCCGGGGCTTCTATCTGCCTCCGCTACGCTCTAATTCGCTAATAACTAACCCTAACTTATCCGGCGCTTATAACGTGCGCTACTACCGCCGGTCCGTGCGCAAAACTAGTGCCCTATTAAAACTACGATACCTCGAACTTTAACCGTCGATTTAATTACTACGACCGCGTATTTCCGACCCGTTTAAATCGGCTACGGGATATATAGACGCGTACTTGGTATTCTACGCGGTCGTATCCTAGATTTTCGCTCGGAAACGCCGATGATTTCCATTCTCCTCTACCAATGATTTCGACCCCCCCCTACCAATGATTTCGACCCCGGAAACTGCTAACCCTACTTTCGATTTGTATGGGCCCACCAATGATTTCGACCCCGAAATCATTGCTGCATTACGGTTAGGGCGCTGAATCCACCGTTATAACGGTGGATTCAACTTTTTCGGTTAGGGTGGACTCAACTTTTTCGGTTAGGGGTGCGTGGAATCTTTGGCCACCGAGCGTGCTACCGCGTCTGAGCTTGTGCTTGTGGACGTTTCGAGGGGCGGGATTGTCGCCGTGGCTGTGTTGGCCAGGCTGCTGGTAACAGCGGCGCTGCGACCTGGAGTGAGAGTGGGGATGGTACTGCTGGATAGTCCAAGTATTACTGATGATGAGAATTCTGACGATATCGCGGAGGCGGATTTCGAGGCGGTACGCGTGGCGGTGAGGTGTGGCAAGGTAAAAGTCGAGGCGCTGTTTGTGGTGGATCATGTGCACAAATTCAGGGAATGAGGTAGTGATGTAGGAATCAATGCGGCGCTCTGAGCCTCTGAAACAAATCCGTAGCTTTTGAGATGTATGTGCTTTTCAAGCTCACAATCGTATTGGTCTGCTGTAACGGTAATCACATACTGTATTAATGGAGAACGTTTTGACAGCCCCTGCCTAAGATTTCCGTGATGACTTCAGTGTTGAACGAAGGGCATAAAAATAATCTCCAGCTTCGTGATGAAGGCAATACATGATAGTAAGTTTATTAAGTGACGACCGGTCCGACCGATCACATCTCGAGACACAGCCGTAGCTCATTCCAGGTCACGTGGGCGGTGAGTATCTGAAGAACTTGTCTTGCCACTTCTTTGGACGACTGCGCCGCAGCACGAGACTCAAAGCTTACACGGTTACCTGTACTCGCTGCATCCTGTGGGTGTTGCTCCAGTGACGGCTTTGATTGAACGAGCCCTTGGGCACCGTGTTGTCATGGAGCTGATTTTCCGGCGTGAGAGTTCGGTTCCTATTGCTCTGTTGCCAATGAGAGCTCATTATCCCTGCGTTACTTTGTGTCATGACGCATTTCGGCTCGTGGGATCATGAATTCCTTATTCTCGGGGATTCATAGCACCCAGCCATATAATAATAATTCGTCACCATCAGCACCATAATCTTTAACACCATGCTGACTTCCGTAGATTCCCCTCACTGCAGTAGGGCCAGGGGCAGCTGAGCTCTCGCTAACCAGCGAGTTAGAGGCGTCAAGACGCTTGTTTCTACTTTCGTTCACCCAAGCCGCCCGACTGTCCCGGCTCCCCGTGCGTCCCGACTCGCCATGCGCCCCGCCTAGTCCACTGATACCACCCACTTACCACTAGCCCGCGCCAGGATATGGCCTTCGCCTCGATCAACTAACCGCGCGGCTCGCCCGTGGCCCATGTGCTGGTTCGTCAAGTTAATCCCCACTCTGCGTACAATTTTGGAGCCCACGTGGAAGAACAGACAGCGGGATGAAAACGGTGGAACAACAGGATGAACTGCAAGCGCCTTTATTCCACCTACTCTCGCCATGATATGCTTTCCTATGTATGAAGTATTCCAACAAGGGTATTATGATAAGGAAAATAAAGTAAACTAAACTATACACTAAGTAATTACATCCGTATTCACTATCCCAAGTTTCGTAAAGGACCGGTTTCCATGCTGCCATTCCCACTCAACAAGTTTCCCCCCCTCCACGGCATATACTCTTCCGCCGGCCGATGCTGCAATAATTGAAAGGTTAAAATCAGATGAAAACGCCGATGCAGCGTCACTGTTGTTGGAGAAACTCGTGATAGAGAAATTCGAATCCCATACCCGAACGCTTCGAGAGGTCTCGGGTTCATTCGTCAGAACTTCCATATCTGACATTGAGTCATTTCCTCCGTTATATCCCAGCGAAAAGCTCGCAATCTCGGTATTCGACTCTAGTTTCCCCGTGAACGAGCCTATGCCATACTCATTAGTAAGTTGCGCTTGCTTTCCTTCGCCAGAGTGGAAAAAATAGCTTACGATTATAAGACCATGAATCCTCCCAGGCAGTAAGCTGATTCCAGGTGAATCGCGTCAAGTTACCTGTGTTGGCATACAAGGCCACAGTGCTGGAATCGTTTGTCCATATCGGTGCCAAGGACAGACTACTTCCGGTGACAACTTTATGGTTCGAGTCCGCTTTTGCCGCTTGCGCGTACCAACCATAGTCCGATATGTATGCTGCCCACCAGAGACTGTAATCATAGTCCTGATACGCAAGTATAGAGGTCTGAGCGCAGTATCTGTCGCACTGTTGCGAGTATGCCGCGAGTTTCGATTTGTTTCCGGCGAAAAGGGTACCATTCATGGCGTTCTTTGTCTGTGTGCTCCACATGTCGTCAGGATCATAAGACCCGCGCTCCCAGATTCGGTTTTCCGTGTCGAGGAAGAAAAGGTGATACTCTATTGTGCTCTGGATAAAGAAACTTCTCAGCATTGACCAACGGCACTAGAGTAAGCATCCTCACATGAATTCCATCGTTTAGGGTATATGCGGCTAATGGGGTCCCTGGTTTAACATCTGGTCCTGAAGCACCCCGAGGATTAAGTGGGAGTACATGCCATTCTTGAGCGCTGGAGTTCCATGCCGACTGATAGAGCGCATTCGACTTGGCTTGGAAATATACGCGGTAGTGTTGGACGCCGTTGCCCTCGGTGTAATTGATTGCTGCGAGTGCCGCCGTCGGGAGGATAGTCGTCTTTGACTTGGTCTTCCCTGCTCGTGACCCAAGCACTCCGCCGATGATGGCGACAACGACAGCTATCAGGGTTATGCTAGCGAGGAGCACCCAAAACCACAATCTTCGCAAGCCGCAAATTTTCCTCGTCGGCTTGATCTGATCCGTGGATTCCGGTGCATAAGGAGATGAGCGATCGCGGTTGAGCGCTTCAGGTGCGTTCTCGTTATAGACCTGCGGATAGTTCTCGAGTTCGTGCGTTTGGGGCAGAGAACCATTCGGAGTGAATTCTGAATAGCTGACTTCAGGATAGGTTTGAGAAAGAGTGCGGTTGGACGATTTTTCGGCCGCGCAAGGAATCTTCTGGGAGCTGTATGTAGCATTCTTATCAAGACCGAACACTACCTCGGGCAAGATGTGATCTCGAGTGAGTTCAGCATAGGACATGTGTTGAGTAAGATCTTTTGATGATGATGTGTTGGTCGCGCCAGGTATCTTTTCCCAATTACGCGGATCATCGCGCTTCGGCGGACCTTTGGTTGTGATCGGGATTTTTGGAAGGTCTTTCGGAGGCACAGGAGGTGGTGAACGCATGTTTGCTCCGTGTGTATGTCTTCGTGGGGCGTTGTTGTGTCCAGGTACTAGAAAAACGATAGTGGAGAAGACAAGACGGAAGGCAGGGAACCCTAGGTTAATTCTAAAGCCACGCTTTCTGCTATGCAATTTGCATAGACCGGAGCTAACGGTATCAAGCATTAGCCATGTTATTCAAACGACGTACGCGCACGCGAAGCTGGTGCGGCTCAGCAGCCTTCCCCTCCCCGCCTCGCCGTGACCGGCGGCTATGGACAGAGATCCTCGAGACCCCATACTACGAGTAATATTCACATCTTCGACGGTCGTGCCTGCCCGAAGCTAAACTCGATTAGTTGACGCGCGGTTCATCCTAGCGGTAAATTGGTAGATATCGCTATGCGTGCTCCAGAGCATGGCGACACCGACTTAAAGTCTCTTGGCCGTGCACGTTGTGAAAATGTTGCCTTTATCTTCCCGTTCATTCTCAAAGAAAGCGGCAACCACTAATTTGTCAACTGGGCACCAAGCATACGGAAAATTTTTGAGGTAGCCTGAGGTCTTTCATAATTTTAGGCCCGTCCGTCCTTCACACTAGAACCAGACCCTACAGAAGTACAGCGCTAAACAAGGAATCTCAATTCTTATTTCCACGACCGCATGGTGCTCCGATGCTAATATTATCATGCCACAATTTCTTTCGTGCCGCTGCCGGACAGTGTGAGATGTTAAGAGACAAAAGCTATATCTCATAGGCCCCAGTGGTCTTCCAAGTAAAGAAAACTAGGAAGCTGGGTCCCAAGCCCTATCGGAGTCACAGTACTTTTATGGACGCATGAATTTCGTTGATAAGGCGTTTCACTCGCGAAGGCTAGCCAATCGGGCTGAAAAGTTCGAACGTCTGAAGATTGTGCGGCGCAGAACCCCCGAAGCCTTCGCATCATTGCGCCCAAACAGTCTGGCGGGAGACATCCCCTCATACGCAAGAACTGTGCCGCAGATCTGCGGGTGAATACGGACCTTCGGGCTCATGAACAGCTTCGGGAACGGTCTCGTCATACCTTACCAGCAGTACCTGTTTCCAAGTTCTAAGGCTCCACATTTCAAAGAATCTCACGCTTGGATCAGCAGTTTGATCTTCGTCGTTCTTCTGACACTAATGTGCGGATTTGGGATTGACATGGTGCAGGCGTATTTCGAGAAGAAAGAAAAGCGGACTGATATTGATGAACAAGTTGAGGCCTAGAGAATCGGTTTTGCTCGCTTTTGTAAGCTTCTTCGAATAATGAGTTGCAATAGATCTGCACACGGGTGGCTATGAATTGATCGGGCTAGAATCTCCTCATCAAATAGCCTCGACTTCGGCTAGCACGATGAAATCCCGCATCAAAGAAATTCTACACCATTGGGTCCACCATATAGCCAAGAGTCAACTTCACAATTCAACCCGTTCTCACTACTGACTTGAATAAGTCGAAACAGTCCCAAAGGGCTACAACCAACGATGTTATCCCATCCTTCAATAAACAAGTAACAGCACGTCTCGCCCATTGTCTTTCTGATCAAATCGGCAAGACCGTTTCTCAAATGCTGTAGTGAACTTGAAGCCTCATTTACCAGATTGTGACCATGCACGGGGCCCATTGCGATTGAATCGTCGATGAAACTACGCAGCAGACCGGCAGCGTGGTGAGCGTGACGCCAACGATCACCAAATCCAGCCAGAATATCGGCGCAGAGGCGCATCTCTTTCCAGGCGGGGAATGACCACCGTTCACCAACCTTGGTGCAGCAGTAGACAAAGACGAGGCAGATGGGCAGCATGCGGTACAGAGTGACACGATTGAGAGGTAGCTGACCCTGTTGGAGCAGGACGGAATTGCAATGAACAAACTCCTGAGCTAAGCAGAGTATTTTGGACGCGGTCGCCAGTTCAGTATGGATGTTGAAGCAACAAGGATAGTATAATAGGATCAGAAGGTGGTAGTAGCGAGCATTGAGCCATACGAGCGAGCTGCGTATAGGTAGGCTGTCTGAATCTGGAGGGCAAATGAGGCACCCGGCGGCGTACCAGTTTTCTAGATCCAGGCGCAGTCGAGAGGATATGGCCTTACGGTCCAGCTGGGCCAAGAGACTCGCCCCGATGGCTGAACGTAGGTGGACTTCGGAGAGAATGCTTCCCTCAATCTGTCGGAGCTGGATAACGTACCGGTTGGTTTGCAGGCACGACGCGAACTTGGGACGTTCGCATGAGGCAAATTCTTGCACAGTGACGCTAGGTAGCGGAACGTCACTTCCTTCGGTATCCAACAGGCAAGGAAGGCCGATTGACATGGTCATCATACGGTCAAGGATATAAATGCTCCAGTATAACCGGTAATGTAGCTCGGTATCCTGTGGAGATGTCTTCTCGAGGCTGTAATTCCGCCTGGTGAGTCCTAAGAACTGCGCTTGACGGGTGATGATGGCCAAAAGAGAGCAGGTTGCGGGGCCCTCCGGATCGAAAAGGGAGTACAGGGTAAGTAGCAGCAGATTCTGAACGGTACCACCGGATTCGTGAACGAGACATATCTGGATTATCTCAGTATAAGGCACGCAGAAGTTGACGCTGGAATTTCTTGGGATGCGGCCCCCCCGTTCCAGTGTAGTGCAGCCGATGGCCATGGCTAGGTACAGCGTGGCCGATTCAGGATCATCAGTGGCCTGAAAATTAGCCATTGTGGTAGCCGATCTCGATATGCGGGCACGGTCGATGAATGGATAAGCCTTGTTGACATGGCGGAAGTAGGCATCGACAAGCTCTATCTCACTTGGTTTTAACCCGCCGAGTTGCCTTTTTTCAACCCCGTCCGCAGCATTACCCGTGCTGCCATTCGCACATTCGCCGCCTAAATCGTTCAAGGAAGTGTTGACAGCAACACTTAACGGGCTTTCGCCTGTGGCGTGCATCGCCCTGCCGTGAGCCACAAGCTCCGCAAGACTACCGGTGTGGAAGTTGTCCGGTGGCAATTGTTCGTCGTCAGGAAGCCCATTGTGCAAGGGTAGAGCCGAAGGAACAGGGTCGGTTTGGAGCGAGCAGACTGCTCCGGCCGCCTCGCACAGTTCGCATTGTGGCTGCGTCCTGCTGCACCTCTTCTTCAGATGCCGGCACCGCTCGCACGCTGGAACCGGTCGATCCGTTCTTGCCGATACCTTGGTTGATGCAGTGGTCTTGCGGATGCGAAATCGATGTGTGGACATGGTGGGAAGAGTTGAGCAGCGAGGACAAGCCCACTCTTGCGACAGGGCCACCCCGCCCGATGCGATGGCATCATCGCACGCTACCCGCGAAAATTTCCTCTTCAAGACTGGACGGCTGTCAAGTCATACGATCCACCGCCCTTGGATGTCGGCCGACGCCCGATGAGATTTGCCTTATTCGGACATGCCCAAGTCCATATCAACTCGGCCAGATCTGGGCAATTCTACAACGCCCCAGGAACTAACTTGCCACAATTGTTCACCATGGCAGCTGTCACGCCTGATATCAATATCGCAATAGGTCCTGAAACCCACTTCTTGCTTTTGAACTCGCTGCTAAGCCGCTCATGTAGATCGCGGTAGTACATTCTGCGATGTCATTGCTCAAATTGATGGCCAGCCAGACTTGATTTTCAAGCTACTTTCAGTCGACCCTCAGAACTACCACGATGCTTCAATTGAAGCCATTCGGCGAGTTCTGGAGTTTTTCGAAGGCCGTTCTATCCCACGTGGGCAGCTTTTGGATGGTTCCCGCATCGGATCCACGATTGCCACCAACGCTCTCCTCGAGCAAAAAAGGGAGAAGTTTGCTCTAGCGACCACCAAAGGTGAGAAATAGTCCTGATAGTTCGGCATCTGCTGATAGTGTAATAAGGCTTCCGCGACATTTGTGTCATCGGCGATCGAACACGCCCTAAGCTCTTTGCCCTCAACATGAAGAAGGCCGAGGCTCTACACCATGCAGTCATTGAGATAGATGAAAGAATTACCGTGGAAGACTACGACCCGAACCCCTCCCCCATGGAGGAGACCGATTCTCCGTCCGACCCAGCTCTGGTGCACACTGATACCGGCACTATTATTCGCATCATCAACCCCATCCATGTGACGGAAACTAGGAAGCAGCTTCGCGCGCTGCGTGAAAAAGGTTACATATCCCTGGCGATATGCCTTATACACTCCTATCTTTTTCCAGATCATGAAAAAGTCGTCGCCGATTTGGCCCGGCAGGAGGGATTCAAGTACGTCACCACCTTCATTGATGCGAATCCGACCATCAAGTATCTGCGGAGGAGCACTTCTGTATGCTCAGAAGCCTACCTCCACCCTATCGTGCAGGGCTACGTGCAGAGTTTTCAGTCGGGATTCAAGATCCTCCCTCGGCGCGTAGACTTCATGTGCTCCGATAGTGGCCTGAGATAGGTAGAGAAATACAGGGATAATGAAGCTCTTCTCAGCCGTCCTGCAGGCGGTGTTGTCGGTATTGCTCAGACATGCTATGATGAGGAGGGGGGGTGGGGGGGGGGTTTCCCGTCATTGGATTCGACATGGTGAGTGAACGTTACATGAACCGCAGATTTATATTATCCTGGGCCGACTTCTTCCCTCGTCATTCCCAGCAATCTTTGGGGAGAGTGAAAACCAACCTCTAGACGTCCAAGTGGTAAAGACAAAGTTTGAGCGACTTACTCTAGACATCAATGCGCTGACTAAAAAAAAAGTACGTCCCGGAACAAGTCGCGCTGGGCTTCAATCAGGTCGCCAACACAACCATGAGCCGCCCAATTAGAAATGCAACTGGTAGGCTCATTGCCGGACTATACAATTTTAGGAAAAGCGAGTGCTCATATAATGCAGAAGCTCGAGAATTCGCTCCCGACAAACACAACCTTGTCAGCTTTGGCGGTGCCGGTGGCCGTAAGTACAAATAATACGTCAAATCATCCTCCTCCTCACTAATGATTAACGAAAAAGAACATGCCTATGCAATTGCGGACAGTCTAGGCATCAAGCGAATTCTCATCCACAGTCACTCATCAGTTCTCTCCGCATACGGCATTGCGCACGCTCAGCTACAGTATGAGGCTTCTGAGCCTTTAGTCGGGGCTTTTAGTAAGGCCTTGCTCCCCGCAATCAACGCGAAGATCGATGCTCTAAAGAAGAAAGTGCTGGACGAACTTTCATCACAGGGCGCTTCAGAATCGTCCATCATGTTTGATGAATCCCTGAGTCTGCGGTACTTTGGCACGGACACCAACATCTCAATCTCCAAGCCAGAGAACGAGGACTATGCCGCAGCGTTTGAGGCTGTTCATATCCGAGAATTTGCGTTTCAGATGTCCCATCAAGTTGTGGTGGACCTAGTCTCGGTCCGTGGAACAGGCACCTCGTCGGGAAGAACAGTCGTGACTGAGGCATCTTGCTGGGTTGAAGCGAGCCAGGTCATCAGCTGTCGCCTTAAAAGCAACTCAAACCCATCAAGCTTTTGTTGATGAGTCCTGGATCGACGTTCCAACCTACCCTTTAGACGACAGTCTTGAAGGGGGGTTTCTTGAGGTACTGAATGCAGATCACGATTGAAATAGTAGGGTTGCTAACCTCTCAAAGGGTCCTGCTCTGGTCATAGACAATACACAAACCATCCTCGTGGAGCGAATGTACCGCGCTTATTTCCTTTCCAAACACGTTGTCCTGGAGAAATACGACTCGGATCTACCGATGCACGCGTTGTCCCTGAACCACATAGATCCAATCCAGCTTTCCGTGTTTGCTCACCGCTTCATGAGCATCGCAAAACAGATGGGTAATACGTTGCAGCGAACCTCGATCTCGACCAGCATCAGGGAAAGGCTCGACTTCTCATGCGCAATCTTTTCTCCTGAGGGCAAACTGGTGGCCAACTGTCAGACTATTTTGCCCTACTATATCAGACATCACATTCTTTCGGGCATCAAGATCAGTAGCTACTTGTCAGACTTTCTTGCCTTACCACCTTAGGACTCTCATGTATCTCGAATATTCCATCCTTTATGCAACAGCACTCTTTGATGCCCAACCCCGCATCGGCACTCTCTCTCGGATCTTTAGTATCCTCGGTTATTTAGTTATCACTTATGTATATAAACAAGCCTACCGACCTCCCTCTCAGGAGACAGGCAGAATCTACTCTCTTTTCTGACCTCACAACTCTTCACTATCAAATCCAACACCAACGCACCGCACATTCCAATTCATCTCGGTAGCATGCAATTTGCCATTCGGTATCAACATCGCCTGTGGCAAGGGAAGCTCGGGCTGGGAGATGTATTGTTGACAAATCATCCCGAATCCGGAGGAACACATCTTCCGGATCTCACGGTAGTAACTCCTGTCTTTACAGGAGATAGACAACTTTCATTTTACGTCGCTTCTCGCGGACATCACACAGACATTGGGGGCAAGGGCATCATTTCAATGATGCCAGACTCAAGGGAGCTATGGGAGGAAGGTCTTAGCGTAAAGTCGATGAAGATCGTAAGTCAGGGCGAGTTTCTCGAAGACGACGTTCGCGCTGCGTTCGAGCGCGCCGGGAGCTTCCCCGGCTGTAGTCCGACACGGCGGATACAAGATAACATCTCAGATCTGAAGGCGATGACGTCCTCGAATCAACGCGGGATTCTGTTGTTGCGGAATCTTTGTAAAGAGTTCACCTTGCCCGTCGTTCACAGGTACATGGGCGGCATCCAAGCCAACGCCGAGGTCGCGATCCGGCAGTTTCTGATCCAAGTATCGAAGGAGCATCCGCAGCCCTTGAAGGCTGTGTATTGTTTCGATGATGGCACGCCCATCGCGGTCACGATCACGATCGACGAGGAAAGAGTCAACGCAATATACGACGTCGCCGGTACTGGGCCGCAAGTTTGGGGTAATTACAATTGTCCGATTTCGATAACGTACTCCACGGTAATCTACACGCTCCGCTGTTTGATCGACTTGGACATCCCGCTGAATGAGGGTTGCCTTATACCGGTCGACATACGGATTCCGAAGGGCACCATCCTTAGGCCGAATCCAAATGCCGCGATTTGCGGAAGCACTCCCGGCAGCCAGCGCATCATCGATGTGATTCTAAGGGCATATGGTCGTGTTGCCGCTTTCCAAGGTTGTGCAAATAGCTTCGGATGGGGCATGGGCGGTAGGGATCCTGCAACTGGCAAAATCGTCCCAGGTTGGAACTACGGAGACAGTCTCGGATGCGGGACCGGAGTGGGACCAACCTGGCACGGAGAGCACGTCACGCAGTGCCATTCCACTAATACTAAGAATACCGATCCGGAGGTCATTGAGAAGCGAACCCCTGTGGTCGTCAGAAAGTACGCTACCAATCGGAGTACCGGCGGGCGAGGCAAGTTCAATGGAGGTGACGGCTGTGTGCGGGAAATTGAGGCGAGGAGGGAGCTGAGATTCAGCATCCTCAGTGATCGACGTGTCTACAAGCCATACGGTTTGCAAGGCGGCGGAGAAGGAAGTGTTGGCAGAAAGTTTGTTTTCAAGTGGAACGAGGACCACACTGCATTGGAGAAAATCAACGTCGGTGGAAAGGCCGCGCTTGTGCTTCAGGCTGGAGAGATCATGCAGATCAATACCCCATGAGGTGGGGGCTGGGGCAAATCAAATGAAACTTAGGTCAGAGTCGGCGACAGAATAGTGGAAAAACTTGAAGTTTTGTTCCGTTCAGTGTACGGGCATCTCAGCAAGGAAGACAAATTCGTGTCCTAGTGGCAGGGAATTTATTTTGTCTGTCCCAAGGATAGACGAAGTTCAGACAGCGCCATTTGCAGTCAACCGTGTAGTTCTTCATCAACAAAAGCCAGCGACCGTTATCTGCTTGTGGCTGAATGTTTTATTTCTTTCTGACCTCTCTAGCAGCTAAGAAACATTGAAGAATATACTATCAATTTACATCCCTGGAGGCTGCGCACCACCAAAAAACAGAACTGAATGCCCCACCTTTTCCTTCTCAAGACTTCTCCCCTTTCACCAACAAAGGCATCTTAATCCTCCCCTTTGTCTGCCTCAAAAACGCGCCGACCAACTCATCCATTCCGCCTAATCTGACCGCCCTTCCAATCCACTCATCCCACTCCAACACCTCAAATCCAGCACTGCTCGTCTCGGCCGCCGCCGCCGCCGCAATAAGTCCATGATCACCCCCCCTCTCCCTCTCCTCCAAGAACGCCACCAGCTCCTCGACCGGTACAACAGCGTCCCCACTCCTATGCTCATACCTCACCAATGCACCCTCATCCGCACCCTTACGTCCCCCCACCATCCCCGCTACCACACCAGCCGCACACCCCTCCACGTCCACAAAGTCAAACGCCCCCGTCGCGCCCGCCGCACGCAAATCCGGAGCCGCCCGCATGGCCACACTCGCCCTCAACAACCCATGCACGATATCCCTATCCCCGACTCCCTGACCAGTGATGTTGCTCGGCCGATGCACCGTCACGCTCAATCTCTCCCGGCCAAATCTCGCAGCCGCCTTCTCGAGGAAAATTTCGCTGGCCCACTTGGCCGCGACGTAGCCGTCGGAGCCATCTCGCGGCGGGGGATGCGGGCGCACCGTGGTTTCGGGGAAAGCGTCTTCGGAAGAAGCGAGGTGAGCGACGCCGGCGGTGGAGACGTAGTGGAAGGACACGCGGGAGGACGACGGCCTGTGGTGCGCGAGGGCGAGGTGCACGAGCTGCTTGGTGGAATGGACGTTGGATGTGCGCAGCGAGTGGTAGGATTTCAGGTGCGAGACCTCGGCGCCGTTGTGGATGACGGCGAGGTGCGGGATGGAAAAGATGGCGCGGGCGTCGGCGGCGCTGAGGCCGAGACGCGGCGACGAGAGGTCGCCGGTGTAGCTGGTGACTTTGGGGGATGAGGCGATGGTAGGATCATCGTGGGTGCGGCCGGGTCGCAGGGCGATGCAGTGGATGTGCGCGATGGACGGACTGGCTACAAGTTGGCGGAGGAGTTCGCGACCAAGGAACCCGGTTGAACCTGTCAGGATGACCGTGATGGGACCGTCATCCTGATTCTTTGATACTGTCGGGGGTAGCTCCAGCGCTAGCAGCTCTGGAGGCAGCTCCGTCTCAGCTTCCCAGTCCAAGAAAGAGGAGCGACTCTGCTTCCGGTCCTGTGGGCTCCTCTCTTCGTCTATCCGCGCGGCAAGCGTCTCGAGCGTGCTAGCCTGGAACAATTCCGCCAATGGCACCGATACGTCAAAGGCCTCCTGCATCTTCGCACGCAGGCGCATCAGCAGCAGCGAGTTGCCGCCCACCGAGAAGAAATCAGACTGCTTGCGAATCTTAAGCCCTACGCCAACTTCGGACAGCACATCCGTCCATACGTCTTGCAGCTCCGACTCAGTCTTTGAAAGGGGGTCGTTGTCATCATCCACAGTGCTATCGGTGTACTGCTCGAGAGGAATCGCGGCGAGCGCTTTGTTGTCCAGCTTGCCTCGCTCAGTAAAGGGCAGACGCTCAACGGGCACTGCGACAGCGGGGCGCATGTAGACGGGAAGCGGCAATGAGCGGAGCAATTGCTGCAGGTACGCCTTGGGCTGCTCGAGTGACGGCCTGTCCCTGGCAAAGACAACATATGCGACCAGGAACTGGTTGGTCTCGCCGCGCACGAGGACAGCGGCGTTTGACAGGGCCCCTTCGGAAGAGCGCAGTATGGAACTCGAGATGTCATCCAGCTCGATGCGGATGCCTCGCAGCTTGACTTGGGAGTCACCATCGACTCGCCCGAGGAAGACGAAAGATCCATCACCCAGCAGTCGCGCCCTGTCGCCGGTGCGGTAGATGGTTCCCCAACCCCTGGACACCTGGTCCGACTGGAACTTGGCCGCCGTAAGCTCAGGCTGCCCGATGTAGCCAGGTGCGACTCCAGGGCCAGTAATGCAAAGTTCTCCCGGCCAGCCCAGCGGTAGCGGTTGAAGTTTCTCGTCGAGGACGTACACACCGTAATTGGGCAACGGCGGTCCAACGGGAACTTTGAAGTCATCCTCCTGGTCTGCCAACTGATACGGGATCTCGCCGATTGAAGAGATGATCGATGTCTCCGTTGGCCCGTAAGCATTGAATAGCGTCAACCCCGGCAGCTCGAGCTGGCGGAACTTGCGCAACAAGGACATGCTGAAGGCTTCATCGCCACACATGGCAACGCGCCACGCGCTGCACCGGCTTAGCGTGTTGTTGCCGTAGTCCAGCAGCGCCGACATCTCGGAGATCATGCACAGCGTGACCGTCACCTTCTCGCGCTCAATCAGCGCCGCCAGCTCGGCTGGATCACCGCGGTTGCTGCCCATAATTACGGTGCCTCCAAATACCAATGCGTAAAACATCTGCGCCAGTGACGCGTCAAAGCCGAGCGCGCTCTGCTGCAGTACCACCTCGCGGTCGAGTCCGAGGCGAGAGCCCATAGATGCGAAGTGGGATGACAGGTTACGGTGGGTGAGCACGATGCCCTTCGGCTTGCCCGTCGAGCCACTGGTGTAGAGGTTGACAGCAGGCTCGGACGGAGATGCCCTGCTCAGGACGACTGTCGGTGAGATGGCGGGGGAGTTGTCGATGTTCCAAACTGCAATGTTGCCAGCGTTCAGGCCAGGGAGACAGCTTTGGGTGGCGCTGTGGTAGAGGATTAGGGATGGCAGCGACTCGGCGACGACGGCAGCCAGGCGCTCGGTGGAGTTGCGGACATCAAGGGGCGTGCAGGCCGCGCCGATGCGCAGGACAGCCAGAACGCAGCAGATGGAGTCGACCGTGGGCTCGCAGAAGACGGCCACGGACCAGCCAGGCCTCGCGCCCGCCCGCTGCAGGTCCCGAGCAATGGCGTTGACCCGGCCAACCATCTGGCTGTACGTCAAGCTTCGCCCAACAGTGTCTTTGACCGCAACCGCATCACCCTGCTTCTCTACCCACTCATCAACTCGATGCACCACCGTTGATGTCTCCGGCCACCCGAACTCAATAGAGGGCCCGGTACCCGCCTCGATCGCCTTGCTCACGAGTGCCTGGTCGAAAATGGGGACCTCGTTTAAGCGCTGAGACGGGTCGCCTGACAACACATCGAGGAGGTGGACGTACGTCTTGACGAGTAGATCGACGCCCTGGCTATCGTATAGATAATCCTGTAGCGAGAAAGTCAGCATGCCAGTGCCGTCATCCTTCTCATCGATGGAGAGGGCCAGGTCGAATGGCGCTTTGGCATCCTCGTAGTCCAGAAAGCCCATCTGCGCCTGGCCCAGCTGCGGTGCCTTCAGCGCGCCCATGCGGTAGTTGATCAGCACCTGGAAGAGCGGCGTGTGCGCTGCTGACGCCGGAACCTGCAGCTCCCGCAATATGGCCTCCAGCGGCACTCCGGAGTTGGACAGCGCCGCGTACGCCTTGGTGCGTGTGTTGCGCAGCGTGTTGACGAAGCGCTCCTTCCGGTTGACATCGAGCCGCAGTGGGAGCATATCGAGCAGGAAGCCGACCGTGTTGGTAAACGTCGGGTCCGACCGGTTCGCGTCGATGATGCCGATGCAGACGTGCTCAAGGTCCAGCAGCCGGAGCAGTAACGTCTGGAAGGCGGCAAGGTAGGCATGGAAGCTGGTTGTTTTGGCACTGAGACTGGCTTTCTTGATCCGCGTCACAAGAGCGGTATCTATATGGACAACGCGGTCGATTGTGCTGTAACGGCTCAGCGCCTTTCGTGTGCCCACCCTCGCAAAGGGGAACAGGGGCATAGGCTCAGGAGGGTTGGGAAACTCGCTCCTCCAAAAGTCCAACTTCTTCTTGTGTGCTCCTGTCTCAACAAGCTGTCGAGTTTTGAGCGTGAAGTCCAAGTACTGTGCCGGCCGGGGCAGGCGTGCATCGGGGGCATTGTAAAAGCTTGCCGCATCATTCAGCGTGATCTGCCAACTGACACCATCCATGATGATGTGGTGGTAACCAAAGATGATCGTGTGCTCCAGAGGTGAGTGGGTCACGATTGGAGCAATGAAAGCGTCACCAGCCTCCAAGTCGAACACGTAGTTGGCCGTTCGTCGAAATTCCCTCTCAACATCGGTACCACTGTTTCCCGTCACGTGCTTCAGGCTGAAGTGTGCCGTAGAGAACACAGACTGCTTCGCCTCCCCAGTGGCGGGATCGGTGGAAAAAGACGTACGGAAGATCTCGTGCCGTTGAGTGACTTGTTCCAACGCCCTGCCAAGCCTGGCAACGTCGAGCGGCCCAGAGATGCGGTACGATGTGGTGCAGTTGAACGGAGTCTTCTGATCCAGGTAGACGGAAGGAAACCACAGCCGCGTCTGACTGTACGACATGTTCTCCGTTCGCGAAACAGACGCCAGCTTGCTCTTCGATACTTTGTCCTGAACTCGCTTAACGGATTTCTCCGTCTGTGGCGTTCTGATGCCATCAGAGTTATCAACCGATTCGGGAGTTGTGCTCTCAGAGCTGAGGAGAGAGGATGCAGTGAGCTCGGCCTCTGGATTGAGTGCTGAAGTCGGCGGCGGCGGCGTAATTGGCTCTGCGACTTCTGGGACAACATCGGGCGCTTCTTCGAGCGGGATTGCGGAAGCCACTTCTTCACACACTGGATTCTCGGTCAGCGAATCATAAGAGCCTCACTCGTTCTGTTTGTACTCACATTCAGTCACTGTGGACCCACCAAGGATCTTCAGGACGGGGACTTCGGCATCAAGCTCCTTCAGGAACCACGAGCGCACGTCGGAAGCAACCAACGAGTCAATCCCGAGAGAAATCAGATCCGTATCTTCCTTGATAGCGTCGGGAGCGAGGCTAAGCATCACCGTCAGCTTCTCCGAGAACAATTGACGCAGAACCTTGGCAGCTTCTTCGATACTGCCACTCGCAAGCACTCGCTGCTTGACGCCCTGGGCAGACTTCCCAGCGCCCGAATCCGCAATTCCAGCACTCCTCTGAACGAGATGCGAGAGTGTCGGGCCAGACCGCCATGTTGGCAAATCTTTCTTGAGCGGATCGATGTGCTTCAAGCCGGTAATGAGCGAGGGGATTCCGCTGACGCAGCTGCGGCCCAAGTCAATGCCCTCCGCCACGATTTGATGCAGGTCAAACTCGGAGATAGAATGAAAGTATTCATCTTTGGAGGACTTGGCCCCAAGGCCCAGGATTGGAGGAATTCCAACGACTGAGGCCTTCGCACCCAGGCTTTTCCGCTCAGCTGCCAACCCAGTGAGGTACTAAACAGGAACAGATCAGTGACATCCCCTCCCCCTTTCCAAGCTCAGTAAACACTTACAGCTGCTGTCGGTGACCACCGGCCGACTCCCGCTCCAGCTGGAGCGCACGTCAACAGGACGAAGAAGTCCAGATCCTTGCCCAAGAAGCTTCGGTGGATGTTCTCCGCAGCCCGCACCACCGCTGCTGCCGAGCCAGCTTCCCCATCTTCGGAGGTAGTTGACGAGTTCAGAGCGCCTCCATATATGACGCCAGCGACATCAGGGAGCCTCTGAATCAGGTTGTTCACGCGCGCCTCGCTGGAGCAGTCCAGCTGCTCAACTTCCAGCTGGCATCCGAGATACTTCAGATCATCCGTCCACGCCGGCTCCGCCGCAATTGTTCTGTCAAACACCACATTAGAATTCAATTTCAGTCCGATGGATAGGGATGGGAGAAGAGGAAAACATGAGCTTACGCGTCAATCACAACAATCCGCCTCGCCCCACTCGACGCCATCCAACGCGCCAGACTCTCTGCCACATCCGCCTCGACGTCCACCAGGGTGTATGTCTTGCTCGCGTGAAATAGAGAGCCCGCAGCGGTGAGTGGCCGCACGATGACGGGCAGCCTGTCAGCCCGCGTGGTCCAGTCGACGATAGTGAACCCTTCGCCCCGCTGCTCCTCGGCCAGCAAGTCGGTAGCGCTGAAGATGGATGTGGTGCCCCACGGGAGCTGGACCACCTCCGTTGTGGCAAAGGCTGCTGCGGCAGTAAGAATGTTGATCAAGGACGTCTCGGCTGAAGCATGGGCAGTGACCGGGCGGAAGAAGCTCTTTGTGGCGACGACCGTGCAGGTGCGCGGCAAGGCCGCCACGATGCGTTGCGCAACGCGGTCCTGGCGCGCTGATGACAGGTCGACGAAAGCACTCGCGTTGCGGGGCAGCAGAGCTTCGATGGCTTTCCTGGACGCGTGTGGGTGGACGTGCGTCCAGGAGATGTCGACAGACACGGGATGCTGCCTGCTCGTGAGGAACGAGACTTGCTTGTCCGTCGTACCTTGCAGCTCCGCGGCGATGATGGAGGCGAGGACGTCGTCCGCTTCGTAGATGACCGTGGTGCCGGGGCTGAGCGCGGCGCGGATGGTTTGAGCGGCTATCTGGTGGGCGGCGAGCTCGAGCACTCTACTGTCTGGGATCTCTGTTGCGCTGTACGGGACTTGCCATGAGCGTGGAACAGCAATGGATGATGAAAGCGTTGTAGAGAACGCCAGCACAGGCTGTTGCCGTTCGAGGTTGCGTCCGATACACAGATGGAGGTTCTCTTGGCTCCCAACCTGCAATGCGAAGAGTGTCGAATGGCTTACTCGTACCAGTTCAGCATCCACCGAACCATGCGGGATGGGGCTAGCCCTAGCCAGACAAGCGAAAGCACCTGGCTTGCCTGCAGTAGAAATCGTGACCTCGTTTTGGGAGAGCGATACCTCGTTGTAAACGACTCTCCGGGTCGCGTTCAGGCGCGCGTTTAGCTCGTTCGCAGGAAGCACTCGGGGGATCAGAGTGCGGCCGCCAATGATTGCTGTATCGGTCTCTTTGGTCCATAAATGGCTGCTATTCGATGTCTCCCACTGGCGAGAAAGAACTTGACGAATGAGGGATGTTGCAATCCTTGCTTCTGCCCCCTCGAACGCTTCCAGATGGAGCGATTGAAAGCTGACGGCCATATATTGATCACCAATCCAACGAGCGAGTGCAGTGCTTGCAGAATAATTCGGGTCATTCGTCACCGCATCCGGGGTGACCCAAAGAACATTTCGCGTTTTGCTGAAGAGGCGGTGGATTCTTTGGATTACTTGCCCACTGTAGGCACTCGCGTCGTGACCGTCCGTATCCTCAAGCACCACAGCTGCAGTGAACGAAGAATTCTCTTCTAGCGCAGACCCGCCCAATGACTCCTCAATGACGATTTTACCCTGCCATCCTTGCAGCGACCGGCTGAGACTTTGCACCGTCCGGTACGTCAGGATAGTGCGACCTCCGACCAAGAGAAGCTCTCCGGGGATATTTGCAAAGACAGCCGGCTGGAGAGGATGGCGCAATGCTTTTATCTTATCGTCTGATGCTTGGCTTGCAATAATAGACAACCCGGAGTGTTGGGTTGTATGGTCAACGCCCGTGAAGCCGGCGTTTTGGAGAGTCCTATCCAGATCCACAAGGGAAACTGGACTGCCGACATCATGTCCGTCTTGCGAGGGATCAATGAGTCCATTGAGCAAGAACCTTAACCAGAGGAGATCAGAAGTCGGTTCGACAAGCAGGAGATATCCACCGGGTCTCAATCGGTTGCGAATGTTTGAAAGAGTTCGCTCTGGCGACTGTGAGCTGTGAAGAGAGAAAGAAAATATCAAGACGTCGTAATGGCGCTCAGTAGTTCCCGGTTCGGCGTCGCTCTTGAGGTCTTCAAATGGAATCGTCTGGAAGCCGACAGACGTTTTCTGGGGAAATCTTAGACTAGAGCCCACGCTGGCAAACAGATAAGACGATACTGAACGCTCCAAGCCTCGTGAGAGGTTTACTGACGGCCCGAGACCACCTGGACCAATCTCAAGTATGTCCAGCTGGGTATGTCGATGAGAAATCTGCTGTAGGATGGAGTTGAGTTGTTTTGTCGCAGCGGCGAAGGCAGGAACCTGGTTGAGCAAACCGTGGAGGGGACAATCAGGAGCAGGCTCAGGAACAACGTTCCTACCACGAATCATCGCTGGCAAGGCTTCGCCGATCAGTTTCAACGGGCGCAAGTCAATCCGCGGTTGCAGCTGATAGATCAACTGGGCTATGTCCTGAGACTTGTCCTTCAACACATGTCTCTTGGAGGTTGTGTTATCCGCCCGGCGCAACGCTAGATCTACGAGCGGCTGATATGCAGGAGAGGCATCCTTCAACACGCCCTTTGACTTGGCGTCCCGAAGGTAAAATCGCGCAACCCTGTCCAACGCATCTGCGATCTCAAGATCCTCCGGACGCTCCGGCGGCGTTGGCTCTGGAGAAACGCCATCGAAAACATCATTCTTCCAAATAGTATGGAAGAACAGCTCTCGGTCATCCGTGTCCAGTGCAGGAGATAGCGAGGCAATGGTGACGTTCTCAAGCTGTACCTGAATCTTGCCAGTTGTGCTATCCGAGAGCTCAACATCGGCGCTGAAGGTCGACAGCGAAGTGGAAGTTATCCCTCTTGACTCCACAATGTGGGAGCTGATCTCGAGAGCAGTGTCCTCCTGCGCCGATGACTGGAAGGCTTCCATGTTGAATGCCACACGGCCGATCTTTTGGGGTAAGGAGGTGGTCCACAGTGATCTATCGATGAATCAGTCAATATGTATACCCATACCCGGAGGGTCCAGGAATGACTTACCCATCTCCAGGAGATGCGTACGCAATATAAGCAGTCTGGATACAACATTCGATGAGCCAGGGCTTGACAAGCAAAGCACTCGCCTCGTCACTATTGACGCTAGGCACTGTAGCGATAGCCCTGTGCCATGCTCTCTCAGCCTCTTGTAATGCAGTGAAGGCGCCGCTATAACCGAGTCCGATACCGTTCATTTCCGAGTAGAAACCATCCACCTCCACTGGACGGAGATAGTTATGAGTCACATGGTCCACCCGCGAGGGCAGAGAGTCCGCAGTTTCAGCGCCGAAGAAAATGACAACACGGCCGGACGCAGCCTCCTTCAGAGGTCTGCTGCCATCTGGAGGCCCTGCACTCAGAAAAAACTCCGCCTCGAGTGATTTTCCCGAGAAGGTTGTCCGGTCAGACGACTTGAGCTTCCTGATCGAGGACACTAGCTCCACGCCGGACGAGGCGTCAGCCACGGCTACTGGACTGTGGATCTCAACATCGTGAAGCTCGATTAGGCCGGCTGTCTCATCAGCCAGAAGCGCTAGCGCAGCATCAAGCATCATGGAACAGTATGCTCCAGTGGGTAGGATCTTCTGGCCCTGGATCTGGTGGTAAGAGAGCCATGGCACTTCTTCCAAGCGAAGGATGTTGCGCCAGCGGATTTCCTGATCGGCACTGCCTGGCATCCTGTGGCCGAGCAACTCATGTGACCGCGAGCTCCTGCAACGATACTCCTTTGAAAGGCGCGATTCCCTCCAATGTACCTGACTGTGATCCCAGGGATAAGGAGGCAGGTCCTTGACCAGCTTAGGGTTGGGGGTATCCTTGCCCTCAGAAGCCTCAACATAGCCGTCTAAGTCAACAACGGAAGAGCCAAGGAGTGTCCACAGGAGTGACAGTGCATCCGCGAACGCGACGGTGTCGTTCTTCTTGCGGTCTAGCACGCCGGTGTAGGGGGCTGTGCCTTCCGCAAAATCCTTCAGCGTTTGCATTGCAGGGCCTTTGAGCGCAGGATGCGGGCCAACTTCCAAGATGGCGTCGAAGGGGCCGCATTCGACCATAGCACGCTCCAGAGCTTGGGAGAAAAGAACCGTTTGTGTCATGTTGTCACTCCAGTACGTGGCCGTCAGCTCTTCCAGCTCAGGTGTGCCTTTGGAACCGTAGACACTGGAGATCCAAGCGCAATCCTGGTTCTGTTCACGAGGATTGATGCCGCAAGCTTTGAGTGAAGCGATGTACGGGTCGGCGCAGGGAGTCATATGTTGCGAATGGTATGCAGTGTCCACCTGCAGGATTCTGACAAACTTCTTCTGCCCCTCGAGCAACGTTTTGGTCTCCTTGATTGCGTCCTCATCTCCGGAAAGTGTGATGCCGGCGGGGGAGTTGCTCGCCGCAACAGAGATGCGATTTTTCAACTTTGGAAGTTCTGTCAAGGCCTGAGCTTCGGCAAGACTCAATCCAGCAGCTAGCATTGAGCCTTTGGCACCCGAAGGGCCTCGTGCCAACTTTGCATGAACACCTCGGTAATAGGCAACAGCTATGGACTCTTCAGCGGTGAGGATACCGGCAGCATATGCCGCTCCAATCTCGCCGGAGGAATGACCAACCACAGCCTGAAACTTGATTCCTGCAGACTGCAATAAGTCCACCAAGGCCACCTGGATCGCCGTACATAGCGGCTGTGAAAGCGCGGCTTCGCCAAGACGAGAGTCAGATGGAACCGCCATGAGCTCAGCTTTCAAAGACCATGATGGTCCGTCCGGGAGTGATTGCAGGTACGTCTCCAGTTTCTCAATAGTCTCTGCAAACTTGGCCGAGTTCAGGATAAGTTGGCGGCCCATGGTAGGCCACTGAGCACCCTGGCCTGTGAATATGCCGAGGAGACTGGGCTTGGACTCTCCTACACCCTTTGACCGTGCGCCGATTTCTGACCCTGGGACGTCAGGAAGTTTGGCCAGTTGGGTTTCCATTTGCTTCGAAACTTCGACAGGATTCAATCCAGTGAAGGCAGCTTTGACAGGAAGTACAGTGCGTCGAGCGCGGAGGGTCCAGGAAAGGTCCCTGAGGTTGACCTCATGCTCATTCTTGAGGTACCGAGAGTAATTGCGAATCATCTCCACAAGTGCCTTCTCAGTGTTTGCTGAGAACAAAAGTGGACGGGAAAGCCCGTCATTGCTCGCCGGAAGCAGAGCACGTGGACGTGGAGTGGATTTCCAAGGGCCAAATTTGTGCAGCTCTGGATCGTACCTCTCCAATATAGCATGGCCTTGAGATGTCAGTATTTTTCTGCAGTGCAACTAGGGACTTAAACCTACTATTAGTGCCTCCAAACCCGAAGCTGTTCACACTCGCGCGTAGGGGAACGCCAGACGGCGTGGTTGGCCATGGGGTAGACGCGGTTGGTATTTCCAATGCATCATAGAATGGAGCAACGTTCGGGTTAAGAGTCTCGAAGTGCAAGTTCGGTGGGACCGTACGGTGGCGAAGAGCCAGCGCTGCCTTCAAGACACCAGCAATTCCAGCCGCTCCTTCCGTATGACCGACCACAGTCTTGATGGATCCAACGAGCAACTTCTGGTTTGGTTTGGCGCCGATTCCGAAGAACGCTGAATGTATCGTAGATGCCTCTTGCGGGTCGCCAGCTTGCGTGCTACGGAGGTTAGCGCTGGATAGGCCGTTCGGTTTGAAATGCGCTTACCCGGTACCGTGGGCTTCAAAGTATTGACACCTATCCGTCTCCTTGTCTGGATCCAATCCAGCCTTCCGGTATGTCTCGCGGATTAGTGAGGCTTGCGCTTCACTGCTGGGCATCGTGATGCCTTTCGTACGGCCATCAGAATTCACGCCCGTCTCGCGAATGACAGCTTCGATGTGGTCGCCGTCCTCCAGCGCACTCGACAACGTCTTCAGAAACAAGGTTACGAAACCGTCTCCTCGGGCATATCCGTTTGCGCTAGTGTCCCACATGCGGGACTTTGACGATAGCATGTGCATGTTGGAGGCGGAGATGAAGAGCTCAGGGCCAAGCAGAAGGTTTGAACCACTGACGCAGGCGACACGGCTCTCTCCAGAGCGAAGGCCGAGCACCGCCTGGTGAAGTGCAACCAGACTGGAAGAACAGGCAGTGTCCACTGTCAACGACGGGCCCCGCCAGTCGAAGAAGTATGATATCCGATTGGCGTTTAGGGCACTCGATGTTCCTGTTACCATGTACTTGGAAAAGTAGTCTGGATCGCGGACCTGGACGTCCATGAAATCTCTGATCATGAGACCAACATAGACCGAGGTGGAGCTGCCCTGGAGGCTTGAGATTGTTAAGCCTGCTGACTCCATGGCTTCATAAACGCACTCGAGCAAAATTCTCTGTTGCGGATCGATCGCCTCGGCCTCCTTCGGGGTGATGTTGAAGAAAGCGGCATCGAAGACTCTAAAGTCCTCATTCAGGAAGTACGACTTGCCGACGTTTGTCGTTCCATGATGCTCCGCGTCTTCATGAAAGAAGCCATCAGCATCGAACCGATTGTGCGGAGGCCGATCTGCGAGGTCCTTGGGGTTAGAAATCAAATTCCAAAGCTTGGAGGGAGTACTCGCGTCTCCGGAGAAACGACAACTGCTCCCAACTATGGCAATTGGTTCATTCAAAGGTGTGGAGTGGGCCATGGTGAGGGATCAAGGACAGTCGACGGTGCAGAAAAAAAGAGCGACTTCGCAGTCGATGTAAAAAGACTGGAAAGATGCTGACTCTGAAATTGAAGAGTTATACCCGGGCTGCAATGCACAAGCAAGAGAAGACCTTAATGAGAAGATACTTATTGATGGAAGGTAAGGAAGATGAACACCTACTCCGATGTCTGACCCAACTGAATGGTCAGAGGGTACTCTTCAGCCTTCGGTCCGCAAAAGGAATCTTACGGTGGTTGACATGGGTATGAAGCCACCCCGGTCAAGAGGGTCAAGCGTTGCGTGGAGCATTACGGTGCATCGGTCTTCAGCGCGGGGGCCGGCGGCTCAGCGTCCTCAGTTCACGTAATACTTAGGAGGGCACGCCGAACTTGCTGCACCGCATTAACGGAAGTTTTGCCCAAAAAGGTAGTGGCACAGCCGGCGTGCCAGGGGGGGGGGGCCACAGGAGCGCCGCCGAAAGTTTGCTTCGAGTGTCGGAACTCCGAAGTTGACGAACAGGAGCTCGCCTGAGCTGAATCGGCTCCTTACAGCTCTCTAAGAAGAGATCGGGTGAATAAAGCTGGTGAAACTTGCCCTCAGAAAGAGCAACAGCAGAAACAATTACATCTTCAATCATACAGTCGTGTGGACTTTCTCAAGAAAAATGTCGACCTCCGATCTCTACCTCAAGCTTCTTCGCGTGGCCCCCCTCATCTCATCTACGGCCGGTCTGATGTGTGCCTGGGACCAGCAGTTCGCCTTCTACTCCTTCGCGGACAAGGCTGTTCCGCAGGGTCCTGCCGGAAGCACGCTGCCTCACTGGTTTCCTGTCATTTTCCGCCAGTTGATCTGGGTCGTCAGCATCATCCATCCGCTTGGAGGCATCCTCGGAATCCTCAACAGTGTCGGTGCTGCCGGGGCGGCACTCGATCCCCAGACCCGCTATCTTTACCTCGCCGGCGGTTTGTTTGCAGCTGGACACCTCGTGTATGGCAAGACAGCCATGCGCATCATCGGAACCATCTGGGATGCCAACCTGCCAGGGTCGAAGAACCTTGGTGCGCTGCCGCCGTGGTTGAGGCTCAACTGGTGGCGCATCCATACGAATAATGTGCCGGCGGTTTTCTTCTTCCTTGCGGCCTTGGTTTCTGCGGTCGAGCTGAAGAACGCTTAAACAAAGGCCGCAACGCGGAATCAGTGCCAAGTCAGAGTAAGTTGGGAAACGCGTATGTATGCAATGGGCCCATGTCAGAAGGGCTGACGACGCTTCTTTCAGGCCTTGACGAGACCACATCTATCATCGAACTGATTCTGAACAATCCACAAACATTACAGGAAAAGGGAGGATCTGCAAAGAAGAGAGGAGAAAGCGAGACGGAGAAAGGGTATTAGGGTGCTAGAGGATATTCAAAGAGACCAGGGTGTTTCGCAATGTATTTATCCTCGCAATCAAGTCACTCTCCCTAGAATAAACGGCTTTCAGTGTCAGCGATGTTAGATCATTCGTACTGTGAGCGCCGACAGGACTCGTAGCGGTGAAGCTCGAGTCGACACATTTGATGATGTCGCCCATGCGACGGAGGAGATGCCTGGCCAGTTGGAGGATTAGTGTGATCTGCAAGGCGGACGAGCTCGGCAGCGAAAAGCCACCAACTCTCACGTCTGGCATTTGGACATAGTCCTCGCGAGCGGTGGTGGAGGAACGATTGAGACAAGCTTGCATGTTCCCAAAAATATCATCGTAGGCGTCGACGAGGCGCTGGTAGCAGGAAAGAACCAGAAGAAAAGAAGCCTGATCAAACGACGGGCTGGGTGGTAGAGCGGACAAGGAAGATTCGCTATTCGACGAAGACATTGAATCACCAAAGCGTATCGGAGCAGTCTCCAGGAAGCGCGGATACAGCTTGTTCAGGACTTCGATGAAGCGCTGGGACAGCCGGAAGGTCTTGTCGATGGCGAAGTCCTTGTCCTTCCAGCTCAATGGCTGCGAGATATCGGTGGGTGGTTTAGGAATGACAGAAGATAGCGTGTATAGCTCGACATTCAGATCCGAGAGGCCGCGCACAGTAGCAAGAGCGGGCAAGCTGGAGGCACCTTGGCTTGGAGCGGCATATGGTGATGGAGCATTTTCCATGGCAGAATCGCCGCGGACAGGCTCATCGCTAGCAGAGAGCATGGCCCACTCGCGATTGAAGCGTTGCTGCCATGTGTCGAGGGCATCCTGAGAGAGGAAAGGCGAGGTATGCTGAGGGAAATCGGTGGTTGCTGGAAAGCTCGGGGATGATCCGGAGGCGGCGCCTGTGGAATTGGAGCCTGTCCAGGACACGGCAGGTGGCTGGAAGATGTTGACACCGAGATCAAAGTCCATTCCGGGCGGGTCGAAGCGAGGGCTCAGAACCGCTGTAGCTGAAAATATGTCTTTGTCTGGTGGTCAAGTTAGCGCGGCAGAGGATGTTGCGGACACACAGCGGCACCTTTCTCCGGGGAGGCAAGCGAAAGGGCGGGCGTGGCAACAGAGCTCATACTCGATGCAGGACGAGATGCGCTTGGGGGCTTGCGCTGACGGCGCAACGAAGGGCTGAAGGTGCAGATGGAATTGGCCTTGGTGCAGCGGACACAAGCGCCAGCGGATTCGGCGCGGATGCAACGGAGCTTCTGGCCGTGACAGCGATCGCACGCAGAACGCTGGACGGGATGGGGCATGGTGGCGAGCGAAGGGCGGGTGTGACAGGCGTGGTGCTTTATATGGACGGCGATGCAGCTGTAGTTGACAGGCAGGAGAGCCTAGAGTCCCGGTGCACACATTACTTCCACATCGGCGCTCGGGTCGGAAAAAAGAATGCGCGGCTGACGTCATTTGCTTCGCCTCTCACGCATCGTCACTGCAGCACTGAGCATCAAGTCTGGCTGTCATTCAACTACAGCATAACGTCAGGCCCATCGTCCCACAGCAGCTGCTTTCGAAGTGGCTCGGATGGCACAGCTGTTGGTTCCTGGGCCCGCGGGGCCAATGCTCTGCTCAGCGGGCCATCCTTCTTGACAAAGTCCTCAAAAGCGGGCTGGTATGCAGGCGTGCCGTCCTTGGCCACATTCACCACCTTGCCATCCTGCACGTACACCTCGACCCAGGCAAGACTGGCCACCACGTGCCTGCGGCTCAGATACGGCTCCTCCACGGCTCCAAAGCTGGCGAACTCGGGGTCCGCTGCGATGGCCCTCAGCGTTGCGAGGTCACGCACGTACAGCTCGACGGTGAGGTCGTGCTGATCAAGCGTCCAGTCGGCCCCGAGGTCTCGCTTGAAGCGCTCGAGGGCCCCGCGTGTCGCGTCGGTCGAGTAGAACTGTTGCACGCGTCAAGCACGAGCCTTCCATGCTGCACTGGACGGCAGCACACGTACCTGATTGTAGAGCACCGTGCCGTGCCTGGCATGCAGGGTGGCGGCCTGCTTGGCGTGGAGGGCAGTGCCAAAGAAGTGGCAGTCGCGCTCGGAGCAGCTGTCTTTGCGGTAATGCGCGAGGCTCAGCCGGAGAAGACGTTCTTTGATGGCCATGGCTGCTGTGCAACCCGGATTCTGATGATCACGGCCATGCTAATCGAGGATCTCGGGCGGTTAACTATGACTCGAGGCCGCCGCGCAGCCTACATACCCGGCGAGCCGGCGCTCGGTGGTCGGCGTTCGGCGGTCGGTGGTGACGCCAGGAGGGAGACAGCCGCTTGGTCACTACCGGACTCACTCCCTCTCATGCCCCAGCAATGCGCGATTCGATTACAGATTCTGTCTACCGACACCGCCGAAGATGGCTTCAATTTCTTTCACGCCGCTCGTCAACCCCCAACTTCGTTCGCCGCTTCCCACCTTCATCCTTCGGCCATCTTGCTTTTCACATCCGTCTTCACCTTCCGGCAGTAGCCTCGCGCCTCTGTTCCCAGACAAGCTCTGGCTACCATGACTTCCGCACCTGTGTCTTCCGTCCAAGAGCTCCCCGCGGATGCATCCCGCCCCGTCGAGCCTCTCCCGGCTGCTCAGTCTGCAGACGAGACATCCAATGATGAAAAGGCCGCTGAGGAAGAGAATCTCAGCCCCACCGCCACCTTCTTACTCGTCTTGTCCCTGAGCGTATGTCAGACAACACCACAAGTAGCAATACACCCGCCGCTAACAACGCCACCAGATCTCCACCTTCATTGCCGCAATCGAACAAGTGAGAAAGCCAACACCAGCTCTATCGTTGGCATCGTGGTACTGACACAGCTACCTCGCAGACTATCGTTTCGACTGCCGTGCCTACCATATCGAAGGCTTTCAGTGCTAGCGAGACCGAATATGCCTGGATTGGCACAGCCTACCTCCTCCCTGCCGCCGGTACGCACCTTTCTTCTCTCTTACTCTGTTCATGACTGACTCTCAGGTCAGCCGCCACTCCTCCATGGGGCAAGATCAGTGACATTTTCGGCCGCAAGCCCATCCTTCTTGCCGCCATAATCGTCTTCTTCATCGGCTCCCTCATCGGTGCTTTAGCCACAAACATTGACATGCTCCTCGCCGGAAGAGTCATTCAAGGCACCGGCGGTGGAGGCATTCTGGGCCTAGCAGCAACAGTCATCGGCGACGTTTTCAGTCCTCGGTAAGCCTTACTCCCTCTCTCTCTCTCTCTCTCTCTCTCTCTCTCTCTCTCTCCCACCCAGGGTGTGGTCTCTAATACCCCCGCAGTGAACGCAGCAAATACTATGGCGTCCTCGGCGTTGTCTGGGGCTTGGCTTGCGGTCTTGGTCCCGTCGTTGGAGGAGCATTCTCTCAATTTGTCTCATGGAGGTGGTGCTTTTGGATTAACCGTATGTGTTCTCTGCTCTACTTAGTGGCACGAGTGTCTAATCCTTCTTAGTGCCCATTGCTGGCCTTGCCGGAGTCTTCGTACTCTTTTTCCTCAAGGTACACACGCCAAAAACCCCGATCGTCGAAGGACTGCTGGCCATGGACTGGCTCGGTACCATAACCATCGTCGGAGCAACTGTCATGTTCCTTCTTGGATTGGGCTACGGCGGGGTGGCGTATCCTTGGGACTCGGCGATTGTCATCTGTCTCATCGTCTTCGGAATAGTGACGGTGGGAGTCTTTGCCCTCGTCGAGTGGAAGGTGGCCAAATACCCGGTCACCCCGCTCAGGCTCTTCCGCTCGCCCTCCAACATTGCCGCATTCGCAGTCGCATACATCCACGGCGGCATTTTCATAGCCGACCTGTACTACCTCCCGCTGTACTTCCAGAGCGTTCTTGGCGCCACTCCCATCCTCTCAGGCGTCTATCTTCTGCCTGTCGCGGTCACACTCTGCGCCGCCTCGAGCCTGACTGGGTTCTATATCAGTAAGACGGGCAGATACAGGCCGCCGATCTACTTTGGCCTAGTCGTCATGACCATCGGCCACGGCCTCTACATCAACCTCCAACCTTACGCGTCCTGGCCGCGCATCACCATCTACCAGATTGTGGCCGGCATTGGGATTGGCCCCATATTCCAAGCTCCTCTCATTGCGCTCTTCAGCCTCACGAAGCCGGCAGATATCGCGAGTGCGGCGGCCACCTTTTTCTTTGCGCGCGACATTGCCACGGCCATGTCCGTTGTCTTTGGAGGCGTCATCTTCGCAAACCGCATGGCCGCTCAGTCCGACAAGATCACGTCAGTGCTGCCGGCGGACCTGGCAGCCGAGATCCAAGGAGGTGAGGCGTCCGGTGCGCTGAACGTCATCCCCACGCTGCCGGAGGAGTGGAGGACGGTCGTTGTCGGAGTTTACAACGAGAGCCTACGTGCCGAGTGGATCTTCTACACTGCCTTTTCCGCCGTCGCCCTGCTCTTCAGCCTTCTGATCAGTAAGCAAGTTCTTTCCAGGGAGCACAAGATTCACAAGACCGGCCTTGACACACAAGAGGCGTCCAGGCTGGAGGAGCTGGAGAAGCAGAAAGAGAAGAAGGAAGGTGCGCACCAAAGCGCATGAATATAGCGACGGGATCGATTAGTCTTCACATGAAAGCTCCGATGCGGTGCTGTTCAGAATGTTAATGGAGTGTGCAAACTTGGAGGCTTCTACTTAAATTGTATTGACTAGCTTTCCGATGCATTTAGTGTGTATTTAAATAAGCCATCCCTTCCCTTGAATCGTCCCACCAGCGTGACATCAATTAGCTGCGCTCTCGAAAATCCATCTCACAGACACCTGTGACAAGTTGAAGTGGCAATATTGACGTATGTGTTCACAAATATTGACGACATTTCCATCTGGATGAACACTTCAGTCCCAGGGGCACACGTTTCAATTCCCCAATAGTCAGATACTCAATGGATTTACACGATAGGAAGATATATAGATGTGTGACATGCTGGAGCCGCGTGAACAAGCCTTGCTGCCCAAGGTCTTGGCCAGCCCAGCGCCTGCGGCTACCGGGATACTTTCCGAAGGCCATTGAATCCGGGCAAGTGGAAGCGGATGATGACATGGAAACGCATTGCAATAGCGTTCCTACCTTTTCTCCGGTACAAACGAGAGTTTACGTCAGAGCACACCAATGGTGGAGAAATGAGTGAACCGCACGATTCATGAGCCGGTTGGAAACGGTGATCGGGCTGTCTTCTAGCGGGGTCGCCGAAAGACCTAGGATTAGCCGACTTGCACCGCATGCCGTACTCGCTTACGAGATTGGGTGGTCCGTAATCGGTATGCTGCGCCGCACTGACGAGCGGCGCCATTGCCAGCCGCCGTCGACATTCGGCGATGGAAGGGGCATACGGCTGACCACCTCCCACCGAAACCCGAGATGAAGCTCGACGACTGGGGCCAACACCGACGAACATGGCTTCCTCTGCAACGCGAGAAGGGGCATATAGGTATCTCGAGCTTCCTTTGAGAGGAGCATCGAAGCAAGCCCGTCCTCCTATCGAAAGAAGTTCTCTACAACTTGTCTCTCTACAGCTCGATACCTCGGCCACAATGCATGAGTTCTTCAAGTCCCCCTTCTTCAACTTCGAGTTCCTCCGCCTGCTGGGCATGGTGCCGTTCGAGGGCGGCGAGATCGCCGAGATCCTCGACGCGGCGGGCAAGATCAAAGACCTCGACCCGGAGAGCTGGTACGAGGCGTGGGCAGAGGCGGGCGGCAAGGCGGAGCAGATAGCGCGCGAGGCGGAGGCGACGGGCGACCGGGTGGCGGCGCGGCGGGGGTACCTGCGCGCGTCCAACTACCTGCGGGCGGCGCAGTTCATGCTGAACGAGGGCCCCATCGGGTACGACAAGCGCGTGCTGCCCACGCTGGAGCGCGCCATCGCCGACTTCCGCCGCGGCGTCGGCTACCTCGACGGCCGCGTGCACTTCCTCGACATCCCCTACGAGGGCGGCGCGACGCTGCCGGGCTACCTGTACCTGCCGCCGCCGGACAAGCGGCTGGCGGCGGGCCAGAAGACGCCGGTGCTGCTCAACTCGGGCGGGGGCGACTCGACGCAGGAGGAGATCTACTTCATCAACGCGTCCGTCGGGCCCAGCCTCGGGTACGCGGTGCTGACGTTCGACGGGCCGGGCCAGGGGATCGTGCTGCGGCGCGACAGGCTGCCCATGCGGCCCGACTGGGAGGTCGTCGTGGGCGCCGTGCTCGACCACCTGCACGCCTTCGCGCAGCAGCACCCGGAGGCGGACCTCGACCTCGGCCGCGTCGCCATCACGGGCGCCAGCATGGGCGGCTACTACGCGCTGCGCGGCGCCGTGGACCCGCGCATCGCGGCCGCCATCAGCGTCGACGGCTTCTACTCGATGGAGAGCTTCGCGCAGGGGCGGGTGCCGGCGTGGCTGTGGAGCGCCTTCACGAGCGGCCGCGTGGGCAAGACCGTCTTCAACGCCATCGTCGGCGGGCTGTCGGCCCTCAACTTCCAGCCGCGCTGGGAGTTCAACCACATGAAGTGGGCGCTGGGCCGCGACAACGAGCACGACGTCGTCCGCAGGATGCTGGACTTCAGCCTGCGCCGCCCGGACGGCTCCGAGGTCCTGCACGACGTGCGCTGCCCCGTGCTCGTCACCGGCGCCGGCTCGTCCTTCTACTTTGACCCGGAGCAGACGACGCGCAAGATCACCGGCAAGCTGACCCACTTGCGCGAAGACCAGAAGGAGGAGTGGATTGCTACCGACATTGCTTTTGGCGGATTGCAAGCCAAGATTGGTGCCTTCGGATACGGGATGCAGCGGACTTTTGCGTGGTTGGACAAGGTGTGGAAGATCGAGAGGAAGCCTTTGACTGGCGGTGTTGGCGACTCGGCTCCCAATGGTGCTGTCAAAGCCAACGGCACTCTTCCCAACCTTGTGCCTGTGATCCGCAAGAACTGATGGTAGCGGGATTCACTTGTCTTGTAGTTTGATTTCCTTCGTTTTTCCGTATAAATTTTTGTACGAGGAGAAGTGCAAAATGAATATGAGGGAAAGCGTGTTACTCTTACGGACTGCTGATTGCTCCTCATTGGGCAAGACTGTTGTGGGTTACACGCTCTTACCGTGGGAGGTACATACGTTCACCTGGATATAACTGTTGTCGATACTCCTACCCTAAACACTCGCATCCAAATGGATGCTTCGACTCCCCACGCATTGGTTGTTATTGTTGCAATATTATTGAAACCGACCTCATAGCCAGATCAGCTCATTCTCTCACTCACCCCCTCTTGCCCTTACCACTTTGCCTGTTTAAGTAAATGCTAGTAAAACAGTAATGCTCGTTAAACCGGTTAAAGGCAATGCATGCCGAGTCAGCGGGAGGGAGGTAGACAAGCCGAACCGACAACACTCCGCATGCGGCGTATTCCAGCTTCCCTGTTCACGAGTCATGAAAAATCCAGAGTGCATCAACGCATCCATGCCAGGGCCACACGCAACAAACCTGACGCATCGTAGTCGAGAATAGGGAAGTCTTGGCGTCGTCAGGAACGTACGAGTATTTCCAAAGTTTGTCAGCCCGGGTGAATGAGACCTCAGAGCATCTTCGCAATCAGCTGATTACTTTTGCTTTTGCCGTGCAGGATGAATTCAGGCCGATGGTCCGCTGCAGTCCTCATCAACAGTTCTCAAGTGTTTGGACTAGAGCGTGTTTGCAGATACCCGAATTGGCAAGTGGTAGCATTTACCAGCCTATACCGGACAGGTCTCGACCAGCATGGAAGTGGCGCCATACAGCCGTGCGAGATCCTCTGGCTCCGAAGCCGCTCTCTGGTCGAAGCACGTAGAAGAAAGTGCTCCAGTTTGCGTAATAGGATTCCCCACGCCATGCAAGGGTCTCAGAAAACTGACTTGGGGGCCAGATCCGGGGTTGCAGCCCACCCGTTCGGGCGGAAGGCTACCCACGTGGTCGGCGATAAGACATACAAGCCTTCCATGGCGGTGGTCGGTGTCGGCGATGAGCATGGTTGACCATCTGTTCGGCGACGGTGAAAGAGGTCCGTACTGCATAATTCGGCGCTGGGAGAGATGACCGCAGCAAATCTGTGGACTATTTCAGACGCGGGATGGCATCAAGGACATGGCACGCTCCATCCCTACCTCGATTCGAAACCGCCTCGCTACTTCTTACCTCGACGAAAAAATGAGCTCGGCCAAACAACGTCTTTTACGCTTGTCGATTGCGCATTACCGCAGTCAGCATGTCTTAGAGGAGGCTTTCCACCGGTGGGCGGCCGAAGACCACTGCGCCCGAGCGGCGGGTATCCACGCTCGGCATGGTGTTGAGGCATATGGCATGGTGAGTAGCATGCCTCCAGGGGAAGCCCCACTCCTCGGTTTCGCACACGTTCTCCTTTCTGCCACTTACGACACCCCCGCCATTTGGTTTTACCGTGTTTCTCGTTGCTGATGTGCGGCAGCTCTTTAACCTGACGGCTACACGCGAGGCAGCCCGGGAGCTGAACGAACGACTCGGGAAGAAATGGGTGCTGGACGATCACGATGTTGTGGTCGAGTTCTACCTGCGCGATCTAGAGGCGGTGCAGCGCATCATCGCTGATCCCGAGTTCGCCAAGCTGCAGGAGGAAGAGGCTCTCTGGGTCGACACGGAAAGGAGCGATGGCGGCGTGGTGGCCCACCTCGCGTGGGTCGAGGTTTACGTCGAGAACGGCAAAGTCGTGCACGTCGGCTCGGATGGCAAGCCCACCTATGCCCGGCTTGACTTGGGGGCCAGCTTGATTCCTGTCGTCTAATTGCTTATCGTAGACGTGCGGGTAGTATAGCGAACTATGGCGACTGCTTGTAAGGTTGGCTCGTGTGTTAGTATGTGAAGTGAAGTGATTGGCGAGGTGCAGTGAATTCGCCGGTAAAGTGTTGTGAAGTTGTTGGTAAAGTGAAATGATTGGTGTAGCCGAGTGATTGACGAAGGGAGGGGTTTGATGATGTGAAGTTGCGGTTGATGCAGGGCCCTCTCAGCAGCCATGGCGCCAGATCGGTCCCAAGCTTACGGGAAAATCTTCGCCAATTCCTCGCCCATTCAACACGCAATGGCGCCTTTCCGTCACAACATCTGCGGGGATACGAATCCTACGCGAGCCGGCCCGCCTGCCGTTACGCCTGAGCGCCACGTCCGCAGCGGGGCCCGTCCTGTGGCCAGAAGCCCCCTTTGCGTCTTGTCCCTGATTCAAACTAATAGCGATATTTTGCAGGTGTGAAGAGACACTCTGGGCGAGACTCTCTCGTGTGTGCACAGAACTACAGGAGTTATGGAGCAATGCAACACCTCTCGCCCCCTAAGCATCACTTGCAAGCTGTGCTGAGTTGCGGGGGAAATGGCGGGTATTGCAACACATGCGGGCCCTCAGCGTGCCGTCTCTTGATCCTTTGCAGGCAGCCAACGTCGGCTGGAGGCTTGAAGGAATGCATTCCTGGCTCCGCTCCGCCTCTTCCGCCCCGAGACAGTTATAATAATTCAACCTCTTCTTTGTGAATACGCAAGACAACAGGCGTGTTCAAGCCGAGTGCCCGTGATGGACAACGCTACGCACTATCGTCTGGCCTGCGACCGTTGTCATGCCCAAAAGCTGCGATGCCGGCGCGAATGGAGTGGGGGCGGCTGCGTACGTTGCATCAAAGCGAAGATCCAATGCGTTTCCAGTCCGTCACTGCGGGTCCGTCGTGGCGAGGATTCACATCAGCGGCAGCAGCGTTCTGCACAGAAGCCTGCAGCAAACTCTAGTTCATCCGGTCAGTAACGCACTTCTGCAGTCCTCTTGGACCCAAGCTGATGGTGATCAAGGGCCAGCAGCGCAAACCGGGCCCCCGGACGACCAGCCAACAAGCTCTTCTGTTACCGAAGATTTGTCCGCTCTCATGGATTTGGATCCATCCGCCAATTCCATATCCGACTTCGAGGCCAGCCTGTTCGATTTCTCCTGGACCACCAACGCTCCAGCTGCCAGTTCTGCTCCAGCAACAGAGCCTTTTCCTCCCAGCTTGGCCGCTGCAGATGCGCCCGCGAGCAACCTTGGCCCATTTAATGGGAACACGGGCAGCGGCTTTCCTTGCTCCTCCCCTGTTCAGACCTCAGCTTCGCAACCGTCCAACGCTCGGGGTCGACCCTCCGCGACCAATCAACGGGATCTATGGATTCGCAAGCTATCCTACATCAACATCGAGCTGTACCAGCACTACGTCGCCGCCAGTCCGAGCGCCAACGTCTCTCTACCCACGACCGATTCATTGAGTAGACCGGGTTACTTCTCTTCTGCCTCCTTCTCCGCGACCACAGCCACGGCAGCGGACCACTGGAACATCGACCAGACCTTCGTCGTGACGCTGCAATTCCTCGAAGCGCTCGAAGACATGGCCGCCTCCACGTCACCGCACGCGAACTATCACACCAACCGCCTGGACAATAGCACGGTCCTGCTCGTCTTCTCATGCTACCTTCACCTGCTCGAGATCTACGCCGCCCTATTCCGCGACCTGGCCGCGTCCCCGTCCTCGTCATCCTCCTCATCGCCATCTTCTTCCTCCCACCGGGCCCCGTCTCCGCCTCCCGCCCCGCGCTCGCCTTCGAGGAGTAGCCCGACTTCATCGTCTCCGAACTTGGCGCTGCCACGCCTGTGCTTGGGCAACTTCGTCATCGGCCCCGAGTCCCCGCTACACGGCAGCATGGTCGTTCATCTGGCGGAGCTGCTGCTCGCGCGGACGCACGATGCTGTGGGGTGTGTCGGCGGTGGAGGCGATGGTGGTGGCGGACGGCCAGCCTCGTCTTCTTCGTCGTCTGCATCATCTCCAAATCAGCGCCGCATTGGCCGGCATCGTGCGGACAGCGCCGGTTTCGACGATGGAGAGCGTGGTGGTGAGGGGGAAGACGGACAGGACGGCGACGATGGCAGCACCAGGAGGCGCGCGTCGCAGCAGATGCAAGGTCACAAGGCAGGAGGAGTAGTTAGGAGGACTGTAGTCTCTGCATCGGCCAGTGAGAACGGGAGACGGAAGCCCTCGTTGTCTGACGAAGGGGTTTGGGTACGGGTGGGGATGACGGGCGATATCCCCGGTGTCACGGTCAGAGCTGTGCGAGAGAAGGAGCGAGAAGTAAGAAGGTTCCTCGAAAGAGTCAGGAGTTCATAAAACCTCAAACTCTCTTGTCTTCCATGTGTTGCTTCTTCGCTTCATCACCATTTGCCTTCCTCTCTGCCTTCCCTTCCGTCTCATTTAGATAAAATCCAATGGGCATTCGTAGTAGGAGAAAAAATAGAAAAGACTATTAGAGTCCACTATAAATAGTTCCTTCATGGTTGGTTTGTAAGGTAGGCAAGCGATTATTCAAGAACTACATCGCGTTTCCAGTAAAATAAATCTTGACTGGATTTTCTTCATGTGACTTTGTCTTCAATGATAGCCATCATTCTAAGACGTAGCATTCATTTGAATTTTACGTTTATCAAAGAAAAGAGCCCCCTAATATGGCTACACTGCGACTGACCGAGTCGAGATACTCACTTACTCTTTCTTGGCAACACATAGCCAAGTAGTCATGTTGGCTTGGCCTACTTCCTGTTTTATCTTATGCCGGCTGGGATTTTTAGCTCTTCTGCGTGCCTCCATTTCTGCTCATTCGCCCAACTATCCTTCAAATGACGGTAAAATAACGTCTTATACAATCCCTACACAACATTCTTGTGCCCACGAATCTACCATTTTTTACTCTCATCATATTAATCTCACGCGTCTTAAAAGACTCCTAGATAAACTCCCCCAGCCTCGAAAATCATGCTTATATTTAACATGCCGACGATCGTCGGTGATAAGTGTGCCTACGGCGTAGAAGATCGGCTTTAAGAACCACGAGATATATCGTCAGACAAATTGAAGCGTCGGAGATAAGAGCCCTGAATCAATTAGCTTCTTAGCTAGCGACTTGATAGCCAATAATGACCAGATGACTCCGAAGCCTAATGGAAGAGGGCCCGTCCTTATACTTAGCGCGTCTTATGTTTGAGGTTTAAATAGAGTTGGCTAAAAATAAAAAATACGAGAGTAAGTCATATTCCCTTTCTAAATCTCCTTTGCAGCGTTTAAAGCCGTATTTATTGATTCTAGGAACCATTACAAAATCTGGTCGGCCAGTACCCTATCTGCACTCTCAAAGATGTATGCCCCCAGAGCAATTTAAGGATATAGAAAGTGCTCTACTGATATCTCTTACGCATAGGATGATCCGTTTTCTATCAGCAGGTTTCGTGCTTCTCGGCGTCGCAGCAGCCGCTGGTTGCACACCAACGACTATCAAGGACACTGGCTTAACGAGTACATATATTACTCCCGTTCAAAACGAAAACGGTGTCTATCTCTATGACCAGTTCACGTCAAATAGCCAGGACCACTACATCATTGGATTCAGCTCGGTCGACAACAATTTTCAGAGCGCCTACGTCAGATTGAACAACCCTACCGACACTACGATCTTTATCCAGGTCAAATGCACAAACGGTGCTGTTTACTGGGCCGACTGTAGCCCCTACACAGATGGTGCGAGGTTCAATTTAGCAATGGGAAAGAAAGGCAAATGCACCCAGGTTTCAGAGATGTCGTGGAGGTCATACTAGGCTGGTTTGCGGCAAGCGTTAATTGATCTTGTCGCACGTAGTGTTACGCATACAAGATCTTAATTGCGTTACACATGTATACTTGTACTCGGAGCCAGTACACACGCAATGCAAATGGCCGTTTGTCCCTTTCCATCCACAAAACTATTGGATTTTTGTGCTACTTAGAGCTTGATTGTTGTTGGATTGTTGATGAACAACGATGATCCATTGATGATTGGCATGAGGAGGAAGGGCATAGGTGGCCTACCCTCCTTATATACGTAAGTGAGTGACTAAGCTATCTGGTGTTGCAAAAGCAATATGCAAAACTGTTGGAAATATCGTCTCAGAATGCTCCGCGTTGGGTTTAGCGCCAAATTGTCTATATAGCAGGCACCCTCTCATACCCCTCTCGGGAGACATGCCATAAATCCAGACAATCATCAAATCAACTCAATTTCCAACAAAAACACGTGATTTCCAACAAAATCTTTATCAGAAAGAAAGTCGATCATCTGAAATCCATAAGGAAGTGGAGATCAGACATCGCTGGGGATGTTCATTCCTACCTCAGAAAAAACGCTAGAGGAACCTTCCTTTGGGTTGCACTAGTCTGCAAGAGGCTTCAACAGATTCCTTCTTGGAAGGTTAGGGAGGAGATTGAAAAGCCTACTGTTGGAAATCACGTGTTTTGCATATTGCTTTTGCAACACCAGATAGCTTAGTCACTCACTTACGTATATAAGGAGGGTAGGCCACCTATGCCCTTCCTCCTCATGCAAATCATCAATGGATCATCGTTGTTCATCAACAAACCAACACCTACGGATGTTTAGCAAGGCCTGGATTCGTTTTACCGCAGAATGCTGAAGATTGTTCGAGACGAGGCCTCAGATTTCGCAGAGTCATGTGTGCAGATTCTTCGAGCTACAACTCTTGCCTACCTTCCACTCCGGCTACAAGAGTTGAAGACCGTAGTCAATTTACCAAATGAGCTCCAAGAGAGTGTTGATCCATCAACTTTTGATGGTTTAAGAGATTTGATTGAGAGATGTGGATCTTTCCTACTCCTCCACAGAGACATCATCTATTTCGTTCAGCAGTCAGCAAAAGACTACTTCGATACAGGGGCCGGCTCGGAAATTTTCACCTCTGGGCGGTCGCTAGGACATATTTCGATCGCACAGAATTGTCTTGATACTCTGATCTCGTATTTGGAGGTCCGTCAATTTCCAGATTCAACATCGCTTGATGATCGAGAGTCAGGCGAAGAAGGATTGCATTCACTGTCGAGGATCGCATATGCGTGTTCCCACTGGATTCACCATACTATCGAATCTGTCGGTCAGGAACCATGCAAGGCACACTTTCCTAACGAAGAGAAGATTTTCACCTTGCTAGACGCATACTTCATCCCTTGGATACATTCTCTGGGCTCCTTGAAGGAATTAACGACATGCTTCATCATGGTCAAAGCACTTCTTGAGGTAAACGATCACTAAGAGACTCAACACCACCCGCTAATACTGCATAGACGCGAAGTTCCATGAGCACGGTCAGCTTCGAGGTCTTACACGACTCATTCCGCTTTATGCGATGAAGCAGACATGTCATCGAAAGATTTCCTGATCAAGCGTATATCTCGGCCCTTTTTTTTTGCGCCCAAGACATCATAAATTCGACAAAAATACCAGGCCATGGTTCCAACATGGCTCAAAGCGTCGATACAAGGGAGTGATACATGGACTCCGTGTTTGGACACTTTGTTGGGCCACTCTGCAAGAGTCGAACAAATCGTCTTCTCCTCAGATGGGAGCCTCCTTGCCTCTGTATCAGACGATTGCACTGTTCAGCTGTGGGAAACAGAAACGGGGAAACCGCGCGACATACTCGATAATTATTTAGGTGGGGTCAGTCAGGTATCTTTCTCACCGGATGATTGTCTCCTCGCTGCCACATCAGATGATGGTACACTTAGGCTCTGGCATACTGCTACGGGCTCTCTGCACAGTAAACTCGATACGCATACATGCGAGATGAGGAAGATGGTGTTTGCGCCCAAAGGGCATATCCTTGCGTCAATATATGGAGTTCTGTCCGTCGGATTATGGAATACCTTAACCAGCGCAGGTTGCCGCATTTTCAAATCTGACTCCAACGAGCTACCTACAGAGATGGCCTTTTCAAACGATGGGAAATTCATTGCCATTGCATTCGGAAGTCACGTTGAGATCCGCAGTGTGTGGACTGGAAGGGTCGTCATGGGATTGAAAAGGCATGTGTCTTGCATATTTGTCAGACTTTCTTGCCTTACTACCTCAGGCATCTCAGTTATCTCGAATATTCTATCCTTTATACAATAACACTCTTTGATGCCCAACCACGCATCGGCACTCTCTCTCGGATCTTTAGTATCCTCGGTTATGTAGTTATCACCTATGTATATAAGCAAGCCTACCAACCTCCCTTTCCATGTATATAAGTCTCTGCCACCCACTTACTGCGCTCTTGCGCACCTACGCATACCACGCACTACCCCCAATAGCAACGGCAGACACCGCCCGGGCCGCCCTGCCTCGCAAACGCCCGGCGGAGGACCCTATGGAAACTCCACCAGCCGCACGCACCAGGGAGCCTATCATCGTCACCTCCTCCCTCTCAGGCACCGGCCTCTTCGAACTAAACGCCCGTAAGGCCAAACGAACCATCAACGCCGTCGTCGAACCCGTCCCCCTTAGGCACGCTCCTAAGAGGCAGCAACAGCGAGCCGCTAAAACCTCAGGCCTCCTTAAGGAGGTCGAAAAACTCTTCCGCCAGGAAGAAGAAGAAAAGCGGGCGATAAAAGACGTACTCGCGGCGGCCTCCGCCGCCCTAGACCAATTACTACGCCCCTTTACTATTAGGGCGCATAGTAAGTAGGCGAAAGCGGCCCGAGTAGCCTTATCTAAGGCGCTTCTAGGGCTAGTAGCACCCTATAGGGGCGGCACGGCCGCCGAACGACTAATAAGCGGATAGGAGAAAGGGGTAGAGACTACGCTAATCCTAGTCTATAGTACCCTCCCGGCTTAGTAGAAAAAGAAAACGGTAAGAAAGTCGGAATAGCTAGAACCGTAGCCCTAGCTCGTATAGCTACGAAGCTATACTATAATAGTATAGAAGGTAGAAGATGTTACGGTTTGAACCCTGAGGGTGCCTTGGATAGATCCTGCGGCGAGATCTTGGGTCGAGAGGACCCTGAAGCTCAACAAGAAAACTCTGCAACTCGCTACTAGCAAAAGGAACCCTAGAGAGATATATAAGCAGCGCTATCTTACTCAAACCTTTCTTTCTTTTCTCTTTAGCTTAGTCTTCTCGTAGATAGTAATGCCACTGCATTTCCGCGAGTGCACCGGATGCAAGCCATCACAGAAGAGTAGATTTAGGTTACGCGGAAGAGCTAAAATCGGAACTATATAAACTCTAAAATAACGGTATAGCCTAGAAATAGGATACTAAAGGCAATATAGCCTATAAAGAATAACCGCGTCTTTCTTAGACTTCCGGCTAGACATCTATAAAGAGAATACTTTTTAATAGAAATAAAGATAGCTCTAGTAGACTATAATAAACGGACCTTAGAGGGCGGAGAGACGAGGTAACGAAGCTAGTAAAGGTAGTAGAGGTAAAGTAAATACCGAAATATAAGGGTATAGTTTAAGGGGGCGAAGGTACGAGGGACGAGGGACGAGGGAGGTAAGTAAGGTCTAATTTAAGGCGTAATAAGTTATACGCGAGGAATACTTATTACTAGACTAGAGAACTTACTATAAAGTAGAGGGGCGAGCTTTATATATATATAAAGAACGAACTAAAATACTAGCTTTCTAATTTATAAGTAGGTAAGTCTAGATCTAGATTTTAAATTAACGAAGGTAAATAAGAGGTAAGAAGCCTAAGTAAGCTACGTTTATAATAGTAGGCTCTCCTCTCTAGAGGTAAGTTTGTTACGGTTTGAACCCTGAGGGTGCCTTGGATGGATCCTGCGGCGAGACCTTGGGTTGAGAGGACCCTGAAGCTCAACGAAGCTCAACAAGAAAACCCTGCAACTCGCTACTAGTAAAAGGGACTCTGGAGAGATATATAAGCAGCGCTATCTTGCTTAAACCTTTCTTTCTTTTCTCTTTAGCTTAGTCTTCTCGTAGATAGAATGCCACTGTATTTCCGCGAGTGCACCGGATGCAAGCCATCACATTAGACTAAGCTCATTCCCCTTCCTCTGTGCGCTATAGCTCCCACGTGAGCACTGCGTTCTTATTCTTCTTTCCTCTATACGCTATAGCTCCCACGTAAGCACTACGTTCTCATTCTCCTTTCCTCTATACGCTATAGCTCCCACGTGAGCACTACGTCCCCATCCCCTTCCTCTATACGCTAGAGCTCCCACGTAAGCACGGCTTCTCTCTACTAAAGTTACTAAGAAGTTTAGGATAGTAGCTAGGCTCGTTGCTAGTTAACTATACCTGGGAAATCGTTTAAGAAGGTGTCCGTGTAGGCACTTAAGAAGGTTCCCGAAGGAAGTCCTTTAATAAAACGACGGTATGGCGTTTGAGAAGGCACGAAGAAGTCCCTAAAAGAAGATCTAAAAGGAGATCTTAGAGAGGGCACCCAAGAAGACACCTAAGAAGACACCTAAGAAGACACCTAAGAAGACATCTAAGAAGATATCTAAGAAGACAACCAAGGAAGATGCAGAACGATACCCAAGACTAAGGGGCTTCGGTAGCTACCGAGAACAACGAGCAAAGCCTACTACAGTAGCTCGTCTAACTACTAGCTAGACCTACGTCCCTAAGAAAGAACGAACCCACGAAACAACTCGGCCTATTAGCTGAATATAGAGGAGACCGAGATTAACTCGAACCATGGATTGCTTAAGCTAATATAAAACTAAACGTCGACTACACTAACTATACTAAAGTAACGAAGTTCTTCGCGTTATATAACCGGTTAAGAGGGGAAGCTACCCGCTAACTATAGCCCTAGATTTAAGCGGTTACGGCAACAAGTAATGCTACGGTTACTAACCTTATTATATAGCTACGCCTATCCTTTAGCGACCCGTATACTAAGAAGAAGGCCTAACGTAAGCTTTATTAACTCCGTTAAGCTAGCAAGTCCTTTATAGAGTACTTTACTAAGTACCGGAAGCTCCTACTAGAAGTAGAAGGCACGGACTAGCTAGACGAAATTAAGAAGTCCTACCTCGAGGCTGGACTTAGTAGGAAGCTTTAATAACAAATAATTAGCCTTACGAAACCGGACTAGTAGTTCGAGGACTACTATATAGAGCTTAAGCGAGTAAGTAACTAGTTAGAAGCTTTTTAACTACGTACCTAGAAGTTTAGGAATAACCTCTAGAAGACGCCGGCAACTATAATAAAGACTACTACGTATCTAAAGCCCCCTTAAAACGACTAAATAGACTAGGAACTAACGGGCCTAGCTAAGGCCGTACTAACCTAGAGAGCTAAATAGGTAACTTAAGATAAGATTAACCGACGCCGTTAGAACAAGCTTTGCACGCGTTATAGCGCCTTAGGACACTAGTGGCAAGCATATCCTTATATACCTGCCCACCGTCTAGCTTAAGCCGCTAGTACTAGGCAACTAGAGCAAGAGACTCTTCTATAACTAGAGGAGGTATTAGAGGTTAACGAGAATTCGGAAAAAGAATAGCTCCTAATAAAATTCGCTATTAAGAGTAAAAGGAGTAAAGTAAGCTTTAAGTAGATTAGAAGTAATTCGAGAATAAGTATATAGAAAAACTACCTTTCTTAGTTTTAGTACTTATTAATAAGGAGATCTCCACTTAAACCCTTATTAATTCTAGGTACTTATTCTATAGTATTATCGATACTCGATTCGCTCGAAGATATAAACTCTAGCGTATCCCTATCCGACTAAGACAAATCTAGTTAGTTAATACTATTACCGACTCCTAGATTACCGAAGTAGTAATTACCGAGATCGATATCGGCGGATACTAAACGAAAAGAGCTTACTTCTATATAGCTCTAAGAATTAAAGGCTATAAAGTTATTCTTAGCTTACTATAGTTAGTAAAAGAGAGAGTAGAACTAGATATAGAAAAATAAATCCTTAGATTTAAGAACTCTAGCCTAGTAGTATAAAGCTAGAGAGAGAGAAAAGAACTCGACTATAGAAGGGTCGGAGCCGCTAGGTTCCGCCTTCTTATAAGGAAGAAACGACTCGGTTACTAGGTTTTCTTAGTAAGTCTAGCTAATATTAATAAAGTACTTGCTAAGAAGAAGTATACGGACCTAAGGACGAAACTACTAGCCTAGTTAGATAAACGGTTTCTCGATACCTTCGATAGAAGTAAAGCCGATAAGTTACCTCTATACCGATCTAGAATCGATTATTAGATTAAGCTTAAGAAAGATAAGAATAGGAGGATACTAGTAGCTCCATGGGGACCCTTATATAATATATCTAGAGACGAACTACTAGTACTTCGGAAAACGCTTATAGAGCTACTCGATAAAGGCTTTATCCGTATAAGTAATTCTCTAGCCGTAGTACTAGTTCTCTTTATAAAGAAACTAGGTAGAGGCTTACGATTCTATTATAACTACCGAGCTCTTAATTAACTTACACGGAAGGATCGATATCTACTACCTCTTATCTAGGAGACCCTTAACCGGATTAGTAAGGCAAGATAGTTTACGAAACTCGATGTAATCGTAGTATTTAATAAGATTCGGGTTAAACTAGGAGATAAATAGCTTATAGTCTTTCGAACCCGCTTTAGACTATTTAAGTAGCTTATTACTCCCTTTAGACTAGCTAATACACTAAGTACCTTTTAACGATATATTAACTAGACCCTATAGGACTTCCTAAACGACTTCGTATTGGCTTATATCGATAATATACTTATTTTTACCGAGGGATTCCGTACCTAACACCGAGAGTACGTAACTAAGATTCTCGAAAAGCTATAAGTAGCGGGACTATAGCTTAATATCGATAAGTACGAATTCGAGGTTTAGTTAATAAAGTATCTTAGATTTATTATCGAAGCTAGGAAAGGTATCCGTATAGACCTAGCTAAGGTAAAAGCTATTTAGGAATAGGAAATACTAACTATAGTTAAAGGAGTGCTTAGATTCCTTAGCTTTGCGAACTTCTACCGGCGCTTTATTAATAAATACTCGAAGACTACGGCTCCGTTATATATACTTATAAAGAAAGACGTTCCGTTCTATTAGATAGAAGAAGTAGAAAGAGCGTTTCGAAAGCTAAAGAAGGCCTTTATTACGGCACTAATTCTTGCCTAATTTAACCCGGACTAAAAGATAATCCTCGAGACTAACTCCTTAGGATACTATATAGGAGGAATTTTATCCTAATACGATAATAATAGAGTACTCCGGCTAGTTGCCTACTTCTTAAAGAAGAACTCGCTAGTAGAGTATAACTACGAGATCTACGATAAGAAGCTCCTTACGATTATTAAGTATCTTTAGTAGTAGAATATAGAGCTACGAAGTATAAAAGAATTTAAGATTATTACGGACTATAAGAATCTCGAATACTTTATAATAGTCCGACGGCTCTCTAAGAGGTAAATAAGATAGTAGCTAATTCTAAGCCGATTTAACTTTACTATTACTTACCGTCTAAGTAAGCTTAGGGCTTAGCCTAACGCACTTATACGAAGAGACTAAGACTTACTAGTATCTTAAGATAATAAGAGGCTTTAATATCGTATCGTACGACTCTTAAGCCTAGATAAGATTTAAGCTAACTATTAGAGAGTTTTAGTAATACTAGTATAAATAAGACGATAAGCTATAACCGAATAAGGAGTAGACGAATAAGTAGATAAACTAGTAGATAAACTAGTATACGAATAAGAAGTAACGTTAATCGAAGACTATTTACGGTAGCTCTAGTAAGAGGTAAAAGTAGCGGATCCGGACTATAGACGTCTTATAATAGCAGTAAGAGAGGGTAGAAGAACGCTACTAAACGATTTAGAAGAACTAGTTAAGCTCTTAATTACTAATTACTCCTTAAATAATTAAGAAGAGTTACTATTCCGTAGCAGACGTTAGGTACTAAACTACGAGCCTTTAAGAACTAAGCTAATCTAGATACTTTACGATTTAATAATAGTAGTTTATTCTAAACGTACTAGAATAATAGCCCTTATTATAAGATAGTTCTTCTAGCCGAACTTCGTATCTAATATACGTAGATTCGTACGTAACTATAACGTCTACGGAAGGACTAGAGTCTAGAGAGACCGTAAATAAGAACTACTACGGCCGTTACTAGTACTAAACCGTTAGTAGAGAGAGATCTTAGTCGACTTTATTAGACCGCTACCCGAGAGTTAAGGATGTCGGATACTTATAGTTATTACTAATCGATTAGGTAAAGAAGTTATCCTTAAGGCCTATAAGGATATTAAAATAGAAATAGTTACTAGGATATTTATTCGCTACTTCTACCGCCACTATAGAGTCCTAACCGCTATTATCTCTAACCGGGGAAGCTAATTTATTAGCTAGCTATAGAAGAGGGTTTACTAATTACTTAGGATTAAAAGACGAATCTTAATAGCCTACTATCTAGAAATAGATAGATTAACGAAGCGTACGAATACCGAGATAGAAAGGAAGCTCTACCGGATAGTTAACTACGCGTAAGATAACTAGGTTAACTAGTTGCTAGTAATAGAGCTTGCTATAAATAGACAAGAATCCTTATCGATAGGTGTTAGCCCCTTCTTCCTCTCTTATAGATACTACCTCGAGCTACTATAGTTATTCGAGAATCCTTAACTAGTCCCGAACCCTATATTACTAATATAAAAAGGAGAAGTAATCGTAGTAAAGATTAAAGAGATAACCGAATAGGTAGAAGCATTAATAGCGAACGCATAATAGGATTAGAAGACCTAAGTAAATCGATATAGGGACCTATTACTAGCGTATAAAGTAGGAGATAAAGTCTAGCTAAATCTTAAGAATATACGAACGGACCGCCTAAGCCGGAAGCTTGATGATCGAATAGTAAAGTTCTATTAGAAATATCGTCTTAGAATGCTCCGAATTAGGTTTAGCGTTAAATAGTCTATATAGTAGGCACCCTCTTATACCCCTCTTATACCTCTCTTATAAGATATACTAACAATTTAGACAATAATTAAATCAACTTAATTTCTAATAAGTTTATAGTTATCGAGGTTATTAGCCCTTATAGCTATAAACTAAACGTACTAACTAGGATATATAACGTCTTTAACGTCGATCTCTTACGCCTAGCTAGAATAGATTCTTTACTAAGCCAAGAATAGGACGATTATTAACTACTAGCTATACTCGTTAATGGAGAAGAAGAATAGAGGGTTAAAGCTATCTTAGGTAAAAAACTAGAAAGACGGCTAGGCTAGCGGAAACGGTAGAAACTCTATTAAGTTAAGTGGAGAGGATACGCGCGGCTAACTTGGGAACTAGCAAGCGCTTTAGAAGATACTAAAGCCCTAGAGACCTACCTTTAAAGCCGGGAGGGGGGTAATGTTACGGTTTAAACCCTAAGAGTACCTTAGATAGATCCTACGGCGAGATCTTAGGTTAAGAGGACCCTAAAGCTTAACGAAGCTTAATAAGAAAACCCTACAACTCGCTACTAGTAAAAGGGACTCTAGAGAGATATATAAGCAGCGCTATCTTGCTTAAACCTTTCTTTCTTTTCTCTTTAGCTTAGTCTTCTCGTAGATAGAATACCACTATATTTCCGCGAGTGCACCGAATGCAAGCTATTATAAGTTTCTATAAGCCTTTAGCCTAAGAGTTAAGGTTTCGAAGAATAACGTTTATAAAACGTATTAAGAGCTTTAAGGTCTTTAATAAGATCGTAAGGTTCCTAGGTTAGTATCGAGTAACTAGTCTATTTTACGAGGTATTTTAGTTATCTCCGGGTTACTTTAACGTCTAGAATCTCTTCTACCCGGTACTCTTCTTCGCCGGTAACGATAACGGGCGGAGGCGGAGGTTAGACTTAATTAGATAAGGAGTTAGAAGCCGCGGGTTCGAGTAAAGAGACGTAGAATATAGGGTAGACTTTTATCGTTCTTAGTAGTTCTAGGCGATAGATATAGGTCGAGATCTTTTCTAGAATAGGAAAGAGGCTAAGGCGTTTAAAGTTAAGTTTATCTAAAGGCCTTATTATCGAGATATATCTTCTTAGAAGCTAGACGAGGTTACTAGACTTAAAGACGGGTGGCGAAATACGGTCTTTATTAGCCTATTCTACGTAGGCGTCTTATACGAATTAAATTTCTTAGCGAAGGTAGTTTTCGAGGTTTTTAAGGTTCTCTTAGAAGAGGTATAGGAGTTCGAGAAAGGCTAAGATTAAGTCTTTCTATAAAATCTTATAACGAGAGTAGAAGCTATAGTTTACGAAGAAAGAGGTAATCTTAGTATAATGGCTTGCATCCGGTGTACTCGCGGAAATATAGTGGCATTACTATCTACGAGAAGACTAAGCTAAAGAGAAAAGAAAGAAAGGTTTAAGCAAGATAGCGCTGCTTATATATCTCTCTAGAGTCCTGTCAGACTATTTTACCTTACTGCCTCAGGCGTCACATTCTTTTAGGTATCAAGATCAACATCTTCATTTGCCACCTCCTCACTACTCCTCATATTTATAAGCTTCGGATATCGATATCGGCTTCTATTCTCCTCGGTTATCCAAACACTCTTTTATATATATAAGTAAGCCTACCGACCTCCCTCTCAGGAGACAGGCAGAATCTACTCTCTTTTCTGACCTTACAACTCTTCACTCGAAAATCCAACAGTTATGAGCCCGGGGGACGCTACGGCTGGACGCCAAGACTACCCCACTTCTTAGCTCTTTGCTGATCAACTCTCCTACTTAACTGAGTACTCTTTACTGACACGCAACTGCTGTCATCTACGGCTTCTGCCCGGTTATAGGCTACGGCGACTGAACTAACAACTCAACACGGAGCCATACTGGCTACCACCTCTACTCGAATCCAACTAGATCAATAATAACTTACTGACAACATGGGAGACTCCACCAAATCCCACATACTTACCAAGTCTTCGGACTGGAATTACTGGTTATTCCTGGTGAAAGGAAGAGCCCAGAACACTGATATCTGGAGCCTCGTTAATCCTTCACTAACAACTAAACCTTAGGGTACAACTAAACCTAAGAAACCAATAATTCAAGGCATAGTTACTACTGATAAGAAGCTCACTTATGACTATGAGATAAGCAACTACCGCGCTGACTACGCACTCTACGAAAAATAATAAAAGGCACTTGCTAATCTTGCAATCTACATCCAGGACTTAATCTCCACGAATCTACTCCCGTACATTAGCAACACGGATTCGGACAATTATCCTTGGACCTATCTGATAACGCTTAAAGCCAAACTTGCACCAACTAATGAAGCTACCGATCTAGAACTCGAACAGTAGTATAATTAGCTCAAGCGAGGACTAACCAACCAGAATATTAAGAAATAGCTTCAATCTTGGGAAGAGGTCTACACCAAAGCCAAGCAACGCGACTTACCACAAGTTAAAGACGACCGACCAGTCAGAGACTTTCTCCTCTCCCTTCGAGGAATCGATTCCACCTACTCTCAGATAGAACTACACCTTCTACGAGGCCAAGAAACTAAGCTAACCCTTTACAAAGCTGTTGAAGACTACAGGCAACACCTACGCATCGAGAATCTCGAGAAACCTTCAAAATCCTCGAAACACTCTGCTTTTCCAGCCACGTTCAAGGGCAAGGAACAGGAAAACAACGAAAAGCCACCTTGTATCTGTGGACTCAATCACTGGTATAAGGACTGTTTCTACCTGAACGAGGACATACGGCCCAAGCACTGGACACCAAACAAGGCTGCTCAAACACGTGTTAACGAGAAACTCAAGGACCCAAAGATTAAGGCACGAATCGATTATGTACTAAATCGAGAGAAAGAAAGACAACTTAGTTCTCCATCCAATACGACTACAACACCAACACCTAACGTTCAAAGCAAATCCCCTTCAATCGAGGTCGCCTTATTCTCTGTTATCAGCCACTCTACAAGGAGAGCCAATACTTCTCTTTAGTTATCCTGGATTCTCGACTCTGGAATAGATCATCATATCTGCAACCGATCCATGCAGGATAGATTCAAACAAACCAGAGCTGCTGAACCAGACGAATACCTCACCTGTGGAGAAACAACTGCACCAATCACTGCCTATGGGACAGTCACTATTAACGTTAAGACACTATCTAGTAAAGGCCATATCTCTCTCCAAGATGTTGCAATGTCTCCATCTTTCATGGCCAATCTTATATCGCTTGATAAAGCTCTTGAAGCAGGAATCGACTGGAACCCAAGGACTGGAACTCTCAGCAAGAACAATTAGACGCTCTGCTTCACTGAACGACACAACGGACACTTCTACCTTGAACGAAATGCAGCACCTCTTCAAGCTCATTATTCGACACTTCTCGTAACTCAACCAACTACTTTCGTAACCAAAGCCGCACACATCACCAACTGGCACCGCATCCTTGGCCACGCTAGCCAGGAAACTCTTCAACATCTCGAAGAATCCACCGAAGGAACACAAATTACTCCATCACCATCTAAATAACCCCTTCAGCACTACGAAACCTGTGTACTATCAAAGGCACACAGGATCGTCTCTCGATCTTCAGACAAAGAAGAAGAACCAACTAAGCCTTTCTTACGCGTTACATTCGATCTTCTCCAGCTCATACCAGCTTATAACGGAGATAAATGGACAGCTCATCTTGCTTGCTCATCATCAAACTTTATCCTCCCATTTACATACCGGCACAAATCAGACACAGCGGAACTTGCCATCTATGGACTTAAAATTATTAAGATCCGCTACCAGGGCAAGGTTATCTTCTTCAGAACTGATGGAGAAACTACACTCGGAAACACCTTTCTCTCCTATCTCATAGATCATGGAATTACCCTTAAAACCTCAGCTCCAGCAACACCCGAGCAAAACGGATACTCTAAACGCTCAGGGGGTGTACTTCTTATTAGAGCACGAGCCATGCGAATTAGCGCGAACCTTCTAGAAAGACTATAGCCTGAAACTATCCGAGCCGCCGCCTATATCTACAATAGGACTCCACTCAAGAAACTCGGCTGGATCACACCTTTTAAAAGAGTCACTAGCAATAGACTAAATCTCTCGCATCTTAAAGCCTACGGATGTAAAGCCTACTCTCTGCGCAAAGATCTTCCACGCACTTATAAGCTTGCTAAACGAGCATTCATCGGATATCTTGTTGGGTACGACTCGACCAACATCTTCCGCATCTGGATTCCAAGCCAGGATAAAGTAATATGGACTAGAGACGTCACTTTTGACGAAAACAGCTTCTTCGATCCATTAGAGACTGATATCGGTAAAACCCTTAGAAAGGAGATAATTGAGACTCTCAATACTCCTGCTCTGCCATCAATCTATGGTCTCATGCCTCAGGAAGAACCTAAATTATCTACTCTCAATCAGTCAATAAACCAATCTCAAGCCGAGAAAGACCCATCAACTCAAACGTTACCCACACCTTCAGAATCAGTAGAACCTGAAGTAGGACCTCTCGAATCAGAAGAAGAACAAGAACAAGAATAAGAATAAGAGTAAGAACAAGAGCAAGAGCAAACTGAACAACGACTTGGACCTCTACTCCCTGCTCAATATAATACTCCACTACGACTAGGCGCTGCTCCCGGCAACAGAGCACCACAAGGAGCAGATATCTCAGCCACATTCACTAAAGAAACTATCATTCCAGAAAACAGCTCACGGAGCTCTCGGAATCAAAATCCAAACTATAGCAATGACCCTTTTAGAAAGCCTCGAAAACTACGAAAAGAAGTATATACTACAACACTTGCTTAAGCTTAAGAACAACCGAAATCGACTTTCTACAACGCGTTCTTAGCTGTAATTAACACTCTAAAACCTAAGTCTAAAGTTTATCGAGACAATCTTCTACCAGAGCCAAAGAACTTCGAGGAACTCCTTAATTATCTATTTAAGGACGATTTTTTAGCCTTACTCCTCGAGGAAATCTAGAAACTTAAGCAAATCTAAACCTAGATACAAGTCCTAGTTACTCAAGCACACAAGGCAAAGAAACGGATTATTCTACTCACCTGGGTATTTAAGTACAAGTTTAACGAAGAAGGATACCTTATTAAGTTCAAAGCTCGACTCTATATTAGAGGAGACCTTCAATTAACTACTTAGGATACCTACGCTACTACACTTACTACACGAATCTTTAGAGGACTAATAGTAATTATGGCTACTTTCGACCTTAAATCGAGGCAGTACGATGTTATTAATGCGTATCTACACGTCCTAATCGACGAGGAAACATATTATAAACTACTACTAGGTATAAAAATCAAGGACGGACTCGTTCTCCTACTCCTACGAGCATTATATAGACTTAAATAATTACTAGCTCTCTAGCAAAAGCACTTATTAAAAATACTTCAAAATCTCGGTCTTACTAAAGTGCCAGAAGCTCCTTACCTATTTATAAACGAATTTATAATCCTATTCTTCTTCGTAGATAATATCGTTATTATCTACCACAGGGATTACACTACTTATATCGACGAATTCTAACGCAAGCTCTTTAAAATCTACGAAATGCGATACCTCGGCGAAATCTAATGGTTCCTAGTAATTAGGATTATTCGAAATAGGGACGAGCGTAAACTCTAGTTATACCAAGACTCCTACATCGCTAAACTTACTACGAAATTCAACGTTAAAGAGGACTCGAAGCGCTTAGTTCCTCTCCTACCTAATAAACCTATTACTTAGAATCCCGACCAAGCTACGGACTAAGATATATACGCTTTTTAGTAGAAAGTCGGATTAATTAACTACGCTGTAGTCCACACTAGACTAGATATTATACACGTAGCATCACGACTCTCTAAACACCTATAGAATCCTTTAGCTCAGCACCTTTATCTAGCTTAACGAGTTCTTAAATATCTATTATATACTCGAAGCTACGCTCTTACTTTCTTAGGCTTCACTTAGTTAACTAAGGATCTATTTATTACTTCTAGCGACGCCTCCTTTACTTCGGATATCGATATAAGAAAGAGTATTTAAGGCTTTCTTTTTCGACTCTTTAGAGGAGCTATCGACTAGAAAGTAGCTAAATAACGTACTATTACGACCAGTAGCACTAAAGCCGAATTACTCGCGCTCTTAACTACCGCTAAGGAAACTATATAGTAGAAAAACCTCTTCAAAGCAATCGACTTCTCTACTAGACATTAGATAAAGATCTAGTATAATAACACTTAGATAATTCGCCTGCTTAACGAAGAGACCTATAAGCTTATTACGAAACTTCGTTATATTTAAATTTATAGCCACTGGCTACGCTAGGAGGTACAAGAAGGCAATATCTTAATTTCCTAGACTCCTACTATAGAAATAATTGCAGATAGACTTATAAAACCTCTTAATAAATAGAAATATTAATACTTTCTTTAATAGATTAGACTCGAAGACATTACTACTAAATTATAAGACAACTAACTACTCTACTTAATTTCTCACGCTTAATACTACTTTTACTATTACGATTCTCCTAATACGTATACGTCGTAAAGAGAGTATGTTAGACTATTTTACCTTACTACCTTAGGCCTTATATTCTTTTAGATATTAAGATTAACATCTTTATTTACCACCTCCTTACTACTCCTTATATTTATAAGCTTCGGATATCGATATCGGCTTCTATTCTCCTCGGTTATCTAAACACTCTTTTATATATATAAGTAAGCCTACCGACCTCCCTCTTAGGAGATAGGCAGAATCTACTCTCTTTTCTAACCTTATAACTCTTTACTCGAAAATCTAATAAGTTTCTTTTACTAGTAGCGAGTTATAGGGTTTTCTTATTAAGCTTTATTAAGCTTTAGGGTCCTCTTAACCTAAGGTCTCGCCGTAGAATCTATCTAAGGTACCCTTAGGGTTTAAACCGTAATATTACCCCCCTCTCGGCTTTAAAGGTAGGTCTCTAGGGCTTTAGTATCTTCTAAAGCGCTTACTAGTTCCTAAGTTAGCCGCGCGTATCCTCTCTACTTAACTTAATAGAGTTTCTATTATTTCCGCTAGCTAGGCCGTCTTTCTAATTTTTTATCTAAGATAGCTTTAACCCTCTATTCTTCTTCTCTATTAACGAGTATAGCTAGTAGTTAGTAATCGTTCTATTCTTAGCTTAGTAGAGGATCTATTCTAGCTAGGCGTAGAAGATCGACGTTAAAGACGTTATATATCCTAGTTAGTACGTCTAGTTTATAACTATAAGGGCTAATAACCTCGATAACTATAAACTTTACTACTCGATTATTAAGCTTCCGGCTTAGGCGGTCCGTTCGTATATTCTTAAGATTTAGCTAGACTTTATCCCCTACTTTATACGCTAGTAATAGGTCCCTATATCGATTTACTTAGGTCTTCTAATCCTATTATACGTTCGCTATTAATACTTCTATCTATTCGGTTATCTCTTTAATCTTTACTACGATTACTTCTTCTTTTTATATTAGTAATATAGAGTTCGAGACTAGTTAAGAATTCTCGAATAATTATAGTAGCTTAAGGTAGTATCTATAAGAGAGAAAGAAAGAGCTTACGCCTATTAATAAGAATTCTTAGCTATTTATAGTAAGCTCTATTATTAGTAACTAGTTAATCTAGTTATTTTACGCGTAGTTAACTATTCGATAGAGCTTTCTTTCTATCTCGATATTCGTACGCTCTATTAATCTATCTATTTCTAGATAATAGGCTATTAAGATTCGTCTTTCGATTCTAAGTAATTAGTAAACCCTCTTCTATAGCTAGCTAATAAATTAGCTTCCCCTATTAGAAATAATAGCTACTAGGACTCTATAGTAGCGGTAGAAATAGCGAATAAATATTTTAGTAACTATTTCTACTTCGATATTCTTATAGACCTTAAGAATAACTTCTTTATCTAATCGATTAGTAATAACTATAAGTATTCGATATTCTTAGCTCTCGGGTAGCGGCCTAATAAAGTCGACTAAGATCTCTCTCTACTAACGGTTTAGTACTAGTAACGACCGTAGTAGTTCTTATTTACGGTCTCTCTAGACTCTAGTTCTTCCGTAAATATTATAGTTACGTATAAATCTTCGTATATTCGATATAAAGTTCGGCTAAAAGAACTACCTTATAATAAGAGCTATCGTTCTAGTACGTCTAGAATAAGCTATTATTATTAAATCGTAAAGTATCTAGATTAGCTTAGTTCTTAAAGGCTCGTAGTTTAGTATCTAACGTCTACTACGGAATAGTAGCTCTTCTTAATTATTTAAAAAGTAATTAGTAATTAAGAGCTTAACTAGTTCTTCTAAATCGTTTAGTAGCGTTCTTTTACCCTCTCTTACTACTATTATAAGACGTCTATAGTCCGGATCCGCTACTTTTACCTCTTACTAGAGCTACCGTAAATAGTTTTTAATTAACGTTACTTCTTATTCGTATACTAGTTCGTCTATAGATCTATCTAATAGTTCGTCTACTAGTTTATCTACTAGTTTATCTACTTATTCGTCTACTTCTTATTTAGTTATAGCTTATCGTCTTATTTATACTAGTATTACTAAAACTCTCTAATAGTTAGCTTAAATCTTATCTAGACTTAAGAGTCGTACGATACGATATTAAAGCCTTTTATTATCTTAAGATACTAGTAAGTCTTAGTCTCTTCGTATAAATACGTTAGGCTAAGCTCTAAGCTTGCCTAGACGGTAAGTAATAGTAAAGTTAAATCGGCTTAGAATTAGCTACTATCTTATTTAACTCTTAGAGAGCCGTCGGACTATTATAAAATATTCGAGATTCTTATAGTCCGTAATAATCTTAAATTCTTTTACGTTTCGTAGCTCTATATCTTACTACTAAAGATACTTAATAATTATAAGAAGCTTTTTATCGTAGATCTCGTAGTTATACTCCGCTAGCGAGTTTTTCTTTAAGAAGTAGGTAACCGGCCGGAGTACTCTATTATTATCGTATTAGAATAAAATTTCTTCTATATAGTATCCTAAGGAGTTAGTCTTAAGAATTATCTTTCGGTCCGGATCGAATTAGATAAGAATTAGTACCGTAATAAAGGCCTTCTTTAGCTTTCGAAACGCTTTTTCTACTTCTTCTATCTAATAGAACGGAACGTCTTTCTTTATAAGTATATATAACGGAGCCGTAGTCTTCGAGTATTTATTAATAAAGCGCCGGTAGAAGTTCGTAAAGCTAAGGAATCTAAGTACTCCTTTAACTATAGTTAGTATTTTCTATTTCTAAATAGCTTTTACCTTAGCTAGGTCTATACGAATATCTTTTCTAGCTTCGATAATAAATCTAAGATACTTTATTAACTAAATCTTAAATTCGTACTTATCGATATTAAGCTATAGTCCCGCTACTTATAGCTTTTCGAGAACCTTAGTTACGTACTCTTAGTATTAGATACGAGATTCTTCGGTAAAAATAAGTCTATTATCGATATAAGCCGATATAAAGTCGTCTAGAAAGTTCTATAGGGTCTAGTTAATATATCGTTAAAAGGTACTTAGTATATTAGCTAGTCTAAAGAGAGTAATAAGCTACTTAAATAGTCTAAAGCGGGTTCGAAAGACTATAAGCTATTTATCTTCTAGTTTAACCTAAATCTTATTAAATACTATAATTATATCGAGTTTCGTAAACTATTTTACCTTACTAATCCGGTTAAGAGTCTTCTAGATAAGAGGTAGTAGATATCGATTCTTTCGTATAAGTTAATTAAGAGCTTAGTAGTTATAATAGAATTATAAGCCTTTATCTAGTTTCTTTATAAAGAGGACTAGCGCTACGGCTAGAGAATTACTTATATAGATAAAGTCTTTATCGAGTTATTAGATTTAAGAGTAAAAAGTTATAAGATTAGAAAAGAGAGTAGATTCTATCTATCTTCTAAGAGGGAGGTCGGTAGACTTACTTATATATATAAAAGAGTATTTAAATAACTGAGGAGAATAGAAGCCGATATTAATATCCGAAGCTTATAAATATAAGGAGTAGTAAGAAGATAGTAAATAAAGATATTAATCTTAATATTTAAAAGAATATAACGCCTAAGATAGTAAGGTAAAATAGTCTAATACGAGTAGCTCTATAAGCGTTTTCCGGAGTACTAATAGTTTATCTCTAGATATATTATATAAGAATCTCTATAGGGCTACTAGTATTCTCTTATTCTTATCTTTCTTAAGCTTAATCTAATAATCGATTCTAGGTCGATATAGAGATAACTTATCGGCTTTACTTTTATTAAAGATATCGAGAAACCGTTTATCTAACTAGGCTAGTAGTTTCGTTCTTAGGTTCGTATACTTCTTCTTAGTAAGTACTTTATTAATATTAGCTAGACTTACTAAGAAAATCTAGTAACCGAGTCGTTTCTTTCTCGTAAGAAGACGGAACCTAGCGGCTCCGATTCTTCTATAGTCGAGTTCTTTTCTCTCTCTCTAGCTTTATACTACTAGGCTAAAGTCCTTAAATCTAAGAATTTATTTTTCTATATCTAGTTCTACTCTCTCTTTTACTAACTATAGTAAGCTAAGAATAACTTTATAGCCTTTAATCTTTAGAGCTATATAGAAATAAGCTCTTTTCGTTTAGTATCCGCCGATATTAATCTTAGTAATTACTACTTCGGTAATCTAGAAGTCGGTAATAGTATTAACTAACTAGATTTATCTTAGTCGGATAGAGATACGTTAGAGTTTATATCTTCGAGCGAATCGAGTATCGATAATACTATAGAATAAGTACTTAGAATTAATAAGGATTTAAGTAGAGATCTTCTTATTAATAAGTACTAAAACTAAGAAAGGTAGTTTTTCTATATACTTATTCTCGAATTACTTCTAATCTACTTAAAGCTTACTTTACTTCTTTTACTTCTAACGGCGAATTTTATTAAAAGCTACTCTTTTTCCGAATTCTTATTAACCTCTAGTACCTTCTCTAGTTATAGAAGAGTCTTTTACTTTAGTTATTTAGTACTAGCGGCTTAAGCTAGACGGCGGGTAGGCGTATAAAGATATACTTACTACTAGTATCTTAAGGCGCTATAACGCGTATAAAGCTTATTCTAACGGCGTCGGTTAATCTTATCTTAAGTTATCTATTTAGCTCTCTAGATTAGTACGGCTTTAGCTAGGCCCGTTAGTTCCTAGTCTATTTAGTTATTTTAAGGGGGCTTTAGATACGTAGTAGTCTTTATTATAGTTACTAGCGTCTTCTAGAGGTTATTCCTAAACTTTTAGGTACGTAGTTAAAAAGCTTCTAACTAGTTACTTACTCGCTTAAGCTCTATATAGTAGTCTTCGAACTACTAGTCCGGTTTCGTAAGGCTAATTATTTATTATTAAAGCTCTCTACTAAGTCTAGCCTCGAGGTAGAACTTCTTAATTTCGTCTAGCTAGTACGTACCTTCCGCTTCTAGTAGGAGCTTCCGGTACTCGGTAAAGTACTCTATAAAGAACTTACTAGCTTAACGAAGTTAGTAAAGCTTACGTTAGGCCTTCTCCTTAGTATACGGGTCGCTAAAGAATAGGCGTAGCTATATAATAAGGTTAGTAACCGTAGCATTGCTTGTCGCCGTAACCGCTTAAATCTAGGGCTATAGTTAGCGGGCAGCTTCCCCTCTTAACCGGTTATATAACGCGAAGAACTTCGTTGCTTTAGTATAGTTAGTATAGTCGACGTTTAGTTTTATATTAGCTTAAGCAATCCATGGTTCGAGTTAATCTCGGTCTCCTCTATATTTAGCTAACGGGCCGAGTTGTTTTATAGGTTCGTTCTTTCTTAGGGACGTAGGTCTAGCTAGTAGTTGAACGAGCTACTGTAGTAGGCTCTGCTCGTTGTCCTCGGTAGCCGCCGGAGACCCTTGGTCTTGGGTATCGTTATACATCTTCCTTGGTTGTCTTCTTGGGTGTCTTCTTGGGTGTCTTCTTAGGTGTCTTCTTGGGTGTCTTCTTGGGTGTCTTCTTGGGTGTCTTCTTAGGTGTCTTCGGTAAAGAGAAGCCGTGCTTACGTGGGAGCTTTGGCGCGCAGAGGAAGGGGAATGAGGACGCAGTGCTTACGTGGGAGCTATAGCGTATAGAGGAAAGGAGAATAAGAACGCAGTGCTTACGTGGGAGCTATAGCGCATAGAGGAAGGGGATGAGGAAAGCCGTGCTTACGTGGAAGCTTTGGCGCACAGAGGAAGGGGAATAAGCTTAGTCTAATATGATGGCTTGTATCCGGTGCACTCGCGGAAATATAGTGGCATTCTATCTACGAGAAGACTAAGCTAAAGAGAAAAGAAAGAAAGGTTTAAGTAAGATAGCGCTGCTTATATATCTCTCCAGAGTCCCTTTTACTAGTAGCGAGTTGCAGGGTTTTCTTGTTGAGCTTCAGGGTCCTCTCAACCCAAGGTCTCGCCGCAGGATCCATCCAAGGCACCCTCAGGGTTCAAACCGTAATAAAAGTTTATATCTTCGAGCGAATCGAGTATTAATAAAGCTATAGAATAGTATCTAGAATCGATAAGGGTTTAAGTAGAGGTCTTTTTATTAATAAGTACTAAAACTAAGAAAAACATGACCACGCCAAAAAATCGACCCCAAGCTACGGCGCCGGGAGAGGGCCCCAGGGACTCTCCTAGGCCCAGCGAGACTCGAAATACCACTTAGAGCAGCTGCAGCCGCGTTGTAGTTAATGTAGAAGCCGCAGGAAGGGGCGAACAGCCCCCTCTAGTGACCACCTCTACCCAACCACAGCGCACCTCTAATAAACCGTAGAATACTTAGTATAGCGTAGAATACGTTAAAAGAGCCTTAAAAACAGTAGATACCCTCCTCTAAGCCCTATAAGTATCCGTTAGCCTTCCTTTAGTCCTCTTTAGCTAGGTAAAAAATTTTTTCGATATTACTAAGATAATCTTCTAGGATTATATTACTATCTACTAGAAGGCGACTACTAAGAAGCTAGGCCTTAAGAATATTCTTAAGAAAGTATAGTAAGTCTAGAAGATAGTTAGCCGACTCTAGACTACCCCTACGCCCGTAGTATCTAGCTAAGCTAATATTATAATCTAAGTAGTCTTAAAGCCTTCTACCTCCCCGGCTACTACTAAGCTTACTCTATACTTTCTAGATAAAACGAATAGATAGAAGGTCGCTAACCTCTCTAATAAGGCTATTATTAAGAAGATTTAGATAGAAAAAAGTCTAGCGTATAAAAAGATACTAGCTACTAAGAAGCTTCCTAGTAGAAACGTTAAACTCTTTATATCTAATATTTAGACTAAAGTAGCTCTTCTCTAAGACTAGAAATAGACTATAGAATTAGATAGAAAAGTCCGCTCTAACTAGTAGCTCTACTTAGTACTAGTCTATAACGTTCTTCTTAAAGATATTAATATTAAGAATTTCTAGGCCGCCTAAACTCTTTAGAATTAGAATCTATCTCTATATTTAGAACTACGTATTAGTAAGCTAGCCTAGCTAAAGAGAAAGCTTCTAGAGAAAAAAATTTACTTAGTAATTATTTTTAGTACTATAGACTTTAAGATAGCTAACTAGATTATTATTAAAGAACTTATTAGTAACTATACGTTTTATATAGTAGAATACTATAGTATAGTCTTTATAGTAATCTAGTACTTTAAGTACTAGAACTATAGCTATATCTCTATCTACTATAGAAGAGAGAATAAATATAGCTAGTATATAGAGATATATAATATCTAAGAGTACTCTAAGAAAAAAATATAGTATATAAACTACTTATAAAAGTATACGGCCTAGAGTAACGCCTATCTAGTACGTAGAGCCCGCTAGATAAAGACTATCTAGGCCCGTCTAGCGGCTCTAGAGAGATATAGAATAGAATATTCTATAGCTAAGATATAGCCCTAAACTAACTAGTTAACGGTCGGGCTAAGAAAGAAGTCTAGAGAGGAGAAGCTAGCTAAAAGAGAGCTAGATAGGCTAAAAAATCTAAGCCGCCCTCCGCCTTCTAACTAAATACGGTTTACCGAACTTAATAGCTTTTAGTATATCTTAGAAGAAAAGCCCGTAGAAACTTTCTCCGCCTCGTAGCCTATACTACCGACTTTCTCGTAGCCTAACTTAGAAATAGAAGAAAGTTAATATTAGATATAGGCGCTTTCTCTATTATATAGTATAACGTCTATAAGAGTAAGAATAGAATAATACTTCCGCTCTTTAAGAAGATAGACCTAAAAATCTACTATATTCTAGCTATTTAGAAACTCTAGAGAAATCCGAGAGTAAAGATAATAGTAAGATATTCTATCTACTATATAGTTTTCTCTTAGAAAAAGACGGTAAGAACCTACTTCTTTATAAGTAAGACTATTACCCCCGACTTCTAGTAAGTAATAATCTACTTACTAGATCTTATTATACTATCTCTTACTACTAAGATACGTATAATCTATATTTATAACTACTATAATTTCCCGCTAGCCTCTTATACTAGTATAGTATAATAAACGGACCTTAGGGGGGGGCGGAGAGACGAGATAACGAAGCCGGTAAAGATAGTAGGGGTAAAGTAATACTAAAGTATAAAAGTATAGTTTAAAGAATAAGAGTACGAGGTACGAGAGATAAAGAGCGAGGAACGAGAGACGAGGAAGGTAAGTAAGATCTAATTTAAGGCGTACTAAGTTATACGCGAGGAATACTTATTACTAGACTAAAGAACTAACTATAAAGTAGAGGGGCGAGCTTTATATATATAAAGAACGAACTAAAATACTAGCTTTTTAATTTATAAGTAGGTAAGTCTAGATCTAGATTTTAAATTAACGAAGATAAATAAGTAAGGGGTCTATATAAGCTACGTTTATAATATATAGTACTAGAAACCCTATCTCTTCTACTAGAAGTTCTTAAAAAACTAAGAGAGTATATTCTTCTAAGAGACTTTAATCTCTACTATTCTATCTAGAGAGATATAATCTCTCTAATATACTATATTCTAGCGAATAATCTAATTAAGATAGCTATCGTAGCTAATCTTAATCTAGCTCTTCTAAAAAGTATTATTACTAGACGAGATAGTAGTAGCGAGAGTACTTTAAATCTTATCTTTATATTACGATAGCTAGAGAAGAGAATTCTTAGCTATAAAGTTAGCTAGAAGCTCGAATTATTCTCTAACTACTTATCTATTCTTACTATACTTAATTTTTCTTCTATTTTCGTAGAACTACGTTCTCTAAGACTCTAGTAGAAGAAAGTAGACTAGAAGAGAACTAATAATATATTTTAATTAAAGCTCGAATATCTTAAAGTAGCTCCTCTTAATACTAAAGTAGACTTAGATTACTTTACTATACTACTCTAGAAGACTATCTAAAGAATAATCTAGAAGACTATTTTAGTAGCAAGATCCTCGCTCTAGGCCTCTATATAATAGATAAAGAAGTATTTAGATCTAGTATACTAGGCTAGAGTAGCTAGAAGAAAGTAGACGGCTATAAAGAGAAAGAAGAACTAAATAGTATACTAAATTATTACTAATAGTAAAAAGAGGTAGATTAGAAGAGATAGAATAAAAGTATAGCGTAGAATAGTAGCTAAGATTACTTCGAATCTATCTATACTCTAGAAGCTCTTAAAGTAGATAAGAATAAGAGTACTAGAATCTCTAGCTTTATTTTAGTTTCTATCTCTCTAGAAAGTAGATAAATAACTATATTACGATAACTAGTCTAAGGTAGAAATCTTTACTAACTAGTTCTTTCTATCTTCTAGAGCTACTAACCTCTTAGATCTAGATAGATATATATATCTAGTACTAATAGAGATTCTCTAAGACCTTATTAAAGAGTAGATCCTCTATACTATTAAGAAGCTTTTTCTAGATAAAATACTAAACCTAAATAAGATTACTAATAGATTTCTAAAGTAATATACTAAGATATTAAGAGAACTTCTTACTAAACTCTTTTAGAAATATCTCGTACTTAGATACTACTCTAGATAGTTTAAAAACTCTATTACCGTAGTTCTTAGAAAACTATAGAGGAATAACTATACTAAAGCTAAGTTATTTAGACCGATTACTTTACTTAATATACTAGAAAAGCTAATTAAAAGAATTATAGTAGATAGAATCTTCTAGGCTATTAAAGTATATAGTCTACTCTCTAATATATAGATAGAAGCTAGAAGAAATAGATCCGTAGTAGTAGCTCTTAATCTACTTATAGAATAGATCTATACTATTTAGATATAAGATCTAGAGCTAGTAGCTTTAGTTCTTAGTCTAGATATCTCGAAAGTATATAACTACGTATTTTATAGAAGACTTCTCTATAATATAAGAATAGTAAAACTTTTAGAATAGATAGAAAGATTTACTTAATTCTTTTTATAGAACCGTACTACTTAGCTATTCTTCGGAGACTTTACTAGTCTACTAATCTAGATCTTAATCGAGATTCTCTAGAAATTCTTACTATCGCTAATACTCTATCTATTCTTTACTTCTAATCTACTTATATAGCTACGTAGAGATAATATCTTCCCTCTTAGATTCGTTAATAATACTAATATTCTAATCTTTAGTAGATCTATAGAATAGAACTATAGGATACTAGAGGGAGTATATTAAATTTACGAGTACTAGGTAGCTACCTACGAGTTAGCTTTCTTACCTAATAAGTATTATCTTATTTATTTTATAAGAAAACTAAAGAGATTTAATATAGTAGTAGAGATCCGTATCTCTAGATTTACTAGATACTTAGAGCCTATAATTAAGATTCTAGGAGTCTACGTAGATAATAAGCTTAGATAGAGACCCTATATTAGAAAAATAGGAGCTAAGATAATTAAATAGTATATATCTCTCTCTAGACTTATAGCGTCTACCTAGAAAGCCTTATTTACTAAAGCCCGTTATATCTATACGGCCGTAGTAAGGCTAGTTCTTATCTACGGCTATAGAATATAGTATATCCTAGAGGAAATTCTAGAGTAGAGAAAAATAACTATCTAGCTACTAAAGAAGATCTAAAACTAGTATCTACGTACTATCTTAGAAGTATATAAGTTAACTAGTATATAAATCTTAGAGTATAAGATAGAAATTTCCCTACTCTTACTATATCTAGACGAACTAGTACTAGCCTAAGCTATTAGAGCTAGAAATAGTTTAGTCGCGGTAGTAGTAGAGAAAACTTACTAGAGTATTAAATAGATAGCTTAGGCTACTCTAAGTACTAGAGGCGCTACTAGCTCTACTAAAAGAACTCTACTTAGAAAAAAGATAAACTTACTTTTTAACTACTATCTCTCTATCTACTAGAGTCTTCTAGAGCGAACGAAGCTATATATAGTATATAGAAATAAGTAGAAGAAGAGATAGATAAAGTCTACTAGCTAGAGAAGATAAAATAAGCTAGTAGTCTAAAGTATATAGTAGAATCTAAAAATTAGATAAATCTATAGCGAACTATTTAAGCTATAAAGTATACTCGCTACTCTACTACGTATAGAGTATATTAGACTAAAGAACTTTCTCTTAAGGCGTAAAATACTAGAGTACTCTAGTTCTATCTATCTATACGGCTAGTATAGATAAATTCTAAAGTATATTCTCCTCTTCTACGTCTACTTCTAATAAAATAAAATATAGATACTCTAAAGAGTAGGAACTACGGACTACTACTCTCTTCTCTTAATAAAGAAGAAAATTAAAGTAGTAATAGGCTAGTTTCTACGCCTAGGACTACTTAGTTAGTTTAGTTTAGCTAGAGAACTAATTTAGAAGAATAACTAGAAAGTATTATAAACGTGGCTTATATAGACTCCTTACTTATTTACCTTCGTTAATTTAAAATCTAGATCTAGACTTACCTACTTATAAATTAGGAAGCTAGTATTTTAGTTCGTTCTTTATATATATAAAGCTCGCCCCTCTACTTTGTAGTTAGTTCTTTAGTCTAGTAATAAGTATTCCTCGCGTACAACTTAGTACGCCTTGAATTGGACCTTACTTGCCTCCCTCGTCCCTCGTCCCTCGCTCCTCGTCCCTCGCTCCTCGTCTCTCGTACCTCGTACCCTCGCCCTTTAAACTACACCCTTATACTTCGGCATTATTTTACCCCTACTACCTTTACCGGCTTCGTTACCTCGTCTCTCCGCCCCTTCTCTAAGGTCCGTTTATTATAGAAAGAGGAACTAGGAGAACTACCGAAAATACTAGGATCCGGATAACTACGAGAATAAGAACTAAAGAAGTAGAGCTAGTAGGCGAATATAGGGCTACTATAGTAGCCGCTACCGGTAAAAAGAAAAAATAGAACTAGTAGAAATAAATAGGCCTAGATAGAAAGAAGAGGTTTTTACTAGGCGATAAGGTTTTCCTTCTCGAGTAAAATAACTATAAATAGCTAGCCCCGTATAGACCCGTAAGAGAGCTATATCGGGAAGAAATAAATTTATCTATCTATCTACTAAAACTAAGAAGGGTAGTTTTTCTATATACTTATTCTCGAATTACTTCTAATCTTCTTAAAGCTTATTTTATTTCTTTTACTTCTAATAACGAATTTTATTAGAAGCTATTCTTTTTTCGAATTCTTATTAACCTCTAATACCTTCTTTAGTTATAGAAGAGTCTCTTACTCTAGTTATCTAGTACTAGCGGCTTAAGCTAGACGGTAAGTAGATATATAAGAATATATCTACTACTAGTATTCTAAGGCGTTATAACGCGTATAAAGCTTATTCTAACGGCGTCGGTTAATCTTATCTTAAGTTATCTATTTAGCTCTTTAGATTAGTATAGCTTTAGCTAGGCCCGTTAGTTTCTAGTCTATTTAGTCGTTTTAAGGAGGCTTTAGATACGTAGTAGTCTTTATTATAGTTACTAACGTCTTCTAGAGGTTATTCTTAAACTTCTAGGTACGTAGTTAAAAAGCTTCTAACTAGTTACTTACTCGCTTAAGCTCTATATAGTAGTCTTCGAACTACTAGTCCGGTTTCGTAAGACCGATTATTTATTATTAAAGCTCTCTACTAAGTCTAGCCTCGAGGTAGAACTTCTTAATTTTATCTAGCTAGTAAGTGTCTCCCGCTTCTAGTAGGAGCTTCCGGTACTTAGTAAAGTACTCTATAAAGGACTTACTAGCTTAACGAAGTTAGTAAAGCTTACGTTAGGCCTTCTTCTTAGTATACGGGTCGCTAAAGAATAGACGTAGCTATATAATAAGGTTAGTAACTATAGTATTACTTATTGCCGTAACCGCTTAAATCTAGGGCTATAGTTAGCGGGTAGCTTCCCCTCTTAACCGGTTATATAACGCGAAGAACTTCGTTACTTTAGTATAGTTAGTATAGTCGACGTTTAGTTTTATATTAGCTTAAGCAATCTATAGTTCGAGTTAATCTCGGTCTCCTCTATATTTAGCTAACGGGCCGAGTTATTTTATAGGTTCGTTCTTTCTTAGGGACGTAGGTCTAGCTAGTAGTTAAACGAGCTACTATAGTAGGCTTTGCTCGTTATTCTCGGTAGCCGCCGGAGGCCCTCGGTCTTGGGTATCGTTATACATCTTCCTTAGTTATCTTCTTAGATATCTTCTTAGGTATCGTCTTAGGTATCTTCTTAGGTGTCTTCTTAGGTGTCTTCTTAGGTATCTTCTTAGGTGCCCTCTCTAAGATCTTCTTTTAGATCTTCTTTTAGGAACTTCTTCGTGCCTTCTTAAACGCTACACCGTCGTTTTATTAAAGGACTTCCTTCGGGAACCTTCTTAAGTGCCTACACGGATACCTTCTTAAACGATTTCCTAGGTATAGTTAACTGGCAACGAGCCTAGCTACTATCCTAAACTTAGAGGAAGGGGATAAGAACGCAGTGCTTACGTAGGAGCTATAGCGTATAGAGGAAAGAAGAATAAGAACGCAGTGCTTACGTAGGAGCTATAGCGCATAGAGGAAGGGAATAAGGAAGGCCGTACTTACGTGGAAGCTTTGGCGCACAGAGAAAGGGGAATAAGCTTAGTCTAATATAATGGCTTGCATCCGGTACACTCGCGGAAATATAGTAGTATTACTATCTACGAGAAGACTAAGCTAAAGAGAAAAGAAAGAAAGGGTTAAGTAAGATAGCGCTGCTTATATATCTCTCTAGAGTCCCTTTTACTAGTAGCGAGTTGCAGGGTTTTCTTGTTGAGCTTTATTAAGCTTCAGGGTCCTCTCAACCCAAGGTCTCGCCGCAGGATCCATCTAAGGCACCCTCAGGGTTCAAACCGTAACACTAATATAATACTATTAGAGGTAACGAGCCTTTCGTATACCGTATACTAACCTATTACGTAATTACTACTTATTATTCTAATCCTTATCCATTTACTTATTATTTAAGATAAACCCCTCGGTTACCCGAACCTACTAGGTAACTCCGAAGCCTAGTAGAAGAGGCCCGCCGTTATAGAGACTAGGTAGTACTCTAGTTATATAGAAATTATAGAAAACGAGAGGGCCGATTAGCTAGCGAAGGCAGCTATCGGTCTATAGAACGATAAATAGAGGCCGGTAACGGTATTCTAGGTAAGGCGGAGAAATAGAGAGGAGAGGTCGCGAGTCTACGAGGCTTAGTAGGAGAAGCACTAAATACTAGCCTACCGATACCTAGGCCTTAAGATAAGAAAGAGAAGAAACCCCGAGCTAGCGCTATTAAGGTAGATACTATACCGGCTACTAGCCGAAAGAACCGGCGATAGGAATTTCGCCGAGTATTATAGACGCCTAGGGTATAAAAAGGCGGAACTTACCTATAAATGCGGCGCTAAGAAGGCGTAGTAGCACTTTATCGACTACCGCCTAGTAACGGGCTAGGAGTATCTAAAAACTACGATAAGGGCAGAGAGGATTAGGAACCTCCTCGGACTAACGGGGTAGTTTCTCTTTTAAAGCCTCCTTAAATCAACGGCGGTGTTCCGGGGGAGATACGAGGAACCGTGAATAGCAGGTTTTATAATAAAAATTAGATAGGAAGCGGAGGATCTCATTTGTCCAGCGAAAAGGTGGCTACTCTACCCGTTAATAAGCCCTATGGGAGGCAAGACTAGCTATAAAGTTAGTACAGATAGACGTTAATGCAACTACTACTACTACAACCTCCCTTTTAGGAGATAGGCAGAATCTACTCTCTTTTCTGACCTCACAACTCTTCACTCTTAAATCCAACAATATTCTCTATTGAATTTTCTGCAGACAACAGCCTCATGCTTTCCGCATCTCACAATTCAATCTGGCTTTGGGATCCAGTAACTCGAAAAGATACCATAAACCTTGACGAATGCACCGGTATAATCATCTTCGCCCACTTCTCTCCAGATGGAAGTCTCATTGGATCTTCCTCCGAATATCGCATGGGTGCCAAAACCTGGGACACCTCGACCGGGGCCGAGATCGCAAGACTAAACAGAGTCCAACGGACAGATGAGAAATATTTACATGAGGATGGACCAGATTCCGTTGTGCTTTCGAAGGACGGAAGCTTCTTTGCCGAAGCTGTAAACAACGAAATTAGAATCTGGGAAGTCACGACAGGGGTTCTCTTGACTCTTCTCGAGGGGCATACGGCCTTCATCCGGGATCTTGAGTTCTCCTCAGCAGGTGGAATCCTCGCGTCTGCATCGTCTGACCATACCAGCAGGCTTTGGAAGTCGGAGGGACATATTCCGTACCGATCAACTCGATTCACGGATCCTGTCGATATCATTGCTCTATCACCGGATGGCCTTTTTGCTGTGTTTCATTCATTGAGCGGCAAGATACATATCTGGAATTCGAAATCGGGAATGCAACTGCTATGTTTAATCGATGTTCACATCAAACTAAACCATATTTTATTTGCGTTAGACAGTAGCCTGCTTGTTGCACTCTCATGAAATAGGTGTATGGGAGATTCAAGGGGGATTCCTAGTTTGCAAATACGACGGATCACGTCTTCGTCGACCTTCTGGTCTCATCTTTTCTCAGGACGGTCATCTTTTCAGCCATAATTGTGGTAATAGTGTCGGTCGAGTCGTGGAGACCCGCACAAGATTATGCGAAAGGATTTGGGATCTAATCTGGAGATCTTTTAGGCGTTCAAATGAGTCACCCAACGGAAAGTATATTGTTGAAAAAGATTGGCAAAAATGGGAAATTGAAGGCGTTATCACATACTGCATTTGGGAGCGGCAGGCGGGCAAAGAAGGATCAAGATTGAGATGCGAAGTAGGAGAATCACAGGGAAAACCCACATATTCGCCAGACAGTAGCCTCGTTGCTCTGGTCTCGAACGAAAATATGATGGAGATCTGGGAGACCGAGACGGGTCTGCACCGCAGAGCCCCCTGCCGTCCCTTGCAGTGTGCTCGTACAATTGTGTTCTCTGATGACAACAGGTTCATTGTCTATACTCCCGGACATGGAACGACCCTTGCGGTCCTGGAATTGAGAACTGGACGCACAGGGACATTACTTTTTGCTTGTGCGAATCCAGTGGCACTGGCTATATTCTCATCAGATACGACCATACTTGCCGCTGTTTCAGACGGTGTTATTTGGGTATGGGAGACAAGTTTCGGCTCAATTCCTAAGGAACTTGATGATGACAAGCGCGAGGAGGGGCGCTGTATCAACATCATTGCCTTCTCACCGAACCAAAAAGTTCTCGCAGCTGGATACGAAGATGGAAGCATCAGACTCTGGGAGATGGGGAACTATTCACTGATTCGAACTCTGGAAAATGAGGGGCCTGTCCGACAATTGGCTTTCGACAGCAAGAGCCGGTTTATTTGGACAGGTAAGAAGGGATTCTTTCTTGACGACTGTTTGCAGCATTGCAGTGAACATGAACCAAAAGAGACTGACGTTTCCATCGTTGAGGATTGGGTATTGTTTAGGGGAAAGCGTGTTCTTTGGCTACCTCCTGAATACAGGTATGTCAGTCATAAGGTGGTGGGTGTAAACGGGAACTCTCTGCTTATTGGACACCAATCCGGAGACGTTACATACATTTCCTTTTGTCTCTAGTTGTATGTTCAATCTACCCTTTGCTTCTCAACAATGTGTTTCGGTATACATTGTCATAGACATCTCATTAATCCATTTCTCTACACATTACGTAAAATATATACGCTTTTGACCGGTGCATGACGTGACGACGGAGGCATAGCAGAGCAGACGGATATGTGCGAGAGTCCGAGACGAGGAGAGAGCAGAAGCAGAGCGTCCTCAAATAAATAACGTGTCTCCAAGCTAGTCTGCATGAAACTAAGGCCATACGACAAAATCAGTAAAAAAAAAAAAAAAAAGGCTGCACTGATTATTCAGAATAAGTGATCCATAGAAATGGATACACCGACAGCTGGGAGCTGAGTTGTATCGAAGGTATTCTCCGGAGGAAGCTGGTCCCCGCACGACGAAAATGGCCACAAATGTTTTTCCATCCAGTAGTAATGTGCAAAATATTGGCATTGTATTAGAAAACTGTTACCAATTCTCTCTTCACTGAACTTTACTGTTGAGTTGGAATTCTTATAGATTCACACTTCATCATTTATAATTCATCACAGCATTCACCCAAGCAGGCAAGGGCGTAGGACATTTCAAGGTCCGTGAAGCAATTGTTCAAATTCTTTAGTAAGGACCCCTCCAAAGGCCCAGGGTATTTACAGGTTACAGGAGCTTCCTAAAAATGCCATACCTCATCCAACAGTCCATTAACCTTCCACCTCCAACTCTTCGGCGCAACTTATGATTGTATCATCTAGTTGCTGATCTCGACAATGGCAGGGCCAGCGGCAACGGTGTCGTCAGTGACGGCATCCTTGCAGCCAGTCAGGACGACGTAGCTCTGGCCGTTGATGCCCTCAGGGACCTTGACGGTGTAGCCACCCTCGACCTTGGTGGCCTCGGCGACGACGGGGCCGGTGACGGTGATGAAAGCACCGTAGATGGTGACGCCGTTGTCGGCCTGGACCTCGTAGCCGGGGGTGCTGAGCATGACGGTGCTGCCGGTCTTGACGGAGGCGTCGTTGCTGCTGGCGACGAGCTTGGGGAAGGCCTTGACGGGGAGGGCAGCGTTGTCAGAGGGGCAGGAGGTGATGAACTGGGCGGCCAGGGTGTAGACCTCGTTCAGGGAGAGCGGGTCGTCGAAGGGCTGGGGGAAGGGAGACTGCTTGACGCCAGCGCGGATGTACGCTGCGTGGCGGGCCTCAACGGTGAGGATGGAGCCGGCAGCAGTCAGGTAGGTCTTGGACATGATGTCCGCGGCAGCGCCGAGGTAGGCGGAAACACCGACGCCTGTGGAGAGAGTCAGTCAGTATGAGGATCGTTGAGTGGCAGCAGGATCAAGTTAAGTGGACTCACCCTCAAGGACGGCAGCGGTGGCCAGGAAGCTCTTGACATCGGTCGCACCGAAGGCGTAGGTACAGGGCTTGACAGGGCTGGCGCCAGCGGCGGTCAGACCCTTGGTCAGGAAGTCGACGTGGGAGGACTCGTCAGAGCCGACGGTCTTGATGTTGTTGTAGAAAGTCGAGTCGTAACCGGCGGCAGCAAAGTCGGCCTCGGTGTAGTTGGCAAGACCCTCCTTGTAGAAGGTGTTCTCCAGATGCTCGAGGGTAAGAGCATACTGAAGGATGTCGGCATCAGTGGGGGCAGATGCGCGCTTCTGAGTGGGAGCGGCAGCAGAGAGGCCAGCAAGGGCAGCGATGGCGATGGAGTACTTCATTTTGATGATGATGTGGGATGTCTTGACGACGAAGAATTAAGAATTAAGAAATATTGAGGAAGTAGGATGGGGCTGCTCAAGGTGGATGAGTGAGTGGCTGCTGGTAGTGACAATGAGCTGCGGCAGAAAAGTTCCTTTATATCGCTCCAGCGACAAAGCAAAGAAATGGAGGATTGATGGGAACGGATGATCAGCACGGAGACGTCTTGTTCCGAGCAACGGGCTCGCTGCACTGACACATCGAAAAGCCCCGCAAATTGCTGGAAGCAAGATCGCTGCGCCCGCTTTAGGGCTATGGGCGGTAAGAAAGTATGCGATGCGCCACTACGACATCATCAAGACCAGGTGGCGGTCGAGAGTAGCCTGAAAGCAGAGGCGCAATCTCCCCAAAGGCGGGGCAGCATTGGCGCTGGTGAGTTAGATGCCTAAACAACGTGGAAATGATCTCAAATCGCGTCTGGGCTGAGCAGGAAAATGGCCATCGCGGTGTAGTCCGCGGAGGAGCGGGGCCAGGACGGGAAATTGGAAGACACTCGGGAAGCAGCCTTCCCGCGCCCACGGTCCCAAGAGGCAAACGGCTCGTCGTTGGCGTCAAGATCCTTGCCCGATCGAGGACACACGAGTAAGCTTAAGCAACAAGCTTCGGACTAGGCGTTCGTTTTCGGCGTCTGCGTCTGGAGGTGGCGCGCCCGCTAATCTCGATGCGGCTTGACAACGTCGAAACGGAACACGAGCATTCCGGCCAGCCAAGAATCTAGCAACCATGCAAGGCACTACCGCAGCCCGATCTCGACGCCGGCAGGCGAACGTGGAGAAATTCTGGAAGAAAGGAAACGCCCCTGACAAGCAATTTCTTTGTATTTGGAAAGAAACTGGTGGGATTTGCGCGCGAAGGAAGATCAGCATGGATTCTGTTGGAGGTTTCCGTCCGGACCAAGGCATTCCGTGACAAAGGCTAACGCCACCTGGTGTCCTTGTCCGTCGGATGGCCATAGTTCCATCTTGTGGAGAGTGCTACTGACGATGGCGCCGAGGATCATTGTGATATTGATGGACGGTTTCGAAGGGCCATCCTCATAAAGGCGGAAGTGCTCCATTGTTCTCGCGCTGTTGACGGTCATCCCTCGTTTAAGTTGTTGAATACGCATCCTCTCCAACGCACGCCTCCATCATTTTCCAAGTACCTGCTGAGCAGTCAGACCTCCCTACAACCAAACCACAATGAAGTTCTCTGTTGCCATCGCAGTCATCACTGCCTTTGCCGCCCCGGCACTTGCTGCGTAAGTAAACGTTCCCCATGTTCTGATCCGTGATGGGTCTGCACACGATGCGAGCGAGGGCTGACTCGACTACCTGTAGCAGCGACGCGAGCACCACGGTCACTGTCTCGCCCTGCCCATCGAGCACTGCGTCGGTGAACGACATGGTTACCCGCACGCCCGTAGCACTGCCATCGCAGAGCACGCCGTGCCCTACGCTGTCGACTGTTAAGACGAACGGCACGACCGTTACCATGTCTTACCCTGGCGCTGGATCCCCTGGCACTGGATCCTCTTCGACTGCTTCGGCCACTCCTTCATCTTTCACCGGTGCTGCAATCAGCAACAAGGCTGCCACTGGAGGCGTTTTTGCTGCTGCTTTCGGGCTGGCGGCCTTCATTCTTTGATGGGACAGCGTGCGACGGAATGGGATGTTTAATGGAGACGTAATGGAGGTGGACCTGTCCTTTGAGATACCAATAATCACGACAAACCGTGGAAGCCATAATCTAATAGCCTGCATGATGCGTCGAACTCGACCGTAAATAGCAAGTGTGACCTGCAGCAACACGCTGGATTTCTGAGTTGGTAGCTGTGAAGCAATCCTGACGTAGCCTAGCTCTTGTTGCATTTGTGTTGGAATCCGCGATGCGTTTGCGCAGCCCCAGGTTGATGTGAATTTCTCTGCCAGCCGTCTTTTGTTGCCGCAATAGATGTCGGCAGTTTCTTAGCGGAGAAGCTTAGTAGAGAACCTTGGCTAGCAAGCCATGATACCATTCTTTATCAGCATAACATCTCCAGGCGATGGGCCCACGCGCATGTTTCTGACGGGCTTCTCTTCCTTCGACAGACGGTGTATGCTTCGAAGCGCGAGCTAGCACCAGGCTCACGTTTGTTAGGCAAGAGAACGCACGCTGGTCGAACTGACACGAGAATGGCGGCGCGCAGGCGAGGAAGACCGCGGGGCATGCGACGGGCGTTATGGGCGCAAAATGGAGTCCAAGCGAGTGCTGCGCAGGTTTCGCATGAGACGGCGTGGCGGCCCGGTCTGAGGAGTTGAATCGAATCCTAGTAGAGTGTTGAGTAGCGACAGCTCCGTTCTAGGCGCCTGATTGGAGTTGATGCCCGTGTGCAGACTCGATGAAGAAGCAACGATAGCAAGTCGACTTGAAAGCCATCATCGACGTCGGGTACAGGGTGATTGTGTGAAGGTGTTGCGGGCAGATGACCGGGCGGAGGACGAGAGCGAGACGCGCATGACTCGCTCTCGCCGCAGTCGCTTATCACGCGCGCGCTGTGGCCCGTGCTCCTTATCAGCAGCATCTGCGGGGAGCAGCCATCAAGGTGGCAGGTGGTCAGTCTGTGCCAGTGTCAAAGAGGCCCAGCCAGCCGCCCGCCTCCGCGCTCTCTCCCAACAAACCCCATCCTGTCCACGTCGCTTCCTTCTACCGTGTCCTTTCTCTCCGAACATCCACATCGTGCAACATGGGCAGCGCTCCGTCAAAGCAGGTCGAGGCGGGCGCGCAGGAGAAGCTGGCCGAGGCTCTGCGCGCCATGGAGCTGAAGAACGAGCGCGACCTGGTTGAGAAGGACTACGTCTACGTGCGCGACGACCCGCCGCCCAGCTACGCGCCGTGCGAGCACCAGTCGACCGTCTCCGTCTCCACCACCGAGAAGTGGGAGAAGGAGCTTCTGGAGGACCCCAAGAACAAGCTCGCCCTCAGCGCCCTGCAGTCCAACAATGCCAACGCCATCCTCGCCAACACCAGCGCCGCCGTCCGCGATACCCAGGTCTTCAACCTCGCCATCCCCTTCGAAGGCGCTCCCGTCACCAACCAGCGCTCCTCGGGCCGCTGCTGGCTCTTCGCCTCGACCAACGTCTTCCGCGTCGCCATCATGAAGAAGTACAAGCTGGAAAAGTTTGAGTTGAGCCAGCAATACCTGTTTTACTGGGACAAGATCGAAAAGGCAAACTACTTCCTCGAGAACGTCTTGGAGACGGTCGATGACCCGCTGGATGGCCGCCTGCTGCAGGCCCTCTTGGCAAGTCCCGTCGGAGATGGCGGCCAGTGGGACATGGTCGCCAACCTGGTCCAGAAGTACGGCCTGGTGAGTCTCTACGATCTCGCTGCATCATCTCTCGTCTGACTAGTCGTCTTTTCAGGTCCCGCAATCCATATACCCCGATACGTTCAACGCCATGAACTCCTCCCTCATGGACCGCCTCATCACCACCAAGCTCCGCGAACATGCCCTCAAGCTCCGCAAGCTGGCTTCTTCCAAGAACCCGTCGGTGAGAGCAACGATCGCCGGTGCCAAGGACAAAATGATGCGCGAGATCCACCTGATCTTGACACTCATGCTCGGTCCGCCTCCCTCGCCTGCCAAGGCCTTCACCTGGGAGTTCTACGACAAGGACAAGAATTTCAACACGGTGACCACTCGCCCAACCGCTTTTGCTAGGGAGCTGTCGGACAATCGCACCGTGAGGGCTTGCGGCGGAACAGACGTCCACCGCCTGTTCAGCTTGGTCAACGACCCTCGTAACCCCTACAACACCCTGCTGACCGTCAACCGCCTGGGCAACGTCTGGGGCGCCCGCCCCATCACCTACGTCAACGTCGACACGACGACCATGAAGAAGGCCGTCATCGAGATGCTCAAGAAGGGCTTCCCCGTCTTCTTCGGCAGCGATGTCGGCAAGTACTCCGACTCATCCAAGGGCATCATGGACACGGCCCTTTACGACTACGAGCTTGGATTCAACACCCGTCTGGGCCTCAGCAAGGCGGAGCGTCTCATGACCGGCGAGAGTGCAATGACCCACGCCATGGTCCTGACTGCAGTGCACATCGACGAGAAGACTGGCAAGTCGGTCAGGTGGAGGGTTGAGAACTCATGGTCCGAGTCTGCTGGAACCAGCGGTTACTTTGTCATGAGCGATGCCTGGATGGACGAGTTCGTCTACCAAGCCGTCGTGGATCCCAGTGTCGTTAGCAAGGAGGTTCGCGATGTTTTGAAGCAAGATCCGGTGGTTCTTGACCTCTGGGATCCTATGGGCGCTCTGGCCTAAGCCTTGATCTTTGATTGACTCAGAGCTGGAGAATGGATTGCGTGGGCTGTGAATGGCGTTGGTTCCGGGCGGGCAGGGCTTTGTTTGTGATGTTCAAGAGACCAAGAGACAAGAATCGATGAATATGAGTCCCATCGCAACTTTGCATTGGTTGATTTGCTGGATTCTTCAAAGTGGTAACGCTCCCGACAAGATGGCCGAGGTTACTGAACTCAGGAAACCATTGGGATATGGTTGGCAAAAAAGTCAGCACGTCTTTGTCCGCATTCCCGTCACTGTCAATCCCTCCTACTCCCCACAGCGGGAATGACGCAATACAGCAATGTGAACGAGCAGCCGAGACCCACCAGGCCCCGGCGCTGCTGACTCATCTGCTTAGCTCTCGCCAAGGGCTCGTCAATTCCACCATCCTCCCGCCCCGCAGACCTGACCAATCCCTCAATTCATCTTCGCCTGGTCTTTTCTAAGCAGCATAAGCTGCCTGACCTGGCCCCGCACCGACTGATGTGACTCCGGCATACCCCAATACCCTGCAGCCCTGAAACTGCTTCCCGGTTCATCATCGCTGTGAGCGTCAGCATCGTGTGGGGTTTTTAACCACAGCTTTCCGCGGCCATCTTTCACAACATTCTGCTCCACTCAATCCATCATGGCGGATGTGAAACCCCTCGTTGCGGAGACATCCCTGGTCCCAGTTCTCTTCTCCATTCTGATCATCGTCCTTCCCACTGCTTTTTTCCTGCTCCGCTATCTCGGCCGCAGGGTTGGCGAGAAATCGCTCGGTCTACCGCCTCCGCCCCCTCCGGCCGACGAGATCGTCAGCCTGCGTATCTACCCAATCAAGTCATGCCGCGGCATTGAAGTCAAGTCTGCGAAATTACTTCGCACCGGTCTGGACCTGGACCGCAATTGGATGTTCATCTCCCTGCCCAAGCGCGAATTCATCACCATCCGCACCAACTCGAAGATGACGCTCATCGACACCGCAATCGACTGGGCCAAGGACGAGCTGACCATTTCCATCAAGGGCCACGACCACAAAATTGTCATCCCTGCCCATCCCACGCGCGAGTGGCTGGAGGAGAACACACAGCTGCAGAAGGCGACCATCTGGAGCCAAGAGACCGATGGCTGGGAGTACTCGACCGATCTGACCCAGCCCTTCTCGGAATTCTTTGAAATGGATGTCCGGCTGGTCTACAAGGGCCCAACTCCCCGCGTCCTGCGCGGCAGTGGCGACCCGAGTATCCTGGGCCGTACCGAGGCCACCAAGTTCGCCGACATGATGCCGGTCCTGGTCACCTCTATGACCAGCATCACCGAGCTCAACAGCCGTCTCCGCAAGGTGGGCGAGGAGGAGATCACCATCGAGCGCTTCCGCCCGAACATTGTCGTCCGCGGCCACGAACCCTGGAACGAGGACAGCTGGAAGACGCTTCGGATCAACGACGGCGGAAAAGGCGGCGCCATGGCCTTGGATGTCGTGTGTCGCTGCCTGCGCTGCCAGGTCCCCAACGTCAACCCCGACACCGCCGACAAGCACCCCCGGCAGCCTTGGAACGAGCTCATGAAGTATCGCCGCATCGATGAAGGTCTCAAGTTCAAGCCGAGTTTCGGCATGCTGTGCGCCCCGAGGGAGGAGGGTTCGGTGGAAGTCGGAATGAAATTTGAGGTCACCAAGACGACGAACAATCACTTCTTCATCACTCCGATGAAATAGATCAGTCGCCCATTGCTGTTGATCGAGTTCGTGGGGAGGAAACAGTGGCTGATGAGGCACCGTGTAAAACCAAGCTGAAACAGCGTTCCCCTTTTGTATGTGTAAGTACGGCGGAATGATTGTACGCATCTCTTCATTGCCACGATAGTAATTGTTCTCTTAATCTTCTGGTCCCATCTGCGATTATACCATGGTTCTTCATCTTCGCCTTTCTATCTCTTCCCGAATCCAGCTGCGGAGGGTTTCGCAAAACGAGATCGTAGGCGTAAGTCACGCCAATTACCATCTGAAACTACGAGAGTTGCAAAATTATTTTCCGGCTTTCGAGAAGACCGTTTTATCGGTGGTTGACCGGGCCATGCGCAATACCACTGCAGTCCGAATGCACCTCCCCGAGCTGCTCCATGATGTCAAACGGCCCTAAATGATATGGGATGTTTGAATTCAGTGGTCGCACCACGCGCTTGAAGGTGATTGGGCTTACATGCCGTAGCGAACGCTTATGCAAGGATGGTACATATTGCGGTCGGAAAGCAAGGGCCCCGAATTTGCTTTTCCGGCCCAAAGCAAGAGCGCCACAGGTTGAATTCGCAGCGCTTGGCAGCTGGCAACCCCCCCCCCCCCCCCGCCGCCCCCCCCACCCACCCCACCACTCCATCCACCCGATAGCACAACTTCTCATAGCCCTCGCGTCACCTTCACGCAGTTATTGCTGAGTCTGACGGGTTTCGCAAGGCGCCATTCGAAAAAAAAATTGAGCCGCATCTCGCTCCGACAACAATGGACCGCATTCCGGCCGTCTCCGGCACCACCAAAGGCGTCATTGCTCTTGCTCTGCTTGCCGGCATCATCGCCATATTCCAACGGATCTTCAATGCACCGCAAGATCCGAGGGAGCCGCCTCTCGTCCCTAGCAGAGTCCCACTGATCGGCCATGCCATTGGAATGTACAGGCATGGGAAGCGGTACTTCCAGATGATTGAGTAAGACCAACCCAGCGGCTGCATACTAAGTCGAAAATGGCAGTCGCCGCTGACACTAGCTACGTGCAGTCAGAAGTACGGGTACGACATATACACTCTTCCCCTCCCTGGGGTGAAGATGTACATTGTCACCGGCCCGGAGATGACGGCTGCCATCAACCGACAAGGCAAGTCTGTTGGCTTCAGGCCGTTCGTCGTCGACTTCACCAGGAATTCCATGCAGTTCGACGATGAGCACCATGCAATCAACGTCAAGAACATATACGATGAAGAGGGGGGAAAGGGCTTATTGACCGACAACCACGACCTTCTCTACCGGACGTTGCCCAACGGCCCGGTCTTGGACGAGCTCTGCCACACGATCCTGGACGGTGCGGCCGAGAACATCAACGCTATCGATCGGAAAGAGGCAACCATGGGCTTGATGCAATTCTCGCTGAACCTCATGGGCCTCCTCTCCGCGCGCGCCTTCTGGGGCCCGCAAAACGTCATGGACAAGGACCCCACCCTGCTCACCTCCTTCTGGCACATGGAAAACGCGCAGAGCATCCTCGGCCTGGGCGTCTTCCCGTCCATCCTCGCGCGCAAGGGCTACGTCGGCCGCGCGCGGCTGGCCGCCGCCATGGAGCACTACTTCGAGCAGGGCCACTGGAAGACGGCGTCGACGCTGGTGCGGGAGCGGGCGGAGGTGCACTGGGCGCACGGCTACAAGCCCAAGATGATGGGCCACGCCGACATGGGGCTCCTGATAGGCACCACGCCCAACACGACGCGCACGCTCTTCTGGTTCCTCGCCTACCTCTTCGCCGAGACGAGCCTGGCCGCGGACGTCCGCGCCGAGCTCGCAGAGTCCGGCGCGGTCGCGCGCTCCGCCGACGGCAGCGCCGCCGTGGTCGACGTCCAGGCGCTGCGGTCGTCCTGCCCGCTCTACGCGTCTGCTCTGCGCGAGGTGCTGCGGCTCCGCATGCCCACCTCGTCTGTCCGGAAGGTCCGAGAGGACGTTGTGCTCGGCGACAGGTATCTCCTGCGCAAGGGCGCCATGTGCCTGATCGACGCCGGCGTGATGCACAAGAAGCCGTCCATCTGGGGAGCCGATGCGGCTGACTTCAATCCGCGCCGTTTCATGAAGTATCAGGGGGGTGAGTTCATGGACGGCAGCGGTAGGAAGGTGCATCCGGCCGCGCTTAGGGTATGGGGTGGTGGCGAGGTCGTCTGTCCGGGTCGTTTCCTGGCCACCATCGAGATGGTGGCTATCGCGGCGCCACTGATTATGGGGTGGGATGTGGAGGGTGAAGATGGAGGGAAAGTCAAGGTACCAAAGCCCAGGGATGATATTATACCGGTTGGGATGTATGACCCGAGTGAGGACGTGCGTGTGAAGTTGATTGGCAGAGAGGAGTGGAAGAACGTGGCTTGGGAGTACAAGATTTAAGGAGTGGTCTGACTCATCTCTATTTCGGAATATGAGGTGGCACTGGTCTTTGTAGCGTTGGACGTAAATCGTGGAGGAATTCAAGGTCTTCATGATCACCTATTCCTTGTACCTACCGTATTTGGGTGTTCATTTCTAGTATATCAGAGAAGTGTAGACACTCAATAACAGAGAGCTGTTTGAGAGGAAAAGGAGGATACCCTGGAGCGCCAAGAGAAAGGATCGCAGACTGCTTCTGGGGATTGATGTCGTTGATCCAGTCATCATTAAATCGGCAGCAGGCTAATCCCGGTCTGGATGGCGCCTGTGCCACCTCCACAACTACGGCCTTCCTGCCACCCAGCCACGCCGCACTGACGTTCTATTAGCTGGCAGCGGACAGCATCTGTGAGTCAACCGTGTAATCCTCTGTGATACCTTATAAATAAAACTCTATGGATTCTGCTTTTGTTCCCTTCTGAGGAACAGTCAAAAGCGGAACTTTTAAACGTGCGCTTGGCTATCTGGTAGCGTACACACACCGCACGCTTGCCCACTTGCTTTGTCGATTAGTTTACAGACGATCGTCACCTGCTTTGCGCCTCCTTCGGACTCAATACCGTCAAAACATGGAGGAAAACTCGACGACCGCTACGGCGCCATCACCGAAGTCGCTCGCAACGCGCATGAAGGATTATGAGGCCGCGACGGAGATCAACCTCAACCCCTCGCAACCCGCCATCCTCCGCCTCGACGGCCACGCATTCTCAAAATTCACGGCACCGTTCGCCAAGCCCTTTGATGAGCGGCTGCACACCGCGATGGTCAGGACCTGCGCGAACCTCCTGGGTGCATGGCCGGCCGCCACCCTCGCCTACACCCAGTCCGACGAGATCACGCTCGTGTTCCCCCACGGCGTCGGGCACTTCAACGACCGCGTCATGAAGATCGCTACGCTCGCGGCGGGATTTTGCTCCGTCCACTTCCACTCCCACCTCGCCGCCGCCGCCCTGGCCGAGACGGCGGAGCCGGCGGTGCAAGGATTCAACGCCGAGAAGAACGGCGCCGGCTCGCCTGCTCCTCCCCTTCCGTACTTTGACGGAAGGATATTCAACGTCCCCAGCGTGGAGGAGTGCCTCAACAATGTTCTCTGGCGCTGCCGTGGAGACGCGGTCCGGAACAGCGTGTCTGCCTTTGCGCGGAGCCTCTTCTCGACCAAGCAACTGCACGGAAAGAACAAAGACGAGATGATTGAGATGGCCAAGCGGGAAAAGGGTCTTTTCTATGAGGAGTCTGTCCCCAGATGGGCGCTGGAGGGCTCGATCGTGAAGAAGGAGCTCGTGGAGATCGATGCGGTGGATTTCAGGACAGGCGAAGCAGTCACTGCTACGAGAACCAAGACAAGATGCGAAGACAGAGGAATGAGAGAGTTCTCGGAAGAGAATCTGGCTCTAGTAAGGGAGAAATACTGGCCATAAACGCGAAACCCGGTCAGGGATCGTTGGGTGCATTTGTGAAAGACTTTTTGCAGTTTAGACATGATACATTATGAGCATTAATAAGCAATAGGTATATAGAGTCATGAAAACACTTTTTCCTCCTGTAAAGAAACACATCAATCATCCTCATCAACAGATTCGTGGTCCGTTCAGCAGTAGCTGCTGTTCGTCTGGGATGTGATAACGCCGGCATCCTGAAGACCGATGTAGCTCCAGTAATCCTCCTGGATGCCTTCACCATCAACGGCCGTGGTGGAGAGAGACCTGGCCGTCCAGAAGGCGCCACCCGAAACATACTTTTGCCAAGCGTAACGCTGGGTATCGAAGATGGTCTTGCGGTTCTCATACGTGTTGTTGTATGCCGTCTGGAGGGCCCACTCGCCAACAAAGACGGGGAACTTGCCCTTGCCGGGCAGAGCGGAGGCCTGACCACAGATGGCGGGCGCGACATACTGGCTGTAGACACCGCTGGCGGCGAAGTAGTAGACGTGGCTGTCAATGACGAGGTTGGTGCTGGCGTCATAGAAAGGAGCCCAGTAATCGGGGCCTTCGAAGCAGTCCTGAAGCATGACTGGAATCCGCTTATCCACCTTGTTAACCTTCTGAATGACGCCCTTGACGTAAGTGTTGATCCAGTCAGTACCGTTGGCAGTAAGACCCGCCGCGCTGCCGAAGCCAGCGAGGTTGTCGGAGGCTTCGTTCAAAGGTGCGACGGTGAAAGCGTTGATGTGGCCAGAGTTCTTGATGAATGACAACATAGCATCAACCGCCTGCCACGAATAGTCCAGGTTCGTTGCGTTGTTGAACCAGCCGTCGCGACCGAAGCCCTCGCCGATGTCCAAAGAATTGACACCGCCAGGCAGACTGTGAAGGCCAATGATGACGTGCATGCTGTACTTCTCGATGGCATAGTTGGAGATCTTGGACAGGTACTTCTGCTGGTTGCCTGTATAGAAATTGGACCCAGGAACCTTCACCCAGGCGGCATACGTGGTGGGAATGCGAAGAACATTAACGCCAACGGAAGCGAGCTTGTCGATATCGGCCGTTGTGATGAAGGTGGCATAACGCTGTTCGAGAACGGGACCACACTGATCGCCAAGCTGAGCGCAGAAGTTCCACTCATCAATGGTCCCAGGAGCATGCGAGTCCCACCAGACAGGGTCATGCGTCCTTTCCTGCTCTAGCCAGGCACCCAAGTTGACGCCGTTGGCTTTGAAGGTGGACCAGTTTATGAAAGATTGTCCCGTGCATCCTTTTGGCCAGCTGATTGCATGGGTGAAGCGCTTGGGCGAGAGGTTGACCTTCGGGAAGGTAATGGTAACGGCACCGGACACAGAACCGTGCGAGTTGCCATTGCTTTGTAGTGAAATGCCGATCTTCTGGAGAAGGGCGGAGAGGTCCGTCTTGATAGATCTTATCTCGATGACGGGAACGGCGGTAGCAGTGGTAGCCAGGGCTGCAACGAGAGTCGATGAGTAACGCATGGTGCAGATGCAAAGTACCGCCTTCAGGAGCAAGATGATGGTCAGGCGTGTGGCAGAAATGCGGAGCTGCGTCGATCTGGGGAGGCATTCTACAGGAGGGACAACAGCCCATTATATAGTAGGGTTCTGCAAAGCATCAGCACTATCCAGATGAGAAGTTTTGATATTGATTTGAAATGGCGTTGAACTTCGACTACTGTGTTTTGTGCCTAGAGCGCCACGGCCGCAAGCAACGGATTCTTCCAAGGAGGTAAAAATGTTCGAAAGTAGCAACAGAGCCGCAAGCGCCGGGCAAATTGAGTCCGTCACTAACTAGGAATTCGGGTTCAGCCCTGAGCTGAGGCTGAAAACTCGGGAATTCCGAGACACCGTTGGAGATGACGGAAAACGTGGCGAAGCACGGATTGCTGCGAAGGCGTTCCAGAACCAAGCAGAGCACGACCGGGGCCATCAAGCTTATCTCCCGCTCGGGATCTCGAGTGCGTTAATTTCAACCTGTCATGGACTCCGCTGTCATCTGCCGCCAAATTTGACGTCAGGCCCCGATTAGAGTACCGGAATACAACACATCGAGGTGCCGGAGCCAGTACTGTATGAACCGGGAAACCTCTGCCATGCCATGCCATTTCATTGCCACGAATCCAAAGAGTTGTCCATGCTCTAACAACAACAAACGGGTCTACATTTGCGCCTTTATGCTTCTCATCGAGGATTCTGCTCCTTGATGTTCAGCGTTCGCACAGCGAGTATAGTGGACCATTGACAAGACGGATCAGCTACGCAGGGAACCCTCGAGAGACCAAATTAGAGCAATGCGCCAAATCATCTCGAAGTTTTTGCTCTTCAGCTGAGTGAACTCGAGCCAACTCGGAGCTCGGTGTTTTGTGCACGACATTTTTTCCATCCGATAATGCCGGACTAGTAGAACGCCAGTGGCGTCCGGCTTGGGCACTACTGTGGAATAAGTTAGCACCCCTCATCGAAACATTCTGGATCTGCTCAAACATTCCTGCTCATCGGGCGAAAAGAGAAATTCCATCGCCGAATTAGCTATTCCCTAGCAACCTCATGGTCTCTGATTGAGGAAGTTCCACATTTGCTTCTATCACTTAAGCGCACACGTTACAATGGATATTCAGGGGCTCGAGGAGCCATCTTTTGGTGCGGGAAGGTTAAAGAATAGCGCTTTGGCGGGCCACGCTGCCGCTGCGGGAACAGCAGACTCGGCAAAGCCGGCCTTCATATTTTTCTTAGCGTCATCGTAGTCAACCAGGCCGGCACATGCTCGGTCAAATCATAGTTGAAGCCCAGTAACCTTTCATCTGCCGCGTCATTGGTACTTCGCGACGAGAGACGTACAAGTCTTTCTGCAGCCAGCTCAATCGGAACGTCCAGGACGAGCGTCAGGGACACTTGGCAGCTGAGCAGCCTCAACACAGGACTTCTGGATCCCGTAGTTGTTGTTCCATCCCACAGTATTCCACGGACATGCAAAGGCGAGCGCCCGAATGTGCCAAAAGCCCTGCACGCCCACAGCGGGCTTCTGGGAATCGTCCTGTCTTCGAGACGCGAACACGACAAAGTATATGGGCTGAGCGATCGGTGTGAGCGCGACGATTCGGTAGCGGACGACAGTGACCAGAGGTGGGGCTAGACGCAGCACAGTAGACAGGCTTTGCGATGGATGTTTAAGAAGCGACATGGAGGTCCGAGGTGATGGCTACGAAAATGAGGCGAAGTGGGGGAAGTTGTCCATTGACTGACTCATCAACGCGCAGGTCGCCGGGTATTTTCCACCACCACTTCTCCGCCCTGGCTCTGCACACTCCTGGTGCTTTTTCGTGGGAAAATGACACAAACCACCTGGCCGTCCGCATCTGTAATCATCAGCCAGCGGTAATTTCCCTGCATTCCAATGCTTACATACCATCAGCTCCGATGAAGAAGCCTCGCCAGCCCAATTCACCTCCTTCTACCTGAGATACATCGCCAACGCATACCCGGGCGCTTCCTTGTTGGGCTCATCAATTGATCTGGCTAGGCCCTTTGCACCACACTAACGGGAGTGTGGCGTAGCGGATATTGCCGCCACTACGTCGCCCTCCCGCATGCCGTCCGCTCTCGCCGCTCCCTGCCAGACCCCGCTCTCTCCAATCTGATCTTTTCTCGCTTACGCCGCGGGGCAGCTTCATCGCTACGTTCCACTTGCTCAAGAATTCTGTTGACGGTCCACTGGGCAACACCATCCTCAGCCGCTTTAGATATTATTGGTACCACCTGTGTTCGCGCAGAAGACATGGAGAATTTTCAAGGCTGCACTGCGGCACAGCGTGCAGATCCTCGCATCAAGAGCGTGGGGCCAAGATAGACCGGCTGCAGCGGCTTTCTTCAGGCCAATAATCAGTCCCTCGGCACGAACCCAGTCCCGTTTCCGTAGCTGCCTCCGCCGATAGCTCGAACAGCAGATGCAGCGTTTGTTCGAGCTGACTCGTAGTCCACATTTCATCCAAACATGTTTAACTTCCGCAAAGAGAACCAAGACAGATCAGGGATGGCTTATACGATGCGCCGCATGAGCAACGAGAAGCACCGAGCCCGAACTTACATAAAGAGCATGCGAGTCTCGACTAATTCAAGATATACGCCTTATCGAATCAATCAATCTTCCAGTGTCGACCACATCCGCTTCGTGGCTCTCTCCTTACCCTTTTCCCGAGTGCTGGACGGAGGCTGGTCCGCTCTACTACCCTCTCATCCGCAATGTCATCCGTTTCCACGCCTCGCTCTTTTTCTGGCTCGGAATCGTCCACCTTCTCTTCCCCATTCGCCAACAATGTCATCGTCATAACAGGCGGTGGCTCGGGGATCGGCCGTGCTACTGCCCACCTCCTCGCCGCAAGAGGCGCAGCCGTGTCCATCGCAGACATCAACGCGGACTCGCTTACGAAAACAAAGTCCTCCATCCTGGAGCAAACGCCCGATGCCCGCGTCCTGACGACCCCGCTGGATGTGCGCGATCGCGCTGCTGTTGCCGCCTGGATCAAGGCTACCGTGGAAGAGCTCGGCCCGTTGACTGGCGCTGCCAACCTCGCTGGCGTCATCAATGATGGTCTGAACGTCACAACGGTGGAGGAGACGCCGGACGAGGAGTGGGACCGCGTCTTGGGCGTCAATTTGACGGGAGCCATGGTTTGCGTGAGCGAGGAGGTCCGGGAGATGAAGAGGGCTGCGAAGAAGATCGGCGAGGGGGGCCGCGGCGGTTTCTCCGTTGTGAATGCCTCGAGTATCATTGGCTTGAAGGGAAGTCCTCGCGCGAGCGCATACGCAGCGGCGAAGCACGGTGTGATTGGATTGACGAAGAGCGTGGCGAGAGAGGTTGGCGAGTGGGGCATCCGGGTCAACGCCATTGCACCGTAAGTGTTCTTCTTCTCAATCCTCTATCAATTCTTCGTCCTCCGCATCATTTAGATTTTACCCTTATTTCCAGTGGATCAGATCAATGCTTATATGCTTGGACTTTGCAGTGGTGTCATCCTCACTCCGATGACACTGGACAGGCCCGGAGCAAAAGAGGGCCAGAAAGAGTGGAATAAGCTTGCTCCGCTTGGCCGCGCGGGAGACGCCGAGGAGGTGGCGGAGGTGATTTCGTGGTTGTTGAGCAGCAACAGTTCCTACATCACAGGTATCGTGCATGAGATAGACGGAGGAATCATGGCATGAAAATCGGCGGGGTCGTCTACTCTAATTCAACGAAAATTTTTAGTCTGCTTCCGATTAAGTATCGATGCTGGTACGAAAACGGAATGGAAAGTTAAGATGAAGAGGTCAGGAAGGCTGGATGCGGGTCGAAAGAATGAATGATGATGGCTTCGTTTAACAAGAGAGCCGATTGCTTATCTATTGGATGACTTGTCGCCACCGGATGCCCTCAGCCGTCTTGATTACGACTCCGTGCGACCGCGTACATGCCCACACGTGTCGTTTCCCCTCCGCACGGCTGCCTGAAAACGACGCGCCACTTGGACACGAATTACCACTGACCAAAGACATCAGATTCTGTCCTCTTTGACGAACATTTAAGTCTATGCGGAGGCTGTCTCGCCTTTCCCTCAGCCCTACCAGCTCAGGCCTGACCTAGGTATAGTGCGAAGGTGACTCAGCCCTGTTGCCCCACGGTCCTTTTTATGGCTCCACCCTAATATCAAATTTCGCCTATTTCCAGCGCGATTGCTGGAGACCCGACTTCAACATGGGGTTTTCCCGCTCAAAGCTACAAGCGCTACAAAGGGAGTTAAGCCACGCCCTGGAAGAAGGCCTCAAAAGCTCGGCGACAAGCTCGGCGACAAGAGATGAAGAGCAATTCATTCTATCTGCACGCCTGGTCGACATATGGACCGTTCCCAAGGAAGATGGGCGCAGCTATCTCCAGAAACTAGCCAAATTGATCAGATTGAAGGAGCAGGATGAGCAATTCGTTCGAAAAAATCAGCTTGCAATACTTTCAACACTGGTCTGGATGGGCTTTAGCGATTGGAAAGATGACTATAAACATGGATTCGTAGCGGCAAAACGAACGGACGACGACCTCCCGATGAGTAGAACGGAACTCAACAGCATTCACTGGGAACATGAACTGACTGACCGATTTAAATCGGTTCAGTACCTCTTCAAACCAGTCGGAATCCGTGAATTGGACCCTGACAAGGCTCTCGATAAAGAGCTAGACGCTCGTAGTCGGCTACCATTCTTCTCACATGACGAGCTTCGATTTGGTGTATTCAAGAAACACATTGCTGAAGGCGACTTGATCTGGAAAAGCGGGAGAAAAAACGACAAAGTGAGTGACAATCAAAACTACGGCAAATTCAGTTTGCTTACAACGAGCAGAAAATGGAGATGTTCGTGAAAAGGTTTACTCCAGGAGATATTGAATATTACAAAGTGGAGAGAGACAACATTCGCGAATTCTTGCGCGCCGTAAAGGGGCCACATTCCAACATTCAACTGTGTTTCTCGGCGTTCAAGGTTGGAGCGGGAGACAAAGCCGATGGGTACATCATCTCTTTCCCTGCGGCATGCGACCTTGCAGCACTGTTGTTCGGAGCGAATCGTAAGCAATACGACTTTGAAAAAGACAAAGGCAATCCGATGGAACTGCTTGTCGAGTTTCAGGGCGTCGTTTCCGCTTTAGCATGGCTCCACGACGGATTTGAAACAGCCAAGAGAGGAGTCTTGCGATGCATGCACAATGATTTGAAGCCTGAAAATATCCTTGTCTTTGAGCACGATCGTAAGAATGAAGGCAAGAGATGGAAGATAACAGACTTTGAGCACTCCTTTACTCGACCGATGGGACCCGAGCTCGAGTCTAGTCAACGCGGCAAAACTAAAATACCCAGCAAGATCAAACCGAATGACTACACTGCTCCAGAAAACGAATTCCAGATAGACGGGGGAAAGCTCGATACCAGTAGCGCAAGCGATATATGGGCCTTTGGATGTATTCTTCTGGAAGTCATCGCTTTCATACAAGGGGGAAGAGGTGCAACCCTTGAGCTACAGGGGATTCGAAATCGAGAAGGGTCAAACAATCGGTTTTATCAAATGGATAAAACTGCGGAAAATAATACTGTCTGCGTCAAAACGGGGATTACTGAGTGGCTGGGCAAGACCTTGGATGATTTGGAGTGGGGCGACGTACTTCAGAAGGTGGACGTTCTAAAATTTCTTCACGTCACGCCGGATGAACGGCCACGTGCAAAGAATGCACGAGCTTTGATGTACACGCTCCTAAGAAATCTCTGTTTGAAGGATAAGTCGTTTGAGTATGCCTGGCCCCCCGAAAATACCGATTCGGAAATGACCCAAACGGTTCATCCACCAGAAGCACCACCTCAGAGCATTACTACCGTTCAACGAATTCTTAGAATTTCCAGTTCTCCCACGAGTGTAGTCGAGATCAGCAGGTTCTCTGGAAACATCAGAAAAGTTAGCATATCCTCGTGCGGCAGATGGATCTTGTATCAACAAGACAGCTACGCGTGCTGTCTTTCACTTAAGGCTCTGATGGATCACCACGGCCCGTCATCATTGGAATATGAGGTTATTTCCAATGTTGAAATATCTCGGAAATTAGTAGCCCAAGGTTGTCGGGTTGAAGCCTCGGCCGTATGTGGCGACTTTGTCGTAGCTCTGTTCTACCCCAAAGACAACGACACAAAGCCAAAGAAGGTACAGTGATGCTCCTGATATCGTTCTTACGTTCTACAACTTCTGACGTTTATATAGATCCAGCTGAGTAAGAGTGATGGAACCGAAAGATTCACAAAAGAATACGAGTATGCCGGCTCAGCATCTGATATATCAGTTTCATGTGTTGGTGATTGTCTTCTCCATCTTCAAAGCAACATGCTAGCCTTGCGCATTCTGAATGACACGTGAGATTCCGGAAAGTCAAGGCCTTGGATACATTGCTTACCATGAGAATAGCGAAGACCGCTGGCGAAAGTTACAAATGCGTACAAATGACCTCCGACATGCCTGCTTCAGTCCTAACGGTAGAAATATCTTCGCCTGGACCCGAAGCTCAAACATTCAGAACTTCTGGCACGTATGGTCCGTAGAGAACCTTTGGGGATCCTGACATCAAGGAGAACAAATTTGTATGCATCTTCGTTTGACGCTCTACTCCACAACAAGTCTTTGTTTTCTTTTCGGTTGCTGACTCAGACATATAGCCCCCTTCGTTATCGCCTGGCAATATATATGTTTTCATTGCACTGGACTGGAATTACACATCAACGAACGTTCAACCACTGTTCCTAGCTCTAGACCAGTCAGGTCATGGGACCATTGTAGGGAAGAGGGGGAGAAAGCTTGAATTGATGGAACTCAAGAAGCGATATACTGGTATCATTGGCGGATCTGTTACTCCGGATGGACTTTCCGTGGTTCTCATCCGTCGAGAGCAAGGAAGGAAGCGATGCGCTTTGCGATTCGACATTCCAGAAGTTTTACCGGAGCGCTGGGAGCCCACAGTTATCGAGGAACAATCCCTCGCCCCGATGATCGATCAATACGAACCTAGGACAAGCGATTTCATCATGTCAAAGCAAGGAGAGAGGTTCTTGGCTCACACAGCACTTGAAAAATGGAAGGCAGAGGGAAGCAGTAATAAAGCGCGTCGAGGTCAAAATATGAACGAGTGGTCAAGTTCAAAATTCGCAGTCTCAAATCTTTGTATCCCTTGAGTGCTGTTTGCTTAGATAATCTGGCCGGTGTTTAGTTCTACGAGCCCACCACAACGCCAGTTGTCAGACTATTTTGCTCAACTATATCAGGCATCACATTCTTTCGGGCATTAAGATTAAGTAGCTACTCTTTGCCACCTCCTCACTACTCCTTATATTTACAAGCTTCGGATATTAACATCGGCTTCTATTCTCCTCGGTTATTCAAACACTCTTTTATATATATAAGCAAGCCTACCGACCTTCCTCTTAGGAGATAGGCAGAATCTACTCTCTTTTCTAACCTTATAACTCTTCACTCTCAAATCCAACAGTTATGAGCCCGGGGGGACGCTACGGCTGGACGCCAAGACTACCCTACTTCTTAGCTCTTTGCTAATCAACTCTCCTACTCAACTAAGTACTCTTTACTAACACGCAACTACTATTATATCTACGGCTTCTGCCCGGTTATAGGCTACGGCGACTAAACTAATAACTTAACACGGAGCCATACTGGCTACCACCTCTGCTCGAATCCAACTAGACTAACAATAACTTACTAACAACATGGGAGACTCTACTAAATCCCACATACTTACTAAGTCTTCGGACTAGAATTACTAGTTATTCCTAGTAAAAGGAAGAGCCTAGAATACTAACATCTAGAGCCTCGTTAATCCTTTACTAATGACTAAACCTTAGGGTACCACTAAACCTAAGAAACTAATAATTTAAGGCATAGTTACTACTAATAAGAAGCTTACCTACGACTATAAGATAAGCAACTACCGCGTAGACTACGTACTCTACGAAAAATAATAAAAGGCATTTACTAATCTCGTAACTTACATCTAGGACTTAATTACTACGAATCTACTCCCTTATATTAGTAACACGGATTCGGATAATTATCCTTGGACCTATCTAACAACGCTTAAAGCTAAACTCGTACTAACTAATAAAGCTACCGATCTAGAACTCGAATAGTAGTATAATTAGCTTAAGCGAGGACTAGCTAACTAGAATATTAAGAAATAGCTTTAATCTTAGGAAGAGGTCTACACTAAAGCCAAGCAACGCGACTTACTATAAGTTAAAGACGACCGACTAGTTAGAGACTTTCTCCTCTCCCTTCGAGGAATCGATTCTACCTACTCTTAGATAGAACTATACCTTCTACGAGGCTAAGAAACTAAGCTAACCCTTTATAAAGCTATTAAAGACTATAGGTAATACCTACGTGTAACGAGCGGGCCTCTACCTCTAAGGATCCAAACACCAAAGAGGGTGGAAACCTGTCGAGGGTTTTCCTTGAGTGGGTACAAGAAGAGGTACGTGAGGAACGAGTAGACGACTGAAGACTGAGCACTGCGTGCGAAGGCCTTGTTACTAACAATTGGTGCTGAATTGTTATTGAAGTTGACCACGAAGGTCAAAGCTATCTAGAGAGCGTGGTTTATATACGTAGGAGAGTTCTATACAATCTATGTGCTCAATAGGCGGGTTGCGCTCAATGGCGCGTAGTCTTCTGAGCGAGCTGTTGTGATTGAGCAGGATGGCTCAGTAGGTGGGGCCCGCTCAGGCAGCCTTGGCAATCTGAGCGGGTGGGTCTAGTTGAGCGCGAGGTCACGTGACCTCGGATCTTTATGACCCCGACTTCTGTTATTCCGGCGGGGCTGATCCCTAACTTCCTTAACCTGTGGAGGCTGCGCCGTAACACTATCCCCCCCCTTAAGGATCTTCGGCCCGAAGATTCTTCCGTATTGCCTATTTCCTTGTGGGTTCTTCCTGGCTTACTTTCTCTCCGTAAGTCCATCATGTCTAAACGTAAGCGGGATACTACGGAGGAACGACGTCGTTTGGCGGCCCTCGTGGAGTCTATTTCCTTTCCCGCGATTCGTCCCTGCTTTGATTGTGAACTAAACGGTAGGCCGTGTAAGGTTGCTCCGGAACACGATCGTTGTGGTGCTTGTATTGCGAAGGGTACTACGATGTGTGATGCGAAGAAGATGTCGCTTTCTGGAGGTAGGTGGTCTTTTCTTCTGTCCGGGATGCTTGCTCACGTTTTCTAGCCTTAAGTCTTCGCCGCGAGCAGGAGAAGTTAAAGGCCAAGGAGGCCGAGGCTCAAGAGAAGTTTCTGGCTTCTCTGGCTGATCTTGATAGGCTCCGTGCTGTTCAGGAGGAAGAGCGAGTGCGCTTACGGCGGGAGCAAGAGGAGATGCATCGTCGTCATGAGGAGGTCCTGCGATGCCAGGAGAAAGAGCTAGGGACTGTTGCTGCTCGTTTGAAACGGTTGCGGGCCAACCAGCGTTTGTTGGAGGAGCGTGGTTACAAGGCTCTTCTTGCTGAGTCTGGTAGTTTGGCCGCGTTGGATGAGCATGATCGTCGGGAAGCGGAGGAGTTGCTGGCTGCGCTGGCCGAGGATGAGGGGTACGCTCCTGACCCTGAGAATTCTGAGGGTCCGTCCGCGTCAAAACGGCCACGTCACGAGACGGTGGGTCTTGCTGCGCCGCATGTGGCTGAGTCTGCCGAGTCTGCCGGCGAGCCTGTGGCTGGTGCGAAATCTCCGTGCTCTCCTGAGCCTGTGAATTCTGCCCGTTTATCCCCCTATCTTGAGGGTCTCTCGCCGTTCTCGTTCGGGGACGACCTCGTTTCCGTGGGAGGTCGGGATTTTGACGGTGGAATTCTGTGACGAGATCTGGATGTATGTCGTCCTTGGGTACCCATTGGTTATCCTCATTTCCGTATCCTTCCCATTTGACAAGATATTTGAGCTGATGTCCGAATCTTTTGCAGTCTAAGATTTTCTCGACTGGGTATTCGTCTTCTTCGGCATCTGGGTTTTCTGGGATTATCTCTTCTGGAGTTTCTGGGATTGTGGCGTTTTCTGGTGCTGGCTCGAGCAATGCCACGTGAAAGGTGGAATTCATTCGTGTCGTTGCTGGCAATTTGAGTCGATACGTAACGTTTCCAAGTTTTTCTGAAATTTCGAATGGACCGGTTTTCTTGAAATCCAATTTGTCGCTTGGTCGCTTCGATTTGATGTTTTTTGTGAGGAGGTATACTTTATCCCCCCTCTTTAGGTTCGGTGCCGCCTGGTGCCGTCTGTTGTAGTACTTGGACATCATGATTCGTACGTGCTCGAGGTCGAGACTGATGGCTTTGTGTAGTTCTTTTAGCTGCTCGGCTTTAAGAACACCTTGTTGGGCCAATTTTCGACTTGGGATGGCTTCTCTATACGCGTCTGGTTCGAATCCATAGTTGGCAAAGAACGGGGATACGTTGGTTGACTCTTGTTTGGCGCTGTTGTAGGCGAACTGTGCCATAGGTAGCCATGTGGCCCAATCGTCCTGTGGGTAGTTGACGAAACAGCGGAGATATTGTTCGAGAGTCCGGTTCATCCGTTCTGTCTGACCGTCCGTTTGCGGGTGTGCGGTTGTAGAGAGTTTGTTCTTAGCCCCAAGTTGACGCATGAGCGTTTGCCAGAATTCAGAACGCATTAGCTTATCTCTGTCCGAAACCAGTTCTTCCGGCATTCCGTGATCCGCGAAGATGTATCGGAGGAACGTATGAGCTAGCTGCTCTGCATTCGATGCCTCGAGGTAGGGCAAGAAGTAAGCGTACTTCGTGAGTCTGTCGACAAAGACTAGGATCGAGTCGTGCTTAACTCCGGTAAGCGAGTCTCTAGACTGTGGCAGCTTCGTAATAAAGTCTAGCGTAACCGATTGCCATGGTCGTTCTGGAACTTCTAGGGGTTGTAGTTGTCCGTACGGAGCGTGTGTCGCGGCTTTGCTTCTAATGCAAAGGTCACATTGCGAGACTATGCGCTGGACTGTCTTCCGTAACCCTGGAAAGTAGAAGTTTCGTGTGATCCTTTCGGTTGTCCTGTCGATGCCCTGATGTCCATGCGCGGGTGCTTCGTGTATATCCTTGACTAGTACTTCTCGCAGTCTTGCCGGGACATAGATTAATCCTTTGAAGAGAAGCGTTCCTTCCCTATCTCGAGCAATACGCGGGTCGTCCTCAAGCGCTAAAAGTTCCTGCGCGAAGGAGTCCTGTGCGTATGCTTCTCGGATCTTCAGATGCCATGGGTTTGACTCGATGCGAAGCATTGGGAAAGACGGTCTGGCAAGGGTGAGCGATCCATCGCTATCCACTGCGAACACTGCAGGGTGCGGCTCGATTCGTCCTTCCATGTAGTCTACCCTTCTACTGAGCGCGTCAGCGGCGGCGTTATCTACACCTTTTCTATGTGTAATCTTAAAATCGTAGGAGGCCATTTCTTCAGACCAGCGAACCTGTCGTCGGTTCAGCTCCTTAGTCGTGGTGAAGCGCGTGAGGTTTTGATGATCGCAGTGCACTACCACCTGGTAGCTGGCTCCTTCAAGATAGTGTCTCCATTGCTTGAATGCTGAGACGATAGCTAAGAGCTCCTTGTCGTGAGTATCGTAGTTGAGCTCTGCCGGTGTGAACTTCCTAGAGTAAAACGCGATTGGGTGCCATCGACCTTGATCGTCAGGCTGGCTGAGACATGCTCCGAGGGCGAATCCTGACGCATCAGTTTCTACTTCGATAGGTTTGTCGGGATCATATATCCCTAGAACCGGTGCTTCGCAAAACATGCGTTTAAGCGATTCGAAGGCTTGCTGCTGATCGTCTCCCCATTTGAAGCCATGCTCCTTTCGAGTGAGTCGCGTTAAAGGTTCCGTGACCTTTGAGTAGTTCCAAATGAACTTTCGGTAGAAGTTCGCGAATCCAAGGAAAGACTGAACTTCCTTAATCGTCTTGGGTACTGGCCATTCTCTAATGGAATCCAGTTTCGAGTCGTCCATACCGACGTGACCTGGGGTGATGACAAAGCCTAAGAATTCTGTCCTTTGAACGTGCCATTCGCATTTCTCGGGTGCGATAGACAGATTCTTTGCCTGGAGGGCTTCTAGGACCTTTCTGACATGCTTCTTATGATCCTCGAGGGTCTCTGAAAAGATGAGGATATCGTCGAGGTAAGCTAAGCAGAAGATATCCAAGTATTCGCGCAGCGTATCGTTGACAAGATTTTGGAAAGTTGCTGGCGCGTTGGTAAGCCCGAATGGCATAACCGTATACTCGTAGAGTCCTAGCCTCGTTCTGAAGGCTGTCTTCCATTCTTCCCCTTCTTTGATCCTAACCAGGTGATATCCTTCCCGGAGGTCCAGCTTCGTAAAGTACTTTGCTTTCCCTAACTTGTCCTGGAGCTCGTCGATGCGTGGGAGCGGATAGCGGTTCTTGATCGTGATGTCGTTGAGTTGTCGGTAGTCGACACAGAGGCGTAGTTTGCCATTCTTCTTTGGGACGAAAAGGATCGGATATCCGGCTGATGACGTTGAAGGCCGAATATATCCGCGTTCGAGGTTCTTCTCGATGTATTCCCTTAAAGCCTCCATTTCCTTTGCTGATAAGGAGTAGATGGGCTTATAAGCTGGCTTCGTGCCCGGCTTGAGTGGAATCTCGTGGTCCCATGGTTGATGCTTCGGCAAATCTCCTTTTCCTCTTTCTTGGCAAACGGCTTTTAAGTCCCAGTACTCGCTGGGTACCGTTTCCATTTCCGGTATTGGAGGTTCTCCGTATGGATTGTTCCATGTCTCCAAACTACCGTGTTGTCCCCTTCTAATCCTCGCGGGATCGTCTCCTCCAATGGGAGTAGGACTATCCTCATCCTTAAGCCTTTCCCGTGCGGCCTTGGCTAGTGCTCTCTGTTGCACCGCCTGTGAGGGTTTGATGTACATGAGGCAGACCTGCTGGCCTTGGCGTCTCATACGCTTGAATGCCTCTCCTGAGATTGTCTGGACGTCGACTTGAGGTTCAGTGGCTGCTAATTGCTTACGCGAAGCCTTACTCTTAGCCTTATGCCTTTTCCTCGTAGTCCTTCGTGACGTATGCTGTACTTGTTCGTCGGGAATACTAGACTCGGTTGGTCTTACTCCGCTTGAGGTGCTGCATTTTACCGAGGAGGCGGCGTCTCGTACGCTACTGTCCTGGTCCTGTTTTACGCTTTCCTTAAGGTTGCCGTTGATGCTGCCGTCGCTGGGCCTTACGCCATCATTGCCGTTGATGCTGCCGTCACTGGGCCTCACGCCATCGTGGCTAGAGTCGTATCTTAAGTCGGGGGTATCGTTTCGCTTAGTAGGGCTTATTCCTGCAATAGGGTTGCATTTTACCGAGGAGGCTTCGCTACTTGCGTCGCAGTCCTGGTGCTGACTTACACCACTATCGGAGTCGCCTACACAGTTGCCACATTCAGGCCTTACACTGGCTACTTCCCGTGTTGATGTCGATAGGAGCTTTCGAAGGGTATCCAACAACCCATTCTCCTTCTGTAATCCTTGTTTTCGTAGGAGGTCCTCGAGCTCCTCTCGAAAGATAATGGAGTCTCCTTCTCCGAAGTCGAAGATAGGTTTCTGTGTCCGGATCCAGGGCATACCTAGAATGATATCGTGCCCAGGAATACGTTGGACGTCGAGGGAAATCCGTTCTTGATGGTTCCCTATCTGGAGGGTTGCTTCCTCCGTTTCTATCTTTACCCAGCCTTCTCCGTAGGCTGCCTGGGATCCGTCGAATCCACTGAGGGGATACGGTTCCTGTTTCTTGCGGTATGGGATATTCATCTTCTGCACAAGCTCGTTGTGGATGAAATTTCCGCTTGATCCTGTATCGATCAGGATTCTAGTGGGTACTCCGTTGAGTATTCCTTGTGTCTTGAACTGTTTCCATAGGTTTGGTCCGGTAAGAGTTTCCGTTTCCGATGTGCGCGATACCATATGAAGGGACCTAGACTATGGCCCCTGGGTTGGTCCCATTGCCGTAGGGCCGTCTAGTTTTTTGGCATAGGGTAGCCGTAGACTTCACTGTGCATATAGTCTTCCCATTCGTTGACTTGGAGATATGCTTGCTTCCAGTTGGTCCATTTGTCGGAGTTCTGCTTCCTTCGCCAGTAGACTTTGTCCTTTCGAACCTGATATCTAAAGGTTGGTCGATTGAGCTTCTTGTCCGGAATCCACTGGAGTGTACGATGCTGGATCGTTGCCGTGCCGTACTGGCAGAGAATCCGTGCTAGTTCCCGGAGGGAGTCGTAGTCTGCTTGCTCGCGTGCTGAGGTTCCTTGGTGGTGGCGTTCGACGAGTGTCGTTTCTTTGGTCACCGGAAGTTCGTACTTCTTCCCGTCTTGTTCAATTCGGGTTTCCCAAAGGGTGTTCTGACGCCATCCCCAAATGACCGTAAGCGCGATGCCTTTCTGATGCGGAATCCAGATTGTTTGACTAAGATTGCCCCATTCGTCCCGTAGGTGGTTGCCAATGCCGTATCTTTCAGCGAGAACTTCTAACGAGACGAGGGTGTCTAGTTTGTCCGATGGTATAGGTGCATTATCTGACTGCGTTTCACTAGTACTCTCGTATAGTTCTCCTGTTTCGCTGTTGACAAGTTCGTCGTCTAGAGGGAAACTATCGATGATATCGTCGGTTTCGATGACTTCTTCGTTCCTGGTCATCATACCGAAGTTTCGAGGTTCGTGGGGGTACCATCCAGAGATATCCTTGCTGGTTTGGTGCGTCTGACAGCCGTCATCGTAACAGGCTGTCCAGTGTAGCGTATCGTGGTTGTCTTGGCGAGATGCAACCGACGCTTCACGCTGAGCGCTCGAAGTCTGCTTGTTGTCCTTCTTGCTGCGAGGGTTCTGCGGACACTTAGGAGAGAAGTGTTTGTCACTGCCGCAGGTGATGCAGAGTCGATCCTTATAGCGCTGTTTCTGCTCATCCGTCCAGTTCGGGTTAGGTCCCTTGGGCTTCTTGTTGTTGTGACCATTGTTGCCCTTCTTGGAATCCTGTCTGTTGGCCGCGTCGAGGGCCATAGCGTCTCCGCCTTCGAGGGTTGTTCTTTCACGGCGGGGCTTCGAGGTGTTGGATTGTCGAGAACCCATCTTCCATTCGTACATGCGACCGTCGATCTGAGACGCAAGGTCTACCATCTTCTGAAAGGTAGGTGGGTATTCGTGAGTGATCATGTTCTTCTTGACTTCGTCCTTCAGGCCTTTATAGAAGAGGTCGCGGAAAGTCTCGTCTGACCATTCGAGGTAGGCTGCAAGCTGCTGAAACTTGGTTGCGTAGACAGCTACAGATCCCATCTGTCTAACGGTCATAATATCGTTAGAGGCTTTGCGGACTTCGTCCCGATCGTTGAAAGTGGCCCTAAGGTTGTCTGCGAATCCCGTGTAGGTGTCGAAGATTTCCTTGGTCTTTGCCCGTCTCTTCTCGAGAGAGTGTTCGTTGGCTAGGTGGTCGCGAAGGTATGGTTCCATCCATGCTTCTGCCGTTCCTCTGAGGTAGGTTGATGCGAAGAGCACTTCTTCGGCGTCGTTGTCGAATTGTGCTTGGTTAAACTGGAGGTAGCGTTGCATCTGGAGTAGGAAGGATTGGAGCTTCTTCCTGTCCCCATCGAACTTCTCGGGTGCCGCTACTTTAACCTTAGTAGCGCTCCGCTTTGTCGTGTGCTCGATCAGTCGAGCGTTCTGAGCTTTCAACTCCTCGATGAGTTGTAAGAGCTCAGCTCTGGTAGGCTCTGTTTGCAGCGCGGGCGGAGCACGCCCTGGGGCACCCTCAGCGCGGCCCTCCGTTGGGTCGACGTCCATCTGAGATCCTGGTGCCATTGTATGCTTTCCCTAAACGCGTTAGGCGGGGTGATACTTAACCTAATAACTCGTTCTTCCTGAACGGTCCCTCTCCTTGCAAGGATGGTGGTCAAAGTGTAACGAGCGGGCCTCTACCTCTAAGGATCCAAACACCAAAGAGGGTGGAAACCTGTCGAGGGTTTTCCTTGAGTGGGTACAAGAAGAGGTACGTGAGGAACGAGTAGACGACTGAAGACTGAGCACTGCGTGCGAAGGCCTTGTTACTAACAATTGGTGCTGAATTGTTATTGAAGTTGACCACGAAGGTCAAAGCTATCTAGAGAGCGTGGTTTATATACGTAGGAGAGTTCTATACAATCTATGTGCTCAATAGGCGGGTTGCGCTCAATGGCGCGTAGTCTTCTGAGCGAGCTGTTGTGATTGAGCAGGATGGCTCAGTAGGTGGGGCCCGCTCAGGCAGCCTTGGCAATCTGAGCGGGTGGGTCTAGTTGAGCGCGAGGTCACGTGACCTCGGATCTTTATGACCCCGACTTCTGTTGTTCCGGCGGGGCTGATCCCTAACTTCCTCAACCTGTGGAGGCTGCGCCGTAACACTACGCATCGAGAATCTCGACAAACCCTTAAAATCCTTAAAATACTTAGCCTTCCCAGCCACTTTTAAGGGCAAGGAATAAGAAAACACTAATAAGCTACCTTGTATCTATAGACTTAATTACTAGTATAAGGAGTACTTCTACTTTAATAAGGATATTCGACCTAAGTACTAGTGTTACGACGGACCGACCGTGTTGGGTTTCAGTCGGTGTGTAAGACCATTCGGCCAACCTCCCGTCGACTCTCAGTCGACAAAAGGTTCAGCAATGATCAGCCTGGTGGCTGATCGTGCCCCAACAACTCTATATACAGGTAGATCCGTAACACTACCTCCCCCTTTAAGGCAGATGGCCCAGCTGCCCAGAACTCAGCCGGCTGTCATCTGGATATAGAGTTACCCCCAACCATCCAGTCATGCGCCAGTCAAACAAGACCGGACCTGCAGCGGACTGTGGCTGTGAGCCGGGGGAACGAGTCACCTGGTTGCTTCGCTCGGGCGCGCTCGCTTGCCGCGAGAGTGGGGGGACCAGACCCACTTCTTCTCTCACGCCTGTCAACTAGGCAAACTTCCAGTTGACGCAACCGGGGCTCGAACCTGTCGACCCATGGGTAGGCTGATCATATTGTTACGACGGACCGACCGTGTTGGGTTTCAGTCGGTGTGTAAGACCATTCGGCCAACCTCCCGTCGACTCTCAGTCGACAAAAGGTTCAGCAATGATCAGCCTGGTGGCTGATCGTGCCCCAACAACTCTATATACAGGTAGATCCGTAACAACTAGAAACTAAATAAAGTAGTTTAAATACGTATTAACGAGAAACTTAAGGATCTAAAAATTAAGGTACGAATCGATTATATATTAAATCGAGAAAAGGAAAGATAACTCGGTTTTCTATCTACTATAAACACGACTATAACTCTAATACCCAACGTTTAAAGTAAATCCCCTTTAATCGAGATCGCCTTATTCTCTATTATTAGCCACTCTATAAGGAGAGCTAATACTTCTCTTTAGTTATCCTAGATTCTCAACTCTAGAACCGATTATTATATCTATAACCGATCTATATAGAATAGATTTAAATAAACTAGAGCTGCTAAACTAGACGAATATCTATTAGAATTCTAGTCTATAGACCCCTTACTTCTCTTTTAGCTTCGTTAACTTAGTACCGAGGTCTAGACTTATCTACTTATAAATTAGGAAGCTAGTATTTTAGTTAGTTCTTTATATATATAAACCTCGCCTCCTCTACCTCGTAGTTAGTTCTTTAGTCTAGTAACTTTATATTCTCCTTAGACTACCTTATTCTCCGTAGACTTACCTATATCTTTCTATCTTTCCTCTTATTTCTTATCTCTTAAGCCTACCTCTTTATATTAGATCTTATAGGTCTAAGCCTCTTATACTTATTTACCTCCGTATTATTATACTTTATTAGACTCTAAACTAATTCGTTCTAGGCTTAAGTTAGCTTTCTATTATATTATAAGAATAATCCGTACCTCTAGACTCTTAAGGTTCTCTAGATAAAGTCTAGAATTTCTTAGAACTCTTCCTAGAAACCGACCCTACTATATCTAATAGTACTTTTCCCCCGCTCCCGCCTAGTTATCCGCTTTCTACCGAATTTCGCTTATATTATTTATAAGCCTACTCCTTAGGTCGCTCCTCGCTTTAATAAGTTATCGCTAACGTAGTTTATTAGCGAGCCGCGTATATTAGCGACCCGCGCACTTTTTCTTGGCGTAACTACTCTTCGTCTTCTATACGCGTTTTCTCTATAGCTAAGTATACGAATTTAAATAACCGAAGCACGAATTATCTTAGCTATCGAAGCTATCCGAACCTCTCGAAAATTAAGCCGCCGCGCCGCGGCAAAGATCTATAACGTGCCCGAATTAATACTCCGCGATAGAATAAACGGTAGAACCCCTAAAGCCGATTCCCGGCCCGCTACTTAGAATTTAGCCGAGATCGAGAAGGATATAATCGTCTAATACATCTTAGACTTAGATTTACGAGGATTTCTACCCTCGATCGAAGACGTACGCGTAATAGCGGACTATATCCTCGCGTCGCGGAGCGCGTAACGCGTCGGAAAGCTCTGGCTAAACCGCTTTATTAAGCGACGAGAAGAGCTACGCACGCGTTTTTCTCGCGCCTACGACTTCTAGCGAGCCCTTTACGAAGATCCTTAGCTTATAAGCGAATAGTTCGCTCTATTCTCGAATATACGGGCCAAATACGGCATCTAGAACTACGATTTATATAACTTCGACGAGACCGGCTTTATAATAGGCATAGTCTACTCTACTATAGTTATTACCCGGGCTAATCGACGTAGAAAAGGCAAGGTAATTTAGCCTAGTAATCGAGAATAAGCGACCGCGATTACCTATATTAGCGGTAACGGCTTTAACGTCCTCCCGTTTTTACTAGTTTAAGGCCGGTGCTACCTCACCAACTAGTATACCGAGGGCGGTCTTTCCGACTCCTAGCCGGTTAAACCGACCTCTAACGGGTAGACCGATAACGATATAGGCTTAGATTAGATTAAGTACTTCGAGAAGTATACTACGGCGCGTATAAAGAGTAGTTACCGGATACTAGTACTCGATAGGCACGAGAGCTACTAATTAGTCGAATTCGAGGAATTCTATAAGGCACATAATATTATTACTATCTACCTACCTCCCTATTCGTCCTACTTAACCTAACCGCTTAACGTCGGCTTCTTTAGCGCGTTAAAAAGGGTATACGGAAAGGAAATCGGGCTATTTATCCGCGCGTATATTAACTATATTACTAAGGTCGAGTTCTTCTTAGTATTTCGCGTAGTATATAATACTATAATAACTAAGGAAAATATTACCGGCGCTTTTCGGGGCGCTAGACTTATTCTATTTAATCCGTAAGCCGTTATTTCTAAGTTAGATATTAAATTACGGACGCTAATACCTACGCGCACCCCTAACGCTAACGCCGACCTTTAGGTCTTCTAGACGCTATATAACCCGACCGAGGCTATTTCGTAATCTAAGTTAGTTATATCTCGGATTAATAGTTATTAAGAAAGCTCCCCGACGCCTATTTTTTCCGCTATTAAGTAAATAGCAAAGAGTTTAGAGAAAATAGTCTATACGGTAACTCTTTTAACCGAGGAGAACCGCGCGCTTTAAAAAGTAAATAAGATACTTAGTAAGCGCCGGAGGGCTAAGAAAATACGTATCCGTAAAGAAGGTATATTAACTACTAAAGATATACGAGATATTTTAGCTTAAAGAGATAGTAAGAAATAGGTAGCGCGCGATAGGCGCGAAAATCGGGATGGCGGCGGAGGAAGGCCGGCGACTATACGGCGATGCGGCACCTACGGCGAGCCCGGATATAATATATAAATATACTAGATCGAAGAAGTAATATCCGGTATTTATAGTTCCGACTAATTTTAATTAATTTAAGAGATATTAGCTACGTAATTCGGGTAAAGAGTAGTTACGCTAAGGAAAAGTACGCGGGTCGCTAATATGCGCGGCTCGCTAATAAACTACGTTAGCCTAAATATTATATCTTAGAACTTCTTAAATAAGACTCTCTACCTTATAGATTATTTTATACTTAGATAAATATACGCCCTTAGAATTTTCTTAACTCCTACCCTATCTACGATCTATACTTAATCTATTACCCCGGAACTTACTCTATCTTATATTCGTATTACTAAAGTCGCCGACCTAAAGTTCTTTAAAGAAAACCGCGCCGAATTCGAGAACTTCTCTACGTAACTTTAGTTAAAGTTCGGCTCTAACCTATCTACTTTCGATACTAAATCTACTAAGATTTAGTATATAGGCTTATATCTTCGGGATACTACCTATACTTAGTTTAAATTATACGTTAACTAAACTACTAGCGAGATCTTCTTTATAATCTACTAAGACTTCTATAAGACTCTTAGCTAAGTCTTTAATAATCTAGATACTTAGGCTACTATAGAACGCGCTATTTAGAACCTTCGCTAAGAAACCTTATACTTAGACTACTACTCTCGCTTCGTCTTACTTACTACGATTCTCGGTTAGATATAAAATAATATTAAAATTATATACTTTCGTAATAGCCTTAAAAATAACCTTAAAGATCTTCTTATTAGACGAGAGATATCTAAGAAGTTTTAAGACTTTATAAATATCTATATCTTTTTAGATTACTCTCTATACGCTCGATATCTTAAGAAGAAACGTACTACTACGGCCTCTAGACTATAAAATATTTCTATATCTACTTCTATAGTTAGACTCTTAGCTATATTCTCTAGTATATCTTAGATAACTTAGCTAACTACGAAACCTATAGAACTCGATACTACTACTCGAAAAGTATACTAAAAAGCTAATAACCTCTATACTTACTATAGTAATTTAAACTACTAAATACGTAAGTATTCTAAGGTAAAGAGTCTAAAGGGTTTAAACCTTAATTTAATAACTACTATCTCGTAATCTATAACTAGTAACCCGGCTTTTAATTTACTACTCGTAGCTATAGTCCTATACTAGCTAAAAAATTAAGGCGGCTAGTAGCCTCGCGGCCTCTATCTAGCCCGTCTACCTCGTCTACCGTATCCGCGGCTATATACTTATTTAATTCGTTTTTAGTCCTTAGTAACCTTAATTCGAACCTTAAAAAACTCTTATTTACTAGTAGCCCGCCTAAACTACTTTATAGTAAATACGACTTAGGAATAGAACGTCTTTTAGTTATTAATACCTTAGTTTTTAATAGACTTTTAGCTACTACTATAATTAACTCTAGTACTTCTAAATAATTTATTAATTAGTAATTCCTATATATATATAGTCTCTACTTCCGTAAAAAACCCGTTTCTTAAAAGATTAAACTTACTAATAGAGAAATAGAATATCTATCCTACGAAATCGATCTTCTCTTACTTATTAACTAATACCTCGAGACTACTATCTTTTAAGTTATAAATATCGTAGAATACTCGCTTATTCTTAGACGTTTATAGCTTAAGAGGTATAATCCGCTAATTAATTAGTTAAAGAATACGATTTCGTTTACCTCCCCGTTCTACTAGGTAAACTATTTACCTACTCGACCTCCGCCTACTTCGCCTACTTCGCCTACTTCGTCTACTTCGTCTACTTCGTCTACTTCGTCTACTTAGCCTACTTTAATAACCTCCATTTTCTTACTACTTCGTTCTACGGTTACCTCTATTTTCTATAAGACGTACTAACGCCTTATTAAGAAGAGAAATTAGTAGCTATTTACTATCTCTATAGAAGAGGTATCTAAATATCTTAATTCTAGAGATAGACTTAGCTCTATAACCCCTAAAGAATTAGAAGAGAAAATACGGTAAACTATTTCTCTTAAGTATTACGATCTATTACTCTTATTTTTAAAAGTATCTACTAATAAGCTTTCTCCTTACCGCTACGTAGACTACGCTATAAAATTAAAAGATAGTAAAAAACTATTCTTTAGCCTACTCTATTCTATATTAGACCTTAAGCTTAAGGCTCTTCGCGAATACCTCTACGAGTACTAGGCTAAAGACTTTATTCGACTCTTAATCTTATTTTCCGCCTTTTTAATCTTTTTCGTTCGTAAACCCGATAGTAGTAGTATTAAACTCTATATTAATTATAGAGAACTTAATATTATTACTAAAAAGAATCGTTATTTCTTACTACGAATTAATAATACTCTTCGATAGCTTTAAAAGACTAAAGTTATTACTAAACTTAACCTATATAAAGCTTTTAACTTAATTCGTATTCGAAAGAATAACGAGTATCTTATAGTCTTCCGTACTCGTTATAGACTCTTCGAGTATATAGTTATACCCTTTAGTTTAACTAACGCCCCCGCTACTTACTAGTAATTTATTAATAACGTTCTCTATATATTTCTAGATAGGTTTTACGTAGTCTATTTAGACGACGTTTTAATCTACTTAAAGAACTAATAAGAATACGATTTATACGTCCGATAAATTCTCGAAGTACTTCTATAAGTAGGCCTTTACGTTAAAGGCGAGAAGTATAAATTCTCCGTTATCTTAACTAAGTTTCTTAGATTTATTATTTCTCTAGAAGGACTTAGTATAGACCCGGCTAAGATCGATATAGTTAAGAACTAAAAAATACTACGAAACGTTATAGACGTTTAGTCGTTTCTCGGCTTTATAAACTTTTACCGTTAATTTATTAAAGAATATTTAAGACTCGCTACTTCTTTATTTTAGTTACTACGTAAAGAGAAACTATTTAGTTAGACTTCTAAGTAGTAAAACTTATTTAATACCTTAAAGAACGCCTTCTATTCTTATCCGATTCTTCGATACTTTAAACTAGAACTCGATACTATTCTTAAAATAGACTTCTCTAACCTCGTTATCTCTAGAATTCTCTTATAGTAGTACGAATATTCTAATAGAAAATAGCTTCTATACCTAGTAGCCTACTTCTCTAGAAAAATAACTTCTACTAAAGAGAATTACGGAATTAGCGATAAGAAACTACTAGCGATAGTAGAGTCTATTAAAGAATAGTACTTCTTAATTACGAACCTTACTAGCCCGCTTCTTATTTATATAAATTACTTAAATTTAACTATCTTTACTTCGAAGAGAATTCTAAACCGCCGATAAGCTCGTTAGGCTATAGAACTTTAAGAACTCGATTTTAAAATTATCTATCGGCCTAGAACTAGTAATAAGCGTATAAACGCTTTAACTAGAAGATTAGAGAACCGCCCTTCTTAAAGAGAGAGTAAAGATTCTATCTTTATCTTAGAATCTAAGAAGTTTTAACTATCTCTCTTAGAAACTACTCTCGCTTCGAAAATTCGTTACGCCCTTAAATTAGACTCGTTTAGATAAGAAGTTCTTCTTATTCTTAAATCCGGAATACTTCGACTTAAGACTATTAATCTTAGTATCTATATAAAGAACTAAGATAGTTTATTAATAGTAAATAACCTTATCTATATCTCTAAAGATCCTAAACTCCGTCTTAAGATTATCTAGTCCTACTATTTATATTCTACTACTAGATATTCTAGCTAGGTAGTAATCTTTAAGAAGATCTCTCGTAACTTCTAGTAGCTAAAAATAAGAGAAACTATCGTATAGTTCGTTAGAAACTACGAAGTTTACTCTCGTATTAAGCTAGTTTACTACGCTCTCTACGGGTACCTTAAGCTTTTAGAAGTTTCTTAGCGACGTTAGGCTAAGATTAGCTTCGATTTAATTATATATCTCCCGGACTCTAAAGAAAAAATAGCTATTCTTATAGTCGTAGATCGGCTAAGTAAAATAGCTTACTTTATTTCTACTATAGACGAACTTAACTCCGCTATCTTTACTCGACTTTACTAAGATTTTATATTCCGACTCTATAGACTTCTAGATATAGCTATATTAGACCGTAGATCTATCTTTATCTCCGAGTATACGAAGGCTCTTATCTTCTTACTCTAGATCCGTTCTAAGCTTAGTACTATCTTCTATCTATAAACGAATAGCTAAACTAAAAGAATAAACTAATTTCTTAAATAATACTTCCGTATCTATACCTTCTATTAATAGAACGACTAGATAAACTATTTTACTCTAGTAGAATTTATCTATAATAACGCTTCTTCTACTACTACCCGAGTTACTTCGTTTTTTACTAACTACGGTTATTATTCTCGTTTTTAGATTCTTTAGCGTCTAAATTCTACTCTACTACTACCGTTAGAGCTCTAGAACTTCTAAGAACGTATAGAAAAACTTAATAGTTTTCTATAATCTAAACTTCGACTTATCTAAGATATCTTCTTAGAATAGGCTAATAAGTATAGAATTCTACTACTAATTCTAAGGCCTAGTTAACGGGTTTAGCTACTCCGAAAGTTTATTTCTACTACTCGACCTTCGAATAAGCTAGACTTTAAGCGCTTAGGGCCTTTTCTTATTAAACGTAAAATCTTCTTCTATATATATAAACTTAGGCGGAGTAGTATACTAGTAGGGTATACTTCTATAGTAATCTAGCCTTTCTAGGATAGTATAGATTCTAAGTTTAAATCTTAGACCGCTTACCTACTCGTAGTATATACGTCTTACGTTAAAAGTATACGTACCCGTATTCTTTCTAGCGGTAATAAGGGGGAAAATCTATAGATAGTTAGGGTAGGCTATAAGTAGTATATACGTCCTACTATAAAAGTATATATACCCGCGTTCTCTCTAGCGGTAATAAGGGGAAGAAGAGCTAGCTAGGCGCTTCTAAAAATAAATTTTAAGAGCGCTTTACTAGCGCTTATAAATAGATAAGCCGGAACTTCTTACGGCTTAGTCTTAAGATTTATAGTTATCTCTCTCTATAGTTTCTTTCTCTTAGCTACTCTTTCTACTTTAGATACCGCTACTAATATATAGAAAAAACTATACTAAATAGAGTATCTACGGATACTATTATTATAGATAGAGAAGATTTTTATCTAGGCTATTCTAAGAAAGTAGCTACGGTTTTTCCTTCTATATATTCTTATAGATAGCTATAGCTATATAGACCCTTTAGAGAGCTAAATTAGCTTAAAATTAAATTTATCTATCTATCTATCTATCTATATAAACTTAATCTTTCTACCTCCGTTCGATTATACTCTATCTTTAACGTCTTTCTTCTTAAACTAGTAGTAGAGGATCTTCTACTAGACTAACGTTAAGCTCTACTACTATCTATTATTATTAATAGTAAAGAAGAATAGCTAATTAAAGAACTTTTTAATATTTAGATTCGTAGAGAAACTTACTAGTATCTTATTCGCTAGAAAGATTACTCTAAACTTACTTAGAAACTATATAATTCTATTTAAGAAACGATAGTATTTAACTATTTCTACTAGAAGTACTCTTTAAAACCTTAACCCCCTAGTCCTTAGAAAATTTATTCTTTCTAAAAGAGAAGAATAGTATTAAAATTCTAGTCTATAGACTTTTTACTTTTCTTTTAGCTTCGTTAACTTAGTATCGAGGTCTAGACTTATCTACTTATAAATTAGAAAGCTAGTATTTTAGTTAGTTCTTTATATATATAAACCTCGCTGTAACGAGCGGGCCTCTACCTCTAAGGATCCAAACACCAAAGAGGGTGGAAACCTGTCGAGGGTTTTCCTTGAGTGGGTACAAGAAGAGGTACGTGAGGAACGAGTAGACGACTGAAGACTGAGCACTGCGTGCGAAGGCCTTGTTACTAACAATTAGTGCTGAATTGTTATTGAAGTTGACCACGAAGGTCAAAGCTATCTAGAGAGCGTGGTTTATATACGTAGGAGAGTTCTATACAATCTATGTGCTCAATAGGCGGGTTGCGCTCAATGGCGCGTAGTCTTCTGAGCGAGCTGTTGTGATTGAGCAGGATGGCTCAGTAGGTGGGGCCCGCTCAGGCAGCCTTGGCAATCTGAGCGGGTGGGTCTAGTTGAGCGCGAGGTCACGTGACCTCGGATCTTTATGACCCCGACTTCTGTTGTTCCGGCGGGGCTGATCCCTAACTTCCTCAACCTGTGGAGGCTGCGCCGTAACACTATCCCCCCCCTTAAGGATCTTCGGCCCGAAGATTCTTCCGTATTGCCTATTTCCTTGTGGGTTCTTCCTGGCTTACTTTCTCTCCGTAAGTCCATCATGTCTAAACGTAAGCGGGATACTACGGAGGAACGACGTCGTTTGGCGGCCCTCGTGGAGTCTATTTCCTTTCCCGCGATTCGTCCCTGCTTTGATTGTGAACTAAACGGTAGGCCGTGTAAGGTTGCTCCGGAACACGATCGTTGTGGTGCTTGTATTGCGAAGGGTACTACGATGTGTGATGCGAAGAAGATGTCGCTTTCTGGAGGTAGGTGGTCTTTTCTTCTGTCCGGGATGCTTGCTCACGTTTTCTAGCCTTAAGTCTTCGCCGCGAGCAGGAGAAGTTAAAGGCCAAGGAGGCCGAGGCTCAAGAGAAGTTTCTGGCTTCTCTGGCTGATCTTGATAGGCTCCGTGCTGTTCAGGAGGAAGAGCGAGTGCGCTTACGGCGGGAGCAAGAGGAGATGCATCGTCGTCATGAGGAGGTCCTGCGATGCCAGGAGAAAGAGCTAGGGACTGTTGCTGCTCGTTTGAAACGGTTGCGGGCCAACCAGCGTTTGTTGGAGGAGCGTGGTTACAAGGCTCTTCTTGCTGAGTCTGGTAGTTTGGCCGCGTTGGATGAGCATGATCGTCGGGAAGCGGAGGAGTTGCTGGCTGCGCTGGCCGAGGATGAGGGGTACGCTCCTGACCCTGAGAATTCTGAGGGTCCGTCCGCGTCAAAACGGCCACGTCACGAGACGGTGGGTCTTGCTGCGCCGCATGTGGCTGAGTCTGCCGAGTCTGCCGGCGAGCCTGTGGCTGGTGCGAAATCTCCGTGCTCTCCTGAGCCTGTGAATTCTGCCCGTTTATCCCCCTATCTTGAGGGTCTCTCGCCGTTCTCGTTCGGGGACGACCTCGTTTCCGTGGGAGGTCGGGATTTTGACGGTGGAATTCTGTGACGAGATCTGGATGTATGTCGTCCTTGGGTACCCATTGGTTATCCTCATTTCCGTATCCTTCCCATTTGACAAGATATTTGAGCTGATGTCCGAATCTTTTGCAGTCTAAGATTTTCTCGACTGGGTATTCGTCTTCTTCGGCATCTGGGTTTTCTGGGATTATCTCTTCTGGAGTTTCTGGGATTGTGGCGTTTTCTGGTGCTGGCTCGAGCAATGCCACGTGAAAGGTGGAATTCATTCGTGTCGTTGCTGGCAATTTGAGTCGATACGTAACGTTTCCAAGTTTTTCTGAAATTTCGAATGGACCGGTTTTCTTGAAATCCAATTTGTCGCTTGGTCGCTTCGATTTGATGTTTTTTGTGAGGAGGTATACTTTATCCCCCCTCTTTAGGTTCGGTGCCGCCTGGTGCCGTCTGTTGTAGTACTTGGACATCATGATTCGTACGTGCTCGAGGTCGAGACTGATGGCTTTGTGTAGTTCTTTTAGCTGCTCGGCTTTAAGAACACCTTGTTGGGCCAATTTTCGACTTGGGATGGCTTCTCTATACGCGTCTGGTTCGAATCCATAGTTGGCAAAGAACGGGGATACGTTGGTTGACTCTTGTTTGGCGCTGTTGTAGGCGAACTGTGCCATAGGTAGCCATGTGGCCCAATCGTCCTGTGGGTAGTTGACGAAACAGCGGAGATATTGTTCGAGAGTCCGGTTCATCCGTTCTGTCTGACCGTCCGTTTGCGGGTGTGCGGTTGTAGAGAGTTTGTTCTTAGCCCCAAGTTGACGCATGAGCGTTTGCCAGAATTCAGAACGCATTAGCTTATCTCTGTCCGAAACCAGTTCTTCCGGCATTCCGTGATCCGCGAAGATGTATCGGAGGAACGTATGAGCTAGCTGCTCTGCATTCGATGCCTCGAGGTAGGGCAAGAAGTAAGCGTACTTCGTGAGTCTGTCGACAAAGACTAGGATCGAGTCGTGCTTAACTCCGGTAAGCGAGTCTCTAGACTGTGGCAGCTTCGTAATAAAGTCTAGCGTAACCGATTGCCATGGTCGTTCTGGAACTTCTAGGGGTTGTAGTTGTCCGTACGGAGCGTGTGTCGCGGCTTTGCTTCTAATGCAAAGGTCACATTGCGAGACTATGCGCTGGACTGTCTTCCGTAACCCTGGAAAGTAGAAGTTTCGTGTGATCCTTTCGGTTGTCCTGTCGATGCCCTGATGTCCATGCGCGGGTGCTTCGTGTATATCCTTGACTAGTACTTCTCGCAGTCTTGCCGGGACATAGATTAATCCTTTGAAGAGAAGCGTTCCTTCCCTATCTCGAGCAATACGCGGGTCGTCCTCAAGCGCTAAAAGTTCCTGCGCGAAGGAGTCCTGTGCGTATGCTTCTCGGATCTTCAGATGCCATGGGTTTGACTCGATGCGAAGCATTGGGAAAGACGGTCTGGCAAGGGTGAGCGATCCATCGCTATCCACTGCGAACACTGCAGGGTGCGGCTCGATTCGTCCTTCCATGTAGTCTACCCTTCTGCTGAGTGCGTCAGCGGCGGCGTTATCTACACCTTTTCTATGTGTAATCTTAAAATCGTAGGAGGCCATTTCTTCAGACTAGCGAACCTGTCGTCGGTTCAGCTCCTTAGTCGTGGTGAAGCGCGTGAGGTTTTGATGATCGCAGTGCACTACCACCTGGTAGCTGGCTCCTTCAAGATAGTGTCTCCATTGCTTGAATGCTGAGACGATAGCTAAGAGCTCCTTGTCGTGAGTATCGTAGTTGAGCTCTGCCGGTGTGAACTTCCTAGAGTAAAACGCGATTGGGTGCCATCGACCTTGATCGTCAGGCTGGCTGAGACATGCTCCGAGGGCGAATCCTGACGCATCAGTTTCTACTTCGATAGGTTTGTCGGGATCATATATCCCTAGAACCGGTGCTTCGCAAAACATGCGTTTAAGCGATTCGAAGGCTTGCTGCTGATCGTCTCCCCATTTGAAGCCATGCTCCTTTCGAGTGAGTCGCGTTAAAGGTTCCGTGACCTTTGAGTAGTTCCAAATGAACTTTCGGTAGAAGTTCGCGAATCCAAGGAAAGACTGAACTTCCTTGATCGTCTTGGGTACTGGCCATTCTCTAATGGAATCCAGTTTCGAGTCGTCCATACCGACGTGACCTGGGGTGATGACAAAGCCTAAGAATTCTGTCCTTTGAACGTGCCATTCGCATTTCTCGGGTGCGATAGACAGATTCTTTGCCTGGAGGGCTTCTAGGACCTTTCTGACATGCTTCTTATAATCCTCGAGGGTCTCTGAAAAGATGAGGATATCGTCGAGGTAAGCTAAGTAGAAGATATCCAAGTATTCGCGCAGCGTATCGTTGACAAGATTTTGGAAAGTTACTGGCGCGTTGGTAAGCCCGAATGGCATAACCGTATACTCGTAGAGTCCTAGCCTCGTTCTGAAGGCTGTCTTCCATTCTTCCCCTTCTTTGATCCTAACCAGGTGATATCCTTCCCGGAGGTCCAGCTTCGTAAAGTACTTTGCTTTCCCTAACTTGTCCTGGAGCTCGTCGATGCGTGGGAGCGGATAGCGGTTCTTGATCGTGATGTCGTTGAGTTGTCGGTAGTCGACACAGAGGCGTAGTTTGCCATTCTTCTTTGGGACGAAAAGGATCGGATATCCGGCTGATGACGTTGAAGGCCGAATATATCCGCGTTCGAGGTTCTTCTCGATGTATTCCCTTAAAGCCTCCATTTCCTTTGCTGATAAGGAGTAGATGGGCTTATAAGCTGGCTTCGTGCCCGGCTTGAGTGGAATCTCGTGGTCCCATGGTTGATGCTTCGGCAAATCTCCTTTTCCTCTTTCTTAGCAAACGGCTTTTAAGTCCCAGTACTCGCTGGGTACCGTTTCCATTTCCGGTATTGGAGGTTCTCCGTATGGATTGTTCCATGTCTCCAAACTACCGTGTTGTCCCCTTCTAATCCTCGCGGGATCGTCTCCTCCAATGGGAGTAGGACTATCCTCATCCTTAAGCCTTTCCCGTGCGGCCTTGGCTAGTGCTCTCTGTTGCACCGCCTGTGAGGGTTTGATGTACATGAGGCAGACCTGCTGGCCTTGGCGTCTCATACGCTTGAATGCCTCTCCTGAGATTGTCTGGACGTCGACTTGAGGTTCAGTGGCTGCTAATTGCTTACGCGAAGCCTTACTCTTAGCCTTATGCCTTTTCCTCGTAGTCCTTCGTGACGTATGCTGTACTTGTTCGTCGGGAATACTAGACTCGGTTGGTCTTACTCCGCTTGAGGTGCTGCATTTTACCGAGGAGGCGGCGTCTCGTACGCTACTGTCCTGGTCCTGTTTTACGCTTTCCTTAAGGTTGCCGTTGATGCTGCCGTCGCTAGGCCTTACGCCATCATTGCCGTTGATGCTGCCGTCACTGGGCCTCACGCCATCGTGGCTAGAGTCGTATCTTAAGTCGGGGGTATCGTTTCGCTTAGTAGGGCTTATTCCTGCAATAGGGTTGCATTTTACCGAGGAGGCTTCGCTACTTGCGTCGCAGTCCTGGTGCTGACTTACACCACTATCGGAGTCGCCTACACAGTTGCCACATTCAGGCCTTACACTGGCTACTTCCCGTGTTGATGTCGATAGGAGCTTTCGAAGGGTATCCAACAACCCATTCTCCTTCTGTAATCCTTGTTTTCGTAGGAGGTCCTCGAGCTCCTCTCGAAAGATAATGGAGTCTCCTTCTCCGAAGTCGAAGATAGGTTTCTGTGTCCGGATCCAGGGCATACCTAGAATGATATCGTGCCCAGGAATACGTTGGACGTCGAGGGAAATCCGTTCTTGATGGTTCCCTATCTGGAGGGTTGCTTCCTCCGTTTCTATCTTTACCCAGCCTTCTCCGTAGGCTGCCTGGGATCCGTCGAATCCACTGAGGGGATACGGTTCCTGTTTCTTGCGGTATGGGATATTCATCTTCTGCACAAGCTCGTTGTGGATGAAATTTCCGCTTGATCCTGTATCGATCAGGATTCTAGTGGGTACTCCGTTGAGTATTCCTTGTGTCTTGAACTGTTTCCATAGGTTTGGTCCGGTAAGAGTTTCCGTTTCCGATGTGCGCGATACCATATGAAGGGACCTAGACTGTGGCCCCTGGGTTGGTCCCATTGCCGTAGGGCCGTCTAGTTTTTTGGCATAGGGTAGCCGTAGACTTCACTGTGCATATAGTCTTCCCATTCGTTGACTTGGAGATATGCTTGCTTCCAGTTGGTCCATTTGTCGGAGTTCTGCTTCCTTCGCCAGTAGACTTTGTCCTTTCGAACCTGATATCTAAAGGTTGGTCGATTGAGCTTCTTGTCCGGAATCCACTGGAGTGTACGATGCTGGATCGTTGCCGTGCCGTACTGGCAGAGAATCCGTGCTAGTTCCCGGAGGGAGTCGTAGTCTGCTTGCTCGCGTGCTGAGGTTCCTTGGTGGTGGCGTTCGACGAGTGTCGTTTCTTTGGTCACCGGAAGTTCGTACTTCTTCCCGTCTTGTTCAATTCGGGTTTCCCAAAGGGTGTTCTGACGCCATCCCCAAATGACCGTAAGCGCGATGCCTTTCTGATGCGGAATCCAGATTGTTTGACTAAGATTGCCCCATTCGTCCCGTAGGTGGTTGCCAATGCCGTATCTTTCAGCGAGAACTTCTAACGAGACGAGGGTGTCTAGTTTGTCCGATGGTATAGGTGCATTATCTGACTGCGTTTCACTAGTACTCTCGTATAGTTCTCCTGTTTCGCTGTTGACAAGTTCGTCGTCTAGAGGGAAACTATCGATGATATCGTCGGTTTCGATGACTTCTTCGTTCCTGGTCATCATACCGAAGTTTCGAGGTTCGTGGGGGTACCATCCAGAGATATCCTTGCTGGTTTGGTGCGTCTGACAGCCGTCATCGTAACAGGCTGTCCAGTGTAGCGTATCGTGGTTGTCTTGGCGAGATGCAACCGACGCTTCACGCTGAGCGCTCGAAGTCTGCTTGTTGTCCTTCTTGCTGCGAGGGTTCTGCGGACACTTAGGAGAGAAGTGTTTGTCACTGCCGCAGGTGATGCAGAGTCGATCCTTATAGCGCTGTTTCTGCTCATCCGTCCAGTTCGGGTTAGGTCCCTTGGGCTTCTTGTTGTTGTGACCATTGTTGCCCTTCTTGGAATCCTGTCTGTTGGCCGCGTCGAGGGCCATAGCGTCTCCGCCTTCGAGGGTTGTTCTTTCACGGCGGGGCTTCGAGGTGTTGGATTGTCGAGAACCCATCTTCCATTCGTACATGCGACCGTCGATCTGAGACGCAAGGTCTACCATCTTCTGAAAGGTAGGTGGGTATTCGTGAGTGATCATGTTCTTCTTGACTTCGTCCTTCAGGCCTTTATAGAAGAGGTCGCGGAAAGTCTCGTCTGACCATTCGAGGTAGGCTGCAAGCTGCTGAAACTTGGTTGCGTAGACAGCTACAGATCCCATCTGTCTAACGGTCATAATATCGTTAGAGGCTTTGCGGACTTCGTCCCGATCGTTGAAAGTGGCCCTAAGGTTGTCTGCGAATCCCGTGTAGGTGTCGAAGATTTCCTTGGTCTTTGCCCGTCTCTTCTCGAGAGAGTATTCGTTGGCTAGGTGGTCGCGAAGGTATGGTTCCATCCATGCTTCTGCCGTTCCTCTGAGGTAGGTTGATGCGAAGAGCACTTCTTCGGCGTCGTTGTCGAATTGTGCTTGGTTAAACTGGAGGTAGCGTTGCATCTGGAGTAGGAAGGATTGGAGCTTCTTCCTGTCCCCATCGAACTTCTCGGGTGCCGCTACTTTAACCTTAGTAGCGCTCCGCTTTGTCGTGTGCTCGATCAGTCGAGCGTTCTGAGCTTTCAACTCCTCGATGAGTTGTAAGAGCTCAGCTCTGGTAGGCTCTGTTTGCAGCGCGGGCGGAGCACGCCCTGGGGCACCCTCAGCGCGGCCCTCCGTTGGGTCGACGTCCATCTGAGATCCTGGTGCCATTGTATGCTTTCCCTAAACGCGTTAGGCGGGGTGATACTTAACCTAATAACTCGTTCTTCCTGAACGGTCCCTCTCCTTGCAAGGATGGTGGTCAAAGTGTAACGAGCGGGCCTCTACCTCTAAGGATCCAAACACCAAAGAGGGTGGAAACCTGTCGAGGGTTTTCCTTGAGTGGGTACAAGAAGAGGTACGTGAGGAACGAGTAGACGACTGAAGACTGAGCACTGCGTGCGAAGGCCTTGTTACTAACAATTGGTGCTGAATTGTTATTGAAGTTGACCACGAAGGTCAAAGCTATCTAGAGAGCGTGGTTTATATACGTAGGAGAGTTCTATACAATCTATGTGCTCAATAGGCGGGTTGCGCTCAATGGCGCGTAGTCTTCTGAGCGAGCTGTTGTGATTGAGCAGGATGGCTCAGTAGGTGGGGCCCGCTCAGGCAGCCTTGGCAATCTGAGCGGGTGGGTCTAGTTGAGCGCGAGGTCACGTGACCTCGGATCTTTATGACCCCGACTTCTGTTGTTCCGGCGGGGCTGATCCCTAACTTCCTCAACCTGTGGAGGCTGCGCCGTAACACTCGCTCTCTCTACCTCGTAGTTAGTTCTTTAGTCTAGTAACTTTATATTCTTCTTAGACTATCTTATTCTCCGTAGACTTATCTATATCTTTCTATCTTTCTCCTTATTTCTTATCTCTTAAGCCTACCTCCTTATATTAGATCTTATAGATCTAAGCCTCTTATACTTATTTACCTCCGTATTATTATAATACCTTACCTACGAAGAAATAACTATACTAATTACTATCTATAGAATAGTTACTATTAACGTTAAGATACTATCTAGTAAAGAGTATATTACTCTCTAAGATATTATAATATCTCTATCTTTTATAGCTAATCTTATATCGCTTAATAAAGCTCTTAAAGTAGAAATCGACTAGAATCTAAGGACTAGAACTCTAAGTAAGAACAATTAGACTCTCTACTTTACTAAACGATATAACGGATATTTCTACCTTAAACGTAATATAGTACCGCTCTAAGCTTACTCTTTACTACTCGTAACTTAACTAACTACTTTCGTAACTAAAGCCGTATAAATTACTAATTAGTACCGTATCCTTAGCTACGCTAGCTAGGAAACTCTTTAATATCTTAAAGAATCTACTAACGGAATATAAATTACTCTATTACTATCTAAATAACTACTCTAATACTACGAAACCTATACTCTATTAAAGGCTTATAGAATCGTCTCTCGATCTTTAGATAAAGAAGAAGAACTAACTAAGCCTTTCTTACGCGTTATATTCAATCTTCTCTAGCTTATACTAGCTTATAACGAAGATAAATAGATAGCTTATCTTACTTACTTATTATTAAACTTTATCCTCCTATTTATATACCGGTATAAATTAGATACTTCTAAACTAGCTATCTATAGACTTAAAATTATTAAGATCCGCTACTAGGGTAAGGTTATCTTCTTTAGAACTAATAGAGAAACTACACTCGGAAATACCTTTCTCTCCTATCTTATAGATTATAGAATTACCCTTAAAACCTTAGCTCTAGTAACACCCGAGTAAAACGGATACTCTAAACGCTTAGTGTTACGGTTTGAACCCTGAGGGTGCCTTGGATGGATCCTGCGGCGAGACCTTAGGTTAAGAGGACCCTGAAGCTCAACAAGAAAACTCTGCAACTCGCTACCAGCAAAAGGAACCCTAGAGAGATATATAAGCAGCGCTATCTTGCTTAAAACCTTGCTTCCTTTTCTCTTTAGCTTAGTCTTCTCGTAGATAGTAATGCCACTGCATTTCCGCGAGTGCACCGGATGCAAGCCATCACACATTGCTGTAGTTTGGATTTTGATTCCGAGAACTCCGTGAGCTGTTTTCTGGAATGATAGTTTCTTTAGTGAATGTGGCTAAGATATCTACTCCTTGTGGTGCTCTGTTGCCGGGAGCAGCGCCTAGTCGTAGTGGAGTATTATATTGAGCAGGGAGTAGAGGTCCAAGTCGTTGTTCAGTTTGCTCTTGCTCTTGTTCTTACTCTTATTCTTATTCTTGTTCTTGTTCTTCTTCTAATTCGAGAGGTCCTACTTTAGGTTCTACTGATTCTAAGGGTGTAGATAGCGTTTGAGTTGATAGGTCTTTCTCGGCTTGAGATTGGTTTATTGTCTGATTAAGAGAAGATAATTTAGGTTCTTCCTAAGGTATAAGACCATAGATTAATAGCAGAGTAGGAGTATTAAGAGTCTTAATTATCTCCTTTCTAAGAGTTTTACCGATATTAGTCTCTAATAGATCGAAGAAGCTATTTTCGTTAAAAGTAACGTCTCTAGTCCGTATTACTTTATCCTAGCTTAGAATCTAGATGCGGAAGATGTTAGTCGAGTCGTACCTAATAAGATATCCGATAAATGCTCGTTTAGCAAGCTTATATATACGTAGAAGATCTTTGCGTAGAGAGTAGGCTTTATATCCGTAGGCTTTAAGATGCGAGAGATTTAGTCTATTACTAGTAACTCTTTTAAAAGGAGTAATTTATCCGAGTTTCTTAAGTGGAGTCCTATTATAGATATAGGCGGCGGCTCGGATAGTTTTAGGCTATAGTCGTTCTAGAAGGTTCGCGCTAATTCGTATAGCTCGTGCTCTAATAAGAAGTACACCCCCTAAGTGTAATGGCTTGCATCCGGTGCACTCGCGGAAATGCAGTGGCATTACTATCTACGAGAAGACTAAGCTAAAGAGAAAAGGAAGCAAGGTTTTAAGCAAGATAGCGCTGCTTATATATCTCTCTAGGGTTCCTTTTGCTGGTAGCGAGTTGCAGAGTTTTCTTGTTGAGCTTCAGGGTCCTCTCAACCTAAGGTCTCGCCGCAGGATCCATCCAAGGCACCCTCAGGGTTCAAACCGTAACACAATGACCCTTTTAAAAAGCCTCGAAAACTACGAAAAGAAGCATATACTATAATACTTACTCAAGCTTAAGAATAACCGAAATCGACTTTCTATAACGCGTTCTTAGCTGCAATTAGCACTCTAAAACCTAAGTCTAAAGTTTATCGAGATAATCTTCTACTAGAGCTAAAGAACTTCGAGGAACTCCTTAATCATCTATTTAAGGACGATTTCTTAGCTTTACTCCTCGAAGAAATTAAGAAACTTAAGCAAATTTAGACCTAGATAGAAGTCCCTATTACTTAAGCACACAAGGCAAAGAAACGAATTATTCTACTTACCTAGGTATTTAAGTATAAGTTTAACGAAGAAGAATACCTTATAAAGTTCAAAGCTCGACTCTATGTTAGAGGAGACCTTCAATTAACTACTTAGGATACCTACGCTACTACGCTTACTACACGAATCTTTAGAGGACTTATAGCAATTATAGCTGCTTTCGACCTTAAATTAAGGCAGTACGACGTCATTAATGTGTATCTATACGTCCCAATTAATAAGGAAATATACTATAAACCACCACTAGGCATAAAAATCAAGGACGGACTCGTTCTCCTACTCCTACGAGCACTATATAGACTTAAATAATTACTAGCTCTCTAGTAAAAGCACTTATTAAAAACACTTTAAAATCTCGGCCTTATGTAACGAGCGGGCCTCTACCCCTAAGGATCCAAACACCAAAGAGGGAGAAAACCTGTCGAGGGGTTTTCCTTGAGTGGGTATAAGAAGAGGTACGCGAGGAACGAGTAGACGACTGAAGACTGAGCACTGCGTGCGAAGGCCTTATTACTAACAATTGGTGCTAAATTGTTATTGAAGTTGACCACGAAGGTCAAAGCTATCTAAGGAGTGTAGTTTATATACACGTAGGAGAGTATCTATAATCTATGTGCTCAGTAGGCGTGTTACGCTCAACGGCGCGTATTCTTCTAAGCGAGCTGTTGTGACTGAGCAGGATAGCTCAATAGGTGGGGTCCGCTCAGGCAGCCTTGGCAATCTGAGCGGGTGGGTCTATTTGAGCGCGAGGTCACGTGACCTCGGATCTTTTGATTCCGACTTCTGTTGTTCCGGCGGGGCTAATCCCTAACTTCCTCAACCTGTAGAGGTTGCGCCGTAACACCTTACTAAAGTGCCAGAAGCTCCTTGCCTATTTATAAACGAATATATAGTCCTATTCTTCTTCGTGGATAATATCGTTATTATCTACCACAGGGATCACACTACCTATATTAACGAATTCTAACGCAAGCTCTTTAAAATCTACGAAATGCGATACCTCGGCGAAATCTAATAGTTCCTAGTAATTAGGATTATTTAAAATAGGGACGAGCGCAAACTCTAGCTATACTAAGACTCCTATATCGCTAAACTCGCTACGAAATTCAACGTTAAAGAGGACTCGAAGCGCTCAGTTCCTCTCCCACTGTAATGAACGGACCTTGGAGGGCGGAGAGACGAGGTAACGAAGCCGGTAAAGGCAGTAGAGGTAAAGCAAATGCCGAAGTATAAGGGTGTAGTTCAAAGGGCGAGGGTACGAGGTGCGAGAGACGAGGGACGAGGGACGAGGGACGAGGGAGGCAAACAAGGTCCAATTCAAGGCGTACCAAGTTGTACGCGAGGAATACTCATTGCTAGACTAAAGAGCTAACTACAAAGCAGAGGGACGAGCTTTATATACATAAAGAACGAACTAAAATACTAGCTTCCTGATTTGTAAGCAGGTAAGTCTAGATCTAGATTTTGAATCAACGAAGGTAAACGAGAGGTAAGGGGTCTAAGTAAGCCACGTTTATGACACCCACCTAATAAACCTATTACTCAGAATCCCGATTAAGCTACGGATTAAGATATATACGCTTTTTAGCAGAAAGTCGGATTAATCAACTACGCTGCAGTCTATACTAGACTAGATATTACACACGCAGCATCACGACTCTCTAAACACCTATAGAATCCCTTAGCTCAGCATCTTTATCTAGCTCAACGAGTTCTTAAATATCTATCACACACTCGAAGCTACGCTCTTACTTTCTTAGGCTTCACTTAGTTAACTAAGGATCTATTCATTACTTCTAGCGACGCCTCCTTTACTTCGGATATTAATATAAGAAAGAGTATTTAAGGCTTTCTCTTTCGACTCTTTAGAGGAGCTATCGACTAGAAAGTAGCCAAATAACGTACTATTACGACTAGCAGCACCGAAGCTAAATTACTCGCTCTCTTAACTACCGCTAAGGAGACTATCTAGTAGGAAAACCTCTTTAAAGTAATCGACTTCTCGACTAGATATTAGACAAAGATCCAGTGTGATAATACTTAGATAATTCGCCTACTTAACGAAGAGACATACAAGCTTATTATAAAACTTCGTTATATTTAAATCTACAGCCACTGGCTACGCTAGGAGGTACAAGAAGGCAATATCTTAATTTCCTAGACTCCTACTACAGAGATAATCGCAGATAGACTCATAAAACCTCTTAATAAACAGAAATATTAATACTTTCTTTAACAGATTAGACTCGAAGATATCACTACTAAATTGCAAGACAACTAAATACTCTACTCAAATTCTCACACTCAATGCTACTTTTACTATCACGACCCTCCTAATGCGTACACGTCGTAAAGGGGGTGTATTAGACTATTTTGCCCTACTATATCAGGCATCACATTCTTTCGGGCATCAAGATCAAGTAGCTACTCTTTGCCACCTCCTCACTACTCCTCATATTCACAAGCTTCGGATATTAACATCGGCTTCTATTCTCCTCGGTTATTCAAACACTCTTTTATATATATAAGCAAGCCTACCGACCTCCCTCTTAGGAGACAGGCAGAATCTACTCTCTTTTCTGACCTCACAACTCTTCACTCTCAAATCCAACACCAGTCCTACCAATGCGGTCAACGGGATTGTCAGTGCAAGGTAGATCCAGAAGTCTACTGAAATCCTGATCGCCGTTGTCTCATCGTCAAAGTCAAACAAGTTCATCCCGAATAGTGACTAATGTCGGTCACGTCAGAGCCACAAAATTGTACAGGCATTGGATTGAGACTTACAGCAACAAAGCTGCCTGGGAGGTATACGAGAGATCCAAAAGTCACCACTCGTCCCACAGAGCTCTCATCGACTGCCTGTAGAGTGAGATCCAGGAGCCTGTTGCTGATTCCCAGTAGTTTGTTGCTAATGTCTATTCCAACCTTCTGGTTACCGGCGGCAAGATTTTGATTCTTGATCGCCACAATCTGGTTTCGGAGACTCAGGGAGTCAGAGACCCGATCGCGTTGTAAGCAGAATCCTAGAGTATACACATATTTGAAAGCCTTAGGCAAAACATACTAATCTTAAAATACCTTTGATCCGACAAAGTAAACCCTCAGCAGAGTCTTTGTAGCCACGGACACGAGTCAAAGTTGCTCTCAACGCCCGTTCCGATATTTCGAATTCTTGGAGACCGTATAGACTTTCAGAGCAAAGATCTGTGTTAAGCCTCATCAGCGAATCAATCAAAGATATCGTTGCTCCCAGTATTGACGGCAATGACTGAACAGTTTCCTCAAGACCTCGTAGATTTTGCATGCTATCGAAGTTGACTTTCCGACTGAAATCGGAATCGTCTTCAAATCGCACGGTGACCATACGCATTTTCTGAGATGGTTAGTGAGTAAATCTGTGTACATTCTCTCTTGACGGTCTATCAATTTACCTGAGCTTGGTACAGCTTTCCGAGGTCAGCTAACAAACCTCTCCAGCCGTCAATGTAGGTGGAGAGAAGCAGCAGATGTAGTTTAAGAGGGTTTTCTTGTAATGTTTCCTACACCTGCACATTTTCCATGGTTTCTTTCAGCTTCCTCTGGAATCTAGAGTTCTGCATGGGATTGAAGAACAACCAGAAGCTCTGGGGCTCAACCTTTGCGATGCAGACTTTGTGATATACTTCAGTATTCCTTATCCTCCAGGGATAGTGTGGTTCGTCGTTTGCATGATGTTCTGCGTATCTGAAAAGATATACAATCTCTACTTGCTCCGGTTAATGCAAAGGGACACGCGACATAATAGTAGGACAATTTCTTACACTCACCAAACTTTCTGGATGGCCTTGTTGATACCTCGTAGAAGGAATTCCCTATCCCTTCATCGGAGAATTGCACCTTATCCTTGACGGTAAACAGAATGTCAAGCAAGAGAGGGGAAACAGCGTGGCACGTCAGGATTTTCCGAAATGTTTCCTCGTCGACGTAGAACGGACTTAGGGAATGGCCTTGAGAGAGAAGCAGAATCCTTGTCCTTTTATCCTCGCGGCAAGCTTTCATGAGGTACTGTTCTGTGTTGAATTTGCCTTCAAGAGCTTCCTGAGTAACAAAAGTGCCACTAGTGCTGTCTTGGTTGAGTAAGCGGTGGAATGTTCATGAACGATCCAGTCCTCGTCTACTTACCGCAAGAGTCAAAGACATCTATGCAGATATCATCGCAAAACAGGTAGCTGGATACTGCCGACAATTGATCGCAATATGATCCTGCATCAATTCCAACAAGAGTTTCATGCGGTAGGTTCTCCGGATATCTTTCCCAACCCGGGCATGCGACAACTCCGCACTTGAGAGTTTGCATCACCGTCAGCGTAGATAGGCAGGAGGGATCTTGAATAGTTGTCAAAAGTTATCGATTTATTGTTTGAGCGCTACAGTTGATATATATGTTGATAAGCCGCAAGGCTGCGCGTTGCAGAGTGAATCGCCGTCAGGCTGACCCCGCACCTGAACCCAGTTCGTTGCCCACACGTGGATTCGCCACATTGGAATTCCGTTGAAATGGGCGTATGATTCATACCCTTCTCAAATGTTCGCAGCTTGCAAAGTCCGCTTGCAAATACTCCTACATTACGTTATTGAGGATGTTCGGATTTTCATTACGACGATCCCCACTTACGTAACGTTTCCCTGAGACACGATGTTAGTGCTGCATTATTCTTGGACACTCGGAAAGCTCTCACCTCAGTGAGTTCCTTCGGTGCCTCATAGGTCCAGTATGCGTTGGTCGAATGAGAAATCTTCTACATGATATAAGTATGTACAATCTCTGATCAGAATGTCGTTACGCGTACCCTGATGTTGAAATTCTGATTGCCGTGATGGTGGATAAGCAATTCCTGCAGATCTTCTTCCGAAATGTACTTTGTCTTGCGGGCATCGATCTGAAACCTCTACATGATGCTGGTATCCTTGCAAGGCTATAAGGTTGCGTTTGCACGGATCTCGCATTCAACGGTGCTAACCGTGTTCTTATGCAGCAAGGCTTTGGCGCATCGGAACACACGAGGCACTCTTGAGGCTGACACAAGAGATAAGAGCGACACGTGTGCCCACCTTGGTAGATAGAGCGTGGCTCATGATCCCGATTGTACTACGTACCTAGAGGTTAGCCCGTGTTGCCTTGTCGTGATTTCTGATCTGCTGATGTGTTTATGTTACACAAGCTGCTTGGCGAGCCACCCAGCCTCATCTTTCCCCCAGACAAACGTCTGCTGTCCTGTACCAGAATCCTACCAGCAATCAGCATGGCGGAGAACGAACATCCAGTGGAGATCGGAGAGACGATTCAACCGACCTCAGGGGACCAGGCTCTTCAGATGTACGATCTCAAGTGAGTATTTCCTCTAATCAGTGTTGCATGAATGGCGCAAATGCGGTTTCAGAAGCTAAATTTCTATCCTACGGCAGGTCAGACCTCAATCAATACCAGATCTTCGTACGTCAAAAATCCAGAATTTGGGCAACTCCAAGCTCATCTATGCGATAGATGATAGTCATAGGCGCCGTGGTTGGAGTTGAGTTCTTTGTAAACTCAGCAGAGATTCTCGCCATCGCAGGGCCAGGAACGGCGCTGTTGGCGTTCGCCCTTGTCGGTGCTCTGGCATGCTGCGTCATGGATGGTATCAGTGAGATGACCATTCTTTGGCCGGCGGCAAATCCAATGGTAGAATTCGTCAGGTACTTTGTCGATCGAGACCTTGCAATCGTCGTTTGTATAGCGTATTGGTACGGTCACTTCTCAAAACGCCGGAGGCCGGGTTACTGACAACGTTGCTGCTCCAAAGGTACACATGGTGTACTAGTATGGCAGCTATCATTACTACAGCTGGAGAGATCTTTGGATGGTGGATAGACACTGACCCCGCTGCAGCAACTGCGGGCAAGGTGATTATATTCATTCTATTTCCCACTGTTTCATTCTTCGTCACTTTAACCCCCGTGAAGGTGCTACATCTCGATTGCAGAGCAGAAGATGCCGAGTCAGAGGCTTGAGACATGTACTCAGTCAGTGTATAAGGTTCAGGAGCAGAGGATTGTTACCCTAATACGGCAGTATGAAGTCGCCAGCCATGGAAAGCATTTGGTGGATTCGCAAGTTTGTGTGCTTGGTCTTTTGATTTGGCGTTCAAGGCTGTGTCTTTAGCAAGTTCTTTTTGATGGTCCATAGTTGGAGGAGAATTAGTCGCAGCTCAGAAGAACCTCGAAAGTGAAGAATTGAACAATTTCAAGCTATAGTAGAAATAATTTAGGTTCAAGTGAGCGAGATGAACATTGTGACCGGTATGGATATGCGTATTATGGGCGGGCGGATGTTGGAAATTGAGTTGATTTGATGATTGTCTGGATTGATGGCATGTCTCCCGAGAGGGGTATGAGAGGGTGCCTGCTATATAGACTATTTGACGCTAAACCCAATGCGGAGCATTCTGAGACGATATTTCCAACAGCGGAGCACGTGAGAGAGGATGGTGGAGGTGAGAGGACCATAGAAGTCAAGCAAATGACACTTGCTCTTGGGAATTTTTTATATTTTAAGAATGTAATCTAAGGAAGTTTCGGCGGGTATTGTTTTCATTTGGCAACCTATGTTAGCTGTGCGATCTGACAGGCGTGCTGTGGCGAGTTCTGCGCGGAGGGTTTCCTGAAACCCACCGAGCGGAATTTCTGTTACACTACATACCCGTATGGGCATGTCTGCTAAGTCCGGGAACGACGAACAAAATAAAATTAATGGATTTTTATAGAAAGGGCCACGATAACTACTGCATGTGCAAAAGCTTGGCACTAGATGTAGAAAGGCTAATTTTATTTTTCAACGCTGCACGGATCTTCGCAATGACCGAGATAAATCTATTTGACATGCACCTTTTCACTATCACCAAGGTAGAATACCTCCCCGAAAAGGAAAACAGATAACATGTTATTCTCGAAAAGGAAAGTTTCCGAAGATGTAACCATGGCTGCCACTGTGGGAACGCTCGTCGCGGTCGTCAGCAGTAGCCTTGAGGCACACGAATTCTACTTCTGCCATCCCTGTTGAGCCTCGTTGTAGTAGGCCTCAACATTCCACGATCTTTTGATCAGCCACTGCTCAATGCTCTTGTTCTCGGGAAGATCGCCGATCTCGAACTCCCACATGCTAGACTCCACCACGGGCTTTTTGTTGTCGTCCAGAACCTGCTTCCCTTTGGCATCCTTCTTGTACTTCACCCACATCCAGCCCTTCCGCTGCTGGAGATCCTTCCCGTAGCCGTGCTCCTCCATAACACGCACCCAGCCGCGCATCGCAGCAGGCTCGTAGACCTTCACGGACTTGTTGGTGCGCTGCAGCTCACGGTGGTACTGCTGTCGGAAATGGACAGTCGGGTGGACGCGTTCAACAGTATAGCCGACCTCTTTGGTGTGATATTGGCGCGGAGTGCGATCGGCAGGAGAGCCGAAAATCTTGTACATGGTAGTGTAGCTGTCTTCGATCTTGCCCCAGACCTAGTCCTGGCTGCGCTCCCAGGCAGAAGCCGCAGCGGCCTTCTTCGGATCTTTGATCGTAGCCTCGATCTCGGCCAGCTGAGCTGCCAGCGCCGCCTCATCTACTGCAAGATGGGGGCGGACTCGGTCGAGCATCCATGCGTAGGTGATGCTCGCGAGCTGCTCCCGGTCGCCTTCAGGGTTTTTGTCGCCAGCGTTCTCTGAGTTGCCGCCACCGACGTTGATGTGGGCGCCGGGGAACCAGCATTGGACCAGCTTGGTGGTTTTGTTGCCCTCCTTGACACACCACAGGCAGGGGGAGAATGGGGTACGTCGCTCGTCCAAAGCGAGCGCTTGATAGGCGTGCAGAACGTCTGGAAGAGATTAGGGAGTCTTGCATCCTCACAGAGCGATGGCGAATACTTACTCGCACTGAGATCTGTGTTGTAGAACTGGTAGGCCTTGCGCCAGCCGGAATTGTCCTTCTTCAGCCAATGACCAAGATCTGGTACGCCAAGGGATCCGACCGTGTCCCAAACACCAATGATTTGAATCACAATGTCCTTGGCAGCAGTGATGAGAGGGGTGGGACTCTTGGCCGTGAATTTTGACCAATGTTCGGTCTGCGTGAAGGGCTTCGAGAAGTCTTCAGCGCGAATGTACTTGCCATACTGCTCAAGGAAGGAAGACATGAGATAAGGCTGGATGATGCCAACCTCCTGGACCAACCCAGCAGCCGCACGCACGGTATAGGCTCCTCGAGAGAAGCCGAAGAAGTAGAGGTGATCTCCAGAGCTGTAATTGGACGTGATGAAGTTGTAAGCCTCCAGCACATTCTCAAGCAGGCCAAGTCCCTGCGACCCTGCAAGAACAAAAGTATTAGAGAGCCACGCAGAAACTCATGACGGGAATTTGTGTTGTACCTTGTCTTGCAGCCTCTACAGCAGTGATGTCGCCTGTGCCAACACCGGCGTCGTAGTACACCATCTGCTGCCATTCCTTCTCATCACGATCCAGACCTGCCCTTGCAAGGACACGGCTGAGACGAGCAACGTTGGATGGGCATCCATGCTTGGGGTCAATTGACGTAGCAGACTGCCATGTGCCATCGCAGCAAACAACGATTCTCTTGGGTTTGGTCGCCTCAGCAGGACGTGAGAAAAAGTCTTTGTCGTACGTCCGAACCATGGTGACGAACTGAGATGCTGAAGAATTTCAAGAGGGGATACAATATACATATAGAGAGCAAGTTGAACATGGTCAAGGTGGTTGCCGTGGGAGGGGAGGGACTAGACCCATGGTGGCGAACCCCGCTGAGGGAGGCTTTTCAGCTGGATGACCGGTTAGGAATTGGCGTATGACGCGGCGCTTCGGATCAAGCTGAAAGCGGCGGATGGCCGCAGTAAATGGAAAGACAAGACGAATAGTATCAACTTGGCGAGCTGAGACCGGTCGAGACGGGCGGGGGTGACGGGACGGATCTGCGGCAGGGCGGGACTATCCGGTTTGTGGCGTCCGGAGATGCCGTGGAAGTTCCCGAACAGAAGTCTCTACAACAAAGCCGAGTGGTCATTGTGTGCAATTTTACTTATCGCATGTTACATTCTCTAGTTTTCATGAAAACAATTGCTAGGAACTCGGCATCACAAAGTAGCCTGGGTGTGTGGCCTGGTGTGAATTCACGTCGATCATTCTTCAGCTAGCCATTTATTGTGGGGTTGAAAGTGCACGTTCCCTTTAGTCTCTTCTCCTCAGTCAGGATCGCTCGAGACAGACGGCAGACCCAAAAGTGGCTGGCTGATCTGCTGACACATGCTGGCCAATTGGCCAGAGCTTTCCGTGCGTGGTGGCATTTGACTTTTGTGAATGCGCTCATCCTCAGAACATCTCACTGCAAGATGCCTGAATAAAACACCATTTCGCTTAGCGGAGAGATGTGATATGTCAGTGGACCCGAAACTGGCTGGCTGTTTGGCAACGTATTCAAGCTGATTTTCGGAGCACGAGCACACTAATGCGTGCTCCCGCACACTCCCCCTCAACATCTTCAGCGACAGCAGACACAGAAGAGCCTGACTGGCCCAGACGGAACGTTGAGAAACGCCGTCTCGGCCTTGCCGTGATCGTGGCATCGTACGAGAGGCAGGAAACAGTCGATGCCGATGGTATTCCGTGTGTGCACGAAACCAGCGAAGACTTGAAATCCCTGGAAAGTAGTATAAATATACAGTTCCAGCTCTCGAACAGATGATTTTTCAACCATCACAAACTTCATCTGATCTTTTCAAATCACAAAAACATCACCCGCAAATCCTCAATTCAGAACCTCTTATCTTCCATCATGACCCTCCAGGCCGGCCAATACTCCATGCAATGCTGGAACAGCACCCGCAACCCCAATGACATGAATCGCCCGAAGCTCATTTATCAGTGCCTCCAGCTGATCAAGGCCCTTCAAGCTCGCTTCACCAACGGCGAGATTGCCATCCCTTCCAGGGACCAGAAGGAAACGCGTCAGGGCGTCGAGATCTGCATCCTTTACCGCCCGGAGTTGCCCATCTTCGATGACATCGCGTCTTTCCTGACGCGCACTGCCAACGAGAAGTCTCTCGACTACCAGGACTTCGTCAAGCAGGACATGGGGGTTACGCGCTACTTCAACGACGAGGAGATTCGCAACGTCTCGCTGCTCGCTGCCCCGGTTCCGGACGGTCTGACGGAGGACAAGATCGCCGAAGTGGCCAAGTCCGTCACCGAGTATGACGGCTTCAATGCGAACCATGACTGGAGTAACTCCATTCCCGCTGAACAGCGCGCCACGCAGAGGTTCCAGATCACCAGACGCAGTCTCCAGAGGCTTCACGAGAAGGAAGGCCAGGACCTCCGCGGTGAGATCAGCAACCTCCTGGACGGCTTCAAAGCTGCTCAGGGCGAAACCAAGACCGCTTGGCAGGTCATCGCAATGATAGCCAAAGGTGTTGTCGCGGTTGGTGGTGTCGGTGCGATTGGTGGTGCTCTTGGAGGAACGGTGTACTGTGTCTTCATCGTGTCCGTCTGGGTCGGTGTCGGTTTCGCAGTCGTCATTGGTGCAGCCTTGTTGGCCATTGCCGCTGTGCTCGGATGTGAGTATGAATTTGTTACTCCAGTGTTGCATTGAATAACGTCTTTCTCAGTCGCAGGATACCTTGCCGTCAAGGACGCTCGGAATGTTCTCCTTCTCGTGAACGACACGCCATCCGACATCTTTCCGCTGAGAGATGACGTCAGGAATGGCGAGAGGAAAGTGGTACCTGAGGTCATCCCAGCCACTGCTCCCAATTCAGACTTCGTCTCTGCCAGCTTCTTCGTGTACGAGAAGTACAGGATTGCCGGTCAGTCGTTCGGAAGCTACGGATCAGCCTTTGGCGTCTCCTTCAAGGGCGGTCAGGGCGAGTTCAGTGTTGGCATGGACTGTCCGAACTCGTTCTTCGGCGGCAACAACTCCATTGAAGTGTGCACGGGCAATGACCCTGGTAGGGCTGCTCAGATGGCTTTGGATTCGGGCTGCATGCATGGGTGGACTGACAATCCTCGCGTGGATGTAAAGATCGCTGATCACTGGGGCAACGTGAACTGGGGTAGGGCCATCGCCATGGGTAAGTAGGCGTGGATGTCCAATCTCGACTGCAGGGTCCATGGTGGTGAGGGCAGTGTTTTGGAGAAGGAATGCGTTGCTTTGGCTCTTTCGTCAATTTTGAATTCCGATAAATTGCAGATCAAGTTCAGGTTGTCTACTCAGCAAGCGCACCTATGGTACCTTGTTCTACGGGGAAAATGGCTTCAAGTGTTTGCACAATGATGACAGCGTTATAGCTCGTGGTACCTCTTTAGTGAACTTCATGAGAAACTCGTTCATGATGACTCTTACTTTTTGCATGACCAGGAATGCCAGAGAGAGACCATTGACAATATATTACACGAATCATGAATGCAATGATGGAAATGCAAACTAAAAAGACATGACATCTTCGAAGCTATCTTGCACACAGATATTCTCCTTTGCGAATGCTCTATACCGGTCCAGGATATCAGTTTTGCTTATTCCATCGTGTTGCGGGTTGAATGAATAATGGGAGACTAAGCCTCGGCCATCGACAGCGGCGTCTGCGCAAACAGGAACATGTCAGTTTCAGTTGATTTATGGTGTGAAAGTAGAAGATCCATAAGCCAAGAATGCAGATGGTAATAATGTGCAATGAACTTGCACCATCTGGAAAATGAAACAAAGTGAGGCAAATGATAACAAACGATTACTTACGTCTCTTTGTCATAAAGGGCATGATCACACTCAAGTGCTGCTCATCATCAGCCGGAATTGGTTGGCTCGCTATCAAGTCCAAACCCCAGATGGCAACGAACTGGATGCCGAGCCGCAGGTATTCGTAGTCCCATGTACGAAACTTGTATCGCCAGAGCGTACGGTCCTCTATTCGGGAAAGGAAGCTGTAGTGCAACTGAGCACCGGCCGGCCACCACCACCATCCACGGCCGTAGTCATAATCAATAGAGTGCACAGGAGTGGAATCCACAAATGGCGAACCCTGTGTGCCAGGTGCCAGTGGAAGCCAGCGGTGGCCTTCATATGGAGGAGCGAAGTTGTCATCCGGCGACCAGCCATTTGGCCCCAGGCCTCCCAGAATTTCCCAGTTGGGTAAGTGTGAAGCGCGCCATGGTGACTGGGTCAAATTCTGGGGAAAGGGGCGAGAAAGCTCGGGTAGATATGGCCTGAGAGCGCCGAGGTGCCGGTGCACCCAAGCAAGTGGCGACTGATTGACGACATTGGCAGAGACGAGGAAGTATTCGGGGTGCTCTAACTTGGTTTCGACCAAGGTCGGAATGGCGGTGTCTTCAATGAAGACAACATCGTCATCCATCTTGATGTAGAGGCTGTGCGGTTCGATTTCTCCGTATGCGCCCGAGTAGTCGTGCCAGCTAAATGAAACATTCTGGCGTCGGTACTGTGGAACAACCGCGATACGAGAATCGAGCCACGCGAGGTCCACTGTGTCATTGGTGCGAGCGACAAACACGACTTCGTCCAGAAAGCCGCCGTTGACTGCCAGATTCCTCTGTTGTGCATTGATGTATCTGTAAGTCTCGTTTCAAATGTCCTTGCTGCTGATATGGCTCACCTGCAGGTAACAGTCCAGTATCGACACTGTTGCCCTTCGCCCATAAAAAACAAGACCAACAATTTTGAATCCCTGAGGTTTTTTGAAGTCGGGGGATGGCCCTTCCAACGGTGAGTCCTTGGCTACGACGGACCAATTGTGTTCCAAGGTTTTGCGCTTTGGGGAGCTGAACAGAGGCGATTCGGCGGACTGCGAGCAGCTGTGGAACACCAAGAGTATGAAAAAGAAAACAATGCCAGCGGGGACCAGCGCCCTCGAATTGAAGGGCGGAGACCGAAGAATCTCCATTTCCTCGTTACGAGCGTTAAAAGTAGAGATCCGATTGAGCGTCAAAGGAAAGACATAGGTTGAAGGAACAGGATTCAGGAACTGTGAAATGGAAGGAACAAGCCAAGGAGACCAAGCAATAGAATCGCGCTTGGCCGGCGGTTTCTGAGTGCTTTTTGTTGACTGCGGGAGCTTATTTCGTTTCGAAGATGCGGCGAATTCCCGTGGCACTGGAATGGCCGAAAAATTCGTTCCTCGGTTTTCATTCGACGAACCCGTCCCTTCGCAGAGACGAATTGAGGGTACGCGACGGTCCGGAATGAAGTAATCAACCCTTTCGTTGCCTTTGCAATCTTCTGAATGCCTTTTCCTATCTGGTGTCCACTCCTGCATATCACCTCCGCCCCCTCCACCAACTGTTCTTTCTTCACTTGTTCGTTTTTTTGCGCCCACCGACGCCACCGGTTGACCTGACGATGACCCCCACCTTTTGCAGCCTTGCATGGCTTTCCGAAAAACTACTATCGACATGTACACCGAGTTTTTTGCAGTCATACCTTGCCGCCAGGGCAGGTGAATCGGGTGCATCTTCAGCCGCCAGGCCTCCGGTCAAGTCGACACGCACAGCTTACCTGGATGGCCTCCGCGGCGTGGCAGCTCTGTTTGTCTTCTTTGGCCATCTGATGTGGACTTACCACGGGTGGATAGAGTTTGGATGGGGTGACGGGCCATTCAATCGTCGCATCCTCCAACTGCCTGGTCTCCGGCTCATGTACTCTGGTCATGCCATGGTTTCGCTCTTTTTCGTGGTCGGCGGCTATGTCTCCTCGGCAAAAGCAATCAAGCTCGCGCGGCAGAAACCGCATCAGCACGAAAAGGTCTACCTGACACTGACCTCGTCTCTCTTCCGACGCGGGATTCGCCTTTACCTGCCTGCTTTGACCTCCACCTTCATCACCATGTGCACCATCCGTCTCGGTTTCTGGGAACCCGCCAGGCAATACATCGCCATGCCTTATATTTCCACATCCGACAACCACCACGTACAGTTGCCAAGTCTCGGCGCTCAGCTTGCAGATTGGTGGAGCCAGTTCATGGGTTTGACGAACATCTGGTCTTACTACAACCATGTGTATTGGCAGCCATACTACAACCAATACGATCCTCATCTGTGGACAGTGCCCATGGAAATGAGAGGAAGCCTCGTTGTCACCCTGGCACTCCTGGGACTCCTACGATGCCGTGCTTCGTGGCGGTTCGTTCTCATGACCGCGTCAGTTGTCTTCTGCGTGTACTGGGACCGCTGGGAGTGCATGGAATTCATCCTCGGTGCTATGTTGGCAGAAGGACATATGGTGATTTCTGAGATGGCAGAGAGTCAAGACTGCGCGCAAGGTCTCCTTCGGCACGATGATCAAAGGGAGGATGGTAGGTCAAGTGTTGAGCAGGAGATGGAGATGATGGAAATGCTTCTCGAGAAACCCGCATGGATGACCTCTATCACTTCGTCTCCCACCCAAACCATGATTCGGTGGGCTGGAAACACTACCGCGCGCCGGAGCTTTCGGATTGCCCTGTTTTTCCTTATGCTTTATTTCTTCGCCGCCCCGAGCCACCGCTACGAGACCTGCACCGGCTACTCGATCATGCCATATCTGGTACCAACGAGCATTTCGGACCCGAAACGCTTCATTCACGCCATTGGCTCAGCCCTCCTGGTTATCTCGGTCTCTTCAACACCACTGTTGCAGAAGGTCTTCAATCACCCGGTTCCCCAGTACCTGGGGAAAATCAGCTACGCGTTGTACATCTGTCACGGGCCAGTGATACACATGGTTGGAATGTACTTGACACCGACAATCTGGTCCATAGTAGGATACGAAACCATGGCAGGATGGTTGTTTGGATTCTGCACTGGCAGTTGCGTGGTGATCGTGATTGTGCTGTGGGCTGCAGACTTGTTTTGGAGAACGGTTGACACGAGATGTGTCACGCTCGCTCGGTGGTTTGAGGGTGTCTGCTTTGAGAAAGAAGACTGATATCATCATCTCGAACAAAGCTTTGCTAATTTCGCTATGGTATTAAGTTTGTATTAATCCTTAACTCTGACCTAAATGTGTGGCAGATAACGCAATCTAATGCACTTAAGAAGCAACTCCTGAGCATACAAAAACTCCACCACTGCGGGACTATTGATAGCGCGAGGCTCTCTTCTTTTGAAGATTATTCGCGGAATTACCCACGTGTTAAATAAATCATATCCCGAGATTCATTTCTCTTTCACATTGTATGTCTGCTTTTTCCGGCTAGGAATCATGAAGCTCGTATAACGAGGAACGCATATGCGCTCTGGCAGGCATAAGCAAGGAAACGACATGAAAGCACCGCCGCGTGCTTTTGAAGCACTAAAAGCGGGGAGAACAGCAGGAATTCTCCTCGTAGTCTTCCTCCTTGTGCCTGGCGCTGTCACATTTTTCGAACGTGCGCTCCATCCCTTCATGCTTCAGGAATGGAGGAAAATCCCCCTCCTGAAAGAGGCAGAACAGAAGACGTCAAAATTTAATAATGTGGCAACTAGCATTGTGACCAGGCGATGAGAGCCTCAGCACCATTAAGTTATCATAATTTGAAGTACCAAAGTGGGTGCTCTGACCAATCAGAACCCCCGCACGCCGCAGATGCCCAACGATGAGATCGAAACTAGTCGCGTCAGCCTACAGACGCTCCACTTCACCCACCATAGCTTGGACTGCTTCGCTACTCCTGATGGACTTTGAAAGCTTCGATATGTGGCAATAGGATAGCTCGGGGCATTTTTATACGGATAGGTTTCATCAGAGTGTTGAGTGTCAATACCAAAGCACGTCGCGCAATTCAAGCTCATTTACTTCTCCATTATAGTTGGTAGTCCGCTGTCTTCTCCCATCCATTACATCAAAATCAAGCTTGCAGTATTAGAACTTTAGTTTGATGAGTCTCCAAATCAACCCTTATAGTATCGTGCACTGCCGTAGTGTTACGATTTGCCCATACGTCCCTCACGTTAAAAGCTGCCTCGTCTCCGATAAGGCCCGGGATTTGGTCAAGCGGGATGGTGACTGACGTGGTCAAGTTCCCTTCGTTGAACGCCAGGACGACTGTTCTCTCGGAACTCAGCGGACCAGTCCAGACCTGGATTTCCTTCTCTCTGCTCGATGCTTCCAAGTACTCCACGGCCCTTCCGAGACTATCTTGAGAGATGGCTAAGATGTCAGGATTTTTGAGAACGTCCAAACTCTCATTTGAAAGTGCACGCAGATCTGCTCCAATGATCAGGGGAGACTTCAGAGCCGCCCAAAAGCTCATATGCGTCTGCTGCTCATACAGAGTCATGTTCCCATTGCCGATCTCAAGCATGTCCATGTCGGCCCAGCTACCTGGCTTCTGAAAAGCCGCAATTTCTCGCATCTTTCGGATAATGGTCAATACACTGCACCCTGCATAACCCGTATTGAGGCAATACGCCGTCTTGCACTGCGAGAGAGTTGGATCAGCGGCGCGCTCTTGACCAGGGATACTACGATACTCACAGCACAGTCTTTTCCAGTGTCACCAAATGTATCCGTAATATCTCCAGACATCCGATACGATTGACCAATCTCTAATGGTCGTTCTGTCAGTATAATGGCCGTGTCAGAAGGAATGATAACGTACGGTCAGCCCAGAACCACGGAAATTGATGGCCCCATTGACATAAAGAGTAGAAAATATCTCTCCCACTATTCAGCAGCGCATCGCGCATGATGCCGAATCGCACCTGCGGGCTCTCTACATTCGCAGCAAAGCCCCCACAATTGTCATACTTAAGATAATCCACGGTCCACTCCGCATACGTAGCAGCATCAAGCTCCTCATATGCCCAGGACCCGGGTGAGAAGCCACAGTCATGGATACCAGCATCGCTGTAGATCCCAAGCTGTAGACCGCGGTCGTGAATGTAGTCGGCGATGCCTTTGATGCCGCCTGGTAGTTTCGTCAAGTTGGCCTGCTGGCGACCGTCGACGGATCTTTCACTAGCCTGCCAACCGGCGTCCAGGGTCAATACAGTGTAGCCAGCATCACGCAGTCCAGTGGAAACTAGAAGATCTGCTGTCTCTTCGATGGTTTGTTGGTCGAAGTTGTCTTTGAATGTGTTCCAGCTTTAGTGATCTGCTCGTCAGACGAAGAACTGTTTGCAATGATACTTCAGAAGTCTTCTTACCTATTCCAGCCCATCTGTGGCGTTTCGGCCATGAGACTCACGGCTATGGGGGTGATTGACATACAAGTACTAAGAAAAAACGGTGTGCGCTTCATCTCCAGCCTTTGCAATGGAATGTATGCAATTGTCAGAGGCTGTACGTAGGAGTGCAATACCTCAAAGTCTTCCTCGTGGTGATGAAAGAAAAAAATATGGAACCATTGGAATATAACCAATTCTTCCACTGCCACGCTCGGACAGGGAAAAGGAGGGGTCGAAAATCGAAGCGGGCGGAGCTCCGAGACTTGTTCCGAACAAAAATACAAGCAAGCTCTTTGCCGCTTCCCCGCCCCGAGAACCCCCAAATCAAGAAACCCGCAACTCTGCAATATCGCACAGCAGCAAAGAAACTATTGAGCGCTCAAGAATCCTACGTTTCGTTTCAAGATGTCCCAAACCATGTCCAATTTTCTGAGGCTTGTCCTCTTGAACTTGCTCTTCCTTGCGTCGGCCAGCTTCGCAAGAGCCCCTTTGAGTTATGTTGCTGAGCCGGCAGATCTCTATTCTCCCGCGAAATCCGATGACATCGTTACCGTCCTGGATCTCATCCGCTCCCGCTCAGACACGAGCAAGCTGGCCCAAGTAATTGAAAAGCCTGCTGGTCAGTATTTTCGAGGATAAATCACCATCTCATTCTTTTCCTCGATCAAGTTTCGTGTTGACAAAGCGTGATCAGGATTTACGAAAGCGTTCAACACATACCCGTCCTGGAATTTCACCTTTTTTGCCCCGAGCGACGAGGCGTTCAACAACACTGGCTCATATTTTGAGACGTATTCGAAAACACCGTAAGTAAATTTCTAATGTTGTGAAGCGCTACTAAGCTGAACTCCTCGTGCAGGAAAGGAATATGGTGGATTGGCAACGTGATCGACCACCATTACATCCCGAATACAGCTCTCGAGAAAGGGGACTTTAACAGCACACTAAGCCGAATCCAGGTGAACATTGAAAAATAATGATGCTTCGAGTCGAGTCGTATACTGAATATTTGGTAGACCGGGAGCTACTTGTATATAAGGGCGCAAATGTTAGAGAACAGTCTGGTACTCAATGGTGTTGCGCGGGTCATCGAAGCCGATATACCCGTCACAAATGTAAGCCTCCGATGATTTCAACAACGCACAAATCTAACAGTAATCTTCCAGGGCGTGGTGCATATCATTGACCGGATTCTTGACCCCTCTGCACAGGTTTTTGAGAAGGATCTCCCAAAGGTTGATCAGAAGTTCATCGCTGGCAGCTGCTCGAACCCGGAGCTACCATATTGCTGAACTATCATCGAATGGAGATGTCATTTGATCTGCGGTAAAGCATCCGCCGGATGAAGCCAACTCTGGTCTGCTTGGCGAGCACAATGAGCATGGGATTTCAAATGCAGATGGACAATGTTTCCTCACGAGTTACTTCATATCAATCAAAACGTGAACTTGTCCGATATCCGCGCCTTCAACACCTGAGCTCACAAAGCTCCACAGTTTCGAGGGTTGGGGCTCTGATGGATACGGAGGCGATTCGTGGCCGGGGAGCGGGGCAGGTGTCGGAAGAGAGGAGCCGCCCCGCCACTTGATTGCCCGGCACCGATCCGGACGCGCAAAGTACACGACAGGGTTCCCAGCCATCGTTGGAGAAAGATTTAGAGTATGCATATGGTTAAATAAACGCCAAAGTAACAATTTTTGCTGTGAAATATCCTAGTATTTGTTCCATCTACGTGTTTGTCCTCAGTTTTGATATTCGGCGCCCTCATGAGAGTCCAAAAATGCGTCGCCTTGATCCTCATACCCGAGGCTCTCTGCTTAGTAGCAGACATCCCAAGTGTCTTCGGACCCGTGTACCCAATGAACGCACACTCCGAAGACGTAACACCCTTCCTCAAGTCCCGCCCAAAAGACTTCGTCCATCCCGGGATCTGGCACACGCACGATGATCTCGAGCGCATCCGCACCAACGTCGAAGCGCGCAACGAGCCCTGGGCATCGACCTACGACGCCTTCCGCACCGACAGCTACTCGCTCAGCAACTACACGATGCGCGGGCCGCACGCGGTGCTCGCGCGCGGCGGCACCAGCAACTACAGCAGCTTCACCGCGGACGCGCGCGCCGCCTGGCAGAACGCGCTGATGTGGTACATCACGCGGGACGACGCGCACCGGACGCGCAGCACCGCCATCCTCGACGCGTGGGGCTCCGGCTTGGCGGACATCGTCGGCACCGACCGGTCGCTGCTGGTCGGGCTCGAGGGGGACTTGTTCGTCAACGCGGCCGAGATCATGCGCTGGGAGGGCGGCTGGACGGAGGCGGGGTCGTCGTGGCGAGGGGGTGCGGGCTTCTCGGTGCAGCTGTACTGGCTGTTCTCGCGGCAGAGCATCCCCATCGGGCAGGCGAACTACGGCATGGTGAGTATCAAGGCGCTGCTGAGCTTTGCTGTGTACCTGGACGATGTGGCGCTGTACAACTACGCTGTCAATGAGTTCGTCAATAACCAGTGCGCTGGGCTGCTTGCGATGTACGAGCCGGAGACGGGGCAGTCTGTTGAGGCTGGAAGGGATCAAGGTAAGCGGGCAGATTCTCTTTGTAACAGCTCCCCAAGTTCAGGGCTCTGATAAACGCAACAGGACACACCCAATCGGGAATGGCCTGGACAGCATTGGGTGCCCGTGTTGCCCAGTCACAGGGCGCTGACCTCTATTCTTTGGGGGGTAATTTGCTGTTGAAGGCTGCGGAGTACGCGGCAGCTTTCAATCTCAACCAAACAGTGCCGTACGACCCAGAGTGGTATCGGTGCGAGGCAGTCCTGGTTGGTGGTCCTTGGGCCAATATCTCGACAGACTCGTTTGGAGTAAGAAGCGCATTGCCTGTCTGGGATCTACCCTATTATGAGTTTGTGAAACGAAGGGCACTGGAAGGAAAGTGGATTTCTCAAGCGAGGCTATCTAATGGTTATTTTGAGGGACATGCCACCGGAGGAGATCATCCAAGCTGGGGTGACCTCTTATGGGCTTGATTAAGCTGCTCTCACAGCCTCGTCCCAGAAAGAGTTGGAGTGACTGAACAATTATTCACGCTCTTGGTGTACCTATTAATCGAACGTTACATGAACAGAGAGTACGATAGCTAAACAAAGTCCATAGCCACGAAAAGGAATTTCAAAGATACAAGGCTCAATTATTCGTCATTTTGCTATTTCAATGGTCAGCTGAGGAGAATGCTGGCGACCTGCACTTGTCCGGTTGATGTCGCCGTACGATTGGTGGTATAATTCCCCCACGGAGCTCCTCCGGGAGATGGCCCGAGTCCCGCCCAACATGGGAAGTCTCGGACCGTTGGATCCTTGTATGGAAGCTCATTCGCTGATTGCACCAGGGTCCTGAATCCGAAATCCTAGGCATACTCTATTTTGTTGGTGCCATCTTAAAGTAGTTTGACAAGTTCACAAACGTCTAAAGCACAGCAGCGCCGTTCCGCGCCTCCGCCCACGAAGCGTACTCGAGCCGCAGACACACCGGAACCCAATACAGCGTGAGCAAGGTCCACACCATCCCCCACACGAACGGCGCGACCCAGCCGATGCCGTAGGCGTAATCAACGTCCAGCGTCCACACCAGCGCGGCCGTGCCCAGCGCAGTAACGACGCCGCCGAGGCTCCAGAACAGCGACAGCGCGCGCAGCATGTAGCGGAACCGGTAGCTGCTGCGGTAGCGCAGGTCGAAGCTCTCTCTGTACTCGGTGCCGCCGCCGCCGTCGGCGGCGACGATGTCCTCGACGACGGCGCAGATGCCCGGGCGGAAGACGGCGCCGGCGGGACAGGTGGAGATGCGGACGGGGGCGGCGCGCTTGCACTGGTGCAGGAGGTCGCGCAGCAGGGCGTCGGCGGCGAAGACGAAGAGCACGCTGGGCACAGGCATAGCGATCAGGCGCTCGATAGGGCTGGGGTAGGCGGTGCCGACGACGAGCTCGGTAGCGGCGACGATGATGGCAAGCAGGAGGACCCAGTGCGTGTGGTCGAAGTAGGCGCGAGGGGCGCTCTTGGGCCGGCAGTGCGATGCCACCTTCCAGAGGTGGTAGCCGCGCAAGAAGAACTCGAGGATCAGCGTGCCCCCGGTCAGGGCGGTGGTGATGAGGAAGATGGTGGCGTTGGACAGGCGCGTCGAGAAGCTGAGGGAGTAGTACAGCGCGACCGGAATGACGCAGCAGTCTATGACCAGAAGCGCCCAGAACCGCGCGATCTTCTTCTTCCGCGTGTGCAGCGTGTAGTGAAGCTTCGGAAGCCCGAGGGGATCCAGGTTCAGATGCTCGTTATTGCTTGCTCCGCCATCTCCGCAGTACGGTGTGCTGTTCTGTGACATCTCTGTTTCCGACATACTGAAGACGGACACGCGGCTTCACCCTCTGACCCAGCCAGCTCTTGTAGCAAGTGTAGGTGATAGAAGCTATAGCGATGGCTCATTTCGTTGTCGTGACGCTCGAGCTCCAGCGTGTGCACCCGGCCTCCCGCGTCCGCCCCGCAGTCGACCGGGTACACTAAACTATAAAGGCAATTGCACCATATCGCTGACTCCGGACATTATTCTATCGGCTGGTTCAGTAATCAACAGTGGGCCGGAACGAAAGGGCCGTCTTGCTTCGCACAAAGGAATTTAAGGGAAATAACGCGCGCATCAGACGCGTGGACCCGTAAAGCGTCGGATAGGACCGGTAAGCTTACTCGGATAGACAAACTGGACATCTTCGTGTCATGTACGTCGGTCTCCCACAAGTGGACAACGTAGCTGCGAGCAAGAATTTCGAATCGCCCCGATGAGGTGTTCGTCGTGGATGGAAACATCGCCCCAAAGGCTGCTCGGCCTTGATGACATGACGAGGCAATCTCTATATCGTCGTGTCAGAGGATGCTCGGGCTTTGGGCGTTAGCTTTGCAACCTCAACCGATGGAGAATTGTTAAGCCAATGAAAGGATGTTTTCACGCGTGCAATGACTGTTATAGGTGGATCCAAAGCAAAACGCGGAGTTAGCTGTCCCAAAATTGCTACCGGATCCAAAGCACCAGGGTTGTGACTCACCTGCTCATCCTTCGACACCGAAGAATTGGAAGAAAAAAGTAAAAAGACGATCTCGAGAGTTTGTTGATATCCAGAATTGCAGATAGAAAAGCGGGGCTTATGCCTTCAGTTGAGTTCAATTTCAAATGGTCGTGCTCCCTGCTAGCGCTTCTTTTTTGTTTGCTGTAAGGTCACTTTTTGCTGTTTTGATCTTAACGAAGAACAGCAATATCTCAAACGACAGCGCCGAAAGCGCCACCTGGAACCAAAACACAATCCTATAGCTCTCCCGCCTTCCTCTATGCTCCGTCTCCACGGCTATGATATCCGCGACGCCCAAGGAGAGAGTGATTCCAAGCTGGACGACGCCATGGATAAGAGCGCCGGCGACTCTGTGTCTCTTGAGGGGCATCTGATCCATCACCTGTGTACTCTTCAGCAAAAAAAAAAAAAAAAAGGAAGTTCATCGACTCCGTGGCGGGTAGACTTACAAAGACATTGCTCACTGTGAAGGTTGGATCCGTCGCGATGGCCGTGACACCCATGCCCGGAAATGGCCAAGCCCTGTAACTGGCGCTGGGAGGCATGAGGGCAAACCAGCAACGGCGGCACGATCCACGCCGCGCACAGCATGAAGATGTCCATGCTGCCCCAGCACAGGACCAGCACAACGAACAGCGGGCGCATGTACTTGACCTTAAACACGCCGAACAGGAGGAGCGGGTTCTTGGCCCTCCAGCTTTCCCAGTAGACGGCGACCATGATGATGACCCTGATAAACGATACTACTGAGTGCGAACGGTGTCCGCGGACAGGGGACGATGGACAGCCGGTGAGCCGCTCCGTGCATGACGTGGAGTCCAGCGTCGTTCTCCATTTGCTGTTTCTTTTCCTCCACTCCCACCCGGATCGGCCGAACATATGCGCTATGACTCCCTCGGTTAGACATTGCTCGGGATTTCGGGTTGAGCCTCTGAGATTAGGCGCGGGATGACTTAAGGCTCATCGCCCGTTGATTTCCTGATTTGGTAAGACTCGCGCGAACCCGCGCTCCATTGCCCCGCCAAGACCGGCCGCAACGCAATGACGAAGCGCGCTCTATTGTGTTCCAGAAAGGCGTATGCCGGAATGGTCGGAACACTATCGTTTCGCATTCAAGTATGCTGCTGGCGTCTTGTTCTCAAGCTGGTATCACGTATCAAGACCTCCGGCTCTTTTTATTGAACCGAATTCGACTGTGTTCTTCATTCACATCTTCGTTTATAATCCTCCATCCTGCTATTTCAACCAACACACCATCTTCATCCCTCACTTGTGCCCTTTCTCCCCACGAGGCTGCCAGATATCACGACTGTTTCCGGACTGGAATCAACCAAGTCAAGAAACACGGGCGCACACATCCACGAAACTGAGTTCGACGTGGTCATTGTTGGCGCCGGCATTTCTGGCATCAACGCAGCCTACCGTATTCAAACCCAGCTACCAGTCGGCACTACCTATACTATCCTTGAGGCGCGCGAGAACATAGGCGGAACCTGGGATTTGTTCAAGTACCCGGGCATTCTGTCTGACTCGGACCTCTACACCTTCGGCTTTCCCTGGAGGCCATGGATGAGCGAGCGCTGCATAGCCGAGGGTCCAGCCATCGTCAACTACATGAAAGAGGCGGCCGCCTCGGAGTACATCGACGAGCACATCAAGTTCCGCCACAGGGTCCAGACGGCCAACGAACTGCAGAAGTGGCGGCTGGATATCAGCACGGGAGAGGCGGAGACGCTCTACGCAAACTTCCTCATCATGGGAACCGGCTACTACGACTACGAACAGCCCCTGAGCGCCACAATCCCCGGCCTAGATAGCTTCCAGGGAGAAGTCGTGCACCCGCAGTTCTGGCCGCCTGACCTCGACTACATCAACCGGCGGATCGTCATCATCGGGAGCGGCGCGACCGCAATCACACTCCTGCCCAGCCTGGCCGATCGCGCGGCCCACGTCACAATGCTGCAGCGCTCGCCCAGCTACATCGTCAAGCAGGAGCTGGTCAGCGGCCTGGACAACTCCATCCGTTCATTTTTCCCTGAAGCAGCCGCCTAGCGCATCATCCGCCGGCGCCATCTGCTCATGACCTACCTCTTTTTCTTCTTCTGCCGCGCCTTCCCGCAGAAAGCGCGCAGCCTCCTCCGCGGCGGCACCGAAAAGAAGCTCCCCCCCCCCCACCACCATCGGCTACGATCCACACTTGAACCCGAAATACAACCCGTGGGACCAGCGCCTCTGCTGCTGCCCAGATGGCGACTTCTACGGCACGCTGCGCAACGGCAAAGCCAGCGTCGCGACCGATACGATCGCCAGCGTCACGCCAACCGGCATCACGCTCGCCTCCGGCGTCACGCTCGCGTGCGACCTGATCGTCACGGCGACGGGACTGAAGCTGCGGCTGGGCGGCGGCGTGCGGATGGTAGAAGTGCCCAACGCGGCGTGGACGCTGGGCGCGGACGCTGCGGCGCAGCTGGTCGCGCGCCTGCACGGCGGCGGGGTGCGGCCGGTGCCGTTCTGGAGGCTCAGCAGCGGGTATGTCGGTAGGGCGCAGGAGCGGCTACCGAAGGCTGGGGATAGGGGGCCGTGGGCGACGCGGTGGAGCTACTTTTCGGATTTGTGGAATGCGAAGGTGGGGAATATCAAAAAGGGGCTGGAGTTTCGACGTGTCTCTTCTTAGTTGCTTGTTTGTGTTCAGTCGAGGCGTGCAACTGTTGGGTACTTGTATGAGAATAGAAAAATTCTGTAGATACAGTACAATGCATAGACAGTTCGAAGTAATTTGAGAATTTGATAAGTCTGAGGTCTGGTAGAAGACGTGAGCGGACGAAATGACACCCCAATTCTTCATCCTCTTCCTCCTCTGGAACTGCCATCCCCAGCGCTTCCTGAACTACCATGAAGTGGCCCACATTGATAATGACTGACAGAATGGCGGTTTACCGACTCGGCTTTTTCCAACCATCCTCGGTGACCCCCCGAACTTCCAGAGCGCAGAAAAGACCCCTGTCCTACTCGCGCTGGGTGAGACTCTGGTTTGACAGCTCGATGCAAAATTCCAAGCAAGCTCTTTCGATCTTGGTTGACCGCACCAGATCCGGATCCCTAGTCTTCTTTTGGAAACTTTATTCCTCATCTTCCTATTCTTTCCCATATTGAACAATTGATGGTTATAGATAAAGTGTATTAGTCTTGGCATGGCGTCGTCGGTGGTGAAGTGGGGGGCTCACCTTATATTGACTCTCTACACTAAAATATATACGGCTATCGAATACTAAGTAATATTCTAACACTTTATCCTAGTCACCTCCTCTTCTCCCTCTTCCTCCTCATCAGCTTCTCACTGCTCGTCCTTTTCTTCTTGATCCTGATTCGCAGCCAGCTCCACCTCCATCAACCTGACAAAAGTCTTAAAAGGGAACCAAAAGATACCTGCCCTATTCCTTCCTTAGTAGCACTAAAGTTCAGCCTTTATGAACTCCAGACACTTCTCATCTAGCTAACGTGAGGAAAGCAATAGGTCTATTAAGGTTGTTTGAAAGCAGCATCGGGTAGATACGTAAAGGATATGAAGGACTCTACTATAAGGTAGACCCTCGAGAACAAGTATAACAAACTGTAGGCTCCTAAAAGAAAAAGGTATATGTAGGTTAATACCCCACCTAGAGGATTATACTTAAAGTAATCACTTACCCTGGCTATAGAAGAAAACAAGTGCCATCGCAAAGAGTATCGAACGGGAGCTCCTTTGGGGGGTTTTATGTGTGAGAGTGCAGAGAAAAAACGTGCAAACTATCGTAATCATTGATGCAAGAACTCGCAAGTAACCAGCGTAGCTTGTCTCAGGGCGTGTAGACCCAATAATCCCACGTAGGTATCCGACGGCATCGCAAGTTACCAAAAGTATCTCCGACACGTAGTTGCAGTTAAGTGCTAGAATTTTCTGGTCGACTCCTCGTTCGAATTTTACCATCATACTGCTCGAAAAAGCGCGAGTCCATAATGTTCCCTTTGCAAACTTTTGACATAAAACATAACGCCGCCCACGATTCCTTGCTTTCATTAGCAGATATAGTAGTTGGTTTTGCAACTTCGAGGGGCTTTTTCCACTAAAAGACAAAACTAAGTAGTGCATATAGAGTATATACGAGGGTATTCAGCTCTAAGAGACTAATGGGAAGCTGCCAAACGAGGCGGTAAATACACTAGATGATAGAAAATGACGCTTGTATAGTAATGATCGATTTAGCGAACATGTCGGCCTTGCTTTTGTCTCTAATTTCTTCTTTTGGCACGAGAAGAATGAGATCCGGTCTTTCCCGAGCAAGGAACTTCAGGCCGGCTAGGGTCAATGTAAGCCGTCCACGTTTACATGGTAGAAATTTTTGTTCTTCGCTGAGAGCGCCCGTATTAATAGCGAAGCCACCAATCAGAGCGTAAAAGGCGTGCGTTGTAGTCCATGGAATATGTCCAGAGTATGGTGTAGCTTCCCGATCCGTATTCGCCATCTCAATGTCATGGTCTGTTGGCCGTTGTTTTTCTGACTATATTTCAACCTTGAACTGTTGAGCATCCTGTCTTTGTGACCATGCAGTAAATGCAACCTGAAGTGCATCATCAGCCTTATGTTGCTAGAAAGTCGACCGCATCATCTCACATATTATATAAGAGGGGAAATGGGTGAACAAATCGGAATACAAAAAAAAGATCCGCAAATTCCAATCTGTAGCCAGTTCAAGACTTCTGGAATAGAGCAAAAGGACGGATCACGTCCGATTACTCATTGTAGCCTAGGGGTCTCTTAACTACCCCCTGGCCTTAACCGGAAAGTTGACTGGCGCATAAGACCTCGACAAAGACGAACATTATTTTCTTGAGGAAGGTTATAAGTCGCTTAATATTACTCACCATCTCTGGTGCTAATATTCTAAGGATTAACCAGCCAACTTTCCGCCATTTCTACGGTGTAATCTAGTATCTGGGATCTAGCTTTCTTCGATTCGGAAGGTAGCTTTTATGCTTAGAAAGGTTAAGGTGCACGGCCTTCTAAATATAGAGCAAAAGGGTAATAAGACAGCTTTATAAGATGGTAAACGAGCCGCGATTGGTCGGTTCGGGATGCTAGGACGCAGTAAGGTTCCCCGATGAATTCCTAGAAAGATCCATGATATCAGGAAGACTACTCCGAATGGATTCGAAATGTTGGACGCGAGTTGATGCGTCTAGCAATATATAAGGTTAGGCTTGTGTATTAAGGTAGAATACGAAAGACGTGCCACAGATTAAATTTTATCGGTAGGTATTCTTTTGCTTCGCACGCTATATCTATTACCGGACTTCTAATAGGCGGCTCGGGAAGGTTATACGAGTTGGGAATCTTATTCGAAAAGACGCAAACGGTTAAAGTGTAGAAATCTAAAGCCGGGAAGGAACTGCTGCAGGCGTAATAATTATTTAAGTAGAGGTAATTGTGCTATTACACTGAAACAAGTTTTTATAACAGCTCGGTGGCCAGGCCAAACGTTGTATAACGTTAATCCTGCATGTTTGAATTTGTAGGCAGATAATAGGGATAAGTTAGGCACCCGGACTACGGCCCCGGCCGAAACTGTAATGAACGGACCTTGGAGGGCGGAGAGACGAGGTAACGAAGCCGGTAAAGGCAGTAGGGGTAAAGCAATGCCGAAGTATAAGGGTGTAGTTCAAAGGGCGAGGGTACGAGGTGCGAGAGACGAGGGACGAGGGACGAGGGACGAGGGAGGCAAGCAAGGTCCAATTCAAGGCGTACCAAGTTATACGCGAGGAATACTCATTGCTAGACTAAAGAACTAACTACAAAGCAGAGGGGCGAGCTTTATATATATAAAGAACGAACTAAAATACTAGCTTCCTAATTTATAAGCAGGTAAGTCTAGATCCGGATTTTAAATCAACGAAGGTAAACAAGTAAGGGGTCTATATAAGCCACGTTTATAATAGTAGGCTCTCCTCCCTAGAGGTGAGTTCCTACGAGCCTTTAGCCTAAGGGTCGAGGTTTCGAAGGGTAACGTTTATAGAACGTATTAAGAGCTTTAAGGTCTTTAACAAGGTCGTAAGGTTCCTAGGTTAGTGTCGAGTAACTAGTCTATTTCACGAGGTATTTTAGTTGTCTCCGGGTTGCTTTAACGTCTAGAATCTCTTCTACCCGGTACTCGTCTTCGCCGTTAACGATAACGGGCGGGGGCGGAGGTTAGACTTAATTAGGTAAGAAGTTAGAGGCCGCGGGTTCGAGTAAAGAGACGTGGAATATAGGATAGACTTTTATCGTCCTTAGTAGTTCTAGGCGATAGATATAGGTCGAGATCTTTTCTAGAATAGGAAAGAAGCTAAGGCGTTTAAACTTAAGTTTATCCGAAGGCCTTATTATCGAGATATACCTTCTTAGAAGCTAGACGAGGTTACTAGGCTTAAAGACGGGTAGCGAAATACGGTCTTTATTAGCCTATTCTACGTAGGCGTCTTATATAAATCGAATTTCTTAGCGAAGATAGTTTTCGAGGTTTTCGAGATTCTCTTAGAAGAGGCGTAGGGGTTCGAGGGGGGCTAAGATCGAGTCTTTCTATAAAATCTTATAACGAGGGTAGAAGCTATAGTTTACGAAGAAAGAGATAACCTTAGTCGTAGTCGAGATCGTATTATTATAAGCGAATTCCGTAAGGAAGAGAAAGTCGTTCTAATCGTCTTATTAGTACGAAACGTAGATACGAAGGTATTATTCGAGAATAGCGTTAATACGCTCTATCTAGCCGTCGGTTTACGGGTAGAAAGCTATACTAAAGTTAGTCTTAATAGATAGAGATCTACTAAGAGCTCTAGTAAATTTAGAGGTAAAAATTAAGCCGCGGTTAGATACGAAGTCGTCGGGTAAGCTATATAGTCGAAAAACGTAGTCTCGATAAAGCTTAGTAAGCTCTATCGAATTAAGAGTTATTTAGTAAGAAATAAAGTAAGCTATTTTAGTTAGTCGATCTACGACTACTAGTATAGTATCGAACAAGTTAGACGTTAGAAGTCCCGTAATTAAATTAAGAGAAATAGATTACTAGCGGCGTTATAGTACTTTAAGAAGTTTTAAATATCTATAGAGAGTATATCGGGCGGGTTTAATTCTTTAGTAGGTCTTATAGTTTCGTATAAAACGAGCTACTATCTAGCGTAGACCTAGCTACTAAAAATTACGAGTAATAAGTTTAAATATTACTACTTAGCCTAGGTATCTAGTAGCCGAATACGAGTATCGAGAGCTAATAATTCTTTAGCGGAGGCTGTTAGAGTCTGAAGCCTTAGGATCAAGCCTTAGAGGATCATCGGCAGATCACGTGACGCCAAGCCTTTCTTGTATATAACTTTCCTCTTTCTTCTACGACTTCTTCTCTTTCTCCTTAAGTCTAGCTTAACGTACATAGCGCAATATACCTTTCAGCGATCATCCTGAGGTTGAGCCCTGACATTAGCTAGACTTCCCATATTGGACTTACTGGACATCGGATCACTGGCACAGTCGCGCACTGGAATCACTGGAATCACTGGAATCACTGGAATTACTGGAATCACTGGAATCACTGGAATCACTCGATATGAGTCCTCAAGAGCATGGACAAGAGCTACAGGCTCAAGAGAACCAAGAAACGAAGCGGTTACTGCTACAAATGATGGCACGAATGGATACTCTTACCCAAGAGGTTATACAGCTTAAGGAAGAGAAGGAGGAACTCTTGAAGGTGGGAGGCGCCTAAACCCCTTCTATACAACCCTTAGGGGAGGCTAGAAGGGAGGCTGGAGAAAAAGAGGCTGGGGTGGCCGGAATTTCCTCGGACCCCCCTGCCCCTGAGTTAGGACCTACCAGCCACCACACCAAGATAGGCCCCACGAAGAACCTCGGCCCTCTCGCCGAGTTTTCGGGTAATAGAGAAGAACTCGAGCCTTGGATTGCCCAGGCTCAAGCCAAACTCGTCGTGGACTACACGAGTTGCACTGAAGCTACGAAGTTTTTTATGCTTCACAATCGGCTTAGGGGCGAAGTAGCTCGTCAGCTATAGCCCTGGGTATAAGCTAGCACCAACACGACTAGCATGACTGCTTAGTGCCTACTAGATTAGCTACGCCTATTATTTGGCGACCCCTATATACAAGAGAAGGCCCAACGTAAGCTGCACAAGCTACGCCAAACCAACAAGCCCTTTATAGAGTACTTTACCGAATTCCGCAAGCTCGTGTTAGAGGCGGGAGGTACCAACTGGCCGGACGAGATTCTTAAGGCCTACTTGGAAGCAGGGCTTAGCCAGGAGCTCTAACGAAGCATAATTGGCCTTAGGAGCATAAGCCAGTCCTTTAAGGACTACTACACGGAGCTGAAACGTGTTAGTAACCAACTTAAAGCCTTTAACCTAAGGAACATAGGAAAGAAGCCCTAGCAGGGCTGGCAACAAGACTGGTGGCGTGGTCAAAATAAGGTTAGCTCGGCAGGGTCCACTGGCAGGCAGACAGGGTCTAAGCTAAAGCCGACCACGCTCTAGCAAGATAAAATGGACTAGGAACCTATAGGGCCTATAAGGGCCGCCTAAGGACGTCGTGTTAAGTGGGTAGACGAATAAGAGATGTAGAAACGCAAGGATGAGGGTCGTTGCCTACGCTGTGGCGACTCTAGATATAGGGTTGCCTAGTGCCCATGGCTGCTACCAAGGAGGCCAGCAAGGCTTGCAAAGCCTACCTAACAGGAGGAACACGTGGGACCGGAACTGGAAGACTTGGAGGACGAGTCCTCCTCCCAGTAGTCGGAAAACTAAAAGCTCCTATCGAAAATCGCAGGTAGGAGCCTATAGTGGAGGAAAAGCAGGAAGTGCGGAACGAATGGCGCAAGCAGCAACGCAAGCTGGAACAAGATTTACTCCTTACCCTAGTCATGATTAATAAAGAGTCTTTCGGTAAAGCTCTCGCCGATACTGGTTGTGAATTCTACGCTGTTATGAGCTACGGTTTTGCTAAACGCTGCAACCTTCCGCGTATAAAGATCTCCCTAAGGATACTAGACGGACTTACACCTATAGGATAGAAAATAGACGAGGTTGCCTGGGCTGAAGTAGATATTGGAGGCCACTGCCAGAAGCGCATGTTCTTCTATATCGTGCCTAGGCTTTCCGGTTGCGACCTAATGTTGGGAAGCCCATGGATAGTACAGGAAAAAGCGGTACTCGATCAAAGTGAACGGACTATTACCTTTAAGGACATAGGGCTAGTAGTAAAACAAGCAATAGATCTTCCTAGCCCCTAGGGCAAGCTTATCGGAGCCTCTACCTTTAGTTACCTCTTAAGGAACCGAGAAAAGAAAGGGTACTAAGTCTTTATAGCGAGCCTAGCGGACATTAATAAGGCTCTTTAAGAGAAAACTCCCACGGATACTTAGGCCCGGCTACCTAGCTGGGTAGACCCTTAATAGATACGCCTATTTGATAAGAAGGAGGTAGACAAACTCCCACCGCACCGGCCTGGAATTAACCACCAAATCGAATTGGAAAAGGATAGCAACGGCAAAACACCGGACGCCCCATAGGGACCCCTATATAATATGTCCCGTGACGAGCTTCTAGTACTTAGGAAGACTCTTAACGAACTACTCGATAAGGGGTTTATCCGGGTAAGCAATTCCCCGGCCGCTGCTCCCGTACTATTTATTAAGAAACTAGGCGGAGGTCTACGCTTCTGCTACGACTATCGGGCACTTAACCGGATTACGAGAAAGGACCGCTACCCCTTACTACTTATCTAAGAGACTCTTAATAGAATTAGTAAGGCGAGATGGTTTACAAAGCTGGATGTGACTGCTGCCTTCTACCGGATACGAATTGCCGAAGGGAGCGAATGGTTAACGGCATTCCGGACTCGATTCGGACTCTTCGAATAGCTAGTGACGCCCTTTGGACTGGCAAACGCCCTAAGCACCTTCCAACGGTATATTAATTAGACCCTAAAGGACTTCCTCGATGACTTTGTCTCCGCGTACGTGGATAACATCTTAATCTTTACGGATGGATCCCGCCGAGCGTACCGGGAAAAGGTTAATAAGGTCTTAGAGAAACTGGATGCTGCAGGTCTACAACTTAACCTAAAGAAATGTGAATTCGAAGTCTAGTCGACTAAGTATCTAGGGTATATTATCGAAGTAGGCAAAGGCATCCGCATAGACCCGGAAAAGACTAAGGCAATTTAAGAGTAGAATGCTCCAACCACGGCAAAAGGAGTACTCAGTTTCCTCGGTTTTGCGAACTTCTATCGGCGTTTTATTAAGGGCTTTTCTAACCTAGTAGCCCCTCTAGTATCACTTACGAGGAAGAACGTACCCTTCTAGTGGAACTAGGAAACCGAGCTCGCGTTTGGAAAATTGAAAAAGGCTTTCATCACGGCACCGGTTCTTATGTAATTCGACCCGGAGAGAGAGACGATCCTCGCCACGGACTCCTTAGGATACTATATAGGAGGAGTGCTTCAACAGTACGATAACGACGGTTTCCTACGTCCCGTAGCGTTCTTTTCGAAGAAGAACCTACCCGCGGAATATAACTACCCGATCTATAATAAGGAACTACTCGTAGTAGTTAAGTGCCTACGCCAGTAGGATGCCGAGCTAAGGGGACTACACTAGTTTAAGATCCTTACCGACTATAAGAATCTAGAGTACTTTACTACGGCGAGGAGACTTTCCGAGAGGCAGATTCGATAGTGGAGGGAACTTAGCCGCTTTTTCTTTATTATCGAATATACCCTAGGAAGGACTAACGGACTGGCCGACGCATTAATAAGAAGGGACTAAGACTTGCCTACAACGGATATGGACGAGAGACTTAAATAAAGAACGGCTTAATTACTCTAGTTAATGCCCTATAGATTAGTCCTCAATACTAGATTACCAGAGGACCCTAAAGAACAAGAATAGAGTAATGAAGATTTACTTCTATCTAAAGAAGCTATGGTAATTAAACCTCGACAAGCACGACCAGGACAATAAGCACGAGAACCCCCTTTCCTAGAGGATTAATAGTAAGAGGCACTCTAGTAGGACTAAGTGTTAAGGCAACTCCGGGAAGCAGTACAACGAAGAGAAAGGACCTTCCCACTAGAGTTTGTAACTAAGTTTAAGATCTCGATCGCGGAGTGTTTACTAGACTATTAAGGAAACCTCCTCTTTAGGGAAAGGAGATAGGTACCGGACTCCGAGCTACTACGAATAAGGATTATCTAAGAGATGCATGACTCTCTCCTCTCGGCACACCCCGGACGCGTTTAAACTACCTCCCTCGTAGCAAGGCACTTCTTCTGGCTAGGATTCGTTAACGATATCCAGAGGTTTTGTAGGAACTATAACGTCTGTGGAAGGACTAAGGTCTGGAGGGATCGGAAGTAAGGGTTACTTAAACCGTTACTAGTACTAAGTCGTCAATAGAGAGAGATCTCTATTGACTTTGTTGGGCCCCTACTATTAAGTAACGGATGCGAGATGCTTATAGTAATTACTAATAGGCTAGGGAAAGGAGTGATCCTTGAGGCCTACCCGAACACTGAGACGGAAACTATTGCAAGGCTCTTTATTACATGCTTCTACCGGAACTACGGAGTCCTAATAGTAATAGTATCTGATAGGGGAACGCAGTTCGTTAGCCTTCTCTGGCAACGTATCTATTAACTACTTAAGATTAAGAGGCGTATCTTAACGGCCTACTACCCTTAAACGGACGGATTAACGGAAAGGATAAATACTAAAGTAGAAAGGAAGCTCGCGCTGTTCGTAGAGCACTATTAATAAGACTAGGCGGACCGGTTACCGGTAGTCCAGTTAGCTCTTAACGGAAGAACCTTAACTACGACGCAGGCAAGCCCGTTCTTTCTTTCCTACGGGTACCATCTCGAGCCTCTAGAGCTATCCGAAGATATCTAACCTAGTGACCTCTAAAGGGACTCCCTAGTGGTAAGGGCCGATGTAATCGTGGCAAAGATTAAAGAGGTAACGGACTGGGCATAAATAGTAATAGCGGATGCATAGCAGGAATAGGAACGGCAGGCTAACCGGCAAAGGAACCTATCCCCTACGTACAAGGTAGGTGATAAGGTCTGGCTATATCTAAAGAACCTAAGGACGGATAGACTAAGTAAGAAGCTCGATAATAAGGCAGCTAAGTTTACCGTTATCGAGGTAGTTAGATCCTATAGCTATAAGTTAGATATCCCCGGAGCGGTGCACAACGTCTTTAACGTGGACCTACTCCGGCTAGCGGGAATAGACCCTTTGCTAAGCCAAGTATAGGACGACTATTAACCACTACCGGTTTAGGTAGATAGTTAAGACGAATAGAGGGTAGAGGGAATCCTAGATGAACGAATGGCAAGGAAACTAGAATAAAGGAGCCGCCAACTCTAGTATTAAGTTAAATAGGAAGGGTATGCAAGGCTAATATAGGAACCGGTATTAGCACTATAGGACATAGCAGCGCTAGACACGTACCTAAAATAGAAGGACCGATAAGAGCTCTAGGGAACCGAGCGGAGACTATAGGTGGACAAAAGGTTAAGCGGTTTAGCCCGGCCGGAGCCGAGCCTGTATATACTAGATAAGCACTGCACCACCCGCCCCGAGGGCGAGCGAGGCACAAGCGGTTACCTGGTGTGGGCATTATAGACTATAGGACCTAGTCCCGTGCCGGATAACCCTCTCCCTGCTAACAGGTAGGCCCTTAATTCGATAGCTAGTCGACAAGCTCATAGGAGCCAATTAACTGAGGGATGTCGCCATCCTAAGGCACGTATTACCGCACCTGCTATCGGTCAGCCAAGTTTCCAACTATACTATATAGCCGTTTAATGGTTCAGGGTTCGCTTTTTCAACCTATATACCCACACCTACTAAAAACGCGACCGACAAGCAAGCAAGGCAAACAGGGCAAGTAGGGCAAGCAGGGTAAGTAGGACAAGCAAGGCAAACAGGGCAAGCAGGGTAAGCAGGGCAGGCAGGGCAGGAAGGGTCAAAAAAAAAAACAGGGAAAGGTCAAAAAGCAACAGTCCCCACCCGGATTCGAACCCGTAACCTCTCGAACCGGGAGGAGGAGGGGGGGGGGGTGATGTTAGAGTCTGAAGCCTCAGGATCAAGCCTCAGAGGATCATCGGCAGATCACGTGACGCCAAGCCTTTCTTGTATATAACTTTCCTCTTTCTTCTACGACTTCTTCTCTTTCTTCTTAAGTCTAGCTTAACGTATATAGCGTAATATACCTTTTAGCGATTATTCTAAGGTTAAGCTCTAATAGAGGCTTAGATCTTTAAAAATATAGATAAGTTTATTAACTAGTAAGAGACTATCGTTATTCTTAGAATATACGCCTAAATCTATCTTAGAATATTAAAGTATATAGATAGATAGATAAATTTATTTCTTCTCGATATAGCTCCCTTACGGGTCTATACGGGGCTAGCTATCTATAGTTATTTTATACGAGGAAGAAAATCTTTTCGCCTAGTAAAAACTCCTCCTCTCTCTCTAGATATATTATTCTATACTAGTTCTTATTTTTTCTTCTTACTAGTAGCGGCTACTATAATAGTCCTATATTTACCTACTAGATCTATTTCTTTAGTTCTTATTCTCGTAGTTATTCGAGTTCTAGTAGTCTTAGTAGTCCTAGTTATTCTTCTAGTTCCTCTTTCTAGTTATCTTTCTATATTAGTTTTCTTACTAGACTAAATTACTTAAGTAGCCCTAGGCGTAAGAACTAGTCTATTACTACTTTAATTTCCTTCTTTATTAAGAGAAGAGAGTAGTAATCCGTAGTCTCTACTCTTTAGAGTATCTATATTCTATTCTATTAGAAGTAGGGATAGAAGAGAAGAATATACTTTAGAGTTTATCTATACTAGCCGTATAGATAGATAGAACTAAAGTATTCTAGTATCTTACGCCTTAAGAGAAAGTTCTTTAGTCTAATATACTCTATACGTAGTAGAGTAGCGAGTATACTCTATAGCTTAGATAGTTCGCTATAGATTTATCTAATTTTTAGGTTCTACTATATACTTTAGGCTACTAGCTTATCTTATCTTTCCTAGCTAGTAGACTTTATCTATCTCTTCTTCTACTTATTTCTATATACTATACGTAGCTTTATTCGCTTTAGAAGATTCTAGTAGATAGAGAGATAGTAGTTAAGAAGTAAGTTTACCTTTTTTCTAAGTAGGATTCTTCTAGTAGGGCTAGCGGCGCCTTTAGTACTTAGAGTAGCCCGAGCTATCTATTTAATACTCTAGTAAGTTTCCTCTACTACTACCGCGACTAGGCTATTTCTAGCTTTAATAGCCTAGACTAGTACTAGTTCGTCTAGATATAGTAAGAGTAGAGGAATTTCTATCTTATACTCTAAGGTTTATATACTAGTTAACTTATACGCCCCTAAGATAGTACGTAGGTACTAGTTTTAGATCTTTTTTAATAGCTAGATAGCTATTTTCCTCTATTCTAGGATTCTCTTTAGAGTATACTATACCCTATAGCCGTAGATAAGAACTAGCCTTACTACGGCCGTATAGATATAGCGGGCTTTAGTAAATAAGGCTTCCTAGATAGACGCTACGAGTCTAGAGAGAGATATATACTATTTAATTACCTTAGCTCCTATTTTCCTAATATAGAATCTCTATCTAAGCTTATTATCTATATAGACTTCTAAAATCTTAATTATCGACTCTAGGTATCTAGTAAATCTAGGGATATAAATCCCTACTACTATATTAAATCTTCTTAGTTTTCTTATAAAATAAGTAAGGTAATACTTATCGGGCGAGAAAGCTAACCCGTAGATAGCTACCTAGTACTCGTAAATTTAATATACTCCCTCTAGTATTCTATAGTTCTATTCTATAGATCTACTAAAGATTAGGATATTAGTATTATCGACGAATCTAAGAAGAAAGATATTATCTCTACGTAGCTATATAAGTAGATTAGAAGTAAAGAATAGATAGAGTATCGGCGATAGTAAGGATTTCTAGGAAATTCCGGTTAAGGTCTAGATTAGTAGACTAGTAAAGTCTTTAAAGAATAGCTAAGTAGTACGGTCCTATAGAAAGAATCGAGTAAATCTTTCTACCTATTCTAGGAGTTTTACTATTCTTATATTATAGAGAAGCCTTCTATAAGATACGTAGTTATATACTTTCGAGATATCTAGGCTAAGAACTAAAGCTACTAGCCCTAGGTCTTATATCTAGATAGTATAGATCTATTCTATAAGTAGATTAAGAGCTACTACTACGGATCTATTTCTCTTAGCTCTTATTTATATATTAGAAAGTAGGCCGTATACTTTAGTAGCCTAAGAGATTCTATCTACTATAATTCTCTTAAGTAGCTTCTTTAGCGTATTAAGTAAAGTAATTAGCCTAAATAACTTAGCTTTAGTATAGTCGTCCCTTTATAGTTTCCTAAGAACTACGGTAATAGAGCTTTTAAACTACCTAGAGTAGTATCTAAGTACGAGGTATTTCTAGAAGAGTTTAGTAAGGAGTTCTCTTAGTATCTTAACGTATTACTTTAGAAATCTATTAGTAATCTTATCTAGGCCTAGTACCTTATCTAGAGGAAGCTTCTTAATAGTATAGAGAACCTACTCTTTAGTAAGGTCTTAGAAAATCTCTACTAGTACTAGATATATATATCTATCTAGATCTAAGAGGTTAGTAGCCCTAGAAGATAGAAAGAACTAGTTAGTAAGAATTTCTACCTTAGACTAGTTATTATAATATAGTTATTTATCTACTTTCTAGAGAGATAAAAACTAAGATAGAGCTAGAGGTTCTAGTACTCTTATTCTTATCTACTTTAAGAGCTTCTAAAGTATAGATAGGTCCGAAGTAATTTTAGCTACTATTCTACGCTATACTTTTATTCTATCTCTTTTAATCTATCTCTTCTTACTATTAGTAATAGTTTAGTATACTATCTAGTCTTCCTCTCTTTCTATAGTCGTCTACTTTCTTCTAGCTACTCTAGCCTAGTATACTAGGTCCGAATACTTCTTTATCTATTATATAGAGATCTAGAGCGAGGATCTCGCTACTAGAATAGTCTTCTAAATTATTCTTTAGATAGCCTTCTAGAGTAGTATAGTAAAGTAATCTAAGTCTACTTTAGTATTAAGAGAAGCTACTTTAAGATATTCGAGCTTTAATTAGAGTATATTATTAGTTCTCTTCTAGTCTACTTTCTTCTACTAAGGCCTTAGAGAGCGTAGTTCTACGAAGATAGAAGAAAAATTAAGTATAGTAAGAATAGGTAGGTAGTTAGAGGATAATTTAAGCTTTTAGCTAACTCTATAGCTAAGAATTCTCTTCTCTAGCTACCGTAATATAAAGATAAGATCTAAAGTACTCTCGCTACTACTATCTCGTCTAGTAATAGTACCTCTTAGAAGAGCTAGGTTAAGATTAGCTATAATAGCTATCTTAATTAGGTTATCCGCTAGAATATAGTATATTAGGAAGGTTATACCTCCCTAGATAGGGTAGTAGAGATTAAAATTCCCTAGGAGAATATACTTTTCTAGTTTTCTAAGAACTTCCGGTAGAAGAGATAGAGTTTCTAGCGCTATACTAGTATAAGAGGCTAGCGGGGGATTATAGTAGTTATAGATATAGATTATATATATTCTAGTAATAAGAGATAGTATAATAAGATCTAGTAAATAGACTATTACTTACTAGGAGTTAAGGCTAATAGTCTTACTTATAAAGAAGTAGGTTCTTACTACTCTCTTCTAGAGAAAAACTATATAGTAGGTAGAGTATTTTACTATTATCTTAACCCTCGGGTTTCTTTAAAATTTCTAGATAGCTAGAATATAGTAGATCTTTAGGTCTACTTTCTTAAAGAACGGAAGTATTACTCTATCCTTACTCTTATAGACGTTATACTATATAATAGAGAGAGAGCCTATATCTAATATTAACTTTCTTCTATCTTTAGATCCGGCTACGAGGGGGCTAGTAGTATAGGCTATAAGAAGGGAGTTCCCGCGGGCTCCTCTAAGGCGTATTATAAGTTATTAAGTTCGGTAAATCTTATTTAGTTAGGAGGCGAGAGGCGGCTTAAGTCTCTTAGCCTATCTAGTCCCCTCTTAACTAGCTTCTTCTTTCTAATCCTCTTTCTTAGTCTAACGGTTAACTAGTTAGTTTAAAACTATATTTTAGTTATTAGGGGTTCTTCCCGATATCTTTTTAGTACTACTAGGCGGGTCTAAGCGGCCTTAGTATAGTAGGCTCTACGTACTAGATAGGAGTTACTCTAGACTATATACCTTTAAGAGTAGTTTACGTACTATATACTTTTCTTAGAATAGTCTCTAGTATTATATATCTTACTATACTATTTATACTTTTCCTTCTTTTTATAATAGTTAGTAATATATTCGTAGGCCTAGTACTTAAAATACTAGATTACTATAAAGGCTACGTTATAGTACTACGCTATATAGATAGTAAAGTTAATAATAAGCCCCTTATTAATAATCTAGTTAGCGGTTTTAGGATTTATAGTACTAAGGATAATAGCCGAGTAAATTTTCTCCTCTAGAAGCTTTCTCTTTAGCTAGGCTAGCTTACTAATACGTAGTTCTAGATATAGAGATAGATTCTACTTCTAGATAGTTTAGATAGCTTAGAAGTCTATAGTATCGATTTCTTCTCGAGGAACGTTATATACTAGTACTAAGTATAGCTACTAGTTAGACCTAACTTCTTTTTCTAGTCCTATAGTCTATTTCTAGTTCTAGAGAAGGGCTATTCTAGTTACTTTATCTAGTATAAAGATTCTAACGTCTCTACTAGGAAGCTTCTTAGTAGTAAGTATTTTCTTATACGTCTAGCTTTTTCCTACCTAGATCTTTCTAATAATTATCTTATTTAAGAGCTTAGCTATTTCTTATTTATTTACTATCTCTAGAAAGTAGAGAGTAAGTTTAGTAGTAGCTAGAGGAGTAGGGGGCTTCGGGGCTACTTAGGCTATAATTTATACCTAGCTACGAGTATTAGATATAGATATAGAGATAGTTTAGATACGGTTAACTATCTTTTAGATCTATTAGACCTCTTTAAGAATATTCTTAAGGCTTAGCTTCTTAATAGCTATCTTCTAGTAGATAGTAATATAATCCTAGAAGATTATCTTAGTAATATCGAGAAAATTTTTTATCTAGCTAGAGAGGACTAAAGAGAGGCTAGCGAATATTTATAGGGCTTAAAGAAGGGTATCTACTATTTTTAAGGCTCTCTTAACGTATTCTACGCTATACTAAGTACTCTACGGTTTCTTAGGGGTATATTAGAGCTAAATAGAGGTAGTTACTAGGAAAGACTATTCGCCTCTTTCTATATTCTCTATAAATATAACTATACTAAAAAATCGATTCTAAGTTACGGCGCCGGAAGAGGGCCCTAAGAACTCTTCTAAACTTTACGAGTTCTAAAATAGTACTTAAGATAACTATAGCCGCGAAGTAGTTAATATAGAGAATATAAAAAGAGGCGAATAGCCTCCCCTAGTAACTATCTCTACCTAGCTCTAATATATCTCTAAGAAATCGTAGAGTATCTAGTATAGCGTAGAATACGTTAAGAGAGCCTTAAAAATAGTAGATACCCTTCTCTAAGCCCTATAAATATCCGCTAGCCTCTCTTTAGTCCTCTCTAACTAGGTAAAAAATTTTCTCGATATTACTAAGATAATCTTCTAGAATTATATTACTATCTACTAGAAGGTAGCTACTAAAAAGCTAGGCCTTAAGAATATTCTTAAAGAGATCTAATAGATCTAAAAGATAGTTAATCGTATCTAGGCTATCTCTATACCTATATCTAATACTCGTAGCTAGGTATAAATTATAGCCTAAGTAGCTCCGAAGCCCTCTACCCCCCTAGCTACTACTAAACTTATCCTCTACTTTCTAGAAATAGTAAATAGATAAGAAATAGCTAAGCTCTTAAATAAGATAATTATTAGAAAGATCTAAGTAGAAAAAAGCTAGACGTATAAGAAAGTACTTACTACTAAGAAGCTCCCTAGTAGAGACGTTAGAATCTTTATACCGGATAAAGTAACTAGAATAGCTCTTCTCTAGAACTAGAAATAGACTATAGAACTAGGAAAAGAAGTTAGGCCTAATTAGTAGCTATACTTAGTACTAGTATATAACGTTTCTCGAGAAGAAATCGATACTATAGACCTCTAAGCTATCTAAACTATTTAGAAGTAGAACCTATCTCTATATCTAAAACTACGTATTAGTAAGCTAGCCTAGCTAAAGAGGAAGCTCCTAGAGGAGAAAACTTACTTAGCTATTATTCTTAGTACTATAAACCCCGAAACCGCTAACTAAATTATTAATAAGGGGCTTATTATTAACTTTACTATCTATATAGCGTAGTACTATAACGTAGCCTTTATAGTAATCTAGTATTTTAAGTACTAGGCCTACGGATATATTACTAATTATTATAAAAAGAAGAAAAAGTACGGATAGTATAGTAAGGTATATAATACTAGGAACTACCCTAAGAAAAGTATATAGTACGTAAACTACTCTTAAAGATATATAGCCTAGAGTAACTCCTACCTAGTACGTAGAGCCTACTATACTAAGGCCGCCTAGGCCCGCTTAGTAGTACTAGAAAGATACCGGGAAGAACCTCTAATAACTAAAATATAGCCTTAAACTAACTAGTTAACCGTTAGACTAAGAAAGAGAATTAGAGAGGAGAAGCTAATTAAAAGGGGACTAGATAGGCTAAGAGACTTAAGCCGCCCCCCGCCTCCTAACTAAATAAGGTTTACCGGACTTAATAGCTTATAATACGCCTTAGAGGAGCCCGTAGGAACTCCCTCCTTATAGCCTATACTACTAGCCTTCTCGTAGCTAGATCTAGAGATAGAAGGAAGTTAATATTAGATATAGGCTCTCTCTCTATTATATAGTATAACGTCTATAAGAGTAAGAATAGAGTAATACTTCCGCTCTTTAAGAAAGTAGACCTAAAGATCTACTATATCCTAGCTATCTAGAAACCTTAGAGGAACCCGAGAGTTAAGATAATAGTAAGATATCCTACCTACTATATAGTTTTTTCCTAGAAGAAAGTAGTAAGAATCTACTTCTTTATAAGTAAGACTATTAGCCCTAACTTTTAATAAGTAATAGTCTATTTACTAGATCTTATTATACTATCCCTTATTACTAGAATATATATAATCTATATCTATAACTACTATAATCCCCCGCTAGCCTCTTATACTAGTATAGCGCTAGAAATTCTATCTCTTCTACCGGAAGTTCTTAGAAAACTAGAAAAGTATATTCTCTTAGAGAACTTTAACCTCTACTATCCTATCTAGAAAGGTATAACCTCCCTAATATACTATATTCTAGCGGATAACCTAATTAAGATAGCTATCGTAGCTAATCTTAACCTAGCCCTTCTAAGAGATACTATTACTAAACGAGATAGTAGTAGCGAGAGTACTCTAGACCTTATCTTTATATTATAGTAGCTAGAGAAGAGAATTCTTAGCTATAGAGTTAGCTAAGAGCTCGAATTATCTTCTAACTATCTATCTATTCTTACTATACTTAATTTTTCTTCTATTTCCGTAGAACTACGCTTTCTAAGACTCTAGTAGAAGAAAGTAGACTAGAAGAGAACTAATAATATACTCTAATTAAAGCTCGAATACCTTAAAGTAGCCCCTCTTAATACTAAAGTAGATCTAGATTACTTTACTATACTACTCTAGGAGGCTATTTAAAGAATAATTTAAGAGACTATTCTAGTAGCGAGACCCTCGCCCTAAGCCTCTATATAATAGATAAAAAAGTATTTAGACCTAGTATACTAGGCTAGAGTAGCTAGAAGAAAGTAGATAGCTATAGAAAGAGAGGAGGACTAGATAGTATACTAAACTATTACTAATAGTAAGAAGAGGTAGATTAGAAGAGATAGAATAAAAGTATAGCGTAGAATAGTAGCTAAGATTACTTCGGACCTATCTATACTCTAGAAGCTCTTAAAGTAGATAAGAATAAGGGTACTAGAACCTCTAGCCCTATCTTAGTTCCTACCCCTTTAGAGAGTAAATAAATAACTATATTACGATAACTAGTCTAAGATAGAAATCCTTACTAACTAGTTCTTCTTACCTTCTAAGGCTACTAATCTCTTAGATCTAAATAGATATATATATCTAGTACTAGTAGAGATTTCCTAAGACCTTACTAAAGAGTAGATTCTCTATACTATTAAGAAGCTTCCTCTAGATAAGGTACTAGGCCTAGATAAGATTACTAATAGGTTTCTAAAGTAATACGCTAAGATACTAAGAAGACCCCTTACTAGACTCTTCTAAGAATACCTCGTACTTAGATACTACTCTAGATAGTTTAAAAGCTCTATTATCGTAGTCCTTAGAAAACTATAGAGGAACGACTATACTAAAGCTAAGTTATTTAGGCCGATTACTTTACTTAATACGCTAGAAAAGCTACTTAAGAGGATTATAGTAGATAGAATCTTCTAGGCTACTAAAGTATACGGCCTACTTTCTAATATATAGATAGAAGCTAGAAGAAATAGATCCGTAGTAGTAGCTCTTAACCTACTTATAGAATAGATCTATACTATTTAGATATAAGACCTAGGGCTAGTAGCTTTAGTCCTTAGCCTAGATATCTTAGGAGTATATAACTACGTATTTTATAGAAGGCTTCTCTATAATATAAGAATAGTAAAACTCCTAGAATAAGTAGAAAGATTTACCCGATTCTTTCTATAGAACCGTACTACTTAGCTATCCTTCGGAGACTTTACTAGTCTACTAATCTAGACCTTAACTAGAATTCCCTAGAAATTCTTACTATCGCCGATACTCTATCTATTCTTTACTTCTAATCTACTTATATAGCTACGTAGAAGTAATATCTTCCCCCTTAGATTCGTCGATAATACTAATATCCTAATCTTTAGTAGATCTATAGAATAGAACTATAGGATACTAGAGGAAGTATATTAAATTTATAAGTACTAGATAGCTACCTACGGGTTAGCTTTCTCGCCTAATAAGTATTACCTTATTTATTTTATAAGAAAACTAAGGAGATTTAATATAGTAGTAGGGATCCGTATTTCTAGATTTACTAGATACCTAGAGCCTATAATTAAGATTCTAGAAGTCTACGTAGATAATAAGCTTAGATAGAGATTCTATATTAGGGAAATAGAAGCTAAGGTAATTAAATAGTATATATCTCTCTCTAGACTCGCGGCGTCTATCTAGAAAGCCTTATTTACTAAAGCCCGTTATATCTATACGGCCGTAGTAAGACTAGTTCTTACCTACGGCTATAGAGTATAGTATACTCTAGAGGAAATTCTAGGGTAGAGAAAAATAACTATCTAGCTACTAAAGAAGATCTAAAACTAGTATCTACGTACTATTTTAGAAGCGTATAAGTTAACTAGTATATAAACCTTAGAGTATAAGATAGAGATTTCCCTACTCTTACTATATCTAGACGAACTAGTACTAGCCTAGGCTATTAGAGCTAGAAATAGCCTAGTCGCGATAGTAGTAGAGAAAACTTACTAGAGTATTAAATAGATAGCTCGGGCTACTCTAAGTACTAGAGGCGCTACTAGCTCTACTAGAAGAATTCTACTTAGAAAAAAGGTAAACTTACTTCTTAACTACTACCTCTCTATCTACTAGAGTCTTCTAGAGCGAACGAAGCTACGTATAGTATATAGAAATAAGTAGAAGAAGAGATAGATAAAGTCTACTAGCTAGAAAAGATAAGATAAGCTAGTAGCCTAAAGTATATAGTAGAACCTAAAAATTAGATAAATCTATAGCGAACTATCTAAGCTATAGAGTATACTCGCTACTCTACTACGTATAAAGTATATTAAACTAAAGAACTTCCTCTTAAGGCGTAAGATACTAAAGTATTCTAGTTCTATCTATCTATACGGCTAGTATAGATAAATCCTAAAGTATATTCTTCTCTTCTACCTCTACTTCTAATAGAATAGAATATAGATACTCTAAAGAGTAAGAACTACGGACTACTACTTTCTTCTCTTAATAAAGAAGAGGATTAAAGTAGTAATAGACTAGTTCTTACGCCTAGGGCTACTTAAGTAATTTAGTCTAGTAAGAGAACTAATATAGAAAGATAACTAGGAAGAGAAACTAGGAGAATAACTAGGACTACTAGAACTACTAGAACCCGGATAACTACAAGAATAAGAACTAAAGAGATAGATCTAGTAGATAAATATAGGGCTACTATAGTAGCCGCTACTAGTAAGAAGAAAAAATAAGAACTAGTATAAGATAGTATACCTAGAGAGAGAGAAGGGGTTTTTACTAAGCGAAAAGATTTTCCTTCTCGTATAAAATAACTATAGATAGCTAGCCCCGTATAGACCCGTAAGAAAGCTATATCGGAAAGAAATAAATTTATCTATCTATCTATATTCTTTATATTAACTACTTCGCGGCTATAGTTATTTTAAGTACTATTTTAGAACTCGCGAAGCCTAAAAGAGTTTTTAGAGCCCTCTCCCGGCGCCGTAGTTTAGAGTTAATTTTTTAGTATAGTTATATTTTTTAAGCTAATAATATAGCTATTACTATATATATATAGGAAAAAATATAACTACGCTAAAAAATCGATTCTAAGCTACGGCGCCGGGAGAGAGCCCTAAGAACTCTTTTAGGCCTAGCGAGACTTAAAATACTACTTAGAGTAGCTATAGCTACGTTATAGTTAATATAGAAGCCGTAAAAAAGAGCGAATAGCCTTCTCTAGTAACTACCTCTATCTAACTATAGCGTACCTCTAATAAACCGTAGAATACTTAGTATAGCGTAGAATACGTTAAAAAAGCCTTAAAAATAGTAGATATTCTTCTCTAAGCTCTATAAGTATCCGCTAGTCTTTCTTTAGTTCTCTCTAGTTAGATAAAAAATTTTCTCGATATTACTAAGATAATCTTTTAGAATTATATTACTATTTACTAAAAGGCGACTACTAAGAAGCTAGGCCTTAAGAATATTCTTAAAGAGGTCTAGTAGATCTAGAAGATAGTTAGCTAACTCTAGACTACTTCTACGCCCGTAGTACCTAGCTAGACTAATATTATAGCCCGAGTAGCTCTAAAGCTCTCTATCTTCCTAATTACTACTAAGCTTACTCTATACTTCCCGGATAAAACTAATAGATAAAAGATTACTAATCTTATTAACGAGGCTATTATTAAGAAGATCTAGGTAAGAAAAAGCCTAGCTTATAAAAGAGTACTAGCGGCTAAAAAGCTTTCTAGTAAAGACGTTAAGCTCTTTATATTTAATACTTAGACTAAAGTAGCCCTTCTCTAGAATTAGAAATAAACTATAGAACTAAGTAGAGAAGTCCGTTCTAACTAGTAGCTCTACTTAGTACTAGTCTATAATATCCTCCTTAAAGATATTAATACTAAAGACCCCTAGGCCGTCTAAACTCTTTAGAATTAGAATCTATTCTTATATCTAGAACTACGTATTAGTAAGCTAGCCTAGCTAAAAAGAAAGCTCTTAAAGAGAAAGATATACTTAGCTATTATTCTTAGTACTATAGACCCCGAGATAGCTAACTAAATTATTACTAAAGAACTTATTAGTAACTATACTCTCTATATAGTAGAGTACTATAGTATAATCTTTATAGTAACTTAGTACTTTAAGTACTAGAATTATAGCTATATCTCTATCTACTATAGAAGGAAGAATAGATACGGCTAGTACGCCGAGGTATATAATATCTACGAGTGCCCTAAAGAGAAGACGTAATATATAAACTATAACTAAGAGTATACGGCCTAAAGTAACTTCTATCTAACGCGTAGAGCCCGTTAGACTAAGGCTACTAAGGCCTACCTAGCGGTACTAAAGAGATATAGAGAAGATATCTCTACGGCTAAGATATAGCTCTAAACTAACTAGTTAATAATTAGGCTAAGAAAGAGATTTAGAGAAGAGAAGCCGACTAAGAGAAAGCTAGATAGGCTAAGAGATCTAAGCCGCCCCCCGCCTTCTAACTAGATACGGTTTACCGAACTTAATAGCTTCTAGTATATCTCGGAGAAGAAGCCCGCGGGAACCTCCTCCGCCTCGTAGTTTATACTATTATTAGGCTTCTTAAGCGCTACTACTCTAGGTAACTAAATAGATACTTAATAGTAACTAAAGGCCTTAGCTTTACTAAGAATAACTCGGTTAGATACTAGGGTACGGGCCTAGCGCTAAGTAACTAGGTATATTTACCCTTCGCCCTCTCTTTCTAGACTCTCTTTCCTTTCTTCTTATATATAGATTTTTAGTTAAAAGTAATACTATTATTTCGGCTTTACTACCTTATATAATCTATATACTACTAATAAGAAACCTAAACTCGATAACCTAATACCCGTACTATTAACTAGAACCTAAACTCGATAATCTATAACTAGAACCTAATAACACTAATAACCTATAACTAGAACTTAATAATACTAATACTCTATAATAAGTAACCTAAAAATATTAAAATCTATACTATTAGAGAAATAATAGTATAATTATAGAAAATCTATCTTCTTTAATAAGATACGAAGATCCTCGTTAATCCCGTACTAATCTCTTTAGAGTTTTACCCGAAATACGAGTTAAACTACTTTAAAAACTAGAATAATTAGCGAAGATTATAGCGTAATAAAGCCTATTCTCTATAAGCTACACCCGTAGCCGTACTAGTAGTATCGCTAGTACTACTTCTATTTACCTAAGCGATAATAAAGAAGAATTATTTAGTAATATAGTTAGGGAATCTAGCTAGAACCTTAACGAGTTTATAAATAGTATTATCCTATTTTAGAGCTTTTCTAATACCTTAGACTAGTAAAGTTAAGCCGCCGGTTCTATCTTACGTCGTACTACCTTACGTAGAAATCTAGAACCCGAAGAACTTATATATTTATTAGCCACGAATCTTAACCTTACTATTAACCCCGGAATACTAAGTAACTACGGACTCGACTCTATTCGCTAGCCTAACGAATATATCTTCTATAACTAGTATACTATAGTAATAGTAAACTAGCGTACTAAGTTCTACTACGTTCTCTAAGTTACTTAAATAGCTACTAGTAAAGAGTATATAGCTTACGTCTCTCTTTAGGATAAGTATAAGAGACTTAAATAGACCTATAAGAAGATAATCGCTAGATCTAATAGAGTTATTAAGGAAAGTAATAATAAGATTAGCCGGCTTATTTAAGAAAATAACCTTCTAACTAAGGATATCGCTAACTATTACGAAGATACTCTCTCTAGTACTAATATTCGTAGTCTTAACTAAGAACGTTAACTAAGAAAGAGAACTATTACCTTATAGCGAACTCTTTCTTATTAGGGCTTACGTAAGATACTTATAGAAGATATTAATAAGTTTATCTCTACTAATATCTATACTTTCGTTAACTTTAAGAATAATATAATCTTTAAGCTTAAAGTCGAAGAGGACTTCTTTAAAGGAAATTAGAAGCTAATAATTCGCTATATCTACTCTCGCCTTACTAATTTAATTACTACTATAATACGCCCGTATATTAGTAGCTACTAGATAGCCCTAGATTTCTTAGAAAAGCTAGGAAAGATATATAGAATAGATATCGTAAAGAAAAAAGCTACTAATAATCTTATTCTTACTAGATAAAGCGAGAAAGAGACGGTAGACTCCTACTACGCCCGCCTATATATACTCTAGTCTCTTACTAATCTAACTAAAGAAGAAAAGATCGATAAGATATAGAATAGTATTTCTATTAGCTTAGCCCTCTTAGTAGCTATCCTTATCTTTATCTCTCTCGAATAGCTACTCGAAACTCTTCGTAAGGCCGAATATCGTCGTTAAGAGATTAAGTCTATAAATATTCGTTCTAATAAAAGAATAAATAATAGTAATAATCCTAAAAGAGATCGTACTAAGCCTATCTATAACTAGAAACCTACTTAAGGTAACCTTAGCCGCTAGAATAGAACTAGAAGCGGTAATATAGACTAAGATAGCTAATAGGGCCGTATATCTACTACTACTAAACTAAAAGACTAGGTTAGACTATAGTATAAGCCTAAGCTAAAACCTTTAAAGCTATTAGACGAGAAACGTCTCGTAATAATAAGATAGGAACGCTACCGTAGCTATAGAGGCTTAGGCTACTTTATATCTAATACCTACTATTTTAATAATAACCGCGCTAGGTTCGCGTATATCTAGAGTATTAAGGAACTTAACTCTAATAGCGAGTTAGAAAACTTCTAGTTCTAAGAGTAAGTCGTCTTCTAGAACTATAAGAGTAGAAGAAGCTAGACGAGTAGCTAGCTAGTCGTAGTTAGAAAGAGATAAAGATATTAAACTTCGTAGTAGATAATCGCGCGTGTAAAATTAAGGGAACTTACCTTATTATATATACTATAGTAGCTAGTAGTAATATACGTTCTCTTATTAATAATAGAAGCCAAGCTAAGCTTATTAATACCTCCTTTATTCGCGCGTATAAGATAATAAAGATCCCTCTTATTAAACGGATTACTATAACTTTAGGAGACGGAATATTCTTCTAATATATTACCTATACCTTCCTAGTCGATATTAATATTAGTTCTTATAAGAAATAACTTCTCTACTATATTACTAACCTAGAAGACTATCTACTAATTCTTAGAGACGGATAGTTACGTACTTATAACCCGTATATCGACTAGAATAAGTAGTTAGTTAAGTTTTATAAGCCTTAGTGCTTTAAGGCTGGCTATCTTACTATAAAATCTTATACTAAATACGCTATTAGATGCCGACCTAAATAGAAGATAGAGAAATCCTAACTAGATATTTAACTATATTCTATATCTATACTCTTCTACTTAGTATTACTTCCTAGATATAAAAAATACTACTATACGCCTACGGAACCTACTATAAATACTAGCGTAGCTATAACTAGAGAAGACGACTTTTAGAAGTTTATAAATAGAAAGAAAATATATAGACGAGAAGAACGCCTTGCCCGGCTACCGAAGGAATACTACTAGATTAAAGAACTCTAGAATAAGATAGAAGCGGATATACTCCCTTCTTACTAGAAAGAAGACTATAAAATTAAGCTTAAACCTAACTATAAACCTCCTTATATAAAAAGCTACCGTTTAATATCTTAATAAGAAAACGAAGCGGTTAAGAAATATATTAACGAATATCTCGGAAAAGGGTTTATTCGCCCTAGCTCTTCGGACTATATCGCACCTCTACTTATTATTAAAAAGCTAGAAGAAGGACTTAGAGTCTATATTAACTATAGAGCTCTAAACGCTATTACTAAGAAGAACCGATACCTAATTCTATATATTAATAAAACTCTTACCTAGCTTAGTAAGGCTAAGATCTTTATAAAACTCGACGTTATCTATATCTTTAACCGGATCTAAATTAAGGAAGGCTATAAGTATCTTACCGCTTTTAATACTCGCTTTAGTTAGTACGAATACCTAGTTATACCCTTTAGGCTCTATAATGCGCTAGGTATCTTTTAGAGCTATATTAATAATTCTATACTCGAATACCTAGATAAGTTTTATATAGCGTACCTAGATAATATCCTTATCTATAGTAAAAAGAAGGATAAACACGCTAAAAATATTAATAAAGTTCTCTAACGACTAAAGGACCGTAGTCTCTAACTCGACCTTAATAAATACGAATTTAATATTAGATTAGTTAAGTACCTCGGCCTTATTATTAGTATAAACGGAATTAAAATAGACCTAGAAAAAGTCTCTACTATTATTAACTAGGAGGTACCGACGTTAGTTAAGGGTATATAAGTCTTCCTTAGCTTTATAAACTTCTACCGCCGCTTTATTAAGAACTTCTCCTATATAGTACGCCCCCTTACTAAGATAATAAAAGGAGAATAATTTATAACTAGGAATAGAAAACGTAAGATAAAATACTAGGAGTTTATATAGGATAATAAGAAATAAGCCGCCTTTAACCAACTATAAGCTATATTTACCTCCGCACCTATTCTTATATATTTCGACCCTAAAAAGAAAATATAGGTTAAAACGGATGCCTTAGACTTTGTTAGTATAGGTATTCTATCGTAGATATACGACGGAGTACTTAAACTAGTTATATACTTTTCTAAGAAAATATCCTTAACTAAGTATAACTATATAATCTACGATAAAGAGCTACTTATTATTATTCGCTCCTTTAAGACTTAGGAACTAGAACTTATAAGTACTTCTATAGATAAGCCTATTAAGGTACTTACGGATTATAAGAACCTAGAGTATTTTATAATAACTAAGTAGCTAACTAGCCGCTAAGCCCGCTAGGCTAAATTTCTATCCGCCTTTAACTTTATTATCTCCTACCGGCTAGATAAATAAGAAGAGAAGCTAAACTTACTTATAAGGAGAACGTAGAACTTACCGTAAGGAATTAACGACCTAAGGAAGCAATACCGGTTCTAATAACTACTTCGGGACTTAAACCTAGAACCTAATATAAAAATCGCTATTAATTCTATTCTTTTTACTACTAATAACCTAAAGAAGAAGAAGTTAGACTCTTAAGAGCCGGAAGATAACTAGACCTAGAAAACCTAGGAAGCCTAGAAAACCTAGGAAGCTAGATAAAAAGACCTCGATATACTTATTAGCGAAGCCTACGAGGAGAATAGAGTAATCTAGAACCTCCGTAGAAGTATTAATACTAAAGATAGACGTATACTAAGCTACTTAATTAGGAAGAGCTATAAGAAAAATATTTAGAACTTCTTAGTAAAAGATAGTTAGATATAGCTAAAAGACGCGCTTATTATCCTAGACTACTAACTACTACGCCTACGCCTCCTATAGAATTACTACGAAAAACTACTTATAGAATATCTAGGACCTAAAGCTATATATAGAGAGCTTATAGAAAACTACTAGTAGGCTAGATAAAGAGAAGACGTTACTCGTTTCTATAAGAACTATTACTACTACCGCCGCTATAAGCTATACTCGAAGTAAAAGTAAGAACTATTTAAACCGCTATTTATTCCCTAATAGAAGTAGCTCTACGTAACCTTAGACTTTATAGAAAAACTACCGCTATATACTAGGAAGAATTAGAGATACTAATACTATTTAGTTATTATAGACCGTTTAACTAAAGGAAAGATCTACGAGCTAATAATAATACTAGATACTAAAGAAACCGTAGAGGCTCTAAACCGCCGCCTCTTTTATATACGAGGTTTTTTAATAGATATTATCTCTAATCGAGGTAGCGCTATAGACTCCTATATCTATAAAAGAATTATAGAACGATATAACGTAAAGGTTAAAATATTAACTATCTTTTACCTTTAGACTAACGGCTAGAGCGAAAGCTCTATTAAAGGTCTTAAAAAGTACCTCCGGATATATATTAACTACGCGCAAGATAACTAGGTCGACTTTCTATCTAAAGCTAAATTTATAGCTAATACGTATATTAGCGTATTAACTAGTATATCGCTATTCTTCGCCGATAACGGATTCTATTTACGTACTAGCTTAGAGCCTATAAAAATCTACTAGAGTACTAGAAAAGTAGAAGTAATTAGGATAGACCGGTTAGTTAAAAGGTTAAATACTATAAGAAGCTTTCTCTAAGAATAACTAGCCTAGATATAAGAAGAATAAGCCCGCTACGTAGATAAATTCCGCTAGCTATACCCTACTTTCCGTATAGGCGATAAAGTATTTATTAACGCCCGAGACTTTAACCTAGAACGGAATAGTAAGTCTCTCTTACTAAAGAATCTTAGTCCGTAGAAAATTACTAGGTTAATTAACGGTAAAGTATACGAAGTTACTATACCTCCTTATATATAAGAGAAAGAAATCTTTTCTATATTCTACCCCTAGAAGCTATATCTTACTCTAGATAACCTATACCTAGGTTAGGTCTAGGAGTCTAGCCTAATATATATAATCTTTAATAAGAATAAGAATAAAACTTATAAGAAGTAGAAAGTACTAAAGGTAGTAGACTACCGAAACTTAAGGTATAGAGTATAGTATAAGGTTATCTTTATAGGTAACTAAAACGAGTAGAACTCTAATCCCCTATAGTAATACTAGAGTAACTATAAGAATACTTCTAATAAAATCCGTAAGTACTACGTATACTATAAGGACGCGCCCGAGCTATCTAAATTTTTTAAGAAGCTTAGTAGACCTCGCTTAGAGAAGAAAGAGATAGTATTAGATCTCTTAAGCGCTACTATTCTAGGTAACTAAATAGATACTTAATAGTAACTAAAGGCCCTAGCTTTACTAAGAATAACTCGGTTAGATACTAGAGTACGGGCCTAGCGCTAAGCGACTAGGTATATTTACCCTTCGCCCTCTCTTTCTAGACTCTCTTTTCTTTCTCCTTATATATAGATTTTTAGTTAAAAGTAATACTATTATTTCGGCTTTACTACCTTATAACTATCGACTTTCTTATAGTCTAACTTAAAGATAGAAAGAAGTTAATATTAGATATAGGCGCTTTCTTTATTATATAGTATAACGTCTATAAGAGTAAGAATAGAGTAATACTTCCGCTCTTTAAGGAGGTAGACCTAAAAATCTATTATATTCTAGCTATCTAGGAACTCTAGAGGAACCTAAGAGTAAAGATAATAGTAAGATATTCTATCTACTATATAGTTTTTTCTTAGAAGAGAATAGTAAGAACCTACTTCTTTATAAGTAAGGCTATTACCCCCGACTCTTAGTAAGTAATAGTCTACTTACTAGATCTTATTATACTATTCTTTACTACTAAGATACGTATAATCTATATCTATAACTACTATAATTCTCTACTAGCCTTCTATACTAATACGGCTCTAGAAACTCTATCTCTTCTTCTAGAAGCTCTTAGAAAACTAGGGAAGTATATCCTCCTAGAAGACTTTAATCTTTACTATTCTATCTAAGAGGATATAACCACTCTAAGATACTATACTCTTATAAATAACCTTATCGAAATAGCTACTATAGATAGATAGATAGATAAATTTAATTTTAAGCTAATTTAGCTCTTCGAAGGATCTATATAGCTATAGCTATCTATAAGAATATATAGAAGAAGAAACCGTAGCTACTTTCTTAGAATAGCCCGGGTAAAAACCTTTTCTATCTATAATAGTAGTATTCGTAGATACTTTATTTTAGTATAGTTTTTCTATATACTAGTAGCGGTATCTAAAGTAGAAAGAGTAGCTAAGAGAGAGGAACTATAGAGAGAGATAACTATAAATCTTAAGACTAAGCCGTAAGAAGTCCCGGCTTACCTATTTATAAGCGCTAGTAAAGCGCTCTTAAAATTTATTTTTAGAAGCGCCTAGCTAGCTCTTCTCCCCCTTATTACCGCTAGAGAGAACGCGGATACGTATACTTTTATAGTAGGACGTATATACTACTTATAGCCCACCCTAACTATCTATAGATTTTCCTCCTTATTACCGCTAGAGAGAACGCGGGTACGTATACTTTTAACGTAGAACGTATATACTACGAGTAGGTAAGCGGTCTAAGATTTAAACTTAGAATCTATACTACTCTAGAAAGACTAGATTACCGTAGAAGTATACCCTACTAGTATACTACCCCGCTAAAAAGCTACTATAGCTAATCTTAATCTAGCTCTTCTAAGAGGTACTATTACGAGAAGAGAGAGTAGTAGCGAAAGTACTTTAGATTTTATCTTTACTATATAGTAGCTAGAGAAGAGAATTCTTAGTTACGGAGTTAGTTAGGAGCTTAAATTATTCTCTAACTACCTACCTATTCTTACTATACTCGATTTTTCTCTTACTTCCGCGGAACTACGCTCTCTAAGATCCTAGTAGAAGAAAGTAGACTAGAAAGAACCGGACTACTTAGCTATCTTTTAGAAACTTTACTAGCTTATTAATCTAGATCTTAACCGGGATTTTTTAGGAATTCTTCCTATCTCTAATTCTCTATCTATTCTTTATCTCTAATCTACTTATATAGCTACGTAGAAGTAATATCTTTTCCCTTAGATTCGTTAACGATACTAATATTCTAGCCTTTAGTAGATCTATAGAATAAAACTATAGAATACTAAAGGAAGTATACTAAGTTTACGAGTACTAGATAGCTATCTACGGATTAGCGTTCTCGCTAGATAAGTACTATCTTATCTACTTTATAAGAAAGCTAAGGAGATTTAATATAGTAGTAGATATCTATATCTCTAGATTTACTAGATACCTAAAGCTTACGATAAAGATTTTAGAAATCTACGTAGATAATAAGCTTAGATAGAAACTCTATATTAGAAAAATAGAAGCTAAGGTAATTAAATAGTATATATCTCTTTTCCGACTCGTAGTATCTACCTAGAGAGCCTTATTTACTAAAGCCCGCTATATCTATACGGCCGTAGTAAGGCTAGCTCTTACTTATAGCTATAGAGTATAGTATACTCCGGAGGAGACCTTAGAGTAGAGGAAAATAGCTATCTAGCTACTATAAAAGATCTAAAACTAGTACTTACGTACTATCTTAGAAGCGTATAAGTTAACTAGTATATAAATCTTAGAGTATAAGACGGGGATTTCTCTACTCTTATTATACCTAGATAAACTAGTACTAGTCTAAACTATTAGAGCTAGAGATAGCCTAGTTATAGTAGTAGTAGAGAAAACTTACTAAAGTATTAAATAGATAGCTAGGACTACTCTAAGTACTAGAGATACCGCTAGCCTAGCTAGGAGATTTCTACTTAGGAAAAAGATAAACTCTCTCTTTTACTACTACTCTTCTATCTACTAGAGCCTCTTAGAGCGAATAAGACTACGTATAATATATAGAAATAAGTAGAAGAAGAGATAGATAAAGTTTATTAGCTAAAAAAGATAAGATAAGCTAGTAGCCTAAAGTATATAGTAGAATCTAAAAATTAGATAAATCTATAGCGAACTATCTAAGCTATAGAGTATACTCGCTACTCTACTACGTATAGAGTATATTAAACTAAAGAACTTTCTCTCTAGGCGTAAGATACTAAAGTATCTTAGCCCTATCTATCTATACGGCTAGTATAAATAAACTCTAAAGTATATTCTTCTCTTCTACCCCGACTTCTAATAGAGTAGAGTATAAATACTCTAAAAGATAGGAACTATAAACTACTATTTTCTTCTCTTAATAAAGAAGAAAATTAAAGTAGCGATAGACTAGTTCTTACGCCTAGAGCTACTTAAGTAATTTAGCTTAGTAAGAGAACTAATCTAGAAGAATAACTAGAAAGAGAAACTAGAAGAACTACTAGAACTACTAGAACTACTAGAACCTAGATAATTACGAGAATAAGAACTAAAGAGATAGGTCTAGTAGATAAATATAGGGCTACTATAGTAGCCGCTATTAGTAAAAAGAAAAAATAGAACTAGTATAGAATAGTATATCTAGAGAGAGAGAAGGGGTTTTACTAGGCGAAAAGATTTTCTCTCTTATATAAAATAATAATAGATAGCTAGCTCTATATAGACCCGTAAGAGAGCTATATCGGGAAGAAATAAATTTATCTATCTATCTATATATATATAGATAGATAGATAAATTTAATTTTAAGCTAATTTAGCTTTCCGAAGAGTCTATATAGCTATAGCTATCTATAAGAGTATATAGAAGAGGAAACCGTAGCTACTTTCTTAGAATAGCCCGGGTAAAAACCTTCTCTATTTATAATAGTAATATCCGTAGATACTCTATTTAGTATAGTTTTTCTATATACTAGTAGCGGTATCTAAAGTAGAAAGAGTAGCTAAGAGAAAGAAACTATAGAGAGAGATAACTATAAATCTTAAGACTAAGCCGTAAGAAGTTCTAACTTATCTATTTATAAGCGCTAGTAAAGCGCTCTTAAAATTTATTTTTAGAAGCGCCTAGCTAGCTCTTCTCTCTCTTATTACCGCTAGAGAGAACGCGGATACGTATACTTTTATAGTAGAACGTATATACTACTTATAGCCTACCCTAACTACCTATAAATTTTCCCCCTTATTACCGCTAGAAAGAACGCGGGTACGTATACTTTTAATATAGGACGTATATACTATAAGTAGGTAAGCGGTCTAAGATTCGAACTTAGAATCTATACTATTCTAGAAAGGCTAGGTTACCGTAGAAGTATACTCTACTAGTATACTACCCCGCCCTATATATATATAGAAATTATTAATTAACGAATTATTTAGAAGTATTAGAGTTAATTATAGTAGTAGCTAGAAGTCTATTAAAAACTAAGATATTAATAACTAAAAGACGTTCTATTCCTAAGTCGTATTTACTATAAAGTAGTTTAGGCGGGCTACTAGTAAATAAGAGTTTTTTAAAATTTAAATTAAGGTTACTAAGAACTAAAAACGAATTAAATAAGTATATAGCCGCGAATATAGTAGACGAGATAGGCGGGCTAGATAGAGGCCGCGAGGCTACTAGCCGCCTTAATTTTTTAGCTAGTATAGAATTATAGCTATAGATAGTAAATTAAGAGCCGAATTACTAGTTATAGATTACGAGGTAGTAGTTATTAAATTAAGGTTTAGATTCTTTAAACTCTTTATCTTAGAATACTTACGTATCTAGTAGTTCGAATTACTATAGTAAGTATAGAGATTATTAGCTTTTCGGTATACTTTTTAAGTAGTAGTATTAAGTTCTATAGATTCTATAGTTAGCTAAGTTATTTAAGATATACTAGAAGATATAGCTAAGGATCTAACTATAGAAGTAGATATAGAAATATTTTATAGTCTAGAGGCCGTAGTAGTACGTTTCTTTTTAAGATATCGAGCGTATAGAGAGTAATCTAAAGAGATATAGATATTTATAAAGTCTTAAAACTTCTTAGATATCTCTCGTCTAATAAGAAGGTCTTTAAGATTATCTTTAAGGCTATTACGAAAGTATATAATTTTAATATTATTCTATATCTAACTAAGAATTATAGTAAGTAAGACGAAGCGAGAGTAGTAGTTTAAGTATAAGATTTCTTAGTAAAGATTCTAAATAGCGCGTTCTATAGTAGCCTAAGTATCTAGATTATTAAAGACTTAGCTAAGAGCCTTATAGAAGTCTTAGTAGATTATAAAGAAGATCTTACTAATAGTTTAGTTAATATATAATTTAAACTAAGTATAGGTAGTATCCCGAAGATATAAGCCTATATACTAAATCTTAGTAGATTTAGTATCGAAAGTAGATAGGTTAGAGCCGAACTTTAACTAAAGTTACGTAGAGAAGTTCTCGAATTCGGCGCGGTTTTCTTTAAAGAACTCTAGGTCGGCGACTTTAGTAATACGAATATAAGATAAGATAAGTTCCGGGGTAACGAATTAAGTATAGATCGTAGATAGAGTAGAAGTTAAGGAAATCCTAAGGGCGTACGTTTATTCGAGTATAAAATAATCTATAAAATAGAGAGTCTTATTTAAGAAGTTCTAAGATATAATATTTAGACTAGCGATAACTTATTAAAGCGAGGAGCGATCTAAGAAGTAGACTTATAAATAGTATAAGCGAAATTCGATAGAAAGCGGATAATTAGGCGAAAGCGGAGAAAAAGTATCGTTAGATATAGTAGAGTCGGTTTCTAGAAAGAGTTCTAAGAAATTCTAGACTTTATCTAGAGAACCTTAAAAGTCTAGAGATACGAATTATTTTTATAATATAATAGAAAGCTAACTTAAGCCTAGAACGAATTAGTTTATAGTCTAGTAAAGTATAATAATATAGAGGTAAATAAGTATAAGAAGCTTAGATTTATAAGATCTAATATAAGAGGCTAGGCTTAAGAGATAAGAAATAAGAAAAAAGATAGAAAGATATAGTAAGTCTACGGAGAATAAGATAGTCTAAAGAGAATATAAAGTTACTAAACTAAAGAACTAACTACGAGATAAAGAGGGCGAGATTTATATATATAAAGAACTAACTAAAATACTAGCTTTCTAATTTATAAGTAGATAAGTTTAGATCTCGATATTAAGTTAACGAAGCTAAAAAAGAAGTAAAAGATCTATAGACTAGAATTCTAATAAATAAGTCTAGGCTTATTAGATTATAGTCTCTTTAGATATCGTATAATAAGTAAATTTACGAAGGTACTATCTCCGGGAAACTTAAAGCTTTTTTTTATATTTATTCTAAAGAGTATTCTAAATCTACTTAGCGGACTCGAGATCGCGAACTATCTTACGATCGTCTTTATTAATATAGATCTATAGCTAATAAACGGTCTTTATATTATCTCTCTTCGTTCTAAAACTAATTATAGACTAGTTAACTAACGGGTTAAGAAATCTAATAGTATACTATAATTTCTTACTAGTTAACTATATCTTTATTAGCTTCGTCTAGTTATCTTTATTTTTATACGAAAGAATAGAAACGAGGTAACGTTTTATAAATAAGTTAGAAGGATCTATATCGAAAAGAATAAAAAGATAAATATAGTATAAAGAGTATACTACGGTTAATCGGGACTAGAGTTTAGTCTTAGTAATAATAAAAAAATATTTACTTAAAGAGGGCTCTAGCGGTTAAAAATCTTACTAAGATTCGAGCGATTATTAAATTTTTATATTAAAATCTTTATTTTTTTAAGGAAAGCGATAGTAGAGAGTAGAGGTAATACTAATTTTCTCTTTACTAAAAACTATATTTAGCTACTAAATAGTAGAGATATTAATTCTTCTCTTCACTAAGAACCGTACTTAGCTACTAAATACTAGTACGCTTATAAATACGTTATAAAGACGTATACTATTTCGAGTCTTTTCGTAGACTCTTTAGATAGTCGGATATAAACGGGAACTCTTAATAACTTATACTTAACCCGGGCTTATAATCTATTAAAAATATATAGATACGTAGCGGTCTAAAATAAGATATTCGATTTTTTCTATCTACTAATCTAATACGTAGAAGATATATACGTAGATTACGTACTATACTAAGTCTATTTAGAAACGCCCGAACTAGCTTACTTACTTTCTTATCTAAAATAGATAAGTATTTAACGTAGAATAGAGCTATATTCTTAATAATACTATAGAATATAATAGTACTAGATATATATTTATAATAAAAGAACTAGTAGAAGTCTTAAAGAGGCTAGAGAGAATTAGATAGTAACTAGAGGTAAACTAGTAAAAGAATAAATAACTAATAATATAAAAATAGAATTAAGAGGAAACTAAGAGAAGACGACTAGTAGATAAAAAGTTAAGTAGTTTAGCCCGGCTAGAGCCGAGCCTATATATACTAGATAAATACTATATTATATACTCTTAGAGCGAGCTATTAGAGCTTAACCTTAGAATAATCGCTAAAAGATTTATTACGCTAAGTACGTTAAGCTAGACTTAAAGAGAAAGAGAAGAAGTCGTAGAAGAAAGAGGAAAGTTATATATAAGAAAGGCTTGGCGTCACGTGATCTGCCGATGATCCTCTGAGGCTTGATCCTAAGGCTTTAGACTCTAACACGAGCGAGATATAAGTAGTTACCTAGTATAGGTATTATAGACTATAGGACCTAGTCCCGTGCCGGATAACCCTCTTCCTACTAATAGGTAGGCCCTTAATTCGATAACTAGTCGATAAGCTTATAGGAGCCAGTTAACTAAGGGATGTCGCCACCCTAAGGCACGTATTACCACACCTACTGTCGGTCAGCCAAATTTCCAACTACGCCATGTAGCCGTTTGATGGTTCAGGGTTCGCTTTTTCAACCTATATACCCACACCTACCAAAACGCGACCGACAAACAAGCAAGCAAGCAGGGCAAGCAGGGCAAGCAGGGCAAGCAGGGCAAGCAGGGCAAGTAGGGCAAGCAGGGCAAGTAGGGCAAGCAGGGCAGGAAGGGTCAAAAACAGGGAAAGGTCAAAAGGCAACAGTCTCCACCCGGATTCGAACCCGTAACCTCTTGAACCGAGAGGAGGGGGGGTGATGTTAGAGTCTGAAGCCTCAGGATTAAGCCTCAGAGGATCATCGGCAGGTCACGTGACGCCAAGCCTTCCTTGTATATAACTCTTTCCTTCTACGTCTTCTCTTCTTTCTCCTTAAGTCTAGCTTAACGTACTTAGCGCAATAAACCTTTTAGCGATCATCCTAAGGTTGAGCCCTAACAGATATTAGAAAGGCTAAGAGAGCGTACTTTAAATATATTGTTATAAACGTGGTTTACTTAGGCCCCTTACCTTCCTTTTACCCTCGTTAATTCGGAACCGAGATCTAGACTTACCTGCTTATAAATTAGTAAGCTAGTATTTTAGTTAGTTCTTTGCGTATATAAACCTCGCCCCCTCTACTTCGTAGTTAGTTCTTCAGTCTAGCAATGAGTATTCCTCGCGTACAACTTGGTACGCCTTGAATTGGACCTTGCTTGCCTCCCTCGTCCCTCGTCCTTCGTCCCTCGTCCCTCGTCCCTCGCCCCTCGTCCCTCGTCCCTCATACCTCGTACCTTCGCCCCTATAAACTACACCCCTGTACTTCGGCACTACTTTACCCCTACTGCCTTTACCGGCTTCGTTACCTCGTCTCTCCGCCCTCCAAGGTCCGTTCATTACATATATACTCTTTTTATTATATAAGCTACTTTTTAGTACTCTAGATAGTTAGAGGCTTCTTAAGCTTACGGAGCTTATTAAGAATAAACTTCTATTATATAGAGACGGAAGGTTAGAGTCGAGCTTTTAGAGCACGTAACTACGTATAGGGATAAGAGTTCTTAATCTTACGTAGGAGCGGTAGTAGCGGCTAAGATACTAAGTCCTTAATAAGTAATAAGAGGTTATTAAGCTCTCGTATCTACCTATTATACTCCTTCTTATCCTCCTTATAGTCCTCGCGCTTCTACTTATACTTCTTACGATCCGTATCGGTAATATTACCTATTAGTAGAGGAGGCTTAGTAGGCGCGATTAGTTGTTACGGACGTAAGTCCTTGGTTGGGTCGATGTAGTCGTATATGCGAGCCTTCTTTGCACGCGATTGGACGATAAAGAACTATTTATCCTAGTCTTGCGAAGACTTAAGGACGATAATTAGTTTCGAAGATAACATAGTAGGTGACAAATAAGTGTTATTCGTCAGTTGGCGTAGTACAGTTAACCAAAAAGGGTTGGAGCTAGCCAGGAACGTGTATCAGACACTTAAGATGCTCACTAGGGAGGCAAGTAGTTGTGTCTTGATAGTTGTTGATAAGATGACGCGTGAAAGAGGGTCTTTACACGGTCGCAATGTGTTACAACAGGGTGTAACACGGTATCCTTCTGGATGCCCGCAGAGAGGACGTTGTAAGCGTAGGAGACGCTTGAGGGGTGATTAAACGATAAACAACGACTTTGGAAGTGACTCCGGGCTCATAACTATTGAACAAGTGGGTTGTTTGTATAGGGAGTGGAGTTCATCGTAGATTGGCATGAGGAGGAAGAGGGTAGGTGACCCGGTCCCTCTTATATAGTAGCTATATAACAAATTCTCGGTGTTGACCCTTGGTTCAATCAGACCCTGTTCCTCCCAACAATAGGATAGTATGCCCAGAGAGCGAGGAGGGGTTTTGCCAGGCGAAAAGGTTTTCCCCCTCGTGTAAAAGAACTATAGATAGCCAGCCCCGCATGGACCCGTAAGGGAGCTATATCGGGAAGAAATGAATTTATCTATCAATATTTATACCACTTTACTACTATTATCTTATTCTACTGGAAAGAACAATGTGGCGACAAAAAAAATATCAAACCAGACTTGCAATCCACGTTACACTCTGGCGGTCGGGAACTCAGCGATGTGCAATTTTGCCGCCGCGTACGGCACCAACTTGACTCTCTCCTTCGTACTCCCATCAACAGTCAATTTCACCGGTGTCACCGCTGCGGTTCCTTTCACAACAGGCCAATCGATCTCATATGCGTCGACCCAAATGACGGTTGGCGGTCCATCTGCTGCCCAAACCAACTTCGGCAGAGCTTCATCTTCTGGACGCACACGCTCCACTTCCAGCGTGTCCGGATCGATGGCATAATTCCAGGGGGAGGTAGGCTCAAGCACATGGTCGGAGGCGTGCGGATCGGTCTCGGACTCTGGAAGCGGCTTACGGTCTGTCCAGTTGAGACATTGATGTGCCGAAGAATTGAATGAGATAGGGAGCGCGTAAAGGAGCGGGCCGAGATAGATGGAAATTGTGCCGTTGCGATCGATGACGCGGGGTACGGGCGAAAGATGGATGGAGATGGATGCAGTGCCTTTGGGGACGTGGAATTCCTGCAGCCCTGATTCACCGGGGCGAAGGTGCTCCAATCTGTCGCTATCGGTCATGCTGTAGGTAGGCCTTTGCGAGCTCGAAGTCCATTCCGGGATGCGAACAGCAAAGTTGAATGCAATCTCAGATTGGATTGTGTATTTGAGGTCACCAGAAAACGGGTACTGCGTGTCGCACTCGATCTTGATTGAATGACCGCTGATCTCTCCTTCAAGTGATGTCGGCGCCAGCAGGATATGTGCAATTCCATTTTCGCCATACCTGACATACGAGGAGGATACATACTTTGGATATCCCTGAGGATGGTTTACCGTGCAGCATGGCTATAAGAGCATCCACGGTCAGAGAAATACGTATTTAATGAAAACGGGTACTGTCTCACAAAGTTTGGCTCCAGTCCAAAGGTGTTGCCGTAAGGAACGACATTGAAGAAGGGGTCCCCGGTGAGGTTTCTTGACCACGGCTGATTGGTTTGCGTCACGTACTGATGCGACCACCCTATTTAACATTAGAATAAATTGTGCTAATACACTCAGTATTCTTACAGTCATCGCTCATAGCTACTGGCAAGGCATTGAATGCGGCAAGCTCTGCATTATCTGCAAAAGCATTTCCACCATGGAAACGATACAAGTAGGCGTATGAAAACATGACCTCGACTGCCATACACAACTCTGACCTTTAAGAACCGTAAGTCTCAAGGAGTTCTAAGAGGTTGGAGGTGAGATTACTGACCCTCTCTGTGAGCTGTGTCCTCCCAAGTGCTCATCCGCAACTATGGACCCCGAGCGGGAGCCGTGGTACTGGGCAACCATCCCGGCTGCATCGTATGTCTGCTGAACGAGGCTCTTGTCTTTCGTTATCCTGTAAAGGACAGTTGGATATCTCAAGCCTTTGTACTCGTTAGTCGACTGAGCTATGCGTTATTGACTAATAGTCCATGCCTTGAGCGAGGTTTACCCCGTGGGTAAAACCGCTGGTCTTGATGTCTGGTGTGCCGACTTTTGGGAAATTCTCACTGGTGAAGAAGGTTGTCCAATCCCTGGAGCCCCGTCGACCGCCCTCGAACATCAGCTCGATTGTCTCCCAAATCGTTTCGTGATTGTCGCGTGGATGTTTTTCGTACAGCCACATCAAAGAAATCGGTAGCTCATGCGTGCGTGAAACACCAAATCCATACGGATCAAAGGCATCGCCATCTTGTGGCAGGAGTCCTGTGAAATTCTGCTGCAACATAGTGTGGGCAAGTTCAACGAACCTGTGCATGGCATCAACGATTCGGTCCGTCTCTGCAGGATCTGCTTCTGCGTATTGCACAAAGCCAAAGAACAACAGGCTCCGTGCCCAGATACCTCTGGTTTGCTTCTCTTTCTCTGGACCCAGCCAACCGTCTTCCGCTTGATGAGCGAGTGTATAGTCAAGGAAAGACTTCGCCTGCGCCTTCAGCCTTGTGTCATCCAGGGTCCAAGCAAGAGGCACGATATAGTTGAACCAGTAAGGTGCTGATTCGTGGAGTTCACTATATTCTTGTTCGCCTCCTAGCCACGTGGAACGGGCAACGTATCTATAGAATTCGAAGAGATGCCCTGCCAGTCCAGCGCCAGAAAGTGAAAGCTGATCGCCCAGCCAGCCATGTGCGTGAATGGATCCGAGTGGGAAGGTATCAAATTGGGAGGCGGCCAATTCTATTGATAGCTAAGCAAATTTCCCACCGAGAAATAATTACCCCTTGTGCTTACCTTTCATGGCAGATGCTGTGCCAGGCAAGCATGATAAAAAGATGGAAAGAAGCTGAGGTTTCATTCCAAACAGGAGTCTCCAATTGTGAACTAAACATCGAGTACAATGTTTGCCCTATAATCGCACCTTTATGTTTTTGGTTCTTATGCCGGGCTTGCTCCGGAAGGTTCCCCGTACCCCGCCCTAGCGTGGATTCTGGGACGGGGCCGTTGTCGGAAACGGAGACGAAGCCGACACTTTTTCCGAAGTTTCCACCACGATCATAAGATCGAACCACAGCAAGATATGGCAAAAGTTCGAAAGATTTGCGTATTGCTTTGAGAAAGGAAATTCACTTTCAAGATTATCTCGAGTCTGATCCCAGCAGCAGACCACCGGATGAGATCTTCCAGCCCCCCAAGCTGATAAAGTACTACTCGAAAACGGTCCCCTTCCTCTTACCTCCTCATGATGCAAAACTGATGGAATTTGCGCTTGATCGGTCGGAATCGATGAATGAATGACTTGATTGCTTGGTTGCTGAGGCGCTCGTGGTGTTGCTCCCAAGACGTCTCAGAATGAATGACTAAGCTAATATGCTATCCAATAACAGATAACGGAGGTGATTGAGCTCATTTTCCATCAAAAACTAATCCGGCCGACTGTCTCTCGAATCTTCCTTTGTAGACCCGCTTCCCTCAAATGCGCTATTATGACCTCCGGAGGGCGGCGTAGCCTTCAACCCGAATTTCGAAAGCCGCAAATTCCGAATAATCATCGGAGCATTCCATCGGCGAGAGTGATTGTGCTGGAGAAATACTAAAGTTCTCCGACGATTTTGAAAGGGTCTTTTGCTTGTCAGATATTCTGCCAAGTGTAATTAGAGCTACGCTAAACCACCAGAAAACACTTGATGAATGAAGGACTGAGGCGTTTCGGTGTTGTCTTATTGTTATTTCTGTGGAAAGACGACACCTTCGAGTGCGCTACCCCGCCCACCCGATACTTAGCGCTGGGCCCGCTGCCATGGCAGTAGGCTCCCGTTTGTACTCAATGTTGTTTCCATTTTGTTGTCAAGTATATCAATTTTACGTTTGGCGATGGGCTGCTCTTTTTTACCTCGGCGCCTCAATGTATTGAAAAAAACCTTCTCTCTTACCCCATGTGCAACGCCTACCCCACGGACAAGCGCCTACTCCATGTAGGTTTTTTGCGAAAGTAGTACTTCTACTCCAACATTAATGCACCGAATTGGTTTAGTCTCGCGTATTTCCGAGACCACGAACAGTAGGGGGTCATTCAATGGCACTAAAGAGAAGTGACGCGGGTTGCTCACAAGACTATGGTTTGGGTTTGCATTGTGTGACTCTATCACGAAGATTGATAATCAAGGGGATGAATTCCCACTATTCACGCCTCAGTGAGCTGCTCCATGCTTTCTGGTCTGACCTGCTCCTTCTCACGATGATCAACACCGAGCCAGAGCAGATCCGGACGGCTGTAGTGTCCATGCACGTCAAGCATGGTTTTGACCTTGAGGATCTCGGTCATGTCGATGTCAGCGATCACCAGACCTTCCTCCTCTTCTCCCAGGTCCTCGGTCAGCTTGCGGCCGTCAGGCGCAATGATGCAGGCGCAGCCACCACCCCCGATGTGGTATAGCTTGCCATCTCCCAGGCGCATGCGCTCAATGCCCTTTTCGGTGAAGAAGGACGAGGAGAGGACGACGAAGCAGTTGCCTTCGATGGCGTGCGTGGTCGAGAGGTTGTGTGCACCTTCGCGGCACTGAGACCAGAGAGCAGATCCGGCGGGGAAGGAGTTGAAGTAGTTCATGGGCGGCCAAGCAGCGACATGGATCTCTTCACCTTGCGAGTAGGTGTGGTACCGGAGCAATGGCTGCGAGTGTTCCCAGCACGAGAGCCCACCGACCTTGCCTGGTTTCATTGTCAGCAAAGCCCGTTATATGGTTGAGGAGCAATCTCACCAACACCAGGCTCACAGGCAACGTTGAGGAGAGAAGCACCACTACCGTCCCCGTAAATGGTGCGTTCAACGTGAGTGGGCTTGATCTTGCGCCTGTTCATCTTGATCTTGCCGTCTTTCCCGATGAATGATTGCGACAAGTAGAGCGAATGGTTGTCATTTTCCGAGTACCCAAGCATGACGGAGATCTTGTTCTGAGCCGCACATGCACAGATCTTCTGCATCTCTGGACCGTCGCGGCGCAGCGAGTTGCGCATGTACTCCTGGACCATCTCGAAATCAATGGGGCGCTGCCTACTCGCCAGGCATTAGCACCGCGAATCTGCGACGTGTAAATCGCCATAAGCTCTAGATTATTTACCATATCCAGCCCGGGTAGTTCGGAATCCACACTTCTGGGAAGGCAATCAAGTCGCAGCCTTTGACCGCTGCCTCCTCAATCAGCCGACATGACTTTTCGACCGCGGCTGGAAGGTCGAAATAGCAGCACTCAGCCTGGACAGCTGCCACACGGACATTGCTTTTGTGCTCAGACATAATGGAGGATGGCGTGCACGGATTTTTGCTTGGTGATGTGTGCAGAGCGATTGATTGGGCTGCTCATAGGCACTGTAGCTTCTTAAGTAGAGGTGCTTATCAGTGATTCAGACTGCATCTTCTATCATTCTATTGGAAATCACGTGTATATCCCTGTTAGCGTAGTTTCAGCTCATGCGGGCATATGGGGCAGCACCTCCCCCGGAACCGACCTCTGCACGCAAGCACCACACACACACACGCAAGAATCAAGCAAGTCGGTCGACACATTCTCCATCATCAAACCGAATTTCTCAGTGACGTTCAATGCTATATCAAGCAGATATGTGTCAAAGGCAGTCGGTTGGTGGGATAGTCGGTTGGTGGGGTAGTCTGTTGGAGAAAGAAGCCTTATCGAATGAAGCTTGATATAACACTGGACAAATTCCCATCCTCGGTAGCTGCAAAATCTTGACTTCCACGAGGGAGTCCTCGAAGAGTCAAGGATGTTGTTGTATCTACGAGGAGCTAAGGCCGTCGGGTAGGTTACCTGCGCACGGACCACCCAACAGTGCCTCCGGGTGTTGCAGCGGTCTGCGGTTTTCGTCTATTAGAGATTTTACCTCGTCCTAGGCTTTTTTCATACATTGCTGAAATATAACAGTCTCGGTATAGATCAACGATTCTATACGTTATCAATGTCAGACTCCTATCAACCTGCCTGGCGACTCCGAACCCAGATAGACAAGGCCCATCGTCACTTCGCGTGGCTTTGCCTATTTAGGTGAAAACCCTGCGACACAGGTATAAATACGAGAAAGTAAGGAAATGAAAGGGTCCACCAGTCGCACTCACAGCTTTTCCGAAGGAGGCAATGGCTATCGAAGGGCCCACATACGTACTCATTACCGGGTGAGAACTGCCTCGCTCCTATCTGCGGCGGATATCTCGGGCTGAGTTCCATAACTGACCTATATTCGTGGCAGCTGTTCCCCCGGTGGCATTGGCTTCGCTCTTGCCCAAGAATTCGCACGGCTCGCTCCTCGACAGCTCTCGACGCGCTACAGACCAGTCCGTTCGCCAAGTCCGTCGTCACTTTCAAGCCCGACGTCACCTCCGCAGACAGCACCTCGACCCTCCTCCATGATGTTGAAACGCTCCTCTCGAAGGAAGGCGGGCACCTCGCTTTCCTCGTCAACAATGCCGGAATGGGCTACTCCATGCTCGCACTGCACCTAGACGACGACCGGATAACGCAAGTCTTCGAGACAAACACCTTCGCAGTGATGCGCATCTGCAGAACCTTCGCGCCTCTCATGAGCACCAGCGGCCACGGAGGCACCATCGTGTAGATCGGCAGCGTCGCCGGGATCGTGTAGGCATCCGCTCATCCCCACGCGCCAGCCCTTCGTTTTAATTGCCCCTTCAGTCCATACGTCTTCGGCAGCGCGTATAACGCCTCGAAAGCCGCGTTGCATGCCTACAGCGACACGCTGCGGCTCGAGCTCGCGCCGTTCGGCGTCGCCGTCGCCGTCGTCGTCGCCTGCACCGGCGGCGTGCGCTCTAACATCTCGGCGAAGCCCCGCTGTATTCCGGCGACGGAGTCGCTTTATCCGAAAGCGGTGCGGGATGCGTTCGCGGGGCATCGGTACAGTCAGGCGGGTGGTGTTTCGCCGGAGCGGTATGCCGAGTCGCTTGTGAAGAAGCTGCTCAGGCGAGGAGGGAGGGGCCCGAGGAGCAGGTGGATCTGGGAGGGTGGCAAGGCCGGGACTGTTTGGTTACTTGACACGTTCTTCCCAAGGACCGTCATGGATGCGATTTTTTCTCGCATGTACGGCCTTTCAAAGATGGAGAGATTGTAAGCGTACGAAGCTGTTACAGGCCATTGAATGCGAATATGCTGTATGTTCAACGGCGCAAAGAAAGAAACACGTCGCCGAAATAATACCATTTGCATTTTATGACCACTGCGCTGGGGCTAAACATCATGACTTGCAGGCGCATCCAAAACGCGCGTGGGAACCTACAACCCTTGTTGGTATCTTTCGTAATTGAAGATGACAAGATAGTTTTACTATTCAAAACACGACTTAATCACGAGTCGGGCCGTCCACGAAAAACTCGCAATTGTCAATGCTGACAAATGGGTTTTGGGGTAGTTTCGGGTGGTACATTTGGGGTAGCGTTCGAGAGTTGTTGAAACTGGGCCTGGATGACGGCACATGTCATGCACAATATCTCCTAGTCAAGGATTTTCTGGTTAGGTGCCCTGAGATGACAAAGACATGTAGATCTGAAAGGGCGAAAGTCAATCTCAGCCTCGACGAAGTTAAGCTGGTGTGTTTTAGATGAGCGGCTTTGATGTAGAGCGAATAAGATTACTACCCGCATAGTACTATCATGACGTCCAAAATGACCCTGGAAACGCATTGAAGGGCGACAGAATTGTACTTGCCACAATGTAGACGAGTAGTCCGTACGGAATGTCGTCCCGATATGAATCCGAAAAATTCGGGTTTTCGGAACATGCGCTCTCAATATTTGTTCATATAGTCCCTGTCTCTAGGCACGTCATCACTCCATCAAAGGTGCAATATCAGTGCGTAGGTATCTTGTGCGTAGGGAAGCTGATTTGGAGACTGTGATGACAAATCCGAATCAAAATGAGAACTGTCGGCCTCCAAATTCTCGATGAGACATCACTGCTAGATGGAAGCGGAAGATTTCCTATGTTCATCCCCGTGCTATCTCAATTACAAGCTCTAAAGCCCTCATAATCAGAGATGGAATCAACCAGCGATGTCACAAACTCAGGCGTCGTTCCTCCTGACAAAATTTCGACCGAGATGGTGAAAGAACAGCAAGATACCGACGGTCAAAACACCCGTTATATCGAATTCGACACCCCTTTACCTCCAAACGTTCTGAATTGGCTCGAGATTTCCGACCCCCACGACACTGCGTTGCGGAAGCTGAGACAGCTCCGGTCGCCGCAAGAGCTTCCCAAATGGCGGAAGGAAGCAACATCCTGGATGTGCTACTTTGCATCGGGGCTTGCATCGCATGCGGCAAGTTCTTACAGCCCGGCAAAAGAACAGCTTTCAGCATACTGGGACATCGGAAGCGTCCCGACCTTGCTTGGCATTACTCTGTTCACAACTGGATTCGCAGTGGCACCGATGGCTCTCGCGCCTCTTTCTGAAGTCAACGGAAGAAAGCCTGTTTTTCTTGTGACAGGCATCCTCTTTGTCGTCTGCCAGATCTGTTCGGGCGTGACACGCTCGTATCCAGGGTAAGGTTTGTCAATTAACGAAACAGATTCATCGACTCACCCATATTGTCTTCGCAGGATGCTCTTGGCTCGTTTCTTCTCTGGCGTCGGGAGCTCGACCTACTCGTCCATGGTCGGCGGCGTGCTATCAGACATCTACCCCAGCAACGAGCGCAACACGCCCATGGCTCTCTTCTCCTGCTCCGCCCTATTTGGCATCGGGACCGGAGCGCTCGCGTCCGGCTTCACCACCCAATATACAACGTGGCGATGGATATTCTACTCACAAGCGATCGTGGACGGCGTCCTAGTTGCCACCTTCCTTCTGCTCTTCTCCGAGACCCGAGTCATCGTCCTCCTCAGGCGCAGGGCCCAACAATTCAACGCCGTCCTCGCCGCCATGTACGTCGGCGCCGTGCTCATGACGCCCCTCAGCATCTACCAAGAGCGCGTCCTCGGCCGCTTCGCCTCGGCCACCTTCCCGCCCGGCGTCCCCGAAGCGCGTCTGCACTGCGCTTGTGTCGAGAGCGCGCTGCTGCCGCTCGGGCTGTTCGCATTCGGCTGGAGCGCGCGGCCGGACGTGCACTGGATCGTCCCCGCCGCGGCCATCGGGGTGGCGACGATGGGCATCTTCGCCGTGTACATGGCCGTGTTCAACTACCTGTCAGACGCGTACGGGCGGTACGCGAGCTCGGCGCTGGCGGCGCAGAGCTTCTGTCGGAACGGGTTTGGGGGCGTCTTGACGCTGGTGACGCGGCAGATGTTTGCGGGGACGGGGTATGGGGCGGCGGGGAGCTGTTTGGGCGGGGTGGCGTTGGCGCTGACGCTGGTGCCGTGGGTGTTGGTGTTGTGGGGGGAGGAGATAAGGCGGAGGAGCAGGTTTGCGAGTGCTTTGTAGGGAGGGTACTGCTCGGATTTGTTCGCCTCATGCAGACCATCCCGCTGTAAGGAAGTATTTCTCTGCCGCGCGAATCACACAATCACACGAAGTGTTAGCATCATAGCATGCCTTTGTTGTGGGGAGTGAAAGCATTAGTCTGAACGTAATTGTCTCGTAAGACTAATTATACTCAAATCTGGATGAATGCTTTCACTCCTCGCGTATGAGCCGTTGGTCTTGCAATGATGTTCTGGTCGTAGTCGCTTAAGCCGCTCGGTCCGCATGAGAAGAACTGTAACCAGGGAAGAATGATTCCTCGACTATGTACATAATTTTTGATGAGCAGTCTGTAAAAAGCCTTCCACTGGAATAGAAGGGGGGATTTTTTCCGATGTCCTTTCACAGGAAGGCGATGATCTGCTGCAGCGCCCTTCGTATGTCGTGTTGAACGCCTTGAACTGTCAAGCCCCTCAGGTTTATATTGCTCGAGTTCGAGGACTCGATACCGCAATATTTGACTCGGAAAAGTCTTAGATAAAAGAGAAAAGGCCCCCTTCCGTCATCAACTTGACCGGCAAAACCTCACCCATGAACTCGCTTAACCCGGCATGGCTAAAACATCGAGACCATCCCATACCAAACGGAGGTGCTCCTTAGTGAAGACTCCAGGAGAGTCCATTTGTCATGGAATCCAAGTCCGCAACATCCTCTTCCATCGTCTTCCTCACGACCTCCAGTTCCCGAACGAACATGTACCCCCTTTCATGCACTGCCTGCTGCCGTTCCTCAAACTCAACGAGTAGATCTTCCATGTCAGCCAACCTCCTCTGCAAACGTTCTTGTTCGCGCCCGAGACGAGATCTTTGTTCCCTGAGCAGAACTACGTCATGTCGAAGGAATTCGTCCGTCTCCTCCCTGGCATGCAGACTCGATGGCTCCAGGAGATGTCTCAGCGAAGCGGTGGTATGCATTATGGACGTGATTCCATTGGTCTGCTGGTTTATGCGTTCCGCCTCTTCTAGAATTTGATCGCGCTCCATGCGAAAGCGTTCAGTCTGAGTAATAACTTGAGCGCACTCGGCTTGGATCTGGTCCTTCGCTTCTATTAAATCCTTGGCGGCAGCTGCGGCTTTCTTGACATCGTCCAATTTTTCCAGCATGCGGGCCATAGTATCGTTCACATCGATCGCAATGGAGGTAGCCGTGAGGCTGGGTGAGGGATGGGGAACTTCCTTCTGCAGATCGGAATCGGGCTGCTCGTCCGGAGTGAGGGTGTTGCTCTTGTTCGCGCCGTTGGCGATTCCACCATCGGGCTGCTGCATCCTTTCTTGCACGTCGTCCAAGGACGTTGTGGGTTGATCTTCGGTTGGCATGATGGTAGGTGGTGGGTGGAAGGTTCAAGGATGAGAGGCCGGGTATTTTTAAAGGGTTGTGTGAGTGGCAGAAGGAATGGGGAAGGAGCGCGCAAGGCAGGCATCATCTGGTTGTGGAAGGAGCGGCCGCCGCGCACCGCATCTACTCCCCGATGAGCCGAACCGCTGCGGCACGGAACCGCAAGAATCTACTACCAGCATATTATTTCATCGAGGCACTGAGAGATGTATTCCCACGTCGATTCCAATCCTCTCTGCGCTGGCTTGCCCGTCGCAGCTTCTATGGGGGGTCGATGCATTCGTCCAGACGACTTCTACTTATGCCACAAGCTCTAAGTTTTCGTGACGACGCGAGCTGGCTAGAAAGAAAGGAAGCGGTCAGTTTGTGCGAGAATAAGATTCGTTCTGCCTGAGCTGCGATTGCGAGACGAGGACCGCTCATCGTACGTACTCTGCCTCATCTCGGGTTATCGCATGGAACACCTCCAGTGGGTCTCACTGAATCACCGCCATGCCAAGAAGGGCCTTCATCTCTTCCCTCATTGACATTATTTCGTCCTGCATTCTCTCAATTTCCTCTGCGAGCTCCTCTTTCTCGTCTTCCAGCACGGCTTTTTTTGCAAGCAACCGCCGCTCCTCAACCCCCCACGCCCTGATCCAATCGTCATCGAAGTAAGCTTCGTTCAGCTCATGCATCGACATCTGCATGGCGCCGATCTCTAGGCGACGTGCCAGCCGCGGGATCCGGTCTGCTAGCTCTTGCAGATGGCCGACCTCTCTTCCTACCGATCCGATCGTCTCCTCGGTCAGCTCAGCTTGGTGGAACAGTTCCAGACTACGGGCAGCGTTCTGCATCACGGCGTCCATGAGGGCAATCATCCTTTCCGAATATGGGAGAGTGGCGCGCCTAGCCAGATCGGCTATGTGGTCGCGTTCCTGCTGAAGTCTTTGCATCTCTCTTGCCTATCAATCGTCAGAGTTGCATCTTCGGAGTGCTTCTGACATTCAACATGATAAATCTGAGAGGGGTAGCCTACCCGATCTATGCTGAATTGCCTTTTTGTCAGCTCGGAGCGCGCAGAGTCTGTGGGAGCCTCCGTCGGCGGGGCCATTGTTCCAGAGGGTGTTCGGAGGGACGACTCAAAGACGGAATTTGGGAACTGTCTCTGATGAGCAAGGATTGCAACTGATCTGTCGCTGGCCACGTCTAAAGAGGGGAAAATCTCACAGGTGCGAGATGAAGCAGACTGCTTACAGCCACTTAATGTGTTGGCTGCCAGGGACTAAGTCCAGGCGGACTGAATAAGAGGTTGACGTTGGGTTGATTGTTCTGGTGTTAGCATTTCCAACCAGCGTATGATTTTCACGGAGCCAGTCGAAACTTCCGAGCAAGCCGAGAAAACTTTAGTTCCGTGAGCCGGAAATAACCAACACTAATTTCAACGCAAACACCCTCTTCCGAAACTCCGCAACTTCTTCGTTTGTCGACATCAGTGCCAAGGCCTTCACGAAACCACCATGGCTAATGGAGCGGGGAACTGGAAGGGACGCGGGAAGGGACATGATCGGGAATCAGAAGACAAGAACAAAGAGCGCACCACGAATCCCGCCGCTACGGAAAGTAAGGTATGACGTTTGCACCCCGCAAGAGCGAACAAGATCTGATGGATTTGACAGATTGCCCCAGAATCTCCTCCTCACGCCCAGGCTACTGGCACAGTGGAGATGACAACCGAAGATTCCCGGAAGACCGAGGCAAACCACCTGCGACCCAGCGTAATGGAGAAGCTCAAACAGATTGTGCGCTTGCAGCAGCAGACATACGACTTCCTGAAGATACAAACGAAACTGCTCCATCGGCGAGTCCTAACCAGGAAGCTGCGCACCAGCACAATCCAGGAAATCCACAGCCTCAACGAACTCCAGATCAGGTTACTGCTGCTCGCCACGCGTCCAACGCTGTCATACACCATGTCAACCCTTGAGTTGGTCGAGCTTGCCTTTCCTGGTTGTGGATGGATGCATGAGAAGCAGTGCCTGAGAATCCGCTTGTAGATCCTTGAGAATGAGGATCGGAAGCTGGAGAGACCGATCGTAGGGGTGGACGCAGATAGCAACGAGCTGGAGAGACGCAGGCAGAGGTTGATCGAGGAGTTGCCCGAGATCCCTAGAGTGCTAGCACGACGCAATGGACATTGCTCTCTCTTGTAGGAGGAGGGTAGGCGCAACACGATGACGGCGTCCATTCGGATCTTGCGGGTTGGTCTCTTCTCGCTGGGCATAGACAGTCAATCAATATTCGAGTGAGCACAGTGTATTCATTATCTTATCATCATCGCCGTGAAGTTCGTCGGCCGCTCAGCTCTTCTCCTCCCAGCCCATCATCCAGATCTTCCACCGCCGCGCCCAGCCCCGCAGCCCCTCCCTCACCGCCCAGCATGCCATCCGACGAGGCAAGAGCCGGCGCCGGAGGATGTGAGGGGCGTGGCCGAGATGATGGGGAGGGGGCTCTTCGAGAGCGACGGGCAGGGTCGGCGGGCCGTCGTCCCCGACAAGCGCGGGCTGGATGGGGGTGATGCGCGGGGAGATGGCGGGACGAGGGTGGAGGTCGAGCGGGATGCTGCGGCGTCTCGGGCAATGATTCCGGGGTTTCTGGAGGAGACTGCCGGTCGAGAGGATGCCGTGGCTTCGCTCCGCCGGGAGATGGCGGCGAAGGAGATCCAGCTCGCTCGTGACAGGGTGGAGAAGCGCAGCATGGCGGCGGAGGTGGAGGAGCTCAAGCGCCGGTTGCAAGTCTCGGACGACGCTCTCGCGGCCAGCCGGGCGGAGGCGGAGAAGCTGCGCATGATCGCTCAGCAGAAATCACGCGACGTATCTGCCATCGACGGAGAGCATGTCACAAAGCAACAGCTGGACCTCGAACTCGCCGAGATGGCGCTTGCTGCGCGCTCTGCCGATGCCGATTGCTGGCGCGCTTTATCAGGAAGGATACCGGTATCTCCTGGATGATCACAAGCGACTGTCTCGCCTCGCACTGCACGCTTCCCAGGAGAACAAGGAGATTAGGGATCTAAGGTACAGGTTGCGGGTGACGGAAAAGATGTACACGGAGCTGGACAACGAGACATGGAACGTTTGGAAGGAGGGAGATGATAATTTCAATGTGATGAAAGGCGATGAGGGGCTGAAGGTGTCCAACGCCGTGCTGAGAAGGGACAATGAGAGGCTGAGGATGCAGCTGGAGAAGCTGACGGGAAGCAAGTAAGGAGATGGTCCTTTTGCAGACTCGCAGGTCTGGGCGGCTGCGTCAAGCACGATGGAAGAGTCAGGCGACGATGGACTTTGTGTTGATACACACGACGGCCGAGATGGTAGCGCTTTCATTCTCGTCGTTGAGGTCAAAGATGCACTTAGCGGTGGAACTCTTTCAAAAGCCTAAATCTGGGTAACCTGAGCTGGTTCTGGAGGAGAGTAGAGCGTCGGTGATACTTCTTCCTCGAACTACTCTTCTGTGTTCTTTATGGGTCCGCTCTCGTGTCAATCAAGAGTGTGAGCGCTTTTTTCTCAAGATAAAGGCTCAAACAAAGTCAGATTCCTACGTCAGAGTGAAGCCCACAAGCGCAGAAGCTTGAGAAGAAGCGCCCATCACCGCACGGCTTTATGACGCACGTCATAGGGAAGTGAGAGGACGAAAGGCCTGGCGATTAATGCACCTTCCAACCACGTCCGCTCCTCCCCAACACCAACACTGCATCTCAAGACCAAAACACACCTCAACCACAGTCAAACCAAGCCAATCTCTAATTGCCTCCGCCATGGACTCCCCCCAGGTCCGCATCGCCTCCCATTCCCACCCTCACAACCCCGTCTAACAGCCGCAGAACCTCACCGACCTCACCGCCCGCCTGCACGCGTGCCACATCACCACCTCGATCGGCCCCGCCAACGCGCCCATCACAAACGCGCCCTACCTCGTCGGCCCGGCGCTCTCCCCGCAGTCGCCGCACCCGGCCGACGTCCTGCGCGCGGCGCTCGACGACGCGCTCGTGCAGCTCTCGCTCGGCCTACACATCGACGCTTCCGCGCTGCTGGCGCAATCCTCCGCCGTCCTGTCCGACGACGAGCACGCGCACGCGCACGCGCACGCGCCGTCGGCGGCCCAGACCGCGGCGCTCGCGGCCGCGGACCTGCGCGTGCGGCGCGCGCGGCTGGCGCGCGGCATCGGCGCGCACAACCGGCTGGCTGAGCATCGCGGCGCGCTCGGCGCGGCGGAGATCGAGCGGCGGGCGTGCGCGCTGGAGGGCGAGGTGCGGGGGCTGGAGGAGTGGGCGGCGGTGGTTCGGGCGGCGGTGGTGCGGCGGGAGCGGAGGGAGAGGCAGGCGGCGGTGGAGCGGGAGCGGGAGCGGGCGGAGCGGGGGTACGCGAGGATGAGGATGGGGGAGGAGGAGAGGTTGCGGAAGAGGGGGTGCATGTATGCGCCGTATCGACATGCGGGGCGTGAGAGGCAGAGGGAGGATGCGATGGACGTGGATGGTTGAGGATGGGGAGGGGAGAGGGAGCCATGCTGGATCGGCAGATCTGACGGAATGGCTTGGACTGGGACTGGAAATTGAGGGATTCGAGATACGGCATCTTTGTGAGGGTCAGGATGAACAGCCCTATGGGGCGAAGCGGGTTACTGCGGATGCCACAGTCGGCTCATCATTGAAGGCTCGTCGAAACCGAAGTCACTACCCATATGAAAGTTCTTTGCAAATTGATAGGCAGAAACGTTGCCGCATCAAATAATTGCTTCTGGCCCACCTGTTCAAACTACGAATTTCCCTCAGGCAGCGAAGAGGTGGAAGGTATTTCAAAAGGTGGCCACTTCATTGAATCTACAGCTGCATCAGTCGAAAGAAGCTGCAAGGGTAAATACCACTATAGACTTAATCTAGGAGTAGCGAGACTCGCGTAAGAAAGCCAGAAGCGTGGCAAAGCAAATGGTACGCGACGCGGATGCAATCGCCGTTCGGCCACAGCACTTCAAGCGGCAAGCTTGAACATGACCAACTTATGAAACATATCCTCCTTGTCCTCCTCCAGCTTCTTGATCTTGGCTTTGAGCTGTAGGATCTCGCTCTGCTCGCTGTCGGCGAAGAGGTCGGCGACGCCCCACGGCTCTCCCGTGTCAAGCCTGGTGACCTCAGCAGTAAGCTTAGCGACCGCAGCAGAGAGCTTCTTGATCTCGAGCTTGTCATCGTTCCTCTCGTTGAGCATGATCTGCGTGACGGTGTTGGTCAGGATCTTCCAGTCGGTGTATTCCTCGGTCAACGTGGCGAGCGCCTGCGTGGCGGTCAAGGCTTCCAGGTCCCTCACGACGAGCTGGGTCTTGAGTTCGCCGAGATCGTTCTTACTGGCCTCTATGACACTGGACAGGCCGTCATCCGAAGTGGCAACGTCCTCGGCCTTCTTCATGGCGTTGATGATGTTCTGGAGGGTGGGAATGATGCCGTCGTCCTTACGGATGTCGGCGTCCTTGTTGTCCTTTTTCGGAATCGCGGCGTCCCTGTCGCCATCCCTCAACAGTTTGGAGTGCTTCTCTTTGCTGTCATGCTTGGACGCCTTTGCGTTCTTCTTGCCACTGCAGCGCTGCTTGATCTTGCGGTTGCTCGGGCTGGCGACGGCGCCCTTGTCCGTGGAAGAACTGGCACCGCTGTTCAGGACGGGAAAAAAGACGCTCTGCTGAGGGACGGAGGCGGCCTCCGCGTCCTCTTTCTCGTTAGAGAGTCTGGGGTGCTTCCGGGTGCTGTGGGCGGAGTCAGCGCGCGTGCGCTTCCTTCTCTTGGCCATGCCGGCTGCCGTTGTTTCTGAGGGAGGATGCGGACTACCTGAGAAATGTTTAGCATGACAGAGGAGCTTCGGCCATTCAGCTTGACGAATAGCTCACCGGATATGAAGCCCTTGCGAGCGGCGCGGATGGTCAGGCTGAGTGATTGGTGGAGAGCGACGGCGCGGTGAGACAGCGAGCGGCTATTTGACATGACCACTCCCCTCCCGTCTTAGCGCCACCCGCGCGTTTTCACTTCAGAGCTTCCCAAACGGCAGGTTTCGCCGCACGGCTTTCCACGGTGTCAAGCGAGGCGGAAACATACCGCTGCGGGCGCATTTATAAGAGAGAGCACGAAAAGGCATCAGAGCCAGTGCATTAGTATCCGAAGACAGAGACCGACTGAAGCTTCTTCTTTGTCTCCACCACGGCACGAGCAGAATCTAATTCTTTTAGTGGAAGCTAAACCAGCTCTACTACCTTGCATCTAGAAGCCTGTTTCGTCGCTCTGGATGCCCGTTGTCCCATGAATGCTCAGTGATTGCCCACCATGCCAGCCTACTCGCTGCGCTGAGCAACCTCAGCAAGGCGCTTGTACTGCATCAGCTCTTCCTCCAGCTGCACGTTCTTCCTCATGATGCTGTCACGATCGGCAGCGAGCTCGACGATAGCCTTGTCCTTCGCAGCGACGTCCTTCCGCAGAGCCGCGTTCTCGCGACCCAGCGCAGCCGCCCTGTGCTGCTCGGCGGCGTGGTACATGGCATACATGTCCCTGTCGACGCAGGCCGTGACCAGGCAGGCATCCATCTCGTACCACTCCATCCGCGCATCCTCCAGCTCGACGTCCTTCTCGGCGAACTTGTCGAGCATGTGCCTGCGCAGCGCCGCCACGTCCCTGTCGAAGCCGCCGTCCTCGCCAGCGCGGGCGCGCAGGAAGTCGGACAGGGTGCCGGTGGCGCTGGCGATGTGCTCGGGCGAGGCGGGGCCGGGGCCCTTGTTGGCGTGGGCGATGAGGTGCATGGCGCGGATGCGGTGGGCGGCGCCGGCGACGCGGGCGAGGGCGGCCAGGGCGGCCAGGATGCGCGGCGGCCACTGGGTCGGGTCGTCGCCGAATGGACAGCCCTTGTACTTCCACATGTGGACGTTGGCGGTCCAGTTGGACGTGAGGATGCGGATGGCCTGGCGGCGGCGTAGTGAGTGCGGCGGGCGGAGTGAGGGGGCGCGCAGGGAGTGAGCAGACCTGGGTCGTGTCCATGAGCTTGCTTTGGAGCTGCATGGTGGTGAGGCAAGTTGAGCGTGCAGCGTTGTGGGTGGTGAGGTTGAGGTTGCGGACGGGGGTGTGTGGTGGACGCCAAGTTGTGCAGCAGGACGACTCTGGCTTCGCGCACTTCCCGGGGGCGAGGAATAAGACATTGGTCGAGTGGAACCTGCAGCACCTCCAATAATACCCTAACTCCAAACCAATCCATACCTCAACCTTACATTCACCTATCGCCCTTGTCCAGTCCTCCACCTTGAATCAAACTCATCAGGCTGTGTCTAATCTTCTTGTAGAATCCAATTAAAAGTCAAGCCTGGCCGTCTAAGTGTGTGTAGGAAAAGAGAGCATCCAGTACTACTGGTTTGAGTTGCTTTAATTATCAGTTGTTCAGCTTGAGATGTCCCGTTTCTCTTTTATCCCACCTGGACCAAGGCGACCGCTTCTCCACCCTCAATGGCCACATCCCAGCTGGGGTGGCGTTGCTACAACGACTTGCGGTGACACGATCTGCACCTACCCGTAGTGGCTAAATCCCGGGACTCGCCAAACCGGGCGGTTGCATCCAAGTCAATAATATATGACAGCTTCCCGCCCCCCACTTCCATCGTCGTCCACCATTCACTGGCTCCGTTGAAACGACCCGTCATACTCTAGTTATAAAGACACCGCCCGCCCGTTCAAAGTGCGACACGAACAACCATCGGCATTCCCTTCCTTTCTTTGGACCTCCCCCTTCGCTGCCTCCACTCGGGCTACCATCTCGTCCCCAAAAATGGGCCCTGAGTTACCCGAGAGGTCGGCTGCTCCGCCCGTCCTTCATTATGACGTAAGCTCACTTTACCGATTACATGTGCAGTGAATGCTTATGCGTTGTTTAGCAGCCCGGAGCCAACAACTACGCTCGCATCTACCCAGCTATCTCGAAGGTAAATGTCTGGAATCTTCGAGCCTTCTGGACCCACTGACCAGCGTCTCTCCCAAGAACACTTCCACAACTTCCTCAGCCTGTGGATCAGAAGCCCAAATCGAGCATTATGAGCAGGTGATCGAGAAGAACTGGGGCAAGAAGATCTTCGAGTTTATTTTATCCAAGCATCTGCCGAGTCCGCCTTCTGCGAAGGTGTACATCGCACTCGCTAGGCTGTCCAACATGACAGCCGGAGACAAGACGAGGGATGCTGCCATGAGGATGCTGATGCTGGTGATGCGTTCGCACTTTCGTGGTAATTGCGCCAGCGACGGCCTTGTCCTAACGGTGCAACTTGTCGAAGACACCATTGTAAAAATCGAAAGGCTCCTGAACTCGGTTCTCGTCTTCTTATTCACCGCTGGCACCAACACTGCAGTCTGGCCCTCTGAACTTCGGGCCCTGAAGTCCCACGACCCCATTGACTGGCCCTTCGACCTTGTCCTTGCCTTGGCAGATCTTGCAAGGATGGCTGGAATGAACATGGACCACATCAACAGGGTATGGCTGCAGGTGCGCAAGCACTTCCACACTCGCGTTGCAATTTTCGGCCATCTCGCTGGGTTCGTCAACTCCGATGACGTCTTAAACGCCATCGACGTTCTGCAACCCACATCAACAGAGTCACGGGCACCTGGAACCAGTGAATCTCAGGAGAGACATGGCCAATATATCAGCAGCAGTGTGCATCTTCGAAATGATGTATTCGGCACACAACATGGTACCGCACAAAATGGCACTGGAGAGCAGATCCAACCCGCTTCTACTGCGCGTACTCGAAATGTTGCTCAGGCGTATGATCATAAACATCTCACAGCCATGATAGACCAAGTATACGTCAACGCCAGTAACGGCGCAGGTGCGGCCTTTGACAAAGTGAGCGATGTTCCAACCGTCATGACAAAGGCCGTCGCCAACTTGCCACGGGGCCACGCGGCCGACCTCAGATGCAGCCTCATCAACTGGAGGAGACTTCACAGCAATGCGAACTACTCAGCCAACCAAATGGCAATGGTGGATCTGGAGAAGCGTTTCCGAGTTCCCTTCGCCCTGATCATCTACTGCCCGGGCCTCACCCCTGAGTGGGCGTTCCGCGCCCCGAGAGGCTTGCTTCCCTCCCTAGCCGGTCTAGCAGCTGATCTCTCGCTCGATGACATCGAAGTATTCTGCATGGTGCTGAACCAGTGCTTCAAATTGGCCGTGAAGAAGACCCGCAACCTGGTTCAAGCAGATGTCGAGAGAATGCGCCACTACATCCGTGACAATTCTCATAACCGTTTTGCGTCCGCGGCTCCTCCCTTGCGGCTGTTGCTGGCTCCTGCAACTCGATCTCGTCCAGTTTCCACAAACACCACCCCCACAGCCGTATCGACTCAGCCTCGGAAGTCACGCCGGCGCCAGCGTTCAACATCTCCCACAATTTTCTATGAGCAACCTCCCGCAAAGATGACAAGAACCTCAAACCCCGAGCATGAGTCGCGGAAGAGCCTTTCCAACTCAATGGCGGGCATGTCGGACCGCTCACTTGCTACTACTTCAGCTCGGACGCCTTCGAATGGCTTCCCTGGTTGGCGTAGCGTTGAATTTTCAACTTGCATCGGAGAGAGCGAGAACACGGCTGAATCCGCAGGTCAACATCGCCCGCGTCTAGTAAATGCATACCATGATGAGCGCAATCAACACGCCCCGACCAACGGCATGGACGTCGGACACAAGAATAAACGACAAGATTCGCTGACATCTCTGGACGACTATCGACAGAACAGGCCTACTGATGCGCTGGATACCACGGGTTCAATTGCTGCATACTCCCCTCATGACAACAATTCTTCACTTCCTAGCGCCGGACGTGCGCAGTCGCACGATCTTCCAGCTGCTCCGAACGAGCCTTCTTTGTCTCCTCCCGCAGCCCACTACCAACATGGCTCTACCCCAGGCAGCTCCACCATCTACCCCTCTGGAGCCGTCCATTCTCATCCCCCCGGGCCTCTGCCACATACCGGTACTTCCGAGCCACCTAACCCCCCTCAGCACGCGCCACAGCCGCAACACCGCGCCAGACACCACGCGTCTCCCGCTCTTGCCCGTTGCCCCGCCGGCCCCAGCACCAACAACAACTCCTCCCAGCAGCGCCACCCCACCAACCCCCACGCGTCCCGCACCCAGACAACCCCCGGAGCCCTCGACGCCGCTTCTCTGCCTCAGCAGCCCGCGCTGCCACAAGCCCATTTCCACAGCTCTCCACACAGTCCGGCGCCAGGTCGGCAGACCGTTCCCCCCACTCCCGCTCCCGCCGCTCCTCCCGCTCGCCAAGCCACCAGCGAAGCCGCCCCCGAGAGCCACGTCGAGCGGTGCGAATCGCCGGAGCCCGGCATACAACCCTCCTCCCCCTCCTCCTCCTCGGCCTCCTCCTCGGCCTCCGCGCAGCAACCCCAGCATCACCTAGCCCTTGCACGCCTCGCCGCCACCCCGACTCCGGCGGACCCCCAGCCGGTCGCACAGCTCTCTCCCTCCCCCGCGCAGCAAGTCCAGTGGCACAGCGCCCAGATAGCCGCCATGAACGCGCGCGTGGTGCAGCTCGCCGCGGCGGACGACGACGCGGAGCGGCCGATCGCGCAAGACTCCCCCTCCTCCTCCGCCTCCGCCTCCGACTCCGACTTCGACTCCGACTCCGACTCCGACGACGGCGCGCTGGTGCGCGCGCTCGAGGAGGAGCGGGCGGGGCTGCGGGCGCGGGTGGCGGAGCTGGAGGCGCGGCTGCGGGCCGAGGAGCGCGAGCACGACCGCATGCGCGGGCGGTGGGAGCGGGCGGGGCGGGCGGTGCTGAGCCTGCGGGCGCACGTGGGCGTGCTGGCGGCCGGGCTGGCGGCGGCCGGGGTGGAGGCGCCTCCGTGGGGGGAGGTCGGGGACGAGGAGGGGTGGGTGGTGGATGAGCCGATGCCGTGGGAGAACGGGGGCGTGTTCAGCGGGCATTTCGAGGGGTGGGGGAGAGGAGGAAAGGAGGAGCCCGAGGCTGAAGTGGGAGGCGAGGGAGGGATGAGCTCGGGCGACGCCGATGAGTCGCAGAAGTGGGATCATGGCATTGTTATATCGGATGACGAGTCTGAGGACTCGGAACTGTCGGACAACGATGAGGTGGGAGAGGACCATAAGCTCGAGGCAGAGTGCGAGGGGGGGTTTTGTGGACGACGAAGAGTGTTTGGAGTAATGACGGTCATTGGTCTCCAAGAATTGTGATTTTAGTCATTGTTTCCTATTGCTTTGATCGCTTTTGACCTTGCCTGGGTTTTGTTCGTCTCAACACCGGGCATGAAGCAAATTGTTAGGGAAGGGGATTTCGGCTTTTTATTATTGTATTTGGAGAACACGGTAATTGAAAATGCAGCGGTTGGAGTAGCCAAGTCGCCTGCTGTTCAAGCGTGGTTTTATGCATCATCAAATTGAAAAAGCGATACTCAACCCAAGGGAGGAGCTTTTCATGGTTGTGAAGGCTCTGATGTCGCCATCTGCGCCACTACGCATCGCCCTGTCCGCACCTACTTGCAAACCATCCTCGCCCACCTCCAGAAGGGCCAATTCCACTCTCCGACTTGCCTGACGACGATGACCTCTCCAGCGTCCCCGTCACCGCTAAGGACCCCGCATGCCGAGACCGGGGCGATGTGTAGCGCAGTGTCGCACCACACCCCTCCATCTTGCATCGGACCGCTAGCCTGTGTACGGATGCTGCTTCGACCTGCCATGCCACGGAAATGCGGACCGCACCCTTGTTCTGTAGAGATCTACGATCGTAGCGCTAGCTGTCGGATGCAAGAGCGGGTGTACGCTGATGGGACGCCTTGTCTGTCACCAACGGCAACCACATTAGCCTCTGAAAATGCAAGTTCGTGGGAAGTAGAAGCGCCCATGCGGGCACAGCGTAGCAACACAATATCGCCACTGATCAGCGGTTTCGAATTCTTGCTGATGCAATCTGTTGTCCAAAAGTTCTATTTCGCCCTAGTGTCGCCGGGTAGTATTACCGCGTCCCCAGAAAGCGTGGCGACATCACTGCTCAGACACTCTAGGCAGTCTTGAGCAATCAAAAGTGATCACTACAGTCCTTTCTGCCTAGCTCCATCGTAGATGTGACAGCTGTGGGAATGTACGAGGGGATGCCGTGCCGAGCCCAAAATTGCCGTATTCCGTTAGCGCGTTCACGTCACCGGACCGAAAAAAAAAAAAAAACCCTCAGACATGCATCCCTTGAGTAACACGTATTGATTGAGTTGCAACGGCCGGCGCAAGTTGACGCATTCGTATGGTCACGAGTCTTCAGTGAGTTCTTTCCAGATCGCGCATGTCGTGAACGCGAATACGTACGGGCTTCAAGGCTCGGAGTCTCACGTAGAGAACCAAGGTAGTCGTTCAACTGAGCTCCAGAGAGCCAGACGTCCACACCATTACAGCTTGCCCCAGTTTCGCACGAGCAACGGTCATGCAGCTACTCCCGCAAAGCCTCCCAGCCGATGATTGCGGTCCCGTTGGAAAATCCCCCCTCGCGATTGGAACGATGATTCAAATTGCAAGCAAAGAATACCGCCACGCACGCAGGGGTGCATATCAATCCCCACCGCCCTCCAACCTCCCCAACCCCTCCAACACCGCGGCGTCTAACACCGCCTCGACGTCCTCCCCCCGCCCCCTCATCACATTAACCTGAGTCCGTCCACCCCTCACGCGCGCCGTACGGGCGGGCGCTTGCGTCGACATGTCCCACCCCAGCTCCTTGATCCACGGGCCCAGCGTGGCGAGGTTCGCGGCGACGAGGCCGAGCGAGGGCGCGAGCAGGGCGAAGCAGGCGAAGTCGGCAGCGGCGAAGGTGAGGTCAGCGAGGTCGGCGAGGGACGGGACTTGAGCGGTTTGGAGGGCGGAGGTGGCGAGGGCGCTGCGATCTGTCAGCGATGGGTGCGTCGGGGACGAGGGGGCTACGCACGCCGCGGCGAAGAAGGCGAGCACGCCGACGGCGCTGCGCTTGCGCCAGGTGCTGTGTCTGTCTAGGAGGGTGGGGAGCGTGAAGCTGCCGAGGATGGCGTCGGCGACGGCGCTGAGGGCGGCGAAGGCAAACCAGGAGGTCGTGGTGGTGGGGGTGTGGCAGGATCGCTGGGCGTCGGCGCGGTTGCGGGCCCAGAAGGCGGGGGCGGGGGAGCACTGGAAGGCGAGGAGGAAGAGGAGTGCGATGCTGGCTGAGGTGGAGACGGCGAGGTCGATGGTGATGATCCAGCGGCGAGCTGCTGATGTCGCAACCAGCGCGATGCTCACGCCGACGGAGAGGCGGGCGGCGGCGGCGGTGAGGACGTGGAGGAGCGTGCAGATGTACCAGAACTGCGAGCAGGTCAGTCGCGCAGAGATGTACACAGTAACGAGCAGACCGACACGCAGCGCTTCCACCACATCGCCATTGTGGGCGGTGCCGACCAGGTAGTAGTAGGAGTCTTTGGGCAAATCCGTCCTGTGTCCACCAAGTCCGTTGGCGCAGGCAGCGACCTGGCAAACGATGTATCCAATCCACAGGAGCTGGCAGCTCGTTAGTCCCGCCGTCGAGAACTCATGGGTGCGATATCGCGATCGTGCCGCTGACACAGAGCGCAGCGTGGCACATGAGCATTGGCAGAACGGAGGCTCGAGCTTTGGAAGAGAGATCTTGGGACCGAAGACATGCAGGACGCAACAAATAGAGAATCGGACTCACCGCCGCAAGCAGCATGATCCAGTCATCGGCCGTGATCAGCTTTCGCACCTGCAGCTTCACGTATGCGCGTAGAAGGAGCGAGGGTAAACCCAGCGCCAGCACCAGGCACACCATGGTCAGCACGATCCATCTTCTGTCCTCTGCAGGGACAGACGACGATGTGGCCATGGTGGAGAGCGACAGCACTCCGCAGCGCCGGGGGCTGAAGAGACGGCCCGGAACGCCGCGATGCTGCCCACGCGTGCGGAGGAAGACGCTCTTCCGTCAAGTGGAGGACCTGGAGGGAAGCATCAGGATGAGCATTGAGGGAAAGCGACGGGGAAGGGGGACAGATTTGAGATGGGTGCGTTGGAGGGATCAAGCCGGTAAAATGCAGCCATTGCTGCAGGGACGGGCAGCGGGCGAGAAACAAGAGCAGCCGCCAGATTACCATGGACATCCGACGGCTCATGATTGTGGCGGACATCGAAATGATCAGGGGATCGGCGACAGGCATATCAGCGCGCATCGGAAGCGGGTGACGGATCGTTTTCGGAGACATGGTGTTGATGGACGAAATCCACGAGCCAACACTGCTGCTACTCGAAGGTGTTGAGACCACGCGCGAAAAAAAAAAAAAAAAAGCCCAACGTCGCGGATTCCATGAGGATGGAAGAGCACGCGAGATGGCGGGTGCTGTAGCAAGAGACCGCAGCGAGAGGACGCGGCAGAGGCCAGTGAGGCGCGGTCGATCTCATCTTCCCGGTGAGATTGGTCACACAGCGTGAGATTTGCGAGCTGTCATTCGCGGCCGGGGAGTGTTGCAGGACGTCGCACAACCGCCATTGCATCTCGGCGCCGGATCGCCTTCCGATGGACGGGTTGCTGTGCCTGCGTGCAGAAGCGGAGATTGATGCCGAGTCTGGAGAGAGTTGCAGCGGCTGAGTAATTTTCATCCCGACCCAGAACCATCACCTCTCTTCTGAAGAGAATACTTTCGTTTCTTTGCTTTTGCTTGCCAACGAAACGCTACTCCACCTTTTCCACTGCGCCGTCACCAACTCCCACTCTTATCCCGCTTCTTGCTATACAACTCATTGTCCGCCTCATGATTTCTGGCATTGATTGTCGGGGCTTGGTCTCGAAAGTATGGGGAAACTCACGGATGATTCCAAGCATCATGGGTGGTGGTCATGAATGCTCTCTACCAATAAAAAAAAAAAAAAAACTTCAAAGCTTCAAGACATTCCGCTGTTTCCATCCCCATTCGTCTTGTCCGGAAAAGATTCATATACTAGCACTAATCCTCGGTTACGATATCCACCTTCATCTTCCGAGTGTACCAAAAGCATCACTCTTTTCTTTTTCCGAGGAATCTAGGCAATAGTCAATCTGTTCATTCTTGCAGGAATATCAACACAGCGTCGCTTCCAGAGATCCTGGAATAACCCCAGCGGGAAAATGCCGCGGAGATCTCTCCAAGTCGCCCCGTACCCATACCCTGCCAATGACGCAACACCACCCCAACCGAAGGCACCGAGCGCAAACGAAGCCGCTGCAGACTCTACACATAAGCGGCTGCGTCGTACAGTCCAGCACTCCTTAACACCAACTCACCACATCAATTCGGCACGCTCCCATCCCACCGATCCAGCCCCAATCCCCCACGCTCCCACGCCGCCGCCGCCCGAAAAATGCTCCTCTCATCCCACCGCCGCGCCACCAGCTGCATGCCCACCGGCAGCCTGCCCCCGCCGTCCTCCACGTCCGCCCAGCCCGCAGGCATGCTCAGCGCCGGATCTGCAGGTGCAAAAGTCAGCATCGCGTCGCACATCGTCACGGCGAATCTGGCGGGCACTCACGTCCTGTGACGTTGAACTGGCACGTGTTCAGCGTGGCCCCGATGGCGGGCCGCATCTTGGCCTCGACGCCCGCGCCCAGCGGCGGGTGGCGGCTGCCGACGCGCGGGTTGACGGGCGTGAGCAGCACGTCGAAGGGCCCCGCGTCGAGCGCGCGGTCGTAGGCGGCGCGCAGGGCGGCCGCGTGCGCCATGGCCTTGCCGACGAGCTGGTTGCAGTCGGGCCGGGCGAGCAGGAGCGTCGCGTTGAACCACATGTTGGCGACGGCCGGGTTGTGGCGGTTGAGCGTGTCGAAGCCGGCTTGCGTCAGGGGGGGCGGGGAGACGTGGGCGAGGTGGTGGCCGAAGAAGGGGGGCGGGGTGTTGCGGAGGCCGTAGGACCCGATGCCGGCGCGCGTGGCGATCGTCCAGATGGAGGGGCCGATGAGGTGCTCGGGGATGGAGACTTCTTCGACGGTGGCGCCGGTGGCTTTGAATTGCTCGGCCGCAGCGCGGATGACGTTGGCGACGGAGGCGCTGAGGCCCATGACTTCGAATGCTTCCTTCACGACGCCGATGCGCAGGCCGGCGCCGGCTGATGTGGGCGTCCACTCACCCTTGCTTTGCTTCGCTGCTTTCCAGCTCTCCAGCTCGCCGAGATAGTCCGGCACGCGGTCCCGGAGAGGAGTCTCCGGCGTGCATCGCGGATCGATGCCATCATAGCCGGCCAGCACACCAAGCAACGCTGCGCAGTCCTCAAGCGTCGCGGTCATCGGTCCCGTATGGTCGATCAAGGGGAACAGCGAGATGATGCCTGTGTAAGGAATCAAGCCGTGCGTGGGTTTCAGCCCGTAAATACCGTTGTAGCATGCCGGAATCCGGATGGAGCCGCCTTGGTCTCCGCCCACGGCCATGTCAACGCCGTCACCCAGGGCGTCGTCGATGGGAGGAAGGCCATGTCGCGCGCGCCAAGCCTTGAGAGCAGAGATGGCGACGAGGGCCCCGCATCCGCTGCTGGAACCACCGGCCGTGTAGGAAGGAAGCCAGGGATTCTGAACAGGGCCTGTGGCTGAAGTGAAGGACAGTGGGGACATGGAGAAATGCTCGCAGTTGGCGGAGCCGCGGACAGTGCCGGAAGACTGCAGAACACGGGAAACAACAATGGCATCGATTTCAGGGATGGGATAAGAGGATTGGCCGGTAAGGAGCTCCGGGAAGGTGCCGCCTGTGAGAGGAATGCCACCGATGGAGACATTGTCTTTGAAAGCCACGGTCCGGCCAGCTAGACGGGAGTCTTCTGGGCGGGAGGTCTTGAAGTCGGCCTGTGGATTCATTAGCTCTGCAAAAACAAAAGAATATCCAGCAGCTAGATTCCTTGGCGTTGGTATGCGAATAGCACATGAGAGGAAATCCATTCCGACTCCCGCCGTTTGGCTGGGTAGTTCTCTGACACTTACTGGGTGACTCCAAGCATTCAGTGGGTTGGTGGATGACTTGGACCAGTTTCGCGGGAGAGTTTCCGGGTCAACAACAAGCCTTGGATCATGGTACTCTGGCAAGCTCTTGATTTGTTCGGCGGTGGCATCCAGTCCATTGAGCAGGTGCCTGTAGTGCTCCTCCTCATCTGGTGGCACTTTGACGTTGTGCTGGGCAGCAACGGCGCGCAGACGTTCGACATGCACTGGCTTGTTATCAGGACGAGTGCTTCAGAGTCGTGATTCAGAAAGTATGTACCTGTGGGCGGTCCTGAGCTGAGAAAAACCACCGACATGTTGGTGGCACACACGGATTTACTGTGTCTAGCGGAGACGGTTGCGGTCTCACGCCCACATATCTCATGGCATCTGAGCTCGAGTCTGTCGGCAGGCCCGCGCTGTCGGCCATGGTCGCCGCGGGGCGATTCGAGGCAGTGGCAGGTTGGAGATAGCGGCGAAGAGTGGGGAGGTTGCTACCTTATCTCTGGCCACGAGGCGCCAGGGCGCCATCTCCGTCAGGTATTCCCGGAAATGACAGGGGCGGATATTCTCTGGCAGATGGCAGGGAGCCGATGCGATTGGGCGATGGAGGATGTAGAGATGGCAGAGCGACGCGACGCAGCGACGACGCGGTGCGACGCGCGTGAAAGTCGTTGCCGCATCAGGAATCGGCCCCCGCTGACTAACGCTTATCGTTGCCTTATCACCCGCCGTCTCCTCCACCTCCTCTGCCGCCGCCCGCCATGATAGGCACTGGTCCTGCCATTGGGGCTTGGCCCGGCGTCAGACGTCGCACCTATGTCGGGTTGTCAGCCATGTCTTCGCCCTGTACCACGCGGCCCAAGAGTCAGCCCTCTGAGTCGCCGATGACTATTTCAGCATGCGGCCTCCCGGCTTACTTTCACGCCCCTCAAGATCGGTGAACATCGCACATGGCTTCCACCGAAAAAGGCTATCGCCTTGGCGTTGATGTTGGTGGAACCTTCACTGACATCTGCGTCATCACTCCCGAAGGCAAGACTGTCCGCGCAAAGGTCCCCACCAACGTTACCGATCAGAGTATTGCTGTCAAGGAGGGCGTCGATCAGGTCAGGAAGCTGCTGAAGGGGTCACACGGCTGGGACGGCAAGTTTGACTACGTTCACCATGGCACAACCACCGCAACAAATGCCATTCTGGAGGGCAAAGGCGTCAAGACCGGTCTTATCGTCACCTCCGGCCACAAGGACGTCTTGAGCATGAGGCGATCCCAGATCCCCGGTGGCCTGGGAGCCTGGATGAACTGGCAGCAACCTACTCCCATTGTGCCTCTCGAGAGGACTGTCGAAGCTCCCGAGCGTATTTCAATCCAGGGAGAAGTCGTTCGTCCCTTGAATACCGAAGCGTTCCGCGCAAGTCTTCAAGATCTGAAGCGCCAGAAGCCCGAGGCCATCTCCGTCAGCCTTCTCAACTCGTTTGCCAACAATGCCCATGAGGAGGCCATCAGGGAAATCGTCAATCAGGAATTCGGGCCAGAAGTCGAGGTTGTCACTTCCACAGAAATCCTTCCCGAAATCCAGGAGGTAAGCAAAATCTCTTCTTCCTGAATCATGATCCAGCCAGTGGTTCGCGGCAACTTTGAACAGGCATCACTGATGCCTAGTAGTACGAGCGGACGGTCACCACAACCGCCAATGCCGTTGTCAAACCCATTGTCAAGAGGTACATGAGTGGCTTGAAGAAGCTGCTCGCTCCCGATACCGACACCATACGCATCCTCAAATCAGATGGCGATCTCACGTCCGTCGATCTCGCCGGAGAGCAGCCCGTGAACATCCTAATGAGCGGCCCTGCAGGAGGCGTCATCGGTGTCGGCCACGTCGTGTCCAAGAACACTCCGTTCAAGAATCTCATTACCCTCGACATGGGTGGCACTTCCACTGACTGTGCTCTGATCCCCGGCACCAACGCAGTCCTCCGCCGCGAAACTGTGGTTGGACCTCTGACGGTCAAGGCTCCATCTGTCGACGTCCGCACGGTCGGCGCCGGCGGAGGTTCCATTGCGAACTACAACGCCCTGACTGCAGCCCTCCGTGTTGGACCTGAATCTGCTGGTGCAACGCCTGGCCCCGCAGCTTACGGCAAAGGTGGAAACCTTGCAACCGTCACGGATGCCAATCTTGTACTTGGCTACCTGCCCTCCAAGCTTCTCGGTGGCAAGTTCAGCCTCGACGTCCAAGCTGCTGCCACCGCCGTGGAGTCAATTGCCAACCAGATGGGCATGGGCGTTACTCAGGCCGCAGAGGGCATCATCAACCTCGTCAACGAGACCATGTACGGTGCACTTCGACTTGTCTCGGTTGAGCAGGGATACGACCCCCGCGAATTTGCTCTCGTTGCCTTCGGAGGCGCTGGTCCCCTCCATGCCAACGCAGTCGGGAAGCTGCTTGGCGCCTTTCCCGTCATCGTCCCCCCCGCTCCTGGAATTCTTTGCGCTCAAGGAGACGCAACGACGAAGATGAGCCACGAGCAATCTTGCACCTACATCAAACTCTTCTCCAATGTGTCTACGGAAGAGCTGAGGTCGGCCTACGGTGATCTCGAGTCGAGCTGCACAGATACAATGAAGAAATCGCTTGGAACTGACAGCCCTTCGCTGCAAGTCTCCTACCAGGCCGACATGCGGTACAAGGGCCAGGCATTGACGCTGACTGTTGATATGACAAAGGCTGACCTCATGTCTGAAACGTCCAAGCTCCTGTCTCTTCTCCGCGAGAAGTTTGCAGCCGCTCATGAGCAACAATTTAGCTTCTCTCTCCCAGATACCATTGACCTGGAGATCATGCGTCTTCGCGTCAAGGCCACAGATGCGTCACCGGAGGTCACAATCCGGTCCATTGAAGATGCACCAAGCAGTGTTCCCCCTCAAACAGCCATTATTTCCCGCAGCCCCATCATGTGCAACGGCGAGAAGGTTGAGGCAATCTTCTGGGACCGCGCAGCGATCTCGAAGAAGGGCTACAAGCTCCCCGGCCCCTGCGTCGTCACCGAGATGGACTCGAACACGCTTATTCTTCCTGGTTTCACCGGAGAGATTGACAACATGGCCAACATCCTCATCCGGCCCGACGAGTCAGCACAGTCCTGGGTGGAAGAGCTGGTCGACACTCCAGACACCGCCAAGGAAGTCGTGGCCAACAACCCGCTCATCCCCACTCTTATTGCCAGCGCTCTGGGCAGTATCCGCCGTGAGATGGACACGCTCATGTTGAGGTGTGCGATGAGTCCAGCTATCCGAGACCAGCAGGACGAATTTAACGTCATCACCAATACCCGTGGCCAGATGCTGGTGGGGCAGTTTGGCAGTTTCATCACACAATTTCTCAGGAACTGGAAAGGCACGATTGAGGAAGGTGATGTCTTCGTGACGAATGATGTTTATGAGACAGAGGGTGCAGTCTCTCATTTGAACGACGTCATCGTACTGCTTCCCATCTGGTACAATGGCAAGATTGTGGGCTGGGCTGCAAACTTTGGTCACTTGACGTGAGTCTTCTGTTTATCATTCTTCATCGGCGAAGCTAATGCCGGACAGCGATGTACAGGGAAAGGTACCAGGCTCCATGAGTATCAACGCGACAACGATCTTCGAAGATGGTCTCCAAATCCCATCTGTCAAACTCTACTCGAAGGGCGTCTTCAACAGCGATCTGATGACAGTGTTCTGCCGCAACAGCCGCATTCCTGAGTGGTTCCAAAGCGATGTCACCGCATTGGTAGCTGCTTGCAGGACTGCCGCCACACGTGTCTGCGAAGTGAGTCTTGTCCCTCTCCGAAACTGCATCTTCCCAGTTGACAAATCCCAGCTCTGCGAGCGCTACGGCCCTGAAGTCTACCAAGCAGCCTGCGACAACCTCCTCGACCGCTGCCACGCGGCCATCGGCCAGATCATCGAAACGAAAATCGGCAACGAGCGCAGCAGCTTCACCGACTTCATCGACGACAACGGCCAGGGCGTGGGGCCGTGGGCCATCTCGTGCTCGATGCAAAAGGACGGCAACCGCCTCATCTTCGACTGGGACGGCACCAGCCCGCAGGCCTCGACGTCCATGAACTACTACCTGTCGACGCCCATGTTCAAGATGTTCATCGGCTACTTCCTGCTGGCCATCTACGACCCGCACTGCGTCGTCAACGACGGCTTCCACGCGCTCGTCGACCTGCGCATCCCCTCCGGCACCATCCTGCGCCCCATCCGGCCGGCAGCGCTCTCCTGCCGCACGCACCTGCTCGGCCGCATCATGGACGTGATCCAGGCGCTCTTCGGCCAGCGCAACGCCGCCTACCGCGCGGCGGCCGGCTTCTCCGACTCGCCGCACCTCTTCTACAGCGGCTTCAAGCCGTCGGGCGAGTGGTTCCTGCTCTACCAGATTGGCTTCGGCGGGGTGCCGGCGCGCCCGGCCGGCGACGGGCCCGACTGCCACTGCCTCTTCCCGGCCATCAAGAGCATCCCGACCGAGAACATCGAGCTGTACTTCCCGCTGCTCGTCGAGGCCAACGAGAGCGTCGCGGACTCGGGCGGCGCGGGCTTCTTCCGCGGCGGCAACGCGCAGCGCACGCTGTACCGCTTCCTGTGCGCGGGCGAGGTCAGCATCCACGACGATCGCTGGCTGACCAAGCCGTGGGGGGTCAATGGCGGCGAGCCGGGGATGCGGTCGCGCAAGGGCGTGTGGCGGAATGGGACGTATGGGACGGCGAGCCCGGAGTACGAGGTCTTGCCGAGCAAGATGGATCATTTGCGGGTGCGGCCGGGCGACGTGCTGGAGTGGGTGACGTGGGGGGGTGGCGGGTTGGGGGATCCGTTGACTAGGCCGGCGGAGATGGTGGCGCTGGAGGTGCATCGGAGGCTGGTTACGCTGGAGGGAGCGAAGCGGAACTATGGCGTTGTGGTCAGGCCGGAGGATTTCAGCGTTGATGAGGAGGCTACGGTGAAGCTGAGGGCGGAGATGCGCGGGGCGAGGTCGGCGGGGTGGGAGAAGGTGAGCTACAATCGCGGTGGAAGCTTGGAGGAGCTGTTGGAGAGGTGTGAGGAAGAGACGGGGATGAAAGCGCCCATCCCGCAATGGTTGGAGGATCCGTATGGACCTCATGTTGCACAGGAGTATGTGGTAAATTGGTACAAGGAGATGAGGGAGAAGAAAGGCTGGGTGCTTGATGATGCAGGGAAGCTCTGAAGGTGAAAGGGGGGAGAAGCGGCGGCTGTTTGCTTTTGGCGCTCAATTCATGGAATCCTTCATTTGCAAGCATATCGTTCTTCGCAGTTACACGTTTATCAAGACCGCGCTCAACCCACACCCTCTCAGCTCAACCCCTCAATTCCCCACTTGTACCGGCATCCCCACCTTCAAAAAAATCTCCCCTGTCAACCCCATCCCTCTTCCCCGTCAACTCCTCCATCTTCTCATTACAACTCACATACCGCCTACGCAACCACTACCTCCTCCCCCGCGTCAACAACATCACTGCATCCTCCGCCAAACTCACCCTGTCCACCAACACCTGGCTTCCCAACTCGTCGCCAACCCCCTCCGCCAGCTCCATCGCCACGCCCCCCGGATGCACCGTATACGCAGCGCCCCTCCTTTCGCTCTCGATCGCAACGTTCTCCACGAACCGCAACACCGCCAACTTCGTCCGCACGTACGCCAACCCGCCCACGCCCGCCGCGACGACCGTCTTGAGCGAGGGCGCGAAGACGAGGGGGGAGAAGCGCCGGTGGGTCAGGAAGGCGGCGCGTACGTCTGGCTCCGTACGTGCGCCCGCCGGGTGCGGCGAAGGGCTCGAGAACGCCGGCGTTGCGGATGAGGGCGTCGTCGCGAACGCTGGTGGCGGATCTCTAGGGAACCCGTGGAGAATCGAAGAGATCGCTAAGAGATGGACTGGGAGGGTGCTGGTATCTCGGGGTCTCTCGAGTGACGCGTTGACTGGGGTTCCGGGATGGAGGGTATTGCGGGAGTGAGGAGCCAGCGGTCGCGGCTCCGTCGCTGTGCGAAATTTGGTTCGTGCATGCGGTGCACCGTCCATGCCGGGCGCCCGTACAACGCGCTATTCAGAGCTACACAAAGTTTAAGAGGGTTTCGTTACTAACGCTAGGGTCTTTAAAGGCTGAGTATCATAGTTTGGGCTTCGTTCCTCTGCGGGTTTTGTCCCGGGGTGGGTTTTTGGATGCCAAGCATGGAGAGACCGGTACATCGGATGCCGTCTATCTTGCCATCGGTTGTCGTTTCGCAAAGCTTGACAACCGTCTGCAGTGTGCACTTGAATACTTTACCATGATTCGTGTCGTGCGTGGAGTCGCGTTTCGATCAACGCCGAGAATTGGAAATCCGGGGAAATTCTTCTTGGCCTCGCGTATTGGAGCTTGCAATCGACTACTGTGGATGCTTGCATTTTAAGATCGGGATGCGGATTTACAAGGAGATTTTATTGCGTCATGTGGGGTCTTCCAGTCCGTCGGAGTCTGTGCTTCCAGTCGGAGTCTCGGAGTCGCCCTGCGAGGAACGGCAAAGACCTCGTACTCAAGACTAAGACATGTTGGAGGGATGAGATGTTTGGTATATTGCAGTCGTTGCCTGCTGGATGTTGTGTGCCGCATCTCCTCTGGCTTCTTTGGGCATGGCTTCCGTTGATCAAAGCGCCACACCTTGTTTTCATTGTTGTCAGGCACACGGACCAAGCGTCATGCGGGGTTCCAGCATGATTGTTATCCCTCAAGACGGGCGTCAGATGCTACGAGCGTGCTTTCGAGTGTCTAGTTCATTCACCGCATCCCACCATATTCGACCGTGGGTATGCGCACAAATTAAACCCCTACCTTGAACCTGTCGCCTGGTAAGCTAGACGTTGCCTTTCTTGTGCACAATCTTCATGAGGCCATCGTATACCATGGTGAAAATTTCTTAGTCCCAAGCATCCGCTGAGGACTGAAACTTGTTGTTGACTCGGTCTTTTTGAAGTAATTGACAGACAAATGTTGGCTGTTGGCAGACCACGCGAAACCACAACATCTCTTTGATTTCGACCTGATCCAAAGTGCGTCGACTTGAAAAAGAAGATGAGAAACCGGAGAAATTGAGCAAATTGTGCCGGGCTCGTGACGAAAGAGAAAACATCCACCACACCTTGAACCAACCTTTCCTGATTATTCTGTTTTGGGAGATGGCGAATGTGGCACCCAAACCACTTCAGGAAGTAGTGCGGAGGTCGAAGCCCCTTCAGGAAGGCAAAAAGACTAGTGAGTGGGATTAGGCGCCGCGACACACGCTAAAAGAAACTCAACGGGCGGCCATCTCTTTTGTGGATGGTATGGCCAACAGCCTCGACTACGGCGTCAAGATCACTAGAAGAGTTCATTGATATGTTCATGTGGTATTGATAGATACGGCAGCTGCGTTATGAGCCCCTTGACCATAGTCGCCGAGGATCTGTGTGGAATTGGGAAGGTGGGCGAACGACGGACTGAGATCCGAACAGAACGCGAACTTCAAAAACCTCGTGACAAGATCCACTACAACTTCAAACCATGGAAGCGAGTCCGGAAACGATTCTATGCGGAAGTTGACTTCCTCGCGAGATTTCGGGCGCATCCACTGAACGTCGTCGCGCCTCCGATTTCTCCCGCACCGCATCCTTCTTGGACCACTCCTCTCCACTTTTTTCTGCTCGGAATGTGTCCGCGATGCTTACAACACATCGCGAGAGTAAGTTTACCTCCTATGATGAGAATTTGCTCCGCAATCGCTGCTTGCAGTGAATCTCTCCTTCTCTTTCGACGCTTGCGGCCTTGCACAGCTGGGCTCAGGGCATATTGCCAAGGCTACTCCTAGTCTTACGGCCGACATGGACCTGAAGGATTTCTTTCCATTCTTTTTGGTGGACAGCTTCTATCTCCTGCAATGAAGACAAGTGTTCCGCTGCAAGTGCCACTGCATCGCAACGCGAGAGCTCTCCATAAAATCTCGAGACGACTTTCCGGGATTGACAAGAAGAGAAAGCGATCTGCAAGTTTACTTCTTTGAGAGGCTGTCTCCTGAAATTGGGCTGTCAGGGAGCCCCACCTCCGCTATAGTATGTGCGTTCAGCGGGCGATGAGATCGCGAAGTACTTGAAACGCTCTCAACCGCTGCGAGGTCTCAGCTGAATGCCAGCACTCTACCGAGTGCTCCTTCCGACAAGGGCTTGCAATGAATACATTGCTGCTGGATGTTGTGGAGAAGAGGTTGAGACCGAGGTGAAAACACTTGTTCGAAAAATGGCACCAGCTCCGGACTGGCAATGCGGCGGCCCGTCGGCTGTAAGGAATGCCCCTGAAGAATGTCAGCCACAGTTCGGCGCCGCAGACGCCATCTGCGAACGAATCCCCACGGGACCGGAGGTTGGACCGCAGGCGTGAAAATTCTTTTCAGCCGTCATGTTTCGCCGTTGAAAACACTTGGGATGGTTGTGGCAGCTGGGACAGGTCACACCACATGTATAAAGGACAAGATAGGCGACCGTCAGACTGACACAGGGCGAACAAGAGCGCGCTCGCGAACCCGGTGGCCGGTACGAGACAAGTCGGACAGGCTCGGCTTGCTGACTCGGCCGGAGCGTCGGCAGGGGATCATCGCCGTTTTCGCACACTTCCTCTGGGTTTTCGGTCCGGCGGGATCGGGACATGCACGGAGCCGTTCTCAGCATTTCTTGGAACCATTAGACAGGCCTGCTTACAGATGCTTGGAAATCTCACCACCGCCCATCGGAAGGAACGCTACGAGCAAAGCGGAAGCACGCTCGTTTGCCAGCAAGATCCACGGCACCAATGCATCGACGCGATAGATAAGCGTCTGACGGCTGGAATATGCTTAAATCCGCCTGCATTTCTGCTCTTAACGGCAGCGTTTTCGATAGGTGAACCTTCTTGACGGAATGCGCTGCGGCGGCTACGTGCTGCAGCCACAGCCTTACAGGAAGGTCCAGATCGACACTGTCATTTATCTCCATTAGCGAACACGGAGCTTTGTTTCAATGTTCTACACAGCCGACGAATCACAAGAGGGCGCACTGATTGAAACGGCGGCCAAGACGTTGCCAAGCTCCAGTTCCTGCGCGCTCGGCGGTTTGAAAACGCACGGCGATTCGGATTTCTAGAACCTCCGGCACCTTCCGCTTTGACCTAGCTCCTGCTCGCGTCTTGGAGATTCGTACCGCAGCAGCTTTTCGCGGCTATCTCGACTTCTCCTCCCTAATCCGCCGCTATCGCTGCCGTTGCTTGCCCGATCCGGCAATGCGGGCCCGACCACCCTTCATGCCCTGACATCAGCCGTGCGGCGCCCAGCTGTGTTATCAAACTAGCCGACAGCCTGGGCGTACGATGTTCTGGAATGTGCACATGGCAGCCCACATCCAGATCCAAGGCTGTGGCGGCCAAGCTCGGGGCCGGCACCTCAAGTCTTCAGGCCTCCGATATAAGTAGGCTTCTTTTTCCTGGTGTTTCAATCCCATCCCTACGCTCTCTATTCAGTCCCACTGGTTGTCACTCTTTGAACGCTGGGCGTTCCCGCAGATCCATCACCATGTTGCTCCAAGGTCTCTCCGTTGCTCTCCTGGCTCAGTCCGCTCTTGCGGCCCGTCCCTTCCTCAACGAGCCCGACACTGGCATCCAAGAGGTGCTGAGCGACCTCCAGCCCGGCGAGCTGCCCAACATCACTTCCATCGTGGGCCTCAACGACTTCGAATATGTCGCCCGCAACAAGATGAACCTGTCCAGCTACACCTACTACCGCAACGGCGCCGCCGGCGAGTGGTCCTACCGCAACAACCTCGAGGCCTACGAGCGCGTCCGCTTCCGGCCGCGCGTGCTGGTCGACATCACCAAGATCGAGCAGACGCTGCCCACCACCCTGCTGGGCCACAACGTGTCCGCGCCCTTCTTCATCTCGCCGTGCGCGCGCGCCGGCTACGCCCACGACGACGGCGAGATCAACTTCATCAAGGCCGCCGCCGCCGAGAACATCCTGTACATGGTGTCCGACTTCTCGAGCAAGTCCAAGGACGAGATCCAGGCGGCCAAGAAGGCCGGGCAGCTACTCTTCCAGCAGACGTACGTGCAGGACAGCCTGGACGCGGTGCGCGAGCAGCTGCAGGCGGCCGAGAAGGCCGGCTTCGCGGCCATCGTGCTGACCGTCGACTCGGCCGCCGACGGCAACCGCCACCGCGCCGCGCGCTTCGGCGTGGGCAGCGCCGACGCCAGCTACACCTACTTCACCTGGGACTACTACCAGCAGCTGCGCAACATGACGCGCCTGCCCATCATCCCCAAGGGCATCATGAGCGTCGAGGACGCGCAGAAGGCCGTCGAGGTCGGCGCGCCCGCCATCTTCCTGTCCAACCACGGCGGCCGCCAGCTCGACGGCGTGCCCTCGCCGCTCGAGATCGCGCTCGAGATCCACGAGCAGGCGCCCGACGTGTTCAAGCAGACCGAGGTCTTCGCCGACGGCGGCGTGCGCTACGGCTCCGACGCCATCAAGCTGCTCGCGCTCGGCGTCAAGGCCGTTGGCATGGGTCGTCCGTTCATGTACTCGAATGTCTATGGCCAGGAGGGTGTCGCCAAGGCTATTCAGCTGATGAAGCACGAGCTGGCCATTGACGCTGGTAATCTTGGCGTTCCCGATTTGAAGAAGATCGATACCCGCTATGTGAGTCTCCTTGAACATTTTGGACGGTCTTTGGGCGTTGCTAATATCTCGATAGGTCAACTACAACTTCAACCACTGGTACAGCTAAGCTGCTTCCTTTTGGATTGTTTCACTTTCAACTGTATGAATATTTCAAAATGTAGACGAGTGTATTCAACGCATTTCTGAGGATGAATATGTTTCTATTAACTGTTATGAAAAACCTGTGAACTCTGTGAAATACCTCCAATAGACGGAAGCAAACCCCGACAAAATTTACATGAAAGGGGGTTAGCACTCAAAGCAGCGTGAGCCAACCGAGCGGCTCCAGTTTCTCTGCCTCTGCCCCAATACATGGAACCGCTAATCAGAAAGCAGCACAAACTTCCCGTCTCCAAACATCACGACAGCAGTCACGCTCCCCTTGCGCCATCCAGCGTCTCCCGTTGGCTCACCGCTCCCGCAAGCCGCGTCACCGTGAACGTGGCGATGTGATTTCACGGTCTTGGCACCATGGCAAGGCGGTCCTCCACACCGCAAGCGAGTGGGCCGAGCACTTACCAAACACCACCTCTGATCGGGACGTTCGGGAAATGTTCTGACTTGTTTTTTTCTTAGCATCGTACGACCGAAGCTTGGTGCGTGCTTCGAAAACGCGGACGCGCTTGGCGTGACGACGATCGTGGCGGCCGTATGGTGCGACGATCGCTTTTGGGGGCCGACGCTCGCTGCATCTTTGCATGTGCCCTTTGTACAGGAAGGACTATTTGCGGTTGGCATCAACAGGTCCCGAGATCATGAGGACAAAAGTCAGTGTTGCTTTGAGTGCACTGGTTCCAAGTGCACTAGATGTTCGCCGCTATCGGAGACAGCTCGACAGTTATCTCGAGGTAGGGAGAATTCAGGCCGGTCTAGACATGGTACCTACATCTCTGCTTACATTGAATGTATAGAGTAAAGATTTCATAATGGCCTGCGGAAGTTTTTCATGTGTACAACATATTTGCTTGGTAATTGTTACCTCATCGGCGACGAGCTACTCTGGAATCACTTTCGGGGATAATATATCACCGGACGAACTCCGCCGCAATGTTTCTAAGTAGGAGCGGATACCTCATACAACCGAGGAACTGTCAAAGCCAAAGGTACCGAGCCTATCGCGGAGATCCTTTGGAGCACCGTGCGTGCTTGAGCATTGCCGAAAGGTACTTTAGTGTGCGGAATGCGTGTATGTCAGCAGTGAAGATTTGAATAGCCAGGCTCGGGATGGTATCTGCTTCATGAATTTAGGAGTGAGCTATTTTTCTTCTTCCGAATTTTCTACCCTAGGGAACATGTTGTGTGTAGAGTGCCGACTAAGGAAAAGAGAGATAGCCAAGTCGAGGAGGTTGGCGGGGAAATTCGCATCCAGGCTGGCCAATCAGAACCCCCGCACGCCGCAGTCGCCCGGCGACGTGTTGATTACAAGCATCCAGCTCGACCACTCCGGAAACATGCGAGGAGAGCAGTCCGGATGTTCTTTCGATTGAGTGATGGCGTGAGAAGACAACTCGACTGCTCCCCTCCGTCCTCATCGCACTACACAGGTCCGCTGGAAACCCCACGCACGAAGCAGAAGGTCCCAACAAGCGTTATATGCCAAATTGTTTTTGGTGACGCCTTCGCATCTACCGTGAAGGGTGGTTTGATTCTACAATGATCGGGGGAGAACTTACTGAAGATGTGAAACCACATGAAAGTAGCTGCATAAGCCATAGCAGCGTATTGTCAGAAACCGGCCAAGCGTGACAATGATGAACAGCTCTCGAGCCGACCTTTCTTGCTGTGACCACCTCGTTGCTGGGCTTACACTGCAATTCAGCCGTAGCAGGGCCTGGTGTCAGGCCATGCTTTAATTCAATAGACGCGTTGGTGAGACCACGCCTACAATAATTGCACTCTTGAAATAATTGGACAGGAGAGGGGGAATGTTCCAATGTTTTTGCGAAAGTAATTCAAATCAGGGCTACATATATAGCAGATATCTCTCGAGGTCCAAACAAGCTTGCTGCCAACAGCACGGGTGTGGGGTGACTCTTGGATCCTAGGCACAGTCGACGGTCTTTGCGGGCTTTTCTTATTGCGGGGTGTCTGGGGAACGGAAGGTTTGTGGGGTGCATAGGGTACTTCTCCGACGCACCCCCGGCACGGTCCAAGGATGCTGCAGCCCAATGACCATCGCGAAGAAAGTGTAATCTGCAGTTCGCGCAAGTCATGACTGTGGAGTAACCTATTCTTCCCCACCAAACATCGCACTTGTCTTCGCCGTACCGCCGTCATTCGGAAGGCCTCCCAGGAATTGGACATTCAACTCGTAGAGACTTTTCGACTGTATCTCATCTGCCATCGAAGCCACATACCCCACATCCTGCTCACAGTCGAAGTATTTTCCTTTCAGCGCCTTTCCTTTGCCGGCGGCCAGAAACACGCAAGTTTGTCCGCACAACGCCGGCTTGCACCGGAACTTGTCGGCAAATGTCGCGTAAGCCTCGACGATGTCCGGGTACAACTCAGCAACGTCGGAATCGATCGGCTTTTGCATGTTGGTCCTGGTTGCCCCTGGATGAAGCGCGTAGAAACTGATGTCATGGAATCCGTCCATGTCGGCCTCGAGTTGCAGACATCCTGTTGCGCGAACCAAGCTTGCCTTTGCTGCTGCATAGTTGACGCCGAAAGGTGTGTTGACAGTGGCCGAGCGAGATGCAATATTGATGACAATGCCGCATCGCCGTTCGCGGAAGTGGTTGATCATCATGTGCGTCCAGAACAGTGGCTGAACCGAAGCATTAGTTTGAGAAAATGGCGGTGTTACAAGAGGGAAACTTACCGCTTTCAAATTCAGTTCCACCATAGACCAGAAGGCTTCGAAGCCTTGCATATGAAACGGGCGGTCGTTTGTCCTGGAAGATGTCAGGGCACAATATGTTCTCTCAGCGGAAGGCCTCCCTACCCGCCAGCGTTGTTGACCAAAACATCCACATGACCAAAGTCTCCCCGAATATTTTCGTACGTCCGACGAGATTCTTCCTCTTGGCTTACATCACAAATGTAACTTCGAGCCTCTGCACCAGCATCCCTACACTGCAGGAGGACTTGTTCAAGACGGTCTTTTGCAGCCGCGATGTCTACAAGCGCCAACTTTGCTCCTGCACCTCCAAATGCAATGGACTCCCCTGCGCCCAATCCTCCCGCCGCTCCTGATGGAAAGTCAGCTTTGTTTCCGTACACGTCTGAACATTGGACCGCTTTTCGTACTTACCAGTAATAATCACAACCTTATCCTTCAACGAGTCCCGAAAACCATCCGGATTGATTGCATCATAGGTGTCTGTGTGGAGAGTTGGTTGGCGGACTTTTTCCATGTTCGCACGCGCATTTCTCGCAATGCCGTGTAAACTAGGTGAGTCTCTTTCTTTAACTTATTGGAAGTTTGCAGGCCCGTTCGAATGAGTTGTAGCACACTCATGGGGTACAGTTACCAGAAGCGGTAACGCCTGTTAACCCCACACTATACCCCCAATGCCCCGCATCCCGAGACGAACCAAGCCCTAGTGGAGAATGTGGTGAAGAGTACAGCTCACAGTACATCACAAAGATAACCCGAGTAGCCTCTGGTTTAGTTTTTTATCCCTTTTTACTTCCTCAATGCGCGTACACCATGGATGGACCGCGCAGTATCTTCTTCGATTCTCTGTCTCACTCCGGCATTCTCATAGCCTTTGTCGCCCTCGCTGCATTGGGATCCATATTCATCAACAAATCGGTGGGAAATGGCGTGCGCAGCAAAAAGTACCATTATCCTCCTGGGCCCAGAGGCTGGCCAATAGTGGGAAACGCTTTCCAGATCGACAGCAGCGCTCCGGGCCTGACGTTCAAAGATCTTGGTGAGAAGCATGGAGACATGTTCGTACAGCTCCCTGGCTCCAGATTTTACGGTGTTGACCAGGTACAGCTTCTCCATCTTCATGGGCCGAAGCCGTTGGGTGGTTCTCAACTCGTCGGAGCTGGTCAAAGAGCTCCTCGACCGTCGCGGAAGGTTCTACATCAGCCGTCCGCCGTTCCCAGTAACGCAGGACATTCTTTCGGGTGGAAACCGCATCGTCCTCATGGAGCATGGAGAGCGCTGGAGAAACCTCCGGAAGGTGATGCATCAGCTGTTGATGGCCAAGCACGTGAGTTCAGCACCGCCATTTTGGCCTGCAAAATGATGACCGGGAGCACAGGCGGACGAATTCAAGCCGTATCAGGACATTGAGTCTCGCAAACTCCTATGGGACTACTGCATCGCGCCTGAGAAGTTCTACGTCCACGGCGCGAGATTCGCAAACTCTGTCATCTTCTCCGTCGTTTTCGGACGCCGCACGAGCATGCGGGAAAGCTCGGTGCAGGAGCTATTTTCCACCATCGATGATTTCATTGCAACGCAACTATCGCCTTCGGCGAGCTTAATTGATAGTTTCCCCACCTTGGCGAGACTGCTTCCAAAGCCGTTGCAGTGGTATCGCCCCCATGCAGAGCGGGTGTTCCGAAAGACTGTGAGAGTCTATGAGGCATTCTTCGACGACCTCGAAAAGCGGGTTGCTACCGGCCTGGATCTCCGCTGCTTTGCGAGAGAGATGAACAAGATTGCCGACAAGTACGGGTTCGATCGGTATCAAAGATACTATTGCGCAGGAACCATCATCGAGGCCGGGAGCGATACGACACGGAACCAGATAAACATTGTGATCGCAGCGGCCGCAAAGTTCCCTGGGTGGGTGAAGAAGGCACAGGATGAGATTGATTCCGTATGTGGTTATGCGGAGAGACTTCCCACATTTGAAGTACGTTGGTTCCAGTGTTGGCTCTCTGATTCGCGCAGCTTATTCTACTTCTCTTTCCAGGATTGGGAACGTCTCCCGTACGTCAAAGCGGTGATCAAGGAGTCTCTGCGGTGGAGACCAAACATGACTGCAGCAGGTACTCCTCGTGTGCTCATCCAGGACGACGCTATCGGCCCGTACAGGTTCGAGAAAGGCACAATATTCACCTATAACCACTTTGGCCTGTCCCACAATGAAGCCTTGTACCAAGACAACACGGTCTTCCGCCCCGAGCGGTATCTCGACGACGAAGTAGACGACATGTTGAAAGGACATCTCGGGTTTGGATTGGGTGAGAATTCCCATCACTTGCTTTGTTACCATGCTGAAAGACCGCAGGGAGGCGAGTGTGTCCGGGTTGGCACGTTGGATCCCGCAATATGTTCATTGCCTTTGCACGTCTCCTTTATTGCTTCAAGTTTGAGGAGGATCCCAATACTCCAATTGATGACTGTCACGTTGATCCGATGGCTCATGAATCAGCGCCGTTCAAGATCCGAATCTCTCCACGAAGTAGCAAGCACGGTGAGCTCATCACCAGGGATTGCAAAGAGGCTGGACTTGCGGTAGAGTAGAGCTCGAGCGAGGAGAGCTCGGTATTTAATAAAGAACGAAAATACGGAAGTTCCCAGGGGAATTAAATGAAAAAAAAAAAAAAAAGTGATGTACTGTCAAGAAACGAGAGACCGAGAAACAAGAAGTGACATAAGGAGTAGATCCAACGAGGAGCGCCGCGCTTCAATCCTCATTCTTCTCCGCACCCACAGCCAAATACACAGCCTCCTCAAACCTATTCAGCAGCTCGACCGTCTTCTCATCACCACACGGCAGCATATGCATAGCCTGCAATCCAGCAACCCCACTCTCAAAGTCAATCCACTTAAGCAACACGCAGGTCAGCGAACCGCATCCTTTACTCACATCCCCAGGAAAGTAGCACTCACAAAATAGTAATTCCGCATCCCCGACCACGCAATCGAGCCCGTCCTCCGCCCTCCCTTCACATCCTCCAAATTGACCAGCCCGCCAAGCCCGTACGTGATCGGCGCGCCGCGCGGGATCCCGCACAGCGCGCCCGGATCGACGTTCTCGATGCTCTCGAGGCCGGCGCGCGTGGGCAGCTGCGGGGCGGCGATCTCGCCGAGCATGCGCGCGCCGAGGATGCGCGGGTCGCGCTGCAAGAGGGCAGCGTAGATGGCGAGCAGGTCCGGGGCGGACGCGACGAGGCCGCCGCCGCCGAAGTCGTCGGTGGTGGGCTTGCTCGGGTCGGGGATCGCGGCGAGGGCGCCGGAGGGGGTGCGTTGGAAGGTCGGTGCGAGGCGGGCGGCATGGGGCGGGTGGCGGTCGATGTGGTAGAGGATGTTGGTGAGGTGGAGCGGGGCGAAGATGTGCTGCTGCATGTAGGCGCCGAGCTGCATGTGGGTGACGCGTTCGATCTGGGGGGTGCGGATTAGTAGGGAGGAGCACGAGGGAAGAGGAGGAGGAGGAGGAGGAGGAGGAGGAGGAGGAGCGTGCCATCAAGCCGGCCCAGTCCATGCCGGGCGAGTACATCCATTTTGTTCCGGGTTCCTCGACGAGGAAGAGCTCGTAGGCTTCTTTCTGCACAGGGAACGTAAGCAGTTAAGGCTACTGCGGCATTCAGAAGATACGAAAACATACGACGGTCACGGGATGCGGCTGTGGTCCGCGAAGCTCCTGGTACTTCTGCAGCTTCTCGCTTTCGAACGCGTAGGCGATTCCGCTTGAATGAGATAGTAACCTCCTGAAAATCTCCAGTCAATCTTCCTTCCGAGGGAGACATGATCGCAGGGGTCTAAAGCCCCTTCATGGCATACCGCAACGTCACAGTGTTTTTCGCAGGCACAAAAACCGGTCGATTGCTTTCGTCAAAGCCGGTCAAGATCTTTGGATCCTTCCACTCCGGCAGGACGTCATCGATGGCGCCCTCTAGAGTCAGCAAGCCCTTTTCCACGCACTGCAGAGCGGCAATGGTAGTGATGAATTTTGTCGAAGAAGCGATCGAGTACATCGAGTCGACAACGTCCGAAGGCTCTGCGTTGTGCCCTGGCTGCGAATCGTCTCCGAAGCATTTGAGGTACTTGAACGTGCCTTCAACGCATCAGCAAACCAGCCCGAGCTCTGCACAGAACTCGCCGCCCCATACCAGAGCGGTTGGTTGCGCCAAAGGTCACGCGAGGAAGAGGCTGTGCGTCAGGCCCCTCAGGGGCGAGGAAAGTTGCAACGGTGCTATTGAAGGAGTCCATGATGACTGCAAAAAAGCATATGCAGCCGATACTGGTCTTGCAAGGCGTGAAGATGGTTGTTATATGTTTGTGAGGTGGCTTCTCACAACGCTGACCGCAGAAGGATTTGGAGTCTCGGTGTCGGCTAATGTGTTGTGGCTGACTTCGGTGTCCCGCATCGTACTCTTGGCGACCACGACGGTGGCTTCAGGCGGTACACCCCGCGCGGTGTTGCATGTGGTGAATGAACGAAGCACCGGCCGTTCATCGGTGATGATTCGGGACGCTTGAAAAAAGAGGAACAGCACATGGCATGGTCACTTAAGCCGTGGGACACCTGCAAGGATGCAGCGCCGATAAGTGACTCAGGGTGAAAGGCTGGTCTTTTCTTTCGTCATCTCTCTTTCATGGAATCTGAGCAAGGCACACAGCGCAAAGGAGAATTATCCTGTATTCCCTTTCCAAGAACGCGTATGAAAAGCGTGCGAAACGGTATCCAGGAAGCATGAAGATAAAACACGGGGTTGGAAGAGAAGCCATCATATGAAGATTTTCGCGCATCGAATTCTCAAAATAGCTTAATAGATCGGCGGGTTTCACACCGGCGGTGGCGGCTCTACATAGGATGAGGCTGTCATTGCACTGCACTTTAGCGGCGCGTGGACCTTCTGCGCGCTGAATCAAAGGCATTTCACTTTTTCTTGGCATCTTCTTCCATCGCCCATCTCTCCGTTCTAGGAACGAACAGGCCGCGTAACCGTTTTGCACATACCGCTTAGCACCTTCTTATCTCCCCCTCAGCGGCACAGTGACACTGCTCAAGGTATACTTCCCCACACACCCAGCCACCATGCAGTTGATCTTGCATCACCCCGCGCTGATCGTGCCCGCGGGCCGCGGGCGGGCAGCACCATGCTGCTCACGCCATGCAAGCAACCTTAGCTTCACTAAGCGCAGCGTCAAGCCCGGTATTGACCGCTACACTAGCATGTTCTCGCCCAAGCACCACGCGTGGCGGCGATCAAGAAACGCTGCCAGATATCCACCGGCCTCTAGCACACACAGCCTACCTGCCGATGGCCCATCTTGCAGGCACAACCTACCCAAAGTAGATATGTGCCCGAGAGTTTGCTCTCCAGCCTCCAGAGAGACATCGGTTACTGTCTCTTTTCATTGGCGGAGCACTTCATCTAAATACACTACGTGCATGCCTCTACCCCTCTTCGGGGGGACGCCCGACTGTCTGCCTCGAAATAAACTTTTCCCACAACGCCCCCTCCGCAGACTTTCTTTCGGGCCGTGCCGGGCAAATCGTCGGCCGCAAGCCACACGCCCCTCGCCCACGTGCAACGTACACCATGCACAGGTGCTCAAACTGGGCTGATCTCAGGCGGCGGTGCCGCCCTGTTTCTCCGTATGGCCGGAGCGCCGAGCTCCGTTCTGTGTCCGGTCGGCAAGATAGGGCCGATGGAGTTTATTCCGGTAGCGGTAGTCCCAACTGGGCAAAAAAATGTCGAAAATGAAGATGTAGGGCGGTGCGCGACGTATTCCGTGTTCGATGCTCGATTGATCTTTCACGGCTTTTGGCCCGACGTCTGGAGAGATGAGCTGATGTCTCCACAATGACTTCATACTCTTCGGGTGGGTTTTATCTTACATACTATCTACTGTTATTGGTAGCGGTTGCTGATAGCTGTGCCCTCCCGTCTGGTGGTGTCTTCTGTTCCTTCAATCTACATGATTCATGTATTAGCATGTTTGTCCATGAGAAATCCCGTAGTCATCATCCTTGACATTCAGCCACAATCAAAGAGATAAGATCATGGCGTGGCATATTCCCACGTGTAGATTTACTTCTATCATGAGAAACTAAAAGGTTGTGCAAACAAGGCTTGTGTATGTGCAACACTGCCCAGCCTCCACACCAAAGCCAAAGAAGAATCCAAACAAAATGCATCCGTATGTACCATCTCATGCCATCGTGAAGCCTACCCTGACATCATCGCCTGTCCTGCGGTTGCTCCAGCTCTCGTATCGTCGCCCCCGACCTTCCCTTCCTCAAAACCTCCATCGCCGTAGGTGGTGGAGACGGTAGCCTGCTACTGTTCTGCACCCTCACCCTCGATCGGCGGAAAAAAGTCTTCGCTGCTCGCGCGACTGCCCTCTTCGTATCCCGCCAAGCATCTCTGCACTGGCTGCGCGAGGTGGCGACGTAGATCATGCAGTTCCAGAAGCCCTGGGTGGGCACGACTGCAGCACAAGTAATGACAAATCCGGCATTGGACTGGCCCTCGTGGAAGACCGACCACACGCGGTTGGCCGTCGCGGGAATCTGCTTTCCTGTTAATTGAAAAAAAAAAAAAAATAGGTTGAAAGCGAGAGTGACGTGGAGAGGGGCTGCTTACCCAGACGATGAACAGCGCTATGAAAAAGAGGAACCCCACTTTCGCATATCCCCATGCCGCGTCGTTCGCTACGCCGTACTGGGTGTGCAGTTTGTGCGGGTCGCTGTCGCGCTGTTGTTGCTGCTGTCCGGGAGAAGACCTGCCCGACTCGATGCGGTCCATGTTCGCGAAGCGGGTATCGGGACCATCGCTGGGAGGAGTGCCGGCAGTGATGGACGCCGTGGCGTAGTATCTGTTCATGTCCCGCTCGGTCTGTTTGTTGTTCGAGAACGGCCATATCGCCGAGTTGCAACAGGAGTTGCAAGTGTTTTTCTGCCCCGTATACACACAGTGCGGAACCTCCTGCTGATTCGTGTGAGCCTGCGGTGGCGGGCTCAGCTCGTTTGTGCTGGAAAAAGAGTTGCGCGGTTGGTACTGGCTGTTGTGCTCGGACTTGCACTGCTCGATGTTCATGCTGTCATTGTCCCCGGTGCTAACATCCTCGCAGACGACTTCGATCTCGGTGACGCGCTGGATGCGGTTCTGGATGTTTGCGGTGAAGGGATTCCCGGTTTCAAGGAGTGGGATGGGCGGTTCGGAGGAGCCGCGGCGGGTGCCGTTGCGGCCGCGGAGAGAGGCGCGCTGGCGGAAGATTTCCCTGCCCGTTCGAATGTAGATGCCGACCGTGAGAAGGATGACGACCCTGTTCTCGGTCAGAGCAGTTGCTCTCTGGCCTCTGTGCTTGCATCGGGTGGGCGATGCTCACCACACGGGTATGTAGAAAAAGGCAAATCGCAACCATTCGTGCTTCGATGTTACCCAACACCAGAGCTAAAAGGCGTCAGAAGGAATGCATGGCATCGCTTTGACTAGGCAAACTCACTCCGGCGCCTCCGTAAATATTCGGATGCATCGGCGACAAATCCATGATTAGGTATACCAGCGCGGGAAGAAGAAAAAGACCATAGTTGATTGCCACATATCTCATCTCTAGACTTCGAAGGTCCTTCGCGTCGTATTTCCTGCCTTCCTTGTTAACTGTCGATATCGTCAGACGCTGTTCGGAGGGACACACCTGAAGAAGGTAAGGTAGACGTTCATGGCCATGGAGAGAGTCCACATGGAGTCAGCCGGCGTAAAGCTTTCAAACGCCAGTCAGCGACGGGTCTTTCCAGAGAAGCAGGGAAGTGTAGGTCTTACGTTTGCATAAAGAAGCCTTGGAAACGACACGACTCGATGCTTCCGCCAAACGAGGGAATGGCGGAGACGTTGATTATGGTTGCGAAATTGCAAAGGATGTTGCCGACGGAAGCGTAGATGATGAGCCTGTTTATGGGTTTGCGAAAGTAGGGGAAGGCGGCAAAAGTGGCGATAACGAAAATGGTACAGGCAATGGAAACAATGGACGTGGCCCTGGCTATCTTCTCGTGAGTGCGGAAGTCTTCGTCAGCCATGACGAAGATGACGAGGAGAAACAGATGACAAGAAAATGAGAAGAAAAGGAGTAACAGACTCGGATGTGAATGAAGCTGTCATGAGCCCGTGATGTTCTAGTTGCGGGGAGGGAGGGAATGGCTGCGGGTATCTTATCTGTATGCGGGCGAGGAAGTACCTCGCACGCGGGCCCAGCGGCAAGTTCTTAAGAAGGCATTTTGCGAGACAGCAAGTAACAGGCCGCGGACGGCCCTCGGCGGGCTCGCTGGAGCACAATGTGCAGTCGACTCAACGGTTCATGGGAACGTGGCGGTGGGACCAATGGTAGAGGGAAGTGCTGCCCTATGAATCCAAGCCAAGAACGAGGAGAAAGGCAAAGATCAAATCAGTCGAGGCGGATCACGCCGGGCGGTGACGATTCGCGGATCAGTGCGCAGCAAACTCAGGCTGAAGTTCGTGAGCCACGAGGCAGAAGGCGTCCCGGGACACGTTCTGTGAGCTTAACGAGTCGCGCGGCACCGAGAAAAGGGCCGGACCCGCGGGGATGGCGTGGCGCTGGATGGGCTGAAGCATGGAGTCATTTTGCGGTAGGTTTAAGCTCGCGGCCGGTCCGAAAGACGACGCATCAATGCCCGCGACGCGCCTTGCCCCATGCGGTAACCATCACTCCAGAGTCACTCACTACGTCACAACAACCACGCTCTCTCCACTCACTCACCTAACACCTGAACATTGCTCACGCCCACCTCAGCCAACATCCTCAAGACCCTCCACGGAGCCGGAGCAACATGAATCCGCTCTTATGTGCCAATATGTTCAACTCCACCAAGCGAGCCTCTTTCTTTCCTGCCATCCTGTCAACTCTGGCCCTCTGCTACCTCACCGAAGCTGCGTGGCACCACCGGCGCAGCGACCGACATAGCCACATCTGCACCACTGCTCCGCAGCTACGATGCCAAGAATACCGGCCAGCGTCGTCGTGCCGCGCGCTTTGCCCGACGTCACGAGCCATGAGACGGAGATTCCGCAATTTATTTTCCTTCTGACCTTCTTGGCTATCCTCATGACCTTTTTCATGGCGGCCCGCATCTACGCCCGCGGCATCTTGCGACGCAACATGGGCTGGGATGACTGGACCATGCTCGCAGCATGGGTAAGTGTGCCGCAACATCACCGCTTCCCATCGAACAAGCCAGGTACCGCTCACTTCCGGTCCAGCTCCTCATCCTGGGCAACTCTGCCAACCTCGCATACCAGACTGCGTACGGCCTCGGATTGCACATGATCGACTTCGACATGCGCTATTACGTCCCGACAACGATAGCCGCCTACGCCTACAAGCCGCCCTACACCGTCGGCATCACCCTCACCAAAATATCCGTCTGCCTCGCCTACCTCCGCTTGTTTCCCAACCGCACATCCAACGTCTGGTTCTGCCGCATCGCCATCGCCTACTGCGCCGCCTTCGGCATCGCCCTGACCTTCCTGTACACCTTCATGTGCGCCCCCGTCTCCGACTTCTGGGCCCCCCTCGACCAGGAAGTCCACTGCCTCCCCGACCACCCGCAAGTGGCCATCGCGACCATCATGAACGCCGCCGCCAACCTCATCGTCTTCCTCTGGCCCATCCGCTTCCTGCGGGGCCTCAAGCTGCCCGCCCCCCAGCGCCTCCAACTCATCGCCATGTTCACCTGCGGCTGCTGGTACGCGCCCCCTACCCACCCCCTCCCGCCCATTTGACCAACTCCCAGAAAAACACAGCGTCTCCCTCGTCGCCCTCGCCCGCCTGTGGTTCCGGCTCGGGTACTACGTGCAGATCGACCGCCGCGACGTCCAGTTCATCGCCGCGCGCTCCTACATGTTCACGACGGCCGAGACCAACCTCGGCGTCATCTGCGGCTGCGCGCCCTTCTGCAGGCCCGCCCTCGCGCGCCTCTTCCCCCGCCTCTCCGCCGCCGCAAGCCCCAAAACACCCGCCCCGCCGCCCGCGCTGCTGGCGTCCCGCCGCGGCGGCAGGCCGGACGCGTGCTCGGACTTCTCGCTGTTGCGGTCGGCGGGGCGGGTTGACGAGGAGGCTGTGGGCGGCTATCCGGCCGTGGCGCCGCGCGTGCTGCAGCACCCGCCGGACGTGGACTTGCGGGCGGTGTTGGCGGCGGGGCGCGTGACGCCGGTGGCGCGCCGGCAGGAGCGGTATTACAGCCAGGGACGGTTTGGCAATCTCACGGCTGTCTGATGGTGGGGATATTGGCGAGACTGGGCATGCCAATACGCAAAGGGAGGACAGCCTGTTCTGTTGGTGGTTGGATGGAAAAAATTTTGGCTTCAGGAGATAACTGGTAGTCATAGTACTGAGTGAGTACAGGTTTCCCGAGACTTCATGGAGCGTGTGAAGGCGAGGGGTACTGCCAGCAGTAACAAATAAACACAACAGTTCTATCAACAACCCAGGCAAACGCCCAATGAATGTTTCAATGAAGGAGCTAAATTCATCTTCCCGATAAGTCCGTCACGAACAATACAATACATATGCCAAGTTGCACTTATCGTCATTGCCGTGAATTGCCCGCTGCGACGCCTTTCTGCATCCATGTCCGGCATTCGCCCCGCTGCAGAAGCACGACAACAACCTTGTTTCAACCTACAGCCGCTTAAGTTATCATCCGCTCGATCATGACCGTGCTTGTCTCACAACTATCCTCAATGCTGGATTTTAGGCAGAAGGGCAAAGCAATTCATCCCCAGAGCAAAAACTGTCCATGACTTCTGCGCCCTATTAAGCTCACGCCTCAATTAACCCGCGCACGCACGGCCCAATCGCCTGTCGTGGAATGAAGTCAAAAAAGTTCCCGAAATCCGGGTGCTCCCGCTCTTATCGGAACACATGGATGCAGGGATGCGTTTCCTGCAGGATCTCCAGGACGATGATGGGCATGCGCGCTGTTGACACGTCTCGCTCGCGCTATACACGTAGGAAACAGACTTTCATTGGTGAAGAATGTATTGGTCATACGGACTGGAATTTTAGATAGTACAAGAGAGTACAGGAAACGTACAAGGCAATTTGGTTGCGTTTGGGTAGGAAAAGCAGAGCATCTTGTCAAAGATGCAGGAGAGCAATTGATCGGGCGAGAAAGACCTTAATACTCCAACCCTTGACTGATTGAAACCTGCTCCGGCGCGCGGTGGTAGATTATGGACGGCGCAATACTCGGCACTGAGGATACTCTTTTGCCCGGGAGTCGAGCAAATGGAGATGGTGTTGAGGAGCTCGCGAGCACGGCAGGCCGCTTAGTGCAATCGGTTTTGTCTCCGCCTCCTCGATTGCCCTGGAAGGCTGCGCATTCCCGCACGCCACCGGGATCGCCCGTGTCGAACCGCGGAAATCACCTCCGGCGCCCGCATTGAGAACGGAGGCGGGGACCTCCTCGCCTGTGCAGTCACGGTGCCGGATTGCCTCTCCACGATACCGGACCCGCCGACGCCGCAACCCCTCTTTTCGCGTCAATCTGGCAGCACAACAACCAGCGCGCAATGACCTCACAGATCCAACAGACTCTCCCCGAGCGTCTCCCCACTCCTCTCCCTCTTCAGCGCCCGCCCCTCGCTCTTCACGCTCAACGCACCGCCCAGCGATCTCCCATCCCTCCCGGCCTTCCGGTTCCCCCCACCCGCCACGACCCTCACCGCCTCCACGCTCGGCTGCATCTCCAGCACCCGCCGCAGCCCCTCCAGTGCCTCGACCCTCCTCCTGTACAGATCCTTGTCCTCGACCAGCGGCGCCGGCTGCGCCTCCATCAGGCGCCGCAGCCCCTCCATCGCCTCGACCTTGCGCCGGTACAGGTCCGCGTCCTCCTCGGCCTGCGAGCGCGTCACGCTGCCGGCGCTGCCCCGCCGCTCGCCGCCGTGCTCGGAGGACGAGGCGCCGTTGGCGTGGCTGTGGTGCTCGGGCCAGCGCGTCTCGATGAGGGACGCGACGCGCTCGATGGCCTGGGTCGTACGTTTTTGTGCGTCGGTGGCGCGCTGGGCGGAGGAGAGCGGGTCGTGCAGGGCGCGCAGGGCGTCGGTGGCGGCGGCGAGGGAGGATGTGTGGGCGTGCTGGGCGGCGAGGAGGGCGTGCAGGGCGTAGGCGATGTACGCGAGGAGAGGGAGGAGCAGGGCGAGCAGCGTGGTGGGGAGGTGGGTGAGGGTTATGGAGGGCGAGACGGGCGGCGGTGGGACCGCCATGGTTGTGGATGGGCGGTGTCTTGTGCGGATGGTCTTTGGTAAGAGGGAGTTGTGGTGAGAGGTTTGGCGTGGAGAGTAAGAGTCAGAGGGCCGGAGCGGAGCGGTGTCGTGTGCGTGCGCACTGCGGGGTCGCGCGCTGTTTTCGGCGAGGCGGAGGTGCGGGCTCACGGGGCGAGGTGTCGTCGCGGGTGTCGGCGGGAAGGACGATGGTGTTGATGCTCGAGAGCGCGGCGGTGGGGATTGGAGAGGGCGGGCATTTCGCAGACTTGGGCTTGGGCGCTCTTGGAAGAAAGGAGCCGGCGGACGGAGTTTACGCACGAGAACGGCAGCGGCGAGCGGCCACAGAAAACACAAGAAACCCCTTTGCCGAGGTGATCGACAAAGTCTGTGGGGCATGCGCCTCGTAGGGCTGACCGCCGTTCCACAACAAAACGCGCGGACGCTGCATTAGTCCCACGTCACGATTCCTCTGTTTGCACTTCATCTCATCAAAGTTCACCGCAGAGAAGCCGCTGAGATTCCTCATGCCGTCATAAAGGTACATGGGGAGCCGAAGCATTCGTTCGGACGCAACTGTCGTGCTTGAGAGCGAACATTTTCATCCGGACGAATGCTTTCACTCCCCACGATTGCCGGCATCTATCTACTCTTTTTCCTTGCGAATTCCCTTGAGCTCTTCGATCCTGCCGCGGGCGTCGGCAAGCTCCTTCTCCAGCTCCTTGATCCGCTCCCTCAGCTTCTGGTTCTCCTCCGCCTTCGTCTCCTGCCTCTTCTGCGGCCTGGGAGGAGTTGCCAGAGAAGACGTCTCCGACACCTTCCTCTTGTGACCAGAAGTCTCGGCCTCCTAGGCAATCTCCTCCTCGCTTTCGCTCTCGCCCTCCTCCTCGCTCTCCTTTGCACCTCCGTTCTCCTCTCCATCTCCGTTCTCCTCCCCATCACTCTCCGCTTCCTCCGAAGTCTGCTTCTCCTGCGTCTCCTCCTCCTCCTCCTCCTCCTCCTCCTCCTCCTCCTCCTCTGATGATGATGATGATGACGACGACGACGACGACGACGACGACGACGAGCTCTGGTAGTCCTCCACGGAGAGCACCTTCTCCAAAGCCTCGTTGAACAGCATCTCCGCGACATCAATGTCCGCGGGAACAATCCCGCCAACAGCACGAGGATTCAGCCGGCGCCGAGCCCGCACAGCCTCTGGGAAGAACCAGTTGACTATCGCCCTGCGCGCGCCCGGATGGCCAGCCGCGAACAGGGCGAGCTGGCGCAGGGCGGACAGCGCGCTGTCGAGGCCGTGGTGGACCCTGTCGATGTCGTCCGGGTGGACGTCGTCGTCGCAGGCGTGCGCGTCGCCGGGGGTGCGCATGCGGGCGATGGCGGCGCGTTGGGCGACCTGGACGGCGATGCGGGTGACGACGGTGTCGCGGTCGTGCGCGGTGAGGGTGCGCTGGGAAAGCTTGTGGAGGGACTCGACGAGCCGGCGCGACCACTGGTCGATGGGGGTGGACGGCCAGGCGGAGGTTGCTGGGAACCACTGGGTGGGATCGGCGCCCCAGCGAGCCGCCAGCTCGACCATGCGGTCCTGACGAGTGGGTGGCTGGATGGGTGCATCAGCTAAGGTTACAAAGGAGTAAGGTGGGCGTGTCCATACAACGTTGTCGCTCATCCTGATCGCCCTTGTAGAGTGTCAGGGTGGCAGGCGATTGATGTGGAGCGGTGTTTGAGCTGGAAGATTTAAGTAAGTGTGAGGAAGATGTCCTTCCCATGGGCAGTACGCTAAGCGTATTAGAAACTATCAATGCTGGGTGTTTCTCAAACAGTGCGCTGGAATGCCGCTCCAAGTGTGCCAGCGCGCCGTTATGCTGTTCTGGACTAGAGTGTCTCTGTCTTTCGTGAATGTACACTGGTGATAGTGAATGAAAAAGAAATTAGGAGAAAATTGAAAAAAAAAAAGTATGACACTCCACCGGGATTGAACCCAGAAGCCCTGGGCTTATCACAGAACCTCCTCCCCGCCACGGGCAACTTCAACGAAACGGGGAAGCCCAGATTCAATCCACTGCACTATGTCCACGGCTTCTTTCTGTCGTGATATGGCACCTGCGTAGCTCTATTATGAACCCGAGACCATCTACCAGCTGTCATCACTTTGACGGCTATTGAAGATCTCTGAATTGTCACTGTCGTGGCGATCACTCCTTGCCATAACCCCAAGAAAGCTGGAGCACCCTGAGGATAACACTCGAGCATGTCCATATTCAACTGGCAGCGGATGTACCCATGGGGAGTGGAAGCATTCGTCCGGATGCAAGTGTCGTAATTGAATACAACAATATCATCCGGATGAATGCTTCAAGTGACTATGTACGACGCCTCGAAAGTCGTCCAAATTTCAACTCGACAGTCTGCAAGCTGAACACAATCAATCAATTGGATGGCGCTTAACTCTGGACTTCACAGAGTAATGGTTATATGATTTCCGGGCTCCGTAAGTATTATGTGGTGTGCCGTTGGATCCTAATAATTCACATCGCTGTTAAGAAAATAAGCCGCTAAAAGAAGAAATCGTTCCTAGAACCACCGAGCTGTCTCACGTAGGATGCGTGAAGAACTCACTCGACGGTCTTCTTTAAACGATGTGCTGAAGAGATGTCCCACCATGAGAGTGCCACGACAGGCCACCACCTCAAACTCTCTTCCAACAAATGAAAGCACAGAATTACAGACAACCTCGCTGTTGCAAATGCAAATCCCCTCCCAGAGTGATGCCGTCATGATCAACACTATGACCTGCCATGACCTAGAGAGCCGACCGTGCTATAGGAGAGAAAGCCCGACGCAGAAAGAAGTCCGGTGTGTATCATGTCCCGATCCGTATCGCCAAAGCCAGAAACTCGGAGGCCGTTCCTCAAAACAAGCCCATGTCCACACCTTCGCCATCGCAGCTGCGGCAACACCATCAGCCGTGCAAGAAACCCCCCGCCCCCGGAAAAAAAAAAAGTGAAGCAATAAGAGCCCCAGGAAAAGTGAACCTCCACCACCATCCCACACGAAAGCAGCCACAGGAAGCCCACCTAAACCCTCTGCTTCTTCGCAGCAGCACCACCGCCCTGGCCAGCCGGTCCCTTGCGCTTCGCCGCACCCCCGCCCTTCCTCGGCACCGGCTTGTTCGCCTCGATGTCCTCGATGACGGCCCGCCTGGCCCTGCCACGGCCCGGCGAGGCCTTGCCGGGATCCGGAAACTGCGGCAGCATCTCGAACAGCGGCAGGCGGACGCAGCGGCCGTCCTTGACCATGCGGATGGCGCGGTTGACGAGCTCCTCGCAGTCGCGGGCGCGCAGCAGGCCCTCGCCGGGCGCGCCCGTCTCGCGGCGGGCGACGAACTGCTTGATCTCGCGCAGCACGGCCAGCGGGGCGCGGTCCGGGTTCGCGTCGTCCGTGGCGCGGGCCTCGGGGGCATTTGCATCGAACAGCGCGTCGGCGCTGCTGAGGCGCCCGACGTACTCGCTGAGGCGCCGCTCCTCGCTGGCCTTGAGCGTCACCTTGAAGGCGACGCGGCCGGGCGCCTGATCGGCGATGCGGTGCAGCTGCTGGATGACGACCTTTCCTTTGTACGTGCGCCAGCTGTCCTGGTACGACTTGCGCTGGTAGTGCTTGCGGCAGGCGCGGATCCAGCGCGCGTCGGCGACCAGCTGCGTCTGCTTCTTGTTGCGGCCGAAGTAGTCGGACACCATCTTGCGCGACAGGGCCAGCGTGTACTGCTTCGTGCGGCAGTCCGGGTGCACCCAGCACGTGAATTCGCGGTTGTGCGGGTCGCCGCCGCTTTCTGGGAGACGGGTCAGTGGGGTGCGTTGAGGGGGAGGGGAGGGGAGGGGAGGAGAGCGTACCGTCGTCGTCGTCGGACTGGATGGCGGCGTCGATGTCGTCTTCAGCGTCGGGGAGGCCTGTGGCACCAGCGGCGGGCGAGGCAGACGGAGCGTAGCTGGAGGCGGTCTCAGCGCGCTCTCCGGCAGTCAGCTGCTCGGGCGAGGCGGACATGGCGAAGTCGCTGCGAGCAGGTTCAGCCTCGTGGATGTGGTTAGACATGGATGGGTGCATGGCAGGCGGAGAGGAGGCCGGCGGCGTCGCGAGGTTGTCTGCGCATGGATCAGAATCTGCTGGGTACGGAGAGGCATGGAGGGGTTCCTGCTTACTGGGGGAGCTTGAATTGAGCCTCATGAGCGCGTCGGCGGCCTCCTGGGTGGCCTGCTGTGCGACGTCTGGATGTGGTGCATCAGTGATGTCGGTAGGAGCATAGGAAGGCTGGGACTTGCCGTTGCTCTCCTTGTCGCCATGGATGACGAGCTCGTCAACGCGCATGGCGTTCTTGATGTGAGCCTGGTTCGGAAATTGAGGGGGGGCAGAGGACGCCTTCATGGCGATGGTTGGGAACGCTTCGGCGTGGGCCGTGTAAGGGGTGGTCTGCGGCGACATGTTGGAGGGGATAGACGCTTGTTTCGCTCTTGACACGGGCAGGCGCTCAGGATTTGAGTGCGGGGAGTGTCGCGGCGGTGGATAAAGGAGATATTGTGGATGAGATGCGTCTTCGAGTTCGAAGGTGCTGGATTGTGGTGGGGGTTTGGCGCAGAGTCGAGGCGGGCGGCGGCTTAAAAGAATGCCAGACAGCCAGCTCGGGCGGGCTGGCGCGTGGCCGGATGACTTGTTCCTTTGCGTGCGAGCTGTGACTGAGAGCGTGGCGGGACCAGCTGGCGGCGTCTTCTTTATCATGGGATTTTTTACAGCCAGCGCGTGCTCCCAAAGGCCAATCTGAAGGCCAGTCCTGCCAGGCGCTGTCCAGCTCGGAACCAGAATCGCGCTCCAGCGAATGCCGCCAGGCCAATCAAAGGAGGTCGTGGTCATTGTTGACGAAGCATGTGGCCGAGAAGATCCACGCGGGCCGTTCCGCCTGGTGCTGGGCAATGGCTGTGGTAGGAACAGCCGATGATCCCATGGTGTTGCGCGTCACGTCGGCCTGCCTCTCCGATCCAAGCCGCTGCGGATCCTTGTCAGGAACGAAACTCACGGTCTCGTGCGCTGCACGGCCACCGCACTGTGGCTGTGATGACGCTGCGCTGGCGCGGTCGTGGATACAAAATTGGATCAGCGGCTAACGGAAAAAGTCGTCTGATCCAAGCTGAACAGCGCGGGATAATTGTGACTCGCAGCGGCCATCAGAGCGATTGATGAATGCAAACAGTCCAGATGGTGGAATTGCCGCCGTTATTTTGGTATGTAGCAGCTGTGAAGTCGACGGCGCGATCGTACGTCACGGCAAGCACGGAGAGAGCGACGAGACCAGGGAGCAATGCCGGGACAGCCAAGAGGATGGTAACTATGCCGCTCATCTCACCGCAAGCCATTGCAGAAAACCGGAGCGCATGTACTGGCTGACCTGGGTGAGTTAGACATCTCTCGCTTCGGGAAACGAGAAAGAGGAGGGTGCTAAGTACCTGCGAAACCTCCCAACGCAGAGCGATCACTGTTCCTCACCCTCTTCCTGGACTGAATCTGCCAACTCGGTCGTATTTGCATGAAACACCCTTGCCATGGGAGCTGGGTACATGGGCTGACGCACATCCGAACAGAAAAGCTCACTGCCGCCGCCAACGCGCCATCTGCCACCTCACTTCACAACCGATTGCTCGTCACCGCATCTGCATCCTCCCAACCAACGTATGTGCAAGCCACGAGCCATCCGCGTTGCCCAATAATGCCACAAGCCAACGTGAACCCTCTACCGACAGTTTTCGTTACCGTGTCCTCTCCGCAGGCTGACCCCGCCATTCGAAACAAACGGCGTCCATCATGCGATCTTTGCAACACCCTCGCATCCCATCAAGAAGTTGCTTCTTCAATTGCAAGACCGGCAACTGTGACGACACAGATATCATTGTATCGAGATTGACGTGGACAATGGAGACAAACGGAAGGGGCAATCGGACATCTGCACGGAAAAGTCCATCACGGCCAGCCGTATCTGAATCAGTCTGTCAAACGCTAAGGCAAAGCACGCACTCCTGGCGCATTTCATTTAGCATTGTGGCATTCGTGAGTTCTCTCCTCGGCAAAGTTGGAAGAAGTGATGCAACAAAGGCGTCCATGTCTCCCGCGTGGATGAGAGGAACTTGCCCACGGCCATCAAGAGGAGTACGGTCAGCAGCCACGGGGAGCTGAAGCATTCGTCAGGACGTAAAAGTCAAGCAGTCATTGAACACTTACGCGCGACCGACTGCTTCAGCTCCACAACACGCGCACCATTGGAAAACGCTCAATCTCTCTATTTTTCTACTTTCTTTCTCACACTTATCTCGGACTACCCCCACAACAACACCTCACCCGTCCTCCCCCCCCCCCAGCTCGCCTGCCTCAACGTCCTCCTCCTCCTCATCATCATCCGTATGCCCCATATCCTCAAACCCCTCCGTTTCAGCTCCAATCAGCGGCGCCCGCTCGCCCTCCTTCCGCGCATAATGGCTCCCCACGCTAATCGCCAGCGTGCTCAGTCCGTGCACCATGGTCGAGCCGAGCACGATGAAACACACGATCGGCCACACGACGTCGATGCCCATCTGCAGGCGCGGCGGCCGGCCGACCGGCGGATACGGCAGCGGTTCGGACGAGTGCGTCTCCAGCTGCGCGCGGGCCTCCATCGCGAGGAACAGCGCGCCGACGCCCATGGGGCCGAAGTGGCCGGCGAAGAGGGCCTCGCGGTGCGTGTGCAGGTCGGGGACGAGGCGCTGGGTCAGCAGCACGACGGGGAGGCGGCGGAAGAGCAGGATGCAGACGAGGAGGGCGAAGAGGAGCGGCGGGGTGAGCGAGGCGTGCGGGGTGCGGAGCGAGAAGTCCGGCCACGGGATGCTGGCGCCGAAGTAGACGAACATGGTGCTGTTGAGCAGCAGGTCGATGATGGCGGGCAGGCGCGAGCGGGCGACTTCGCGCGCGAAGCAGCCGTCGAGGTTGAAGGCGGCGCCGGCGGAGAAGGCGACGAGGAAGTCGTCCGTGTCGAGGGTGCTGGCAACGCCGGTGCAGAAGACGGCGGCGAGCAGGTAGAAGAGCAGGTAGGAGGCGCGGCCGATGAAGCCGTGGGCGTGGACGAAGCGCAGGACGCGGTTGGCGCAGAAGCCGATGACGATGCCGAGGGCGGCGCCGAAGGCGCACTGCCAGAGGAGGGTGATGAGGAACCACTCCTTCAGCGCGCCGGCGGCGGAGCTGCTGGTGAGGATGGACAGGCCGACGTAGAGGAAGGGGAAGGACACGCCGTCGTTGCAGCCGCTCTCGGCGGACAGCAGGTGGCGCAGGCGTTGCGGGACTCGCGTCGAGAACTGCGAGTTGGACAGCACGCTCGCCGCCAGCACCGGGTCCGTCGGCGTCAGGCACGCGGCGACCACCAGCGCGACGATGAAGTCGATGCCTAGGACGAGGCGGATCAGCGCGGCGCAGACGAGCCAGCCGAAGGCCATGACCGGGCCCAGCATGATGGCGATGCTGCGCCAGTGCGCGCTGCGGAGCTTGAGGTAGCCGGCGGGCAGCTCGATGCCGACGGCGAAGACTTGGATGCCGAGGATGATGCGCGTGAATTCCTGCATGAAGACGTCGTCCAGGCCCCATCGCTTGGGATGCAGGATTTGGGCGCCGCGGGGGCCGAAGATGATGCCGAATAGAGTTGCCAGCGGAGGCTCAGAAAGATGCAGGCGATTGCGGATGAAGAGGGAGAACAAAGCGTAGACGATGAGGAAGAACGAAAGGACGACGTAGGTCAGATGTGGTGCCGTCGGTGACAGCTGGGACCACGCCATGGCCGAGAATGCACTTCTAGGGCCGTCTTGACCTGGGAGGCTTGGGATGGCGGAGGTGCTGATGCAGGACAGCAGCCGGCTTGATGGCTGCAGTGATTGGCGGGCCGTTCCAGTGCGGGAGACAGGTCGTCGAGGGTGTCTGGAGGTTCCTACGCATGTTTTCTCCAGTCTATGAAGGCGGTTGATCCAGCCCCGAAATCAAGAAATGTGGTCGTCGAGAAGCTTTCCCCGCAGACTGGGAACTCGGGCGGTCATGACAGGCGATGACGCAGACGATGACATGTTCCGGACGCTAGTTCGGCGTCGCCCTTTGCGCCCGCCGCTGGATGCGCTGGGAGCCGATTCCATCTCTTTGATCCTGTCGCCGGAATGTGTCGTCCGGAAGGCATGACTGTCCCATGGTAAAGGTGAGATGTGTGTTGTGGACAGGTTTCCGGCGATCAGCCCGCAGAAACGCAGGGCGGCATGCGCCAGGTGTGGCCTTGTGCCATGTTCGTCGGGGAGCTTCAATGCGCTTCATTCTGGCCTTGCCTCTCCCGTTCGTGCCATTGGTCCCAAATAACCCTACGTGACTGATTACGCCAGAATGACAAGGAGAAAAGGCGTAATTCACAGAAACGATGCTGACTTCGTACGAACGGACGCTTGGGCTCTACGCACTCCCGCATTGCTGCCACAAGGCTTCTTCTTCACTGCTCCAACGCTCTGATGAATCGGAAGCACTGCGAATTCGCTGACGAATGGTCGACCGGATACAAACGCATACAGCCGGCCTGCCGAGTGGGGGGAAGCCACTCCCGCGCGACCCCCACCGCCGCCGTAACCGTGCCGGGGAGAGATCGGAAGCGGCTGATGGTTAAAAGAGACATGCAAGGGTGCCAAGCCACACCACATCTTTTAACTTTCTACCAACAACATGGCCGGACATTATCTCAGACAAGCTCCGCGTGGCGTCAACGCTTTCAACGATAAGCCCCAGTTCCAGGGCTTCATGAAGCCATGTCGCTACGAAGGCGAAGTCCAGAACCTCGAGGTCTATGGCGAGATTCCCAAGAGCGTCGACGGCACTTTTTACCGAGTCATGCCGGATCCGCAGTTTGCGCCATTCGTTGAGGATGATCCCGTTCGTTCAGCCAGTCATGTGTTTTGCATTCGGGCTGACTCTGCGCTCGTAGTGGTTCAACGGGGATGGCAACATCAGCGCCTTTCGCATCCACAACGGCAGAGTCCATTTCAAGCAACGCTATGTGCGTACGGAGAAATTCATTCGTGAAAGGCAGGCTGGCCGCGCTCTGGGTGGTGAGTCGTGTTTGCTGTGGCGGTGCATACCACGGTGCCTCGAGCTAATGCCGTAAAGGGAAATATCGGAACAAGTTCACCGACGCAGTGGAACTCACCGTGCGCACAACCGCAAACACCAACATCTTCTACTTCAATGGAAAATTGCTGGCCTGCAAGGAAGATGCTCCACCATACCTGATGGACCCGCGTACCTTGGACACCATCGGCCTATATGACTTCGAAGGCCAGCTTCCCAGCGTCACTTTCACCGCGCATCCGAAGGTTGATCCTGTCTCCGGCGAGATGGTATGCATGGGCTACGAAGCAAAGGGAGATGGTACCCCGGACGTCTGTTACTTCTCGGTCGGCCCGGACGGGAAGTTTCTTGAGACTGTTTGGCTTGTTGCCCCTGTTTCCGGCATGATCCATGACTTCGCTGTCACCGAGAATTGGGTACGTGGATTCTGACCATTGGTTTCCCATTGTGCTTACTCTATTCTCTAGGTCCTGTTTCCGATTATCCCTCTCCTGTGTGACGTAGAGAGGATGAAGAAAGGAGGAGAGCACTGGCAATGGCGCTCCGACATTCCATTCTACCTGGGTGTACTGCCTCGCCGCGGCGCCAAAGGATCGGATGTTAAAGTAGGTCGAAACCGCATCATGAGAGGGAACCCCAAACGCCCGAGGGATCTATCCGCCCGCAACAATGAAATGCCTTTCCCCCCACCCTACAAACACCTCCAGCCCCAACCCGTGACTGACCCTCCGCAGTGGTTCCGCGCCCCCAACGCCTTCCCGGGCCACACATCCAACGCCTACGAAGACGCCTCGGGCAACATCGTCTTCGACCTGCCCCTCTGCGACAAGAACGTCTTCTTCTGGTGGCCCGAAGCCGACGGCAGCGCCCCCAAGCCACAGGAGCTCGACGCGCCCATGACACGCTTCACCTTCGACCCGCGGTCCGCCGGCCTCGACCTCCCCGCGCCCGAGATCCTCGCGACCTACAACTGCGAGTTCCCGCGCATCGACGACGCGCGCGCCATGAAGGACTACGCGCACGTCTTCATGCCCGTGGTCGATCCCGCGCTCGCCACCGACTTCCCCGCCATCGCGCCGGTCATGGGCGGCGGCGCGCCGTTCTACAACGCCATGGGCCACCTGAACGCCAAGACGAAGGAGACGAAGGTCTATCATCCGGGCACGAAGCACGGGGTGCAGGAGCCCGTGTACATCCCCAAGGGCGACGGCGCCGAGGAGGGCGACGGGTATGTGTTGTTTCTCGTGAACAACTTCGGCGAGATGGTGAGCGAGCTGCATCTGGTGGATACGCAGGACTTTAGCAAGCCGCAGGCGATCATCCGGCTGCCGTTGAAGCTGAGGCCGGGGCTGCATGGAAATTGGGTGCCGAGGCAGGAGTTGGAGTTGGTGGAGTAGTTTGAGATGTGTTTGTGTGTCTGGATGGATGGGCTGGAAGATGCGATGTACAATCAAACATCATTTTCTTGGGCACACCGCTAGTCCCGTTTGTCACTTCTCTGTTCCCTTCAAATAAACAGCACATCCTTCGCCGTGAGATTGTGATTCCGCTTGTCCAGCAGTAAGACAACAATGTTCATGTATTGCGGGCAGATTTGTACAATAGAGTTGATGCGTACTCAGCAGTCTGGGCGTACTGGAGTGACGGTGCCCTGGCAAGCTGCATAATAATTGGACAAGACAGCCGGGTCGTTGATGCAGCAATCCTGCAACCCGTCAGTCTTTCAAAGCACTCCAGAAAACAACCGCCAAGTCTACTTGCATATTCTCCTACAGCAGTGCCTTTTGCCGTTTGACAGGTGGCAGTATTGCCCGTGTCGCAGGTATAAAGGTAGCTATTTCGACGGGTTCGTAAGCATCAAGCGGCAGGGGTGAAGTTTCTCTACATACCCTTGAGCGGCGGCAACACAGAGGAAGAGGAGGGCAAAGAACTGCATGTTTTTAGGAGTCCGAAGTGGTGATTTTGCAATTGCTGTCGAACTCGGCGGTATTTATGTGCTTCGTGTTGAATCAATGGATCGACATCAGCGAGCGAAGATAGCAACCCCGTAGAAGCGCCGTAGATTCATCTACGTGGCGGCACCGTTTCACCAATGGTCATATGGTTAGATTTCAGGCACGTACTAAGCCTTTCCCAATATATTCAATCTACAGTTCTTGACTTCTCTCTCAAATAATTTTGAATCAGCCACCGCCCAAGCCCCAACGTCACACCTGGCTTCTCGGTCCATCTTGTCGATCCTGCCACCTAATCACTCCAGAAATAATAGATCCGGATATCCCATCACTCAGGTCAATTTCCTTAGATGTTTCCTTCAATTGACAGTCGTTGTGTGATATTGTCGACGAATCTAGAAGCGTATATACTCCACCACTATCAATTTTTGAGAGAACTCAAAACTATTGCACACGTCAGTTGACACGCCCATAATTGCCGTTGGTCTGAAAGAACACACCAGCTTGAGCGATCTGCGAACAGCCGCCTGCGGTCTCACGCCCCTCCCGGCACTCGAGCGCTGCAGTCTCCGAAACGCCTCCTGGACATGGCACGGCTCTACCGGAACAGACAGAGCATGCTGCGCCGAGAAGAGCCCATCGACCGTCTCTCTGTGCCCCCGCCCTGTTCCATCCCGCCCACGAAAAGCCAGCTCCGCCCCCTTGACCCGCAGCGCCTCCTCCGTCAGCGTCTGCACCATCTGAAACGTCAGGAAGCCCAGAACGTCCATCACATCCTCGCCGACCTTGCCGTCCGCGCCCGTGCCCGCGCCCAGGCCGGCCCACTGCCGGAACTTGGCGCGCTTCCGGCGCGTGAACGTCGCCTGCCGCGCCTCGGCCCACTCGCAGTACTCGTCGCGCGTCATGCGCCTCGTGCGCTCGTCCGCCAGCGCCAGGCGCCGCAGCTGCGCGCCGTCCTGCTCCGCGTCCTGCTCCGCGTCCTGCGGGTCCTCCCCTTCCAGCTCCGGCGCGCGCTCGGCGAAGAAGGTCGACGCGTCCCACGGCAGCGTGGTCCTGCGCGCCTTGACTTCGGCGGCGGCGCCGTCCAGCGGCAGGACATCGACGTCTGCGAGGTCGCCGTCGTCGAGCGCGTCGGCGCCGCTCTTGTCGTCCTTCTCTTTCGCGTTCTTGCGGAGCTCCTTCCAGGAGAGGAACGTCTGGAGGCGGGAGACCTTTTCCGTGTCGTGGCGGATGAGGAAGATGAGGTCTTCGGCGGATGTGATCTTGGCGCCGCGGCGGTGTGCGAGGTCGGTGGAGCGGGTGAGCTGTGGGCGGGAGCGTCAATGCGTGGGGTGCTGGGAGGCGGGAAGGTTGGTAGGTACGAGCTCGATGACTTGCTGGCGGACGATGCTTTCGACGAGGGACGTTGTTTCGGGGGAGAGGTCGGCGGTCTCGCCGGCGACGAACATCATCTGTGAGGAGGTGGTCAGATTGAGTGGCTTTCTGGAGGTTCTGGGAGACTCGCCTGTTGGATCTCTGTGCGGTACTGGTCGGCCATGTTTGCTTTGATGGTCAGGAGAGACTAAGAAATTCTACAAGAGTCGAACTATGAAGCCTCTAGCATAGACTTTTGGTTGGATTGTGAAAATGTTCATTGTAAAAAGGAGTTTTTGTAAAGTGATGCGAATAAATACGGAGGAAGCATTGTGCATCTGGGCAGATATGATTGGCCAGGCGCTTTGCGACGCAACACACAACGGAAATCAGCATTCAAATGGGTTGAGAAAATGACGATGAAAATCAATGCCGTGCAGCGCTAGTTCGTCATGTTTTGGTTCTGCGTGGTGTCTAATCTTGTTAGGAAGAGCCAAGCGTGCGGTTCTGAAGACGTTGGAGCGAGGATGTTGGTGCTCAGTAGCGAGCAAGAAAGTGGGCGATGGCTCCCTCTTCGCATAGGCACGGCCCCGCACGCAGGGATCCTGCATGGCGCCACTAGGGCTGTTGCTAACCCAAAGGAGGTAACAGGATTGCGCTGACGAGCTTACGAAATGGAACGGAGCCAATAGTCGGCCACTGAGGGTATCACTCGAAGGTCAGTTATACAGCGTGCGGTCGCCTCATTCTGTAGCCCGGCGGCTTCGGGAGACGGAACTGCTACACGGCCGCCTGAGATGCTCGGAGCGCAGTGACAACGCAAGAGGAAGAGAAATGGTTGCAGCGGTGTTGCTCCAGAGTATGATCAATAGATGAAAAAGAATTGTGCTCTCGTTGCTTTGAAGGCGAGATGGTGACTAATCTGTGGTTGGAAAGAAGCTTACTATACAATTCACGAGTAAGCGGTATGGGAAGAGCAATCAACCTATGACTCAGGTGCGTCGCTCTGGAATGACGCTGGAAGATGATCTCAGCTGCAGGGCAGCACGGGGAGGAGTGCACATTTTATATCGCATAGCAGCCAAGCCCACCGGAAAGTTTTCCATTCAGCGAAGGCTATGTGGCGTCAAACAGCTCGTTGTATCTCAGTCGTTCCTGCTAGATTGTAATTGCACGCGCCGCTAATGTTCGCTGCAGTTTTGTCTATGCGAGCTGCTGTCTTCATTTTCTCCTCAAGTGCTGAAGCCCGGCACCGGTGTGAGGTGAAATCATTACCTACGAAATATACAGCAGAGCAGGCGAGGTTGGATCAAGCATGGTCGTAGGAGACCTCCGTCGGCAACATTTCCGCATGCGGAATGTAGAGGCGGCTCTCCGCGTCTACGTGGACAACGAGCGAATGGAATGGCATCCCGCATGACAGGAAAATTCCCCGTCGTGCGGTCATTTCGTTGGCGAGCGTGTGCGGCTGGGGCTAGAATGCGGGATATTTGGGTTCACGAGCATCGCAACATGACGCGGGGGCTCCGTTGCGGCATTTATCGTCCAATCTGGATCTGGGGATAACGGACACCAGCCTTATCACGGGTCAGCCGTTTTCGCTCTCATCACCGCAGTCTGAGCCTTCCTGCTTCACGGTTCGACTTAAGAGTGTTGGCGCAGCACGCTGTCTGGAGCAAATTCGCGCACCTCGTCCGTCGTCTTGGGACCGCTACCTGCGCGTTTTTCACCGTCACTTGACTTAGTATGCAAAACAGCTCTGTCGATCTCATGCAGCCGCAGCTTTTCAAGGGTCCAGCACGCGTCGGTATGCGTCCTCGCATATCTCGTGATGGGTCTGGCCAGTTAGAGAGCAAGGAACACGACCCCGAGTACGACGAAGAAGACAGCATCGATCTACCGCCTCAGGAGCGCGACATTAGACACAAGCAAGTATGTTCACCCAGCTCCCATTACGCAGCTTTGCACTAACAATCCCAAGGAATTTTCGGGATGGACTGTTCTCTGGTAGGTTCTTAAACTTTGTTGTCTAACTTCCACGCTGACCTCTCATAGGCTGGCCTACCAATCCACTGGTGTTATTTATGGCGACATCGGCACGAGCCCACTCTATGTCTACTCATCCACATTCTCGTCTGAACCGACTCGTGACGACCTACTCGGCGCACTCTCCCTCATCATTTGGGCCATCACTCTCGTTGTTACAGTCAAATACGTTCTCATCGTTCTGAGCGCCAACGATGAAGGCGAAGGTGGAACATTCGCTATTTACAGCTTGCTCTCTCGCTACGTGGGTAAACCTGCGTGTTCCTTGCTTTGTGTCAGTTTGCTGACAGAGCTCCAGTGCAACATCTCTAAACAAGACCCAAAGAAGAGCTCATCATACAGGCTTTCGCGATGGCAGACGCACGAACTTCGTACCGGCAACCGCAAGGTCAGGGACTTCCTCGAGAACAGCCATGCCATGCACGGCATCTTGAAGGCTCTGTCAGTTTTTGGTGTGAGCCTTATACTTGCCGACAGCATCTTGACCCCAGCCCAGTCCGTGCTGGGCGCTGTACAGGGTAACCCACGTACACATTGTCCAAATTGACGGAACGTGAGGACGCTGATGAATCCCAGGCCTTAAGGTAGTCCGCGAGGATCTCGGTATGGACGTTATTATCGGGGTTTCTTGCGCTATCATTGTCCTGCTCTTTGCGCTACAACCGCTGGGCATCTCCAGGCTCGCCAGTTGCTTTGCGCCGGTTGTGGTGGTCTGGCTGCTGCTCAACTTCTGCTACGGAGTATACGTAGGTATTTCCTGGAACTCTCAGTATGTACCTGGGCTGACTCGAGCTAGAATCTTGCCGTCTACGATGCGTCTGTGCTGAAGGCCTTCTCGCCTTACTTTGCGGGTCAATTTTTTGTCCGCAATAAGACCGATGGGTGGCTTTCGCTTGGTGGAATTCTCCTCGCCTTCACTGGTAGCCATCTCCTTTAACGCGCTGTCGTTGTTTGCGGCTGATCTTGTTCCAGGCGTCGAAGCCCTCTTTGCGGATTTGGGTGCTTTCTCGCAGCGGTGCGTATAGAAACTCGTGCTGATTCCATGCTGTTCTCACGCTGACAATGACCAGCGCCATCCAATTATCCTGGCTCTGCCTCGCGTATCCTTGCCTGCTGTTTGCCTACATCGGCCAGGCCGCTTACATTTCCGAGAACGAAGGGGCGTACTCTAACCCTTTCTTTGAGTCGGTGCCTCCCGGCATGTTCTATCCGTCACTGGTTATCTCCATCCTGGCCGCCATCGTGGCATCGCAGGCATTGATTGTAAGAACCTCCATCTTGAGCAGTCTCGCATGTTGGCCGCTACGCGTCATTAACAAAGCATGTGCTGATCTTGAAATAGACCAGTGCGTTCCAACTTCTCACACAAGTCATGAACACCAGCTACTTCCCTCAGATCAAGACGGTGTACACAAGCGACAAGTTCCACGGTCAAGTTTACATCCCGTTTGCCAACTGGCTCATGATGATTGGAACAGTCATCGTCACAGCTGTCTACAACAACGTAAGCACATTCTATCCGGACAGTTATGCTACGATCCTGAATACTCATTCGAACGCAAACAGACTACTAAGCTGGGCCATGCTTATGGATTCTGTGTCGTCTTGGTCACTTTCATTACCACATGCCTCGTCGCACTGGTTGCACTGATCGTCTGGCGCGTACAGTGGTGGCTGGTGCTCCCCGTCTGGTTCATATTCATCACGCTCGATGGTCTCTTCCTATCCTCCGCCGCCACAAAGTTCATCGATGGTGCCTGGTTCACTTTCGCCTTGGCCCTCATCCTCGCCAGCTTCTTCATTCTCTGGCGCTACGGAAAAGAGCAGCAGTGGGCCTCGGAAAGCAAGCATCGCATCCAGCCTGGCGAACTCATGTACAAGACCCCCGAAGGGCTGACCAGACTGGCCGAGAAGTTTGGCGGGGGGGATATCTACCACTTCAAAGGCACGCCAGCCCCACAATCCCCAACACCTGCACTCGCTGACACACCGACGTAGGCCTCGGCATCTTCTTCGACAAAGCCGGCACCAGGCTGCCCACCGTCTACGAGGAGTTCCTGCGCAAGTTCCAAGCCCAGCAGGACGTCCACGTCTTCCTCCACCTGCGCGCCCTGCAGGTCCCGCACGTCGCCGAGGCCGAGGCCTTCGAGGTGGCCGGCACCCGCCAGCCCAACTGCTACCGCATGATCATCCGCCACGGCTACAACGACCACCCCGTCAGCGCCGACCTGGGCGCCGTCGTGTACAAGCAGCTGCGCGAGGCCATCTGCAAGGCCCCTGTGGTGAAGCCGGTCCGCCAGCTGGCTTCTTCGGCCGATGCCCCCACGACCGGCACGGCCTCCACCAGCGTCACCAACGCCGACCCGGCCGATGACTACGACGCGATCAACATCGCGAGTGGCCCCTCCGAGAGCACCAGCCAGGAGGAGAAGAGCAGCAAGGCGCCCAGCGCGAATCTGCCTACTGTCTCGGAGCGCCTCGCGGCCCTGGATTCAGCCTTCAGCACGCAAGTCGTGTATATTGTCGGCAAGGAGCAGTTGCGTCTGCTGCAGGGAAGCAACAACGTGTTCAAACGGACAGTGCTGGAGATCTTTTTGTGGTTCAGAGATAATACCAGGGCGAAGGTTTCGAAAATGAACATTCCCGTTGATAAGCTGGTCGAGGTGGGGTTTGTCAGGGAGATCTGAGGAGTGGGTGGGTTTTTTTTTTTTTTTTTTTCTGTGGGTGGCTGAGTAGCGAGAGATTGATATCCTGCTTATACCGTCACGAGTGATGATTCATATTCCTTATTTCAATGCGCATGAATACTCGGGAGTGGTATATGTGCAAGGTATGTTTCGCATCAAGTGTAAGAAAGAGTCAACTCTATGCCCCTCGACATCTCAACCATTTGCCTGTTTCATTTCCTCCGCGGGGTTGCAACGTTATGTTGCAAAATTGTGGTATTTCTCAAACAAGCTCAACAGTCTCGAATGCCGGATCTGCGGCAACAGCCTCGCCGTCCATGACCCCATCAACATAAGCTTCGCCGACGAGCTTGCACTTGCCCGTATCCTGGCGGCGTACAACATACGGTACTCCCGCTCCACGGAAAATGCACACGCAATCCCCGACCTGAGCCTCGATTGGTCCCAGTCCAATGCGATTTGATACGATGAATGGTCGCCGACCCCAAGCAAGACACCATATCTGCTGATAATAGTCCCAGATCCCAAGATCCGCAAACATGTCTGGGTCCATCGCACGAAGATCCTGCTCTTGCAAGCGTTCCCGGACTTCAGAAAGAAATCCTTTGTCCATTCGGAGTTTGAATCCGTCTCTGTTGCGAGACCGGAGCTGCTGGTCCGCAACAGCCGTCCGCAAAACTCTTTCAAACCGTTGGTCAGGTGTCTCTGATTGATTGCTTGCCATGAGTGTCAGACCCAAGATGTCGAAGAGCCATTGTCCTGGATGGTTGTCCCACTCGCATCCCAAACGCTCTACTCGGCCGATGAAAAGAGCGTCAAGCTGCAGAATTCCGCTGTCTGATACATTTACTTTCCCGGTCGTGATTTGACGTCTCCCTAGATGGCCGCACGCGTTATACGGTGGCTCCAGGCGAGCTCTGAGCGGCGTTGTCCCCCGTTCCAGCTCGCGCTGCTGAAGTGGATCTCGGTCGCCCTTTCGCGACCAATCGGGTACCCAGGAGGGCAGACGCGAATCTCCTCCGCCTGGCCTACGCGCCTCGCAAAGAGAGAGTATCTCGATGTATCCTGCGTCGATCAAGGCACGTACGAAGGTCGTGTAAGTAGCCGCGCACGGGATCGAGTAGCTCGGGCGCAAGGCGCGCACGTCTCTGGCGAGTCCCAAGAGCGCAAAGATCTTGTCCTGGCCGAGACTGGCCTCGAAATGGCGGAACGTGCGCAAGAGGAAGATGAGCGGCGGCAGGCTCGCGTAGGTGCGCAGCATGACCGCGTTCTGGGGATTGCGGCACTGGTCCCAGAACTCGTTCTTCAGATCGCGCAGCGTGTTGACGGCGGCGCGGAGCTGGCTTTCTGTGACGGATGCGCTGCCGCATTGATACGCCAGAGTGCGGGCTCTGACCAGTTCTTGGACGATCCAGATGCGGCTCCAGTATGGTAGGTCGAACAGTCTTAAGAGCGCTGTTTTGAGGTCGAGATGCTTCTCGTGCATCGGATCTTCAAGATCTAGCGTGCGATCACCGGCGCGGGCTACCCAGTCCATGGCCAAGTCGCTGTCTTTTTGCTGCGGGCCGATCCATGCAACGACGCTTGCTGCTCGTTGAAATATCTGTCCCATCTTGCCCACTTGCTCGGCTTTCTCTTGGTCGTCACTCTGGTTGATGCAAAGCGAGTCTGCCCAAAGTAATACACCCTCATCTTTGCGTCTTAGTTGACGCAGTGCTGCTTCCAAATTCTTCGTCACCTGAAGACGTGATCCGTTCAGAGATATCTCACGCGTCTGCTGTGCTGCACCCCAACAATAGGAGAGGGCCGAATATGACGGCAGCGGTGATCCTTCGTGATCGCTAAACGGTACTTCGACGAGGACGCATGAGACAGTCTGAACTGAGGACGGAGCTGTTTTAGTCTTGTTATCCTTTTGCACCGGCGTGCTGGTTGGACGTCTTTCCGGCTGAAGCTCGATAAGGCGAATCCAATTTGGATAACGAGGTTTAGTGCGATAAAGAGATTCTGCCATTCTTTTCGAAGAGTTTTGTGCGTCGACAATATGCAGGATATTACCGCGCAAAAAAGGCGAAGGAGTTGTGATTCAGCTTGCTGGGCTGAGGCTGAACATCAGTAGGATATCAAGCCTCAGCGATTGCGGGGCTCGTCGGCGTTAGCCGTCGGGGTACTAATCAGGTGTGGCGGTATACTGGGGGCCGACTGTAGGCAACCATTTCTTGAAGGCGGGCTTGCACTAGTGCTGGGCACCTGCTGTGGTGAGAAGGATGCACTATTTGACGAGCTGAGATCTGGACTACATATATTTTGATTGATGGAAAAATCACAAGATCCTTCCTTTTCAGCATGTGAAGGTGCATCGGAAGGATGTGTGCTATTCAATTCTAGCGTCGAAACACCTGAGGCGTTTCTGCTCCAGTCCCAGGCCGCGTTGCTTTCATCTAAGAAGAAAGGCTGTCAACCCAGTTGCTCTTCGTCCTTCGCGTCTCATCTGCATGTATCTAGCGCCATTTGAATCCGTCCTCGTCACGGTTTCCGTTCCCCGTCTCCCGTTAACCTCAGTCTGGGTTCCCGTAGCTGATCCTCCTAGATTCATGCTTGGACTGTCCGCCCCCGACTGTCCAGAAATTGCATTGCATATGTATATTGGGGAGGACCGCGCCGCGTCGTCTCTTCCTTGAGATGGTGGGCGCATGCAAGCCTCGGCCGACTGAGATTCCAACTGTCCCTGTCTGTACTCGACCGCTTCCAGTCGTTCTTTCATTTGACGGTCTTTGCGTTCCCGCTCTTTGGCTTCCTCCCGCGCAATCTGGAGGTCGCGCTGCAACTTCCGCGCCCCCCCCCTTTTTTTTTTTGTGCTTCGTCGAGATCGTCCTCCAACGCATGCTTCTCTTCCTTGACGTGTTTGAATATCTCTTGCAAATTCTTAATGTTCTGCCTCAGTGCTGAGATATCCTTGTCGGAGTTCGCAGCCGCGAATTCAGCATCTTCGAGCTGCATGCGCAGACGCTTGATTTCCTGAGTCTTTTGCGAGACGTCCATCTCGAGCTCCTCGCACCGGCGTTGTTGCTCCTCCAACTGTTTTTGTGTTTCCAGGACTGTTTCGGCAGCGGGTGTTCCTCCATCATCTTAACACGATGATGTTAGCGTTTACGTCAAGGTGAGAGGCGAAGTGCGTTTGGGCTCACTCAAGCTTTCTGGCTTCGTCGCATCAATCTGACGCGGCACGGCCGCAGAGCGACCATCGAGCTCTGCGGGATCCAAGGCGTTGTTCTCTTCATGTGCGGTGGGGAAGTGCGTGCTGGTGTTGCCGAAGATTATGTTGTTCTCGCGAGCCCTTGCGCGCGCTTGAGCGTCCCGGACAGCTTTTTCGCGGGCCTCATCTTCCTGGCGTCTGCGCTCCACGAAGCGCTTACCGATTGCTTGACCGTCGAGAGACATATCGGCGATAACAATTCTTGAGAAAGATGAGGGAAGAGCGAGCGAAGGCACTCAGGAAGGATACAAGGCTGAGCTGAGAGCATGCGGGGCAGCTTATAATGTGTATGACTGGCAGGGGTGTTCATGCATATCAACCTATCTGGATTCTATTAGCCGTACGCAGTTGATAACAAGAAAATCATGACACTACATCACAATATGTCCGCGGCATAAGAATAACATTGTTTGTACACTTATTTAGTTGTTCGCTGAGAGAAAAATAGCTACAAAGAAAACAAGGCCCCTCATTTCGAGCGTACATGCTCTATACAATCCGGACTGATTTATCGGGCAGTGCCAAAAAATCTCCAACATACTCACGCGTGAACACACCAATACGCTGGAAGGAATCCTTGACCCGCGAAGTGTACGCTCTCTCAAGCACAATCCCCTCCACCGTCCTGCGATCCCGAGATGGTAGTTTGGGATATGAAACGAGCGCGAGCAGAAAATACTCCGGAGAATCCTCATCAAAGCCATCGTCCTGCTCGTCAGTATCCATGATGACTTGAATGGACGTCGGACTTTGGAAACTCGAACGAACAAGCAGCTGCCGTGAGCCGAAGGACTTGTCCGCAAAAAAGGCCCGCTCGAACTTTCCCCGAACTTGGATGAAGTCGGATGCTCGTGGGCCGTTAGAAGGGTCCAGATCAGCGAAGGTGTGGTGTTCAATCTGCGCTTGGTAATCGTCTTCGGAAGCATATTGACGGGAGATGGCGTATGTGATGGGGGTGTCCATGGAGGCCCACGACCAGGACGGTGCGCGGTCGTTGTCTCGGTTGCTCACGCTGGAATCACGGCTTTTTTTCCAGAGCAGCTGGCGTGCGCCTTCGGACCGCCAGATGCCGGCCAAATAGTCATCTTCTTCGAGGAGTGGTCGGAAGGACTTGGCAAGGCCGGAGAAGGCAATCAGCTTGTCCGTCTTCCTCGATAGTGAGCACTTGCTGTAGGTCTCGACAATGAATCTCCACAGATTCATGGCTGCTGGTTTCGTGTCCACTAGCGCCCCAACAGGCAGCACTTGCAAGGTTTTGGACAGTTGGCTTTGACGTACAGCCGCTGCAAAAGCCAATTTCGCGTCCGTGAAAGGTGAGACCCAAGCCGGCTTGTATGAGTCGTTCAACTCATCTAAAGTCCGAGGTGGCTGAACGTTGCCTTCCCAGGTGAAGCTATGGCAGCACTCCCAGTAGAGGCGTTTTCTTCCGAAGTGCAGGGTGCGCGGAGCCAGTAAACGTTCTTGCAAAGCCCATGCACGCGAGTTGAGTGTTGCCGCTCCAAAGTCGACGTCGACAGGTACATCGGAGGAAATTACGGCCAGTTTTGCGGTGGAGGATATTGACTGTTTCAGACAGAATTTCCAGGGATAGTCCATCCGAGGATTTTGCTGAAGATATAGCCCTGCTGAGCTATTGCGTGAGCCGGTGGCTGCGATATGGCAATATGAGTTGCTATACACTTCAGCCATGCGCGCAGCCTCCGATCTCCAGTCGTCTGGTGCATCTTGAATAATGCAAAGGCTATCAATCCATAGGTAGCGCACTTGGAGAGATCTTGTTACTTCGATAGCCTCCAGAAAGGTCCTTGGAAGCTTTGAGATGCCAGCACGCATCTGTTCATAGTTTGCCCTCAATAGGCGGGGTGGCCAATCCTTTCTGGCACCCCAGCAATGACCCAAAGTGACATAACGGCATTGGATTGGGCATTCGTGCGCCTCCCGGAGACGAACTTCAGGCACGTTGGATGTTCCCAGATCCAGGAGTCGGGTTGGAACATACCCAGAGGGCGGCTTCAGAGAACGGCATGTTGGGTGATCACGGTCGCATTCGTCAATCCATGTGCTGATCTGCGGGAGTCTCTCTGTGAGACCGATAGAGGACGGGACCGACGGTCTCTTAACGGGCGAATTCGTGCATGGGAATGTCTGGAGATTCAAACTGTACGTCGGCTTGTCGACGATGATATCGGAAGCGGCGTAGCCGTTGAGCGGATATGGAAGTGACCACACCAAACCTTTCCCTGGAATATATGACTCGCCTATCCACTCAAGCCGGAACTCTATTCGACCTGGGCGAATAGAATACGTGGAGAACGGCGCGCCCGGTACCCTGGATTCCAACGTTTTGGGCGGGAGATACTCGGCTTTCCACGGAAGCTTTCTGCATAGGTAGCTGCATATCAGACATGAGTTCTCGGCTGCGTCGAAGAAGCCGCCAGCACTGTGGTGATGGACGGAAAAGCTTGCTTTTGAATCAGACACGGCGAGGCTGAGCGCCTCCTCGCATCTGGCGCACAGATCTCTTGCCCCTTCGGGAGAGCGTTCCAGATACCAGGCTTCCGTGTTGATGGCGGACAGTTGGTGCGAATCACGCCGATACATTGCTGAAAAGCGGTGTGATGAGATGCGGCTGAGGTTGGAACTGGGGAACACAAACGACGGAAATGGTGCGGGGTCAACACGGCGGTTCATCGTCAGCTGCGCTCCAAGTGGATCCTTCACCCCCACTTCCGACGCCACACCCCTGTTCGGGCAAACTGCCTCGGATAAACGACACAATAACGCTGTGTGACATCTTCCTGGACTCTTCCTAGCTACTACGCCGACCGAGGCATAGTACGTAGTGCATTTATACTTATCTATTGTACTAAATATAACAACATGAACGCAGTACATTCTCGGAACACCTTTATAACGCACAGAGGTTCCCCCCCTCTGAGATTTCTCTCCTCAGTGGATCGCGATCCTCTCCACGACACCCTCGCCGGCGCCGGCCACGACAGAATGGGGAAGTCGAGCATGACATGGTCCCAGAAATTGGAAGTAGGGTGCGCCTGAGACTGCGCGTCGCAGAAGCACTGGGAAGTCGCAGTCTCCGAGGCGGTATAGTTGATCGCCCACCCGCGCGTCCTGAGGGACCATTGCCACTGCTGCCTTATTAGCGGCTATCTGGAGGATTGCAAAGCGCCTTCGATACGACTTTTTCCTGAATTCATGTAGAAATACACTTGCGACCACATAGATTCTTTCCTCCGCAGACATTTCGTCGTCCGCAACGGCAGCGCGGTCTCTCTGGAAGAATACACTTGATGAAATCAGCTCCAGCGCTTTTACAAAGGGATCCAACTGCTCATCTCTGATCAAGGGGCTGTTTGCAAGATCAATGCTGAGAAGTGTGCCCATGCCAGCGTTAAGGTCGAGACACCGCCAGAAAGTCAGAAAAGGCATCCCAGTCAGTCCGTCGGATTTTGAGATAAGTTCAATGAAGTAACTCAGGCGAGAAAGAAGGGACAAATAGTCAGTAGCGAGGACATCGTCTTCGTCTCCTGTTGTTGAACTGATCTCTCCAATTTTGACACCAAACGCCGAAAGAGTAAGGTTGTCGTGGGATATCTCCGGTTGTGCCTTTAGATCCCAGTCCCAATAAGCTGACCTGTGGGACCAATGCTGCATTCCATTATCTCTCGAGAAGTCTGGAAGCTAGCTCGGAAAAACAGGATTGGTATCTGGTTGGCTCGCTCCGAGAATGTTTAATAAACCGGGTTGGTCTGGCGTCCGCTTCTCTTCTGGACCGTCGTCCAAGTTGTCCCTCTCTGCCTCTCGGGGAGCAAAGACCGAGTACTTGAAGAACTCCACGGACACATCCAAGAAAGAGAGGCTATAGTCTACCCGCAAATTGAAACCGGCGCCGTGACGAGGCACGTGAGCTGCCAATAGACCCAGTATGCTGAAGACTTTGTCTCTTGGATCTGTTGCTCCAAAATGGCGCAGCTGGACAAGCATGTCCAATAGCCAGTCTGGCCCCCGGCTAGATTCGGGCTGTTTGCGATGGGTAGCCAAGTAGCCAATGGTCTCCATAGGCCGAGTATCCAATAGCTTCGACGCAAGGGACGAACCTACAACCCTTCGAAGAAGATTACGGCGTAATATTGGATGATCGTTCAGATCGCCGCCGAACAAAGCCTTGGTACGTGCTTCCATAAACCTCTGGAAGACCGTCGTGGCCGTTGTCCAATCAGCTTCGTACCCGCCGCACAATATCTTAACGTGCTTTGCTTTGAATATCTCCTGTACGACCCAGACGCGGGTCCAGTAATCTCTCTGAGCCAAGCTCTCGAGCGCTCGACGGAGTCCCTGATTCTCTTTATCCATAAAGTCGACCTGATCATCCGCATCATCCAGTGCTTTCATGGCGATGTCGCTGTTGTCAGCAGCCGGCCCAAGCCAAATCCTGACCAACTTCGCTCCCTCATATATCCGTGTCATCATGGACACCTGGCGCGTCTTCTCCACCTCGTCCGCCTGGTTGATGCACAGCGCATCGATCCAAAACGTCCTGATCTCCGTCTCGTGCCTCAGATGCCTCAGCGCCACCCCCAGATTCCTCGTGACCCGGAACGTGCTAGCATCTCGAGCACGCCCTTCCTGAACAAAAATAGTCACTTTGTCGGCCCCCGAGCCCCAAACGTATGACAGAGCCTCGTAATTGTCCTCCGGGCCGTCTGCACCGTCGCCATCCCTCGTAGCGCACGTCTCCACTGAGGCTTCAGCGGACTTCGTTCGCGCCGCGCCCAGATGCGAGACGAAGATCTCCACCCTGATTGTCGCGAACAGCTTCTCGGGCAGTAATCTGACCAGGCGGATGCTGCTTCCGGGCGGTAGCGGGGCGTACGTGTAGGCGCAGGGCGCCGCCTCGTTAGCGGTGCTGCCGCCGCCCTGTTCTGTGTCCATTGGCGGAGGAGGCTACGAGTTCACGGTGGCTAGTAACGTGAGGGAGGAGGTGCTCACCGGGGGAAGTATTGAAGGTTGGAAGTTCTCAGCACATCCCCGTCGCCGTGTCGGCTGGATAGGAAGAAAAGATTATATGAGCATGTCCGCAGCACATTGGTCAGAGATGTAGAGCGGAACAAGAGACTTACGTGGTCCCAAGAGGAGACTCGCACTGGATGAATTGATGAAGAATCTTGGAGTAGAAAAAAGTCCTGGGTAGTGCGGAAAATATTGCGGGTATATAACCGGTGGTTGGGGCTTGGTGGGGGCCGAAGGAGCGGGGTCGCAGACAGTCAACATTCTCGCGCCGTGGAATCGCTCCTGATGGTTTCTTCATATGGGGCAGTGAGAACTATTGAACTGTATCACTATTGTGGTCACGTGGAGAGTAGACTGAGGTTTTCACTATTTCTTCCTCTACCATATAGATGCTTCTACGACATGCTAGTCTACAACTGAGTGTCTGACTTGCCGGAGCTTCTTAAAAACCAAAACCGCCCAACGAGAGAGGGTCCGAGCTAGCTGAAAAGCCGAGAGAAGAAACTCATAGTTCCTTCACGAAGACTCTCGGCAACTGTACTGTTGCTCTGGACCGCTTCTCTGCCAGCTTCCATCGTACCGTAAACCGTGATTAACTGTTGAATTGTGATTGGTTCGCAAATACCAGATAATTAGTGGCATGAGGAGGAGGGTAGGTGACCCGGTATCCTCTTATATAATAGCTATGTGACAAATTTTCGGTGTTGACCCTTGGTTCAACCAGACCCTGTTCCTCCTTACAGTTCATATTCCAACATTAACTCCCACGCCATACCATGACCTCAACCGGAACCTTAGGTATCATGGGTGGAAGATCAAACACACTGCCAAAAACAAAGAAAAGACAGAATCCACATCAACCGGAATGCGACTACGCAGCGTGCAAAGCAAGCCGAACAGCAGCATCAAGAGTCCGAAGACCTGCGCTTCCGCTTCCTGGACAAGTCGCCCAGCGTCTTCCTCAACTCTTCCAGCTCCTCCTGCAGCTCCGAATTCTCCTCCCGCAACCTCTCCGCCTCCGCACCGTCCTCCGCCGCCTTCTTCTCCGCAGCCTCGCGGCGTGCCTTCTCCTCCTCAGCATCCCTCTCCTTCTCCCCGCACCGCCGCTCGATCGCTGCCATCTCCCTCGCCAGCGCACCGGCCCTATCCATCTCCCCGTCCGCCAAATCTTCCGCCTCCCTCCGGCGCTCCCGCTCTTCCCTCCGCCGATCCTCCTGCTCATCAGCGACGCTCTCCGCATCTTCACGGCGCCACCTCTCCTCGTCCAGCGCCTCCCGCGCCCAGCCGAGCTCGCCCTCCAGCTCCCGCAGCGCCCCTTCCAAGCGCCCCGCGCGCCGCTCCGCCTTCTCGCGCTCCTCGTCCGCGATCTCGACAAGGTTGCGCTGCGTGTCCTCGTGCTGGCGGAGGCGCGCGCTCTCCGCCTCGGCGTGCTCCAGCGCCGCCATGTACTGGGCCAGGGCGCTGGCGAAGCCGGCGCGGACGGTGGCGGAGGCGGGCGGCGTCTGGGCTTGCGTGGTGGCGACTTGCTGGGCGGCTCCGTGCGGCACGAGGGCGTTGGAGGTGCTGGCGGGCGGCTCGTCGGCGGTGGTGGCTGTGCGGTCGGGAAGGAGGGTGTCCTCCTCCTCCTCGTCGTCGTCGTCGCTCAGATCCATGGGGGCGTCGGATAAAGTGGAGGCTGGATAGCTGGGCTCCTGCTTCACGGGCTCCGAGGGAGCGAGGGGGCTGCTTTACGATGCAGCACCCTGAGAGGAGTCATTAGGGAGAGCCTATAGAGTATCAAGGCAAGGAGTACTCGGGACGTTGACGTCGTCCTGGTCGAGTTCGCGGGACGTGGGAGACGCAGCCGTGCCGTCGGGGCTTCCGTCAGTGCTATTGCAGATCTCCGTGCGTGAAACTTGAGCGAGACTACCGGTATCAGTATACTCGGTAGCTGCTGAACTGTCATTGCTGGGCGTGATGCCGCTTCCCTGCCGCTCCTCAGTCGCAGGAGGCTGAGGAGTGCGAGGGAGAGGACCGGCTATGTAGCGACCGGCATCATGACCAGTGGAGATGCTTGGGATGCGTGGAGGGGTGTTGTCCACTCCAGGGAAGGCGCTCGCAAGCGAATCTTGGGAAGTGACGTGGTCGGTGGCTGCGGCACTTCGCTCACGATGACCGTCCTGCGCAGCACCAGAAGAGCACGGCTGATGAGCTGCGCCAATAGGGGTGTCATTAGAGGCAGTGGGTCCACCTAGACGCTGGGAAGCGGGAGTGTGCGCGGAAGTGTCTTGAAGTTGATCCTGGGAAGCGCTATCAACAGCAACAGCACCAGAACTCGTAGAGCGTGACTTGCGCCGATTGGAATACTGCTCGAACGAGAGCGGAGTCCGCGTCGGGTTCAGCTGGCCGACTTCCATCTCGCGATTGTAAGCGGCCTTGTCGTCATCAGTCCGCGGCATCTTCGTCGGGCTCGGAGCAGTGGCATCTGTAGAAGACTCGCGGAGCTGGCGAACTCGAGAACGCTGAGGCGCAGCATTCACCGTCGTAGGCGTGTTGGGTCCAGGAACATCAGAAGTGCCACTCTGTGCCCTGAGATCCTTCCATAGTCCAAGAAGAATGGTGACGGTAAGCCAATGGTAGTTGCCACCAGATTGACGCTTGCTTATCTGAGCCCTAAGGAGCCTGTGAAGCTCATCCAGGGATTGTATGTTGTAGTCAAGAACTATCTTGAGCACGATAGGAAGGACATCAGTAGTCATACGAAAGGCTTGGTCGGGCTTGATATCGGGAATGCCAATGATCTCGCAGAAGCGTTTGTTGAAGTAGCTCTCTAGTCGAATTATAGCCTCCCTGTTGTCTTCGAGAGCCGAATAAGACCAATGGTGCTTGTTCCAGCTCCAAAACTCCCCAATGCATTCATTGAGGCAGTTCTCACCCTCGCCAGCTACAACATCAGTCATGATGGTCGGGCCGGATAGGGCATCTCCAAATGCAGCGCCCTTGTGGTCCTTGGCATTGTTGTACAAATGGCGGATCGCATCGCGGATCGAAGCGGAAGGACGATCAGGGTACAAGAAAGAGCTTTGCCGCCGCGTATCAGAGTCATCGACGTCCTCTTCTTCAGTCTCCTGCTTAGTCCTCTCCAGACCGGAACTAGAGTGACCAGCTTTGATCTCTCCGAGGAATGACAAGCCCTCATCGATATACTCCGGATCAATGTTGATTGTCCTGCCATCTTCAAGCATTCTTTCCCCCTTACTGATCTTCTCCAAGTCTGTTGTGGCCAAGTCACGGAGGATAGCGTCAACAGTGATGAATTCGAAAGCGGTAGAGTTGCGCAGTGCATCTTCCAAAGCCTCTTGCGCCGGTAATTCAGTGCTTTCGACGGTCTGAAAGTGGCCAGTACCTTGACCAGTAGCAGAGATGTCCTGGGCTGCAGCGCCCTCAAAGCCACCCTCGGTGGCAGTGATGGTGCTCTCAACGTGACTAGAAGCGCATGAATGAATGAATGACTTGGGGATATCGAGTTGGACGGACTCCGTCAACTGGTTGACTTGTTGAATAGCCTTCAGCACATCCTCGCAGACGACGTGTTTGACAGTGTTTTCGTCAGAGGTACGCTCCTTGAAATTGAAGACGATCCTTTTCATGAACTTGAAGAGATCGTTATTTTCGTGACCAAAATAGCGTACCAATTCCACCATTGCGAGGACGGCATCGAAAGGCCAGGGAAGGATGTTCTCTGACCCAAAACGAAATTGAGTGTTGAGACTTCTCAGCAGATGTTTCTTTCTGGGCCACTGGTACATGATAGTCGAGATAGCCTTCTTCAATAGATTGACGTCTGAGATTGCTTCTTTGATATCCTTGGACTGCAAGTTGCGACCGTGGCGGCCATATCTAGTGAACTTTTGATCCGTCTTGACATGAAATTCGAGAAAATTCTGTGCAACCTTGAAGTAATCCGGTCCAGGTGCAGCCTCTGCGAGGTCGCTCAAGGCAATGAGCACATCCCTCGGCCATTTCGTAGGGTCACACCGGGAGAAGCCATATTCCTCGGGGATACAATCCTCAGCATTCGTCACATGCTTCCAATTGTTCAGTAGCTTCTCAGCAAAGTGTGAGTTCGGGAGCTCTTCCGTCACGGTGCCATCTTTGTTGGCCTCGATACGGAACTGCGAATGATTTCGTGTCAGCGATTATTATGACCAACACCGGACCTTAATACAGTGCTCTATGCTGGAAGCGATTTTGCATGAGAATCTCATCAAGTTCTGAGATGATAGGGAAAATTTCCCGGTAATAAAGTGGGGGAAAGGAGAGTGGGCAATAGTACGTACCCCCTTAGGGTTGACAGAGGCTGATGCAGTGGGATCATCAGCGCAGTTGACCATCTCAGATGTCTAGTGGTGATGGTGTTAGCCAATGCCAAAGTTGAATAATACGAGTGCGAGAGTGAAGGGCGTACTTGGAGAGCGGGTGGCCGCTTCGCGTGCCCATCAGTCATTTTGACTTCCAGGTGTTGGATCCGGTGATGGTCAAGGAGAGATCGTGGAAAACCGAAAGGTGGAGAATGATTGATGGTTGGTAGAGCTCGATAGTGGAGTTGAAGTTGATCGAAGATGTAGAGTGCCAGACTCTGAAAGAGAGGGCTTTGGGAAGGTGGAATGGGCAGGAGAAGGTGTCTTATAAGGAAGTTTCGTTAGCTTCCGAGCGGCTATTTACAGCGACGGTGACGCCATCAAGCGAGATCGCTCGGGCAAAAGTCCAGATTTGCGACTTTCTAAATGGAATATCCAATGTTTGCGAAGACGCTCGGTACTATGACGAAGTTAGATGTAGAGTCTTCTAGTATATAAAAGCCAACGTGTTCAGTGGCGTCGTAAAGCCTGAAAAGCGGAGCGTAAAGGGCTCACGTAATGCTGAATGGCAAAAACGACTCCCGATCTTAGGATATCGAAGCCAAAAAATCAAGTCGTATTATACGGCACTGCTATGCTCGATTCTCATTAGGACCTTATTCTAGATCTGTGAATGGAACTCCATCAGTTTATACATCTCACGCCCCCGGCTAAGTGCGTTGGTCTGGTTGAGTGACAGCACCTGTGAGCCTGAGAAGACCGCGGCGGTGCCAACGTAGATAGATTGGCGGCGTGGGCACCACTCCGTGGTCTTAAGCAAAGTGTATGGCTGAGTGAATTCCCTTTTTGTTTAATTTGGTCATCTCACTCTCTAATTTACTGCAACGTTGCCGTTATTTTTTCTGTTCTTCTCTATCTTCTTTCTCATCACCGTCACTCTCTAAGCCCAGAGTTAGCTTCACCCGTTAACAGCCTCTGCGCCACCACCCCACCTTTGTAGCCGCCCACTCGCTTCTATCAAACTTACGCTGTCCTGGAACTCTATTCGTGTGCCGAAGACACCAATCGCGAAAGCCAAGGCGTACACGGGGCATTCTCCCGAACAAAAACGAACCTGTTCGGTGGAATCCGCACCGCCTGCATGGTGCTACGCAGGGCCCGCGTAAGGCCATGTATGGCATAGTGTTCATTCCTGGGCCATGGATTCCTCGATTTAGTCACAACCTTATAGAAAGAACTTAGGTTCGAATCATATCGCTCGGCAAGAATCGCAGGACCTTGGTCTTCGACTGCGAATGGGTCTCGCTAAGTACCAACCCGTACATCTCACGCTCCGGGCAATGTCCACTAGTTACGCTGAACTGCAACAGCCTCTGCAATCCTGAAAGGGATGCAGGGTAGTTGGCTAGTGGGAATGAGTCGGCAGTGTGGGCACCACCAGCACGGATGGTCATAAAAAAGTGTACGGCTGGTATGAGACCCCCTTTTTGTCTTGTAGTTTTGTTGAACTTTTTCGCCTTTGTCGTCCTGGCTTTTTGTCTTCAACTTTCCCCGTAACCTTCTCTCTAGCATTACCCACCCCGCCCTTCCTTTGGCCTTGCTAAATGTCGGACTTTCTCATTCCACGCGTCGATACACCTCGCACTTTTTCAAAGTCCTATCAACGATCTTATCTGTCTACCACCACCCGACTCTAATCCGCCGCTGCGAACACATACGACGTCACTTCCTTAACAGTCACCACAACACCGTTCTCACCAGTCCGCTGCCCCTCAAACCCAAAGCATCGAAGTAGACGCATTACACAACATCGAAAAATCCTATCAATCATCCAGCCGAAGCCGCGCCACTCGCCGAAGCCGACACTACCCACCTGCCACTGCACGTCCGTTTCAGCCACCCGCCCACCAGCCACGAAGGGAGTCAAGCATGAACAAAAGAGCCTTCGAGGCAACAGGTCCGAAGCCCAGAATGCCGAGACTGCGCTTGTGGAGATTACGGTCGAGACTCCTGGCATGCATGTCTCACTGGATGAAGATGTTTGCGGGGATGGGGTGGAACTGGCACGTCCAAAGCTCAGACCACCAGCGCCACAAATGAACGAAAACACTTCACAAAAACACGAGTGTGTCAAAGGCTTTTGGGGACGAAACTGAGCTCAAATTTCGAAATAGATTCAAGAGTAAAGAAACACCGAAAGAAGAAAAAAAAGTCGATCCGGCAAATTTTCCACAGAGCGAGAGTGTCGGAGAAAGATATATATAAGTCAAAGGAACAAACCAATAAGAAGATCAGACAAATGGTGGCATCTGTCCCATCTTCATGTCAGATCTTCTTCAACCGTCAAACGTGCACTTGCTGTCGGCCAGGACCCAGCCGGTGAGACGGTTAGCGACGTCACTGGCGTAGCAGTGGGTGCAGCAACCGTCCTCGAGGTTACCGCTGGGGCCGATGGAGCCGCTGTTGTAGTACCGAGCAGCCAGATAGAAAGCGCGGGACCTGGTGACCTTGTACGTGTTGGTGGCCTCTGCATTATGCGTTAGCATCGGTGATTCCGAGGAGTACGAGCGGAGAGAAACTTACGGTTGATGACATGAGCGAGACCATCACCGCGAGTGGTGCCGGCGGTGCCCTCACGAACCATCTGGGTGATCTGGGGGTATGGTGAGAAATGGCAGGTCCATCGTACGGTGAGATATTAGCAAGACTTACTGTATCCTTAGGACACGGGGTCTTGACATTGCCCTTGTTGTCGTTGCACTGGGCATCTCCACTGTGGTCCTGCATGAGGCCGGGGTTCCAGATGTTGGGGTCGATGTTCCTGCAAACCGTCAGTTTCCTCGACTCGGCGGGCAGAACAAGCAATGCTTCCACTCACCCGGTGGTGGGCACGCGCACGCAACCCTTGCTCTCTTGGATAATGATGGCCAAGATGAAGCGGTGGTCAACCTTGGTTTCCTGGGCGACTGCCTGAATGGCATCGTAGATGGCACCGATCTCGTCACCCGAGTTGTTGGCACCCTGGAGAAGTTAGCAAGATTTATGAGGCTACTGTATCTTACGCTTTCCTACCCAGTTGTTCCAGACGCAGCTGTTGGACAGGATCTGCTTGTTGTTGTTGAACATGTTCTCGAACGAAACCCACTGCTCCTTTGTCGGCCATCCGGCCTCGAGCGAGCCGTCACCCTTGTACAGCTTGTAGGTGTCAGAGCCGCTGCCAATGCCGTCCTGGTTGTTGATGGAGGTAACAGCGGCACCACCCGTGACCACGCCGCCGGTGGCGCGGGTAAGGAGATGGGGAGGGAGCCTGGCCTCTGATACAGGAATGGAACCATTCCAAGAGGCGACCTTGTAACCGACGTGGTCAACAGGTCCAGCTTCAACGGCGACCTCAGGTGGGTAGGGAACAGCCTGAGAGAAGCCGAAGAAGGGGACCAGAGCGGCCACAACTGTAAGGGGGAACATATTGAATGAGGAGTGTTTGACTGGGCCAGTGAATGAAGCTGAGGAGTGACTGATGCTGATGATATCGGTTCTGGAGAGTTTCGACCTCGATTTTATACCGTCCAGCGCTGAGACTCAAACGAAGGGACTGCAACGGTGACAAAGGAGGCCGAGAGGTCGGGCGAAGGATGGATGAGTGAGGCGCCCCACCCAGCGGCACAGCCAGCTGAGAGGTGGCCCTGAGGGTGTGGTGTCGGTCAGAATTTGGACGAGGCAGCAGTGGTGGAGGCGTGATGGTGGCCATGCACGGTGCAGCGCTCTTTCCTCTGCGGGCTTCACGCGACGCACCCCTTCGCATTGCGCACACCTTGATGGCAGGGTGACTTCCTCATCAAATCCCCACAGAGCTCAGAGGGCGCACTAGTCGGGGTCTCGACCTAGCTGATCATCGCGTGTAGCCATGGGTTTGGAGAAACGTGTGGGCCGACATAGGTAAGGTAAGCATCCGCCCTGCCGACTCTGCCTCGGGTGACCCCATGGCCACGAGCCTGTGTCAGAGGTGAAAGAGCATCTCCAGGGCGCAGCTTGCATGAGCCTCAGAAATTCCTTTTGTATAACTTGACTTTGAGCAGCAAGTGAATTGTTGACGTCATGCTGTTTTGCATGCCAACGCGGTCGCTGCGATTGACTTCTGACATGAAGAGAGGCCAGCCACCGCACCATGCGAAGCTTTCGGGATTGACAGATCTCTGCAGGTGCGGCACGGGTCGATTACCCGCTACCTTGTGCTGCCTAGTCATGCTAGAGTATCGACTTGGCGGGATCGCTGGCCAGGCCGCGAGCTTAGCGATGCAACCTCACACCCTGCGCGGGGCTGGGCTGGGGACTCAGTCTGCGGAAAGGTGGAGTAGAAACAAAGAGCCGCATGCGGGGGGAACAGCAGATGAGAAATCCATGTTGGTGGCTGCTGATGTTACGCACAGTGCAGCCGTTTTGGGCCGTGGCGCCCGGGCCACCAGGTACCATCCAGCCCTATACATCAGAGAGGGCTGAGCTAGTCAAAACGCATGCTTCAAGTGCAAGCCAGGGCTTGATCTACTCCGGAACATGCTGCTGGCCGAGGCCCTGAAGGGTGTTCAGGCCTTGTCCGGCCTCGATCCTCTGCAAAGCTCTCTCGACATTCACTGCGTTGCATGAGATAACCAGCCGTCGCACCGTCTGAGCAGCCACAGGTGGCTTGGGTTAGACCTGCAACTGCCAAATACGCCACAATAAGCTTACATATTCTGACAGATGTAGTGGGTCAAGAGACGGGCCCTGGCAGGACCCGCTTATCACCCGCAGATCACCTGCATATAGCTTAACTTGATGCCTCACACACCCCACGTGGTGCTTCCACATGCAGAAATACCCTGGAAATGCTTCTGCACAAATCGATCAAATCAATAACGTTCGTATGCAGCAACAGGAAGGTCAACAAGTGTTTGCGGCCCGTTGCGGATCGCTCTCCACCACATCCGGCTAGTTTCGTGGGGGCGGTTCCGCGGCGTACCTGGACACCTATTTTGAAAGTATCTCAGCCCCATACAACGTTCAACAGTAGTGGCTTTGCCTCTTTTGCCTTCCTTCGACCCGACTCATCTCGTACGATATGTTTGATACACTCATCAATGTCGCTGATCGCAGACGTTGTCGAACGGTCTGTACCACCCACAAGGAGATGGCAATATTCGCTTCCACGCCATGTAGCATCTGCATCCGTTACCATCACATTGCAGCTAAATATTTTCCACGTGCATGTGCAGTCCTCTTCACGCTCGCTCCATGTTTCCCTATGTCATCACCCTTCGTCGATTTTCGCATGAGATCAACACCGCCATCCAGACAATGCAACACCAGGCCTGAACAGGCAACCCGAGGCCCGCCGGGACGACCAATGCACCAGCATCACACCCATTTCCTACAACTCATCCTTCCTCTCCGCCTCCTCTCCACCAGCCTTCCGTTCCTCCTCCGCCGCCGCCGCCGCCGCCGCCGCCGCCGCCGCCGCAGCCGCCTCCTGCGCCGCATCGGCCGACCCCTCCTCCTTCGCGGCTCCCACCCGCGTAATCTTGAACCCGCCCGGCACCATCGACTGGAACACGCCCTCGGGGTCGTACTTGCGGGCGGCCGCGCGGATCCTGTCGATATTCGCGGCGCCGTAGCCCTCGAGGGGCTGCTGGTCGCGATACGCGTACGGCAGGTAGACGTACGGGTGATCCTTGCCCCTGCTCCTTGCGAAGGCGGCAATCTCGGCGATCAGAGCGCGCTGGGCGTCCTCGAACATGCCGTCCTTGTCCGCGCCCTTCCAGCCGCAGTAGCACATGAAGACTTTTCGTCGTTAGCGAGGGAGGGGTGGATGGGAAGAGAGGGTGGGGGCTGTGCGGGGCTTACGGATGAGGTTCTCGGGCGAGCCGTCGAGGCCGAGGACGTTGCCGCCGCGGGCGGTGGCGTGTTGCGAGAAGAGCGAGGGCAGCGGCTGGAACATGGTCAGGGTGAGCCAGTCACCGCCGTCCTTGTTGAGGTGCTCGACCATGGCGTTGAAGTGCTTGGCCGCGTGCTGCATCACCTCGGCGTCGTTCTGGAAAGTGACGGTCATGAAGGCGTCGCTTGAGCGGTCAGTTTGTCCGTCTTCCAGCCAGGGGCGGGGTCGCGGCCACTCACCGGTATCCGACGGCCTGCTCGAGCTCCTCGACCAGGTCGGAGATGTTGGTGACCCGCATGCTGTCGGAGATGTTGCCGGGGATGGAGAGGAACTCCTGGAAGGCGGCGGGCGGCGAGGAGGGCTCGATGGCCTTGGTGTATTCGTAGGCGTTGGCGACGACGACCTGGTCGATGGCCGAGACGTAGTTGAGGATGACGATGATGGAGGCGTATGGGTCCTCGTGCATCTTGTTGGTGAAGTTCTCCAGGTACTCGAGCTGCGTGTCAGCCGTGTCGAGGGGGTACGCGACGACGCCTCCCCAGAGCTTCTCATCCTCGAAGGTGATCAGGTCGAAGCGCGTGACAATGCCGAAGTTGTTGGAGGAGCCCTTCATGGCTTGGAAGAGATCGGGGTAGCTGTCTTTGTTGACATAGATAATCTCGCCGCTGCCGAGGACAAGCTACATTTATCTCAGCATGGATTCATAGGAAGACAGTGTCTTGTTTGCTTCTTACCTCGTACTGGCCAACATTGTCACAAGCCAGACCTTTACGGGGAGAGTAAAACGAGTTACCACCTCCAAGCAAGAAACCACCAACACCGACAGAGCTGGCACGGCCACCAACGATCATGAGGTTATCCTTCGCAAGCGTTTCGTAGACAGACCCCCACCTCGAGCCTGCACCAACACCAGCCGTGCCGTTTCCAAAGTTGGCAGTGGTGTTCATCAGGCCGAGATCAATCGTCACGCCATTCCCAATGTTGTTCGCGCCCGGCCAGACGGTGTGACCACCGCTGCGGACAGCGAACTGGCATTGCTCAGTCTTGTTGGCATTCTTGAGAGCGACGACCGCCTTGGAGACCTCGGCAGCGTCCTGCGGCTGGATCAAGCACCAGGGACGTAGTTGAGCAGCGACCGACCAGTAAGACTCTATTCTCGCTTCATACTGCTCGCCACCGGGGTACTGCACAGCCAAGCCAGCAGACTCCAGTGCGCCGCACTAATCGTCCAACTTCGAGTAAGTAGGCGTTGTAGGACGTCGGCAAGATCTGGAGCTTACGTACACAGTGCTTCGCACCGGAAGCGCTGGCCGATGCCGCGGGCGCGCTCGATGTTTCAGAGGCCGACCCCGTGCTGCTGGCGAAGGCGGCGCCCACCGCAGCGGAGAAAAGGGCTGCAGTAGCGTGCAAGCGCATTGGTAGCGAATTAAAGTTGATATGATCCGGCGAGGAAAAAGAAAAACCGTCGAGCTTTCCCTCCTCTCTCGACCCCGAGGGGTTAAGGGGAAAGATATGGCTAGTCAGTCAGCGTCCCTTTTGCTACAGCAACCCCACCACACGATGACACCGGACGTATGCAGACCGTTGGATGTCCGGGATGGTCGTTGGCTTGGCCGGCCGCCAAGACCGCTGACAGCAGGCGGCGCGGGTCGGCCGTTGTGCCTCAGTGCGGTTTTTTCTCCGAACCCTCAACCTTCCCAGTTCGGGAATAGCTGTATATACATGACTACTGTCCATTTTTCTCAAAACTCTGTCCGGACGTAAATGCGCGTGCTATTTCCCCGATAGTCAAAGGAAGGAAAGAGGAGTGAACAGTCGCGTCTTCTGGAGGCACCCGCAACTGTTCACTCTTGAAAAAAAAAAATGCGAGAATCCTTGTTTCAGACAAACCAGTTCCCCGCCCTTCACCGCAGGAAAAGTCGTCTGGAGTTCCGTCTACCCGCGAGCAGGTCCAGCCCGTTCTTCGCCAATCCGGACGCATTGCGAAGTTCCGCTAGTGGAGAAGGCATATCAATTTCCGAGCGCTAAGTTTCTCCTTGTTGGTTCGTGCGACAAAAAAGATGGGGCGAACTCGGTTCCTGCGTCCACGGCGTGGCTTTTCTTAGTAAGGAGACGATCTACGGTGAACAGCACTCGAACGACTCGTGTGCACGGCGTGAACGTCTGGCTCGAGAAAAGCATATGCCCCACGCAGCAAAAAAAAACCAGGAAGGCAGCTCGAACGCACGATGAGAGTCACTGAAACCGGTCAGCTCAGAACTATGGAGACTCCACGATCAATCAATGTGGAGCAAGCGGCCACAAAAGCCACTCAGGGGATCTGCTCGGCTACTTCAAAAGTAGAACTTCGCTTAAAGGCAGATCTTGGGGGAACATGATGCCTGCCATTCGCTGCTTGATAACTCCGCAGTTCCTGAGGGCCGCGTTGCGCATCAGACGCTCGGGAATTTCAGCAGCTCAGCAAATCGTTTCCTATGGCATCGACCCTACTCAGACGTTAGACACTCTGCTCAGTTCAACGAGTGCCACTGAGACACGAGCCAGCGAACGTCAACTTCCGCACACGGCTCGCTCGGTCCGCGCCGTGCAAAACGATGCTCGTCCAATCCTTCCCGCTACAAGGATCGTACGTTACCGGTAACAGCAAGCGACTCTTGGCCTCGATGCAGGCCTCCCATCTGATCCCTGCATACCCAGGAGATGAGGCTGAAGATAAAAGCTGCTGCGAGCACGACTCGTTAGCCTCGACAATGGAGAAAGCTCGCCGGTAGCGTCGATAGGTTTGAGATGCGATCCACGGCGAAACTGATTCATACATGGTTCTTCGGATGATTCTCCGGGGTCAGTGAATGGAGAGGACGCCTTGCAAGCCGCTGACGAAATTGCACCCAGGATAGATTTATGGGGACCGGGTGAGGCGCAAAACCGCGCAACTGCCCGCCAAGCGTATCCAACGTAGAGTTACATCTTTCCCTGTTCCCTCTTCTTGGGAAACCCAAGACTTTATCGCAAGCCGTTAAGCATCGATCTGAGCTCGTATTGTTCTTGATTCGGCGTCGGACCGCTGAAGATCTCCCAGGGACTGAAGCTAACTCCACGTGCGGAGAATAGTCATGCGTTCGGCCGGAAGGCGCAAACTGATTCCCTGAATCGTATTCGCTGTATTATGGCCCTACTTCCCAGCCCACTTCCCGCACAGTCGATCTGTGTCACCAAACCTCCCATCACTTTCACCCAGCCAGGTGCTGGCGTGCGTGAGCCGTCATCATGGCCACATACACAACAACATACTTGACCACCACAAGTGGTAGTGTAGCGACAGCTACCTCGACCATTTTAACCGCTTTGAAAGCACCATCGGGTTACGATGTCGATCTTGACCACCCAGCAAGAAAAGGCGACGTGACAGGATCCTGGGTGTTCGCCATCGGAGTCGTGGTCGCATTCTTGTTCTTGCTCATGCGCCTATATACCAAGATATGCGTTTCACGATCTTTTGTTATTGATGACGGTAAGTTCTCCGATGCAATACAGTCCCAGTCCTCTCTATACTAACCTTCTTAAAGTCTTTATTGTTCTTTCCTTTGTAAGTGTCCTTCTGTCTCATCTATAGTGTCTCGTTCCTGACTATTCAATAGATACTTGGTCTGGGATGTCAGTCTCTCTTAGTGTGTGAGTGACCATGCTCTTGCCTGTCCCAGACTTCTCCTGACTCCTCGACAGACATGTGGCAGAATGAGATCCAGGGCGTGCACGCCTGGGAGATACCCCTCGAACAATACAACCTCTACAACCTCCTGATCATGTGCGCCTCTGTCCTCTACGCGCCGACGCAAGGCTTCGCAAAGCTCTCCCTCCTCCTCTTCTACCGGCGCCTCGCCCCATTCCAGTGGTTCCAGTTCGCCATCTACGTCGTCATGTTCGTCGTCTTCGCCTACACGCTCGGCATAATCTTCTCCCTCATCTTTCCATGCAAGCCCATCCAGTCCAACTGGGACGTGACCATCACCGGCGAGTGCATCAACAAGACGGGCATCTACATCGCCACGGCCGTCATCAACATCGCCACCGACATCGCCCTGCTCGTGCTGCCCATCCCCGTCCTCGCGCGCCTGCAGATGCCGCTCCTCGAGAAATCCGCCCTGATCGCCATGTTCAGCATCGGCTCGATGTAACTCGCCCTCGCTCCACCCCGCCCTCGCCCAAACTAACACCGCAACAGGACCTGCATCACCAGCGTCATCCGCCTCATCCTCCTCCTGCCCATGCTCACCGACCTCGACCAGACCTGGGCCGTCTCGATCCCGTGCGTCTGGATCCTCGTGGAAGCCAACCTGGTCGTCATCTGCGGCTGCCTGCCCATCGTGCGCAAGTTCGCGCGGCACGTCGCGCCCAAGCTCTTCGCCGACTCGTCCGCCGCGCCCAGCAGCGGCAACAAGAACTCGCGCGGCTACGCGGGTAGGAAGCCGACGTTCGACTTCCAGACGATCGGCAGCAAGCGGTCGCGGCCGCTGGTGGGCGGCAGCAGGAAGGACAAGAAGGGGCAGGCGGACTACAGCAACATCGAGCTGCACTCGACGTGGCGGGACGAAACGATGGCGGAAGGCGGCGAGGAGCGCGGCGGCAGCAGCCAGGGCGGGCGGCGGACGGCGTGGAGCGATGGCGGGAGCGAGACGTGCATCGTCGAGACGAAGACGACGGTGGTCGAGTACGGGGAGAGCACGGAGAGCATACGGAACGGGTTCACGCGGCCGCGGGGGATCTAGAGGGATGGCCGATCCGTCTGTTACGTAGCGCCAGCTCGAAAGCCAGTCGGTAGAATTTCCTGCGACGGAAGTGTCTCTTAAATTTCCTGTTCGAGCAGGTACACGCACATGGCGTCCCGCATTGGGCGCCCCCGCGTTTCCCCGCAGATCGCTTACGACTATAGTATGACCTACTGGGGAAAGGACATAAAATACGCTTCGTTCCTAATCTTTTTTTCTTGGTCTTCAGGAGGTCAATGGCTATCATGAAGCATCATCTTTCAGCAATGTCACACTCTCCAGGTTCGGGCAAGGGGCCATTTTTTGGTCTGAAGGGCGGATGGCTCACAGTGTGGATCACGGTATGCGCCCAGAAGTACTTCGAGTTACGTTTATACTCACCTTGTTTATAGATTGCATGTGCTACTGATATGACCTTATTTGGTTACGACCAAGGTGTTTTCAGTACGCGGCGTCGAAGTCCAATCAACCAACCGAGCTTGCTCACTTCTTTACACAGGCGGCGTTGTTGTAACCGAAGATTTTCTCAAAGTCCATGATCTTGTTGGGCCCAGCAAGACCGAAGAGCTTTCTACGGTTACTGCGATTTACGACGTTGGATGCTTCTTTGGAGCGATTATTGCCTTCACTGTCGGCGAACGATTGGGTAGAAAGAAAGCGGTCCTGCTAGGCACTACAATCATGGCTGTGGGTGCTCTCATTCAGACCACATCTTACAGCTTAGCACAGATGTTTGTTGGGCGTATTGTACTCGGGTGAGTTCGATGCACGGATGGGACCGTATCCTTGGCTCTTAGATCTGTCAACTGATTCAATGCCCTTAGGCTCGGAAACGGCATCAACACCGCGACCGCGCCAATTTGGCAAACCGAAACGTCTCAAGCGAAATGGAGAGGCAAGCTGGTTATCCTGGAGATGATGATGAACATCGCCGGTTTCTCTCTCGTTAACTGGATTAACTACGGACTCTCCTTCAAAGGCGGCTCTGTAGCCTGGAGATTCCCGCTAGCCTTCCAGTTTTTCTTTATATTCATCCTCTGGGCCACTGTTCCATGGCTACCTGAATCTCCTCGGTAAGTACGATCGTGGTTTTATGCTGTCTATGACCGCCGTCTTATCCTTGACCAGCTGGCTCATCGCCAAAGATCGCAAAGAAGAAGCCCTCGTAGTTCTTGCAGCTCTCGAAAACAAGCCTGAAGATGATGCATTCGTGCTTACTCAGCTGCACAATATCGAGTATAGCGTCCGATACGAGATCCAACACGCCACGAAATGGAGAGATCTTGCCCGCCGCAACAAAACTGGAGACGACACCAAGACCCTCCGCCGACTTCTCCTGGGCGCTGGCACTCAGTTTATGCAACAGTTCCAAGGAATCAATATCATGAGCTATTACTTACCCACCGTTTTGACTGAGGCGGTAGGGTTGTCGAACCGGACCGCCCGTCTTCTGACGGCATGCAACTCTGTTTCGTATCTCGCTGTCTCCTGCATCCTTGTTCCCTACGTCGAGAGGTGGGGACGGCGGAGCTTAATGCTCCTCTCATCCGCTGGGCAGTTCCTCTCGTTCCTCGTTATCACCATCCTTCTTCGATTCGCGGATGATTATCCTAGGGGATCGGCGGTCGCCTCGGCGTCGATAGCCTTCTTCTTTCTCTACTATATCGCCTTCGGCATAGGCATGCTCGGAGTACCCTGGCTGTACGTTGGTCTTTTTTTCTTCTTTCTGGGGACCATCGAGGCTAACATTACCGAACTTTAGATATCCAGCAGAAATCAACTCTCTACCCATGCGAACCAAGGGCGCTGCGGTTGCAACGGCCACGAACTGGTAATACTGCGCTCACACTTCCCAAAAACCTTCCGTCTATTAACACTCACTGCAGGATCACCAACTTCGTCATCGTCGAAATCACACCCATCGGCATCCAAAACCTCGGCTGGAAGTTCTGGATCGTGTGGACTGTTTTCAACGCAGTATTTCTTCCCGTCATCTACTTCTTCTACCCCGAGACTGGTAAGTCAAAGCTACGCTCACTTATCCTGACCCTGAAGATCTGACCCGTGGACAGCCAATCGAAGTCTAGAGGACCTGGACGCATACTACCGCTCCAACCCCTCGCTCATCGTCACGAAAGACCCGGATGCGATTTCGTCGAAGCGGCCGATCAAATTGGAACAAGAAGAAGACGCGGAGATTCGGAAAACCGCAGCGGGTGTTGCAACGGAAAGGTTGGAGCGCGGTACTGATAAGCAGTAGCAAAGGGCGGGGTCTTGTACAGGTGACGACTGGTGGAAACAATGTATTCATGACCTTGTAGTGGGCGAAAACAAATCCGAAACTGTCGATATAGGAGGATGTGTGTTTACATGGAGCCATGTTCTTCACAGCCTATTGCAGAGAGGTGCCGCAGCAAGGATGGCGACCGTCTCATTTGACGGCTGTCCATCGGAGCACTCTCGACAACCTCTCATCACGTCTCGTCAATGTTTGATGACCCCGTCTCGTTGCAGCTCGTCCAAGATCTCTACCTGACACCCCACTCATTCTTTAAAGCATCGATCCTGTACTCTGTTGCCAGCCCGAAGTCCTGCTCGATATTCCGGAGCAATTCCACCAACAACAGCTGGTCCGATTTTTCCGTCAAGCAGCGGCCGGCGACATACAGCGGCTGCACCATGCGGACCTGCACAGCATAGCTGGACATTCCCAACGCAATGGAGAGTATCTCTTTTGCATGGCTGCGAAGATCTTGCTCCATTGCACGACAGGCACGCAGGATATCGAAGTTGTTTTGGACCGCGCCACTATTACCAAGCAACGTACTTGGCTTCCATACCAACAGCAGCATTCGTGCCATATGATAGTACATTGAACCCATTGCGCATGTGTTGTTGCTGAACCATGCTTCTTGAGCGGATAGCGACGAGACGTTATGCTCGGTGCTGTCACGAGCAAGGATAGCATCTGGGCGGAATGACGAAGGAAGACCTTCGAACCAGGTGTCAAGCTGATACTTGAGATTGGTCCAGGCTGCTTCTCGCTCAGGTGCGGAGGTTTCGCCTGTTGCATATCCGTAGTTGACTATTTTGCACACCAGCCTGATGAGCGCACGCAGCGTGGTGTCCCCCCGCGAATCTCGTGAATCTGGCGGGACGCCGTTGAAGTAGCCGGAATCATCGAGGGGGACGCCCATTCTTCGCCAGAGCGGTACATCTGCCGTATCGATCCTTGTTTGCCTTTGAGAAGCGTCTGGCTGTGTCAGAAGGATCTCGACGGGGAGGGTTGCCAAAACATACATGATTCGTCCAAATCATTCAATACTAGGTACCAGAATAATGACTGACACGCATCAGATGGAGACGGTGCCGGAGTTCCCGACAGAGCCCTGCCATCAAGCTGCAGCAGTCTAAAAATACCGGTGATGTGGCTCGACCATGCGCGTATCGTTGCACTGAGTTCTTCGTACTGGCACATGAGACAAGCGGCCACTAGCTGCGCGTCCGGAATGTCTTCATCATAAGCGGATCGGGCCGTAGCGGCGGCGAGACCTCCGTAGACTCCGGATGGAGACGGCACGAGCGTGTTCTGGCCCGCCTGTGATATTCCGTCTGCCAAGGCCTGGATTGCTTTCTCATAGTACTTGGCACCGTACCACAAATAGTCATTCCCACTGTTTTCGAGGGCGTGCATGATGCGCTGCTGGCCTTTAGTTGGCCTCATGTGCGGCTGGGCTTCACTCATCTGGCCCAATTGCTTTGCAGCGACGGCACACGCGGCGTACTTGATCAGAGAATTTCGTCGTGTACAGAGTAGCACCTGGCGGCTGAAGTATTTATCGTTGGTCAAGAGGTCCATCCTGGAGGAGGTCAGAGTTCGTTCACGAGAGTGATATACACCCTACACACACACCGTTTCCCCAATCCTTCGGAGAATTGCCGGAGGAGGAAAGAGATTTCATTCTCTTCATCGGCATAGCTGGCCAGTGAGCTGTAGTCACTGGCAGGTCTATGAGCTGTCGTAAGAGAATGCAAGGAGGAACTGTGAGTTTGTGGTGTGCGACAGGAATTATGCGTCTCTGGTGTTCGGTAGGAATTTCCATTGAGGGTGTCATTAGCTTCTCGCCAATGCTCGGTTTGCTGAGGAGGGAGTGGCAGGTGAGCGTGTGTGGTATCTGGAGGGGCGGCTGCTGTGAATCCGAAGTCTAGATGTTCCTCTGGCGAGTGAGGATTTCCAGTTTGGTCACCACTCCCAGGCTGGTGTGAGACTGGTTCTGGGGAAGGTTCTTCTGGCAAATCGGTACCACTGGTGATGAATACAGCTGCGGGAATCAGCAAGCAGAATCAAGCTGCGTCAACGATGAAGCGCACCTTGCTGCGTAGGGCTCGAAGTGACGCTTTCTGTTGTTTCCCGGTCTGTTGACTCTGTGGCTGATGGCTGAGCTCCCCTGCCAGACTGTGCCGAGTTGACGGACAGCGAGAAGGGATGCTGCCTGAAGAGCCCGTCTATGATCGAACACGACCGGCCAGATCGGCGACATTGGCCGCATGTCGGACGCGTCTCATCGCACTTGACTTTCCGCTTCCGGCACTCGGCGCTGCGCAGGTCGCTTCAGCTGCGGAACGGCAGACGGGCGGATTGCCACATACCAACCCTTTCGGGACCTTGTGTGCTCGCGGCGGGCAGAAGAGCGCCCCACAATGAAGCGGCTTCTCGCAGCCCGACTGGCTCGTGGGGCTTGCTGCATCGTGTTCGCAAGATTTGACGTTCCCGTCACAGTAGCAGCGGGGTGGTGGTTTGCAGAGAGCAGCGGGCGGCCGTCGCACCAGCGGCTCGCCTCATTTTCCCTTTCTGCAGACTTGCATCATTGTGTCTTCGGCAGACTTTCCCTTTCTGGATATGCGCGCAGATCCGTGTCATTGCCCCTCCATGCCACTGCCCCGCAATCAGTGACATCGAGTTTACAAAACATGTACATGTGCACTCGCAGCCAAGCAACCAAGTCCACCACCGTTAACAATGCCTCTGCACCAGCCTCCCGACGTCAACACGCCAGTGCTCTCCCAATTCTCCCTCAAGGGGAAAATCGCCGCTGTCACCGGCGGCGCCAGAGGTATTGGCGTCGAAATCGTGCGCGGCCTGGCCGAAGCCGGTGCTGATGTCGCGCTCATTTACACTTCCAGCACAAACGCGCCCAACACTGCTGCCCAGATTGCCAAAGCCACCGGAGTCCGAGTAGAAGCATTCCAATCAGACGTCGCCTCGCGCGATGCTATCGCTGCTACAATAAGCAAAATCACCACCGAGTTCGGGAACGGGCGCCTCGATGTCGTGGTCGCCAACGCCGGTGTTTGTGCGAACGTCCCGAGCCTGGACTACACCGAGGAGACCTGGCAGCGCAACAACAGCGTCAACCTGGACGGCGTCATGTGGACCGCCCAGGCTGCCGGCAGGATCTTCAAGAAGCAGGGCAAAGGGAATCTGATCATCACCGCCTCCGTCAGCGCAATTTTGGTCAACATTCCTCAGACACAGGCTGCCTACAACGCTTCCAAGTCGGCCGTCGTGCATCTCGCCAAAAGCCTTGCTGTCGAGTGGACGGACTTTGCGAGGGTTAATTGCATCTCTCCTGGCTTCATAGATACTGAAAGTGAGACTTCTGTATGCATTCCACAACTTGGCTCAGCTAACGCATGGTGTAGTGCTTTCGACACAACCCGCACATTTGATGGATAAGTGGTTATCCATGATTCCAGGGGCTCGCATCTGTCACCCAGCCGAGCTAAAGAGCGTAAGAAGTTCCGCTTTTAGGTCAGTGAGAGAGAGGCTGACCATTCTTAACCAGGCTTACGTCTTCCTCGCGAGCGATGCCTGCTGCTACATGACAGGCGCAAACTTGGTCATCGATGGTGGCTACACTCTACCTTGAAGCAAATCTAGGCGCATCTATATAGACATTATCATTGGCCTGTTTTTGAGTAGAACTCACAATTCATTCTATGCTGACAGTAAAGAATGGTTGGTTTCTCATTCTGCCGGGGGGGGGGGGGGGGGCTCGAAGCAATCGTACAAACCTAAATGCCATAGGGCTTTCTGGATACTTGCATCCGTATAAATGATACTCTCTAGATCAATGACCAATTGTAACTTGTGCCGAATGCGTTCCATAATCTGGACTCTATTCTTGGCATTTCTCCCAAGTGCATGTTTTCCGGAGGTATACAGAGCCTGCGTAAACAGCGAGATCCTCATCTTCAAGTCATGTAGCCAATTAAGCGAGGGCACTTTCTCAAGATGGAGGAAACACATATGCCAGATATTTTGGGCACGATATGCTTCGCGATATCACTACCGGGCCGCTCCGGTGGGCGGCAGCGATTAAGTGTGCTGAACCTCCGAACACCGCAACGACCCGACGATTGTGCGCTTAAAATTGTATCCATGCCATTGCAAGCAACCAGTACAAGAATATCCATTACTGTTAGCTCCTCTGGCATCATTCAGGAAGTTTTGCTGTTCAATCTTCATTTGCACTGTCAGAGAGAGGTTGATATTGGAGATAGACATGCATGATTAGCGGCTGCGGCTTTCAACAGACGTAGCTTCGTAGAGAGTGGAAGCATTCGTCCAGACGCAACTGTTCTGTACTTCTGGAGACAAGGTAATCCTCATTAACGCGTCACCCCTCATAGCAGTGAGAAGCGAATCTTTACGCATCCGTTCCAGGACCCCGAATGATAACTTTTATAGACCCGCTCTTCGGATCCGCCGCAGCCTCAAAAGCCTTCGCCGCATCTTCCAACGCAAATTCGTGGGTGATCAATCTCTTCAAATCAACCGCGCCGCTCGCCAGAACCCTGATCGCCCGCGGCCACATATTGACGTACCGCTGCTGGAACTGCAGGTCCACCTCCCGCTCGCTCAGCCTCATGAACGGGAACTCCATCCTGTCCTTCCCCACGCCGATCACGAAGACCTTGCCCCCAAACTTGACGCTCTGGATGGCCGCGCCGACCGAGCTCTCCACGCCCGTGCACTCGAGCGCGACGGCGGGCTCCAGATCGTCGCCCATCAGCTCGCTCACCTCGGCGGCGAAAGCCTGAGGCGTCTGGCCGCGCTCGACCTTGAGCGTCTGTACTCCTTCTACGAGCGACTTTGCGAAGCCCAGCCGCCCTTTGTCGATGTCGGTGATGACGACCGGCCAGGCCCCCGCAGTCTTGCAGCACAGCAGCGTGATCAGCCCGATCGGGCCCGCGCCACAGATCAACACCGGGTCGCCGATCTGGACGCGCGCCCTCGTCACGCCCGCCAGCGCGACGCTCAGCGGCTCGAGCAGCGCGCCCTCGTCGAACGACAGGGCCCCGATCCGGTGGCACCAGACGGCAGGATGGTTGACGTACGTGCGGAGCAGGCCGTGGGCGGGCGGGCTGGAGCGGAAGAGCAGGCGCTTGCAGCCGTTGTAGCGGCCGGAGCGGCAGGGCTCGCAGGCGCCGCAGACGATGTGCGGCTCGATGGCGACGCGCTCGCCGACGCGCGGCGACGCCACGGTCGGGTGCGTCGCGGTCACCACGCCGGCGGACTCGTGGCCGAGGATGTGCGGGGCGGTGACCTGCCACGGGCCGATGCCGCCGTGCTTCCAGAAGTGGATGTCGGAGCTGTTGCGCGTGGCGAGTTATTCATTATGGTGGTGAGGCGGTGGTGAGGGGGGGGAGGGTGAGCGTTTACCCGCAGATGCCGCTGCTCTTGATGGCCACTGTGACTTCTCCCGGCTGGAGGCTGGCGCCGGTCTTTACGTCGTCCAGGCTCGGGGATGCGTCGGCGATGTAGAGGTCGTGCGATGGATCGATGTAGACACCGATGTTTGGCTGGGTTGGGTTCTCTGCGGGAAAAGACATGCTTGCGATATGAGTTGCTCGAGGTGCAGTAAGCATGTGAACAGCGACTTGCCAGGTCTTTACGTGCGGCGCGACGCATGGAGATGAGAACACCTTGGGCAAGTGATGCGGACATACGAACAGCTTGGAGTTAATTCCCCTAGGTTCTCGAGCGCCAGCTGTCTGTCAGGTGTTGTGGACTGCGGGGCAGTCGTCTGGATTCCCGAATGCGTCGAAAGCTGGAGACTGATCCCCGCAAAAAGTGTGGAGAAAGAACGTGTAAAGCTACGCCGCCTGTTTTTCCTATTTCGGCATCTTGTCCCGGCAAAGCTGTTCAGCCTCCAGCTCGACGCATGGTCGGCACATTTCACGGTTTCGGTATGTCAGATGAGCCTAGCATCTTTCTTCCTTCCTAGTTCGTAAGCTCATTATACGTATATATCTCGTGACAGACGCCCAACAGTGGAGAAAACACATCATGATGTGCTGACCGAAGTCATGGGAGAATTCAATTACGCCAGACTACGGCTGTAGTAGGCATCAGCGGAACAGAGCCTTTTTACAGTTTGCGCAATCACATTCACAAGAAGCTGTATTCCCACGACTCACGCAGGTCGATTTACTTGCATGAGGAAGCCGTGCTGAAGCACCGCCAAAATTACTACTTTAAGACTAGCACAGAAAACTGGAGACCCATCGTCAAACATGCCTACTCTTGGCCCAAATAGGAAGTAAGCTTCCAGTTGAGAGATCACACATATATCGGAGCACACACTCTGCAACTCCCAGACAAACGATTGACTTCAGTTTCAATACCCTCAAAGACTAACGATCATGACCGTGAGCACACCCGGAACACATGCTCTGTGAAGCAACGGTCCTTGCTGACTTTGTCTACAAGAACCCATCATTTGTTCTCAAAGCCGTCAAACATGTCGCTATTGAAGACAGACCCAAGCCACAGTTGAGAGACCAGCACGATGTGATGGTCCACGTGGCGCAAACAGGCATTTGCGGAAGCGACGTAAGTAGCAACATGCCATTGACCGAAACACGAACTCAACTTCCCAGGTCCACTAGTTAGTCTCCACCATCCCCAGCTATCAAGCGCAACTATCGAGACAATGTCCAGCTGGCAACGCGGCCGCATCGGCTCCTACATCCTCACGGGCCCGATGGTCCTGGGCCACGAATCCGCCGGCGTCGTCGTCGAAGCGGGCTCGCGGGTCACCGACCTCCAGCCGGGCGACCGCGTCGCCATGGAACCCGGGATCCCCTGCCGGCGCTGCGAGTACTGCCGCAAAGGCTCCTACCACCTGTGCGGCGACATGATCTTCGCGGCGACGCCGCCGTGGGACGGCACGCTCGCCAAGTACTACGTCAACGCCGCCGACTTCTGCTACCGTATTCCGGATCCCATGGACCTGGAGGAGGGTGCCATGGTCGAGCCGGTGTCCGTGGCCGTGGCGATTGCGAAGACGGCGGGTTTGCGCGCCCATCAGACGGTTGTGGTGATGGGGTGCGGGCCGATTGGGATTTTGTGCCAGGCGGTGGCGAAGGCGTATGGAGCGAAGAAGGTCGTTGGGGTTGATGTCGTTGGGTCCCGGCTGAAGCTGGCCAGGGAGTATGGGGCTGATGAGACGTTTGCGCCTCCGCAGGCCGAGCCGCGGGCTGACCCGATGGCGCATGCGGAGAAGGTTGCGGGGGAGATGAAGACGAGGCTTGGTCTCGGAGAGGGTGCTGATGTTGTGCTGGAATGCTCTGGGGCTGAGGCTTGCGTGCAGCTGGGTGTTTACGTCGCGAAGAGAGGAGCGACTTTTGTTCAGGCTGGCATGGGCAAGGAGGTTGTCCAGTTCCCCATCACGGCCGTGTGCACCCAGGGCTTGCTCATCAAGGGCTCTATACGCTACCTCACTGGATGCTATCCCGCAGCTATCGACCTCATATCCACCGGGAAAATCAACGTCAAGAAGCTCATTACGAACAGATTCAAGTTTGAGGAATCTGAGCAAGCCTTTGAGCTCGTCCGGAAAGGTCAACAGGATGTATTCAAGGTTATGATCCAGGGCGTGTTGTAGTCAAATAAAACCAATTCATCTTTGAGTCGTTCTCATTGCCTCGGTTCTACGGATGAAAGAAAAGAAGAATGCCTCGGTTGCCTCGAAGCTACAAGTGCGCGGCTTCTGCAGTCTTGGAGGCAAAGTCGAAAGAAAAATTGCTCCCTGCACTGCATTTCTGACTGCTGCACTCCCGCCCTTCCATGTAACCTATCCTGATGCTAGGAAGGTCCGCACTTTCAGGCCACTCCCTCCGAGATCCTTCCTCAGCACGATGGCAGCGGTGCCAGAGATTTCTCTCACATCCACTGCTCTTACAACCTGTCGGGTCTCGAATTTCGAACAGGGATAGGGCATATGGGCCAAGCCTGAAGTTGCCGATATTGGCTCATGTACTATCCTCGGTAGGCTGTGATGGGCGGGCTTTGAAAGTGGCGTGGTTGACCGCCTCCCTGTTGTACTTGAATCTGTTTGCAAGCCACCTACCTGGGTCGATCAGCCTTCTCATCAGCTAAGTAAAATAGTAGATTTGATGCATTCGGAAGACTTCTATTATTTGACGAGACAAAATGATGCCCCTCAACATATGTTTCCGTACGTAGCATCAATGTCGCAATTTTGAATATTTCCTAAAGCCATGTACGAAGATTCTAAAAAAAGATAGTGCTTGAAATGAGCGTAGGCAAATATCAATCTAGAAGGAGAAGGGGAAACATTGCACTTGTTTCTTCTATTCATCTAGAAGATGTCATTTTGGGCGCCAGGTTCCCATCCGCACTTCTCACTGTACGTCGGGAACTTTCCGTTTGGAACTTTAACATTGTTGCCATCTTGCTCTGAGCGTCATAAATTGTTAGTAGGTCTCTATGACTGAGTATTATCCGGTCAAGTATGGTACGTAAGACTTACGGTTCCATGCGACCATTTGCTTCGCCCCTTGCAGGCACTTTGACGAGTCGTTCTCGCAGAATATAGGCGGTTGAGCCTTCGCGAGCGGCGTGGTGGATGTAGCACCCGTAACCTTACATTTGAATCCTTGCATGTACCTGTTATAAATGGTTCATGTGTTAACGCAATTGACAAGTCGGCGAATGAACGAGCCCTCAAATTGAACGACTTACATGTTTGGCTCCCCGCAGCCGTTCGCGACCCATAGCCATGCGCAGGTGCAGCCTGTCGGCGGGCAGGCTGGCAGGGCAGCAGGGACCTCGTAAGTTGCAATGCGCTTCCAGGGTGTGCTGTGGATAGAAGCCGTTGTCAGAACATGTTCTATTGCTTTGCTCCTCATCGCACATCTGGTTTACTCACTGTTCCAGAACCGAGAACACTACCAAATCCTCCATAGCAATGGCGCTCAGGTCACTTTCATAGGCGATCGCCCATGCAGTCCCTGCAGCCATACTCTGATTTTGCGTATGCATGAAGCCATTGGGTATGCAGCCTTCACCTTCCGACCCGCCGTTCCAGTCTTCGGGATGATTGTCACCATCAGGCCACTCACTCGTCCGCGTGCCATCCCAGGAAAGCGTCGTGAAAGCGCGGTTGTTGGCAAGCTCTACTGTGAAGGAGCCCCCTGCTGGAAGATTGAGAAAATCACCGTCATCGGGAGGGAAAGATGAGCAGGCGCGGTCCGCTTGAAACCACCACTGGGATTTTGATAGGTTATAAAGAGGTGGGACAGGGGCGCTGTTGTCTTGGTCATCGACGCCTTCCCTGGTGCCATTCCGGCAATACATGCCCGGACCCCACTGTTTGGGAAATTGGTCAGTATTTATCTTTTATTATTCAGATGAAGCAATAAGACCGCTCGTCTCGGAGATATGTCATGTGGGTAGGGTGAAGTAAACTTACAGCTGCGATGTGTGCGTGGGCAAGCCCTGCGACAGCAAGAAGCTTGATCAAAGAGGAGCTCATCACGGCAACTTTCTCAGATGATGCCACGTGTACTGGTATCCTTCGAATGGACAAAACTTCCGCTGTTGAACGATTCGAATGCTGCCAGTCAAGATCTCCACGATTTAGGTATATATATATGTATATATATATATATATATTCTGGTATATCATGTAAGCTGCACTGTGCTTGTTCTTGGCTTATATTGCCAAGGAAATTGGTTGCTTATAAAGAATACGTTGATTAGATTTGGGTCAGATGTACCAAGGGCTGAGGATCACGAAGGAAACAAGTGTATATTGACATCTCGCCCAACTATCTTCTTCCGCATGAACGAGGATTATCACTAATCTTTTTTTCTTCTCTCAGATAGAACTATGGTTCGTTGTGGCGCTTTGTGATACAAAAATTTACCAATTTTCGGGGCCAATGTGGCGCTCCATTTCAGCTCGGCTAACTGTCTCGCAAACGCTCACGTCAGCTTTAGAGCTTTTATGGCAGGTGTCACTCTTTCTAAGCTTTTTAGAAGTCTGAGATGCTACCAAATAGACTCTAGCGTGTTATTGAGTCATCTGCACGCACAAATTTTGAAAGCCTGTGTGTATGAACTAACCGGCTGTCAGGATGGGATCCTTGCTCGTGCCGGGCCGAACCTTCGTATCTGCGCTATGATGACCTACTCAAATCCCACGCCCAGACTCAGGTCTTGCGCTTGGGAGAGCGGCTGAGTGGTCTCTGTATGACATGTCCCTTTCCGTGATATATGGTGTTGTCCGTGGTATCTTGTCTTTCGTGCAAGAATGCTGGCCATCCGCTTTTGCTAGTAGCCGTTGCAAACCTCAGTAGATCTGAAGTTTGATCTTGTTCCTCCAAGAGCAGTAGTGACAGTCACTGGCAACGACATCAATCAGGAGATCGTCAAAGTCACTACCGAGTCGCTTATTGCAAGCTTCGAGCAGTGGAAGGCGAAGTACCCTGAAGAAACTCCCAATAGCCGCGAACTGGAGAACCAGCGTGATGAGGACATCCCTGAGTGCAAATGTGTCGTGGCTGAGTACGATTTGTTGTCGAACGGAGTCACGGCTATGGAAGACAAGATCAAGACGTTGAAGAGGGAGAGGGAGGTGCTTTGCAAGGACTCCGCTGTCGGAAAGAAGTACAAGAACCGCAGCCAGCATTTTGCGCGAAACAACGATGTGCAATACTGCAAGGGCTTAGAGAACGAGATCATCCGTCTCAAGAACCACATCGAGGATCTGGAAATCGAGCGCAAATAGGGGCTGAACCAGAATTGCCCCACAACAGGGCCCTGCTCATTGCATTGGTAATTGGATTAGCCAAGCGACCAAGCGATAGACGCATAGCCCAAACGGCTACATGAGACTTGCGATTCATGCGACGTCAGCTGAAACCTTGTTTCCTCCCTACAAAGCATGTCGTGGACGTGATCCCTATAAGGTGGTGGCGTTCTTGATCCTTCGTGAAAGTCATCCACATCCGGCGAATTCTCGAGGACGCCATCTTCTGTTGGAATATAGAACTTGGGGAAGAAGTTCAGCTTGATCTAATACAATTAAGAATTGTTTCTCGCCCCTAATAGTATCGGGATTGAATGAGAAGGAGCTCACTTTGCTCGAATGCCCTTCAGGATCGATAGGATCTACGGTAACTTGCAGGACATACTTGACCTTGATCTTTTGATGATTCACGGTCTTTACACGGTTATTAAAACCCTGTGAAGTCCCAAAGTTGATCGAAAACCTTAGTGCTTCATCTCTTATCTCGGACTCGCAGAGAGAATCCACGTGGTCAGGAAATCTATCCTTGCAATTTGCGGGAAGAGATATCACTGTAGAGGCAACGGTTTTGAGCGTCTTGTCTGATCTCCACAACTCGCCGTCCTTCGTGGCAACCAGGATCCTTGTTTGGATGAGCTCCAATCCAATTTTTCGATCTCCATGTCTTGTTGTAGCGGTGTCAACTGGAAATTGGCTGTGATTGGTCTATTGAGGGCGTGGTATAGCTTGCTCAAGCCAATATGGAAGCTAATCTTGTTCGGCCAGATATCTTCCCTGTTCTACAGTAGGTTTTCCTGGTCAATTTTACTCTATCGGATGAATGCGAATGTAACGACTTACCAGCCATTCGGGGTCAATCCCTTCATCAAAGAAGCTCGGCATTTTGTGTTGGGATAAAGTCTTAGGAGGAACAGGGTCTTATTGAACCAAGGATCAACAGCGAAGAATTTGTCACATAGCTACTATATAAGAGGGTACCGGGCCACCTTCTCCCCTTCTCCTCATGCCACTCATTATCTGGTATTTGCGAACCAATCACAATTCAACATTTTGATTACACGAACTTTCTGAAAATCACGGATTGGTCTGCTCCAGAAGCCGGTGTTCACCTCTGCCTCCAGGTAATGTTGAATGTACGAGAATGGCATAGATTCTACTGTCTCTGGCAGGTTCCAGTTGAGTGTAAAGTCGAATGGCCAAGAGTAAGTTCCGCTGTAAGTTCTTCACCACGTCCATGTTGAGATGCTGAAGGGTAAAGGCGGAGTTCGTTACAGAGGAAAGTATTCTTCTGCTTCAGGCATTGCGCGAAAGGGTTCGGTTCCCAACTAGCCTTAGAGTCAGTATCTCTATTCGCCTATATAGCTGTGTAGAGAGTTAGAAGATACCAAACTTTACATATTCCCCGCAGAGTTACTTTTACGCTTCTCACCACCGTCTCTGTGGATGTTAAGAAATGAACTAGTCCTCGGAGCTTCCAAGTCTCTTCTTCAGAGTGATTTCTTCGAAACACAACGTCCGAGTTTTCGAGGCTACAGAACTGTAAGCCATTGAAAATCAAATAACTTCAATGAAACTCTACATACCTTATTTTTGTCGATTTCCGAAGGCTTGTAGACATTATAAAAAGTGGACGCTATGCCTTCTAAGAAGATGGATCTCCAACTCTAAGTCGTGTACTCTTTTTCTAATGTAGTCCTAAGGCATTATATCGGCAAGGGTGACCCCGCCCGATGGGGCGAGACTTGGTAGTATACGAACACGAACGTCGTGACCCGGAGAGGGTCACCCTGCCCGAAAGCTGTTAGAGATAAGATAACCAGTCACCATAAAATAGTACACTTCGGACAACTTCGTCACTTAAAGACCATAATAATTGGGGGACGACTGGGTACATGATCTTCTTGTTGATCATGTACTTGTGCTGCGCTCCTAGAGAAGTAGCTCAAAATAAGACATGGCGTCAGAGGTTCAGATGCAATTATAACCAGGGCTCGCAAGATAGCCAAAATAATTACTAGAGATAAGATTCTCGTCTATCTTCCTGACATCAAGGTAGTAGTAAAAGTCCAGCTGCGTCATCGAAACTTCATATGCGGCATTATGGGCCAACAAAGGTACGGCATTGCAGAACACATTCGTCAAGGTCCCGCGGCGTCTAACCTTGATTTGCGTCACAAAGCCCACCATATTCCCGCCACATAATCAACTGCACGAAAATTTGATGCACACCAGGTATCCTTACCCATGGAATACAATTACGTGTGTAGTCGTTGGAAGTTTGGACACTCTGGTACGACCCGGCGATTTAATAACCCCCAGCAATCATCAAGCACCAAACTCCTCGCTGATAAGGCGTCACTCTATCAATATTCTCATTCCATTCCGTAGCCATGCTACTGGCTCAGACTGTCACATCCAATGGGCAGGTCATCGACATGTAAAAGGAGGACAGCCAGGAACGCCTTACCGACCTACCCGGTGATGGTGGTTAATACCCGGCAAACATTCGTCACTCAAAGATTCTTTCAACAGTTCATCCATTCATTCACCGGGGGCTTTTTCTCCAAATTTTAACGTTATGATCGTCTCGTGTAGTTTACCATACTCAGTCTTGAAAACATCGAGTGTATAGAGATACAACACCAATTTTGTGACCGGTCGACCAGGCATTACTTGCCTTGCTTGGCTCTGTCGGAAAATTGGCCTCGGTTACCCCCGAAACCCACATTACTACTCCGATGAAACCTTTATTTCCGGATTAGTAGGTTTTTTTTTTTTGGAAAATCCGACCGGTGCATATTCCAAGATGCGCGAATTTCCCGACAAGCCCCGGAAATTAACTTTAAACTTCATTTCGCGATCGATATAATAAGCATACATTCGTGTTGCGGCTGAATTAGACGTACTACTCAAACGGTAACTCGTTCTTCCGTGGGAAGGCGATATTGTTCAATTAGAGCCTCGCGGCTGCTAGCCCCCTATACAAATCCAAACAGCTCGTACTTAAGCTTTCGTAGTTGCTACGCCACTCAGGTCTAGATCGTTTGAGCTTCCGATTCAAGTAATATCGGTCTTCTAAATCGACTAGAGGAATCCGTATCTGTTTTCTAAAGTTTTGACCTCGTGACAAATGTTTTAGCTCCCTATCAGCCGGATCGAAGAGGGCGTGGTCAAAGCAACTTTAGGTGTAGCGAAGCCATCCCTCCAGTAAAAAAGAGGTGCAACGCTGTGCATTGTTTCTCCATGCACTCGACAAAGATCATCACTATTCGTATTTCCAAAGTTCTTGGTCTAAACCTTCTTCCAATTTGTCAAAATGGTCCTCGTCTCTGTCGCTGCCGTCGCCGCACTTCTCTCCACTACCGCCTACGCCTGGACCGGCCATGCCGCAAAAGAGTGCCGCAAAATAACGCCAAAGTCACGTTCAAGTGAGGATAGGAGCTATATGAGAGATCCCAACACCGGCAATTGCTTCGTCTCGCTCGACGTCTGCATGGACTACTACCACCCGAGCCCGTCCGAAATGTATATTCTCTTGACGAACAAGGGGCACAATGCTTTCGTGTGCTTGAGCGACGACAATAACTGGCAGAGCTGTGTGCAGACCAGCGCGGGTGTTCCTTGTAACGCTGGAGTTCCCATCAGCGGCGCGAGGATATACGCGTCCCTACACCTTACTCTCTAAGCATGGAACTAAGAGTCATGTAAATATCTTAATCCGAATGTCCAAACAATCATCTTGCCATTCAGAGTTATTTTATGCATACTACTCTGAGGTCGGCGAGAAATATGATTTACCATTTCGACGCATCATACTCCTGCATACGCGCAACATACTCCGGACCCGCCTGGACCCAACCCTTGATACCGCCCTCGAGCACAATGCTTTGCATGTCAGCATCTAGCCGTTCGCTCACATAGTCCGCGAACCAGCCAGCGCAGCGCGGGCCGCGACCATTGGATGAGCCTTGACGGGTGTAAGCGTACACGAACTCAGAACAGAGGTGCCCGTCTTACCACACCACCAAATGACCTTCGAGATGCCCGCAGCTTTGAAGATTGAATAGTGAGTTGGGATCGTATGGTAGAGGCTGTGAGCCGGCAAGTTGATTGCACCCTCTAGCGTACCGCCCTGCGCGTGCAGAGGTCAGGAGGTGCGGGATGGACGGCGGGAAGCCGGGGCAAGTACCTCGAAATCGGTACGTCGGACATCGACTAGCACGAAATCCTTTCCTGACTTCTCACCACGCTTCATCCTGTCCAACAGCTCTTCCCGGGCGATTTTGGGCAGGTTTTTGGTGCGGGGCTCCGGGTACGCCGCGTGCCATGGAACCTCGCCCGAAGTTCCCTCAGCTGCTTTTCCTTCTGTGGCCATGTTCTGGAGATAAAAGATCCCAACTCAGATAGATGCGGATGGATCTTGAGGGATGCGAAGTGCAGACAGAGAGAAGTGAGGGGCACTGATTAGCTCGGACCCTTGAAGTGGGGTCGTCACTGACTGTCGCTGATTGGTCAAACTCGGCAGGGAACATAGGCAGTAAGGCATGAAAGTAAGCAATGAATGCAGGTGTCCCGGCTTGTAACTGAGCACTGGAGTGTAGACAGACCTGATTATGAAACCAATGAGAAGCTTACCCGGCCTATTGTTTCAGCCATTCATGAACAATAACGTCAAACCTTCGAAGTGTTGATCAGCTATTTTGCTATTCTCACCAACCATACATGACAATAAAAAACAAATGATTCAAACAGATTCATAGCTACTATCAGATTAGTGCAATGGTAAGAGCAGCTGGAGAATCATCAGGAAACCCAGGGAAACTTTGGTTCCTCAATCCGGAAATGCATTACACGTTCACAACAAACAGCTTGATGTTGCACCGTTTGTGAAACCTGAGGTGAAGCTATACACAATACCTGGGTGAGCGACCATAGTGACTCAGACCTCCCGCTACCGCAGTATTGTAAGCCAAAAGTGAATATTCACCATTTCGTCACAATACCACCTCAATAGCACAATAGCCCAAGATAAAACTACAATAGCACAATAGCTCCACGAAACATAAAACCGCCCACCACCCACTACTGCCCCTGATATCATTCCTTCCACCGACAACACCATCACACTCCACACCATCACTTTCCACATCAACAACATTGACAAAAACAACAACAACACCACCACCACCACCAACATGACCGCCCAACCGCGCACCCGGCCGCTGGACGAGCCAACCACCAACCAATCCCTCACCCTGCTCACCGCCCACTGGGGCCCCAACCCGCGGGACTGGCAGCCCGCCGCGCCGCACGCCTACGCCGACGCCGCCACCCCCTCGACCTGGCCGACCAGCACGCCCGCCGCGCTCGCCCACCTCGCCCAAGTCTCCGGCGGCGCGCCCCGGCGCACCGCCGCGCTCACGACGCTGGCCGCCGTGATCCGCGAGCGCGTCGCCAGGGCGCGCGGCACCAAGAAGAACAAGAACAAGGACGACGACGACCCGCCGCAGCACGCCCTGCCGGCCGACATCCGCACCGCCGCCGCGCGCCTGTCGCTGCTCAACCCCGACGCCACGTACCCGCGCGCCCGCACCACCACCATCACCCCCGCCGACGGCTTCGTCCCGCAGAACCCCGAGGCCCCGCACACGACGTCGAGCGACGCACGGTATCCCGTCGGCACGCGGCCGACGCGGCGCGCGCGCAGCGCAGTGGCGGCCGGGGACGAGGCGTTCCTGCTGGACTTCGACGGGGAGGAGGCGCGGTGGGAGGGCAAGGCGCTGAAGCTCAGGCGGGCGGAGGAGGGCGGGGAGATTGACTGGCGGTGGTGGGGGCGGTCGTTCGACGCGGGCTACGGGCCGGAGAGGGAGAAGAAGAGGAGGTGCGGGCCCATGCCGTCGCCGCCGCCGCTCGAGAGGAGCAGGGAGCCCGGCGAGCCGGGGACGAGGGAGTGGGTGGAGAGGGTGGAGGCGCGGCGGCGGGAGGACCGGGCGGTGCTGGCGGCGAGGGTGGGGGAGGGCGGCGGCGAGAGCGCGGCGGCGGCGAGGATGAGGGCGCAGGATCGGATTATTGCGGGGCTGGTGGCGGAGAATGAGCGGTTGAGGGGGAACGGGGAGAGGTGGGCGCTGCAGAAGAAGATTCGGGAGCTGGAGGCCGAGTTGAGGGAGCGGGATAGGGTGGAGAAGGAGAGGGAGGAGGCGGCCAGGAAGAAGGCTGAGGAGAGGGAGCGCGTCCTGAAGGCATTCGAGGAGGCGGAGGACGTAGTGGTGTTCGATTCGTAGGGAGGTAAAGCAAGCGTCCATCAGCTTGTCAAACACTTCCTGTCTAGATCAACACTTCATTTGGACGTTCAGTTCTTTCTCAGTTGGCTTACCGGTTCTGGACGATGAGGTAGTGTGGGCTTTCGGAGAGCCGGGAGACTACACTTTGCTGTCCAAGCTTGGTTTTTTCGGTGACGGTGATCAGATATGGACACTGGAGACGTCACCTGGTCAAAATATCATTTCATTCTCCACGAGTAAAACAGTGCCATGCTTTGCAAAAGCCAAACCGAGTCTCCAGCTCGCTATCTCAGAAAGAAAAAAAAGTCTCATCAAAGCCATGAGCACCAGACACCCGATGCAATCGTAACAAAAACAGCCCACCCATAGAAAACAACCCAGCAACCAAGCCTCCTTTACCGCCACGGACTGCTCGCACTCGCACCACCCATGTCCACGCTCTCAAACTCCATCTCCCACTCATCCACCTCCCTGAACTTCCTCGCCGCCGCATCCAGCTCCTTACTCTTGATCGCAGCTTCCCTCATCTCGCTCGTCTCGACCACGTCCTCGTCGCCATCGCTCTCCTCGCCGCCATTATCGACGTAAATCGATGCATTCCCATCCTGGTTCTCCTTGTCGCTCGACATGCGCTGGTTGCGGCCGTACGTCCTGCTGAGGCGCTTGCCCTTCCCCTTCTCTGGCAATGCTGCTCCGGCAATCTTCTTGCCTCGCACCGTGCTATCAGAAGCTTTCGGCGCCGCAGATGCGGTCTTCCTGCCCTTTCTCTTCGTTGTCGGCGGCGGGGTGCTATGAAGCTCGTCTTCGTCCGCGCTCTCTTCTTCGGCGACTTCCTCTTCATCCTCGACGTCAGAGCTGGGGATCTCGAACGTGTTGGCCGCGGCCTTGGCTGTGCGTGGAGCGAGTTTCTTCCGACGGCGTGGGAGGAGGGACTGCAATGTTGCGGTAGACAGGGACATGGCTTTCATTTTCCTTGCTGGTGCTTTCTTTCGTGTTATGCGTGTGCGCACGGGGGTATCAGTGGCGGTGTCGGAGTCGGAGTCAGAGGAGAGCGGATCTGCAGTGTGATCTTCTTCGATATTCTTTGCCTTCTGCCGTGTAGATCTGCCGCTGTAGGTAACGCTTTCGCGGACGCTCCGACGAGGACGTTTTGCTGGCGCTTCTTCGGGTTCGGGTTCGGGTTCGGCGATAACTGAGGACAGGATGGAGGTAGATGACCTTGTATCGCTGACGACCACCGCGGTGGCGGCTGTATCTCCCTCTGCCTCCTCTTCCTCAGGCTCGGGTTGCGTATCCGCCACGACCTGCGGCAAGTCGGACGCCTCCGAGTAGAGATGCTCCGACGACGTAGCCCGCACCCTAGACGGCTCGCCTTGCTCCTCGACCGGCGGCGAAGACCTCGGGACTTGCACTTCCTCCGTCTCGCGCTCCGCCAGCTTCCTCTTCCTCGAGCTCGACGTCCTCGGCTCCGACCCAAGCGCTGTGGATCCCTTCTTCAGATTCAACGGCGTACTCTCATGATCTGGCTCGAAGTCGCCGAGACTGTAATCCAGCGTCAACGCGCTGTCCTCCTCGCTCCCATCCCCACCATCCTCCACATCGCTCTGCTGCATCATCCGCAGCAGACTCGGCTGCCTCTTCCGCCTCTTAAACATGCTCAGCGCCAACACGCTCGTCTCCCCCGCCGCCGGTGTCCCCTGCGCCTTGACCGCGCTCGGCGGCGCATTCCAGTGGCTGCTCGACGCCCTGCGCACCCTGCTCGCCGTCCCCGGCACGGGCGGTAAGGAAGACTCGCGCCTCCTACCCCTCGCATCACCAGCATCCTCGGGAGCCTTCTCCTTCTCCGCATCGTCTTCCACGGCCGCATTGCCCTTCATCGCCTCCTCCCTCCTCCGCCTCAGCCCCTCCAGTGCCTGTGCCTGCTCCTTGCCCGCGCCGACCTTCTTCTTCTTCGTCCGCGCGACCCTTCCGCCACGGGCTTCGCCCAGCCCGCCCGTCATGACGTACTCCTCCGGCCGGGTCTGCTGCTCGCGGTTCCTGTTCCTGAAGAGGCGCGCGGGCCGGCTCGAGATGGCGAGGGCGTCGCTGTCGTTTCCGCTGTCGCTGGCGTCTTCATCGTCGTTGGCGCCGTCGGTGTGAGGGCGGGTGGTGCGCGCGAGTGGTTTGGTGCGGCGGTGCGCGAGGACGGTCTTCGATGCGGAGGCGGCTGCGGACGGTGGTGCTGCTGCATCGGGTGCTGTGGTGCGAGTGGCTGTGGAGGTCGCTGCGGTGGACCGGGTCGCAGCAGCAGCAGCAGCAGCGCGCGTGCTGCGCTTCGGTGGCATGGTGTGGTGTGTTGTAGGGTTGAGATTGTCGCAAAAGTGCGGGATGTGCAATTGAGGGCGACGACTGCGTCTATGCGATCGCGGTCGATACTCTGGATGTTGTGCGCGTCGGGTGTGGTTGGGTCCGTCACTTTCTCGGTGGTGTGCGCGGGGCGAGGGATGGATTGGAAGATTGTATGGTTCGGCGGTGTTGACGTGTTAGACGCGTTTGCCGGCTAGGCGTTTTTCGACGCGTCGCACGTGACCGTCAACTCGGTGCCCCAACACCTCAGTAGACAGTACAGAAAAATATGTTTCAGTAAATTTGCATTGATTCGACCGTCGATACAGATGCTCCAGCACAGATGCTATTTGAGCTTGATCATTCTCCCATCAATTCCAGCTGCCGCTGGTTGAGGCTGGATCCGACAACCACCAAGACGACATGCAAACACCTACCCAAGGAGCGTGGTTCAGTTTTCATTTTCTCAATCCAGCATGTCCGTACTCATTTCCAGAGCACCCAAACATTCTCCATTTGTGGACCTCTCATCAGCCATGACCGTCAGACTCCCATTTACGAATCCCCAAAAAGATCCTTCTCCACCATCGCCCTGCAGATGGGGTGATAAAAGTCCCTGTTCCGCTCAAACGTCTGCTTCGCGAGCTCAAAATCCGCCTCCTTCAGCCCCCTGTACAGCGGCCTCACGAACTTCATGCGGCCGACGACCGCCAGCAGCTCGGCCGTCGGCTGGTACACGCTCCTGGTCTTGCTCTTCAGGCCAATGACAAAGAACCTCGAGACGATCTCGACGTTCTGGCTGCTGGCGAAGCGGTAGTTCTGGCCCATCAGCTCGACGAGCTCGCTGTTCAGCGGCGCGTCCCACGTCTGGATCTTCTCGAGGAAGACGACGACCTGGTTGCCGGTCCACGACGCGATGTCGTCGGACGTGGGCTTGAAGTCGGATGCGTCGCCGGCGTTCGCCGCGTGCCAGCGGTCAGCCAGCTCGTAGCACACCTTGACGAGCGAGTCGTCGAAGTCCGGCTTGGGCGGGTAGCCCGGCGCGTAGAACCACGTGTTCCAGTCGAGGCTGTTGAGCGTCTCGCTGGCGTCCTTGTCGCCGGCGAAGAAGTCGAGCAGCGTGGCCTTGAAGTCGTACGAGTCGAGCGACTTGAACTTGTACTTGCCGAAGTAGTGCGGGATGAACCGGTCCCACTTGTCCTTGCCGACCAGCTTCTCGAGGTAGTACAGGAAGTTGAAGCCCTTCTCGTAGGGGATGGAAGAGAAGGCGTCGTCGGGGTCCTTGCCCTTCAGGTCGACCACCAGCTTGGTGAACTCGTGGTCCGTCCCGAGCCTCTCGACGGAATCCTGCAGGGCCTTCCAGCCGATGATGGCGGAGAAGTCGCGGTGGGGCTCGCCGTGGATGGCGGCCTGGATTCTACGCTCGAGGTAGGTGGTCCAACCCTCGTTGAGCCAGAAGTGCTCCCAGCTGGCGTTGCTCACCAGGTTACCACTCCAGCTGTGAGCAAGCTCGTGGGCAATGACGTCAATATTCTGCTTGTCGCCGCTGATAATGGTTGGTGTAGCGAAGGTAAAGATGGGGTTCTCCATGCCACCGTAAGGAAAGCTGTTGGGGAGGACCAGCACATTGTAAGTGGTCCAGGCATAATCGTACACGATCTTCTCCGCAGCCTCAAGGAACTTCTCCATGTCATTCTCAAGCTCCCACTTGCAGCCAATCAGCTCTTCAGGACCGGTCCAAACGGTGCTACGGGGTCCAATGGAAGCGCTGGCGAGGTCACCGGATGCAACGGCAAACAGGTAGCTAGGGATTGGGATCTGCTGCTTGAAAGTGTACAGCAGCGTACCAGACGCGCCATCCTTGCCAGCCTGGAATTCTTTGGCACCAGTCGGCAGACCACTGGCTAGAACAGGGAGCGGGGAGCGGATGTTGAAGTCAACCGTCGACTTCACATCAGGGGTATCCTGGCAAGGGAACACGGACCTGGCGTGGATAGCCTGGCACTGAGAGAACATGTAAGGATGCTTCTTGTTCGAGGTCTGGGCAGGGGTCATCCACTGCAGGGCGGTGCACTGCTCGGTGGTGCTGAGCGAGATGTCGATAGCAATCTGCTTGTCCTTCTCTACGCCCTTGCCCAGCTTTATCGAAAGCGGGCTGCCGTAGGGCTCAAATCGAGCGCCTACGTCCCACTTCGCAGACTCGCCATCGACTTTGACGTCCTTGACATCGAGGTAGCTATATGATATCAGCATGTAGTACACGTGATATTCCTGATCCTTGAAGATAGCAATCCAGAATATGGAAATGATACATGTGGAGAGTTGGAGCATACATCAAGATACAGACGTACACATAAACTTATAACACCTGGCTGAGGATGATTGCTTCAACCCCACGAGTAACGAGATGGCCATACCTTGTGTCCAACACCACCTCGTCCGCCTCCTTCTCAGTCAAACTCTTCAGCAGCAACACGACATTCCCCCAAAGCCTCTTCTTCTCGAAATCAATCTCCAGGTTCGCCGTCGTGTGGGTGGTGATGAAATTGTGATAGTTGCTCAGCGTGTTCGGATCCCGCGGCGTCTTGACCTCCAGCGCCTGGGCGGGCGTGTAGCGCGTAACCATGGTGCGGGATTGCTGGCGGTAGAGCAGGTATAAGACCGAACGGGGTACTTGCGGCAAGTACGATCGCAGACGGTTCATCGACGGGCCTGCGATGGAGAGAAGGAAGGAAAAGAAGGAGAATGAGGTGGTGGTTGAAGCGGCCGGAGGTGGGACGGGTTGTCATTGGCGGGACGCGCCGGGCGGTGGAGTGTTTGATCCACGCGAGACAGCGCGTTAGTCAGAATTAGGAATGTGGGAGCACCGAAGCTTGTGGTGCACGTCTCTAATGTAACACTGAGCCGAGCATTGCGAGATGGAAAGGCAGAAATTTTTGTTCCAGGCGGTTCCGAGAATTGACGCACCGCAAAAAGGTGTGCGTCGAGGAGATGCCAGCGGAAAATCTGTATTCCACATCAGACACGAGAGGCATGTACACTACAACAGAAAATCATCACTCCATTTCTCCTCACTATGCTACAAGCACATTGCCCCGATGCTTCGAGACTTGCCAAAACGTGGATCTTAACCACTTTTCCGCCGTGCCCAAGAAACCTCCCTTTTCGTATCTACCACCCATTTCCACGCAATGCTACCTTATGATCAGAAAAGGAAAAGAAAACGGAAACAAAGACCGTGCTTCCATGGTTGTGCTTTCATCACTGTCGTTGAGTTGCTCCCCTTTTGCACCGATTAATGCCTCCTCAGATACGTGCTCGAAGTTCCTCTTATCTGGAACAAAATTCTTCCAAAAACCCGCGAACAATGAAGTGAAGATAAGGGAAATATCGTGTCGCACGGCAGAATAGTGATGGACATGCGCATGGGTCGCAGACGAGGGCCAACCAGTCGTACTCTGTGCGCCGACCATGAGACGTGAAGATGGACGTCAATAGTTGCTATGACGTGTTCTGGATTTACATCTCCTGCTGAATAGCGGTGACCTTCTCCCAGAGTGCCTCCGCATTCTGCTGTTTCATCTGTCAAGTTGTCAGCATGAGCCTCCAGAACTCCACCCAGCACGCAAAGCTTACCTTCAATTGCAGCATCTCAAGCTCGTTGCCATCGATAGTGCCCATGAAAAGAATAAGTCCGCTTGTAGGCTTCTCACCATGAACATCGCCAACTTTGAGTTCCTTCTGAATGGGCGAGTTCAGTACAACACGGTGGGAGCCATCCGCGCGCATGACGAAGCGTGCCTTCTTAGAAGATTTCTCGTCGTCATCCTCAGAGGATTGCTTGTGCACGTTAACCTTGAGGTTACCAAGGCCACGCTCCTTCCATTCCTTCTTGGACTCTGTAACCTTGACGAAGTTGTAGAGCTTGGCGCGGCAGACGAAAATAGTCTCCTCGTTCTCTTCTCCTGTTTCGACTGCAATTGAAGCATTAGAACTATCGTGGAGACCTCTAGTTGTTGGCATACCATCTTGTTCGTAGAATCTTTCGTCCTTTGGATCCTCCTCGTTGGTGGGGCTCAGAACCTTCTCTTTGTCCTCACCACCAGCATCGTCACCAGAACCTTCCTCCTCATCTTTATCGTCCTTGGGCGCGCCGAATGGCTTTGCTGGCTTATCGCTCAGACCTGTGATCTTAGGACCACTACCACCGCCAAAGCCGGTGAGCTTGCCACCACTGCCGAATCCGCCGGCGAGACCTCCGCCGAGACCTCCACCGAGACCTCCACCAAGAGAACCAAACCCAGACGATGTAGCAGCAGCAAAGGGAGACTTACTCTCCGTTTTAGAAGACAGACTGCCGAATGAAGAAGGCGTGCTGCTGGTAAGACCGGTGATGGAGGGCTTCGCGGTGGCGGTTACAGATCCGAACGGACTGGACGCGGGCTTCGACGACGCAGCAAGAGCACCAAACCCAGACGTAGCAGAAGTGGCGAGAGCACCGAAACCAGAAGCCTTGAACGCACTTTCCGAAGTTTGTGGCTGGGAAGCAGTAGGGGTAGGAGATTTGCTGGCGGCTAGAGCGGCGAATGGCGACGTTGCGGACGTATTGGCAAAACCGCTTCCCTGTGGTATCTACATCAGTCAACGCCTGTCATAATCAATGGCGCTGATTTGGAACGTACCTTGATATCGGAGGGCTTGGCTGATTCAGTTCTCTCTTTCTCCGGCTCGGGGCTGTTACTGTCTCTGTGGCGCTTCGTTTTGGGTTCGTCACCGGATGTTTTGTCGCTCTTGTTGTTCTCAGTCTCGGTGGTATCCTTGATGTCGGAAGACGGCTTGTCCTCGTCCTCAAATTCCTCGCGATTCCGTTTGCCCTTTGGACTCAGCATACCCCTGCGCGTACGCTCCGCGGAGCTCGACGGTGAGACGGAGCGTTCCTTAATAGTACCATTCTTGTTGGTAGCGTCCTTCTCGCCGGAGGCCTTCCGTTTGGTCACCAATGGTTCTACAGTGGAGGCGGGGCCCCTTGAGCGCTTCCTTCCCTGCTTCTCCGCCGCAGCGCCCTGGCCTTCCATAAGCTCGAAGCTTCTCTTCTTCTTTAGACGGCCCCTTGGTTCCTCATTGTTGTCATTGTTCTCCGCGGCCTCAACGCCCTTAGAGGTGTCGGAAGCACCGGACATTTCGTGGTCGTCGTCGGAGAGCACTTGGCCTGAGCCGATGTTGGTCTGCTTCAGCTTTTCGCGTACGGGACGTTCAGCGCCTTCGGTATCGCTACCTTGGCCCAGACTCTTCAATGATCCCGATGATGCAACCCTATCGGCAGCAGTGATTCCGGTGGCTGTGTTCTCCAACGGCGTAACCTCTGGCTCATAAGCTTGCTCAGAGCGAGCCATCGTAAGGTCGGGTGGCGGATCGGTTTCGAATGACATGTGGGTAGAGGCGGGGTGCTGTTCTCGAGCTGTTTTATCCAAAATGACGGCGTGACCGTGCGTGCGCGCGAGCCGCCAAGGAGGACGTGGAATAGGTGGTCGGTTGGGTCTTCCGTGCGCCGGGCGATGCGGCGGGAGAGGGCCAGACAGCGGGCGGCCCTGGCTGCAGGTGGGAGCTTGTGTCAGTCGACAAGGCGCTGTGGTGAACCGGTGAGAGGGAAAAGACAACTGACCTGGCGAGCGACGGCGATAGAAGCGATAAGATCTGCAAGCTATGTGGGGATGGCGGTTGCCGCCGCACAACGAAGTCGGAGACAAGCGAACAGTCAGATCAAAGGCGGCGCAGGGTCCGAGACACGTTTGAGATCTGGCAGTGCAAGACTGCGACCGTGTATGGACTCGGACGGGGTCGTTGGTGAGCAAGCTGGCGCGCAACGACGCACAGCTGGCAGGGTGCAGATTGGGGGTGGTCGCAGCACAAGTACAAGGCGCGGTGTGGCGTCCGGAGCGCGACGAAGATTGGACGCGGCCAAAAAGCTGGGTGGAGGGTGAAGTAGTCTCGAGGGCGGGTGGTGATGTGTTTGGCGGCGGTGCAGCTCAGTGGGGTCCTCGTCCCAAGGCCCAGAGGCGGCTTGTTTCCGAGGGTATGGCCGACCCGGACGGCTCGAGTCTCCAGCAAGCTTAACTGAGGCGCTGGGTACGTAACTGCACGACGATATTCTCCGACACGCACAATCTTAACTAGTACATTCATTTTCTGTTTGGCTGCAGCATTTTGTAACGACCCCGTCTGAATGGCGCCAACGCATGCGCCTGCAGCACCAAATCGAGGCACCAACGCCGCTGCTAATTGCCACTAATAACACAAGGAGCCCACTCTGCGAAAGATTTGAAGCTTGCAAGCACCCAGAGCCCTGCTCTGATTTCGCCAATGGGTATTTGTAAGACACGGTGCTGGAAAATATGCGAAACAACCCCCATCCACCCCTAGCTAATGAAGCACAGGCAGCCCAGGCTTACGTAGAAGACGAAAAGCGGGTACACGGCAATGCCCACTCTGTTCTGCACCACTCCTGAACCGCCGAGAATGCTAATGCCCGCGGCGAGGGACCAGGCGACGAGGGCGATGTAGACGGGTATACGAATAATGGTGTGGACGCCAACTGCACTGAGGATGGACGCAATGACGAGCGGGAACAGGGTATAGCCGATGATGCACACGGACTGGAGGAACGAACTAGCTTTTGTCAGCAGGGGTGCGAGCACAGAGCTTGAGCACGACTTACATGCTTCCTCCCAGAAGCTTAATTTGGAGCGTAACCATGGCTTCGCCAATCCACACCATAGCGAACACTCCGGAGAAGACAAGCGACTTCTGCTCATCCCGCGCAGGACGCGAAAGGAAGAAGCTGAGCAGAAGACAGAAGATCAAGGGTCCCCAAAGGTCCCAGTTGCGTAGGCCCTCGCTCATGCTGCCATGGAGGACGGCGTCTGCATCTGGCCAGCGGCCGACCAAGTTCCTCATTCCACCGGCTGCGCCGGCCTCTCCGCGCTCCTCGGCACCCATACCACCTCCGCTCTGAAGCATTCCGCCAAGCAGATACTTGGGCCACAGCACCTGGCGCATCTTCTCCCATATGGCCAGCAAGTCTCTCGACAGGGTCTCCCAGACTGTCTCATCGATGGTGTTGGTAGGCGCACGACGGTCCTCGCCGGGGATGGATGAGGTTAGGTAGTTCTGGGTATCGCGGCTGCTTGAGCCCTGAGACTGGATGTTTCCAGTGAGAGGAGCACGGTCGGAGGTCGACTGCAGCGGGTCATCAAGGTCGTCGAGAGTGGCTTTGTTCGGGTTCAGCGCGCAGTTCGGAGCATGTTTTATTCTGGCAGCCTACCGTCATCGGGGTCAATCATGTGGTCGCGCTCTATGGCGTCGTTGTCGTAAGGATTGCTCGACTGGGAGGTGGGCATCATTCCGGCCATGGTGGGCAGTGTCTGTTCGCAGAGAGACGAGGTGTGGGAGCTGGAAGCGCAACGCGTCACCTGAAGCTACGTTTCGACAAGCTGGAGCGAGAGCTCACGGCGACCAAGGGACAGCGCACGGGCCGTGTCTTGGCATCGTTCCGGCTCGGCGTGCGCGCGCTGAAACGCCGACGGGCAGTGACGGGCCAGGCAGTCGCGGCAGCCCCTCCATGCAGCCCGCACGTCATTCCCCTCAACCTCTGCCCCAAACCATCCTACCCCGCAATCCACAATTGATTTTCTCAGAATGTAAGTGCTTTCCGGGCATCTGTAGTGCTGCTGCGTATTTCTCCGCCGAATTGAAATTCCGTTTTCTGCTTTCTTCTTTTGCGCATAATCTCGCGAGATCCTGTAGCAATACCCACCGGGGTTGGCCGATCACGCGGTGGATGCGGGCTTTTCAATGCAACCGTAGCGATACTCCTACGCCTCATCCCCATCCACCTCCGGCGCTATAAATCAAGTTCTCCGTGTGCTCGCTTATCGTTTAAATTTGCTCCCTCCGACCGTTTCTCCCTTCTCTCTGCTCTGAATTCTGTCCAAGTTTCTTTCTTGCCCCGCCTAATTGACCATCCTCAGAGCATCTCTGAAAAGTAGCCCACCATGCCAGAGGAAATCCTTAACGACATCTCCCACCGTCGCTTCAATCCGCTCCGCGGCTCCTGGATTCTTGTCTCCCCCCACCGCACCAAGAGGCCGTGGCAAGGCCAGCAAGAGGCCGCCAAGGAGACCATCCTCCCCGAATACGACGAGTCCTGCTACCTCTGCCCTGGGAACAAACGCGCCGCCGGTGACAGCAACCCCAGATACGACAGCACCTACGTTTTCGTGAACGACTACAGCGCCGTCAAGGAAACTCAAGCCGAGTACGAGTCCACCACGCAGGACGGCAGCCTCGAAGCGCGCCTGCTCCAGGTCGAGCCGGTCACGGGCAAATGCTACGTGATCACCTTCTCGCCCGCCCACAACATGACCCTGGCCGACATGCTTCCCGCCCAGATCGTCCCCGTCATTGAGACCTGGACCGCCATCTACACGGCGCACCTGTCACCCAACTCTCCCCTCGCCCAAATCGCCGCCGCCACAACCCTAGCCCCCATCGACAACTCGAACATTTCCGCACCCGCTCAGCAGCTGCGCTACATGCAGATTTTCGAGAACAAGGGCGCCGCCATGGGCTGCTCGAACCCGCATCCGCACGGCCAGATCTGGACGAGCACGGGGCTGCCCGAGGAGCCGGCCCTCGAGCTGACCCAGCTGCAAAAGTACCGCCGCGAGCAGGGCGGCAAGAATATGCTGGAGGACTACGCGGAATTGGAGTCTAGCAAGCAGGAGCGCGTCGTCTTCGAGAATGGAACTTTTCTGGCTCTCTGCCCCTGGTGGGCTGTGTGGCCGTTTGAGGTGATGATCGTAAGCAAGAAGCACAAGCGAGCCCTCGTGGATTTCGACGCGAAGGAGAGGGAGGACCTAGCAGAGGCGATTGCCGAGGTGACAAGGCGGTATGACAATCTGTTTGAGTGCCATTTCCCATACAGTAAGTGCATCAAAGTATACTGAAAATGGTCCACGTGAGATTCTGACGCTGTATAGGTATGGGTCTCCACCAAGCTCCTTTGGATGGTACCAAGGAGGAGATCGAGGCAAGCCATTTCCATATCCACTTCTATCCTCCTCTTCTCCGGAGCGCTACTGTCCGCAAGTTCCTTGTCGGGTGGGTATCTTCTTTCCATCATCTCTATGAACACTGCTGACATAGATCATAGTTACGAAATGATGGCCGAGCCGCAGCGTGATATCACTCCAGAGCAAGCTGCCGCCCGTCTGCGTAACTGTGGTGGTGAGCTCTACAGAAAGAAGCTTAACGGTTAGAAAAAAAGACAGATTGTAGTGCAGCATTAGAGCGTGATATCAAAAGCAATGGGATGACGATTTTATTACCCAGCATTGATGTACAGTCTTTGAATGGTTCTGTAAGTCAAAGACATATTGTCCATCAAATTGCTCTCCGATCGTACTTGAATGATATTCAGTTCCGTTTATATCTTTCGCTACGCCAGGACACGATTACGATTCGTACTCGCAGAACTTTCCCTAAGCTAATCCACGCCATGAGCAGAATACAAAGCACATCTGCCCAGCATTTTGAATTTCCAAAAAGGTCGTTCATTAAGCCCATTTTGTCATTCTTCTTTTTCGTTTCTTACAATGGTCCGCCTCGCAACCTACACTCCTTTCGCTTTTTCCTCTGCGGCAGCTCCCTCCGCTCCCCCAATAACTTCCCAGAAACGACTTCACTTCGCCAACCTTGATTATCCCTACAGCCGGCAACAATGCCACCTGCATCACCGGCCACATATCCCTTATCTTTAGTTGTGAAGAGGTTGAATACTGAATCATCGAAGACAGCTCCCATTGTAAATGTGTCATACATCTGTTCTCAGCCGTCACATTAGCGCTTGGAGCTATTTTGTGTACATAATCACCTTCATTAGATAGATTTTTGCCTTCAGTAAATAAATTTTTAGCCTCACAGCCAACTTCACATATCTCATTTCCAACCAGCTAGATGTAAAACGTGCCTTTCGTCAGTCTCAACCGCCGTCAACTGACTTCACTTTATCTTCATCCGTTCTGAATCAGCGCCCAGATTCTCCAGCCATGGTGTATCACACGACCGCATCACTCACGGTCTCATTAGCCCTGGAGGAATCCAACAAGTATCTCCTCCACTGACATGCCTCCCCACCCTTCCCCCACCCCTCTCTCAGCCCCAATCCTATCTCACATAAAACCCATACTGCAGCGCCATCCACACCGTCGTCCCAATGCTCACAAACACCGGCCCCGCCAGCCCCTTGTTCCAGCTCGTCGTGCCGAACAGAAACCACTCGCTCCCAAAGTGCCACATGGCGACCAGGTTCGTCAGCATGGCCAGCTGGTACACCTGGGCGTTGCCCGGGTTGTAGGCGGCGTACAGGCGCACGATGCCCTGGAGCAGGGTCCAGGTGCCGAAGGTGCGGGAGTGGAGGGGGGTCGTTTCCGAGGGGTGGGTGTAGCCGGGCGGGGGCTTGACGCGGTCGGGGCGGGGCGAGAGGTAGACTTGCGAGGTGAAATGGAGGGTGCGGTAGGCTTGGAGGATGTTGCCGACGGCGGTGACGCCGATCTGGAGGGGGCGGTGGTTAGCTAGGGGGATTTCTGTGTGTTGCGAGGGGATACGGCTAATGGGTGGAGGAGATATTGTGGAGTGTTCAACACGGGGGGAAAGAAAGGTGGTGCGGACCAGGAAGAGCCATTTGGGAAGGAGACCCTCATGTTGGGGGAAGTAGGCGAGCAGAGAAGCCATTGTTGTTGCGCTTCCGAAGGCGTGAAGTGGCTGGTGAGCGCTGGTGCCGTGGAGGGAGGAAGCAGAATGGAAAGTCAAGAAGTTAAAGCTCAGATGAGATAGGGTGCCGCGGCGGATGCGCGTGGTGAGAGCTTGGTCCAAGCGCGCCGGGATGCACGCTTGAGAGCCAAAGCCATGGCGCGGGGCATCACATTGGCCTAGAGTGAGCAATTTCGAGCTGGATGAGCCCGGAACTCTCTGTGGGCAAGTCTCATCTACTCATTTTGTCCATTGTCGCGCCCATGTCAGGTCAATTGGGCAAAAAGGATGGGAAGACGCGACGGTGAGCTCGGGCGTGTCGGGAGGCTTGCGGCCCCTGCTCCAAAGCCAAAAAGTTCCCGCACGACAACACCTCCAAAGCTTCGTGTCCGCCCACCTCCGTTCCCCTCCCCCACCTCCACATCCACCATCCAAGATGGACGCCCTTTCCAACGTTCCCCAGCCCGTCGTCCTTGGCCTCGCCGCCATTGGCACCGCCTGGGCTGCCGTCAAGCTCGGCAGCTTCGTGCGCGTTCTGCTCAGCCTGTTCATCCTGCCCGGCGCCTCGGTAAGCCGCCCTCGCGCCCCAACACCGCTCTTCTCCCGCCCCAGACCTCACTGACCCAATGCCTCGCCCCAGCTCTCCAACTTCGGCCCCAAGGGCTCCTGGGCCGTCGTGACCGGCGCCAGCGACGGCATCGGCAAAGAATACGCCCTGGCCCTGGCCCGCCGCGGCTTCAACGTCGTCCTCGTCTCGCGCACCCTCGCCAAGCTCGAAGCCCTCGCCACCGAAATCACGACCAAGAACCCGGACGTCCAGACGCGCGTGCTGCCCATGGACTTCGCCGCCAACAACGACAACGACTACGCCGCGCTGCGCGAGCTGATCGCCGGCCTGGACGTGGCGATCCTGGTCAACAACGTCGGCCTCAGCCACAGCATCCCCGTGCCCTTCGTGCTGACTCCCTTCGAGGAGATGCGCGACATCATCACCATCAATTGCCTCGGCACCCTGCGCGCCACTCAGCTGGTCGCTCCCAAGCTCGTCGCCCGGAAGAAGGGTCTCATCTTGACCATGGCCTCGTTCGGCGGCATCATGCCTACCCCGCTGCTCGCTACCTACAGCGGCAGCAAGGCCTTCCTCCAGCAGTGGTCCACTGCCCTGGGTGGCGAGCTTGCGCCCCACGGCGTTACCGTTCAGCTTGTCCAGTCGTACCTCGTTACATCGGCTATGAGCAAGATCAAGCGCGCCTCAGCTATGATTCCTACCCCCAAGGCTTTCGTGGCGGCTGCGCTGGGCAAGATTGGCAGGAGTGGTGGTTCACAGGGCATTGCGTATACGTCGACGCCGTACTGGAGTCATGGCTTGATGCACTGGGGCATCGCGACGGTGGCGGGTACGATGAATGGGCTCGTGCTGAAGATCAACAAGGATATGCATGAGGCCATTAGGAAGAGGGCGCTGAGGAAGGCGGAGAGGGAGGGCAAGAAGGTTGCATAAAGTCTCAAGCTGGGAAATAGTCTGACATAGCACGTCCGAGCAGTCTCATTCATGATGCAACATTCATCTAAGACGCCATAAACATATCAATTACGAGCTCAAAGTACAGAAAATCATCCAGTCCAGCACTTCTGCCCGTAGCGATAGCGGCCTTAACTATTCTATGCTGATGGGTTGAGTGTGGGTCAAATACACCGTCATGTGACTGGACATTTGTACTATAAGGTGACTGAAAATGTTCTACGACTACAGAAAATAATAAAGACTGAAGACTCATCATCTGAACATCCTTACCAGTGTCGGACTAGTCCTGATTTGCTCGCTGTAGCAGTCTAATCGGGTTAACCTCTGGCTTTCCGGCATCCCTCTGATCCATCCCAACCTCTTGCTAAAGCAGCTGCAGGGCTTATTATCTTGTAGTTGCTCTTATCATTGTCATCCCATTGCTCAAACCAAAATTGAAGTTTGATGTATTCCCGCGCCAGTGATTTCGCACGAGGTCTTGCAGGTAAACGACTCCAGGAGACGTTTGTCCCCAGGGGATCATCATACACATGGTCGTATGTTCGTCCACGCATTTCAATGGTTCCGCGACCGACGTGGACTGAGACAGCACTGCTGTACGGCTGAAATGGATTTACAAGGTAGTTCCTGTAGCAGTAGATACCATTGCCCGCAAAGGCCGAGAAATTTTCATCCTCTCGAGTGGGGAAAAGATCGTCCTTTGCAGACGTCCCAGAGAACAAACAGTGACACACTGCCAATGTTGGCCACACCGAGGAACGGATAATGTCAATTGGCGTTGGCTTTTCATGTTGGACCGGACTTTCCAAGGTCTCGCTAATAGCGCCGCAGAGTCGAATCACGCCAACTCGAGAGACAGCTAGTGAGTCTTCGAGAACTGTCCTCCACAAAGCACTGGCTACAAGCAAGATCGTTGAGACCGTTGAGTACATGTCGCTTGGAATTCCCGGTTCCCGCAATTTCCGCATTGTCTCGAACATGGACTCGCTGATGTATTTTTCTGGGCTGATCCCCCTTCTCATCCTGAGGAGTGATCTATCGCCAGTTTCAAAGACATTTATTTCCATGGTCGTCCTCTCTTCGAAAGATTGTAACTCGGGTAAACAAGCCATAATTTGCTGGAGAACTTCGCGCGAATGGAAGGTTGATTTGGTCCACATCAAAGGTCGCTCCCATCCTGGTTGGACAAAGGACTCTTCGATGACTCAAAATGCCAATTCTTTGCTGAGGAGATTTTGGTGGTCGCGCAAAGCCTTCACAGTGGAAGATCCAAAAACATCCTTGAGCAGGGTGTGGCGTGGAAGTCTCCAATCAAGTGACGAATCCGCATTTGGAAGAATACCTCGTCTTATGGGAATTTCGTATTGGTCGAGCATAAAAACTTTGTTGCCCGGGTCCAGGTTTCCGTACGGCTTTGTTGTCGAGAGAACAAATCTCAGCTCATAGTTCTGATAGAGCGGTGGTGCATCAGGGTCATCCAAACAAAGCTCAACGCGACGAAATCACACAGTGCCGTGGCCCAGATGCACGTCGAGCCCCCGCGAATCTCCATTGAAACAAGTTGATTGTTTTGGATGTCTCCAATTGTGCAGAGAAGAGGTGAAAGTTCCATTGGGCTTCCGGCTGACAGAATCAGTTCATAGAAAACAAGAGCCGCGAACTTTGCTCCAAAACTTCCTGTAAGGCAAACCGCAATGGCCACGCTGGATGCTCCTTAAGAGGTTTGGACAAGCGTCTTGAGAATGTGTCGGACACCGAATCCGACCCAGACAACGTCTCCAAAACTTCCACAAATCTTTCACGTTGACATAGCTTCCTTTAGGCGCGTCTCACCTTCGACTGCAATTGCAAATTTGGTGCAAACAGCTTGCGCGACGGCTACTGTGAGCGGCTCAAGTCCTGCAGCTGACATTCTGCCCAGCACACCCACCGAGCCTGTATACGTGTTTTGCGAAAGCGCCACCCAGTCGAACGAGCCTTGTTGAGAGACGCCATCGGAAGGCGACGCCATATTGCAATATTGGAACGTAGAAAAGATACTAGGAAGTCTCCAGAGAACAATATCAGGCTACGCTCAAGGCGGAGGGAACGATGAGCACTCGACAAGAGACCAAACGAGTGGGGGCCAATCATGTCTTATCTTAAGAATGCGGCACTTTCAGATGCATCTGCCAATGGTATTGGTAGAATAGCTGCATGATCATTCGACAACACAGCCGTCTCGACCCCGCAGGGTGCTGCAGTCATACTGCCAGCGTTGCACCCCTCGCCCAATCAGCCCGTGGTTTGCACCGTGATGGCAATAGGGAAGCGTACAGTTTGAAACATTCATGCATGAAAGGCCCTAAGCAAAACTTGATGATAATCACATGATGCGGTGAATAGCTTTGAATGAATCTGGCGCGGTGAGACAAAGGAAGTTGACCAAATAACAACTCTTTCTGTCGATAGCATCTTACTTGAAGGCAATTCGTCTTGTCAATGATTCGATAAATCTCGAAAGCTCCATGCAGAAAGTAAATCCAGCCATTACTTTTGTCCCCCTTGCCCGCCCATCTCATTTGTATGTAAAAACATTCGCGACTTTCTAAGTGCTCGCGAACAGTAGCCGAAGTATGGTATGATATCCGCGCAAACGACAGAGAGGTCCAACGCCATCAAACACCCTGCTCAACAATACTGATAGCCAAGAAGATATGTAAAAGGCTTCGCCCTTGCCATTCTTTCCCCCAACCTTACGGTGAGGGAGAAAGTCCGATCGGGTGAAGTCCGCATAGAATGAAATAAAAGAAGCAAGAGGAGAGGAAAGTGCTCCGCTGTCCGCCCACCGAGCACCAGGACATATGGTCAATCAACCCTCACACTTAACCCTCCGCCCTTTCGACTTCGTCACGTCCTCCCCACCACTGACCCCACCCGCACCCCTGGGGGCATGTAAAATCTCCACCAACTTCTTCAACGTCTCCCTCTCGTTCAAATCCCTCCTCCTGCTCAGCCCCCTCGACAACAGCGCCTCCGCCTCATCCACCACGCCCTCCAGGCCCTCGACCACAAACTCGCCGTCCGCATCGTCGTCGTCGTCGTCGTCGTTGTCGTCGTCGCCGCCGCCGTCCTCCGGCGGCTCCGTTAGTAGCTCGAGCGTACGCCGCAACTTCTCGTACGCTTCGCCAAGCTCCTTGTGGCTGGCCTCGAGGCGGCCGTAGCGCTCTGACAGCACGGCTAGCTTGGCCTCAAGGTCCTTGGCGTGCTTCTCCTTGCGTTCGCGGAAGGCGCGTTGGGCGGCGCGGTTCTGGGCGCGTCGGCGCTATGCACGACGACATCGTCAGTCTTGGATATCTCCACCTGTTTTCGATTGCGGCTCCGCGGAGAGAGGGGAACACGAAACAGGAGGGGAAGTGAGATCTTCGGATGGCACGATAAAGAAGAGGAACAGATATGCGGCAGGAGGGGAAGACGATAAGGGTACAGCAGGATGTGCGATTGGAGGAGAAAAAACGCCACCCGTCGCGGGCTCTCCACCAACCGAACAAACTCGTGCATGGCAGCGGGTTGCAGCAGCTCGCTGCTGCAAACCGGTCAAGTGAGACCAAAAAAAAAAAAATACTTACACCACTCGTCACATGCGTCCTTTCTGCCTGTACTCCACCGCTCGCGCTTCCTGCACTCCACGTGCTCCCGTTACTTGCGCTCCTGACAGGCGGGGCGCGTCCGCTCTGCTGTGCGCTCCCAAAACCGCCCACCTGCTCGTTGACGATCTGCAGCGGTGGGAAAGCCTCGGACGAGGCTGGAATTCCGTAGAGATCCGCGTGGCTCTGCTGCGGGGAGCAGACGTATGGGGGGCTGGGCAAGGCCGAGGCTGCGACGGCGGCGTCGACAGAGCCGAAGTCGTTTGGTGTGACGGGGAGTGCGTAGGCAAAGTGGCTGGCGCTGCCCTGGTGGTAGGTCGTTGTTGGTTGGTTCTGGTGGTGGTAGTGTTGTTGCTGTTGCTGTTGCTGGCGTTGCATTGGTTGAGACTGCGCCTGTGGCGTCGGGGTCGGGGTGCCTGCTGCGTCAAAGGTCGTAGTCGATGTCTGTTTGCGACAAATGAGTGGTTAGCCGTCGCTGTCTGGCTCGCAGGTTTTTGGGGCCACAATCATGCCACACGAGAAGTGAATGGCATACGCATGCAGGCAGCCGGTGACGGGAATGGTTGCGGGTTGAGCGGGCCGTGAAGATGACCGGGGCAGGAGTTGAGGGGAAATACGAGGTGAGAGTAGTGAACGTGGCGAGTGACACTTACTGGAGAGGCGCTGAGGCTTGGTATGCTGGCGAGGTCCGGGGTTGTGTACTCGTAATATGTGGCTTGTGGCTGGGAGTAGGGCTCTTGTTGCGGTTGCCAGTACTCAAACCGCTGGGAATCCATGGTGATGGAGGAGAAGGTTTGAGAGAGGGATGGGAGGAGAGGGGGGAAAATTAAAAAAGGGCTGAGGTGCTGTAGTGTCGTGGTGATCAGGCTGGACAGTCCGGAGCTCCTGGGCTATGGGTGTAAATAAGCTCGTAGGGCTGAGGGTAGGTGCGGGTAATGCGGGGGCTGCAAAACTAGTCGGCGCCAGAGTTTCGCGAGTCCGAGAAGCAGGCAATGGTTTCCCGGGTTGGCAAATCTATCGACGATGAGAGGAGGGGTGTGGAAGTGCTCGAGGCGTGAAGGATGACTTATAGATCGCTGATACCGTACGTGCATGTGCGAAACCTTGCGCTCGAGCGGTATGCATGGCGTAGGGCGGCGGCACACCCTTTTGTGTGCTATTTGTTGCGAAGGGTGCTTCGGGCGGAGAACATGGGCAGGGCAGGTTTACGACCAAAGCCACGCGATTGGGACCTCCGCGTCATTGCCGGGGCCGCGGCTGCTCTGAGCTGGCGAGGCAGAGCAGGCAAGTGGCACTGAAGTGGTATCCGATGACCAAGTGGACACTGAGATTGGGTCCAGCGGTCCAGGACGGCTGCGGGCCGCTCATCGAGAACAGACAGGCGGGAACGAAGGCTGGACGCCGCCGTCGGCTCGAGTGGATAGGTCCCAACCGCAGGCGTCAGCCTTGCAGCGGATCAGCAAGCTTCAAGCTGGCCGGAGGGAGTCGGCTCGCCATTGTGATGCCCGTCCGGGCCAGGGCTCAGCCCATGAGCGCATGAGGGCCATTAGTCAATGTCAGCGTTCATGACTAACTGCCATGTGCCTGACGTAGGGCCGTCGGGAGGAAGCAACGCCTGCAGGTCGTCCTGGCCGGCACGAGCTTTATCTGGTAGGGCTGAAGGTGAGATTTGGCGCCCGGAGCCGGTGATGCCGCCCATGCAGGACTGGCACTGCGCCGCAAGTGTGGGATATGCTCTGGGCGGCCAGACTGAAGCAACTGCGAACGGCTGCAGCACGCAACGGCTTGATACGAACGGCTTTCTCCCCAATGCATGTCGCAGGGGCTAACCGGAAGGCCGAGAGGTCAGCCCTAAGGCAGGCATTGTCCTGCGTTTCTTTCTCGCAGATGGCAGTTCCGCGCCAGGCATCAGACGAACGCGTGGTCTTCGGTACTGCTGAAACGAGAAACACTCCAAGCCTGACATCTGATCGCGACGCATCGGGCAGCCCGCTGGCCCTCGTACGGGCCCGCAACGGCTGGGGCCATATTGGTTGGTTGATGAGGGGACAGAGCTGATCACACCTCGTCGAAAGGGTGATGTAGGCGCGGCATGCGCTTCCACTGTGCCTATGGCCTTGGTGAGCATCCTCTCGCAAGTCGATTGGAAGCGCGGTTGCATAGCTGCAGTGAGCGCGGAAAGCGACCCTGGTAAACCGGGATAGCTGTCATGTGGCGGAAACAAGTGGGAGCTCCGTTGCCAGCCATGCATCATGCAAGCTTAAGCGATGCGGGACACCACAAAACAAGCCGCCCCGTCGCCCAACACGGTCGCACTAGCTCGCGGAAGAGGCTCTGCCCTTCCCGACCCTCGAGCGCGCTGCGACGTGGGCCAGGGTCGAGATGAATGATCGCCGCCCTGCAACTCCGTTTTGCTGTTTCTTCTTGGCCGCTTGCAATATAGGACAGTCCAGACTCACCGTTACGCTACTTCGAAGTTCCAATATCAGACATATCGCGGCCGTGTGCCTAATATGGCAAGTGCTGACCTCCACACTCCCCTGTTGCGAGTCGTCCGGGGTAACACAAAGGGCAGGAAACCCGAGCGCGAGGGCCCGAAAAGGGTTACACAGTAGCAACGCGCTCTCTGAAGCAGCGTACAAGGCTGAAATGGTGCCCGCCCATTCTCACCTCCTCTTCCGCCACCCACTTCCATTGGTGAGCCCTATCGCGCCGCTCGTCGGTTGTTTCCGCCACCCGAGGGGTCAAGCTATGGCTGCCGGACGAGACGGCGGACGAATGGGTGTCCAGTTTCAATGGTGGGCTCGCAGTGTATGAGATCTGCGCTAGAGCTCAGTGCCCACTTGTGTGGATCAACACGACTACTGATGAATCAGGCAAGATGATGCGCTTCGAATTAGCCCTGACGAGACCTTGCTCAAGAGAATGTTCGGAACCGCTAGAACTCCATCGGGAAAGGTGGTGACTGCAGCCTAATGGCGAGCTCGGGACTGCCTCAAAGCCGCGGAAATACTGATGTATCGCAATGCAGGCAGGGCTATCAAGGGGCGCGAAAGCGGGGTCAGAAGGAGTCGATGGAAAAATGTATTTGCATTGGCACATTGGCTAGACGGGAATTGCTGTGATTGTCGAGTTTGCCGCCGAAAAGTCCCTTATCAGTACAACGTCTTGACGAGGTTCGCCACCTTATCGTAGATCTCCCCTTGCTCTTGCCTCGTTGCCCTCTTGACAATGATGGGGACCTGATCTTCTCCAACGTTGTACTCCTTCAATGTAGTGGACAAGCCCAGAAGCTTAACTAGCTCCAAGATCGCATCGCCGACTTTGACTGCGTCCTGCTGATCGTTCTCAGTCCTTGGCAGGCCAATGAAGGGAGCTAAGCGGGCGATCTGTGAAGCAGCCTCAGGCTCTTGGGCTTTGAGCTTAACAACATGTCCGAGGGTGAGGCAGGAAGTGACTCCATGAGGGATGGAATACGGAGAACCCAGGGCGTATCCGAGGGTATGGCTAAGGCCCAAAGGTCCCTTGACGTTGAGGCCAAGGAAGCCTAGCGAGGCGAAGGAAGCGAGCTGCAATTGCGTAATATTGTCTTCATTTTTAGGGTCGACTTTATATTTGGAGAGGCCGCTGAACAATCGCGATGCGGCTGACAAACACATATCTTTGGCAGGGACTTCGGTTGCGGTCGGATGGTAGAGTAGCTCCAGGGCATGGTCTAGGGCTCGAAGCCCCGTCGACATCCACAATTTTGGGGGCGTTTCGAGGGCAAATTTCCTGTCGATTCGTTAGCTAACGTCGTCGATCATGCATGCAGACTGCCTTACGAGTCGTAGAAGATGACGTGAGGCGCCAGTTCAGGGTGCGCGACGCCGGTCTTTGTTCCGTCTTCTTGGGTGTACCCAGCATTGGGCGAGCACTCGGCCGCACTCAACGTCGTCGGAATGGTGATATGGAAAAGGAACTTCCCAGCCTTCTCGTTCAGACGGTAAGAAATGGCTTTGCACGAGTCAATGGGACTGCCGCCTCCGACGGAGATGATGGTATCAATGCTGGGGTCTTTGATCACCGCATCGGTTGCCTCGTCGAGGTGAGCGACAGGGGCATGCTGCTTGATATTTGCGAAGGTCCCTGCATGGCGAATCGGGCCAAGAAGCTCCTCGATCTTGCTAATAAGAGGCGTCTTTGTCGCCAGAGATGACCCAGTGACGATAAAAGCCTTGGAGGTTTCCTTGGGCAGGGACTTCAAGAGATGGTTGTTGACGCTGTCAGGGCCGTACCACAACGCCCGCAGATGAGTTGGCTTCCACAGTCCAGAGAGCGGATTGGTCGTCGCGTCAGTCATTCTTGTCTTGGATCGAGCAGTACTCGGAGATCTGGATGAGGAAAGGTCAGCATGGCTCCGTGCCTCTCTCTTACTCTTCCTCCCTTCTCTTCTTTTTCGATCAGTATTCTCGATGACTGGAGATGCAAGCCACCGTCAGCTCAAAGGCTTGGGTTCAGGGTCTGACAGGTGCAATAGAAAGTTCGACTATTCCAGAACAAGAAGCAGAGTCCTCTGTCCACATCAATGACGGCGGAAGGATTGCGCGGTGATTTCTAATACCACATCTGCGGAACCGCAACTCTTTCGGATGCACGATGGAGGGCTCACCGTTGGAGTTGGAAAGATGTCTTGACAAGCCTCCTGGTGGCGGCAGATGACATGCTCACGTACCTCGCTGTATTGATGGTGAGGGTGGGGTGCCGAAGCCTCTGAGGGTTGTGGTGATGCGGAAGGAGAGATTGATGAACGGCAGAGTTGGTGTGGAGGGCCCGCGATGACGCAACGACGCGACAACACGCGCGCCCACCGACAAGCGTCGAAATACTCCGCAACATGTCGGCTTGGGTGCTCGACGGTTTTTGAAGGACAGAGACGCGGCTTTGCATGTTACAAAGCCTGCCGAGGTAGCCGAAGCCATCAGTCATTGGTGTATTCCTTGCTGATAAACGGCAGATGCCACTTCCCCGCGCGATGACCAATGTTTTCGAACCCCTCAATGGCCTGCCGAATATATGAAATGCATGCTCAGGAACGCTTAAGCTTTGATTCATGATCTCCCTTTTTGTTTCAAGTTATGTAACCCGATTTGCCTCGCAAATCTGGAGTCCCAATGTCCTTTTTCTTTTCTGCCCATTCTCGCAGTTCATTTGGCCTGAGGCTTCTTTCTCATGATTGCCCGACTTCGGTGATGACTTGCTTGAGGTTTGCCAGATCATGAGCAAAGCGTCCAAGGAACAGCCCGTCCACCCCATCAACGAGCTTTGCGAAGGTGCCAGGGCCAGCGCTCCCGCCGTAGAGTATCCTAGTTACGCCCTTCCTTGAGCCTGCAATCTTTCTGAGCTCCTTAGTCACATTCACCACGTGGTCCGCGTCAGCAGGTTCCTTTGCGCCGATGGCCCAGACTGGCTCATATGCCAGAATCAATTCGGCATCATCAGGCACAGCAGCCAGGACAGAGTTGACCTGCGGGCGGCACTCTTCGACAGCCATGCCGACCGCGGCTGAAGCCACGGAGCCGTGCGTCTTCTCGCCAATGCAGACCAGAGGTATGTGCCCATGCTTCACCGCCGCCGCAGCCTTTTTCGCGACCTGCTCGTCATTTTCGCCGAATATGCGCCTCCGCTCTGCATGTCCCATCTCGATCAACCTGACGCCCGCCTGCTGCAACGTCAATGGGGACACTTCTCCCGTGTAGGCGCCGCTTGACTCCCAGAATGCGTCCTGCGCGCCGAGGATCACAGAAGTATCTTTCAGTATGCGGCGGGCCTCGAGAACGGTGACGAAGTCGGGAATGACAAAGAGGCCGACATTGTTCGCTTCTGCGTGCGAGGAGAGCTCGGCGACGCCTTTGACGTACGAAAGAGTGCGGTCCAGATCGAAGTACATCTTGAGACTGGTGCCGACGATGCGGCGCGGGCGCGACGAGGCCATGATGCGAAGGAGCCGACCGGGCGGAATGCAGCGATATCAAGGAGCCGAAGACGTGAGGGATCTGGCTGGAGTCAGTGGCCACAGAGAGGCGCACAGCAGCATTCTTCTATTCTGAGGGGCCCCGTGGGCGAGCTGGAATTGCCGGATGTGGCAAGCCGAGCAAGGGCGCGGTGGAACAGCGGAAGGCTGGGCAGGCTGGAGGTGCAGGAGAGACGGGCGTCGGAGGATAAAATCATCAAAGCAACAAATGTCGCCGGCGGGCCGGGCGTCGGAGGCCGTAGGGGTGGACTGGCGTCATGAGTCGGCTGGCGCTGGCAGGCTCCGCGGGATCGGAGGGAAGTAGCGCGGGGCCTAGCAAGCAATTTTGTCCCCGCCTTCTGACCTCTCACGGCGCACCTCTGCCACACGCCTGCGGCCTTCGATTTCCGCCCGCTCCTCCTCCGCCCGCCCCTCTCCTCAACACACTCCTCGCCCTTGTGGTACATGCAGCGAGATCTCGCGGATCGCTGGGCTCGCGTTCGTTATTTTGGATAGTGGAAGCAAGCATTGGCTTGGTGGTGGTCCGTCATCGGCGACTTTTGTTCAGCAGCCGTCAGAGTACGTGTTCCGCGCAGTATAACTCCCGTCGTTTGCCAGTCCTCTCGCTGTGCCTCCGGATTCCTGACAGAGACCCAGTTTTCATCCTGCAGTCTAGCCCTCGCCCAACATGTCCATCTCAGCGAAACTGCATGAGGGCCGGAAGACTGGCAAGCCCTCCTTCTCCTTCGAGTTCTTCCCGCCGAAGACCGCCCAGGGCGTCCAGAACCTCTATGATCGTATGGACCGCATGCACGGCCTGGGGCCGACCTTCATTGACATCACCTGGGGCGCCGGTGGGCGCAACTCCCACTTGACTTGCGAGATGGTCAAGGTGGCGCAATCCGTCTATGGCCTGGAGACCTGCATGCACTTGACCTGCACCGACATGGAGAAGTCGAAGTTGGACGAAGCCTTGCGCGAGGCTTACAATGCTGGCTGCAAGAACATTCTGGCCCTGAGGGGAGATCCTCCGCGTGAGAAGGAAAAATGGGAGGCCACCGCCGGCGGCTTCCGCTTCGCCAAGGACCTGGTCAAGTACATCAAAGACAACTACGGCGACCACTTCGACATCGGCGTCGCTGGATACTCTGAAGGATGCGATGACCAGGACGATCCCGATCTGCTGTTGGACCACCTGAAGGAGAAGGTCGACGCCGGCGGCACTTTCATTGTGACGCAGATGTTCTACGACGTTGATATTTTCCTCAACTGGGTTAAGAAGGTGCGCGCCAAGGGAATCGACGTGCCTATTGTCCCCGGTATCATGCCCATCCATACGTATGCTGCCTTCATGAGGCGTGCGCAGTGGACAAAATGCCGCGTTCCACCGGAATGGCTGGAAGCTCTGGAGCCAGTCAAGAACGACGATGCGGAGGTGCGGGAGGTTGGCAGGCACCTGATCGCAACCATGTGCCGCCGTTTGATGGAAGCCGGCATTCTTCACCTGCACTTGTAAGTGGGACGCCTTCCGGTTGACGTGATTAGTCTAACGTTACCTTGCAGCTACACCATGAACCTGGCCCAATCCACGCGCATGATTTTGGAAGAGCTCGGCCTTACCCCGGACATTCAGAGCCCCCTGGAGAAGCCACTTCCCTGGCGCCAGTCCCTTGCTCCCGGCCGCCGCGAAGAGAACGTCCGTCCCATCTTCTGGAGAAACCGCAACCGCTCCTATGTTGTCCGCACTCAGGACTGGGATGAGTTCCCGAACGGACGCTGGGGTGACTCTAGGTCTCCTGCCTTTGGTGAGCTGGATGCCTATGGCATCGGTCTGAAGGGCACCAACGAGCAGAACATCAAGCTCTGGGGTAAGCCGAAGTCAGTCAGGGATATTGCCAATCTCTTCGTCAGGTACATGGAAGGAAAGCTTGACAACCTTCCATGGAGTGAGCAGCCAATTACTGCCGAGGCGGATGTCCTCAAGAACGACCTGGTCAACCTCAACCAGCGTGGACTTTTGACCATCAACTCGCAGCCTGCTGTCAACAGCGCCAAGTCGTCGGATCCGGTCCACGGATGGGGTCCTCACAATGGATACGTGTACCAGAAGGCCTACCTTGAGGTTCTCGTCTCTCCAGAACTGATTGCGGAGCTGCTTACCCGGGTCGAACGTGATCCGGAGATGACGTATTACGCTGTCAACAAAGCTGGAGACCTCAAGACGAACGCGCCAAGCGATGGTCCGAACGCCGTCACCTGGGGTGTCTTCCCTGGCAAGGAGATTATCCAGCCCACCATCGTCGAAATAATCAGTTTCCTTGCTTGGAAGGACGAATTCTTCCGTCTCGGAGAAGACTGGGCCAAATGCTATACTCATGCCAGTCCATCTCGGTATGTGATCGAAGACCTCATGGATACCTGGTACCTCGTCAACATCGTGCACAACGACTTCCACGTTTCCAGTGGCATTTTTGCTCTCTTCGAAGGTCTCGAGGTGAAGGATATCGACAAGGAGCCCCACGGATCGGCGGAAGTAGAGGTGAACGAGAAAATCAATGGCGCATCCCACACCAACGGTGTGAGCAAGGTCCCTGACACGGTTGTCAACGGCAACTCAACATCGGCAGTGCAGAACGGCACTGCCAATCATTAAGCAATTTCTTCAACTAATTGCATGTCTTCGACTGCTTTTCATCCTCGCAGTCGAGAGCACTGTGCATCCAGCGTTGGCGTTTCTGGTGTTTTTCAACAAAAAAGAAATTCTCACGAGCGGCGTCGGAGAAGTCTCACATTCAACATATTCCCTGTGGTTTAACGAGAGAAAAAAAGGCATAAAAGGGAGCATGGGGTCATTTCAACACTACAGGAACATTTTCAACATTTGGGAAGGCAAAACATCGAGAGACAATTTCATCAACACATTGCTCACGGGAAAAAGGTGTTTTGCATACAAAGAATATCACGGGGAAAAAGGCGTCAAGATTTTCAACATCAAAAGACGAATTATGAGACCTCATGACACAGAGAAGAACATTGGGACCAAAGGATAACAAAACCCACGACGACAAAAAATAATTCTCTATCGGCTTCGGTTCAAAGTATCAGGTTTTTAGTTATTTCTTCATCAGAGATATCCGACCCGCATTTGATCTGCCCTCAACGGCATATTTTGGGTTTCAGATTTTTAGCACAGTCACTCTTGGGAGGTGGTTTGGACGTATTCTGGTAGGCGCTGGGACCGGACGCAAGGAAAAGTTGGCCCGCTTGTTCTGCAAGCGTTGTTGGTAGCGGTAGGCTCAATGAAAAGGATATTGAGAGTCGGATTGATTCTGAACGTATCTCGGCTCGAAAGCTTTCCCTTCGTGGCCTTGACGCATGTTGAATTTTGACTGCAGCCAAAATTAGCCCTGTTGCAGGCCACGAGACTGTCTCGATGCAAGACTATTGATTTTCCTTGGCGTGCGTGGAACGATTTCTGCAAGTCGCACATAGGCTATGCGTGGCAAACACGAGGCTTGCGGTTTAGGGTAAGGCGGGGTGGCAGAAGAGGGTGTAGGACGGCATCTTATACTGACAACTGTGCATACGCTTGGCCGCGTCGAGATTGGTCCCTTCACACGACGGTGGTTGAGCAATGGGAGAAAAAGCATTAACCTTCATTTCGCACTGATCTACGGCCGCCAGATCTCAAACGCGCCCTGCAACACTGAGGCCAAACGAAGCACGAGAAAGCGTCGCTCCCAATGGTATTGATTGTGGAACGGGTTCTCTCTTAGCCACGCGGCTGCAACGTTCAGCTGCTGGTCACGAAAATAGAGACGAACACAATCAATGGGGAAGGCGCATCTCTCACCGTTCGCGACACCACCCCACCGCGATGTAACCCTCTCTCCGCTCCTCCCTTCCGACGATCACACGAACTCATTCGGCGCATCACGAAACGGCCGTCACAATCCACCAGTGTACAGGACAGAGAGATGTGCAATGGGCTGAAGCTCGGAAACAAGAAACACGGCGCATAAACAAGGGCGATGTCATAGCTTGCATCATTTGGCAGGGATGGGCGACTTGAAGAACGTGGGAAATGGGGATCAGCCTGCCGTGTGTCGGGCCGGGAGCAAGGTCGATGATGGATGGGCGTGTCGCACGATGCCGAAGGAAGAAAGCAGGGCGGGTGTGCGGGTGGTGGGAAACATCAAGACTGCCACCTGGCTGCCACTGGGCGAAAAAGGCTTGTTGGGACGGAAGCTTCGGGACAGCGCAGACACGAGCTGGACGGCGCCGGCCTTATTATTGTCTGTCTGGCAGTCTGTCCAATTGGCAATCAACGTCGCGTTGCAGGGTCCCGTTGTTCCCGTATTCCGACCAAGCCTTGCTCCTTCCGACCACAATGACGTTGCCGGCCGCCTGTAGGAAGAATGCTGATGGAGGCGTAACTCCACGCCCACGAGATCGACCGGCCAATCCGCCCATCGTGCTCTATGAATAGTGAATGGGCCGCTGGACGCCGCGTGTGGCTGATCACAAGCCATCTTAAATTCCACCAACCTCCCTTTAACAATCACACCGTACCTTCCCCCCCGACGTTGTATTAGGCCCGCAACCTTATATTAAGCTCCGAGATCTTTCCTCCCGCCTACAAGAAGTCCAATCGATCGTCCACGCCGTTCGACGCTCGTCCGCATTCCGTCTTTCAGCTAGCCCAGGACCCTTTGTACGAACCGACTCAAACCTACGTCATACCCTTGCATCTTCTATCCTATAAACCGAACCACGACCTTCGCTCTCCCACCACTCGCCCGCGCCAATCCCCAATCTCGAGCAAACATCTCCCACCAGAGAAACAAACTCATCCTCACAACCTTCACGGGAACCAATCTACTCCACCAATCCCTGACTTCTTTTCCGCCCCCCACACCAATAAACCTCGCCGCCAACCACCACCGAAAAAAAAAACCCCTCCCAACCATGCGCGCCTCCACGCTCGCCGCACCCCTCTTCGCCGCCACCCTCGCGACCGCCTCCCCCATCGCCAACCTCCCCCGCGCCGGCGCCCCCTCCTACGTCCCCATCACGCCGCCCTGTAGCGTCAGCTACCCGCTGTCGTCGTCGCCCTCCAACGCCACCGCGGCCTACGCCCCCGCCGCCGCCCTCACCGCCGCCCACAAGATCTACTCGTGGGACCGCCCGCTGTCCGACGAGGCCTACGTCAACGCCACGACGCTGTGGTCCAACTGCGTCGAGCAGTGCAACGGGCTCGACGGCTGCGTCTCCGCCTTCCTCGCGTACAACGTCCCCGGCGAGAGCCACTACGGCGGGCCGGCGGGGAATCCGAGCATCGGCTGTCGGATGTACGATGTGGCGGTGAAGGAGAGCGATTTCGTGGGCGTGGCAAATGGGACGTATGAGCGGGCAGTGGCCGGGGTGATTGGGGGGGAGGGCTGTCAGAATTGAGGGGCGGGAAACAGGAGATAATGTTAAGGGGAAATTTGGTCACGGAGAGGGGAGATGTGGGTGTGTCGATGAAGAGGGCTATTTTGGCGTTTTTCTTGTACAAACTTTTGATGACTGGCATGACTGCATAATGGAAGGCGTCTTGGTATTAGAGAAGCGCCGGCGGATGTAATGAGCAGGACTAGGGCTGTAGAGAAGGTGTTCTTGCTTCCTGTACAAATAATTAACGGCTGAGGTCAAGCAATTGTGATCCTCATCACCTATAACGCACCACCGTCAACCCTGTCGTTTGTCACGGGTGGCACGATCCAACTCACGGTGTGATGTACCCTCGCGTACCCTCGCGTCCGGGACTTGGGGTGCCAAATATTTCTCTCGAGACGCTCTCTATGATAAACAGAAAGAATAGAAGTGGGAAACCGTCCGACTTGGCTGGAGAGTGTGCGGCAACACGTGATTGACAGGGTTTGTGGATTTTCACTGGTCATCAAACGCGAGGCTGAACCTTGGGCTGATTTGCGGACGCCACTCGCAACAAAGAGGGGTTCTCGAGACCTCTTTACCTGAAAGAGCCCTTCAGAACTGTCCATAGTCTCGCTGGCCGTCTTGGAAATCCAGAAAATCAAAGCTTCAGCCTTCCTTCTCCCCTCCCTTGTCGGCCTCACGTCCTCAGCAATGGCAGTCGTACCTGCCTCTCCGGATCCACAGTTTGCCCAACAAGGCTCCCTTGACTGGGTGGCACTCTTGAATATGCCCTTAAACGCATCTATCTCAATTCTTGCCCGCTTGTCAGGAGCAGGGCTGGAGCCACTGACCATCGCCATTGCTCAAACCATCTCTTCCAAGCTTCCAATCGGAGTTAAGGGAGAGCAGAGATTGAACGAGGCCATGTCGACGTTCAAAATATATGGAAGCTTCAGCGAGGTAGTGTGGTTTGGCGTGGGCATCCAACATATCCTCCGCGGCCTTGTTCAGACGTCACAAGGCGCTTCCAGTGTTGCTCTCACTGCTACTTTGTCAGAAGGATTTAGCAGTCACGTGGCTGCCTTGGTCCTCTATGAGTTACCCAAGTGTTTCGGCAGTCCATCTGAGCTGACTCCCTCATTCGCGCAGTGGGAACGGTACGTTCAGGTCTGCTCAGGGATCTTCTCGGCCTCGGGCTTTGGGTCCATGGTCATACAAATGGCCAAAGTCTTGGGGTTCACGAACCGGAACAATCCGTTACGTTGGAGGGCCAGCGAGTCAAAGAATATCGCCAAGTTCTTGCGCTGTTTAGCCGATATTGTCAATGGCCGGGCGGAATCCGTGGAAATCGTCGGGGGATCGACTTGTAGCTGGGCTTATGTTCTCTGCGACTACCTTTTTGGACTACGCGTCCAGATGCTTCAATCAACAAACGACAGCGCCAATGTAGTTTTTCAAAATTTCGACGCATCAAAGGATTCCCACCAGGTCCGCTTCGTGGTGATGGCAGCCCCATCCGGCCATGAGCTCACCAAGTCAAGGACGACATTTTCCCTCTTTCCTGCTGAACTGAAGTTCGTCCATCGGCAGCAGCACTCCCATTACTCGCGACATGCTCTTGATTGGTGCATCCCACAAGATGCTGTTTTGAGAGACCTTTTCGGCCCGTACACTTGCCAGAAGCTCGATGAAATCTCAGCGGAAATCTCAGAACTTTTTTGCGCATTTGCCCTTCTTTCCCACTGGTCTCCGTTCTCGAGCTACTACCGGAGGTACTCGACCGCTACCGATCTCCTCCGACAACTATCAGCCTGCTTACCCGAAACCGAGAAATGGGTTCCAGAAGCAACTCACAGCATCAGAAGGACAATGGAGAACTGGGAAACTACACACGGTGAAACCTGGGAAACATCCCTACAGGCGGTCCTTAGGGCTACCGGACGAAGTCATCAGCTGGAGCAAGAGCAAAGTTTCGTCGATAACGGTTTCTCCGCTCTCTGCTTTGATGTTCTTGAATCGCATTATGAAAAAGGTGGGAGTCAACATCTCTGATGTCTGTTGCAACGTATTGCTCCTTTCAACGGTGCTTTGCGACGTTGTGCTTGATGATCCACTGGAACCGAGGCGCAATGGACTCGCCAGATTTTATGCCAGTATCGAGCACTACAGAGAGATCAGGGACAGCTTCGCCATTCATGGCTCCAACTTCTTCATACGCTTCCGGTATTTCAGACTGTTGCAGCAATGTCTGTGGCTCTACAGTGGCAATTTTGAAAGCACAGGGAACCACCTCGGAACACTAATAGGTCCGTATAAAGACGAGATGAAGAACAATTCGGACCATACTGCCATCAGTCCCTCTGGCTTCTATTGTTTCCTGGAATATCTGAGGGACCCGTTGCAGGCTCACAGTACCGCTTGCAAGGTACACGTCGGGCGAGGGTCGATCGAAATCAATGGACGGTTATGCCCGAGTATCCAGGATCAGGACGGAGACGAAATCTTGCCATACAGCGCGAATTTGGCAAGGCAATTTCCAAGAAGGATGAAGGCAAGAACGATGGTTGAGGAAAGCACAGCATTGAAACTGTGGTTCGCACAATGGAATGGAGACGATTTCGAGAAACGACAAGCCGTAAATCCAGGCGATGCCTTGCAAGCAGGATGGTACGGCTCAAAAGGGTTCTGGAGGGGACCTTGTGGAACGCTGGATGACCCGAGAGAAATGGATCCAGACCGGCGTCAGCAATGGACGAGCTCGTATGGGGCTTATGAAACTATTCTGCTGAATTTAGGGCAAGGACAGCCTTAGTAGCTTTCTCGGTGAGTACATCTCGACGTGTGTTCCGTGTCTTGTTCCTTCGGGTATTCATTCACCCGTGTCTCACCGTTGGGGTACAAACCTTCCTAGTCTTTGGTCGCGGTTGTCAGGTCCGTATTTCCCTTGAAAACTGATAGAGCAAGGTCCAGCCGGGAACGGTATGGCACTTATAAAACCAGCAGGTTGAATTGGACTGATATTGATAGCATTCTCCTTTTGGATCTTGGAAATCATAGAATCAAAGCGGATCATTACTGTATTTGATCCCATTCCGATCGAAACTGTCTTGCTACGATCGAAACATGGGGTGACCTGGCCTCATGCAACGATCAGTGACCAACAGGCATGATTCCGAAGGGCCCCACTTGCCCAACACGAGTCCATTAACGAAACAACGTCTATCAACAAATCCCCACAAGCTGGAGCTCCGTCCACCACAGCGTCACTTGAACACCTCATCTTACAAAAGCCAAAAAAGTGGGCTCGACGAACACAAAAGATCGTGGTTAGACACGATTGGCCGAGAAGGGGGATACATGTCCTCTTCGCCAGCTCCCTATCACAACCGGGCTTAGCATGAATGTGCTATACACCACCGGCATCCACCGTGTGAAGGTGGTCAGCTCGGCCCGCAGCTGCCGATAAGGCTGCAGCATGAAGGCCGCAAAACTCGTTGCCGTCCTTGGCCTGGGGCGCCCCTCCCCGCCTCCCAGGCAACGTCATCTTTCGCACACCCGCCCACCATCAGACACCTCCCACAGCTCCCCCTTTTGCTTTTTGGAGGGGTGGCGCCGGGCAGGTGGAACACTAATATTAGCAGCCCTCCTACCGTCTCTGCGCTGGCCAAAGACCCTGATTATTGTCCCGCAAGCCACAGCGGCGGTGCGAGCGTGCCTGGCTCCCAGCCAATATGGGGCCGGCAGTGCCGCTGCCGTGTGACAGCGGCGAGAGGAAGAGGAGGGAGGTGGCCGCGCGCGCGCGCACCAGCGCAGCGAGGTCATCTGTCCCGGCGCCTGGCCACCGGACGCAACACATCTCGTGATTTATCCATCTGCGACCTTTCGTCAGGGGTGCATCCGTCAGAAAGCTTCTCTCGTTGATAAAATAGACGGTGGACACATCAGCGATCGCACTCCCCCCGATCCCTTGCATTTTATTCTCTATATACCGTTTTCACCCCTCCTTCCCCTCCCGCCATCTCACGCTTTCCCCATATTTGACGTGTTTCCATGCTACTATTTAGCGCCGGAGCCCCCTAGCTTCCCCAGTCTCCCGCAAGTCTCCCCCGTCTCTTGCACAACGCGCCTTATCACCGCGCCGTTCTTTCTTTCCCGAAAGTCCATGCCGTCCATCCACGTCATCAAGTCAGCCGCCGCCGCTAGCGCAATGCCCAAGGACAAGCTCAGCCAGCCCAAGGAAACCTTCTCCGTCTTCAACGACGGCGACTCGGACGACCTGCTCGAGGACCTGAAGAAGGAAAAGAAGAAGCAGGCCGACGCCACCAAGCGCGCCGACGAGGCCAAGCGCAATACCGGTGCGGATTCTGCCGACTGCTCGCTGCAGAAGCGTAGAGACAGGTGATTGACACATGCCTGTTAGGGAGACCTTGAGACACCGCTGTTCTTCTCCGACTGTTGATGGAAGCTTCGTCCCGATTAGCGACATTTTGTTTTTTTTTTTTTTCTCGAAGGAGCAGGTCAAAGGAAATGGCGGGCCGTGATGCCAGATGTGGCTGCGGCGTTGTAGGATGCGGAATATTGGAATCCTTGCGGAATAGGATGCTTGCCATGGACTGATGCGAGGAGTATTTCTGTAAGTTGTGCAGGTTCCGAGTGCACGCTGAGTTCTTCTCTGTACTAATCAATAGAGAAGTTCATCCTCTATTTCGTATTCCCTTCTCTGCAGATGTTCTTTTCTTACATTAATACCTGTTGGATGGGGACACGGAGTACTATTGAATCTAGCGTCAATGATAACCAGCTACAGATTTGATTTCTATTCAGGCTACCTCAAGGCTTCATTCACTGTATGATGAAACACCATTAAGATTTTAGACCAAGTCCACTGCGAGGTCCAACGCATCCTCAAGCTGACTGATGGAAGCCTGGCTTATTGAGTTTTGATGACCCCACGGCTGTAACAACCAGGAGTCTCCAATCTGAACAGACTCCAGTACTCCTTAGTAAATTTGCCAGCCTGATCAAATGCTTCATCTCATTAATCAAAAGATGCTCTATGAAGCTCCGCTATGCAAGGCTGAAAATCACAGAAATCACTGAGGAAGGTATTATCCTATCATTTCTAAGGGCTCCTGCGAGTTTACGTATTTGAATATCCCAGAACGGCTTAGTGAGTCAAGGTCTGATGTCGGTAGGTCTTCATTCGTTGACATTTCACAACCCATGTAATAGTTCTGTGTAACCTCGGCAAGACCGTGATGGGCAAGAGGCGCAACAAATAAGATCTCTAACAGTTTCTTATCTTCCGTTTCCTCTCCTAAACCTCACCGGTATCTCTTGCGACCTCGGTTGGCTTTTCACCATGTTCGTGGCCTGCGAGGTAGAGCTTGCAAGGCACAGCACCCTTGATATTCCCTGCAGCTACATCATTCATCACAGTAGCCTTATGTGTTTAGACGGCTGTCCATCTCAACATTCCAGATCGCAAAGACCGAAGCCATACCTTCTTGACAAGGCATCAGGTACAACGCAAGGTCGGATGGCTGACTTTAGGGTTGTTGGCTCCTGACATCGTGGCGTACACGGTAGGAAGCTGCGAGATCACACAGTATGTCCTGTCATGGCGTGTTCAAAATAGTACTTAACTGGACCAAAAACTGCTAGTTAAAGGCGTAAATCCACCACCGGGGGATGAGAAGAGAAAGTGGGCGATGGCGCTTGCGTTTTACGCTCTGATGAGAGGATTCGAGTTCGATGTCGAAGATGCCGAAGCGTTTCTTCCAAAAGAGGAAAGCATTATCCCCCGTATTTCAAGTATCTTGCAAATGCGCTATGTCCGGAGGCCTTCTAGTAGGGAAAACGGTCGGATTGTTCTGACCGCAGATGGGTTCCGAATACTGACTTATATCCGCCCGAAATTTTTACCTCCTGTCCAAACGGCCGAAATTGAAGACAAGAGCAAAGCCAACACATTCGTGAAATTAGTTCTCTGTTTCCAGGATTTTTGGTTTATTTTACAATGTATCAGTCGTGTGCGTACACCTTACCCATATCTTTGCTCAAGGTAAGTTTCTTTCTTCTCCAAACTCATTGGCCGGCGGTTGTACTGACGGAATTCAGATCAACACTCTCGCACACTGTGTGTGTGCTCTAGCCATGTATCTTTTCTGGTGGAGCAAACCGCTGGATATTGGACATCCGACAAGTATCCGTGGCGACAACCAAAATGAAATCTTGGCGTATCTCTGGATGAAGTCACCAAACGCCCCACACTTCTTTTCACGTACGGACATCTTGCGGCTCATAGACTACTACCGCTCCCCCGAAATACGTTATTTGAGCTGTATGATAGTGCTCATCCTAGCGACAGACGAAGCTCTGCTGCTACAATCGTGGAGACAGGTGCAGGTTTGCGGCAAACAGGGCTTTGTTTCAGTTCACGTGTCTCGAAGAGCCGCATACGGCATATTAAGAAGGCTTTCGCAAACAGCAACAACCCAGCTTTATCCCCAATACCACCTGAAGTCGAAGAGAGATGGCGTCTTGCAACAAATTTGATTCCATCTGATCTGGTAGGACAGCATTTGGACCCGTCCCATCTCTCTAGCAATGACTGTGTGGTGGCTCGCGCCTGCAACAGGCCGTCCTTCGATAAAAGTAATAGAGTGAGTATCTTGACGAGTCTTTGGTTTGCAATCACGAACTGCATCTGCGGCGGTCTACACGTCCTAGCCTGGCACGCAGCTTTTGGATCGCCGAAACAGGGAAGCCTTTGGCGAACATCCGCAGTGTACGTATCTGTTTTCGGGCTCATACCATTTTGCCGCCTCCTTTACAGTTCATGGCTTTATTATTTGGATCATAAAAGAGCCACAACCGACGAATAGCCCCTCACCAAGGCACAAACGAAAGAAGAGATGACAATCACGGACTGAAATAAGAATTCAATAATTGCAAAGAAACCCATAAAGACCGTAAAAGAGTTCCAAAGCCAGGCCGGAGTCGGACGCGACCTGGTCACCGAAAGCTTCATTGCCTTATTCCATGCACCGGAGGGAGTTTTCCTAGTGCCTTAATGGTCTCTATATTTCCCGCATATTATATAGCCTGCAATCGGTGCAATTGAATATGGATTATTGCGTAGTTAGGTTGAAAGGTATTGCATTAAACATCGCCCTATGTCTACATTGCTCGTGGAAAGCTAAAGCTTTTGTTGCGACGTGAGTTCAACTTATATTAGCAAGCGTTCGTTCCTAAATGATTAGTTGAGCTTTACATACACACTTCACGCTTATCAAGGCAACGCCACAAGAATATTTGCTGCGATTTCGTATTGGGTTCTAGATTACTAGATATCAATACACGCGAATCAACCAAATAATCCCCTTTTTGTTGCACAAGCATCCCACGCGGAGCGCGAAAAAGAAAAAAAGCCAACGAAACTCCACCCACAGCTCACAACTCAACCACGGACGACCCCCACAAAAGCCAGATGTATATCTCTCAATCAACCATTTCACCTGCCTAGAATATAAAGTTTGTGGGAGATATCAAATAGCAAAAAGAAGAGTTGAAATGCGCAATAAACACAACCATAAAAATAAAATCCATAGAGAAAAAAGGTGTACCCACTTCCTCCGGAAAACCCCCTTCCTTCTATCTCCGCAAACCCAATTGCACCCCTAACTTTTTCCAGCCCTCTCCCCTCCCATGCCCGTCGACTCACTTAGCCCGAATGCGCGTAAGCCTTGTCGACCTCCTTCTTGTACTTGTCCAGAATACCCCTACGGTTCAGCTTCTGAGCAGCAGTAGTGAGGCCCTGCAGAGGAAGAAAACATGACGTCAGCATGATCGGTTCAACTACCCCACAAAAAAAAATAAAACAGGGATTTTGGTACTCACGTTTTGCGGGTTCCATTCCTCATCGGCGAGGACAACGCCATCGATGATCTCGAAGCTGGCGAGACCGCCCTTGCGGCCGGCGTCCTGGAGTTGCTTGAGGATGGTGCTGTTGATCTTGGGCTCGTGAATGAGCTCCTCGAGGTGCTCGCCCTGCAGGCCCAGGTCTGCGGCGATCTTCTTAAGCGCGGGCTCGGCGGGAACGATGATGGCGATGGGCTTGGTCTTGCTCTGGTCGGCGTAAACGCAGATGTTTGCGACGACCGTCACCGAGCGGTAGATGGACTCGAGCTGTGAAGAGTGTTAGTGGAACTGACGTTCAAATGTGCAATGATAAGAGCAAACGTACCTTCTCCAGGGCGATGTACTCGCCCGCCTGCGTCTTGACGAGGTTCTTCTTGCGGTCAATAATACGGAGTTGACCCTTCGAGTCAAATTCGCCGATATCACCGGTCTTGAACCAGCCGTCATCGGTGAACGCCTCCTTGGTCTCCTGCTCGAGGTCAAGGTAGCCTTCCGTAACGCCGCCACCGCGAATCCAAATTTCACCTTGTGGGGGATTGTTGTCGGCGAAGTAGCCAGCATCTTCAAAGTCGACCAGTTTGACCTCAATGCAGCCAGGGATCTCGCCAAGAGCCTGGTCCGTGTACGCCAAGGGATCCATCAGAGCTCCCATACTATTTATTGTCAGCGACGATCAGTTCGTGGCAATTTGGACGACTTACGCGGCAGTCTCGGTCAAACCGTATCCACTGATCATAGGTGTGATGGCCATGGAAATGAAGTGCTGGGTGTCCCTTGCAACCGGGCCACCACCGTTCATGGTGATTCTTAGCCTGCCACCAGTGGCATCTCTGATCTTGTTGAATACGACCGCATCCAGGATGCCAGAGCCAGGAAGACCGCTGCTCATCAGGAAGTTCTTCGCAGCCATGGCGCCCCAGAACATATTCTTGACAAGGAAACCACTTGAGTTTACCTTGCCAATGATACCCTTCTTCACAGACTCCCACACTGCGGGCACACCAACGAGGATTGAAGGCTTGAACTCGCGAATATCACCTTTGCAATTGCGCATCGACGCGTCTGAAAGAGTGCGGGGGTTGCCGTAACCCATGGTGCCACCCCAGTACAGGACGGCGTTCTCGAAGACGAACTCGAGAATGTGTGCCAGAGGAAGGTAGGTAAGCAGACCGTCGCCGGGGCCAATGTAGGGTCCAACAATAACGTCAACACCAGTGACTAGATCCCGTTAGTATGACGCGCACCAAAATAGCAGGGAATGTTCCTTACTCGCAGCGACCACGTTCTTGTGCTTCAGCAGGACACCTTTGGGAGTACCAGTGGAGCCGGAGGTGTACATGATGCAGCACAGATCATCGGGCTGGGGCGGCGAAGGATTGATGGGGCTGTCCTCTCCCAACCTCCTGAGCTCGGTGAAGCTCCGAATCGTCAGGTGGGGGTGCTCGCCCTTCAACTTCTCAATGTCTGCCGTCTTGACCTCCTTGCCAATATCGTTGTAGATAACATGTTGGATGTCCTTTGCAGTCTTAAGCGGGTTGATGAGCTTGGTAAGGAGCGTGGGGTCGAGGAAGATGACTTTCGCGTTGGTTTGCAAGAGCGAGTGCTTGAGGCCCTCCTCACCAAGCGTGTCGTAAGCGGTCACGATGGGTAGCGATTGCGAGCCGGCACCTAGGTTATATAAGTATCTTCCTCACAATGATAGCAGTGTTCATGCGACTTACCGTGAGCTGTAGCGAGCCATTGAGGGCTGTTGCTGAGTTAGCGCCAGCCGGGCTGGGAAAGGAGATTAAACTCACCTGGTGGAGGCGAAAATATGAACGCGGTCAGGAGACTTGAGGCCAATCGCACGGAAACCGGCACCAATCTGGAGGGCGGTCCTCTCGAACTCGACGAAGCTCATGTACTCGTAAGGGCCGTACTCGAAAAAGGTCCACTTCTTGTCGACCAACTCCTCCTTGCCGTCGACCAACTTCTTGATCTTCTTGGTGTCGGTATGCTCCTGGATGAGCTTGCGCGCACCCAGGGCCTTTGCATTTCCAAACTTGGCGGATGCATACTTTAGTATGTCGAAAACGGTAGCGACGTCGTCATGGGGGCGCATCTTGAGAGCATCCTTGGTGCGGTAGTTGCGACGCGGAATGGTCTCGCCCTTGACCTTCTCGTAGCCGGGAGCCTCGACAGTGAAGGGACCCTTCTTGTAAGGCCGCGGCTGCGGCACCATCGTCTTGAAGTTTTCCGGCATGGTGGGCAGGAGTGCTGAGCTCGTTTGCGCTCAGAGGGTGGTGACGTAGGCGCTGTGAGAAAGGGGGAGGCGAGTGTCTGTGGTGGGAGTGAGTGGTGGATGAGCGCGGACGCCGCGGTGTTGCGGGCGATGACTTTGGCTTTAAGGAGCTTGGGGAGGAAGCTCGCGGGCGAGGTTGTGGTGATGGTAGCGCGAGGGCCGGAGAGTGACGTTTAGCGGCAAGCCAGGGCGAGCCAGAGCTGCCAACTCGTTAGGAACCCTGCCCGCCCGCTCGAGCTCCAGAGTCAGCGCCGGTCCGAGCTCAACAAAATCTCCAGCCAACCCCCGAGCACGCCCGCTCGCCGCCGCGACAACAGCACAGCAGCAGTAGCAGCCCGCGCGCCTGCCTGACCCTGCCGCATCCGCCCAAAGCCGCACGCTCAGAGGCACCGCCCCCCCCCCCCCCCGGCCAAGGCAGCCGCGACATTTGGCTGTGTCTGGGCCATCCAGAGCTTCCTGGGGCCCCAGAGCCAAGCCGACCCATGGACGCGCTGGATGCGCTGCTGCGCTGCCTGCACGACGAGGTGCTCGATCCGGAAGAAGGTGATTCGCGCACCATGGCCGCCGCCCGTCCGCAGGAACAGCTCCGCTAAACCCACTGCCCGGCAGATGCCTTCCTGGTCTTTTCGCAGCCGGCGCCTTCGCACGAGCTTGGCATCCTCGACCCCAGAGCCGCGTCGCTGGATGTCACGGTGGCCGGCAGAGACCTGACCATCGCGCAGTCTCCCAGCCTGCTCACTTCCAACCGTGCCTTAGGCAGCACCGGCGCCGTGGTGTGGAAAGTCACGCCTCGCTTTGCCGAATGGCTGGCATCAGAAGGCAACGTTCTTTTCAGGAGTCACGCTCTCACCCCGCAGTCGACCGTCTTGGAGCTGGGCTGCGGCGTGGCTGGCATCGTCCCATTGGCCCTAGCGCCGCGAATAGGCAGATACGTTGCCACGGATCAGGACTACGTGTTAAAGCTGCTGAAACAGAATGTTGCGCTGAACACCAAATCATCATCCGCACGTCGTCAAAAGTCACAGAAGCCACGCGCTAGAGGAGAAGATGCCTCGGCTGGCAACATCGAGACGCTGACGTTGGATTGGGAGAGTGATTCGGTCGCTGCTCTTCCCCAACAACTTAATCAAGGGTCAGATGATGATGTTGGTGTCGACGCCATCATTGCCTGCGACTGCATTTACAACGAGGCGTTAATAGAGCCCTTTAACACTACTTGCGCTGACATCTGCGCTTTACGTGCGGAAGGCAGCCGCCCGACCTTCTGTATCATAGCGCAACAAAGAAGAACCTATGAGGTCTTTGAGCAGTGGCTGACATCTTTCCACAAGCGGTTCAAAGTGTGGAAGCTGTCAGACGAGCACTTGCCGCAGGAGTTGAGGGAGGATTCTGGTTTCATGGTGCATATTGGTCTGCTGCGGTAGCAGAAACCGCCACCCATCGCGCAAACGGTTCCTATCTCGTTAAAAGCCCATCAGACTCCTGCGCCGCACCACAAAAGCGTACGGGGTCTTCTCAGCCCCGTTGATGCTCCTACGGCCGACAGATTGCTGCTCACATGTTCGTGTTGTCGCGCCGAGAAGTATGATGAGAAAAATGAAAATCATCGAACATCTCATCTGCACAGAGCTGTCAAACGTCTTTAGGTGATGATCAACAGGGACCGATTGTGGATCACTCGATCGCTAAACGTGCATACGAAGCACGCCATGAGGACATGGACTATCCCTCAACCGGAAATGCTTGGCCGGGCTTGTCTATATCAACTGCCCTATTTGCCTGGGTCGTCTGCATGAAAAAGTCAAAAACTCCTCTCATGCATGTTGCTGGTCCTCTTGCGGTTTGCTTTAGCGACCGGCCATCTCGCTTCTTGTTGCGACCTGTCTCGGCAACGGGATCTGCTACGCGAAGCCGGCCGAAGAAATGGTTTCGTAAAGCGTGGCGCAACATCGGATCCACTGACAACATTGCAGAATCTCATGATAGAGGAGTTTTCCAATTTTTCTCCGGGCCGTATCCGTTGAAATTGGCGATTTTGTTTCAACGTCAAAATTTCGATCATGCTGTTGTAAGCGCACACAGTTGCACGAATTGATGAACATATCAGTGAATGAAAGAGAGCAATACGACTTTCTACAGCAATGCAGCATCAACAACCGCCATTTGCAGCGGGGTTTTAAGGCCTTGGCCATGCGGGCTTCATCATCCCCAAATTCTCTCTGCTCTACAGTGCTTCTTTCAATTTTGCATTAATTCACGTACCATTATGAGTGCTTTCTCTTATTCCATCCAGCGATTCATACATATGAGAGCGCGACGCCAGCACATGATATGCACACCAAGCCAGCAGTTGGCTTCCGGAAAAGATATGAACACGACCACGAAGACATGCGATACCAGCCCACACCTCTCGCATCACATCCTCCCTCCTACCAATCCCGACCCAACCTCACCCTCACCCCCTCCACATGCCACAACTCGTGCTCCCCCAGCGCCACCGCCACCGCCAGATTCGCCCCTCCCCCGACCCTAATCGTCCCCAGCGTGACACCATCCGTCGGACTGACCACGTCCACCCCATCGCCCGCGCCCGCGAAAACCCACCCCCCGCCACTCGCCCTGATCCCGTCGTAGAAATAGCCGATCGGGTTGTTCAGGACGCGCGGGTTCGTCAGGACGCCGCCCGCGGGCGCGACGTCGTAGGCGTAGAGGGCGCAATCGCCGTAGGGGTTTTTGGTCGAGGTGGGCTTGAAGACGGAGACGCCGGTGTCGGAGAGGTAGAGCGTGTAGTGCGAAGGGGCGCGGGCGATGACGACGCCGTTGGCGTTGCCGGTGGTGAGGTGGACGGGTTTGGGGGCCATGGTGGTGGCGTTGACGAAATAGAGGGTCGGGTTGGTGGGGGGCGTGAAGGGGACGATGTCGCGGCCCTGGTGGGGGAGTTGTCAGTTGTGGGGGTCGTGTTGGGGAGGTGGGACAAGGCGGTTTAGTGGTGAATGCGGAGGGTGGATGGGAAGGTTGAAGTCTCCTTGATGTGAAGTCCTGCAGAGATCGTGCGCATTCACTTTTGAACGAGTGATGCAGACATGTGCATGCTACTGAAACAATTTGGGAGGGCTTGTAACGAGGACACAGGGTGGCGATAAGAGATTGAACGTACTGCACCGGACTTGGAATCCGTGAGCCAGAAGTTTCCGTTAGGGTCTATTTCCAAGTCGTTGAAGCCGGCGAAGGGTTGTTGATAGTAGTTGTTGAGCAGCACGGTCTTCTCAAACGTAGTTGGGTCAATCTTGACAAGAGCGCCAGTCTCATTGACGGAGCCATCGGTCACTCCGTAATAGAAGTCATTGTAGAATACGCAGCCATGGAGGTTAACGGTAGGTGGGTTCGTGGTTATTTTTCGGAGAGTGTTCGTCTGAGTGTCCAGCAGATATTGCCAGGTGTGGACTCCATCATCACCGCCTGGCGGTCCCCATTCGACATACAAGAGCTCTTTGGTGCTGGGGTTGTAGCACGGGGCTTCGTGCGTTTGGTAGGTGAGATTTTGGATGTGAGTTACGGTTGCATCACGGCCAATGATGTCGAAGAATCTCGAATCATATGTGATGAAGTCTGTGGTATTCAAGAACTCGTTGCTGAGTGAATTTGCTGTTTCAGACAAGTGCTGCAGTGCAGATCAGGCGACAGGGTTTACATACACTTCCTGCAAACCCGGGTCTGATGTGACGCTTTCGAACGGGGCATCAAAGACGGACCGATTAAAGGAGCCAGTGAGGACTGCCACGGAAGGGTCATTGTACGAGACCCAAGCCCAAGTCGCAGGGGCGTCCTCGAAGTCAGAGGGAAGATCGGTGAGGAAGCTTCGGACAAGCCCCGGGAACATGAGCAGATGTCTTGGAACAACAGGCTTCATGTTGCCTTAGCGCGGACATTCAAATGCCAAGAGGAAATATAAGAGCCCAAACACAGGCGTTTGCTGCATTGTACGAATCATGGAAAACCGAAGGCTTTATTGTACGGGTGATATCTTAGCTTCGGGGGAGTCCAAGCGACTTCGGCCTCGAATTTGAGGAGATGATGCCTCGGACTCAAAATGAAAGACCCGTTGGAAAACCTTGGCAATGGGGACATTGGACATGAGGGGAAGTGTGTGCCGGGACACAGAGTCAGGAATGTGTTGTGGAGGCGGCACGGAGTAGTCCGCCCAGCTCTGGGTGGCTCCGGATGGTCCCTCACGACTATATATTCCGCGCGTGGCCCACCTTCAAGACCATTTCTGAAGAGTCTTTGGCACTCATGAACTCCGAACGGCCCGTTGTAAAGGCTTGGCTTAATGCTGAGGAGAAGGTGAAGAGGTACGTGCAATATTGAAAATGCTGGCCGGCACTGTCAATATGCCCACATGCCAGAACCAGATTCGTCTATTGATTGCCGACATCGAGTCCATCTGTGACAGATAGACAAAATGCGGCTCGTTCTCTTCTGCTTCATATCTGAAGCCAAAGCGTATGACAAGTTTTTTCGCGGATCACCTATCATTTGACGAGATAATCAAACGATGGGGACAAAGGTTGTCAGCCAGTCATGCACGGCTATGGGAACAATCGCCCGAGCCTCATTTTCGCCTGTCGTCGATGTGTTCGTGGGGAGAAAGTGCTGATGTAGTTGATTAATCTTTTGGTGTTGTGGTGAAAAAGTGGTTGCCTGGGGAAGGGATCAATAATCGTGTGGGGAAGGGAACCTCGGCCCCAGAAACAGCTCCAAGCTTTCCCCGCCGGCTGATGCACATCACCATCGCCATCACACCCAATCCCGCACTATGTATTACCCGAAGCTCAGACACGCAATCTTTCCCTTCCCAATTCCCTGAACACTTCTTCTCTCTCAATCAACACATCAATTGCCTCTCACAATGGCGTCACCGGCTTTTAGCATACAACCTCCGAAGACGCAGTACTGCATTCTCTCATTCCCAGCCCCGTATATCTTGCTCGTCACGCTCAACCGCCCAAAGGAGCTCAACTGCATCAACATAGCCGGCCACCACGAGCTGGACCAAGTCTTCGGCTGGCTCGACCGCGAGCCCGCCCTGCGCGTCGCCATCATCACCGGCAACGGGCGCGCCTTCTGCGCCGGCGCCGACCTCAAAGGTAACACACGCAACGCCCCGCACACCGCACACGCGAGGCGCATTACTGATCATGCGCAGAATGGAACAACTCTAATTCCTCGGACACGCCCCGCCCGGTGCCGCCCGGCTCCGGCTTCGGCGCGCTGTCGCGGCGCTCCGGGCTCAAGCCCGTCATCGCCGCCGTCAACGGGCTGGCGTACGGCGGCGGCTGCGAGATGATCATCAATGCGGACATGGTGGTGGCGGCACCGACGGCCACGTTCGCCCTGCCCGAGGTCAAGCGCGGCGTCGTCGCGCTGGCGGGCGCGCTGCCGCGGCTGGTGCGCACCGTCGGTAGGCAGCGCGCCATGGAGATGGCGCTGACGGGCCGGACGGTGCCGGCGCGGGAGGCGAGGGAGTGGGGGTTGGTGAATACGGTTGTTGGGGAGGGAGAGGGGGAGGTGGTCAAGGAGGCGTTGCGGCTGGCGGGGATGGTGGTGGAGAATAGTCCGGATGCGGTGATTGTGAGTAGGGAGGGCGTGAAGATGGGATGGGATGGGGTTGGGGCGGAGGATGCGACGAGGATTTGGGCGGAGAGCTGGTATCCGAGACTGCTGCAGGGTGAGAATATGAAGGAGGGTGTGAGGGCGTTTGTGGAGAAGAGGAAGCCAGAGTGGAAGGCGCCGAAGTTGTGAGATGTAAACCGTCACGAGGTATCTAACCAATTGGCTCCAATGGTGATCAAATCGCGATCAAACTCTAGAAAATCGTTGCTTAATTGAGGGCTGCGCAGTGTTCTTATGCCTTCATGCCTCTGTCTAAAGCCGTGACGTCAGCCAGGTATCAAGCATGCCAAGCATACAATAGAGCTGGAAATGATCGTGCATTTTGGAACAGTCTCGACCAGCCAAATAATCGAATGGCAAGAGCCACGGCGCTCAAAATTCCTACTCCGAGAGAAGTGCACTGACTCAAAAAACGAAGTGTCGAAAACCGAGCTCTCACGCGCGAGCTGCCCCGAATAGGCAATCCGACGGCATTTCCTCTTCCGAGAGCTCCAGCTCCTCTCCCCTCCTCCAGTTATCCCGCATTTCCGTCGTGTCGCTCGACCCCGCATATAAGCCTTCGCCCTTCTGCCGCGTATAATGAGGGTGTTCGAACGGAGAGCTGCACCTTGTGATTCTACGCGTAATTTCGCTCAGACATCGCTCCTTCTTCTTAAGCACCCTCATCCGCCTTGATATTGTCCTCAATTACCTTCGCGCATATCACAGTCAGGTAGTTCGCAAAATGTCTGTGATCGTCGAGCAGACGATCCCGTGGTCGCCGTCGGAGCTGGGCCTCTCCAATCCCAAACGTTGGACAACACTGTTTCCTCTGCTCCGGCCGTCCGTTGTTCCGGTTTCCACCAGCAAAGGTCAAACAATCCTACTTGATCGGGCGCTGAAAAGTAGTCCCTATATCCAAATTGTGGCGATCGGACGTTCCGGCAATTTCTCTAGCAAGTTCCTGTCGGACAGACACATTGCTGCCATCGTCACTGAGACATCTGGTGCCGGCATTCTTACCGCGCAGGATCTCAAGCACACGCTTGAGCAGAATGGTACCCAGGTCGGACAGGGGCTTGTAGTACTGCGTGCGGGCAAGGAGATAAAAGTCAGCGGACCAGACGATGGTGTTGTAGAGGTCGAGTTGGAAGGAGAGCTTGTTTTTGACCACTTACTGAGTCTGCTGGAGCATGCAACGGAGACGGCAAGGTGGGTTTTCGGCCCCGATACAGTGAACGAATTTTCAAAACTGACATCTCAAGCAGGACTTCCATACACCGAACTGCTGAACTCTTGAAGCTGTTCATGAAGACGGCAGTGACTACAAAGTCCGAGTTCCACCCAGCAAAGAAAGGAGAAAATGCATCCGTCGTGCACGAAATCGGCCACGCAGAGTTCGAAACGGCCACCAAAGCGCTCGAGAAAGACCTCACGCATGTGCTGCGCTCGCAAGCCTCGCAAACAGGCTCCGTAACATACTCAGTCCACTATTCCGACATCAACGGCTTGTCTCAGCTGGAGATCTACATCCTGGCGTACGAGATCTCCAACTACCTTGGTACGTCCATCCCAACAACTCCCAATTTTCATCAGCAGACAGCTCACCCACGCCAACCCAGACGCCCAAAACATCCCCTACCGCCTCTCCTCCTCCCCGCTCATCGGCCCCGACCCCCTCTCCGCCCGCGGCTGGGCCCTCTCCGTCTGCGCCCTCCCCACGCCCTTCCTCGCCCCGCAATCCAAGCCTCCAAACCCGCTCTCCAAGCCACCCAGCCCGTCCAGCGTGCCCGCCAAGCCCGCCGCCGCCGCGGCGACCAAGAGCGCGATCGCGTTCGACGACGCGCAGATCCGGCGGCGGGTCGCGCGCGGGTGCGAGGCGCTGGTGGCCGCCGAGCCGACCGTCACGCGCTACGACACCATCGTCGGCGACGGCGACTGCGGGCTGACGCTGCGGGACGGCGCGGCGAAGGTGCTGGCGTTTGTTCGGGACGCCGATCTGGCGGCGCTGCCGGACGTGCTGGGCGCGCTGGTGGATGACTTGGAGGTCACGATGGGCGGGACGAGCGGGGCGCTGTATTGTATCTTCCTGAGCGCGTTTGCGAACGCGTTGAAGACGGAGAGGAGCGTGGTGGCGGCGCTGGAGGGGGCGTTGGGGCAGTTGCTCAGGTATACGAGGGCGCGGAAGGGGGATCGGACGTGCTTGGATGCGTTGATTCCGTTTGTGGAGGTGCTGGGGAGGGGTGGGAGTGAGGAGGAGGCGCTGAGGGAGGCGGAGAAGGGGGTTGAGGGGACGAAGACGATGGAGGCGAAGTTGGGGAGGAGCACGTATTTGGATGAGAGCGCGACGAGGGGCGTGCCGGATCCGGGGGCGTATGGGTTGTATGTGCTGCTTGAAGGATTGTGTGAGGTGGACAAGGAGGGGAAGTGATTGACTGAGAAGAGAAACTGGTGGAAAGAATAGGAGATTCCTTTTTGCAACTGCTAGGAAATTAATTGACTGTCTTCTTGCCTGCACTGCATCAATTTGCATTAGTGAGTAGGAATGAACGGATTTCGTTGTCAAATGGTCAATGGCTCAGTTTGAATGGTTTAGCATAGTGAGATGAAAGTTGTTGCTATGAAAGTGGAAAGTGGATGAGCTGTCAGAAACGATAGAAGCAGCCGATGAGAGAGTCAGGATGAAAATAGATGCAGCGAGTGAGCGACGCGTCTGTCCGGGTGGGACAAGCGCGTTTCGCGTGATGGACCGAAGAATTGCCGGCGGCCGCGACCGTGCGGAGCCAAGTGGGTGTTTGTGTTTACCTACAGAGCGACATCTGACGCGAATGCGCCAACGCCGACACACGACCCCGACGACGACGACATAGCGCTGCAGCCATGAGGATCGTCGAGGTCGTCATAGACGTACGCGTAACCCTCCAGCCTCTTGCTCCATTCGCTGACCTTTCGTACAGGGCTTCAAGTCGTACGCCGTCCGTACCGTCATCTCCGGATGGTGAGTCCTGCCCCACGCCCTCCAAATCCCTGAGCAAGGCGTGCTGACACCGATCGCAGGGATGAGAGCTTCAATTCCATTACCGGCTTGAACGGTTCCGGCAAATCGAACATCCTCGACTCAATATGCTTCGTCCTCGGCATCACCAACATGACGACTGTCCGCGCGCAGAATCTGCAGGTACGGCACGGCGCATACACAGACAATCATCTGCGGGGGCTGACTGGGAGGTGAATCTAGGACCTCATCTACAAGCGCGGCCAAGCGGGTGTCACCAAGGCCTCCGTTACCATCGTCTTCGATAACTCGGATAAGAGCAAGTCGCCCATCGGCTTCGAGGAGTATGCCCAGATTTCCGTGACGCGCCAAATCGTCCTCGGCGGCACCAGCAAGTACCTCATCAACGGCCATCGTGCGCAGCAGCAGACCGTCCAAAACCTCTTCCAATCCGTTCAGCTCAACATTAACAACCCAAACTTCTTGATTATGCAAGGTCGCATTACCAAGGTCCTGAATATGAAGGCCGTCGAAATTTTGGCCATGATTGAGGAAGCTGCTGGTACACGCATGTTCGAGGACAGGAGGGACAAGGCGTTCAAGACAATGGCAAAGAAGGACATGAAGCTGCAGGAGATCTCGGAATTGCTGAGGGACGAAATCGATCCTAAGCTGGAGAAGCTGCGGGCAGAAAAGAGAGCTTTCCTCGACTTCCAACAAACCCAGAACGATGTCGAGCGGTTAACAAGGTTGGTCGTGGCGCACGATTACCTCAAATACAAGGAGAAGCTTAAGAGGTCAGTCGAGGACTTAGAGAACAAGAAGCAGCGGGAGAAGGATCTCGAAGAGTCCGTCGAGCGGATGAAGAACGAAATTGAACTTCTCAAAGAGGATATCAAAAAAGTCAAGAGTGCGAGGGAAAAGGAACTACGAAAGGGCGGTAAATTTCAGGGTTTGGAAGAGGAGGTTAAAAAGCACTCGCACGAGATGGTCCGGTTGACGACCGTCATTGACCTCAAGAACTCCAGCTTGACCGAGGAAGCCGACAAGCGCAAGAGTCTCGAAAAGACGGTTAAAGAACTCGAATCCCAGCTCAAGGAGAAGAGTAAAATCTACGAGCAGCTCCAGCAGAAGTACAATACCTCACACGCAGAATTGGCCAAGCAGACCGAGGAGGTGGAGAAGAAGGAGGAACTTATCCAGACTCTCCAGACTGGTGTTGCATCCAAGGAAGGACAGGAAAGCGGCTACCAGGGCCAGCTACAGGACGCAAGAAATCGTGCCAGCAATGCAGCCACGGAGCAGGAACAATCAAAGCTCAAGATTTCTCATCTGGAAAAGCAGATCAAGGAGGCTGAACCCCGCGCAAAGAAGGCCAAACAACAGAACTCGGGTCTTCTCAACGAGCTCGAGGGTCTGCGCAAGCAGGCTCAGAAGCTCGAAGGCGATCTCAGCAAACTTGGCTTTGATCCCGGCAAGGAGGAAGACATGTACAAGGAGGAGTCACAACGGCAACAACGCATCCGCGAATTACGGGAACAGTCGGATGCGCTGAAGCGGAAGGTTGCCAACATTGACTTCAGCTACAGCGACCCTTCACCGAACTTCGATAGGTCAAGGGTTAAGGGTCTCGTGGCTCAATTGTTCACTCTGGAGAAGGAACACACTCGGGCTGGCACTGCATTGGAAATTTGCGCTGGTGGTCGTCTGTACAACGTCGTCGTGGACACTTCTGAGACCGGTACACAGCTTCTGCAGAACGGCAGGCTGAAGAAGCGAGTGACCATTATTCCCTTGAACAAAATTTCGGCGTTCCGAGCGTCCGCAGAGGTGAGCCGAATGTGTCGATGCATGAGGTAGCACTTACTAACTCGTCTTAGAAAATTGGCGCCGCGCAAAGGATCGCTCCTGGCAAGGTTGACCTGGCTTTGTCACTCATCGGTTATGATGATGAGGTGACTGCCGCTATGGAGTACGTCTTCGGCTCTACTTTGGTCTGCGAGGATGCCGAAACAGCAAAGCGCGTGACTTTCGATCCCTCAGTGCGGATGAAGAGCGTCACTCTCGAGGGCGATGTCTACGACCCCTCCGGCACACTGTCTGGTGGTAGCTCTCCTCAGACGAGTGGCGTCCTTGTAACACTACAAAAATTGAACGAACTTACCAAGGAGCTGAGGGTGCAAGAACAAGCTTTGGGTATGCTCCAGTCGACAATGGCAAGGGAGAAGAAGAAGCTTGATTCAGCCAGGAAAATCAAGCAAGAGCTTGACTTGAAGTCTCACGAGATCAAGCTGGCGGAAGAGCAGATTAGCAGTAACTCGTCAGCTTCGGTAAGCATAAAATCATTTGAAGTCGGTTGAACGTGGCTAATCTTCTCAGATCATCCAAGCCCTCGAGGAGATGAAGACCACGATTACCCAATTGAAGCAGAACATCACAGATGCGAAAGCACGACAAGACGAGGCTTCCAAAGAAGTCAGACGTATCGAGCGTGACATGAACGAGTTCAGCAAGAACAAGGACAGCAAGCTGGCGGAGCTGCAAAAATCCCTCGATCAGTTGAAGAAGGCCTTGACCAAGAACAACGCCTCCATCAAGCCTTTGCAACAAGAAATGAGGGATGCCATGCTTGAGTCTGAGCAATGCGGTAGCGATTTGGCCGCCGCCCAGGAGCAGCTTCAGGATTCGGAGACGACTTTAGCCGCGCAGCAAGAAGAGATCAACTCTTTGGTGCGTGAGCAAGCCACCGCGAAGGATGCACATGACATGGCCGCTGCCCACCTCGAGGACGAGCAGGCGAAGCTTACGGGTTTCGATGACGAGCTGCGCGCTTTGGATGATGCAGTGAGCACCAAGTCCAAGCTTATCACCGAGGAGGGTCTGGAACTGCAGAAGCTGGGCCACCAGATCGAGAAGTTCGACAAGGAACTGCAAGGCGCTCAGCAAGCGGTGTCGGCGCTGGAGCAAGAACACGACTGGATCGTCGACGAGCAGGAGCACTTTGGGCGGCCGGGCACGCCGTACGACTTCTCGGGGCAGAACATGTCGGAGTGCAAGGCGACGCTGAAGAACCTGACGGAGCGGTTCCAGGGCATGAAGAAGAAGATCAACCCCAAGGTCATGAACATGATCGACAGCGTCGAGAAGAAGGAGGTGTCGCTCAAGAACATGATGCGCACCGTCATCCGCGACAAGCGCAAGATCGAGGAGACGATCCAGAGCCTGGACGCGTACAAGCGCGACGCGCTGCAGAAGACGTGGGAGAAGGTCAACGCCGATTTCGGCAACATCTTCAACGAGCTGCTGCCCGGCTCCTTCGCCAAGCTGGACCCGCCCGAGGGCAAGACGATCGCGGATGGTCTTGAAGTCAAGGTGTCGCTCGGCAAGGTGTGGAAGCAGAGCTTGACGGAGCTGTCGGGTGGCCAGCGCTCGCTCGTCGCGCTGTCGCTCATCATGGCGCTCTTGCAGTTCAAACCCGCGCCCATGTACATTCTGGACGAGGTCGACGCCGCGCTCGATCTCAGTCACACGCAGAATATCGGACGTCTCATTAAGACGAGGTTCAAGGGCAGCCAGTTCATTGTTGTGAGTTTGAAGGACGGCATGTTCCAGAATGCGAATCGCATCTTCAGGACAAGGTTTAGTGATGGTACGAGTGTGGTGCAGGCGTTGACGCCTGCGGATCTGAAGTAAAAGCGGTTGATAATGTTTAGGCGAGAATGGAAGCGGCTGGTGGCATTTGTGCGGGGTTCATTGGAGTTCTTTGGGAATGGCCCGAGGGTATACTGTTGCCTTTTGGCAGGGTGGCGGATCATGGATTGCAAGGGCGCTCGCGGTGGGAATTATGGGTGTCTTCCGTCGGATGATGTGGGTACCAGGCGTTTGCTGCGTGTCGAGTGACGAATGACAAAATCATCACGGCCTATATCCTATGTGTGGCTCTTGTCCCTTCGTCGAAGAAGTCAACAGATGTGTTCCGATTGCCTAGATGCACTGCCGGTATGCCGCCATGCCCATCTCCACCCCAATTCCGCATCCTGGGCTTCCACTTCGGCGCCCTGGGGAACCGGGTCGCCGTCCGCTTCATCGCCGTGCCCGACGACTACTCTTTCTCGATAAAAGCGTGCTTCTCTGGTTTCTGATGGAAAATGAGCTCAATCACCTCCGTTATCTGTTATTGGATAGCATATTAGCTTAGTCATTCATTCTGAGACGTCTTGGGAGCAACACCACGAGCGCCTCAGCAACCAAGCAATTAAGTCATTCATTCATCGATTCCGACCGATCAAGCGCGAATTTCATCAGTTTCCTATCTCGCCGCTCGACTGCCCTTCGTACATACAAGAGTCCCCCCGCATTTCAACTGGAAATGCGCTCGCTGAGCGGAGAACTTGGTCAGCGGCAGAATGTTGATGTTCCTCCGACCGCTCGTGCAAGGATTAGGTAGCGCCTGTTAAGAGAAGAGAGAATCGGAAAGAAGGCTGCTTGTAATAAAGCATAGGTCTTAGGGCGCCGAATCCACCCTTTAACGGTCGAACGTGCAGCAGAAACGATTGAATTTTTTCGTGGTTGTTTCTGACGTTAGTGAGTTCTTCAAACTCTCACCGACCGAGATCCCACTGAAAGCTCAATGGGAGTCTTGTAATAGCCGTTCTGGTTAAAATCAACGGTCGGAGAGACTATGACTGTTGAGAAAGCATGGCTATCAGAAGATTTGAGATTTCAATTTCTGAGAATACTATGGTGACAGCCGGCCTGAGGTACATATCGATCACCGCACTCAAAGCTTGGAGCTGTCCTCGAAAATCAGCGAGCATCATCGTATCGCATTTTGTCGTCATCGAAATCGTTGCCCTTGCCAGTAAGTACATGTACGTCACTCATCACGTGTGCCACATTCTTATCGAGCGCCAGGTAAATGCTGTCGTAAATCGTTCGATGTGCATCTACACTCCTACCCCAGAATCCCTCAAGTAAGAAACCCCTTATTACGAAACCAGCAGTATCGACTCGGCTCAAGCGTAGTGCATGGGTTGACCACTGTAAGACTGTTTTCCTCCCGTTCCTTGTGACTCATTCCCTTCAAGATGCCGAAGGACATGGCTGATCCATTTGTGCCACCAATCCCAGACCCCAGCGAAGATGCCCTGGAACCAGGCAAAAAGGTTCTTCCAAGGGACGAAATACACGATGGCTGCAGCACCCATGCCGAGTAGGATAGGTGGAGCAGTAGCGCTGGCCGCAGCTAGCAAATGGGTTTGCCCGGCACCAGCTGCAAATGACATCTTGCCGAAGTTGAATGCGACATAGATGCCTTTGGCGCCGAAATCCATGCCAGCAGCAAAACTACTTGTACCAGCTACTAAGCCCATGATGGAGGCAACAGGGCCTTTCCATCTGTCCCACCATGATCCCTGCATAGGCATACATTGCATTTTCTCGGTTTTGTTCAGTCCAAGTCTCCGCTGGAATGTTCCACACGGACCCAGTACCAAAACTGCCGACGCGAATGCGGACTTTGTAGTCAATCCACAACTCCTGCTTGTGCTCCGTGTTCTGCCACTCATCGATGCGGGTGCAGCCGAACGTGGAGGCTCCGTCGACAATGAGTTCATCTCTTCCCTCTCGGAGGATCTTCAGCTTATCAACCTTCGCGTTGATATCAAACGAGATCTCCGAGACGAGCCCACTGGCGAGTATAAGGCACTCTTTCCGGAACTTCTGATACTCTGCAACGATGTCTACGGTGTCTTGCAGTCGGTCCGCGCTTGTGACAAAGACGGAAGAACGTCCTGGGAGACGGCGAGCGGCATGGCTCTCACATGTAGCAAGGATACGCACTCCAGAATTTCCACCACGTGGACTTGAGCCTCCTCTGCAAGCGATACACGCTGTTGGGTTGCACAATACCTATGATCGTCTTCGCTCCATTTTTCGTTGTTTCTCGATGATCCTATACATTCTGTTTATCTCTCGGTTCCTCGAGGTTCTGGATGCGGTAAAGGCTGTCGTCGCATCGTCGGACCAGTGAGAAGCCATCCCAACTGCCAGTGTTTTGCGTTTGGTGTCAGAGTAATGGGACGAATCAGGGTTCTGAGTAATAACTTCGTGGCTTCTGAATTGATCGAAGAAAAGAATGAGTAGATGGATGTAGCAGGAGAGTTCAACAGTTCAGACGACAAAAGTTTAGGTGCTCAATGGACTTGAGCAGACCTCTTCCACAGCGGCGGACCTGGCGAGCCTTAAATCAGCGTTCAGACCTCCCGGTGCACTGTAGATACTCACCTTCTGAGAGCCAGTGCAAACATTGATTGAAAGAGCTGATCGATCAAGTGGGAATGCACTCCGATGCGGGGTTGCGCCGTCCAAGTGCGGCCGGCCTATCAGAGCACATATTGGCCCGCCCTTGCCAGGGAAGGTGCATTTCTCGCTAACCAAAAACACAAGTCAACTTTACTCTCCTGCATAAATCGGGATGTCGGGATGATTAGTGATTATATCACGTGCTCCAGAGTTCCGCGCGGCACGACCTCGCGGGCTTGGTCCCAATCAACCACGCCACGTCATCCTTGGACTCATCTTTATGCTGCTGACGAGGCACAGGTCGCTGGCGCTTGCGTTGAGACCCTTCGATGCCTGAATCTGGCCCTCCAGCCCACATCCTCTTACTCCGCGACACGATGTGGATTGAACCCTTCGCAGCAATTCACGTCTCTGACTTCGAAGTATATGAGTCCACGAACATGTAAACGTAAAGTGATTGGAGTGTACGACATGGAAATGAGGGACCCCTACTGGCTGGACTAGTTGACACACCAAATTAGGCCCTGGATTACAACCAGTCTCTAATTCTCCAAGAGCCTGAGGCGGAGTCAAGCAACCTCACCGGCCAATCAGAATTTGTACACTGGACACCAGAGCCTCCAAACCCGAGTCGGAACTCGAGAGCTCAAAGAATCCAAGACTGTTTGTGGGAGGAAAAGAGACCCATCATTGGAAATCTCTACTTTGAAGAAGGGCGACCATTACTAGTTGTGCAGGACGTCATGTCTCGTTTAAGCTCCTTCTGCGCCACGTCAGTCCCCTATTTCCAATGTGACCTTCAAGCCGCTAATTCAAAACAGGGGTGACCGGTTCAAGCGCAGATTCACGTCCTGGGATGTGAGAAAGAATGAGAAAAAAGGAGACAGGAACAACACGTTGAGCAACACCTCCAGGAGGGCGGGCTGTCACCGCAGACGAGTTTATAAGCGTCCGACCAATCCAAAACGATCTTTACCTTCTCAATACGCAATTCACGCCGTTGCATATCCCTTGGTTGCCATCTCACAGCCGCATATATACCAGGTCTCCGCTGCTGTGATTGATTCCGCACGGCGTTTCATCCACGGTCTTTTTCATCGGACACATCATACTTGGACATGGGGCGAGTTTCAAATGATACCACCCGGCGGGAGCCAGGACACTTCTGAGCTTTGGACAAAAATTCTCGACAAGACTCAGACCATCTCCATGCTCCTACAAACGAAGGGCGGGCACCAGAAGCAGTGGGAAAGCAGATCCAAACACCCCTCCCCGGAAAAGCATCGGTCGTTCCATCAAACCTTTCGAGTTCTCCACCAGATCTACGCGGAGCTCTTTGTCGTTGCTCGGTACCCTACGCCGAGTGCTATACAGGGCTTTTGGGAGGTCTGTCAATCAGTTCTGGGGACTGTGTCCCAGAATGAAGACCACAATAGAAATTAACCATACTAAGACTACAATTCAGGGTGCTCATACTTTCTCAGTGTTTCTAAGTCATCTGAAGAAAATGATTTCTGATATGCATGGGCTACATCATCCTTTCACTCAGATACTGAGCTCGCTTCTCGAGATCGAGAAAGAACCTGACAGACTCCGCGACAACATTCGCCTCGGACACGAGATCACGATCCGGACATTCGAGGAGATCTTTTCCAGGAACCATCACAGTGTTCTTCAAATGTGGTCTCGATATCTCAAGAACTACGACAACAAGCGACCGCACGCGAGTCCTTTCTTCACAACCCTCGACCGGGCCATCGAAAATAGCCGTAGCTCGACCTCTTTGCCGGACGGCATCAGACTCTCTCTACTGTACGAGCACACGTTCGCCTCACATTACCACAGCGACGACCAGGAGTTGCGAGTCCAGCTGGCCGGAGAACTGATGCGACGGGCGTCCGCGATGCGCCCCGCAACCGCCCAACCGCAGTACGACCTCGTTTCCAGATCCATCTACCTCGCAGCATCGATTCTGGACGCGCACTACAACTTCATCAGGGACACGGCCCGTTTGCCGAACGTCGTCGATGCGATCGGGTGGCTGCAGCAAGGAGACACAGAATGCCGCGTGCGGGCTGCTGGTCTGTCGAAGAAGCTAGCGGGCACTTATAAAAAGTGCGGATTATTGGCGGAGTGCTCGGCAGAATACAAGAGAGCTGCGAGGATCGGGTCATCGATCCCAGGTATAGGTCCTTGGTTTTTACGACACCGGCTGAGGGGACTAGCGAAAGCATCGAGCGAACGGCTTCACTCCTTGGAAAAGGTCATCAGCCTTTTGAATGGAGAGATTCTGGTTCTAATTCTGATGGGCAATGCCGACGCAAGGTAAATAGCCGGCTGGAGCGGGAGGGAGGTTTAGGCATAGCGGGGCAAGCTGGACTTTCGTGTACTGTTCTATCACACCAGGGCGGCTAAATTTACTTTCTTGGTGATTATTGGCTCTGGGTTCCACCTCTTGATCATTGCCACTGTTGAAAACCGTCATGACAGACGTGGTCCCTTGGAGAGCAGGTTTGAGCTGGACGCACTCGCGGTTCGCTGGACGATATCTCTCACGGTATTCGAGGGAGAGGTAGTAATCTTTGCTCTTATGGGATGGCATTGACCCAGGGCAATAGACGATCCCGCTGAGCTGCCGGTGACTGGTCAGTGAGTTCTGAAACAAGGGTTCTGTGAGACTTACGTCATGCGGTAATTCTGCCCCGGGTATCCCTAGCTGAAGAGCAGCTTTCTGGTGGAGTTTTATGCAGGGAGCTGCTCAAATTGCTGCAGAAGTCCGAGCTGTCGCGTTCGGTTACCTGGCGCTGTAGGTCGTTGGCGGCCGTTCGTGCCCGTGTGGTCAAGTCTGAGACACAGCTCTGCGAGAGGACATCAGAACATGTGAAGATGTCCGTGACGTCGAAGCTGTCAGGGACGGTGAGCCTGGCGGCAATGCTTTCGAAGAAAAGGGCGCAACCGGTGACGTTGGCAAGCTGCAGCGAGGGCGGAGTGCCGAGGCAGCAGGTTCGGTCGAGGATCAGCTGCGTCCTGTTTTCTGAATTACATTCCTCATGCAGACCGAGTGTCCAGGCAAGGGGCTGTGGGTTTATGCTGGTGGTGAAGTTGGCGATGCCAATAGCCTTCAGGGTTGAGTTCCCAATCTCACACCAACGAGTCCTGCGGGCCTGACGGGCATCTGAAGACATCGCAGCCTAAAATTTCTCCTGAAGGGACCTTCAAAAACAGAAACTAAATCAAGATGATCTTGTTGGAAGATGTCGAAGAGTACTTCATCCTGCTGAAGCTACACTTTGAGGGGGGAAATGGTACTTGGTGATGGGGTAAATACAGGATGAACAGTGTGGTGCATAAAGTCTAGATAACTACTATCAGGATCGGAGTCGGCACCAGCATCAACTCCACTGATGAGACAGGAGTTTGGATATTCGACTTCATGGGCCGAGACATCGGGTTTAAAGCAGGCAGTTTCACAACTATCGGAGATAGAGGCATAAAAGACATCAAGGTCACGGCCAGCAAAGAGCTGGGGGCCTGACAGGCGCATTACATCTCCATATCTAAAGGTAGTAACAACGCACTTTGTATTGCTTACATTGCCGTAATCTGGCCTGACGGTCAGAACAAGGCATGGCACGGAGACGTCGGGGACCAATGCGGCGGCTCGTGGTACAGTTCCCAAACCATCATCAACGACGACAACTACCAGCCAAAATGTACCTGGTTTGATGGAGACGTATCCAATGACACCAGAATTGAAGGAATCGGCATCCATATCACCGACTTTACTGCTACAAAAGAGCGCGCTCAATCTTATGCGGAGAACTTTTCAGCTCCGTCCTACATTAGCGGCACCAGTAGCTTATCAAAGTGATCCGAAAGAACTCATTACACCCTTTGGGTCTATAAATGAGCTTTCAGGAACTGAAACTTCCTCCATTCCATGAATCAAGAGGAGGCATGAAGAACCTGATGATACTAGGCTTTGGCGCCGCGATGTGGTCATCCCGAAGATTGGTACACCAAAAACTAGATATCTCGCTGTTCCTAGAATTGTGAGTGGCGGAGACCGAATAATCTCTTCAAGTGAATCAAGCGATGATGGTTCCCCTCCTCTTATTGGATCAGATAATACCACAACTTCCAGCAACGGCGACTGATACAGTGCATATCGGTGGAGTAGCACTAGCGGTACAGTCAAGTCCAGGGATAGCAACAGCAATAGCAGAAGAATACCAACCACAGAGGAGACTGAGCAGTCAGACCGGGACTCAAACGAGGAGACAACCAGCCTCAATGAAGATATACTACTACAACTCCATGAGAGAATATATTGGAAATATCGTCTCAGAATGCTCCGCATTGGGTTTAGCGTCAAATAGTCTATATAGCAGGCACCCTCTCATACCCCTCTCGGGAGACATGCCATCAATCCAGACAATCATCAAATCAACTCAATTTCCAACGGAATAAGCCAACGTTTCATGGAAGGACGATTCGGTCGAAATGACGACCCAAGGCAGAAGTATGAAAGCAGCTACCACACAAAACCCCCCGGACGCAAGAGTGTTGCATTGAAATGACAAAGCCGTCAGGAGGAATGAATCGACTGGCCATGGAGGTCTTCATTAAGACTCTGTCTGGCCTCTGAAATTGCGTCCGGTGTTACCTGCCGGCTGCAGCACCCCCTATATAGCTTCTCCGTGCTACATGTCCCACATGATTGTGTTGGATTGTTGATGAACAACGATGATCCATTGATGATTGGCATGAGGAGGAAGGGCATAGGTGGCCCACCCTCCTTATATACGTAAGTGAGTGACTAAGCTATCTGGTGTTGCAAAAGCAATATGCAAAACACGTGATTTCCAACAGATTGTCATGGGTGTGCCGACACAGCCGTAGAAGAATGAGCCTTATCGGTGCATCTCGCGCAGAGAGGGATCGCTCCACACCAACCGCACCATCAGTTGTGTCTATAAAGCACACTCATCTGCTCTTTTGATATTCGACTAGAGAAGAGCTCGGAACTCTCTGAAGGCGAGGGCAGGCGCTGCTTCTGTACTCAGCTTGAGGGCTCACTGGCATAATCACCCCTCGAGGAGGTGTTTTACGAGTATCTCCGAAGACTCAAGTGTTCATCATCGGTATATCGAACAGATAATGGATTGCTGATGGGAGAAAAGTATTGCTCGGATGGGAAAAAGACAACAGTAAGCGTAGGGCCCTCCACAGTTAACCAACTTCATGCCTTCTCTCGTCCCACAAACTTTTTATCGTTTCCCGTACTGCTGACCAATTTCAGCACTTCCCGTAGTAAGGAAAACATGCGTTTATTACCATACGCATCATGATTGGTCGGTACTGAGGTGTCCGGCAGCCTTGCGGTGACAAGGCTGCAGCTCAGCAGTCGAGAAAACATGAAAGGGAAGTGCTTGTTTCCAGTTTCGGCGAGTTTTTCTTTTTAGATCTACTGCACCATCGATCTACTTTTATGCCACGTTTTTTTTTTTTAAATAGCTTAACGGCTCTACCCAAGCAATTCATGATTCATAATTATACCGTCGAATGGCTAGAAAGTTTTTTTATATGTCTATCTGTCTCATTTCGATCTCTCTTCTCGTCCTGAATTCCTGTGAACTGACTTACCTAGGCGGGATACTGCCAGCCCTTTGCCTCATCCACAACTCAATATCGACGTCCTGCCGTCAAGCACTAGGTGTATGGCTTCCATATTCGTAGACCTTTGAGGCTCATGGTTAAGATCCTTATATAAAGGCCCGATTGGAAGGAAACTCAGCCATCATGTCGTCCCCAGCCACGCATGCGCAAGGCTACGGTGCTCCGCAAGCCAAGAAAAACCACACAGCCTGCGTTTGGCCGTTCCGATCACGTAGTACAATAACGGTTTCCATCAAGTTGTGTCTCAGCAACTATGCCCCATGACTCCCTTATTGCTTCCGATGGCGGGGCCTTGAGATCGGAATTGTCCCCCAACTCGCTGTCGCACTCCAGAAATTTGGAGAGATCTGTCAGGATGTATGGACCCACAGGTGAGGTGATGTTTAAGCGTTGGTGAATATATTGCTCCAAAGTCTCTGGTGCTTCGTGAGGCTTGGGCCAAGAGTTGTTTCAATGAAGTGATGTTTATGCCATTGATTTTCCGGCCAAGCTTTTCATCCTTGAGCTTACTGCAACTCATATTTATCCCTAAGAATTCTGTTTTCTGAATTTCTTGTGAAACGTTGCGGGTTCCCACCAATGTGGAGATGCGTAGATGGGTTTGTATTGGAAATCACGTGTTTTGCATATTGCTTTTGCAACACCAGATAGCTTAGTCACTCACTTACGTATATAAGGAGGGTGGGCCACCTATGCCCTTCCTACTCATGCCAATCATCAATGGATCATCGTTGTTCATCAACAATCCAACAATTTGACAGCGCAGTCCTTACCAGCTCCATCAAAAGAGTTCATTGCATATCGATGAGCATGCTTATGAGTGCTGTCATGAAGTTTTGTCGCATATTTAGGCAAGTTCTTGCTTCGACAGTGGCAAGGACTGGGGTCTTTTCCGGGCGCGCATGTTCAGGGAGGAAGTGGTGTAGGATAAGCCAAGACGGCACGCTGCCCCACATCCTGCCCATGTTCGTCAAATAAGACCCGGAGTAGTGATGTATTCCATCCAATATTCGCGAAATGAAAGATGATATAGTGGCTCAAATGGAAATTAGGGAAGGTAGTTGATTAAGAATGCTGAACGCGTTCGATAGCCGGTGGATTTGCGTGCTGGAAGGAATATATGAACATTTTCCCTGCATTCCAGCAGCACGTCACACGGCTTTTGCGGATGGGATTCCAAAGGTAAGTACGATGCGTGGGCCCTGCCTTGATAAAGGGTCGACGAAAAGTAGGCCTGGATCACGATGTTGCTGCGGTAGGATTTTGTTAATATATGTCAGTGACACTAGGCACCATGCCAATACTTAAATACTTACATCGAGTCCATGAGTCAGGATCTCCAAATAACCTTTTGGACTATCCTTCCAGACTCCAGACAAAGATCAACAACACCCCACTCTGCGAAAGATGTGCTCAACAGGGAACAAAATTCTGCTTACCGGGGCCACCGGATACGTTGGCGGCACCGTGCTGGACCAGCTCATTAAGAATACAGCACCATCCCTTCAAGGCCTGGCCTTCGACGTGGTCGTACGCGGAGAAGAGCCCGCACGGAAGCTCAAGGACGCTTATGGAGCCCGCGTCAACCCTCTCCAATGGAAAGGACTCGACGACACCGACTCCGTCGCCGAAATAGCCTCCAACTACGACATCATCATCAACACGGGCTCCGGCTTCATCCCCGCCGGCGCACGCGCCTTCGTCGACGGTCTGGCCCGCCGCATCGGCCCAGGCAATCCATTGCCTTGGATCCTGCACATCAGCGGCTGCACGAACCTGGGCGACAAGCCCTTCACCGAGCAGGCGGATCCCGGGCGCGAGTTCGACGACGCCGACGCGGAGAAGGTGTTCGACTTCATCCGGCGCGAGGATGAGCGCGACCCGTACCTCCAGCGCACGGCGGAGGTCGCGGTGCTGGCGCGCGCCGAGGAGACGGGCGTGCAGGCCGTCAGCCTCACGGCGCCGTGCATCTTTGGCGCGGGGACGGGGCGCTTCAACACGGCCGGCCTTGTCGTGCCCGGGGCCGTTCGCTACGTGGTTCAGCATGGGCACGGCTACAAGCTGAACGACACGGCTAACTTTGACTGGGTGCATGTCTTGGATCTTGCTGATCTGTACGTGCTCATTGTGCGGACCATCCTCGAGCGTGAGGACCGCGGCGTGGGCTATATCCCGTCGGGGAGGAAGGGCATTATCTTCCCAGCCGTGGCACGCGTGTTGAACACCGAGATCCAACAGCTCGCGCTGGATGCTGCGTTTGAGGACGGCGTGTTGCCCCGTGAGGATACGCCAAAGGAGAAAGAGATCCGGCAGGAATCATTGCAAGCGGTTGCCGATGAGGTCTGCGCCGGACAGACTTCTATAGCAGAGCGTGGACTGGCTGGTCACAAGGGCATGAAGGGAACAATGGCCAAGAAACTGTTTGGGTGGAGCCCGAAGAGATTGGACAATGCATGGCAACGAGATTTCAAGGACGAGCTGTTTGCATTGAAGGAGGGAAGGAGAAGCAGGACCATGGAAGGCTGTATCGGAATCCGGCAAAAGTAGGTTGAGCAGCGAGGAAAGAGAAAGGAAGCGAGCTAAATTTCCGTGATTGGGCTGCGTCTATACTTATCGTTGTCTTCTCTGAAGTTCGGGTGTTCCCGCCCCCACGTCTGTAAGCGTGCTTACTTTCTGTGTAGCTAGCACTGCCACGCTTCAAACCACTTTAGACTGCGGAAAGGGGGCCGATCCGGGGGGGCTTGGGCTTTGGGGCTGCCTCGTCTAATGGCTATTGGCTGCTTTTCGCTTGACACAGGTCGCAGGCTGCGGATTGTGGCGCCTCCGCCATATTGCTTAAGAATCGCAAATACCCGCACGAGAGTAGACACTTGCTTTCCTTCGCCTTCCGTCTCATCCATACCGTGTCCATGAAGCTGAAGAGACCCACTTGCGCACCTCAGAGGAAGACACTAGACAAGTATTAATACCTTCAACAGGGAGGAAGAATATACAGAGGAGAAGGGGGAAACCGGTCCTGTTTTACACTCGCCATCTCATCATTCTCCGCAAAAATGGCCTCCACTCGTCAAAAGACTTTCAGACTTCGAGGCGTACCTCTAGGCCGCAGCAAAGCAGATACAGAAACTCTGCTCAAACACGCAATGAAGCTGGACGACTCAACCGAAATCACAGTTCGCTCCCTCGCACTTGACCCGCAGCGGCGAAAAGAGCAGGTCGCCACTCTAGACTTCTCAAACACACCATCATCCCTTCGAAGCCATTCCGGTCCATGGATCTTCCCCATCGCCGACGACGATGCCGTCCTCACCGAGTCCGCACGAGACCTGCGGACGCTCACGCTCGACACTGCGTTCGACGGACTGACGCCGCTGCACTCGGACAAAGATTCCAACTGCATAGTCGACTGCGTGGCTGTGACCGGTCTGAATGCGCACGCGTTCGGCTCCTTCAAGGCGAGAGGGGGCTCGTTCATGTGGCTGCGCGACAAGCTGCCGGACGACTTCCAGCGCGCGCGCATCTTCACCTACGGCTACGACACGCAGCTGGTAGGCTCCGACTCGTTCCAGAGCATCTCAGACCTCGCCACCTCGTTCTGCCACACGCTGCACGCGATGCGGTCGCAGCCTGGCGGGCGGCGGAGATCGCTCGTGATAATGGCGCACAGCCTGGGCGGGATACTGGTGAAGCAGGTTTGTATAACAACACTCCTTTCTCCAGAGATCAAACTGCACTAACAGCCACCCCCAGGCTCTCATCCAGATGTCCGACTCGGCCGAAAAGTCCTACAGAGACATCCTGCACCGCGCGCTCAAAGGCATCGTCTTCTTCGGCGTGCCCAACCAAGGCATGAACATCTCCTCGCTCCTGCCCATGGTCGGCTCCAACGCCAACCTGCACCTCCTCAGCACGCTCGGCGACAAGTTCAACGCGACCTTCCTGCACTCGCCCTTCCTGCAGGACCAAGCCCAGCGCTTCCAGGCCATCCTCGACCACGCGCCCCCACACCACCCCTTCACGCAAACGCGCGCCACCCCGCTCGTCTCCTTCTACGAGACCAAGCTCTCGCCCACCGCCGTCGAGGGCGCCGACGGGCAGTGGCGCATGGCCGGCCCGCCGGCGGTGCTGGTCAGCAAGGAGAGCGCGACGCACGGGCGGCCGTACGGGCACGACGTGGTGCCGGTCGACAAGACGCACTCGGAGCTGGTCAAGTTCGACGGGCCGGGCGACGCCGTGTACGCGCTGGTGCTGCACCAGCTCGTCGGCATGCGGCGGCGCGGCGCGTGGGACCGGCTGCACGACAGGGCGCGGAGAGCGCTGTGGCGGGCTGGTAAGTTTTTTCATTCTGGTCGAGTGGAGTGATGGGTTATTTTTTTTTTTTGCTGACGTGAGTGTGTGTGTCTGCAGGGACGATCTTGTTTTGGTTCGTTTTTGCTGTGGGGGTGACGCTCTGGCTGGGCGCTTTTGGGAGCATGCTGTTTGGTGCGGTGTTGAGACCATCCAAGCCGGAGAAGCCGCAGGAGACGCAGGAGCCGCAACCCGAGCCGACGTGGCAGGATATGGTCTGTCAGAAATTGCCGAATTGTGTCCCGGGGTTTACTATCGTGACTTGGGAAGATGGGACGCAATGGACATGTCAGCGTTGTTAAGCACTTTTGCCGTTTTCGACAGGGGCGGCCTGATGGGTTAGTTTCGCAGTAACTATACTGTATGCCTAGGTAGAGCTTGTAACTGTTGCTTACTTGGGTTGGCACCGAGGCGCAGAATTGCGCAACACCTGATTTACGCAGAGGAAACATTGCTTTTTGCGAAGTGTATGTGGAAATACCCTTAAGGTCTGCGAAAAGACGACGAATCACTATCTGATTGGTTTGCCGTATCTTTATTCGCGCAGATAGAGAACGTGTTCCCGAGAGACTGGGCCAACCTAGCGGTTGCTCTCCAGCTACCAGACGTTGGACATACCAAAAAGGCTGTGATCCTGCGTGGTGCCCAAAAAAGCAAATCGGTAGCCACTTGAAACTCACAAGGACCTGTACATACGGAGGGATAAGGTTAAAATTAAGTAGTCCCTGTTACCACTCAAAGCGATCGGATGGCGTTTGCTGTTACACAATATTCCGACGAGCCAACCAGTCGCAGGATTTTCCTCGTGGTTCGGATGATGTGTCCAATTTCTAGAGAATTGATCAGCATCAGCTGTTGAGGCATGTTTGCGCATCTCCGCGGCTATCGGTTAGGCAGTTGCTCCAGTAGACTTCATTGGACACCACTAGTGCTACAGCATCCAAGTCACGATTCATAGGATAGTTGGAGTCTCTTCGAATGCGTTCGTCAGCGTCGATCATCGCCATACACGTCTACATGATTGTTCTGACTACTGTGGAAAAATAAATGTTATTCGTATTTAAGCTTGCGTTGGATTTGTGATTGTTTTTCAGGTTGCCGTTCCGCTCCTACTAAGCTTCAAGATAATGATGATGTCGCTAATGGTCAATAACATCTTCTCTTAAAGACAGTGACTCGCTTAAGCTTGAACTTGCTGATCTCTGAAGATCGGAAAATTCCCCAATAGATGGGTGACCCCATTGGAAGATCATCTTCTAGGCGGAAGCGAAAGAGAGCCAAGCAAGTAGCACAAGCGGATCGACGGTGCTGGGCATTCAGCATGAAGACGATCATCAATCATTACTGGACTGGACTGGAGAATGCATCTGGTCCAAAAAAAAAAAAAGGAAAGGAAATGGCACTCTCAGCGCTCTTCCATGTCTACTAACCTTGCATGTGAGGTTGACAATCCAGCACGAACATTTTCCGTGTCTGCAGCGAATACATTTCGGTAAGCGCCTCGTCTCATGGAACAGCCTAACATGCAGACAGCAATCCGAGTTGGCGCTGGTTCTACGACTGATTGAGCTCCTGCATAACAATCCGCCGGGCCAGATAAAGTGCGCGACTCAAGTCAGTCAGGCCAGCAGCTCGACTGAGCTGTTATTTCCACGGCGAAAACACGGGGAACATCTTTGACGGGCGGTCCGGCGCCGGTCCGGGCACGGTCCGGCCATGCGAAGTCGAGCAACCAACTATCCGGACGCAAACCAGCCAGGAGAGCCATGAAATGTGCGCCCGCACGACCGCGTGAGAACCTAAATGTTCTTTTCAACTCGCCGCCACACCCGACCAAACTCGCATGGCGCTTCGTCGGACGAGAGGGTTGATGAAACGGCATTCGTGCACGCGTTCTTGGCGAAATCGTCTGACACGTCCAGCGCGGGCCTCAGGAACCGGACGAAAGATCCTTTCAAGCCTTTGACGCCGCTCGCGGGCACGGCCGACTTTTATCTGGCATACTGTGAAATTATCTCACCGCTGGGGCGGCGGTCAGCCAGCCATTCATTGCATGCGAAAGTGGGTACGTGCGACATGGAGGTGCGGAGCCGCTCATCCGGACGTCCGGCGAAGGATGAGGCGTTCGCAATATTCGGGACCGTTGAGAAATGTGATGCAACTGTTGAGATCCTGTTGATTGAAGGCAATTGAACAACACGAGTCCCTCAGGCATCAAGTTCGCTGGAGGCCGGTAGCTTTGCCGTTTGGTGTGGAGGGTGGAGAAAGAGCGGAGGGCTCAACCATGGCGCCAAGCCGCATTGCTTCGGGCTATTGCTTAAGTCCATAAGTCGGAGATAGTCATGCGGTATAGTCGAGCTGGAATTATTGGAATTGAATCAGTATTGGTGAACTGCACGGAAAGTAGACTGTTGGGGGTATCTGCATGAGTTGGAGGATCGGCCTTTGTACGGCGGTTTTAGGGCCATGAGGAAGCTTCAGTCGAAATACGGGCTATTGAGACCAGGAGACCCCAGCTAGCTGGGTGTGGTGGTCTGAATCGGTCGAGAGGATGTGTAGGTTGCCGGTTAGAATTGGAATAGAATGGCGGTCTAAGCTTAATGCACGACAAGCACGACCAAAACTACCAGACCCGTCTGAAGAAGTAACATCGCGAGTGTTTGCGAGCCAATGCGAAACGCAGGACCGAAGCAATGGATGCTTCCCGGGTGTTTGCCCATGCGCGACCCGCAGCATCCCGTGCAGACAAGGCAATGGATGCCGACCCAAGCAGAAGGGGTGAACGCCGTGGCATGACTGATTGGGACAAGCTTTGGCACGTTTCCAGATCGTAAGGGAAGTAAGCCATGTGCCAGCCGTCATCGAAGGGTGGAAGCATCCAGACCCCGCGCGCCGGGATAGGCGGGCGGTACTCATGCACCTGCGGAGACGAACGGACTCGGCGGCGCCGCCAAACTCTCTTGAGGGCCTGATGATGAATGACGGCGGGCTGCCCAGGAAGCACCGCCATGATTTGCGGCAAGGGACTTGAGAAGGAGGACTGCTGCTAATAGCGCTGGACACTAAATGGCCAGCGTGACTGCTGCGGAGAGTGGCGTGAAGGGATGGTCAATTGGCGCGTGGGTACGCTTCCCGACGAGGCCGACTGCCAAACTGGAGGCTCGAGGAGGAGGCCGGAGGGGGGTTCCTGCATTGTGCGAGGGTGAAGGGACTCTGGTTGGCGGTAACGACTCAGCTTGACGCGGCTGACAGCACTCGGCCGGGGTGCGGGACGTGGCGCGTCCGGCGCATTTGCCCTTGGCCCGAACATATCAGAGCGCACAAAAGCTTGGCGTGCGGGATGGCGTCGAGTAGGGCGTCGCACTTTGTTGCGGACTAGAGACGCGTTGGCTTGAGCAAGCGCGGAGCACTGCAATGCCGAGGCCAGGTCTGATGGCGGTGGTCTGCTGGTGGGAGCGCTGATCCATTGGGGACGGCGGGACGGCAGATTTCCAGCGCTCAGGCGGCGATCGCGGAGCTGGTAGCGGTGGAAGGGCGAGGGTAGTTCTCAGTGATGCAAGCCATGGGCGCTTGCCTTTTTCCCCGCATTCTGCTAAACGCGGATCGCGTGGGCCTAGCGATGGGAGCCCCAGCCTGCGCCGCCCCAGATTCGACCTCCGCAAACCCGGCCCTAGCTTGCCCTAACCTGCGTCTCCTCACCAACCGCCGCCCCCGAGTCGTACGCCTCTGTTGTCGCCAGCAGAACCCATCGAGGATCCGCGAACCCTTGCTCCGGTCTCCACCCCTAGTCTCTCTCGGTCTAGCCCAGCTTCCCCGCGTGGAAATAAGCCGGCCGTTTGTCGTCTGGGGTAAACTATGGCCGCCGAAGGCCTCGCTCAGTTTGAAAGCGTCGTATGCTGCTGCCTCCTGACTGGACCGCTCAACGCCCCGGCTAGTTCGGATCGTCCCAATGGCTGAGAGCGCCAACCGGGCATTGGCTTGAGATCAGTCCGATAATGCTGCATGATCAGCGTGAGAGAGCTCTGACCCTGCCGCTTCACCTGAGCAAAGCCTGCCCTGCCGCGCGAGCGAGGACCTCTGCGTGCGGAGCCGGAGCTCGACCCTCTCCACAGCAAGCCCGTCGTATATGAGCAGCCCCCTTCCCGCCCCTTCCGCCCTCCCTCGGTCGAGATCTCATACTTCCAATTTGTTGGGTACTTTGTTTGCCGTCAGCCACTCTTGCCTTGCTCTTCCTTATTCAGTTCCAAGATACCCACATCCACCATGGCAACTGAGCACAGCTACCCGGCCGCCACAAATGGCGATGCACCCCTTGAGAAGGACTTCAGCCAAAGCCAGAATGGTTTCCACAACGACCACCTGGGTGCCCACGTGGGCTCTGACGAGGCTCTGCGGCGCATCCGGACAGCCGGCAGCATTTCCATTTCCCCTGAGCTCTTTGAGAAGATCTACCTCTCGCCCCAGAATCAGGTGAAGGGCGATTTGCGAAAGACCGTCGGTAACCCGACTCCGCTGTAAGCTTCATCCTCGGTCCCTTTCGTGATTCCGCTGACCCGATGCAGTGCCCTTGTTGGCTTCCTTTTGTCGCTTTCGCCGCTTAGCTGTATCCTGATGGGATGGAGAGGAGCGGGTGGTAGCGGAGCCTCCGGAACCGCGACCTACTTCTTCTTTGGTGGTATTCTCATGCTCCTAGGTGGCCTGGGCGAATGGATTATCGGCAACACCTTCCCGTTCGTCGTCTTCTGCTCCTTCGGCGCTTTCTGGCTGTCCTTCGGTGGCACCCTCCAGCCCTTCTTCAACGCGTATGGGGCATACTCCAGCGACCCCAACAACCCAGCTCTTGGACTTGAGACGGTTGGATTCAATGCGAGTTTCGGTACGCCCTTTCAAGATAACCTCAAGTTTCATTTGCTAACAGTCCTTCCTCAACAGCATTCTTCCTACTGGCGATGGGTCTCCTGTGTTTCATCTACCTCATTCTGGCTCTCCGGACCAACATTGTCTTCGTCATGATTTTCGCAACTCTGGTCGTCGCTTTCTCATGCCTGGCTGGTGCTTACTGGCAATTGGCCAACGGGAACATGTCCATGGGCCACGACCTGACTGTTGCGGGGGGTGCTTTCACGTTTGTGACGTGTGCGTGCGGCTGGTGGATTTTCTTCGCCATCATGTTGGCTGCTCTGGACTTCCCCTTCCAGCTTCCAGGTAAGGAATGACCAGGCCATCGTTAGCGGCGCTTACTAACTTTTGGCGTAGTCGGTGACCTGTCGACTATGATCAAGGGTGCTAGTGAGAAGAGGAGGCTGGCTGAAAGCAACGTCTAAGAACAACGTCAGTGTTCTGGTCATTGAAATGTTTCGACATGAACGAAGGTATGAGCCTCAGATATAATGACCGGAGGGATTGGATGTGTTGTGAAGGGGAAAAAGAACAAGAAATGCCCGTCGAGGCACAGATTTGTCAACTTGTAAATACGCACCACGAGTAGTTTTGCTCATGGCTCGAAATATGTTTTTGTAATGACTCTTCTCGGTAGTCTTCTTCCATGCTCTTTCCAGTGATCTGTGTCACATCACAAGCGACGGACTGGCGCGTGCGTGATTCGAGAGAGGGTGCAGGACCGCTCGGCTCATATACTGATTGATTTCTGATCAGTCATCGTGGCAGTTCCTGCCGAGGTGACAGAAATTATGCCGTGTTTGGTGCGTGGTTGCGGCATCGGTCGGGAAGGGCAACACTAAACGCGCGCCTCAGGCAACGGTCGGAACAGCAACTCGTACGAAGACTGTTGAAAGAAGACGGACGGGTTTAAAAAAAGAGTGAAGAGGAAGAGGAAGAGGTCGCAAAAGAGATGGGTTACGTTCCTCCGCAATTTGATCATCTGGGGCATCCGGTCCACAGAAAAAAGTGGCCCTGCAGCTGCTCAGTCGGGAAACCTTCCTTCCCTCTATGCGTTACCATCCACGTGATTCACATCGCCCCTCCAAAACAGGGTAAGCATAAAGTAACTTCAATTGCAAGCGCAGGCATGAAACACACGTCCTGGTCATCACCTATCGCTTTCGTGTGTGTTCCTTGGCCCAGCGCGGACAGAGGAGTGAACGGCTCAAATCACGTGCTCAAAGGATCTCGCCTGGCTCGCGAATCCTTCAGTCGCCAACACCTCCAAGCAACCTCACAGCTCGCATATTCACTTGCTCTGACGCTATTCACACTGTCTAACAACATGCTTCCGGGACACAAAACGCGCGTGCTGTCGCTGCCGCAACATTCGGCCTTCCACCAGCAAGGATACCCGCCACGATTCAGCGCCCGCGTTTGATCATTCGAGCTCCAGCATATCTGTCCTCGTACCCTTCGCGACCTCACTCACATACAGAAGCCGATGCCCATTGCCGATGCCCAGCAGACATCAAGCCACTTCCAGCCATGGTCGGACATGCACTGACGACGCACGACGCAGAAAACTGGAGCCCCCTTCGGCCCGCTCTCGCCTCGTACGGACAATCTTCCACCGTTCCCCAGCTATCCGGTGCTATTTTCGACCTAATCCGTCCGCTGCCAGCCGTTTGACTGTTACCGAAATGCTATTTCATTTGTCTTGCCGATTTCTGGTGCCGGTCTGTCTGCTCTTCCGACATCACGCCAAACCGACGTCGGAGGTTGCGGATTAACGCCAGCGGATCCCTAGGGTTGGCGCTTGAGGACCGCGTCCAGACCGTTAATGAGCCGTTGCGGCGAGCGCGCGTCTGTTGTGATAATGCAACGTGCATGATCGACAGTTCAAGATCATCCGGACCAAACTCCTTGAACACCTTTATTCTCCGACTGAAGCCCACTTTCTTCACCCCCTTCATGGCCCACCCATGAATCATGGATGCACATAACCTTACTTCATGCAGGTCTCGTGGTGGAGCTTGCTAGCAATCAACTTCCCCCTTCTCTCGTAGAGCTAGCCGTCGGCGTCCGTGGCACGGTTTGCGGTGTGCTGACATCGGGAATTGAGGTCGGAGAACGCGAGCTGCTGGACAGCTACACTTGGTAGCCTGGTCCCTTCCGCGAGGGAGCTATGTCCGTCTCTAGCCACGAGCTCCTGAGCTCGTGGTGCAACGGCTGCTGTCCCGCGCCGCATCTACGTAGAGAATAAAGCTGATTATCTCCCCTGCTCTCACTGTCTTCATCCTCTCTCTTTCTCTTTGCGCCCGAACCTCACGAATTGTCTCTCCTCATCACCATCCCTCACGAATTGTTCTTGAAAGACGCAAAAATGTTCCGCCCTGCCTTCGCCGCCCTCAGGCCGCAGGCCTCCCGCATCGCCTCTTCCGCCCTGCGCCGCGAGGCCCCGCGCGCATTCTCGACTTCTCTCCGTCACCAGGCAGGAGGTGGCCGTACGTTCACCAGATCCCGTCACCTTCGCGTCACAACGCCGCTAACGGAACGAACCATGGTCCCAGAACTCTACCCCGTCACCCAGCCACCCCATTGGCCGTCGGAAGCGTCGCGCAACAACGCCACCGGCACCGACGCCGAGGTGCTGGACCGCTTCAAGATCCGCGAGATCTGCGAGGGATGGGGCTGCTACCGCGACGCCGCCGAGTGGGAGAACTACCGGTCGATGGTCCGCATCACCATCCCACAAAAGGGCAATCCGAACTCCACTGACGAGCAACCGTACGCAGTTCCACGATGACGCATACATCGCGACCAGCTGGAAGCAGGGCCACATCGACGACTTCATCGCCGCCTCCAAAGACGTACGCCAGCCCCTCCTCCTCCTTCCGCCCCATCCCTCCCCGCTAACACAACCACCCAGGGCTTCGCGCGCGGCAAGGAGTTCATGTACATCATGCACCGCATCATCGGGCAGACCGTCGACGTGCAAGGCAACCGCGCCGTCTCGAAGATGAAAGTGACCATCACGTGCCGCTTCACGTTCGACAACATCGAGGTCGACAACGAGGCCGAGTGCCGCTTCTTCTTCATGCTCGAGAAGCGCGAGGGCAAGTGGGGCATCAGCTTCTACACGCTGCTGTTCGACAAGGACAAGATGATCCCCGTGCACCCGGGCCGCACCTTCGACATCCCCGAGAAGGAGGTCATGAAGTATCCCTCGGGCTACCGCTACTTGGCGTGGCTGGAGGACCAGATCAAGACGCCGCCTAAGCTCGACCTGAACTCGCACGGCCCAGAGCGCGATATCTTGTACAAAAAGTGCAAGGACTGGCTTGAAGGTAAGGTCGTCAAGCCGAACTTGACGGGTACGGATGTGATTGACAAATGGTAAACGATACATGAGCATGAGGACGACTAGGTAGAATAATGTAAAGAGAGATACCCTACAATGTTTGGACATCATATGTGAATGGGCTAATGAGATAATTAATGCAAAGGAAATGCATGACGAGCTGGATCACTTGTCGGAGTGAATTTATGAAGAGACCTAGGCATTCATGCCGGGACGATTACTTAAACTGTGGCTCTTGTATTTGCCTGCGATAACGGAACCGACCTCGTGCTATGAATAGGCACTGACGCGCGAAATGATAAGTCGTAGCCGTTTAACCATTCAACCAAACACTCCTGCCTCATCACCTCCCCTTCCCCCTCAGCGGACTGCTCTCCCACTCGCCGCTCTCCCCCTCTCGATCTCCATACCCATACTCATCCACCCCCAACTCGCTCACCCCATCCACATCATCATCTTCGCCCGGCTGCATCAGCGGACTCGCCGCAATCTTCGGCCGACTCTTAAACACGCTCATCTCATCGACATCCTCCTCGAACAGCTTATCCTTCGGCGTCGCCCTGCCGGCCGCACCTGCCGGATCCCTCTCCTCCTCTTCCATCCTCGTCGCCTTGTCCGCCCACTCCTCAAACAACGGACTAACTTTCCGCGTCTCCCACGGATTCGGCGGGAAGAGGCTTGACCGTCTGCGCTTGCTGTCGGCAGCGCGTTGTTTGTTGCCCGTGACGGTCTTGGAGCGCGCGCGCACCGGCGAGGGCGCGGGGCTCTTCTCCGCCATGGCGAGCATGGTCTGGCGGGTGCGCTCGATGAGAGCAGCAGTCGCGTCGGCTTTGGCTTGCTCCTCGGGCAGGAGGGAGCGGGGCATTGGGGCGGGTTTGGCGGGCGAGGTGGTGTGGCCTTCCATGGTGAGGCGGGTGCGCTCCATGAGCGTGAGGAAGGGTTGGTTGTTGGTGTGAGGCTGTTTGACGGGCGAGGGGCTGGCGGCGTCGATGCCAGCGAGGATCTGTTCGGCGAGGAGGTCCTCGGGGTTCACTGGGGAGGACGGGAGAGACGGAGGCGGAGAGCGGCGACCTGGTGAGGCGGGCTCTTCCTCCACGGGCTGGGGTGAGTGTGGTGTCTCGAACTGGTCGTCCTCCTCTGGATCAGAGCTATACTGCTTATAGGTGCTGCGGTGGTTGAAGGTTGCTCGGGTTGGTGTTGGCTCGTCATCCTCCACATCCGGAGCATCGTCAGGGGCCTGCAGTTTCCCAAGCGGAGAGAACCAATCTGGTGAGATTGGCCTGTTGAAGGTTGGCCGGGATGTTTTCTCAGGCTCTGGCGAAGGTGGTTCCACTGGCCTCGATTTTGCTCTGGGCCTCGAGGCAAAGGTCGGCCTTTGAGTTGGTTGCTGCATTGGGATGCTGGAAGGCTTCGGCTTATGCACGAATTTTGGCGGGGGCCTTCCCGACTTGACTCGAGAAGTAGCTGATATGCCCTCGCGCATGTCGGCGAGAATTGACCCATAGCTTTGTGCCAACTCTGACGAGGGGATGTAGGAAGGTTCGTCTTCGTCTGATCTACGTGATGCGGTCCGACCTAGGCGCAGCTCCTGGTGGCGGTCGAAGGTGAAATCTATAGAGGAATTCTTGGGTCTTGGAGCTTCCGTCGCAGGTTCCTCGGGGCGTGATGCCTGGATCTTCTGGTGGAAGGCCTTCCAATGAGATAGTCTCTCCTCTTGGCCCTTGACCCGCGCTTCCAAATCCTGCAAAAGGCTCTGGTGATGTGTGGTTTCCTCTTCAATCTCCTGGCCCTGCTTGACACGCTCCCAAATATCCTCGAAGGGCATTTGAAATATACCGCCATCTGGCTCCGCCTGTTCGCCTTGCACCATGACTTCTAGCCATTCTGGATTGCCCAGCCAATTATCGTGCAGTATGCGCTTGATATGCGCGGCATCGGGAAGTTCCTTTCCTGACTCCTCGAGAGCCTCCAGCGCTTGGCCGCATCTTTCGTTCCTCTCCACAGCTTCCTCGCTCTTTTGCTCTAAAAGGTCCCCGAAATCCATATATCTCTCTCGCATGTCGTCTCGCCTTCTCAAAACGTTCGTAAGAGCAGCCTTATGGGCGATAGCCAGCGGCAAGAGGGAGGCTTGTTGATTGAGGCTCAAGCTCGTAGCGGTTGCATACTGACGAGCGACAGGCAGGTTCTTGCGCCTGGATGTGGGCTTCGATATCTTCTTTTTCAGCACGGCAGTTGAGAAAACGACCAAAATCTCCATAAATTTGTCCCCCTTGCACTCGTCCAGCATGGTCTTTCGCAAGACGGTCTCTCGACCCAGCACTCCATTTTTCTTCAGATCATTGAGGCAACGGTAGAGTGCGCCACGGAGGTTTAGCGATTGGAGAGGCTCAAGTGGAGGGAAGAAGGGCGAGAGTTTCTGGCAGACATGTAAGCGCACAAATTACAGCCTATATCGCAACGGTGTCGTACCTCGCGCGTGTCTTCGGGATCCCATAGCTCGAACAGGCGGAACAGAGCCCACTCGGTGCACTGGATGCGCTTCTTCTGGTTCTGCTGGGCATCTTTGGTGGTGAATGTCTGGACAGAGATTGCAGGCCAGTCTTCGTAGAGGTCGAATTCGAGCAGGCGCAAGTTCCTCGCAAAGAGGGTAGTGGACGACAGCTGATGCGAACAACCCTTCAGTGACAAGGATTTGGCGGCGGAAGAAGCGTTGGATTGGGTCTGTAAGCCATGGCTAGACAATGGGCGCGACATGCTTCAGCTCTGCCGACGGCCGGAAGCATTGCACGCGCAAGTGGGTGAGGGGCGCGTGTCTTTGTTTGGTCGCGATGCAACGGTGCCTGAGAGCGGGCAGCGGCGGCGTGTGGGCCAATGACAAGGGGGCAAGCACGATGACGGCGGCGGCCGCGTCCCGCCGCATCCCTGCCACAAGAAGCCGCTTCCTTCTCGCGCGCAGAAAGAACCCAAAACAACAAACTTTCCACTCCCAAACCGCCCTTCCGCCAGACTGCCCCTAAAGACGGCATATTGCTCTTGTACACGCTATCTCTCGCCCTCCCACACGTCGCTTGCACCGCGAAACTCTCACCTCCACCCCGCGATCTGCCACAGCCATGGCTCCCCATGCGCCGGAGACAAATGATTCTCCCAGTAAGTAGCACTGCTCCCGAAACCCTGATTTGGCGCGTCGCTGAACCTCGCTGCAGAGCCCACCTCAGGCATAATCTCAGAAAACGACGTCCCGACCACCAAATGGTCTCCAGAATCCGGTATGTCAGGGCTACGGTGAACTCAACCGTGCATGCAGAGAGCTCTACATGAGTCACTCCCCGCCGCACTCCCCAAATCCGTGTTAACCGAGCTGCAGTGCTCGCTGAGCTCCCATCTAGCTTCGTCCCCGACACCGACTCCCCGCTCCCCTTTTTCCACCTTCTCGAGCGCCTCAAGACCACCAAGCGCGAGGGATGGCGCCGCTTCGGTATCACCCACGGCGAGTCCATTTCCGACCACATGTATCGCATGTCCATCCTCACCATGCTGGCGCCACCTTCGCTCTCGTCACGCGTCAATATACCTCATTGCACCAAGATGGCCCTTATCCACGACATGGCCGAGTCCCTGGTCGGTGACATCACACCCGTCGATCCCATCTCCAAGGAGGAGAAGTCGCGGAGAGAGTCTGAGACTATGGACTACCTCTGCAACAGGCTGTTGGGTAAATTCGGCGGAGGTCTGACTGGTTCTGAGATTCGCAAGGTGTGGCAGGAGTACGAGGACAACCAGACGCTGGAGGCAAAGTACGTTCACGACATCGACAAGATGGAACTGCTGCTGCAGATGATGGAGTACGAGCGCAGTCAGGAGGGCAAGCTGGATGTTGGCGAGTTCACCTGGGTGGCTACTAAGATCGTGTTGCCGGAGATCAAGGAGTGGGCCGACCAAGTGTTCGAGGAGCGGAGACAGTTCTGGAAGAAAGTTGGCAAAGAGCCAAGCTGGGGCGGCGATCGGAAGAATGTGGCATAAATGAGCGGTAGATGGTCACTTTGTGTAAGCGGGCGTTCGGTCAATATCTTGGTCTGCTGACTGGGCAGGCGAAGCATTCTTCTTTGTTTGCATATGGCCTTCTGGACGTTTCGGATAGATTTGCGACGGTTGGCAACTTTTCCTTTGCCAGGCATACAGACAATAGATTTGAATTGCCTCATGTTCAGCAGTATCAGTATCTTGTGGGTCCAGTTTGTTGACATTACTTTCTACTACTGAAGTCTAAGCTACTAGTTTTGCCCAGGTAACGTACATGCGGGCCTCATATACTATGAGCAAAATGACTTTACATGTAGATGACATCTTATCCTGTTCCTAAGCATCGAACCTATGATTTCCCGCATCATCGACGACCGAGGCTGAAATCCACATAGATTAATCGAAAGACTTCGCCATCGACACAGTCATGTTTAAAACGGGGAATTGTATTGCTACGATATAAACAAGCCGTCTTTCTTTGATCTTGATCAAAAAGACAGTTTGCAAAGTGGAGAGAGATATCTTCCACGGACCCTCAGCCCGACCTCTGCCTTCCTTCGACCTACCTGCCGAGATCCGCGAGCAAGTCTATTGCCAGCTGACGAAGTGTCGCGAGTTTCATCTGATCATCGGCCGATCACCTGAAAGACGACGCCAACGAATTCGTCGTCACGCGCAACCAGATCGGCGTGCATATCAGCGTCCTCCTCGCGTTCCGCCAGCTGGTCCCCCGAAGCACCCGCATTCGCCTTCGCCAACGCGTGGGTCATCCTCGCACACGACGCGTCGGTGCAACTTGAAACGATGCACCGAACATGTGAAGCAACGCTCTCGTACACCGCCGCCGCCTCCCTGCTCAACCGCGCCCGCCTTATCCGAATGTATGTCCGCACGTCCCAGGAGAGGCTAGCCAGGGACTAAGCCGCCCCCGTGCATCTCACGTACGTTTGGGACACCGACGACGGCGCCATCGCGCCCGACTGGGCGGTGGGGCCGCGAGGCGACTTGAGCAATGTCTTGCCCTTCCGGAGCTCGACCGGCGGGAAGATGGGGCTGTAGTCGAGGCTCCGGGTCAACCGCGTTGAGCTCCACTTGTGCCATGAGCAGACGTTGGTCGAGCTCGACAGGTAACGTTTGCGTCAGTGTTTACGCGTCGGTGAGGGCTGGGGTTGAGGTGGGGGTGGAGGTCTTTGCATTTTCTTCCTGCGTTTTCTTTTGATTTTTGTTTTGGGGTTGTCGCTCTCGTCTTTCCGTGTCTCCTAGTGGTCTCCTAGTCCACAATTACATGCTAGACTCTTCCCATAGGTGGAAATTTCACTTAATCCCTTTAGGTGAGATAAAACAAGAAGTATTCTTGGGTTAGGGTCTTACTTGGGTCAGTTTTCTGGCAGAATCTAGTCTCAGGGGCTACAGCTGAGATGCAGTATAGTAGAGGGCTTGATAGCTTTGGAAGATCGGGCTATATTTGTATCGACGTAGAGATAGTAATGTATGAAATGTTTTATTTTTACAGGCCTAGATAGTCACTCTAAAAGAATATGCTGATGCCCCTAAAACAGCAGCGGTAAAAACACTTAGAAGGGCGTAGGTATTGGAACTCAACTATCCGTGTGATGAGAATCACTATCCAGCAGCGGAGCTATGGGGTAACATCATACCAAGAAGCCCCTGAACAATTCTTTCCGGAGAAGTTTGAAGGCAGCCGATATCCGTCAGACACCCCCAACTGAACGGGAATGTCCAAACTCCCAGTTCTCCGGTCGTACCGACCCTCCGCCATCATGCGGACAACACTCATGTGTTTCGTGCGAGAGAGATAACGTCGTCGTGGTATGTACGTGTGCCAAGCGAGTTTCGGCTGGATTATTGCCCGCATAGAAGGCTTGCTGCAGCGAACGTCTACATATGTAGATGCACACGTGCACGTCCACTCTCTACGCTATTGATTACTTGCAGACTCGCTTCCCCACTACCCATATTCCCGGAACCTAGTGATCAAGCTCCGCAAAGAGTTCCTTCCCGTGTATCGTACCATTCAGCGAGTGAGGCATTTGCTCTGCACGTGTTGTGGTACATCGTGACCCCATTTTTTTTTTTTCAACGCGACGCAGCCTCGCCTTTTTCTGGAACCCCTTCGCCCTTCGTGGAATGACCATCCTGACAGTGCGGGAGGAATGCGCCCGCCTCACCAAGCAAGCCCTGCAGGAATCAGCAGAAATAGGAACAATAACACGAACAAAAATACAAGGGCGAGGGCAAACGAGCGCAGGGGGGTTGAACGGTTGAACCACCCACAAAGAGTCGGTAGAATGTACCTCCCGACTATGCATCCGTGCCCCTGACGACTGGACGGCAAGCGGGCCAATCCGTGTAAGGCTGAAGTGAGGCGAATCGATATAAGCCGGTATCCTAGACCGCCGGTCCACTCTGATTGGTCCCAGGGCCCTAGTAAGTGCAGTGTGGCGCCCGAATTCCGGGCTGCTGTGTAACGGGCACGTCAACCTCGACATGCCTGTTTGATAGGTGAGAGGTATGAGCCATTTACACGGTTTTCCACAAGCTTCTGTTTGGTTCCCTTTCCTGCGGGATTCGGGGAGCGCGAAGGAAAAGGGGGTGTGGATTGTGTGAATATGGATAGAGGTGTTGTTCCGGATGGCAAAGTCGTTGCCACTGCAGGGTGTAGGGCTGACGGGCGAGTTCCCTTATAAAAAAGCAACGATGGGCGCAATTCCATTTGCCGCCCGCGCGAGGCGAACGGGTTGGTAGTAAAAATAAAGCATCTCGCGTTTCAGCAAACATCACCGATGTGGGGCGAACTTCTATGGAAGTGACCGCCGGGAGAGGTTCTACAGAGTGGCATCCCGAAATGCGCAGACTACGGGTTGCTCTCGAGCTACTTTGAGCGTCTTGGAGGAGTCGCTTGGCCGATCTGCGCTTCTCGAACACAACATGTCATGATGCAGAGACGCCCGGTTAAGCGGATGATACATGTTGTCAGCGGCAAACTGGTCTCTCGATTGGATAGGGCACCGGCACCGAGTCGGAGACGCACTGCATTCGTCACGAGGGTCGGTACGGTCCGCATTCTGCATGCTCTCGTCCAGTAAGATACTGGCAGGCTTGGTGTTGTGGTCCTTGTCGGGTTCCGCATTGCTCCAAGTGAAACTCAAGGCGGGTACGCGACTTAGGAGGAAGTGTTTGGGAGGGTTTCTGAATTAAGTTGGATGCCTCTAATAATGAACTGAAAGAGAAAAAAGCCCTGTGACGCTCTTCGAGCTGATTCAGCTTGGGAAAGAATGTCCGCTCGTCATAAGAATACCCAATAGACACCCTACGCGTGGCAGAGAGTTGTACGGCCGTCAGCGAACTAGAAACCACGTTTTCCGAGAAAGACTTGACAAAAAGAAAATGAAGTTGATGAGTGAGTGTCAGAGAGTAAGACCGCATGAACAGTGATGATCACCCTGACTTACTTGCGCCAAACTGTTCTCTTCTCAGGGGCTGTGTGGCAACATTCGCCTCCCAGTAAGCAGCCTAGAGTTGGCCTCCTGTGGCAAACGGAACTTGCGCGTTCCCGTCACGTCCCCGGTGGCAGATGCCCCTGGTGGTTGCAGCCCCGTTCCTCGTGTTCCCTGCTGCACCCCCAAACATACGCACTCCACGCCGCTCGTGCTCAACGACAAGCCATAGCTCTTGGCGAATCAGTAGAACACCTTCACTCTGCCCTCTTCATCCTCTGCATCCACCACCAACGCTCCCAAGCCCTCAACCCGCTCGAATCCCTGCAACCCCGGCCGTCTCGCCGCCTCCGCGATGTCGACCTCCCCACTCACGGCGCAGCAGAACACAGTGCTCCACCCATTCAACGCCGCGTTGTGGTACGCCCTCGCCACGCACGCCTCCCTGCTGCCCACCATCTCCAGCTTATACACCTTCTCCTCGCCCCTGCCGCCCGAAGAGCCCGGCCGCCCCGACGGCGGTGGCGGCGGGTACGGGCCGTAAGCCTCGAGCGCCAGGTCCTCGTCAACCGCCGCCGCCGGCCGCAGCCGCGGCGCCTCCGTGACGAGATAGAAGGTCAAGAACGCGGCGTCGATGGCGCGGCGGTTGCGCACCTCGCAGGCGGCGCCGGCGCCGCACTGCGCGTCGGCAGGGCCGTCGCCGCGCGGCAGGCACCAGCAGCTGCGGGCGCGGTTCGCGGCGCCCATGACGTCGCCGACGCAGACGCGGACGACGTCGGCGCAGGCAGGGCGCGGCGCCTTGTTGTGGTTGTTGGCGCCGGGGCCGGGCATCTCGGGCGACGCCAGGCCGGCGGCCTCGAGGGCGCAGTGGCGCCGCAGCTCGACCGCGGGCGGGCGCGCATACCAGCGGTCCGGCTCGGCGTGGCGGAAGAGCCAGAGGTGGGCGTGCAGATCGAAGGGCGTGGCCGCGTGGTGCGTCAGCGCGGCGCGCCGGTTGAGCCCGCCCACGGGCAGGCGCACGATGCGCTCGAGCGGCGGCCGGGCGTTGGGCGGGATGCACGGCCGGAGCTGCGCGGCCGAGTCGACGACTTCGAGGTCGTTCAGGCCGACTCGGCGTCTGCGGGTTGGTGGTCCTGCCATGTTGATTGGGGGTGGCGGCGGAGGCGGTGGAACACCCGCAACGGGAAGGCCGTTATGGTATTGCATTGGTGGTGGTGGTGGTGGTGGAGGAGGAGGAGGAGGCGGCGGTGGCGGTGGTGGTGGTGGACATGGTCCTTGGACAGGACGGTTTCCATAGTTGTGGATAAAAGGATGAGGTGGTGGAGGAGGGTTTCGAAAGGTCATGGGAGGCAGAGGTGGAAGTGCTGGTGGTCCAGACTCTGGTCCCATGTGATAGGAAGTGGCGGTATCGAGCTCATCTTCTAGTTCTGAAGGCGGATTGGGCCGTTCAATGGGTGGCTTCTCCGACAAGGTCGTGTCGTCTGCAATGCGTTGCTGCTCTTCAACGATCGATGCTTGGATGGAGTTTTGCTGGTTGGGATCAATTGATGATTCATTCCCCTGCTCGTCATCCTTGTTGTCTCCCGACTTTTCTTCCAGATGATAATCATCAGGGTTGCGCTCGCCCGCCTTCTGATCATCGTTGGGTGAATCTTCCAATTCGCCGCCATCAGTTTCCAGCTTAGCCTCACGATCGGATGACGGTGGCCTGTCATCCTGATCCGAGGACTCCGCAGGATTTCTGTGTCTGACGGGCAGCATGTTAGCTGAGTGAGAGTCGGTAAAGGTCAAATCTATGGGAGGATTGGGGACGCAGTTCCAGTCAACAATGACAATGTCATTGAAATCATCCATTGGACGACAGAGTTTGCGCTGAGGAGGGTGCTGAGGAGGCCTGTGGGCATTCAAAGGGCGTGGCTAGACCTTATAATAAGCGCGAGAGGCAAAGACCACAGCAGCAGGCGGAAACAGCAGCCTTGATGCGGGCTCGTTCAGGCGACCAGCAGCGTATTCGGGGCTCTCTGGTAACCAATGGAATCTTGAGAGACCATATATTCGGTCGCCTACATCTGTGAAACGGGCGAGAGGCAGGCAACGGGGTCAGCATGCGTCTGCCGCTGCCGCCTCATCTGTAAGGGTCAGTCCACTGCACAAGCAGTTTCCCACATGGCACAGGACACGAGACATTGGAAGCACAAAGGATAGATAGCTCACGCAAGAGCATGCAGTGCGAAATATGGAAAAGCCGGCCCGTCAACCTTCTTGCTCGAGCACCCTTAAATAGTGCAGCACAATGAGCTGGCGGTGGCTGGAAAAAAACACGTCAAACGTTCCAGATACTGTAAAGCTGCGCGGAAAAACCTACGGAAGGCAAGACGGAAAGCCAACCTTAATCCAAGCTGGCGGTCGGTACCATGCGTCGGACCGGCCGCCGCGGATGGGTGCAGGGGAGAGGCGGTGTGAAAGGAAATCCCTGCTGGTGCTTCTTAGCATGCTTTTTTCTGGTACGCTACCGCAGCTTGCTTTTTCTGCTCTAGTATCTGCCGAGCACCGTAAACTCGTGGTTTAGACTTGGAGATCTCGCGTGGCACTCTTGCCCACATGTTTGCGGAGGTTCGAGCATGGGGTCTTCTTGAGACAAACAACTCGTTACCTCGCACAGTGAACCACAAGAGGTCGTCTTTCAGGATGTAACACTCCGCGGGATAGCTGTACACATCAGAAAAGTGAGGCGGCAAATTCCAGGCGGTTACAAGAATGCTCGTGGTCCTTTCTCAGGTTGATCAATCCTACGACCTGAGCCGTGAGCTCGTCTCCAGGAGCAGACATAGCGATCCATACTTCCATTGCCTTCCCGCGCCGCATCGCGTCAGACACGAGTGGGTCCCGAAAAAGAAGCCGGCGATAATAGAATGCACGACACGTCAGATGCCTCATGGTCCCGCGTTTCTGGGAGCCCCCGGGCCAACCATAGAAATAACTCTCGAGCTTCTAAACGCCATCGAGCAAGCACTGGCTGTAGTAACCCATTTCTCGCCTTAGCCGAAGCTGGAACATGAGGCTGCGGATAGGCACGAAGAAGCGGAGTGAGAGGCCAGGTGATGGACACGTCATGGCCACCGGTCTGTGAGTTGGGGGCGTACAAGCATCATAGAAGCCTCTTTCGCATCTCTACTCGTCCATGGCAAGAGTAAAAACCGGGTAGTGCGCCCGAAGTCTGAGGCCGGATGACTGGGTCGCGACTGTTGCCTTGTACCGCAGATCACCATAACGACCGAATAGAACGCGCTGGAAACCATCTGGCCAGATTCTCACAGCAGGCAGCTAGTGAGGCTACCATTGGAGGCTTGGAGCTGACTCGAGAGTGACCAGAATCTCCGTTGTGAGGCGTGCCTTGGCCGGGGATGGCGATGTCCGAAGGGTTGGCGAGGCACCGGTGAAGCACTTGGCCTGTAGATTTTGCTGTGCCTCTGTCCTTGCGCAGCTGTGCCGGGTACTGTCAAGAAGAGGTGCAGCTCTTGGATCTGGACCGCGTTCTGCTGGTCCCTACATGCACCGAGAAAGTAAATCTGACCGCGGTAGTCCCGACACGACCGGTGAGCATATAGTGAGGCCCTCAGCCTTCATTACTGCAGCGTCGTTGTGTCCTATACCGTCGATGAGGCTGGTAAAACACGGCACTGGGCTAGGAGAGACACCGGGCGCATTTCGAGCTGGCGCAAAGAAAAGGGGCAACGCGGAATGTTTGCCTCCCCCCTCAGCTTCAGAGAAACAAACGACTGCCAACGAAGCGAAAAGAGCCTCTCTGGTGCGCATTGCCTTGGAGCTTCTTTCAGCTCTCGTCCCGATATGAGCTGAGTTGCAATGGGAGCACAGTTCTATTGGCCAGCGTCCTGCGTCGTTCAGCTGGGCAAAACGTTGCCACTCACTTGATGGTCCTATGACTGATTCCAAGCTCTTTATTGCTCCGATTCAATGTCTTTCCAATTCCATGTGTCAGCCTTGAGTTCACAGGAGTTCGTCATGTCTTGAATTGGCATGTACACATCCAGGGGCGATGGATCTCTCTTCGTCGGGTAAGTAGTGAGACAGGGTGGGTGTTCTCACGACTGTAAGCGGGAAGTTTCGACAAGGACGAGGCCAGGAACGCAGGCAATGTTGCACAGGGAACAGGGAGAAGAGACGGTACTGATGTCACAGGTATAGGTACAGGTGTGGTTGAATGAGGCTCTAGGATTCTGTGCGTGCCTTTTTTGCCTGGCGCGGCCAGCTCGGCCCGGTTACACAAAAGGCATTCTGCTATGCTGACGTAATGCCGATCATAGCCATACAAGCATCTTGACAGTATTCGCACGGCGATGATTCGTTGAGAAGTTGTTCCACACATGGCAAAGTACAGGCCATTGTAATGCATAGCAACGCTAATTTCAACAGCACTCACGCGAGGTCGGAGCATTTGTCAGGACGTACGCTTCAAGTCCTCTTGTGCGGCCTCAATACTAGTAAGGCGAAGTAAGTGTTTTGCTGCCAGGCCTTAAGGCGACAGAACGATTCAACATATATTCACATGATCCTCCCTTCTTGAGTCGCTAAACGGAACACACCCATTGCAAATGAAAAAGCGGTTAGGAGCCTCAACTACCCGCAGAGAAGAATGGCTGTAAGCATCCGATAGAATCTTCCTTGCGGGATACGAAGAAATCCACTGCCCATTTCGTCTCGGACTAGGACGTGAAAAGGGAGGTCTTTGCGTGAAGAGCATTTCCACCGACGACCAGCATGGTAAAGTTCGCCAATATAGCAACATTGCTAGGGCAGGTCAGTCAATTCAATGCAAGCGAGGATCAAGGGGAGTACATACAAGAACATGCTTCTGGCGGTGCCCTTGCCCTGCAAGTACGCCCACTTGTAGCCTGAACGGCTGAGGAACCACACGAGATGGTACAGGTTCTGGTACCCGGGGGAGACGCCGCCGAGCCACCCAACCAAGGTTGCGACGAGATAGAGCGGCATGTTCTCGGCAAGGTTGGCTGCGGCTCCCTTGGAGCGAATGATCTTGGTGCGCTTTTCAGGACTGACAACGCCCTTGTCCTGCTCGGCGTGATGAATAAGGGATGCCGGGTCTTTGTTGTTTTCGCCGAGGAGCCTGGTTGAATAGTACATGCGAGGGGTTGCGACGATGTTGATGCCGTAAGTCAGAATGACCGAGAGGATGGGTGTCGGAGGGGCTCCGAAGGGCCTGAGGGTAGAGAAGAGGCCTGGGGAGGCTGAGGTCGCCATGGTGGATAGATTGGCAGTCAATTCTGGGACTGAGGGGAATTAATTGATGATGAAGCGCGATGGAAGATGGGCGCCGACGGCTCATATACATATATTTGAATCGCGTAAATGCGTCATAGCTTTCAGCCCCGGTGCGGGGAGTGAAGGATGCGGCGGCGTCCCACCACAGTTACGACCCCGTTTTCATCTCCATCCGCTTACTTTCTTGGTGCTACGTGGCGTGATATCCATAGACCGGTTTGCTGAAACGCACGAAAGAGCAGCAGGCGGAGGAACAGACAGACCGTGTGCAGCTGTGGCTCCATGGCTGCCTTGACGGCTGACGGTCGCGCCGACCGCCGCAGAGCATCGATTGCTGCATTCTGCGACTCATCCGGCGCGCCTGGAGCAGTAATATGGACAGATCATCGAGCAAAAAGGTCGGCGTGAGCATGGTTTTGAGACGAAGCAAGGAATCGATCACAACATGGCAGCAGGGCGGGCCGATCACGTGCGCGAGGCGGCGGCGATTCATGCCACTTTGCGGCTTTCTGTGGCCAGGGTGTTGCCCGAGACGCATCGGGCTGAACACCATCGCCAAATCGCCATAACCTGCATCCAGTCGCTCCCAATCCGCCCCGCACCCACCACCTCCCTCCACGTACCCCGAAAGCCCGCCCGCGCCCCCGCGCATCCCTCACCATGGCGGCCACCAAGCAAGAGTCGCAGAAGATTTTCGAGAAGCTCAAGACCAAGCCCGCCAACAAGGTCCGCCCGCCCCTGTCCTCCAGCCCCCAGCGCTGCCCGCTGACTCCTGCCTGCGCCCACAGATATGCTTCGACTGCGGCGCGAAGAACCCCACCTGGTCGTCGGTGCCCTTTGGCATCTACCTGTGCCTCGACTGCTCCGCCAACCACCGTAACATGGGCGTGCACATCTCCTTTGTGCGCTCCACCAACCTCGACAGTATGCCCTCCCGTGCCAATGCCTTGACTCCGCCGCTGACAACCCCAAAGTCTGGCAGTGGGACCAGCTCCGCATCATGAAGGTCGGCGGCAACGAGTCGGCCACAAAGTACTTCCAGTCCCACGGCGGCACCGCCGCCCTGAACAGCAAGGACCCCAAGGCCAAGTACAGCTCCAACGCTGCCACCAAGTACAAGGAGGAGTTGACCCGGCGGGTCGCTGTGGACAAGAAGCAGTAAGCCGCCCCGCCGCCCCGCCGCACCATGTCAATGCCCGCTGACCAGCCAGGTACCCCAACGAGGTCGTCATCACCGACGTCCCCGACCCCGAGACCTCCGGCTCCAACACCCCGGCCGGCGACGAGGACGACTTCTTCTCGTCCTGGGACAAGCCCACCATCAAGCGCCCCAGCAACCCGCCCTCGCGCACCGGCACCCCCGCCGCCGGCAGCCGCACCGGCTCGCCCTTCCTCAACGCCTCGTCCAACGGCAACGGCACCGCCCGCTCCAAGTCGCCGCTGTCCGCCGGCTCCGAGGCCACCCCGCGCGCCGTCCCCGCCTCCGCCGTGCGCAGCACCAAGACTGCCGCCGCCGCAAAGCCCAAGGCCAACATCCTCGGCGCGAAGAAGAAGGGCCTGGGCGCGAAGAAGGTCGTCGCGACCAGCTGCGACGCGCTGGACTTCGAGGAGATGGAGCGCAAGGCCAAGGAGGAGGCCGAGCGCATCGAGAAGCTGGGCTACGACGCCGAGGCCGAGCGCGCCGCTGCGGAGGAGTCCGCGAAGGCGAAGGAGGCCGAAAGCCGCGCCAGCATCGTCAGCCCGACGCCGGTGAGCCCGCGCGGTGGGTTCGGCTCCACGGGCAAGGAGCGCAACAGCGGGGACGTCGAGCGTTTGGGCATGGGCGTCGCGAGGCTGGGCTTCGGCCAGGTTGCCGGCGGCAGCAAGCCTGCTGCGGCACCGAAGAAGATGGGCGGATTTGGCGCGACGAGCCGTGCTGCTGATGATGGTACGTTGCAGCTATCCGATGGATTGAGAGGGTCGTCAGGGGTCTGGTTGCTAACAACAAACTTTGCGCCTCAGAGTCGGAACGCTACGCTCGCGAGAAGTTCGGCACGCAAAAGGGCATCTCGTCCGACGAGTTCTTCGGCCGTGGTACCTTCGATCCCAGCGCGCAGAACGAGGCCAAGACGCGTCTCCAAGGTTTCGAGGGCGCTACCTCCATCAGCAGCAACGCGTACTTCGGGCGTCCCGAGGACGAAGGTTCCGCCGTCGATGATTACGGCGACCTTGAGACCGCGGCGAAGGACTTCGTGCGCAAGTTCGGTATCACGGCTGGCGATGATTTGGATAACTTGACAAACCTTCTGGGAGAGGGTGCGACGAGGTTGCAGGGTAAGTCCATCTTTGGGGATATCACATTTTGCGGAATATATCGCTGATTTTTGATTTCTTTTTTCACAGGTGCCATCCGCAACTACCTCAACAGTTAAATTACCAGTCCCTCTTCCACCTTTAAAGACACGTACGCTTCCCTACCAGTCTTGCAAGGTTCGATTCTCGCCATGTGTGTTTTCAATAAAAATCGGTTGGTCACCACGTAAGGTGTTTGTGCAGGAGCAGGGGTCGCAGTGATTTATGGTCGTTATACTTTTAATGACCGCAGAGCTAAATGACCAGCAACGGCTTGGGATGATGGTGTGGCATGTTGCATCGATGATGGGGCTTTCACCTCTTCTCTCTCTCTTCTATTGAGGAAACCTTTTGATATACACCTTTCCCTGCATGCTCTTTATATCTGTTCCATCATAAAAGCACAGGGATGTTTTCCTTTTTTGTTATGGGCTGTTTCCATTTCTTGCGGATCGGGTTTGTCATGGGAAAGATCGGGCTGAGCTCGTGATGTTCTTGGGGGTGGGTGAAGGTTGTTTCCTTTTTGATAGACAGGATTGAGTATTTTGCCTTTAGTCAAATAATGCGGGTTCTTGATGTAGTTGATGTAGTGACGGCCGAAGTGGATGTTGCGATGACAGAAGGGAAGATAAAAAGGTAGTGTTAGTGATCTGACGTATGTGATATGAAAAGTCTTCTGTTCACAATCAACGAGCACATTCGACATACGTCAAATCGTAAAGAGATTCGAATTGTGAATGACTGTCTACCAAGTTCCCTTTTCCGTACAGGAAGTGATATAAAGACCTCCCAAGTCTGGGAAGAAATCATACCAAAGAGTGGAAAGAAAAGAAAACACAAAAACATCCTCGATACACCAGAGCGCCATCCCCCGTCCTCCCCCGTCCACGCAATGCGATGCAGCCTTCCATCAACCAAGATACCATTCTCCACTACTCGCTCTCTGGATCCAACGCTTCTTCTGCACACCGAGATCGCTCCTCTTCCTCCTGACGCTCCTCCGCTGATCGACGTAGAGCCCATCTCCCTCGACATGCGACTCAGGCAACTCAATTCCATGAGCTCCCTCTCCCTCCTTCTGCTCCTCAACCTTCGAACTCGCCGCATCCGGCTTGTCCGCCTCCACCTTCTGCCGCTCCTTCTCCCTCTCCTCCTCCGCGTACTCGCTGCCCCACGCATCCTCCAGCCCCTTGCCGGGCAGCCCGCAGTCCAGCGTGCCCCACTTCTTCGTGTACAGATCGCGGCCGTACCCGGCCGTCTCCCACCACGCGCGCTGAAAGCCCCGGGGGTCGTACGTCCACGGCTCGCCCTTGCCACCCTTCTGCCTGTCCTGCCACGAGTTGCGCTCGCCGCCCTGCTTGCGCGCCTGCAGGTTGCGGAAGAGCGCCAGCAGGCCCTGGAAGCGCGGCGAGTTGGGCCGGCTGTCCGGGTCGTCGAGCAAGCGCGGGAGGTCGGAGAAGAGGTGCTCGGCCGTCATGTTGGGGTTGAGGCGGGCGGCGAGCTCGACGCGGTAGCGGGCGAGCTGGGCGGCGGCCTGCGTGGCGTTGAGGTGCAGCTGGGCGGCGGGGAAGAAGCGCGCTTCGAGGCTTTCGGGCGTGTCGCCGGCCTGGTCGGCGACGTCGAAGATGTGGCCGGCCGAGACCTCGTCCTTGGTGTAGCCGTGGAGGAGGATGCGGGCGTAGGCGTCGCAGTCGGTGTTGTAGTATGGGACGAAGACGTCCCAGGCGCCGATGCGGCGCCAGGCGGCGACGTTGATTAGCGAGAGGTTGTCGAATTCGAAGAACTTGATGGCCCAGTCGCCCGTCGTGTTGCGCATCTCGGAGGCCGGCCGCGCCCAGGTGATGTTGGGGTTGGGGTGCGGGGCGGTGGTTTCGTCGAGGACGTCGAGGACGCGCCCGTAGAAGGACTTGTAGGGCTGGGCGGCCTCGTCGCTGAGCACGCCGACGTCCATGTGCGACCAGAAGAAGTAGGGCCACTTCTCGGCGAGGGCGAGGCGGAGGAAGAAGTTTTGGAGCTGGGCGAAGTTCAGGAGGGTTGGGGCTTGGAGGATGGAGACGCCGTAGCGGCTGCGGTAGAGGGGATAGTCGATGAAGAAGGGGTTGTCATGGGAGAGGAGGCCTTCGTCATTGGCGTTCATGGTGCCCGTGTTGTCGATGATGATGATGTCCTCGCGGGGCCAGCCCGCAGCAATCCAACCAAGCACTGCTTGGCGGAGCATGTCGTTATTACGCGTGAAGGGAAGGAGAAGAGGAGTGCGGGGTCGTTCTTCAGGTGGATGGTTGTATGGCGCTACGTGTGGACGGAAGTCATTGCCGATGGGAGGGAAGTAGAACTGGCTTGCGTCTTTTCCACGGCCCAGAATGGGCCCAGTATTGGTGGAGTTTGCATTTTCTTCGTTGACTTCTTCGTGCGACTTGTTGGGGACATCAAAATCAGGAAGTTCAGTATAACGAATGACTGGTAGGAAAATAACCAAGCAAAGGCACGCTAAGATGGAGAAGAGGATGAAGCGAGTCTTGTAACAGAAAGACCGGCCTCCCGGCTTGGTGGTAGGTGATGGAGGCTCTGACGAATCCTCGCTATCTGGCAACCGCGAGTATGCCTGCTTCGATAGCGAAGAAGGATCGAAGAAAGCGCCGAAGAAGGGCATGTTGGCCCAAAGAAACGAAGAGGTGTAGCCAAAAAGATGGTATGCAGTGGGAGAGCTAGAGGTTGAGTTTCTTCAGCCTGGACGGCGAGGGGGCCCTCCATGGTATGTACATATGGACGCGGCTATCGGGCCCTCTAATCCCTGTGACACGTACCCAAGAACACAAGCGTTCCTGCGATAGGGTGTTTCTTTGAGTCGTGGTTCCGGCAGCATGCCGATAAACTTGGCAGGGATACAGTGTCGCCCAATGGGAACGTGGACGGGAGTGACTCGAACAGACCAGTGTTGCAGATCTACAAGTCCCCTCTTTCCAACCACCATGCCTTCATTCCGGACCGTTGTAAGGCTGACAGTCCCGGGGCTGGGGGTCGAAACATGTGCAATTCGCTAGCCCCGAAACAGGCGCAAGGTAGTCGTTTGTGGTTTAAACGACTTGCGCAAAACTTGGAGTCAGCTGGTACAGCGACATTTGAGGGACTGGCTGTTCATGATTGTACATGCAGACGCGGAACGTTGCAGGGCATCGATCTCATATGATTTGAGAAACGTCTGCGATGGCCCGAATAGGTGACTCGAGGGCACAGAAAAGGTACAACTCTCGGGTAGAGGTGCGAGATGAGGGGAGAAAGAAGGTTGGTAGTCCAAACAAGCACCGCCTGAGACTGGACCGCACTGCTCAGTAGACGAAGCGGCGACTTCGCCGGCACGGAAGATGGCGGGAATGGGGAGCGTGTCAGTCGGGCAAGGATTGGCTGAGTCGGCGATGCAGCGGGGAATGGCCCGGGGAGAGTTGCACATATGAGTCGAGTGAGATGAAGAGCGGCTGGTGAAGTGAGACGAAGAGGAGGACGAGGGGAAGGGAAACGGCAGGAGGCGCCCGGAAGCTTTACCCGATACCCGCTCGCTTAGACTTCCCGGAAATCAAACTTAACAAACACCACTTCCGTCGCGCCCAACTTCTGTCGCCGGGAAACAACGACCCTGCGTGCACCGTCCGCTGTTTATCCTGAGCCTCGGTGCTGCCCGCCGAAGACTAACCCTACCCCACTCTATGGTGAGGTGACATCATGGTCGCAAGCGAGCCAGGGTCCCGCCGCGATTAGACTCGAAACGCGTCGACGCGTCAACCTACTCTCCCCTTGCCTTCCGCCCGCATCTTGAACATGCCGTCAGCTGCCGACTTACCTTACCACAGAGCCACCGTGCGTGTTGACGTGTGTGCTCCTCCACTCGCCCTCATTCACACCTGAGCTAATCTCCACAGAAGAAGATAACCAACACCAACGACGATGGTGAGCCATGACCCGCCTTGGTGCGCAGAACAGCGCCATTAACTTGGTGTAGATAACTTTGAAGCAACACTATATGACGTCCAGTTCTATCCCTACACTCCCCCGGGTGTCGATCCGGTCTTCGCAGTAACCGGCGGCCGACAAGTCAGACTATCTCTTTCCACACTGCAACCCTTTGCTAATTCCTAAAGACTTTCGTATATCGGCCCGTGCTTGAAAGGGACAACTCGGTCGAGGTTCTGCGCGAGTTCCTCGATGAGGATGAAGTGAGCAGTGAATCCACAATCATCGTGCATGTCTTGCGCTAATCCATCCAAGGACCTAATCTTAAATAGCCTGGTCTGGTCTCAGGATCTCTATCGTGGTGATCCCCTCCTTTGTGTTGCGGGAAGTCCTTCTTCTATCATTCGAGTTCTCAACGTGCGGACAGGGAAACTTGTTAGAGTAGGCAAACGCTCCATTGAAGATTCACCATCAACAGTCGTCGCTGACTGAATCTATCTAGTCCTTAATCGGCCATGGAGCGGTCAGTATCACTTCACGTCCTGCTTGGATAATTCTTGACCCCCGTCCAGGCCATCAACGATCTTGCTATATCACCGCTCTCCCCCGCAATTCTCGCTTCAGCCTCAGAAGATCATTCAATCAGAATATGGCATCTGGATCCCAAGTACTCAAAGCAACCGTGCCCTGTCATTTGCAGCGGTAGAGAAGGTCATCGTGACAGAGTCCTATCCGTAGTATGTGGCCCATCTACATCTACGTTATTGGGCGTTTGGACTGATTACATTAGTCATTCCACCACACCGGGAAGTATTTGCTTTCTGGCGGCATGGACTCGGCTGTCAAACTTGTAAGTGACATACCAACCGGCCGAAACCTGTTCCTGATTGAGTCAGTGGGCCATACCAGAACTTCCCGACGAACACACGGGCTCTGACAAAGTCAACATCATCCATTACCCTCACTTTTCTAGCACGGAAATACATTCAGATATGGTAGACTGGTTAGCATCGCTCTCTCCTACTATTCACGTGCTATCTTTGCTAATCTTTAATTCAGTGTGCTGTTCTACGGCGATCTCATCCTCTCAAGAGCTGCCAAAGAAAATCAGATCATTCTCTGGAAGGTCGATGGATTCAATGGCAACAGTGCGCCGCCGCAGCTTTCCAGGGCTGGCCAGTATGAGGCATTTGGTGTCAGTAATCCAGACGAGAGCAGCGACGCCTACGGTACCACCTCATCTGCCTTTGGAAAGCGCTTTCAACGGCTACTTTCCTTCGACACGCCGATCACGACTCTTTTTTACAATCGATTCAGCCTCTTTCACATGCCTAATAAGCATCCCATCCTCGTCATGGGTAATGAACGGAGCAAATTCATGTTTTGGGATCTACAACGGCTTGAGGATACGAATCACAGCGACGACAGTGCCAAAATCGAGAACACCTTCCGCGTGCCCAACAAACGCAAGCGTGCAGAGCGCGACGCTCCAGGTTTGGGCATGGGCAGAGGTAGTCTCCTACAGCGTGAGGAAAGTATCGCATCCAACGCTTCAAGCGGTATTCTCTCGACAGGAACGGGGACTTCAGTCAATTCCAACAATTCAGATGGCGCAAAGATCAAAGGGAACAAAAAAACATGGAGCATTTCGGACCCATTTGCCCCTATTCCTTCACACAAGAACGTCATTATCCCGAAAATGACGTTTTGTTCTCGCCGGATTGCATGGAGTGTGGGTGGAGAATGGGCAGTAGCAGTCGGCGACCATGGGATGGTATGCCTGTTTCGGCGGTGGGACTGAGGTGGGTTGAACCTACCTTCGTTCTTCGCCTCGTGCAATTCGGGAGCTTCGGAGCCGTCGGGGCCGTCACCAACAGTCCGTTATGCTCCACACCTCGAGACAGCTGATCAGGAGATGGTTCGGAACTGCGGGCGAAGCAGAGTGCGTTAGGGACTAGGATGTAACAGGCAAGACAAAGACCTGAGCCGTGAAGGAGGCTTGCAGAAAAACACGAGGAGCATCGGCTTCCCCAACCAACCCCGACTCGGATCACATACGTGAGGGGCATTGTGATGTTCGCCACCAAGGACGTCCCCAGCTGAGTTGACACCAGCTCGCCTTCAGCGTCGGCGTCACTTCCCCTTTTGGACTGCTGCAGGCGATCATCCTCAACACGCGCGGATGCGAGCTGTCCTTTTTCACTTTTCTTTTTCGTTGCCTCATCACCTCCGTGCTCTGAAATCCTGCGCAGCAACCAGAACATCGCTCCTATTGCCCACCGGAACCGCATGGCTTGACGTACGGGCAACTCTCGTGGCCTTGGCGTTATAGTACTTCTCGGAGATCGTATTTTCGTCCGCTCGGAGAACGTCAGCGGCTACGGGACAGTTGGCTGAACCTCAATCTTATCGCCGATTGCCCAGACTTTTGTTGTGCGGTTGAAGATGCGACCCTTGGTGTTGTTCGTCATCGGACGCAGGATCAGAGCGTCGCATTTACTCCCATGTCGAGCCACTTCACCGATTAATCACTGATCTTTCATGCTCCAGGTTTCCGACCCCGCGCAAATCTAAAAGCAAACAGTGACAGATTCTCCAATACTTTTCTTCACCAGTGCCTTTCGCGACATGCTTCCAAAAAAGAAAAAGACGCCTCGCCACGTTTTCAAGCCCTACATCTGCGGACGTCTGTCCAATCTTTGTGACATACAAAGCCGCCCTGCACCAATTGTGCTGTTGTGCGGCGGAAGCGCTTGCCGGAGATACTTTCCCTTTTCCCATTCGCTGGCGGGTGGGGACTCTGTATAACCTGTGGTTGGAAAAGATCGTCGATTTCTCGCATTCTACTTGCTGAGGTCGCACAACAGCTGCAAACGCAAGAGCAAGGGAACTTATTCCTCAATTTGACAATCTTTGCATCGCATCTGTGTGGCCGTGGCTTTCACTGGACGAGCCATACGGTCCGTACGTACCTTACTCCCTCGAAACGTCCTATGCAAGCCAGATTGTTCTCGCTGCCCCGACTCCTGCCTCGAATCCAGTGGATTTTCCTGCCACTTCAGCCTCTCCTCCTCTTTCTCGTCTTCTTCGTTCCGCGCTCTTGCCGCCCGAGACAAATCGTGTGATCTATTGTGCTTACCTATTCTTCCTCTGTCCCCGGATTATCCGAAGCGCGCGTCTGTACATGGCCGTACTTCCACACGCCCGTAGACCTGTACTCAGCGCCATCTCGGCTTACCCCATTCAACTTTCTTCTTCGTGCTACCGTACCGCCCTCCCTCTTCTCGCACCCGTTCTCGCACCCGTTAGACGGAACGCTGCCGACCGTTTCCCCCCCACTCACTTCTTTGTGCATCCACGCAACGGTTGCAACGGCTGCGCGGGGCTACGCCGCGGAAACGCTCTGGAGCACACGGAATACCACGTCTCTGCTCCCCTCTTCCATCATCGTCAAGATGCAGGAAGTGGTGTTCCTCCTAAGAATAGCTTCCGAGGAACTCAACTTCCGCACCCACCTACGGAACGGCTGAGAAGCAGAGAAAGGGCACCCCAGAAGAAGGATCAGACTGCGCCTCGCTTCAATGCACGCGCCTAGAAAGAATCCGAAACATTTCCCTCGTCTTGTCTTTTTCGTGCAAAGCGCAGCTGTGAGACTTCGTTTATCAACTTTTACGGACCGAGTCACCCCCACACGCTAATCATTAGCCACCCATGTCCACGAAAGCTTGAATACGGCCATCACGGGACAGAAGCGGCCTCCATCATATTCTTCTGTTGCACAGGATCCGCGCCTCAAGGAAAAGAAAAGAGAGGCCGGAGCGCCGTCCGGCGCCATCAGCAGGATAAACATCCGCCGCCCACAAGCGACAAAAATTGCGGTCAAAATAAGACGGCCCGGCAAGCGTCGAAGATAGATGAAAGATCATCGCAGCCAGTACGACCTTCTCTCGAGGCCAGAACGCTCGGGATCAACGGTAAGCTGCGCGGGGCGGGGCGTTCCCGACAGCCATCTACGCCATAACTGCACGCCACGAAGGCTCCGGAACTTGGATCGGGCAAGCCGGAAGGGAGGGGGACGAGTTATGTGGTGAGGCTCTCGAGTAATTCGCCAGCTGAAAGTGGTTAGATGTCCACCAATCATGAGCTACTGTGGAACGTATCCTCGCTTAAAGGTGTCGTGGGAGGGAGTAAGCAGAACCAGAATTGAAAATAAGGAATAGTGTAAGGTATACGCTGATCTTTTTCTCCCCCACAACTTTTGTACTCTCATTTTCATTGCCTGTTCTCTATTTGTAAGTTATATGAAACTTATATCACCGTGATCCTCAGTATGTGAGGGAGAAAAAAAATTCAGGGCAAGAAGTAGCGGGTCACTCAGCTGTACCGGCATCCCAGCTCCAGCATTGGGCAAACAACACCACACAGAAAACGGATGGGCTGGCAGCCCGTGGTTGCAGGGCCACATGCGACGGCTACCTGCATTTGCCTTTGCCGCCGTCTTTTTGGTCCGCCTGATTGATCGCCAGCAGCATCAACAGATGTTGGTGCTGCATCTTACCCGCTCCTACACGCGATCTTTGCTGCACTACGCCCTCCTTTCTTTTATTTTTTTTGCCTTTCAATGATAAAGAGATCGAGTAACAGAAGCAGCATCCGCCATCAAAGCGGTCAAGCAAACCCCCCCCGGGCCACCCCCACCCCACACGCCGATGCCCAACCTGTCGTGCAAGCTGCGCTGTACGCAATGTGCCGTCCTGCATGGACCCGTTTCCCAGGATTTTCCTCCGACGCTCTGTCCTGCATAATTTTTTTTTCGGTGTCGTGTAGCCATGTAGCGCAGTATGCAGCTCGTTTCGAAAGACGCATGCAACCTACGTTATCCAACATAATGAATGGGTGAATGAGGAGCTGCACAAGGGTCTCCCCATACCCGTGGACTCGGAGAAAATCCCCTTTCCGTTTTGAACCTCACGTGCAGAGAGACACCCCTCCACAGACACTGATTTCACATTCTTCAGGCGGGTGCAAGAGAACACCCAAAAGAATCTGTGCACTTCCCACCTTTTTCCAATCGTGAATGCAGTAATATAGACCCACACACACTCACATACACCTGATCCGCCACTCACAAACGTCAAATCTTCCCCATCCACCAGTCAATCTCCCTGCCAACGGACCCCTGCTTCTTTTCCGGCCGCCAGCCACCAAAAAAAAAAAAAAGATGGATGCTCACTCGCAATCCACCAATCCACCCACTCACGCGCGCAACCGAAGGGAGAATCCCAACGTGCGAATCCAAACCCGCTTGTTCCGCCAACCCGGTCAGCGGTCAAGCCCATCAGCACATCACGTAGCCCAACCAATTTCGCCAAGCTCATGCCCTACCTCGTCGGGGATGTGCGGGTGGCTGATTTTTGATTCAGCCTCCCGTCAGAAAGCGTTTGTGGCGGCCGAAAGAAAATAAAAAGTGAAGACAAAACGAGATGAGGGCAGGAAGTGCCCAACCGAGGCTGCATACACTACTTTCAATCCAAAGCAAGGGTTGATTCGACTCACGGTCCGACAAGAGAGGTCCTCTCGAGCCAGATCGCGTGTCGTTAGCTGAAAGATGACCAGCCAAGCAGGGATCTCCTTGCTTGCTAGCCAGTAGGATGACCGGCGCCAAACAAATCAGATGAATAAGCAAAAGAGGCAAGTGATCGCGCGTCTCAGATGCCCTAAAAGGAGCTAAATTTGTTTCGTCCTTTACTATGGTGAAGAAGAAAGAGGTGAGATACCTAAAAGTAGCATGTTCCGCTTTTTTCTTTTTCGCTTAACGCTCGCAAGAAGTAGAGCAATTCCCTTCCTTGAATGTAGGGGAAATAATAGTGATGAAAAGGAAAAAGACGAAGATTTAGTCCAGCCTTCTATCAGCTAGCTATATCTTCGGTACATTACCGGCCGTAGCGAAAATACTCGTCAACTCATTCATACCCTCAAACAATCGATCCCGTTCGTACAAACAGACTTCACCCCTTATAACACATTCAAGATTGCCTAAGCACCGAAGCGCCTTCCGTCGAGGCCCGGATCGCCAAATGGATCCTTTGAGATGCCGCTCATTGAACTGCCACTGCTTCCGCTGCCAGCTCGAATAGCATCATCGGGGTTCCAGATTGGAAATCCGTCCGGCGGCTGAGATTCACCCACAGGCTTTCCACGGGAGTAGTCGGCAAGGCTACCGTTGATACCCGTGAGCGCCCAAGCAAAGACAGCAACATCCCGAATGCTCTGCATGAAGTCGTTCGGGGTAGGTCCGCCATATTCGGCGGCATCGCCGGCAGCGATGGCCTGATGCGGTGGAGCCATGAGACCCATACGGGCAGCGTTCGCATACGCGTTGGGCAGCGGAGGTAAGAAGACTGGTTCGGGAGCCCAGGGTGCCGCGAAGATGCCACGACCATACGCTGGCTGGTCCGGGCGCTGGGGTTGCGCAGAGGGAGGCATTAAAGGGCGAGCACGACGAAGGCAGACAACAAGGCCATCCGAAGTGCAAGAGACCACAGCTTCGAGCTCAATGTACTCTCCGTGGCCATTGGTGGATGACGGAGAGCTCGGTGCTTGCGATGAGGCAGATGAGTGAAGAGGATGCACAGCAGCCCTGGGGGCACCGCTCTCGTTGGAGGAGGTGCGCGCCTCATCGTTGGAGGTGCTAGGGTTGTCAGTGTCCATGCCAGAAGTGCTGGTGGACGTATGAGTGACAAGAGCGGGTGGAGTTCTCGTGTCACCCTGCTCGACGCCGACGCCACCTTCGTCCTCATCCTCAGTCACATCTGTCATAGCTTCATCTGTCACTTCGTCCTCCGACGTGTTCGGGGTCTCCCGGTTGGGGCGCACGCGGGGATCGCGGAAGTGGAAGCGGAGATAAGCAATGGAGTCGTTACCCTTGGCTGTTTCCAGCACTCTGACGGCATCTTCCAAGCAATTCTCCTGGATGCAGTAATAGAAGCTCTTGCCCTTCATCTCCTCAGACGAGATGCCAATGACCTGCTCGATGCCGCTCGTGGCATACATGACGGTCAAAGTGCGTGTGAAGCGGTTGAGGAAAAGAGCGGCGCGCGGTTCGTGGGTCTGCTGTCGGGGACCAAGGTTGAACTTGGCTGACAGGTGAGACAACATGTGGTACCTCGGGTCCTTGGGGGAAGAGGAGAACAGCTTGCGGACGATGGGCGCCTCTACCGCACGCTCTGTACATGCACATCAGTATAGGGTACAAGGTGCAAGGGAGGAGTCACGTACTCTGGCTCGTCATTCCCCGGCGGTAGATACTGGTGCAGCAAACCATGACATCGTAAACGACGGAGAAACAGCACTCGCAGCCGACCCAGTCACCATCACGGTTCCTGATCTGGCAGTAGGCCAGAACGGCAGCTTTGTCGAGCTTGACGCCACGACTGTGGAAGTCCTTGGCGAACGGAATCTCATCCGGGTGGAAGAAGTCCCAGCAGGACCTGCCGACGACCTCATCGGGAGTGTGTCCGAGGATATCAACGATCGAGTCAGAGGAGTAAAGAACGCGGGCCTCGCGGGTGAGGTCTGTAGGAGCAATGGGTCAGCATGAGTGCTTAGCAGGCACTGGGTGTGGCGCGCACCATGAATGGTGATGAAGGTGGTCTCCATTGTTGGCGAAGCTGCTGACGGTAGTCCGGAATGGCGAAAGCTGATTGGCGGCGGTGTGGTTGGTTGGTGGTAGCAGGCGGTACACAGTCAGTTCCTCCGAATCAATGGGGCAATGCCTAATAGCAGCCAAGGGACCTGAGAAGGTCTGGGTGATTCGGAGTCTGACTGGCGTGTGGAGTGCTCTTCAAGCAGAGCAGCAGTGAAGAGTGAGTGAGGCAGAGCTGGAGCACGAGGCCGGGCAGGACGGGGATATATAGCACTCGCGGCGGCCGGAGGGGGCTACGCGATGCTCGGTCGCGACAAGTGGGTGTGGAGAAGGTCAATGGACAGGAGGGAGCTTGGGCTTGCGGGGCGTGGTGGTGGGCAGGCGCAGGGTGTGTCTGAAGCGGCAAGCACGGCGCGGTTTGGTTTCGAGATACGGAAGCTGCGAGCGAGGGCTGCTAGCGTGAGGCTAGGAGCGGGCGGGCGGTGAGACGGAAAGTAAGAGTGCGGGAGTCTGCGCTGTGGCCGGGCAGGTTGGGTTGGGCGTTGGCGGAGCTATATTTCAGCGGGGAAGGAAGGCGCAGAAGAGCGTCATCGGGACAAATATCAGAGACACAAGCTAGGTTGCCGCACCATCGCACCCATTTCCGCCGCCCAGGGTCCCGCGTAACCGCCGACGGCGCGCGCGAGGGCATCGCGCAGCACGCGGGCAGCAGACGGCGCAGGAGGACGTTGCAGCGGCCGGCGCGGTTGGAGCAGGCAGGCTGCGCGACAGAGACGCATGCAGCTGAAGAGGTGTCGCCGAGTGTGCAGCGTGAAGCGAGACAAGGCTGCCTTGCCCGCTGCGCCAGAGCCAGAGCCAGAGCCGGTGCCGATCCGCGATGCCCTCGACACGTGCCTGCCGCTGCCACTGCCGCGCCGCCCTCGCGCCTGCCCTGGCGGCCACCCTGATGACAGCCTGACGGCGCTGCTGCCCACGCGCGCCCATGCAGACGCGTCCGAGTGACAACACCAAGTAAATTGCTGTCCTGACTCTGCCGATGCCTGCCTGGTGCCCGCTCGCTTCGCCTGCCAGCGCTCGGCGGCGGGTCCGGCAGCATCGTCCATCCTCGCTGAGCGGGCCGTGTCCACGGGACGCGCACGAGAGAGGGTCTGCCATCCACGCCACTAGCTTTCTGGCCAGCGGCCTCTCCTGCCCCGTACCTGATCTTCGCTAACTCTGCGTCATTTCTGGCTCATGCCTCGTCCATGCTTGCTCGCATCACTTTCCGTCCTCCGACGCTTCCCGGAACTCGCCAGCGCCGGCCCGCAGCTGATTGGCTGGGGGCCGCCTCAGCACCGCAGAGAATCTCGATTCCCAGGGATCCGACGGGACCCCTGTCGCTTGCACTGTTGTTCTTAAGCCTCAGAAATCCCGATCTCTACACCCTCGCCCAAGGACCTCACGATCAGAGACCTCCAATACGTCCATCGCCCATTCCATCAGCCCATTTTGCGCCGTACACCGCTCGCAAACCCACGCAATCCGGTCAATGCGACCGCCTGCGAGCGTCAGAACCCTTGGTTTTCCTATTTCCACGGAGCTAGCAGCGTCAGCAGGGGTATCGCTCTCCACGCCGCCGAGCATTGTCACGCATTTTCGGCGCACATCCGCATTTTGGGAGCCAACCACGACGAGACCGCTCCCGGCATACAGGGCAATGGGCTTGTCAGGTCTGGAACCGTGAGACGTGCTTTTCCGGCGTCGTTTGACCGCCGTTTGGGGCAGGAATGGGTGCCTATCCCGTCGAGCATGCACAAACATGTGCTGCTCATTGCTTTGGATAGACGCCTCAACGGCGTGTGACCCACAGGGCCACACTCTTCCCGCTTCCGCGCCCGCGCCCTGCGTCGTCTCCCCAGCTCCGCTGCATGATCCTACCGTTCATGCTGCGTTAGGGCCTGCCGCTCTCCCGCTTCTTCAACGGCGCGCTCCACAGCTTGCGGTCCCTGCAGCCTTGCTGATTGGATGCCACCCCTATACTGTACCCCCACGGAAAGGACCAGCTCCTCTGCAGTCTCCGATGCAAGACGAAGGCCCGTGTCTCATTCGCTCCCGGGGTGTGGCAATCGCAAGGCGTGCCAATCTCGAGAACCAGTTCTACTTCGGCCAGCCAATGTTGACCTTCCCCAGAAGTTCTTTTTCAGCAAGGAGTCCGTATGCCCGGCTCACTCAATGCCCCCGTCCTCCCGCTCGCCTCGGTGCCGTGTAAGCACGCGCTCCTGGGATTTGTGGGCGGCGTAGCGGCTTTCCCCGGAGCTAATATGCTGTTCGTAAGGGACTTCGTCAGGGAGCGGGCCTTGAGGTGAGGTTGGCGGCAGAGGCGGCGGATCAAATGAAATTCCTTCGGGCTACTGCATGACCCCATGCTTCTCCTGCACGACGGGCAACGGACCATCCGTGCGTGCATGTTTTATCCGCCTCCACGGTGCGGGCCTTCCACGCCTCTTACACCGCACGTGAGCTGCACTCCGCCCAGTGGCTCTAACGGCACGTAGCCCTGCTTGAAACCATGCCTCCTGCAGTCAATCACCACTCCAGGCCCCTATCCGGCTAGTCTCGTCCTGAATATTGGCCCAGGAGCAGCTACTGCGCAGGACAGGCATGATCAACTTCTGACACAGTGTACTCGGAATGTCCACTTTTCTAGCGCTGGCCTATCACATTCCACACCAATGCCCCGGAAGGCTCCTCTTGCAGCAGCAACCAGGAGGATTCTGTGTTCCGTTACGCCACCCAGCTCGGCGGTGATGCCTCACGAGAGAAGGTACCGACATGCGGGGTCTCAAACCGTTGAACGCTGATCTGTGCAGGAGCCGCCTGCGGAAGGCTTGCGGGAGTCACGGATGATTGGTAGGAAACCGCCGGCCGTCTTTGTGCCCTTCTCGAATCCGGTTCGGCTCCCGGACACGGCCCGAATTCGCGTTCCGCAGGACTTGTGACGTCGAGAGAAACAGGCAAACAGGCAACCAGACGGATCAACGATCTGTACGAGGTCAGAAATGTTGGTGTAGACATAACCATCAACTGGGTTGCCAATTCTCAGGGGTTGTCTTCCTCCGGTTACATTCGCCACAGGATTTGTCTCAAACTTCTAAGCAATGACTGTCTGTTGAAGCGCAAGGACTGATGGGAGTGCTTCCTGCCAAGGGTGGAGAATGGGACGTAAGGCACAGCCTCTCGCAAGGTGGGGTTGCATGATCACCGTGTGGAGAGCGGCCACCAATGGCGTCGGCTAGACCCTGACCCAGCCAAACAGAAGCTATCCGTGCTCGCAGGAAAGACTTTCCGGGGCCTTGGTTTGCCGCTTCAGTGCAAATGCCATGTCCATGAAATGGCAATTTGCCAGAGAGTGCATTCACGTTCAATTACAGCTTGTCTGCCATTCAGACCCTGCTCTCGAATGCTGATTGGTTGCCCTGTCTCTTCTTACTGGAGATGCTGGGTATCATCCTCGGGACGACAATCAGCGCTCAGATTGGAAACACTGAACCGAGAGTTCCAATGGTGCCCACCCTCGCAGCTCACAGCGCTCGTGCAGTAAGTACACAGGTTTTCCATACACATTTATTTTTTTAGCCGCTCGAAGCGGCCATCATCGCCCTCCGAAATCTCGGCTATCAGACAAGATACTCAGAACCCTGCATATCGGCGCAAGGGTAGCAGTAATCGCTCGCAAAATTCGGTTGCGCCATCATCATCAGATCCAAAAGGCCTAGACGTCCACCTGTTGCAGTACCGGCCGTCGGTGCCGTGTGAGGATTTCATCAAACCCCATGTCACACCTTCCTCACTGCAAGGCCACATCCTCGTTTCAACCATATGCAGCAACCATGACGCGAGACTATTCACGAAATCAGGGCCTCATCCCAGTGCTGTGCCGCATGTATGCTGCGACAGTGGTAAATTCAAAGAAAGAAAGGGAGGATCTACGACCCTGTCTGTCCGGACGAAGGTCCAAAGAGGGTAGTTGTCGGGAGCGGGTCTACCCGAGACTCGGGTTCTCGTCCCTCCTTCCGATCCTTGCTGCGAGCGATCTTCGCATGCCTGCTCAGCGTATTTTTGCTTCCTGACTGTTGTTCTGGATCATGGATGGGCTTGTTCGGGGGACACGGCTTTTCGTGCCGGCTATCGTGACGTTATTGATGAGGTGTTGTGGAATGAGTTGGTTCCACGGTTGCTCTGACCGCGAACCGGGACGTCCGCACACATCGCTTTGCGCATGAACGATCTCCGAAAACTCCAGGGGTTCGTTCATCGCCTCTCTCAACCGATGCCCGGCTGGTGTTTTGGCTCCTCTGGATCGTGATGCGTACGCTATGTGGTGTTAAGGTCCAAATCGATGAGATTTCCGAGATTCCCATGGAGATTGGTAGTTTCCAGGAGATCGAGAAGACGAAGGGCTAGTACGAGAGGGCAGTGCGTGAGTGACCCGGAAGTTCCTGTCTCTCAGTTCTGTTGTGTCCCTGGAGTTCTTGGATTCTTTCTTCCTCTCGTTTCTCACCTACACGTATTCATGCCTTTTCAATTACGATCAGTTTCTTATCGGCCCTTATACCGATCAAATATTCTCTGCGAAATTTCAACATACCAACTACGCGTCCTCAAACACCCAAGCAGCTATCGCGTCCGATGATCAGCAGCGATGGCCATTTAACAATGCAAAGTTGAAGTTTTCATCGGAAGGCAAGTATCTTGTGTTTCCAGGGACGAAGTCATTGAGCCCAATGTTCTTACTGTCCGTGTCAGTATTCTTGATCCGACTGTGGGAACATCGCATTCGGCGCTACCTGTCGATATCCATACCCTTTTGTCCTAGATCCAACCACCTCAATATACTTAATCAGTGCCGCTCTGGGAATTGACTACGAGTACTCCACGACCTGAGCGAGCTTCATATAACCTGTCGCTCTACTTTCGTGAAAACTGATGGAATTCCACAGCTTGATCGGCTTGACGGTGGTGGACACTGTGGCAGGTCTAATGCGTGGAGCAGGTGGGATGCTGACATGTTTCCGTCAAAAGCAACCAGGCATGCGTGGTCCTCAAGCGTGGAGAGATAGAGTGGACGACAAAATGGATGCAAGCTGATTTAATGATTGAACTAGCCAGCACTCTCGAGCATCAAACTGCTAGGAGGTTTGATAATTATTTCCCTCTTCCAACGGCGTTTGCTTTCCGTTTGTAGCCATTTTAGTTCATTGACCAACGAAAAATCTTTTATTTCTTTCCCCACTACTGCCTACGCTCGTGACCTACAACCTCGTAAAGATCATGGATGCAAATCACGAAGAGGCGTCGTCAAAGCCCCTTATTGGCTGCTGCATGCAATCCGGACCACTTGTTCAAGGTAAGTAAAAATGGAATGTGCCATGCTCCCCTGTGATGATTCCAATGATGTCTTACAGTTTCAGCTTACCGACTTGGTATCTGTGATCACCCAGGAAGCCCAGAATGGAATCATAGACCTCAGCAAAGATAATCTCGAGATTGTCGAAGGATTTCTCAAATTCCTGCACCAACGAGACTACCCCAAGCTACTCCGCCACGCTAGGGTAAGACGCCGCCGGTGATTGCTACGACGTTCCCGACTTGAGGAAGCTGACAAAGGAGTGATTCGAGGACTGGGCAAAGAGCTACATCACCGAAGACGGCTCGTTGCTGCAGGCGATCATCGAGGTCTACGATACGACCACCGCGGGCCACAGAGGCCTTCGTGACAGCGTCGTCAGAGCTGTTCAGATACACTTCGAGACAGTCATGAGTGACGAGACGTTCGTGGACGAGGTCTGGACCACAGTGGCCGAGTTCTCTCTCGACGTTGCGAAGGCTTTCCATGCAGAGGCTTAAATTAGCGTACGCCTATGTGTGAAGAGTGCCGATGGTATACAATCGATCGAGACACTTTGCGTCAGCGCACCCGATGGGTTTGTTTGCCAGGTATGTGGCTGTAAATATGAGGTAACAGTCAATTGAAATGACAGCGAGAGTCAGCGGGTGCTGTGTACGCAGTAAAAGGTGAGCAGCTTCTCAACTCTGTCAACTATCCCTCTCCAGCTCCGGAAATCTAAACAGCCATGGCTCCGGGCACTGTCTCCATGGAGACGACCACCCCAATCATCATCTCGAAGTAAGGCCCGGCCCACTCTCCATTTCTATGAGATGCATTTACCTCCAGTCTAGTGACGACATTGCTAATGAGGAACCGGATATCCAGGTCCATCGCAGCGACGGCACCATCTACGCCGCCCACGCACCCGTCGTCTGCAAGCACTGTGTCGTCTTCGAGAACGCGTTCAAGCTAGAGCATGGCTTCAAGGTAAGCTGAGCATCCAAAAACCGAAGGGCAAGAAAAGGACCCCCTCCCAAGGCGAACGCGACGTCCAGGGGGCCGTGTAGGGCATCATCAAGCTCGACGAAAGACGGCCCCACCACCGTCTACTTCGTGCTCCACTACCTCTATCACCGCGACCTCCCGAGGATCAACAAGCAAGAGAAGCTGAGGTCGCCGTTGCTCTTCTACGCCGATCTTTACAGCATGGCCATGTACTACCGGCTGCTCAGGTTGAGGCGAAGAGGCCCCGTGGCGATTCGAGGTGTCGTGCGGTGGCGGAGACGCCTGGAAGACCGAGTTCCTGGACGAAATTGTTGAGCTTGCCTACACTTTGACTGGTGCGCAAGAATGAACGCCAAACTGACCGATGCTTGGTGATGAAGAAATCCTTCCTGTGAAGCCTGAGCGAGACAGCATGATAGAATACAGAATGATCCCTCCATTAGTATAGCCATACATTGATTATGACTTTTCCAATTAACTACACCTCTCTCTTTCTCTCTCACGCACGAAATACCACTACAAAAGAAAATAAGAGTCCCGTAATCATGACCGGGTCTTGCCCAGTCTAGCCCAGCCCAGCCATTCCATCCTCAACCCACCGAGACCCCACCACGCCCACTTCCCCCATTCCCGTTCCCACTCCTCCTCACCAACGCAAAATCCACCGTATCCGATTCCCCACGAACTAGCGCAGGGACGCCGCCCTCCTCCACCTTCCCTGGTCGAACCACATCCTCGGCCATCGAATCTTTCCCCTTGACCTCCGGCGCGGCGATGGCCGGGTGGGAGGTAAGCGGGGAGGCATGGGCGGGGACGTGAGGGGCGCTTTCGTTATGATCATGGAAACGGAAGCCGTCAAACCGTTGTTGCTGTTGATGGTCATCGTCGACGCCATCTTGTGGAGGGAAAATCGTGTCGTCATCATCGACGTCGAAGACGTGGCCGCTCCTCTTGCTCTGGGTGCTCAGCCCCCTGCTAAGTCCTCTTGTTGTCGAAGTTGGCTCGACCTGAGGTAAAGTTGGGAGAGCCGTGAGTGGCGGTGGTCCATCTTGGTGTCGGTTCTCTTCTCCAGCAACCGCTGTCGTCTTGTGCTGTGCCTTCTCACCCTTCTTCGGTGGTGGTTTCTTCTTCTTGAGTGTCGATCTACGACGCGGTACAGGTCTCTGTCCAGGTGTGAGTTCCTTATTCCCCTTGTCTTCGTCCTTCGCATCACCACTACCACGTTTCACCCCTTTCCCGCCATGCTTCCTCCTCCTCCCACCAGCCCTCCTCTCCTCCGCCTCCTCCTCCAACACATCAAACGCCCTCAACACCCTCTCTTCCAAGTCCCTCCTCTCCCCCTCCCCATCGATCCCCCTCTCATCCCCCCTCCCCTGCAACAACCTCGCCCTTCTCACAAACCCCAACGGCGCCACCGCCTCGCCACCCCTCCTCTTCCTCCCCACCTCCCTATGCAGCCCCTTGGCACAAAACCCCACCGGCCCAACCACCGCACTCACATTCTTCAACACCAACCCACCCATGCCTAGCCCGACCCCCCTCACCGCGCCCCCGACACCCTTCTCCTGCCAACCCCTAGCCGGCTGCTTCCACAAGCCCGTCCAGCCGTCGTACAAGCCATAGACGAACTCGCGCCGGCTAGCCCGCAGCGCTGAGTGCCAGCCCGTGATGCGCACGGGCGCGCGCACCGTGTCGTCGCCGTACAGGCGCGGCGCGTTGTGGAAGCCCTGGGCCAGCGCGAATGCGAGGTCGACGGGAGCGCGCGCGAGGGCAGACGTGGTCTGGTGGATGCCGTGGCCGGTGGTGCGGCATACCTCGGCTGGGAGGGGTTCGTCGGGCGAGGCGAGGGTGGAGAGGGTGGTGGAGGCGCGGGTGGGTGCGCCGGGGCGTTGTTTGCTTGGATCAGGCTCTTCTGGATCGGGTTGGTGGTCTTCCTGTTTTTGTGCGTCATCGCTGGCGGTTTGCTCGATGGATTCGCGCGGTCCCTCTTGCTGGGATGGTGGTTCGGCGTCCTGTGAAGGCTGTTGGTCTGCTGGATCGGTCTCGAGGACGCCTGCTTTCTCGAGGCTCTTCTGCTGCTTCTCCTTCTTCTTCGCCAACTTCCTCTTCTTGTGCACGTGCCGGCCATGCTTCTTCACGCTCTTGATGATGTTCCCCGGTACCGATCCGATTCCCTGCGTAGCTTCGACCACCGTCCCGGTCACCGCGCCTCCCACGCCGGAAATGGGCTCGCCCGGGCCTTCGAAATCATTCCAGTCGTACATGCGCGCCAGGCGCAAGTCGCTCCACTTCAGCCTCTTCTGCTCCGTCAGTATCTCTGCCGCCAGCGGGGACAACTTGACGCTGTTCTTCTTCCATTTTCCCTTTTCCTTCAGGTGCCAGGTCGCCACCCGCTCTTCCAGCAGAGCGCAGCGCATTGAGCTCTCTCCTGCCAGCGGGAGACTGCTATGAAATGCTGCCACCGCATTTGTCGCGCCATCTCCTTCCCTCTCGATACGCTCCGCAATCTTCGTGGCATTCTGCCGTGCCTCGTCAGATAAACACTGTTCGATGCCTTCTGCAAGCCGCTCCGCGTTCAGCTTCTTGTACGGGATGCATTCGTGAGCGCCGGCCTTGGCTTTGGCGACCATCGCTCCCCAGAAAGGCTGGTCTCCGAAGAACGGAACTATCATGGTTGGCTTTCCGCACTTGAGGCCAATGGCTGTAGTCCCGGCACCGCCGTGGTGGACGACGGCCGAAACACGGGGGAACAACCAGTCGTGCGGAGTGTTGTCGAGGAGGAAGATGTTCTCCGGTGCATCATCTTCGCCGCCGATGCCGCCCCAGCCTTTGCTGACGAGGGCGCGCACGCCGGCGAGGGAGACGGCGCGAAAGATCATCTGCGTGAAGGCGTCCGGATCGTCGACTACGATAGAGCCGAATCCGATATAGACTGGTGGAGGCCCACTGTCGAGGAATTTGGTAAGGGCATCGGGAGGAGTGAAGGAGGAAGCAAGATCGAGGAAGGTGAAACCTGTAACATTGACCTCTGGTCCCCAGTCTGACGGCTTGGGAACTAGTGTTGGAGACCACTGATCTCGTTAGCGTAATCGTCTATCGAAATGGTCTCAAAGACTTACCATGTAAGTGTAGGGCACTTTCAATCTATAAAGCTGTCCTGGTGCCCATAAAGTGCTTACAGGATCCAGACCCAATGTTTTTACCCTGAACTTATTCACAAGATCTCCAAGGCCCTGCCAAGTCATCATCTCAACAAGCGGATAACTCATGAAGTTGGTGTAGCTCTCGTCGATGTTGCTTTGTTTAATATTGGCCAAAGGATGCGGAAACTGCGTTGTTGGGGTATATGGAAACGTGAACATCATATGCAAAGGAATACCTAGGCGCTCTGCGATATGCACATGGGCGAAGCTTGGAGGGTTTGCGATAATTGCATCCGCGATGAAAGGGTGCTTGTCGCCCACTGTTCTCCAGTCAGCTTTGCTTGTCGGGTTGACCCTTATGTGAACGAGCCACAACTTACTCATCTTCAAGTTCTCTTCATCGTTCTCATCATCAGTTGTGTTGATGCATGCCCTCCACATGCCATTGAACATCTCATACATTGACTTTCGCCTTTTCCCAATCTCACCAGCCTTCACCGTTTCGACCGAAGGAATTAGACCTGGGTTCTTGACCATGAATGCCATCAACTCTGAGGGATCACCGCCGACTGAGAAGAAATCGAGTCCGGAATCCTTTTCTACGAAATCCTTGAACGCTGGGTGGGTAGCGATACGGACGCGATGGCCATGGTCGTTCTTCAGAATCTTGCCAACCTTCAAGAAAGGTTGTATATCTCCCCGGGACCCAATGACAATAATGACAATGTTCAGCTTGGGTATTTGCTTCGGGGCCTCGATGACCTGGCCTTCGCCATGTTCCGTCGTGTCTGGGGACTGCACATCTTCCGCTTCGTCTTGCTCCTTGATGCCGAGGTGATGTCTAATTCCAGAGCCAAGGGTCTTCGCGAGCCAGCCGCTGTTCGCAGTCTCGTTGACAGAAATCTTGAGGCGCCCATCCAGCTTCGATACCTTTCCTTTCGTTTTGAAATACTGATTACCGACCGAGAAGCGCGAATAGCGTCTGGTGGGTACAGCATCCTCTTGGTCTTCTGATTCAGGACCTTGTTCCAGGCTCTTATCTGTGGCGCGTCGCTTCAGCTTCTTCCTTGTCGGCGCACTTTCCTCCAGTTGGCCATCTCCCTCGGAGGAACTCGAAGTGCTATCGCTGTCAGAAGGCGAGTACTCGTCGAATTCATAGAAAAAAGGATGATCGCCCGACAGGTTGGGCGGCATTTCGGAGGTCGCAGCTCTTCTCCCGGCCAATGAGACCCTCAGGGCAACAGGGAGACCCTCGGAGGCAGATCGGGTGATGAGCTTGCGTTGAGTGGTGGGGTCTGGAGTGGACTGCGAATGCGGCCGTGCAGGACCTGTTTGATGGGAGATTGAGGCGCAGGAGGCAGACAAGCGCTCGTCGCTGGAAGGCGAGGGAGGCGAGAGATGAGCAGCAGGAGTTGGGGATAAGGTGGATGATGAACTACGTGATGTCCCGCGCGGCCGGGGTGCAATAAGCTGTGTCATCCCAGCGGTTTCAGGTGGGATAGGCGGTGGGAAGATGGGTCGACCCTGTTCGCCGGCCATGACAGGGCTTGTTTCCTGCTGATCGGCCATGTCGCTGGCCTGCAGCCCGAGCAGCAGCAAATTGTGGAAGTTGTCGCCATTTTGGAAGGGGCGAGCAGACGGACGGTAGTAGTAGAAACGGGCTGTGGCGATGATGTCGCCCAAGCCGGGGCACGGAGGCGCAACACAGCAGGCGGCTGTGCTATAGGGAGCAAAGTATGGGTTACAAGAGGCCTCGGCGTGGTCTTGGGAGTCTTCGCGTCCTTGATTCGGGACGGGAGGTTTGCTGGGGTAGCTCCCGCGCCAGCCACTGCCGCGCTAACGCACCATGACGCAGCGCTGCCTCTCACAGTCTGTGGCGGCCACGAGAGCGAATCTGTTTCAGCCATCGCGCTGTGTAATCATCCGCCAGGAACACCCGTCCGTTCCTTGCAGATTGTTTAACGTCCTGCGAATCCGCCGGTATGCGCCCTCACTGAGACAACTAGAGGAACGAGTGCTGAAAGCGGCCTTGTGCGTCCAGGCCCTCCTGAAACACTCTCCTTTCTCAAGCTGCAACAAGACATGGCCAGAAGTCGCAACGCCAACCTGCTTGGGTATATTTATCCGGATCATTTAAGCACATACCTGTCTATACCTAATCTTCAAGCTAGCTGATTCTCTTCATCAGGTGAGCCTCTGGACTAATCCGTGATGCTCTTCGACCAAAAAGCGGATGCGGAATAAGAGAAAAAGACTTCGCGCTAGCAACAGGCTGCACTGACCCCTGTGTCTCCAGCTCTGCAGAGCAGAAAAGTAAGGCACGAATATACATACGTCCCATGGTACTTAGTCCATTCGTACAGTCGGAAGTGCGCAAGACCCTTGGATCAATTGCATAGTTTCGCCCGTCCCTGTATGAGTCTACTGTAAAAAACCAGCCTTCCCCCAGATCCTCTTGAGCACTAGTACCCTCGAGCACTTCGAAGTCAAAATCACAACAACCCAACATCTCATCATCATGGGCTCCAGACAGAGACAGGTAATTCCAACCTCAGCTTGAACTTCCAGCATGGCCGAGCGCTCACTCAATGCCACCAACACGTCCACTACCGGCACCTCAATCCAGACCGCTAGGGCACCTCTGCCGGAAGACCAACAACTGAAGCACCGCGCCAAGGATCTTGCCGAGCGCCTCCGAGCCGCCCTCGACCAGGTTCTTCACGACCTGGACCCGGACACTGATGACCTCTTGAAGGAGGCTGATGCGCTCCTTGGAGAACGTGCCAAGTCAGATTATCGGGATTTGGAGCCGATCAGAAGGATGGTAGAAATGGGACTCCGGATGAAACCACTGAGCTTTGAAGAGCTGCCGCACCTAGACACGATCGCAAAGGGATGTAGCTACAGTCCCGAAGAAGTTGATGCACACGAGGCGAAGATGCACGAACTAGTCCGCCGTGACCGCGAGAACAGGAACAACTTAGCTAAGCTATTGCGAGTTGAAGAGGTAATCGCGAGGCTTGAAGCCGCTATGGTGGAGGCACCAAGAATCTCTAAGGAGACTTAACCGCGACTCAAACGGTTGGGGCGGAAGAAAAGAAGTTAGGAAGGGGTTTATCAACGGTGGAGAGGGTGATATTTCGATCTGATCACGGGCATGGTGGTAACCCTGTGTTTTTGATACTCGCAAATTCGTGCACTACAGGTCCAGAGTCGAGAATCAGCATCTCTAATCTTGTCAATGATTACACAAGGTATTCAAGGGCGTTGGGACTTGCTTCGAACTGGGCTCCGTAGCAATATATAAAACAAGGATGACTAAAGGAATATATTGCCCTGATTGTTTTATGGGGCCTGCTCCTGTACAGACGCCATTCTCTACAGCTAGGATTACATGATAGTGAATGTCCATCATTCTGCTCAAGAATTTGGCTCCCCCAAGAACCCGTGATTGGCACGGCCAACTTACCAACATTACAGCCAAATCGAATTTCCTCTCCAAGATGAATAAAGGGCATTCGATATGCTAGATCTAACCGCCAAATAGAGCTCTGGCAACATCCTTCCCCCATCCAACCCAGCCCTTGACCGTCTCAATATACTTTAGCAGCACGACCCACCTTCTCGTCCAAGCCTCAACCATTTCAAAATCATCGGCATAGCATTCCCAGATGCCGGTCTCCGGGCCACTGGCGCTATTCGCGTCATCACCAACGGCTGGAATAAGGAGCTGACCGTCCTCAGACCTCATGGCCTTAGCGGGAGGACCTATGCAGAGAGCACGGCCGCAGATGCTCGAGTCCGCTGTGAATCTGGTAGCCGCCTCAACAACGTCCTCTACCTTGCCCAGCCCGCTACCGGCAAGGAGCAGTCGCGCTGGACGGACGACGATGGGAGTCTCGACAAAGTAGGGGCATATCATGTTGATGCGCACGCCCTCGACGAAAGTCGAAGTTCTCAAGGATCGGAACAGTCCGAGCACGCCATGTTTCGCGGCACCATACTGCGGCTGCATGGAAATGGGTGCCAACGAGGCCATTGAGCCTACAAGAAGGATGTGGCGATCGCGGGTGATGCTCGGGTCTCGGTCTGGCGACGACGGGGATGACCCGGGATTCCGCGGGAGGTAGTACATGGCCAGGTGGACGGTGTACAGCACCCCGTATAGATTGACATCCGTGATGCTGAAGTCAGGCCGCGGAGGTTCGTCGATGCCCAGATCACCGGGATTGGCAAGGACATCTTCCTTGGCTATGCCGGCATTGGCCACGACGGTGTCAATGCCGCCATGCGGAGAGAGCTTGAGAGACTCCTTGAAGAATCTGACTTGCGAGTCCCAGTCTGGAGAGCGTGAGCATTCGTCGAGTTCAGGAGGAAGGCGGCCAAGCTGTACCGGTGACGTTGCAGTGGACGAAGTGGATGTTCGGATTTCCGAGTTCTTCTCGGAGGGTACTGACGAGCTCCTCTCCCTTCTGGGAATTAAGGTCACCGACGACGACGGAGGCACCGGCAGCGGCCCATCGCCTTGCAAAGCCGGCTCCGAAGCCGCCGACGCCGCCGGTGATCAGGACATGACGGCCTTTTACCCATGAATCGTCACACGGTCTGGTGAGGTCGACGGGCGGGGACTGCCTCACCATCTGCTGGAAGGGATCCAAATGAGCCGCCATGATGGAATGAGTTCAATTGGCCTGCGGCGGAATTGAAGCGAGAGGGCGGGAGCGGATGCGGGACGGAAGGCCATGACGGGGTCCGGCCTGCTCGCTCCTTGTTGGTCCAAGCTTTGAGGTTTGAGCGCCGATCGCGGGAAGGGAAGAGAGACCCCCGCTGCCGCTCACAGAAATTATTATTCTTTTTCCCGCTTGGTGCATCTCCTTCCCCTCCAACCACTCGCACTCAGCAACCCACCAAACAAACAAACATGGCCGCCGCCGCACCCCCCGCTCCCGTCTCGACGACCGGCACGCCCGCGCGCATCGTCTGCACGCTCTTCTACAAAGCCACGACCCCGCGCTCGCCGCCGCCGCACCCGGACGCCTCTCCGCACCGCCCAACCGACACCCTCTCGCGCGCCAGCCTCGAGTCCCTGGCCGGCGGCGTTGTGCCCACCTCCGACCTCAGCCAGTACCCGCTCGAGCCGCCGACGCCCGGGCCCAACCCGCTCGACAACCTGTTCGGCGCCTACATCTCGCAGAGCTGCCTGACCGACTTCCTCCGCACCCTCGACACCGTGCTGCCGGGCTTCCAAGACGCCTCCGCCGCCCGCCGCGCCCTCGACTCGGAACAATGGCCGCGCGTCGTCGAGATCGCCTTCGCCCTGCCCGCGCCCTTCGCCGCCGCGCCCGCCGAGGCGCTGCGCACGCTGCGCCAGAACGAGACCATCTCGCGCTTCGAGCGCGAGTGGAACGTCGAGGCCATCTGGCAGCGCGCCACCGTGTTCCGCACGCACAAGCGCCTCGCCGTCTTCGATATGGACTCGACGCTCATCCAGCAGGAGGTCATTGACGAGGTGGCCCGGCACATTGGCGTCGAGGCGCAGGTCTCGGCCATCACGGCGGCGGCCATGAACGGCGAGCTCGACTTCGAGGCCTCGCTGCGCAAGCGCTGCGCGCTGCTGGCCGGCGTGCCTGTGCAGGTGTGGGAGAACATCCGCAAGCTGATCACGCCGACGCCGGGCGCGGTGGAGCTCGTCAAGGCGCTGAAGCGGCTGGGCTACAAGACGGCGGTGCTGAGCGGCGGCTTCACGCCCGTGACGGGCTGGTTCGCGCAGCAGCTGGGCCTGGACTACGCCTTTGCGAATCACCTGGTCGTCAGCGAGGACGGGAAGACGCTGACGGGCGAGCTGACGGGCGAGATTGTGCACGCGGAGCGGAAGAGGCAGCACGTCCGCGAGATTGCGGAGAAGGAGGGCATCTTGCTCGAGCAAGTTCTGGTCGTCGGCGACGGCGCGAATGACCTTCCTATGATGGCCATTGCCGGCCTGGGTGTTGCTTTCAACGCCAAGGCGAGGGTTCAGATGGAAGCGCCTGCTCGTCTCAATTCTGAGAGCTTGCTCAACGTGCTCTACTTGCTCGGTTTCTCCAAGGCGGAGCAGGAGGATTTGTTGCGGTAGGCAAGGCAACCTCAGGTGGGTGACATTTGCAACTCCTGATGCCGTCTCGCAGCGAAGTCAGTGCACTGGCCTGCTGCACATATTCTTTTTGAACCAATTCAGTCGGGCTCGCCTGCTTTAGGATCTGACGAATCTCTTTTCGAATCGAAAAAGCTATTGATACCATGGCTGTCAGCAGCACACCCGATGCTGACCACCTCTTTTCTATGGCGTACACCGGGGGAAAATGCATCCTTTCACACTATAGCTGTATGGGTCGCATAGATACTTAGCATGAGTAGCAAAATGAATGAATCATTGAATACTACATCTGGTTCCTTTGGTTTACGTCAAGAGAATTTTCCTGTGTGAATACTGCCTGGTCCATATCGCCGATCGATGTCGTCCTATGATGGAAAAAGAACCTCACTCGAAAGCCCTAGCAACAGCACCTCCATGTCATCATTACTCATGGGGAGTCGAAGCGGTCTTTAAAACACGAATGTCACTTTCCTACCTCATTGTCAGTGTCCGTATGGATGCTTCCACTCAAAATGCATGTTTGTGATATTCCAAGCCTTGATATTGTCCTCTTTGTGAATTCAGGAATATCAGCACAGTTTTCCAAGCCAATGGGCTCAAAAGAGTCTTTGATCTTTTCTTATGTGCGCTCTCTGCGAGCTTCCCACCATCTTCTTCCTTCGCGTTCGTCGCCCAGCCCCATCTAGATAAGAACCCGTTAACTCCAACCTCTTTTTTGGCCACCATTTCCGGAACCGCAATAGATGGCCTCAGGATTCATTCCGTTCCCCACAACCCTAGCCAACAGTCAGTGGCACATCTTCACGGCAGGTAGGGGAAGACACGCACAATAACCTTCCCAAAGAGAAACCCTCCATCTCTCAACCGGACCTATTCTCCGGTTCCTCATGAGGAGAAACAAGAGAGCCATCAAACAGACTCCCTACCACTTTCCCCCCTTCCCTCACCCCCTCACGACCTCAAAGCACCCTCATCCCTATCCGCCTCCTCCGCATCCCCCATATACCTCATCTTCGGCGCCTTCCCATCCGGCTGCACCTGCACCTTCACATGCACATCTCCCTGCTGCTGCCCACCCCCGCCCCACTGCGCCGCCGCTGCCGGCCCCGGCCCACCAGCAAAACTCCCCGCGCCCGCCTTCCGCAACACCTCCTTCGCCTCCTCGACCTCCTCGATCTGCCTCTCAAACACCGGCCCGCCCGGTGCGTTCCCCGTCGGCGTCGCGCTCTTGCTGCTCTCGGTCGTCCACGCCGCCGCCGCATCCACCGCCGCCACGCTCGCCGTCGCGGCCGCGGCGCCGCCCGCCTGGAACTTGCCTTCCCGCACGCGCTGCACCTGCTCGAGCTGGTGGTAAAAGGGGAGCTCCTGGATGGCCGTGTGCGCCGCGGCGGCGGCGGCAGCAGCGCCCGCGCCGAACGACATGGGCGACAGCGGGTGCGCGGGCGAGGTTGGCGTGATGCCGGGCGGCGGGGAGATGAGGCCGGAAGGGGGAGGAGGGGAGCCGCCGTATTGGCTGAAGGGGCCGGTTGGGGGCGCGGGGGTGGAGCGGGAGGAGGTGGATTGGTGGTGTTGATGGTGGTGGTGGTGGTGGTGGTGGTGGTGGTGGTGTTGTTGCTGGCCGCTGTTGCCCGCTGTCGTGTTGTGGAGGATGCTGGCGAGGCTGGCCATTTTGGTGGAGGGGGAGAGGGAGGTTGGGGAGATGGGTGGGCTAGGCATTGTTTACTTTTTTATGTGCTGATTTTTTTCTCTCTTCTCCTTGGTCCGGGTTGAGATGTGCCGGGTGGAAGGACGGTGGGTTGAAAGAAAAGGGTGATGGTTGGTGAGAAAAGGGAAATGGCGGTGAGGGGGTGTTTATTATTTCTTGATACGGTGAGAGAGGTTCAACTCGTGTCTGGATGCCTTGGTTAATTTCGATGAGGTGGAGGGAAGTTGGGTGAGGACGGACTCGTGTGATTAACACAAAACGGGAGAATAACTTGATGCGCAGAAGGCCTAAAGCTTAGGGAAAGAGACTTTCTGGACGCATTTGAGGGCTAAGTCTTGGCATGTGAGATGCTGGCTGGAAGGAAGTTGATCCGATGGATGGTGAAGTCCACCCTGGCGTGATGTCGTGGGTTGTGACGATTCTGGCAATGCCGAGCTGAAGGAACCGAGAAGAACACGTTGAAAAGGGAGGTACGAGGTGAAAAGGCAAAGACTTGGATGCGGTCGGCTGTGCTGATTTCGGCCGTTTCTGCACAACGAGCAGGCACGCAATGTATGGCGGGACGTAGGGAGAAGAGTAAGCCACGGACGCGCTGTGATTGGCTGGAAACAGAGATGCAAGCAGATCGTGCAGAAGGAGGGAAAGTGTTGGTGAAGGCGCAGAAAAGACGGAGAAGCTCAGCGGATACGCCGGAACATCGGCGTTATGTGGATTTGGCGAGTCAAAACTCCACAACAATCATTTCCAAAAACCGCAATTGTCTGTATCTAGAGCCGTGCTCGGGCTAACTGCATTCAACCTCCCTATTACAACACCAAACCCCGAATTCTGTGTGCCGCCCAATCGTATATCGTTACGCGTAAACCTCGTCATGATGTACAAGTGCACGGCGTTGAAGCCAACTGTATATTTCCCCTTCGGTCCGACTTATCGGTACCGGCTGATCCACCCGTGTTTTTCGATATTTGGTCGATTTGTGGAGCAGTGCAACCACCTTGTGCCGACAAGGAGATTTGGAGTAAATTTGCCGACTGCTGTGCGATTTTGTTGTCGTCCGCACGTGTCTCATGATTGCGCGGAACTCGAGTGCACGACTGTTGCGATGTCTCAGGAACGGACCTCATACTGCTCCACAGTGACGTCTCCGACTACTTTTTAAACTTGGCTCATGGACGGAGCGCCACGGCGGATGCCCGGACGCATGTTCATGCTGCTACGGCTCTGCTGCCACGAGAAAAATGCGGTAGCAACGAAGCACGCGAAACCAAACCACAGGAAAGCGGTGGAAGCCTGAGCTTCACGGCAGCGCTTCTCTGTGTTGGGAGAGCCATTCGTGACAAAGTTGCTGCGCGTGTAGTCCTAAGGCGAGTTAGCCGATGTAAATTCACACGAATCTGATGCAGACTCACGCCGTTGCTGCAGCTATGAACACCGAGGTATGCGGCCAATGCGACAGCACCGCAAAAGTAGAAGATGGCGTTGAACACATCCAGGGCGATCATGGCGACGGGCACGCCGAGACCGTCCTTTATCGCCGCCGGAATCAAGTAGAACAGCGACAACATGGAGAAAACCGCGACAAACATAGTATAGTTCACTATGCTGGGGTCGCCGGCGCGCGAAGTTGCGATCATGTTGCCCACCAGGGCCATGATGAGCAGCGCCCAGAAGAACTGGAATCGCAGGGTCAGTGGACTGTGCAAACGGAGGTGGGCTCTGATCGCTCGCTTACCTCAAGACCCCTGAAGGCTGTGAGAAGAGCCTTTGATGCCATTTTGGTTTAAGTTGCGAGGCTGCACGGGCGGATTTTCGTGAGTAAAGGAGATTGAGGCTCGTGCGGTTGGAGATCAGTGGATTCCTTATTGGAGAGGCTGGCGATGGAGCGATGAAAGGACAGGCACTTTTTGTGCTCGCTGGCTGTCTAGTGTCAATGACGTCTGCCTGATGACGTAGGTAGCGGAGCGCCACTGGTCCCGCTCTCCCGACCGTCGATGCTCTAGAAAGGCCTTATTGCTGGGTGTGACGACCCTTCAGGGCGATGCAAGAATGATGATGCTTTAGACTTTGGAATTCGCGGAAACTGCACGATGGCGATGGGCTCAGTTGGGTCCGTGAGCGCGTTCTTATGTATCTCGACCGTCGAGTGATGTGCCGGCAGGTGTCGCTCGAGCAACGCGACACACCGGGATCATTCACCACTCAGCTCGCCCATCTCTCTTCCGCGCTCTGCCGTCCCGCCACTCACACTGGACATCGCCGTCAACCATGGGCTCATTTCTGACCAACGTCAAACGCGAACCAGCCACCCACGCGACACGTACCGGCGCGCAGCACAACAACAGCACCGAGAGACCCGCCCAGGACCCTGTGATGGCAGGGCGTTCCTGGAGCTCGCCAGCGCTGTCGATCAACGCACTACCTTCTAGCCTAAGGCCGCCAGCCCGTAGCCTTGCGCCTGCCGAGGAGCCGTGATGCTTGGTGCTGTGGCTTGTGAAGTCACCTGCAGCAGTCTGTCGCTCTACTGGCCAGACACTTCCCGTCGCCCTCTTTTGAATTTCGTGATGCCTGCCTTCGCCCAATTGGCATCATGATAGCCGTGCCCCCCTTCGTTCGCACCAGTTCCTTCCCTTGCTTTGCACGTGTCCGTATGCGGTACCGGTCACCGCGACCCTTGCAGAGCTGTTCCTTGAGCAGTGAGAAAAAGGAGAGGAGCCGAGAAAACGTGAGAGAATGACGTACGAGAGAGTTCCAGTCGCTTTGGATGCACTGCGAAATAGTAGGAGTTCGCGATGATGCGACAACCTCTGGCCTTGAATGAACCGCGTGCCGGGATCGAAGGGATTTTCCATCCACATGAGCAGCCCCATCGTCCCAATGAAATGGATGGGATTGAACGGTTCAGCGCGGCTTAGTTCACTGCGGAGTCGGATCAGCGATATGCATCGATGCTGGACCCTGTCTTTTAACAGAAACTGTCGCGGGGCGAGCTAAATCGTCGATGTTCCGCATTGCCATGAGCACCAGGGACTACAACGTTCTGAGTACTTGTCTTAGACTGGTGAGAGGCGCGGGCAGAGCATGGCATTTCAGAGGACTGATGGTGGAACAGCAGATGTCTGACTTGACGATTTGGGTCAGATCGTCTTGCAACTGTTGTGTAATCACCCTTACGGCTAAGTACGACAAACGGCCTTGCTCATATCACAGAAACCTCTGATTCGGATCAAACGTATGGTTGACCGTTCTCAGATGAGTAAAAAGTCTCTGCCACTGTGAATACTAGAGTTCGATGAGTCATCCCGCATCCTACTTGAACTCAAGAGGCCAAGCGTAACGAAATGAAGTGGCAGTAATTGAATGTGTGTGTGGTCCTGCACCTCGCCCATGTATATTCAGCAACACCTTACTGCACAAGATAACTGAGACTCCTCTGAATATCCACGAATTCCAACAAAGATGGTGCGCAGTATTACCAACGCTAAAAGGAAACGCGCTCAATCGTTCCAGGGATGTGAGAATGACGCGCTTAGGTGCCGGCGTAGAGGTAGTCTGGGACGAGCTCGGTTTCAAAAGTAACGGGATGTTCGACTACGCTTGTGAAGTCAAAGTATTCTTCCGGATATAGACGTTCGTCTCTTTGAAAAAGTTGATGACAGACAGGCGTGCCATTGCAATAATCTTCGAATAGACCTCGTAGTTGTACCGAAATACTCTTCGAGTTTCGGTGTGGGAAGAATCTGCAACTGATCTTGTAGGAGTTTTTGATGTCTGACATCTGACGGAACGGGCCGTATCGTCTCACATCTTCACAGTCGTTGCATGGTCTTTGGAAGATATTGGATAACACCTGCAATCCTTCCAGACGCTAAGTGGTCGGTCAATGCTGGTTCAGCTGTTGTACTTTCTGTATCGGCATATCCAGCAATACCACAGTCGCGTCGCAGCGACGCCCTCTGGGGCTACCATGCATGTCCCGGAAAATCAGGTCCCGACCTGGAGCCGTTGGCAACGACGATCATGGACTTGTTGCTCGTTTCCTCGAACTCCCCAATCCATTTAGAGATATGCGCCATTTCCCCTCATCTTAAGACCGACTTGTTTCCGCGCAAATAATCACCTTCGTCTTTGTTTCAATAGTCTCCACTTTTCCAGGATCTTGTCGACTGAGACCCGCTACGGTCCAGGGATGTAACGTAATATTTCATAGGCGGGTCTCATGCTCGCGAGCTCGGGAAAACGAACTTGTGAAGCGACCCTCGAGAGATGGTCTGGCTTCATGGGACGATGGCAATATTATGCTGGAGAGAAGTCCCAATACTCGCTTAGCTCGTACAGGGCCCAGTTCGCAATAGTGCATGACACGAGAACGCGGGAGCGTCCCTGAAAAATCGATCGGGCCCTTCTGCTGAAGCCCGATTCACTCTAGCGGGCCCGGCCTATAGCTGCAGAAGACCCATTATACAACGGCGATGCGGAAACCCTACACATCGAGGTTAGCACGCACCCAACAATTCCCGACCGCACCTCAGGTCGGAAGGCGACGAAGGCTCGAAGGTCGCGAGGATGACATGCGCGGACGCCACTTTAAGACACAGTTTAGCATTCGGGAAATGTTCCGAATCTTCCGTGGTGCGCTAGTAGCAAGATACGAGGGCCGCAACAAGCAAACGGCGCATGTGAAGAGTAGGAAAACTGGATCTCGGAGGTAGGTCAGACGGCCAATTGGAGCGGAAAAATTGGGTCTCGACTGGTACAGATCTCTTGCTGGCTGGGCAATCGAGTGCAGCGCAGCATAAGATCTGGGGATTTCATTTCTTTTTCCTGAGTTGCATTGATGAAGCTGGACACACAAAGCGTCGCATTCACCAGATGCTAGGACCTGGGACAGCAGCCTTAGTGGCGCCACTTATGCTTATGACAGCCGCGACATCCTTCAACAACACACAGACCCGAAACGGTGGACCAGAAGGGTTTCCCTCTGAGGGTTCGGCAGGCTGGGGCCGCCATCATGAGGCGACGCGGACGGCAGGTGGAGCGCGCCGGCCAATCCGGAAGAGAGCAATTAATCTCACAACAGTTGGTAATATGGCACCCTGCTCTTCCAAGGACCATGGAGAATCCACAGCTATTACCCCGCAAATTCTCAACGGGGCTGGACCAGCGCGTGCAATCACAGCCGGGCGGCGGAGAAAGCTTGCATGTCGAGGGCCCCTCATTTGCGCTCTGGACGCGTGTTGAGCCCAAGGAATGGGCGGCTTTGGTTAGCAGGGCGGCACACAAAGGCTCTGGCTCTCCTAGGCGGGCTAGACCAGAACTTACCTTGAAGCAACTGGGCGCTGGGAGCTCTAGTGTCAGGCATCACAAAGGCCGCGTGACTGCCCCTTGCGGCCCCATCCTCGCGGCAGGCTGGAGAGCGCCGTGCCGGAGCGCGCGCCTGGGTCTGGAAGTCGGGGGAGGATGCGCGCTTCAGCCAGCGCCGGCATGGGCAGGAGGTAGGAGCAGGTAGGGAGTGCGGAGAGCGGTTGCGTGCGTACGAGGAGGGGGCGCGTGGCCAGCCGCAGGTCGACCCCGGCCGCGCAGTCGGGGTGGGCTGCAGGACTCCGGGCGGACCGCGAGCCCTGAGGTGATGACGGGCTTCTGGCGATGCAACCGCCATGGATGCCGATCATCGCCTGCCAGTGCTGAGCTGCAGGTTTGTCTCGGCGAGCCTTCTTCCCCGCATGGCCAGTGCGCACACCAAGCCGCATACATACAAAGTAGAGGCGTTGTGCGGTGCCTGCCACCGCGTCTGAGGCGATCTCCTGCTGCTCTGTTCCGCTCGCGTCACCGCCAGCTCAAAGACTCTCGCGACCGCGACCTCGCCCAATCCGCCCGCCGTCGCTCAGCGCCGCCCCAAGGCCCCGCCCGCGGCCAGCTCCACGCCCCGCCAGCCCGCCTGACGCGCACCGGCAGCGCCCCCAGGCCCCGAGTCCCCCGAGCCCCCGCGGCCGCCAGACAGATCGCCGGGGAACAACGGCGCGAAGCGAGCTCTCGGCCCACCCCAGCAGCTCCAGGGACTCGATTGTCAGTCCACCAGCTGCAGCGTCGCCTCCCGAGACACCTCCACCTCACGCCTCTCGCCTCGCTGTTCCTGCGCCTGCGCGCCCATCTCTCCCCATCGCGACGAGACAATGTCCCTCCGCTGATCCCCTGCGCGAACGCCACGAACCTGATCGCCCGGAGACCTGCGGCTCGAACGAGGCAAAGCGTGGCGCGCCTTCCCCACATTCTCCCCGGTATACCGTCGCATGCCGCCCTGCTGCGTCCTCTCATGCCACGATTCCGCCCCGACACGACCACCCACCCACCCACCACCACGCGACACACGAGATTGGGATAGACCGGTACAAAAGTTTGGCGCATTGAGGCTTGCTTGTGCGAAGACAGGTACGCATGCCGCCCTCGCAGCCCGCGCCCTGACGCCTCCCAGCTGAATCCTCGAGCAAAGCAGCTTTCAACCTCCTCTGAAGACCCTGAGGACCGCGCCGATACTCTTGCGATAGAGCTCTCTTTCCGGTTCGTCTTGTCGTCCCGCCCTCCCTCGGATCGAAGCGGTGCTGCACCCTTCAGCGGCTCGCTCTGGCGCTGATAGCACAGTAGTGATTTTGTTGAAATATAGACATAGAGGCGCTGTCGCATCCGCCGTCTTATCGCTTGTAATTGTTTCCCACTATTCTGTACTCTAGGTAAGCGCTTCATCTCTCGCCCTCTTCGTCGCGCCATCCCTCTGTCCTCGCCGCGAGACCTACCACGCGCTGGCTCAACGCGCCACCTCAACGCGCCCCCTTCGCGCGACCCTGTCGCCACAAATGGATTGGCCAGGGTGGCGCTCCAACTTTGGGTGGGGTTTAAGCCATGTTCAAGTGCGGGCCGCGTCTGCACCTGAATGCGTGGTCAGCCTGCATGAGCAGGTCTGTTGCGCTGTACTTGGCATTCCATGCACTGTCATACGGCCTTAGCTCTCCGGTACCATTAAGCATGGATGTTTGGGCGCGAGCAGAAATGGCGATTGGTGCTAGAGGCCGGTCTTCGTCTTCGCTGAGGCTTGCGAATACTTGTTTGCTGAGGCTAGACCTCCGTTCCTCCACTGCTCGTCTTATGGACCAGCGCCTGGACTTCTCGCGGCGAACATCCTTCTTGTGTTCTCGCGTATTTTGTTACCGCAGAATGTGGAATATTGACATGAAGGCACCTAGTAATCGCAAGCGCAAAGCGCAACCTAGCTACGAAAACCAGTCACAAGGGCTCGCGTCGTTACATCCTCAACACATCCGCGCGGCGATCTCAAGCCTCGACCGCAACAGTACATCCACCTTCAAACCTACTCCGACTCTACGACCACTTCAAGCCACATCCGACCCTCTACGCCAAGCCTCATCCGACTCCGCCTCAGTGAAGCCCAGGGTATGTCTGTTTCTTCTCCAACCGAAATCATGTTCGCGCCTACGTCTGTTGGCCCACTTCCTGGCATCTTCCATTCGCCGCTAGACTGGCTTTTTTCGTCGTATTGAACGTGTGCCGAGTCTCAGCATCACGTCAGCTATTACGACGAATCTTCGTTCGTGTCTTTCCTGAGTGTCGCGTCTATCTCTCCCGGAACCTTTTACGTGACACCCGTACGTGTCGCGCTTTGTTTGAAATGCTTGATCACCTTTCAAAGACATCTCTTTGAGTCCAGACCAATCACACTGCATTCTCCTCTTCTTTACAAATCCACATAAACACCCGCTCCCTCTTTGTCAGAAATTTGCGATGCTAATGAACGGCTTTAGACCGATTTGACCAATTGGCTCCACCCAAGCCTTTAACCGTCTCCGAGAACACGGTCAGAATTATCTGATTTGTGCAATTCAACAGGCTACCGTACCTGGCGGGTCGCCCTCTCCGTAGTAAGTCAGAAAGCCTCTTAATTTTTATTTTTTGGAAGCTTGCTGCTAATGACGCGCCAGGTTGGCAACCTAGCCGGTTTTACAGTTGGCACATATTTCCTAAACCCCGATATCAAATAATCATGACGTCGATACCATCTACCCGCGCTCAGCTCAGCTCAAAGGTTGCGCTCCCGCACAAGAACGGCTCCCCATTTTATCTTGACAAGCCACTCGGACAAGCACCTCGCGGGGGAAGCCCTCATTCTGAGGCAGTGGCCTCCTCTGAAGATGAGAAGGACATCGTTGTGAAAAAGCCATCGGGTGCTACCCCTATAAAGGGTGCTCAGGGCCTGCCACCTCTGCGTCGGGGCTCGTGGCTATCGGAAGTACAGTCGGGGCCAACAGCAGCCCGAAGGGCTTCTCAAGGAGGTGTTTCTATCCCCTCCAACAATTCACAACCTCCAACTCCAGGCGAACATGGTCCATGGAATACTTTGGCGCACAAGTCCTCTGCAGGAACCGTCTCGTATAGTAATCCATGGACTTCGGAGGCTCGCCGCGAGCCTCCCTCACGCCTGACAGAACTACCCCAATCTCCCTCAAACTTTTTCGCCTCCGCGCTTGGCATTGGAGACGACCTCCGCTCCCCTGGTCATGAAGGTCCTCCGGAAGAAGCTATCCATTCTAGGAAAACGATGAGGTCTCAATCGTATTCAGTCGGGCAGAGCGAGGATGTTCCACTTCAAAATGCACCCAATCGTGTGCGTGCCAGCTTTCAGGCAATGCATCAGCCTTCTCGTTCCGGTCTTCTCGGCGACTTGCATGAGGAAGAAGTGAGCAGCGGCCAAATTCCAGTCAGCAAGGCAGCGCCTGTACCTCACTCATCTGCTCTGCTTAAGCAGGCGCTCGGTGTACGTCATCGCGCCTCGAGCACCAGCGTCAACGCCGGCACGTGGTCGCCGCAACGCTCTCAGACCTTCTCTGAATCGGATTATGCTATTGATGAGGCAGATGACAACGAGTCGGAGTCCGGTGCTCACCATTCTGTCGGCATGCTCGGTAGAGGACTCGCCGACAGGCGTTTCAGTGAGATGTCTCCGCTTCGAACAGACTTCTCGCTGTCACGCGTCAACGATGGCTCACAACGGTCTGCCTGGACATCTTTCAACTTTGACCCTATTGATGAAGGTTCCCAAAGTCGACGTCACTCTTTCGCCGTTGTCACACCTCACTCTCACTCGCGCATGAACAATTCTTTCTTCTCAAGTGACGGCAACTTGGATGACGACATGAGCGCCTCACGTATCTCTCAGAACAGTCAACCAGACATCACCCGCAACCTTCACTCACCGTCGTCCCAGATGCGTCCTCAAAGCTACAACCAAGAACGCGAATACGACCACTTCAGGTCAAACTCCGGTGACGAGGAATCTGCTATCGAGCTTGGCCAGGCTCATGACCGCGCTTTCGCGCAGTCGTACTTCTCCGGCGTTGGTCCGGCTATGCGCAGTGCTCACACCACTGTTCCAGGCATCACCGCGACGGCCCCAAGCATGGTGAACCCATACGCGCCACCAAGCGTTGCTCGTCCCACGAAACACCTGTACATCGTCACCTTTAAATGCTCGAGATCTGACGTGTACTACATTCCTGAGAATGTGGGACTGGAAGTAAAGGCTGGCGACATGGTGATCGTGGAGGGCGATCGAGGCCAAGACCTAGGCCAAGTCACACACTGTGACGTCGCACTGGAAGACGCGAGACAGCAGCTTAAGGAAGCTTCCGAGCAACACTTCAGATGGCTCATGATGTTCTCTCGCCACGTCCAAAACGGCAACAGCGGAGTGGCGAACCCCAACGGAATGCTTGCTGCTTCGAATGGTGAGCAGTTTGGTAGAGAAGGTGGCATGGGTCCAAGGCCCCCACTCCAGGCTCCAATCGTCGATGAGATACGACCGAAGATGCTCAAGCGTCTGGCCCAAGGCCACGAGATTCAGGTGCTCCGCGACAAGGAAGGGGCAGAGGCGAAGGCAAAGCGCGTTTGCCAACAAAAAGCCATTGAACATGGTCTTACCATGGAGATTCTTGACGCCGAATACCAGCTCGACTACAAGAAGCTGACGTTCTTCTACTATGCTGACTGTTACATCAATTTCAATCATCTCGTCACTGACCTCTTCAAGGTGTACAAGGCTCGCATCTGGATGTCGGCCGTCAACCCAGCCTCTTTTGCGACTCCATCAAATGCTCTTTCTCAGCTTCCTCCTCCCTCCAGCCTGGGTCCTGGCGCGACATCCAACGCCAACGGGAATGGGTTCGCCACTTCAATGGCAGTTGGACCGAGTTATGGTCGTGGTGCTTTCAGCGGTAAGCTCAGGCAATCACACGACTTCTGAACGTTTACTAACGCTCATTCAGCACCTCGTACTCCTGGCGGTCTCGAAGTAAACCCGAACGATGGTCAACAGGATTATGCTGAGTCCCACGGACGTCCCCTCTACAATTACACCCCATCTCCAGCAGCATTTGGCGGATTCAATCCCGTTGCACCAGCCTACGCACCGGCTTGGATGCAGAATCCGCCCATGAATCGCTTCATGCCGTACCAGTACGGTTATGGTGGTGGACCTGGGCCCGCTCTTGGAGGCGGCTATCCTGGAAGTTATTCCCCGTTCCCCGGCCAGGATAATTCCCGCGGGGGCGATAACTCTCAACACGATACCGATCCAGACCTCTCCCGCGCGCTGGGCCAGGGTCTTTCTCTCAACCAACGTGCTGGCCCGTAAGAAAATTGGAAATGATAGACCGACAACGACATCTGCCCAGATGAACAGAGATTGAGTCGAAGACAGATTACAGTTGAAGAATTTGGGCGATGCGAGACGATAAAAGCCAAGATGACACGATCATGACTCATTGCATGCTGGAGGTTTTGCGATCTTTTTGAATTTGAGCATTGAATTCACTGCTGGCGAAGGCATTGCGGTCTTTTGCTACATGTGTGCTCATCAACTTCCTCAAGGGGAGGTTTTTTTTTTTTGCATGCTTCTTGATTTTTGTTTCTTTCTCACACTCGTTTCAAACCTCTTAGTTCCCTATTTCTTTTACTTTGCATATTCTTTTTTTCCTCGGTACACATTTCGATAAACCACACCTACAAGGCAGGCATACGGCAAGTCATTTCGAGATGGGAAATCTAGTATGGCAGTTGGATGACGGACGGCCGTGATGGTCCACGGCAGGGTGTTTACTTAGGACTGGTCATTTCTCACTTCCTCTTCGGGCATATTCGTTGAGGTCTTTACCAAAACAGGTTAAGAATGGTTTTGAGAGATTCTTCTGTTCGGCAGGAAAAGTGATTTTTATCTCCTATCAAGTGCTATCTTCTTCCAGACTTTTCTTCTCGATCTGGTGTTCTCATTTGGAGAGACATGCTTCTCCCTTCTTTTTTTTTCTTTCCCATCGTCTCGCCTGCTGATGATCGTGGACAACCTGAAAAAACGGACCTAGAGTGAAATACCCACTCTATTACGGAACAGATATTTTATGGATGTTTTGGAATGGTTTTTCTTTCCCCTTATCGAGCAGCACAATACCTTGCGTTTTGTTCTCTACTTTTCGTCATCTCGAAAAAAAAAATGAACGCTGGCAGCCTATTGCGGAGGAAAGCACCTGCGGGTCGGTACTTCTTTCTCGTGTAGCTTAGCCTGGCTAAAATCCAGAACTGTGGGTCTCGAGAGCCTACGCGTAATCCGTGCTCTTTTTTCTGCTTCTTCGCGGTGGATCCAATGTGTCTTGCAAGGAGAGCAATGTGAAAGAAATTGGGCAGAAAGAGGAAGAAGGTGGCGTGTGGTTTTCCACGGGATCTTTTGTTGTATATTCTTAGATGGGCCTCATAATTTATTGGCGCTTTGGTTTCCTGAGTCTGAGGGCTTCACTATCCTTAAGACTGCGGGATCGGTGCAAGGATCAATACAATGCATGAAGGTGACTAGTGTCGAGGCAAAGGTAATTACTAGGATATGGTTGTGCTTACACATACTCTCAATGAAGGTCTGGACTCAGTTTCTACGGCTAGCGCCAAATACGACATACCCACAGAAGGCCAGATCAAAACTCCGTGGAAAGTCGAAGCGTTCGTCCGGATGTGGGAGTGGTTATCTTTCTTGGACACTTATATCCAGATGAATACTTCAACTCCCCACGGTGATACAACAATGTAAATCTCGCACTTACAAAGCTGTTGTCGGCATTCATTCGACCATCAGCATTGTCATGCCTCGCGTGTAATATTTGGCAGGATGTGGTACTCAGGACTGCTGTAGGGAGTGGAATCATTCGTCCGGATAGCTTCGTCACCACAAACACAAAACATTTGTGTCCGGACGAATGCTTTCACTCCCGACGAAGTTGACTGCGCCAAGTAAAAGTTTCGCTTTGGAACGCGCGATCCGCGGTGGCCGATGCTGGTTCCTTGTCCTCAATTGGGAAGTCGCACACCCTGCCCTTTCCTCCTGCAACTTACGACCGCAATCGCGAACCTCATCCTCGCCCACACTGCGACACTTCGTCCCCTCATATTTGTCGCTCACAGGCGCAGAAATCTGCATCCCTCACCACAGTCGGCTTCGTTACGACCGTAAAAAATCCCATTGGCCGCCTTCCCCTCACGAGATGCAGCGCGGCACCAGGAGGAGGCCTGAAGGTGAGGGATACCTGGTCACGCCTCACTCTACCTAGCTACTGATGTACTCTCAACAGACGACAGGCGCTCGCACGCCCGCAAAGACAGCGGCGAGTCGTTGCAGAGCGCGGAGGACGACGTTCGCGCCACTACAGAAACCCAGTGAGCCGGAGGATTGCGGTATGTGCTTCTATGTCTGTAACATGACTGAGATTTGCCCACAGAGACCTACGAGATGCTGCAAGGGCGTTCGAGGAGAGCTACGCTACGGACGACGCGTACTTTGCGCAGTTCAAGATGGCAATGCAAGCGGATAGGAACGGACTGTTGAAGACCATACAGACAAAACAGCAGGAGTCGTATGTTCTGTCCACCCACGGTCAAGTTCTACTGGATTTACTGATGCTCTCACAGAATCGACGCGGATGCGGCCTTCCTCGACCAAATTCATGGCCCGCTCGCCGACGCTCTCCGCCCACGCATTCCCCCACGTAGCTCGAGCACGAAAGCACCGGCCATACCGACGTGCCCCATGGCTGCATCGGGTGCACGGATTTTGCAGCTATCGAAACAGCTCCTAAAAAACTACGAAGAAGCGAAAAAAGCCGTCGATGGTGAGGGTCTAAAGGGCGGACGGCTTGGAGATCGCTGGCCAGCGGACGTCGAGAAACTGCGGAACCTGCTGGATGTTGGCTACAGGAAGGCGCAGGATGACGTGGCGACGGTCCTACAGGGCCATGGCGGCGGTGGTGGCAAGGGAGGGGACGAGCACGACGACGGCGGCGAAGCCAAGACGGGAGGGAAGGACGCGAAGGAGACACAGGAGGCGGACGCTTTCTTCGTATCGGGCAAGGAGAAGCAGGTGGAGAGGGAGCAGTTCAACGTGACCCAGGCGCTGTTGGAGGGGGCGAGAGGCGTACGCAGGTTGAGCAGAAGTCTGCCGCCGGAATCGCTGGAGTAGGTTGACGGTTGGTGGTAGTGGTGGATACGCGCAACAGGATGGCGAAAAATATGGCTTAGACAGGGTTCAGCGGGCGGGAACGGGGGATGATGCCTGGGGCGGGAGATGATCGCTTCTTCGTTGCTAGATGACGGTTATGCGGCGGATGTCAATCAGGCTATAACAGCTATAGTGAAGGCGGACCGGTCAATGTGCATTCCCGCGCCCTCACAGCTGCCAACTTCTTGCGTGATCGCATGGAGCTAAAGCCCGGGTATGCGGGGCGGCTGCAGCTACGGCTACGGCTACGGCTACGATGCTGAAGCTGAGACTTCGTAAACTGCGGCGAGAGACACGCGCGCAGAGTGGCTTAAACAGAGGACGCGAATGTTTCAGCGGCCGGGGTGTGGCGGTGCCGGAGGTGGAAAGCGAAGAGATACGTCATGGGTGCTTCACGACGCAGTTGATACGGCGAGGGCGAAAAAGCAAGTGGATGACAGCGCGCTCTGGATCGTCCGGGGACAGGCCTCTTGCTGCATGATCGCTGTTCTCAAGGCTGCAAGTGCGCGCGCGCCAGCTAGCCCTAACCCGCGCGCAGCCTACTCAGCAACCAATCGTGTTTACACCAGCCCGACTCGAAGCCACCCGCACCTGCGCAAGCACCGGCAGATCACGAACACCTGCCTCCCTCCGTCATCACGCTGCCCACTCCTCCTGCTTACTCGCGCACCTTCTGGTTGCTCCGCGTCGTTCTCTGCCAGCAACCCAACACAACGTCGCCGCCGCGCCATGCTGCCGGGCCTGCTTTTTTCCTAGCAACGGAGCGCAAAACACCCATCCACCGCAGCCCAGCCCAAGCGCCCGCCAGTCAGCCTGGTTCCACAACCCCTTCCGACCACCACGACGCTGCTGCTGGGTGAGCACTACTGCTCAGCAAACGCGCCGCCATGGTGAAGGCCGATCCGAAGCGCAACTACTACGCTGACCTCGAGCTCTCGCCCGACGCCGACGCTGAAGAGATCCGCAAGCAGTTCCGCAAGCTCGCCCTCAAATGGCACCCCGACAGAAACCCGGGCAGGGAGGGAGAATGTGTGCCTAGGTTTCAGGCCATCCAGGCTGCACACGAGGTTCTTGGTGACCCGGCCGAGCGCACGCGATACGACCTCGAGCGCAGGAAGAGAGGCGGCACCGGCGCCTACACTCCAAGACAGCCTGCTCCGCGTGGAAATCCATACCAAGCTCGATCCGACTTTCCTCCCCCTCCTCGCCGCACCGGTCCGCAACGTACACAGCCTCCTCCCCCGCGTCCTGAATTCACCAATCCGTCCGCTTCGACCGGCGCCGGCCGTTATGCTAACTTCCCAAAGCCACCGCCCACTCAGAGGAGGGATAATGCGACGGGGGATCAGAAGGCCAATGTGTTCACCGCATGGCAGAGTATGAAAGGCAACAAGCCCGGCGCTCATCCTCACACTGGCCAGGCAGAATCCTCTCACCAACGGGCCAAATCGGCGTGGGAATTCGCGAATGAGCAGGCAACGCCAGGTGTCAACCGCAGCCACAGCACGAGGACGCCCAAGAGGGGCGGCTTCGACCCTACTACACCTGGAGCGGACGAGCCTCCGGCAGCGAGCACCTCTTCATACTTCACGACCTCCAACTATGGCAGGCCCGTCCCTCCGCCTCCGCCTCCGCCTCGTGATGCAGGCACAGCCAATCCGGGTGCGGCACGTCAGCCGCCGGCAGATCCGCTAAAGCAGTTCAGAGAGCAGTTCCAGAAAGAATCGGCCTATCCCGAGGGAATGCGCACTAGAACGCCATATAACACTGCTGGCGGAGAGAAGATCTTTGTTGATCCGGTGAGGCGCTCGGCCAGCCAACGAAGCTCACCTCATAGGGAACCTGATGCAGCTCACGCCGGTGTACATGGAGCCTCGGGTGCTCGTCACCACAGTGCCAGTCCGCCCAGGAGGAAAGGCAATGCTACTCGTCCCTTCGCCATGTATAGCTCAAGTGAGGAGGATGAGCCGCCGAGGCCAAGCCAGAAGGCGCCTCCATCTGTACAACACGCAGGTGCCGGTGTCAACGGCAATGCTACTCAGAATCGTACTACCAATGGACCTGATGCCAACGTCAACGGGGGCATGGGTCAGAAGAGCAAATCATCAATGTACGGCACTTTCTTTTCTTCAGACATCCATAACAACAGCAACCCCAAGACTCCCAACATGAAGACGGTGCCTGAAGAGTGGCCTTACTGGGCGTATCCGTCCAGCTTGCCACCGCGCCAGACTGAGAGAACTTCACGCACGTTAGCAGAAAATGTTCGAAAGCGTAGTGCTACGAACAACATCTCTCCCACTTCTCGTCGCGCTTCTCAACGTTATCGCAACTCAACTGCTGACAAGAACACCAGCTTTTCAATCCCCATCGACACGGATACTTTCTCTCCAACAGAATCTGATCAATTCAAGAGCAAGAGCACGGAAAGCATCAATACAAAGTTCTCGCCTGCAGAATGGCATGGCAAATTTGAGGGCAAGCCAGACTACTTTACAGGTCCGATGCCCGGTACAGGCAACCGTGCGAAGAAGTCGCCAAGCAGACCGCCAAGCTCGAGGAAGAACAGCACGCAGAATTATGCATCTGGAACCGCCAATCAGATGCCTCAGCCGACCGAACAACCTGCGGCAGCGGCCCCCCCAACCGGTGCACCGCCTGCTAGTACTTCCGGACCAGTCAAGTTTTCTTCTGAAGAATGGGCCAAAACGTTCAAGGATCCAAGCTTCGTGCTTCCCGCTGAACCGCCGCCCAAGGCTGCATCTCCTACGAAGGGTCCGGCGCCGATGCGGGGCAGAAAGCAGTCGAGGGCGCGCAGTACTGGGCCTAACGTCAAGCCAAAACAAGCCAGCGTAGCCGATGCTGCTGATGACGATGATGGCAGCGAGAGCGTTGCGAGCGCCAACGAGGCGGCTGCTACTGATGGCAGTGCTATGGACATCGATCCCACTCCACCTGCTCCGCAAACCAATGGGACCCAGCGTCCGAAGATCGTCCCCACGCCTATTTCGCAGGCGCGGGCTGCTCAGAGAGAACAGGCGCAGGCTCAAGCACAGGCTCAGGCAAGGGGTCAAGAGGAGGATGATAATACGCTTCGATTCAACGACTTCGCGAATGTCGCACCGTTCACGTCGACATCGCAGGAGGGCTTGCGCAACCTGAACGACCTTACGCAGAACCTTCCGTTCGAATCTCGTCCAGCCGCGTCGCACCCAGTTCAGTCTGCGGAACCAGCCGCGCTCCGTCTTCCGGAAATGCCCAAGGCTCCGGAGTTGCCACAACGTCTGACCATGAGTGTTTGGGCAGAGTATCTGCCGAAGATGGCTGCTTACGTCAGGGCGTTCCAAAGGTTTGACTCGCACATGCTTCAGCACTTTGCGGCGCGACAGCAGGAGACGGAGGCGATGGGAAGGCCGGTGGATTGGTTGGGGGCTATGGGCGACACGATGAGTGGAGGTTTCAACAGCTACATTCGCGGCGTCAAAGAGGATGAGAGGGCGCGCGCGCATTGGGACATTGGCTGGCAGAAGCACAAGGATGCGATGGAACTGTTTGGGGGCTGCAGGGCACGGGTGCTGAAAGGTGGTCTTCCGGCTTGAATGTGGAAGTCTGAAGCACAATTGGCGGCGGTAGTTGGCGCAGAGGGCTGTGATTTGTTTCGGGCAACAGCAGGTCATTTGAGCCCTAGGACGACGCAACGACCACCACGCACGATCGATTTGATTTGACACGACGACGAGCCACGATGGTCTTTTCTTGTAGAGCGGGCGCAGATTTCGGGCAGGAGTCTTCGATGGCGGTTGTTCTGGTTCTTTCCGACCTTGAATACCCCCTACTCTTATCTTCTTGCTGATTTCTTTTTTCTGTTTCTTCTTTCTCACCGGGCGGACTCCCACGGATACACAAAAAAGAATAAGAGCACAGTGGGCTCGAGCGGGTCAAGGTTTGGGCAAGGGGTTGGAGGCAGCAGGGGAGGTTGGGCCGTACACATTCCCGGTAGTCGGCTGTGCCAGAGTTTATTTCCGAGGAAGGGCCTGGCTATTCGATGTGGTTCTTCAATTGGGCTGCTCCTTTGCTTTGTAGGGCAAGCGAAAGCAATAAAGTAGGCAGGGTAGACGGAAATAGAGAAGTAATCTCTTATTTACAGGGGGGGCGACGGCTTTCAACAGCTAACTTCGTGGGGAGTGGAATCATTCGTCCGGACACAAGTGTTTAGGAAAAGAGTTGACATTCGCGTCCGGATGAGTGCTTCTACTTCCTACGGCAGCAGCTCTTTTTTTTTTTTTTTCCTAGGCGTTCTATGGGACCACTGTCGCATTTGGCACTAATCGTCGGCTGCAAGGCCCCTCTGTATTAATCGATTGCCGTTCTCGTGGGGTTCATCCACAAGGCCCACCAGCCACACGCAAGCGAGTCGTCAGGGCCAACGTAACGCCTCATCTCCTGAGTGCTGCACCGACACGGACGCCGGGCTCGGATAAGTCCCCGGAGGCTTGCTTCTGTGGCGCCATGTGTTTTGCAGGCTCGGGGCGCATGACGAGACCGAGGTTAGCCCTGCTCGTAGTTTATGTGCGCCCGGATGGCAGCGGCTTTTTTCAAGACTTTATCTAAACACGTTGTGTGGCAGGCGCGACGCCCGGGCTTGGGTTTTGCGCGCGTCGTCTTTCCCCGCACGCGCTGAGTGAGAAGGGTGGCCAGTCTTTCGGCGGGAGGGCAGGGAGAAAGGCAGGATCAGCCGCGCTGAGTGGCTTGCAGACGTGGGATGCGCGGCAGGGATTTGCGGAGGGGGAGAGGCTGGCCTGCGACGCGCAATGCGGTGCAGCAACAGAGGTCTGGGCGAAACGCTCACGTCCACGGGCAAGCCATAAGCTTGTTTGTCCTGCTGCACTCCTGACTCCCGCGCTCTGCTTTTCTCCCCATCGTCCCTCGCCCCTCCGCTCCTTTCGAGAAGCTTTCTTCTGCCGTTTCATGTGCGCGTAAGGGATAGATTTCCTTCGGTCGACCATCCTCATTCGCCCTCCTTCCTGCGACGAAACAAAGGGCTCCACAATCCGGTGCACCCACACCCATCTCGTCCCAACCAACGTCAATCTCTCACAAATCAAGACCAGCCCTGGTGCAGGGCTGCCCGCCGAGTCTCCCTTCTTTTCTTCGGACCTCGTCGTCGCCCTTCTTCAACCTCGAGCTTCTTCCTCCACCCTCTCACACCACCTGTGCTGCCAATGGCCCAGACCAGACAGCACAGGTAAATTCACCTTTAACTACTCGTCTGTCCCTATCGTCATTGTCGCCACCATGCTTTTCGACCATGAAAGGCAGCAGGTCCCGCTTCTCCAGGGCCTGCTGCAATTGCTGAAGGGACGGAGGGGAAGGACGCTCGTGCTCGGCCTCTTTCTAGCACTCATCTCTATCTACTTGCTCTTTGATTACGCTGCTGAGGTAAGATTGATTTTGCTGCCAGCTGCTCCGCGTTTCTTGACACTTTCGGTCGCGTGTCTGATACCTCATCCCACTGGCTATGATGTCATCGCGCCGTTTGCTGTGCTTGTGCAGTCTACCGTCCTCCTTCTATCATATTGCATCAATTGCTCGTCAACTGACGCACTCTATAGCATAGCGAAGATTCGCATTCCCTTTCCGATCACCTGGAGTCATGGAGACACTCACGGCCCGGCGCCGCGGCCGAGACGGCGCAAGACGCTCCTTCAGTCAACGGAACCTCCGAGATGGACGCCCAGCTTAGCTCGACAACGTCTGCTGCACCACCGCTAAAGACCAAGGTCGGCCCAACCTTCCACCTGCTCATCCCGGCCACCGCGGCCGACTCGAACTTCTGCCGGACCGTCCTGAGCACCATGCTGCTCGAGTACCCGCCGCCGACCATCATGGGTTACGCCCACTCCGAGGAGAGCACCATCATCGAGGTCGTCCACGAGCACCTGCAGCGCAACCAGGAGATCAAAGACGAGGACCTCGTGCTCATCGTCGACGGCTACCGCTCCTGGTTCCAGCTGCCGGCGTCGGTGCTGGTGCAGCAGTACGAGGCCGCGCTGGAAGATGCGAATGACCGCCTCAGGCAGAAGTACGGCACCGTCCGACCCCTGAGCGGCAAGCGCCAGCCGCGCCAGCTGTTCCGGCAGACGGTCTTGTGGGCGGCGGATGAGCACTGCTGGCCGGTTAAGGACGGCGATGTTGCCTGCACGGCCGTGCCGGAGTCGCCGTTCTTCTGGGATGAGAGTCCCTATGCTAATGCGTCGGAGGAGGCTTCTGCGTATAACCCTAAATTTGTCAATTCGGGAACCGTTATTGGACCCGCAAAGGATCTCCGTGCCATCTTTAAGGCGCTGATGGCGAGATCCGCATCGCCGTACGGACGGCAAGACCTCCAACACACGCTCCAGACGCTCTTCAGCGAGCAGGAGCAGGCGCGTGAGCTGATCCGCCGCTACAACCTAGGCTACTCCGGCCGCCTAATGGAATGGTGGTACGGACTCAACCCCAGCGAGAGGCCCCTCCGCAAGACCAACATCACGGTGGCGCCCGGCAAGAACTACGAGTTTGCGATGGGGCTGGACTACAACAGCACGCTCTTCCAGTCCATGTCGCCGCCGCACTCGTTCAACGGCGACATCGACTTTGTAAAGAGCGACACGCAGGTGCGCGACACGTACGACTCGGCCTACACGACCGTCAACCCCAAGACGGGCGCCCGCACCTACTACTCGTCCAACCCGCACAACAACGAGCCCATCCCGCTGCCCGACCCGCTGCTCACCCAGGGCTCCCCCTACGCCCTCCCCGAGAAGGACGCCCAGGCCGCCGGCGTCCCCGCCAACATGGCGACCGGCCTGACCATCACCGACGACCTGGACGGCCGCCTCCCCTCCGCCCGCGACGCCCCCTGGAGCCAGCTTTCCCTCGCCCACAACATGCGCGCGCGCTCCGTGCCCGCCGCGCTGCACTTCCCGTCGTTCGCGTCGATCGCGCGGTCCGCCCGCGGCGCGTCGAGCGGGAACACGACGGCCGAGTCGGACTCTGGGGACAGCGGCGATTCGCTCCAGCTGCGCGACCCCCGCGACCAGCTGTGGACGAGCATGTGGTTCCACAAGCACGCGCGGGCGCTACTGCGGCGGTACATGCGGCAGAGCACGGTCAAGGCGTACGAGGACGAGGTGCTGGAGGATACGACGTGGTGGCGGAGCGACCAGCGCGGCGGGAAGGGAGGGGTGTGGACGGAGGGGAGCGGGGAGTGGTTGGCTTGGGGGGATGTGTGTGCTGGGTTCGAGGATGAGGTGTTTGGGGATGGGAAGGGCGTTTGGCTTGGGGAGAAGGGGAATGCGGCGGGGGTGAAGGAGGTGGTGGATGATGGGGATGAGGATGAAGGAGAAGGTGCGGTTGTGGTGAGCGCGGAGGAGGAGATGGAGAAGGGCGAGGCGATTCCGCCGGCGGTGATGGATAGGATTGGGGGCGGGGCGTTTGGGGAGGAGCATGGGCCGGGGTATGGGAAGGATGGGGATGAGGAGGAGGAACAGGATGAGAAGACGAAGGAGCCGGATGTTGTGGATGCGGATGGGGATTTGGTGCCAGGGATGGATAAGAGTGAGGGAAAGAATGAGGAGGATGGCAAAGCGGATGAAGAAGATGGTATCCTGGATTTCGTCGGGGAGGTATGGGATGAGATCAAGGGCGCGGAGAAGGACCAGGTGGAGAGTATGGACGATGTGTTGAAGCAGATTGACGAGGAGATGACGGAGAGGCTGGCGGTATAAAGAAAGAGAGAGAGTTTACACTACTGCTTACGCTTATTATCCTTGCATTGGGTCTTCTCCTTTCTCCTTTCTCTCCTGGGCCGTGGGACTGTTTCCTTGGGTTTGGGGTTTGCTCCTATAAGGGATGAACTGTTTTGGCCGCCGAGGGCTGCTTTTCTTTCTCTGTCCCTTTTTTTGTCCTCCTACTAGAGCTTCTCTTCATGATGATTCGGATGCATGGTTGGCGTCTTACCCTTCTTTGTCTTTTCTTGTATTGTTTTTTGGTGTGGGGGGTGTGGAACTTGCTCCTTCTGGGAGTACATTGAATTGTTAATGTTAAAAAGAGCTTGTAAGACACTCTTGAGTGAGATATGGCGCTTGGTGATTGGACATGTTGTTTGCTTCCTTACTTGATTCTTCATCTTCCCGTCTTCTTCAATTCTATCAGGGAACCGATCCCCAAAGAGAGCCGGACGAGGAGGTTGCTTGTTGTTTCAGTGTCCACTAAATATCAGACGTACGCCGCGTCGAGAGACGCGTCTAAACATAGGGGAAGATTGAGTGCTGTTCGAGGCGAGGGCGGATGGTTGAGAACGGTGTTTGCATGTCGTCGCTCTGTGTGAGCTTTCTTTTTTCACAATCGGCGATGCCTATGTGTCGATGTGCTTGAGGCCGAAGCCGGATTGGACAGCCAGGCTGAAGTAGGCTTCATTACTGGAATGTGGGTTGGAAAGACATGTAAAGGTGTTTTGAGCCCTCCTAAGAGGCTTGAGTGGAATTTTGGGTGCCAAAATGGGGGGAAAGTTGAGGGCCCGAGACGTCTTCCATATGTGTGCCTTCAAGAGGAGATTGTGGCCACAGAAGTCAGCCTCGAGCGCACTTCACGCCGGCCGAAGGGTCCGATAAATCATGGGCTGAAGGGATGCGACCGCACTACCCTGGCGCAACGCTGCCCCACAAATCTCAGCTGTGAACCAGATGGGGACCAGATAAGGTTACACAACATCAAAAAGACCGAAGCGTTTTATATATTCACGATTGGTCTTACGCCTACCCCTGCCCGCGCCCAGTCTTCTGACCGCCAGCATCATTCATCCGCAGCCAAGGCTGCAAGGCTGGTCATATCCAGTAGAGAGGAGTGGAGGGCCCGACCGGCTAGCCGTCTTACTGCGCCTCTCCAGAATTCGACGATCAATAGCCCGCTGAGAACGCCAGAAACATAAATAGCTTCGAACAGTGCCATTTTGGCTGCATCACAACAGCCCTCACTCCCTGAACATTATTTCAAATTCCATTGTGAAACATCGAGTCCCTTGTACACATACAGGCAGCATTAGCAGTCATGTCCTTTTCTACTTCCAACCTAATTTCGCTTATTGGAGTCGTTTTCGCCGTATCTACTGGCGTTGCCGGACTTATCGTATCTTTCCAAAACTGGAGAGATCAGAAGAGAAAGAACAAAAAAGGTATGACCGACGGCTCTTCATTCATACTGAGAATTAAATGAAAGCCCTCAGATATCGAAGCCGCCGATCGCGCTTTGAAGTTCGGCATCAGCGTTACATTCAACCATTGATCAGATCGACGTCTGAGTCGGCCGCAAGTCTAGGAAACTTCATGACACTATGTTATTATAAGATTCATTTGCTGGTACGTACAAGAGCTGTATGGGATATCTCAAATGAGACTGATAAGTTTCGCAGCTTCGGACATGTCTTTTCCATTTGTTTCTTTCCTTCTCCATATAGACATGGCGAAGTTCACGGCATAGAGCATGTTGTAAAGTATTTTGGTGACATATACCTAGTCTTCGGGCTTTTTTGGATAGCACCCACCACTGCATAGCACACTCGAGAGCCTAGTTCTCAACTTTTTGGGGGAGAAGATAGACGTGAGCACATAAAAAGTCTCCAAAATTCCGTGTTTGGTGAATCATGAATCACAAAGAAGCAGCAGACAAGGTTTCGAAAGTCTGTTGAACGATCCTCAAATCCCGCGTCCACAGTTGACGGCCATGTCTTTCTCAATCTCAACCCCTGATTTCCCTCGTGAGGGTAATCATCACTACAATGATTGCCATCGCTGGGCTCGCTGTATCGTTACGAAGCTGGCAAGATCAGAAAAAGGGGATGCAAAGAGGTATGGTCTCTGGCATTGTATTCTATAACCCCTCCGCTAAATAAAAGATCGCAGACCTCGAAACCGAGGGTGGCAAAGTCATGTAATTGAGTTCCCCCTTTGGATTGAATAGCACCATGTTGAGGGAGGATTAGATACAAGTTACATAATGTCACTGGATACTCCTCCGCGCGAGCAACACAACTCCCATCACGACCACATCCATCCATCACATCGTCTCCCTCGCAAGTAACACACACACACACACATCTTTCCCATCCAAGCCAATGATGGCCTTTGAGCTTGAAGAAGACGATTGTTTTCAGTGTTTATATGGCTAACGTAAAGAGCTTTGTTGGATATCGAGGCTGGGGAGAGAACTGTTTGGAGGTGATCCAGAGTGGAAGCATTCATCTGGACACAAGTGTTTCAAAACAGCAAGGACAAAAGCATGCAAATGACTGCTTCAACTCCCCACGATGAGAGAACCATGTTCACGAAGGTAAGGATTCTTTTTTGCCGCAACGCTAACAGACACTACAAAATACAGATCCCGCGAGACGGAGGTAAGGTATGGTCAGGTATGTAAGCATGGTAAGAAGAACAAGAATCAGTGAATTACGAAGAGCTCTGAGCGGTCAGACACAAGCGTTCACACCATTTCCGGAAAAAAGAGATACCGAGATCGAGATGAAAGATGGAGGGCCACACAGACACAGCACCGATAGAAGAGAAGGGAAAGACAAGACTCACGTTTTCAAAGGGAGGTTGTTCATCCACTTTTATATGAATTTTGTTCCGGAGAAAAAGAAGAAGAATTTTAAGAAAAGTAGTAGCCAGGTTAGAGTGAGTTGTAGCAAGGGGATTTCCCCCCTCCAATAGGAACACACCCAGAATAATCATCTAAACGCTAATCTCTTTTTCCCCTTTCCCCTAGTAGATGAGAAACGGAAGCTCAGAGAAGTGAGAAAAGAAACCAAATCAAGGAGACAAGAAAAAAAAAGAACAGAAATCTCTTGCGATTCGCTCCCATGCTATAAAGAAACGAAAAAACTCTCCGCCAGAGCAAACTGATAAGAAAAGGAGATAAGATCGCTTCAGCCTCGCTTATAAAAAGGATCCGCGAACCCCAACAGAATAGAGTATAACTGGGAAGAAGAGACGACAACAGCAACGCTTCGCTCGCTTGCGTTTTTTCCAGTGCTGACGGACTAATTTCTCAAACTACCAACAACCCGCCATTCACACACACACACACACACACACACACAATGAACGCTTGCCTTCTTGTTCAAGATGCCCAGTAATAGAAAAGAGAAATGAAAAGGGGAAAAACAAAGTCTTCCTCCGCCGTGCAACCCAAAAAGCCAAAGGAAAACAATGACAAGGAAACAATCTCCCCGTGAGACATCTTTGATAATAAACAGAAAAAGCGATAAACACTTGGGGAGATTGGCCCACGGTTTCAGAACAAATGAAAGAGGGAAGAGCAGGAGACTACTTCCAACGCCTCGAACGCCGTGCGCTGCTTTGGTGGAGAGAGAATAAGATGCGATTTGGGGAACAAGAAAAGTTTGCGGTAATGGCTTGGACATAGGGAACAAAAACAACCAAAAGTTGTAATATAGGGATGTGTTTGAGTGTGAAAAACATCGCTGCGTTGGTGGTATGTCATGACAACAACATAGGTGGGAAAGCCCAATATGGTGATTGGGCAAGGCAACCCCGGCTGTTTACAACATTCGGAACGGAAGATGAGTGTACGGGAGCATGATGTTAGTCGCGGTTCTATGTCGCAGAGCAGAGCAGATTAGAGTAGTAAGTCCGAAGAAGTAACAGACGAGGTTCCTGGAAAAGAGCCACGGATGCGGAATTTTTGTTTTTGTGAGCGACCGATCAACAAAGAAGTGCTGTAGGCTCGCCATGGACAATGCTTGGCTTCATTCAAAAGACAGCCGCTAAACCGTTCTTCGAGTGACGCTTGCTAAATCTCTTTCTGCCTTTGATCGAGCCGCTGTCATCATGATCGCCCTTGCGGAGATGCCTTGAGGATGGGATGTTCACTCCATCAAGCGCAGAGTCGCCACCTAGAGTGCTTGCTGGGCTTGAAATTGTTGAGCTCAGTTCGTTGAATGTCGAGTCGCCAGAATAGGAACTTGCCATACTCTGAGAATTCGCAAAATCTTTCGCTTGTTCCAAAGCATCGAGCCATTCCTGCGCTGTATACTTGCTGCCCTCAGGGTCGCTGGGAGTCGCCTTAGGATCCTCGAAGATGAGATGCTTATCCTTCTGTACTCGTATCAGTTCCGTCGGGATTTTTCTGAACGCACTCTGTACGCTTACCGTGTCGATACACCAGGCGGTGATGCCCTTGGAATCCTTGTAGCTCCTCCATGCGGTTCCCTCGCCCAAGAGCGACAGGTCCATCTTGGCCTTCTTCTCTTCGCCACCGGCAGCGGCAAGGATAAGTCGAGCTGCCGACGTGATCATGACGAGACGTTGGCGCTTTTTGGTGGTGTTTCCTCCAAAGAATCGTGAAAACTTCTTCGGTGCTTCCGAAGATTCTCCATGAGGACTGTGCGGTGCTGGTGCGGAGGTGACCATAAGGTTGCCAAGCTTCAATATCCGTTCGTTGTTCCGGGTGAGAACAGGCGACCAATCGATATCAAGCTGGCTGGGAGGGGGAAGTTCGGTAATGACGCGGGCGGAAGGTCGGGGTGGGTTGTTGCTCGACGAAGGGACGGGCCGAGGAGCGCTGTAAGGGGTCATGTGTGGAGGTAATGAGCTGGCATGTCCGTTCAGCTTGATTGGTCCAGGCGGTGGAGGTTGGTAGGGCTTCAGTCGAGGGGCCTTTTGCTTCCATAGGCCCCGCCCCCACTGGATACCATCAAAGAAACGATGAGACTTGATATGCTCAATGGGCAACCTCTTGGCGGGATCCAAAACTAGTAACCGCTCAACCAGATCACGGGCTGCTTCCGGAAACTGGTCGGGGAATGTGTACTCCAGGTTGACAATCTTTTGGAATGTCTGGTACTCATTGCCGGCCTTGAACGGCGGCCGCCCGGAGAGAAGCTGGTACACTATGCATCCGAAAGCCCACAAATCACTGGCCTTGCAAGCATTCTTATCCGTCAAAAGCTCAGGACTGACGTATTCTGCGGTGCCGACGAATGATTCTGCTCGGTCATGCTCAACACCATCAAGGGGATCTCCAGCTGTTGGTGCTTCGGCGTTGGTTGGTTGTTGTGGGTTTGGGTTGTTGAGAATCTTGGCAGTGCCAAAATCCGTGATTTTGACGTGCATCTGGTCGTCCAGGAGTACGTTCTCCGGCTTGAGATCTCTGTGTATGATTCCACGCGAGTGCATATAGTCGATGGCATCCAAAATCTGCGCACCATAATACCTCGCACACTCTTCATCAAACGTGCCCATCTTCTTGAGGAAACCTAGAAGCTCGCCTCCTGTGGCCAAATCCAGCACAAAGTACAAAGACCTCTCGTCTTGAAACGTGTAGTAGAGGCGAACAATTCCGGGATGCTCGGTTAACCGGTTCAGCGTATCCTTCTCAATATTCACGTACTTGACCTTCTTCTCTTTGATAATGTGCCGTTTGTCCAGGACCTTGATAGCATATTCTCGTAGTGTCTGTCGGTCCGTAGCGGCCAACACCGTACTGTAAGAACCTTCGCCTAACGTCCTCCCAAAGTTGAAGTCCTTGACGCCCTTCTTGACCACTCTTGAGACGGGTTTACCGTTCGGATCCATTTCCTGCTGGACTCTAACCGCCGCACCCTTTTCTTTCCACTCCTCACTGCTCTGGGGCATAGGTGCATCAGGGCCATAGGCAGGACCGGGTCCCATGGGGCTCCTTCGTGAGCTGCGCCTGGGCGGAAGAGGCCCGTTCCCGCCTAGTTGCTGGTGTGGCTGCCGGTAGGATCGGCTGGGTTCTCTTGTTGGAAGACCTGCTGCCTGCATTGCGGCTGCAGCCGCTCTGGAACTACTCCTGCTGATGCCGGGAGCGGAAGGTAGCGTCATGCCAACATCATTGTACCGGTATGATCCCTGCATGGAAACGCCGGAGCCAGTAGAGGCATTGGGATGGCTGTAGAGAGTTGAAGTGGGCCGAGATGAGGCGGTGGACGGAGCGTAGCTGCGGGACGGATTTGAAGGGCCGGAGGTAGAGTATAGGGCTTGAGACGGCAGGAGGGTGGCGGGAGTCGCGGCGGAGGGCAGGCTCTGCATGGACTGGCGGTGCTGTAGGCGTGCGGAGGACTGCGAGCGGTCGTCCGGGACGGGGGGTGTTTGACTCTTGGGGAGGGCGAGTGAGGTCTGGCTCGTGGAGAAGGCGCCCGGGTTGAAGTCGAGGGAAGAGGCCGAGGACTCGGTCGGGATGGGCTGGAGGAGGTGCGAGAGCTCCTGGCTGTCCTTGGGCTCCTGGGGACCGTCGGGCTGGGTGACGGTGTGTGAGGACGAGGCGGAGGAGGCTATGGGCTGTTCTGGCAGCGCGATAGGGTCTTCTTGGGCCGGGGCGGGCGGCGGAGAAGGGGTACTATCATCGTCCGGGTTGGCGATGCGCAGGCCGCCCAGCGACTGGGACAGGCTGATGTCGCCGCTCATGGTCGCGCTGGGTCGGGGGTCGCAGGACACGGGCGGAAACGGAGGCAATGAGGACTGCGGCGGGCAGCCGGGGCTGGGGTGGTGGGCGTGGGCGCGAGGTGGAGGAGCGAGTCGGTGGGCGGTCGTGTGTGGTGGAGGCTACGTCTCGAATGGCGGCGACATCCAGGCGCTTTGGCTGCTCTGGGGGGAGCAGGCGGGCCGTTGGAGCTGGGCGCGACCAGCGGAGAGAGGTGTGGGATTGCAGCCGGTGTGCCTGGCTCTGGGTGTAGGTTGTCGCAGCCAAGCTTGGCGTGCCCGGAGCGATCTCGTCGTTTGGGAGGCCTCAGCCCCCTGACAGCTGCCAGCCTACTCGTGCCTACGTATGCGCGTGCGTGCGCGCTGTTGGGCCCCGATCAACGAACCGCTCCGCTCCGCCTGCCTTGCGCTGCCTGCGAGAGCGAGCGTCCTTGGCCCTCCTCCACTGCGCTGCCCGCCGGCGCCTCCCAGCGCTGACAGCGCAGCAGCGAGCGCGGTGCAGCCCATCGCATCGCAGCGCCGCCAGCGCCCGTCGCCCGCGGGCCCAGTCTGCCGTGTGCCGTTACCTGCCCGACGGCGGCCAATATTGACGAGCCAACTGCACTGCACCACCCGAGCTAACAGCAGCCGCTCACGGCCCACTTCCCACCTCTGTCGCAGTCGCTGCCCGCCAGAGACCTTGCCGCCAGTCCTGTTGTCCGGCCACCCGCACCACCTCCGCCCGGCCAAGGCCCTCTATCGTCCGGACACGCCACTCCTCCGCGGCGCTGCACTCTCCAGATACCGCCGTCCCGGGTTCCCATAGGCTGTTCAAGGTGGCGGTTCTCGCGTGCGCTGTGCAAGGCACGCAGATTCCTCCGCCTGCTGCTGCGCCTTCATGCGCCCATCATGCCACCCTCCAGCCCACCGTCTTCTGCAGCCTCACCTCAACTCCATGCGACATGACCGCCATTCATCCAGACCTTAATGTCCATGTCTTGCCGTGGGGAGTGGAAGCATTCGTCCGGACGCAAATGTCCACGAAAAATGCCTTTTCCATGGGGAGTGGAAGCATTCGTCTGGGCGTAAATGTAATCAGTCGACGCTCCTTAACAACACTTGCAGCCCTATGCAAGTATTTGATATAGGTGATGTCCCCCATCGGTTGTGCTCCTGTCCGAGGTGGCCTGCCAGCTCCAAAAATCCAATTGATTGGCCTCACACACCCGAAGTCTCGTCAACTCCATTCCCAAGCTACCTCGCCCTCCCGTCATTGGCAACGCCCGTCGGCATGTTCCGCACTACTTTTTTTTTTTTCAGGAAAGAGCCACTTCCTGTTTGGGTGTGGGAAGGTGAAGCCCTCTGCAACACGCCTTCCTTGTATGGTGGTGGTTTATATGAATACATTCCATGTCTCAGACACCGTCTCTACCAACCGTCAAACAATTGCTGGACCGCGGTCGAGATGCTCCGCTATCGACCATCTGAGATCCGCCTATCCTCCCAGGACGTCGATGACACCTCCAAGCGGCTGACATCACGGCGGCCTGCAGCGACTGCCCGCTCCACCATATGCCAACTCCCTGACACCACAAGCACAGGCCCGCGACTTCGCAGGGGTCCCGAGCGCTCGCGCGATGAGTCAATCACCCATACAGATGCCAGCCAAGCTCCTCAATTCAGTGCCTCCTTCGAGCCAGCTATCAGTACTACAAAGCATGTCTCAACTTCGAGCACGGCCTGGGCTCCGCAGAACTCTGAGTGCCAACAGCGAGAGTCTTACCAGTCGCGTCAATTGCTGCAAGTCGACGGTCCGTCGGATCTCACTCGTCCTCCAGACGAGCGCTACATAGCCACTTCCACCGGAACGCACCGGGGATTGCCGGTATGGTACAACGCAAAAGTGAAGAGAGACTCTGTCATGGATGCTTCCTTCAATATGACGCATATGAGAGACGCTTTAGATGACGCAATTCCATCTATTCGTCTGCCCTCACCTACTTCCCATTCTCTCCCTGCTCTGACGAATCCCTCCCCTGTGAGGCGCGTTTCACGCTCCCCCAGTCTTAGCCTGGTATCCGAGCACAGCAGCCGCAACTACTCGCAGCCCCCTCACCTTAGGACAGCGTCCACACCCGACCTTCTACGTCCTCTTCTTGGATCGACCAGTGCGCCTTCTACATGCTCTCGTCATGCAAGCGGCTCTATCTCTGCAGGCCACTCGCCGACGACGAGTGCAGCGATGCTGGAACTAATCCGCCAGGATTCATCACCCCTTGAGCGGCTTGAGCAAAAGACGAGGTCGCAAATCTCTCGTGCGCTCTCGGCCCGGGGTTCTTCGGCTGGGGCGGCATCATCTCAATCCCAGTCACCGGCGTTTGGTGAAATGCGCATGCCTACCTTCGAGTCCCCGGAGCGACCCTCTCCGCACCGCAGACGGGCTGCTCGATATCGGAACGCCCCTACTTTTGCGGAAATACCGAGCGCTCCATTCTCTAATTCTTTCGACCTTCTTCCCCCATTCGAGTACTCGCCGCCCAGCCTCCAACCGGGAACGTTCATCGACCGATATCCCGGCAGCGCGACGACTGGTCGACGCCGCGGATCTGGTACCGGTCAGGGAGCAACATCCATGCCCTCGCTTCCAGCATCGCGTCCTGCTCGGCGCCGCAATTCCGGTCACAGCCACGCTCCGGTCCAGGTCCCGCGCAACACTCACCTGAGCAACACAAATCCCTGGTCCCGGATGCGCGGAGGCAGCGAAGATGCGATGGAGTCTCGTCGCAACACCGTGGGCGGGCAACAACGGCTGCGCAGATACCGGTCGATCTCCGCAAGGGTTCTTCCACCGTGGCAGGACGAACAGGAGAACTCGGGTCGGGCGGAACGCATGGCTGTAATGGCGGAGATCCAGGAGCGCAGGAGATATGTGGAGCAGACCAACAACGGAAGACTCGACAGGACGCCGCCGAGCCTGGGTAGGTTCGAAAGCACGTTTTTCCAGAATTAATGCAGCATTGGTTTTGGAGTTGGAGTAAGGGATGCCGCGAATTGGGCGGCTTTTGGCAGAGAGGAAGCGTTGACAATTGGGTCTTTATTGGTTATGCGGAGATTCACGGTGTGGCGGCGTGTAATGATCGACGACTAAAAAATAGTGGGAATCAAGTAAATCATTCATCTTACAAGATCGGTCTCTTTATAGCAGACGGTTCAGCAGGCGCAACAAGCATGACTCCGTAGGGAGTGGAAGCATTCGTCCGGACGCAAGTGTATTGCATTCTCGCTAACAAAGCTATCCGGACGAATGCTTTCACTCCCCATGACATTCTTGATCAGCCCTAATTTGGCGCTGCCGGTTGCAGCACCCCTCTATATTGCTGTATTATAACAGCAATGGCGAAGGCAGGGGGAGTTGAAGCATCTGATGACGTCCGGACGAGTGCTTCCACTCCCTATGAAGATGTATTTGTTGAAGGCCACTTCCGCTACCCACCCGCTGCGATACCCTGCCGCATCTGCAACCCGCGCACTCCGGGTGCGATTAGGTCATGTTTGTTTAGTAAAGAGGTGTCACGAAGTGGCGGGAGAGGGAAAGGATGACGTGTAATCAGATGCCGAGTCTCCGACTGGTTGGCGTGGACCCCTCTTCTAGGGCGAGCGCGAGCCTGCTTTTGCAACCAGTCTGGGGAAGCCTGCTGGGCGACTAAGTAAAAACTCCAGGGTCGCAGCTGCCGATGTTTAAAAAAGAACAAGACTTGATGCTGCTTTCTCCTCCGCTCTCCTTGCTTTCAACTTCTATGGCTGGCCGTTTCTGCCGATTTCGAGGGCAGTGACAAATGCGCGCGCCTGAGCGGATGTGCTCGCAACGATGCCAGAATCTTCCATCAGCGGCCTCCGGAGAGCATACAAACGCCTGAGGTTCCCCGGCGGACACGGCAGCGGATCGCAGCAAACCCCCGCCGACCACTCCGCCGTCGTCCCGCCGCCGCCGCACCCCTCGTCGTCGTCGTTGTCCTCCTCCCCCTCCTATCACGGTCCCCATTCGCGCTCCGCCGCCGCCCCCGCGACCGGCGAATCGAGTGGTGGTAGCCCCGCCACCGCCCCTTCCGCACGCTCAGCCGCAAAGTCGTCATTGCCGGGCTGCCCCTCCCCCGCCGAAGCAGCAGCTGCAGCCACCAAGATGGCGCATGTCGCGGAGCAGCTCAAGGACCGCGGCAACCAGCATTTCAAGAATGGGGACTACGTCAACGCCGAGGCGCTGTACACGCAGGCCATCATGCGCAACCCGGCCAACCCGCTCATCTTCACCAACCGCGCCAACGCGCGCATGAAGCTGGCCAGCTACCAGGAGGCCATCGACGACTGCCTGAAGAGCATAGAGCTGATGCGGGATAATATGAAGGCGTATACTTTCTTGGGTAGGTGCATGCGTGGTTCTTGGCGCGGGTTCTTGGGATGAGGGAGCTTTCTTTTAGAGTTTGCGTGATGTATGGGTGTGAATGCGGCGATGCGGTTTCACATCTGGCGTTGGATGTTTTGGTGGATGTTTCATTTGGGCTGGCGATGGAGGTACCAGAGACAAGGGTTTGGCTAACGGCGCAACTGTCCTCTTGCAGCGAAGTCGCAACTCGCGCTGAACCATCCGAACGAGGCGCTCTCCTCGGCCCTGGTCGCATACGATCTGTGCATTAAGTCGAAAACGCCGACGCGAGACGCGCAGACGATTTCGGCGCTAGTGCTGCAGTGTAAGAAGAGCAAGTGGGAGGGCAGGGAGAGGGAGCGGCTGAGGAGGAAGAACCCGCTGCTCGCAGAGTTGGAGGACAAGATCGAGGCGTCGGCGAACCAAGAGCAGGTCATAATCAACGAGAAGGCTAGCAGAGGCGAGATGGGCGCCGTTGAGGCGGTCGAGGAGCGCACTGCGCTGCAGAAGGCGACGCAGCAGAAGATTGACGATTTGAGGTCGATATTTGCCATTGCAGACCCAGACAACATGGACAAGAGGGAGGTGCCGGACTATCTCATCGACAACATTTCGTTTGAGATTATGCATGATCGTGAGTTGAGACTTTTGGGAGAAGTGTATTTGAGAGTGCTAACGGGGCGCAGCTGTCATTACGAGGAACGGCCATTCGTATGAGAGAGCAACGCTCATTGAGCATCTCAAGCGCAGTGCGACAGACCCTTTGACCCGCGAACCCCTCAAGATCGAGGACTTACGGCCCAATATTGCATTACGTGAAGCGTGCAGCGAATTCTTCGAGAAGAACTCCGGTTGGGTTTACGATTGGTGAATTGGTCAGGACTGGGAAGAAGTCCTTGCACCGTTGTACTATTTTCTTTATACATGCGGATGCATTGGTTTGGCGTTCAATGGTTTCTTCAGACGGGCGGTTGTGGCGGATACCCCTGCATCATTCTTCCCACTCACGATACAAACGGCCAACCCTTTTCTTGGTACAGATTCATTTAATCATGCTTTGACTCTTCTCAAAGCCTCCAGCAATTCGTTTCTCGACTATTTCCAGCGTGCTCAGCGTTCTTATTTGGTGTGATTTCCATCATCAATCATATGCTGGGAGCGTTGGCACTGCAATGGAGAAGCTGTATATCCTTTGCCAGAAGAGGTCGAGCAGGAATCAGAGTGACCTGAAAATAAAACTATTGCGGGTAGTAGTACTGAACGAAAATTTGTTTCTTTTAACCTGTCTGAGAACCCTTTGTACCCGTTCAGAGACATCCATGCGTTTCTCTAAAATTTTCAATAAAAAAAAATTTTTGTGTTCTTACAGAGGTATGGTGAAAGGTTCGCGGAAGGACCCGCAAACAACTTTTTTGGATGGTGTGGCTGCCTGACTTTGGCGGCAGCGAGCGCTCGGACTACTAGCGGGAGTTAGTCAGCGACATAAGCGAAGCCCGCGCAACCCACAACTTCGATTTTTCCTCGCAAAGCGATTTGACGACTCCATAAGACGACACACCGACGACCGACGCCGGAAAACAGCCAAGGTGCGTAACGACGGCCTACGATGCGACGCGATGGGCGACTGCGGATTGAACATGGCGGCGCCCGAATTGCATCGATCTGGCAAAATTTTCGGGTCCTCAGGCTAACATCTTCACCAAACAGATGGGTGCGCTCAAGTACGTCGAGGAACTTCAGAAGAAGAAGCAGTCTGATGTGCTGCGCTTCCTTCTCCGCGTTCGCTGCTGGGAGGTATGAGCAACTCCATCGCTCTGCTCTGCTCTCGCTCGCTGCGAGTTGCGAGCAAGCGAAAATCCTTGGTGTCACTCGTTGAACTTTGCTGAGAGTGCATCAATTTTAGCTCCGCCAGCTGAACGTCATCCACCGCGCCTCGCGCCCTTCGCGCCCCGACAAGGCCCGCCGTCTCGGCTACAAGGCCAAGCAGGGCTACGTTATCTACCGCGTTCGCGTCCGCCGCGGTGGCCGCAAGAGGCCCGTCCCCAAGGGTGCCACCTACGGTACGTTTTCTCACACTGATGAGGGAGACCGAGCACTGGAGCGATTGAATTGGGAAGATTTGGGATTTTGAGCGAGATTGCTGACGGATTTGGATGTACAGGCAAGCCCACCAACCAGGGTGTCAACCAGCTCAAGTACCAGCGCTCCCTCAAGTCTACTGCTGAGGAGCGTGTCGGTCGCCGCTGCGCCAACCTCCGCGTCCTCAACTCCTACTGGATCAACCAGGACTCGACCTACAAGTACTACGAGGTCATCCTCGTCGACCCCCAGCACAAGGCCATCCGCCGCGACGCCCGCATCAACTGGATTGTCAACCCCGTCCACAAGGTACGCTTTTTACGATATAATAAAGCATGGGAAGCAGGAGGGCTAACGGAGATTCTAGCATCGCGAGGCTCGTGGTCTCACCGCTACCGGCAAGAAGAGCCGTGGTATCAACAAGGGCCACAAGTTCAACAAGACCACCGCCGGTCGCCGCAAGACCTGGAAGCGTCACAACACCCTGTCCCTCTGGCGCTACAGGTAAATGTCGCGTCGCTGAGGCAGGAGTTCATGGGGATGGTTGCTGGGCTATTTCAAAAAAGCGTCTTCACTATCGTCGGCAGATTTCTCGAGTATGGACCGGCTGGTTACCGCTGCTTGCGCTCGTCGTCGGCTCAGAGGTTGTCCATCAGGTAGAAATAATGGACGTTTCCATCACGGGAGTCTCATTGACGACGAAAAAAATTAATGACTTGATACCACTTGAAACGTCGAACAAATATCCCCAATACTTATGAGACTTTAGGGCGCGTTTCTGGCTCGGTCGAATATACAACTCCGCTTTGTTCTGATTCTCCATACTTGTTTCATATGCACGCCAGTCAATTTTAGACTGGTAGAGTGCTACTTCGTGCCATTCTTGTGGTTTTTGTGTAATCTGAACGTTGTCATCTCAGCTTCCTCTTTCATGGCGGAAATTCGTACCATCCATAAGATGCAATCCACACGATATGCAGGAGTTGAAGGAATGGTCAAGCAAGAAGCAACAGGGCATGCGGGAGGCGTGCGTTGGTCTAGCCTTTGAGATGATGTCCAGGTTTCCTCGTTTTCCCCTGCCTAGAATCAACGGAAGGATTTTTGGCTTCCTGCCTAGTACGGATGAGGGTTTAACGAGGCTGATATGTACAAGAAACCCCGAGCCAGATCAACGTCTAATCAAGCGCAGGGAGATCCGTCACGGTGATATTGACTTTCGGCCAGCGTTGTATAAGCAAGAACTGGAGTTGGACCCGCCTGCGAGTTACCACCAATATGTGTATATCAGTTGGACCTTTCAAGAACATGGACCACGCTAACGTAGCCGCAGTGGTGAACAACCATTCCAATATTCAGGGTCACTGTCCGAGACATCTATCCGTATTATTCATCTTGAACCTGGACCGCCTCGATCGACCGTTGTACGCACCGTGTCAGCTTATTCAGTCAATGACCTCCCCTCGTATGAGGCTTTGTCCTACACGTGGGGCAACACGGAAGTACAATTCAACATATCATGCAATCGACAGAGATTGAGCGTGAGGGAAAACCTCTGGTGTAGCCTCCATCGCTTCCGTTCGACTAGAGAAAGTCGCATTCTGCGGATTGATGCGGTGTGCATCGACCAAATTAACACTGAAGAACGTAACCAGCAGGTTGCGCTCATGTGACACGTTTTCTCGAAAGCCAAGAACGTAATTGTGTGGATCGGCGATGAGACGAGGGACAGCTCGTCCGCTTTACGCTCAATCAAAGATGTGCTCAGGAATGATGTCGTGATGAATGCGGCATCTCAGAAGCGACTATTGCTCCAGGAGGACCTCGCCACGCACGGCCTGCCTGAAATACACCATGCGGACTGGAGAGCAGTGGATAAGCTTTACTGGCGACCATGGTTTTTCGGATATGGATCATCCAGGAAATTACGCTGGCAAAAAACGCGAAGATACTTGTTGGAAAGGATGAAATATCCCGTGCTGATTTTCTAAGCGCCACAGCACTTATATGCCAGTCAAACCTCGGGTCCTTGACAGATGTCAGTGTTGCACAAGTTGGGAGAACTCTCCAGATATGGGACGATTACCACGCGTCTGTGATGCTCTGCTTGGTCTGGCTGCGGATGCTGAAAGACTTGCTGTACGTTCCGACTACGGCATTTACAGTGCCGGACTCTTCATCAATGTAGCAGCGAGTCACCTCAAATCTGGATTCCTGGAGATTCTCAGTGCAAATGACAACATCTGCTGGAAGACTCGCCAGGATCTTCCTACCTGGGTTTCAGACTGGTCTGCGATACCTCGGAGCATGTTATATTTGTAATAAGGCTCGGGGATATCTGCTCATTCTGTAGATTAGTATGAACCAAAGCTACATTTTTCCCTGGACAGCCGCATGATTCAAATACGGGCTCTTCTGTCGATACAGTCTGTGCGGCTACATCCGCATATCTGTACGCCCGCCCCGAGCATCTCGGGAAGAAATGGATGAAATTGCTCAACGCTTTGTTCACCCCACAAGGGCAACAGTCCTTGCTTCAATCAATTATGGCAGCTCGCTTCCGTATATCGCAGCGCATGGCTCTCCGGCGCAAGTCCTACCTGACCGGCGAGGACATCGCAACCGCTTATCAACGCACCATCACTGCAGACTGTTGGCGCCGAACAGCGACTGAACAAACGTTACCAACGAATGAGGTCGTCGCCGACGCCGCTGTCAGCCTGCAGACGTTAAAAGCAGCATACGATGCCTTTTACCATTACTTTGTTGAATTTGATCATCAGAAGCGGATTCACTTGGATACTGACCAGGATAATACTGATTCCGCAGGAAGCTGGGAGCGCGTCAAAGGCTTCTGCGACTCGGTCGTCCGAGCTGCGTACGCACGAAAGCTTTTTGCAACCAAGAAGGGATATTTGGCCCTTGGTCCCCCTTCTACTAGGGTAGGGGATAGGATCGTAGCGCTTTTTGGAGGGCAAACACCGTACGTTCTTCGGCAAGTGCGAAAATGAAGGTACCTATTCATTGGCGAACTCTACGTCCATGGTCTGGTAAATGGAGAGGTGTTCGACACAGGGCTTTAGGAGTTCTCTACTGCGTAGTACTTTCATTTGATCCAAAGGGTATATGCTCGCAGCATGCGATTACGGAGGACATATTTAGACATTGTTTGATAGAACGAATACCTTGCCAACGTATACATTGCATACAAGTGAAATCCTAAATGTTAATTCCCTTTTCGCATTATGATAAGGCATGCCAGCTTGCGGAAGACCACAAGGAGCTTAATACGTTTCATCTCGTGTGTTTTTTTTTTCTACTCTACACCTAATTTAAACCCAAGATTCAAGCTTGAAAAACGGTTAGTGTGGTTTTGTTGGTGGGTTGTCTTTCTTCTCCGAGTAGTGGAAAGTTGACCGAACTTCTGAATGCAAAGGCTGCTTTACACTCCTTCATATAATCTCAGCAACAATTCAGTTCACAAAAGTCGTTCACTTTGCATGTTGCCCAAAGTATCTACCTAGTATATACAGATTTAATTGCCAAATCCCTCTTGGATGGGCGAATTCCTATGTACGGCGTTTGTTGGCAGGGGCAAATAAGTTGCGGAGCGCTGAGGTGAATTTCTACCCGATTAGAAGTCAACACTGCAATTCAACCCACTGTGAGGAGAAACCGACACATAGCTCCTGCTAAGACTTATGGCCGTGGCGCATGTCACCTTTAACAGGACAGGCCCCTCGGGCCGCAAATCCAGCCATTGCAGCTCGAAATGCACCCATCGTTCTGGCAGGCAGTGCAACATGTAACGAGCGGGCCTCTACCTCTAAGGATCAAACACCAAAGAGGGTGGAAACCTGTCGAAGGGTTTTCCTTGAGTGGGTACAAGAAGAGGTACGTGAGGGACGAGTAGACGACTGAAGACTGAGCACTGCGTGCGAAGGCCTTGTTACCAATAGAGTCCAAATTCTATTGCGAAGTTGACCACGAAGGTCAAAGCTATCTAAGGAGTGTGGTTTATATACACGTAGGAGAGTGTCTACAATCTAATATTGATCTGTTTGATCTGTGTTGCCTCTTGGGCAGGAGCGTATGGATCAGACAGATCAATGTTGTCTTGATCTTATTGATCTGTCCCTTAATGCCTGAGGCATGCGGGATCAAAGGGATCAATTCCTTGGCATCACGTGATACACGTGACTCATGGTGGGTCTTCATGGCGCGTGTCTGCGCCCCGCTTGCTTCCCTTCCTACCCTATCCCGACTCTGTGAAGGCTGTGCCGTAACACAACATTCCTGTATGACATCCATAATTAGCCATTGCGAGTTTTCGAGTTCAACTGTAGATGTTCGTTACCCTACACAACTGCTCGGCAGTTTCTTGCGGTGCTGCCAAGACGTTGGTGGCGAGGGCGAGCAAGCCGAGGAGGGTAAAAGTGAAACGCATCTTTGCTCAAAAATGGGCAAGTCTGAATAAGGGTGATAGGCAGGAATTGGTTGGAAAAGTTTATTGCGTGCTTCCAAACAAACAGGCGAGTGTAGCCGCTTTTAAACATGCTTAAAACCCCCCTCAGGCCATCATCGTCCGTCCGCTGGAAAGCGGCACACTCCCGTTTCATTTGTCATGCATATGAGAATGGTCAAAGATTCCGAAGTCGTCGGACGGTTGAATTCCGGCGTGAACAGGCCAACGGGCTTGGAAAAACAGCCTATATGCACGGCCGCTTGGGTAGAGAAGGTACTAACGTCCTGGACGGCAGTCGGAAGCTGTTGAGACGGACTATCCACTAGTCTTTGCGATTTTACTGGCTGGCGCAAGTTCGGCATGTTTCTGGTGTTTTATTGAGGGGCTTTCTCCATTGGGCTTCTTGCTTCATCTACCGACAGTGATGCCAAAACAGGAGGGTGTCTTCCATAGTCAATGTCATGCAGAGTATCTAGAGGCCCGAATAGAGAAGGCCAGAGGTATGAGAACTTCATAAAATGCAGCGTCAGGCGCCCGAGGGCGGGTAATCTGACCAACCTACGCTCAAAGAGGGCAACTCTTAACTCCCCTTTCTTTTGACAAGGATCGGGAGTTGGCTCGGCATTCATGTTTCTCAAGGCATCTTTGTGGCAAAGATGTTCGCTCAGGGAAACGCATACACTGACGATCAAGTATAAGTTGATAGGAAAAGATCTGTTGGGAAAAATCTACTTGCGCTTGCACTTCATTCCTTCGTTTCCACTGTAACCACGATACCTATCATGAAGGTCCCACTTTCTCTTGCCTTTGGTGCTCTGGTGCGAGGTATCCTCGCCAACACTGCCGAATTCCAGAGCCAGTGTTCGTCGCTAGCAGACTCGCTCGACATTCCAGGGGCCCAGATTTCAGTCGCACAGTTCGTCGCAAACGGAACGACCATCAATCTTCCAAACAGCGATGCCAGCTGTGGTCGCTCTTCGCAGACAATTACCAAAGATCTCTGCCGTGTCGCACTTCATGTTGCCACCTCCAACCGCTCTGGGATCAACATGGAAGCGTGGCTTCCAAAGGACTGGTCTGGCCGCTTTTTGAGCACCGGGAACGGTGGGCTGGGCGGGTGCATTCAGTACGAGGACATCGAATATGCGACATCTCTGGGCTTCGCAGCGGTCGGGACGAATAACGGCCATGATGGCATGTCGGGCCGATCTTTTTTGAACAACACCGATGTCATCGAAGACTTCGCCTACCGCGCTGTACATACAGGTGTTGTTGTGGGCAAGCAGATAAGCAGAGTCTTCTACGGCGAGCAACACAATAAGAGCTACTACCTTGGTTGCTCCACTGGCGGTAGGCAAGGCTTCAAGGAAGCCCAGGCGTTTCCCAACGACTTTGATGGCATTGTCGCTGGAGCTCCCGCCTTCTCCTTCAACAACCTCACGTCGTGGAGCTGCAACTTCCTGCTTCTCACCGGCACTCCAGAATCCGCCAGCTTCGTACCCCTGGATATGTGGCCCATCATCCACGAGGACATCCTGAAGCAATGCGACGACCTCGACGGCGCTCGCGACGGCATCCTCGAATCCCCCGACCTCTGCAACTACAACCCTTCCAGCCTCATCTGCGCGCCAAACACCACAAACAGCACTTCCTGCCTCACCGCGACCCAAGCGCAGACAGTCCGTAGCATCTTCTCGCCCCTCCTCGACCCCGACGGCAGCCTAGTCTACCCCGGCATGCAGCCGGGCTCCGAAACGACCGGCGCGGTGCAAACCTACTACAACGGCCGGCCCTTCGGCGCCGCCGACTGGTTCAAGTACGCCATCTTCAACGATCCCTCCTGGGACCCTGCATCCATCACTCCCGCAGACTTCGCGACGTCCTCGCACCTCAACCTGTTCAACATCGAGACGTGGGAGGGGGACTTGTCGCCGTTCCAGCGGGCCGGCGGCAAGCTGCTGCACTACCACGGCCTTGTCGACCAGACCATTTCGAGTCATAACTCGCCCCGCTACTACGAGCATGTGTCCGAGACGATGGGGTTGGCGCCGGAGGAGTTGGACGAGTTTTATCGCTTCTTCCGCATCTCGGGCATGGCACACTGCCGCGGCGGACCTGGTGCGAACTTCATCGGGAATGTGAAGAGCAGCGCGGCGAGCCTGGAGCCCGAGGAGAATGTGTTGATGGCGATGGTTAGGTGGGTCGAGGAAGGCGTGGCGCCGGAGACCATGACGGGAACGGCGTATGTGAATGGTTCGAAGGATGCTGGTGTCGCGTTTAGGAGGAAACATTGCCGTTGGCCGTATAGAAATATGTATAAGGGGCCTGGTGATGTGAGTGACGAGTCCGCTTGGGAGTGCGTGGGTGACGTGGAATAGCTGCGAGGTTGGGAATATGTGGCGGACGCGTGTTTCAAGGGGAACTCTCGTACGTCGATTGCGACCGTATTGGAGTGGTTAGCGCTCTGCCACCTGTCTGGACTGAGCTGTCTTGAAGTCATGGCTGTTGGAGAAGATGATTTAAGCGCATCACTCTTACGATCCGCTCGCAAGCACCCTGACTTGTGTATCAGCGAACGAACGCAAGCTATAGATTTACCACCTTCCAAATTCATTCTCTTTCTCCTTCCATGGGAGGAATCTCGATCGGCGGGACGCCAAACCGAAGTCTTGATCCATTGGGCAACACTGCCCGATTTTTCGGATATTAGACTCCACGAAGGCCGAGAGCTCGCTGAATCTCCCGAAGCTCAAGAAAGGTGAGGTTGGACACCCGTCCACATCACATTCCAATGTTCATCCCTAAAGTAAAGCGCCCACGCAGTTGAAGACAGGGATCCGCGTACGCTTTTATCGCTCTGGAGCAGGTAGGCTAGATATTTCCAGGACTGCAACATGGTCCAGTGTACATCAGCGGTGCTCCTATTTGTCTCCTCTCTTGCTCATGAGGTGTGTTACCGGACGAAAATTTGCGGAAGTGTATTCGTTGCGTCAGGAGGAGTTGAAGGGCTGCTTACTAATATATATGCTAATCCCAGAGCTGCTAGCTACCCGCTTTGACTTTCGGCTAACTTGACGTCGAACAGCCTCTGACATCGCTGTGCCATCAGCAACTGCGCACTTGCCACAGTGCTCGCAAACCTTGGGAATCAGTCCGCGCCAATATGAGGCGATGAGCCCGTGGTGCTTCATCACCGTAGCCTTCATCAGGCCTGCCACACGAATTTCAGAACACGGCGGCTTTACGTACACTTTCAGTGCTGAAGCAAACGACTGACGATAAGAGGTCAGACGAGGACGGAACGACACAGACTTTTGCGCGCAAAATGCGGTAAGATCAGCCGACGGCCAATAATCATGGCATCGCCAGCATGCACAATCCCTTCAATTGATTTTGGCAAGGATTCTGAATATCACTTGTGGCTTTTCGGCGCTCAAGCCAGCTGCTTTCCTGGCTATCGATACGAAAATCACCTAACTCACGCTTTCCGGGCTCAGAAATATCTAACAAATTAAGCAAATACTGACACACTGAAAGGGTTCCATTGTATGAAGCTGGATTAGTTGAGAGGGAGGAGCACAGTGGGGAGTTGGTGGTGCGTGTGACGGGTACCACAGAACCGCGCTCGGTCCCGGCGAGCCCGCTTTGAGATCCCGTTTTGTCGTCTTGAGCAACTCAATCTTTGGCCAGCCGCATGTCCCAAAAGTGTCAGGGTTTGAGAATTGCAGACCCCATTCCTTTCACACAGCCAGATTAAATCCCGAGAACACGGGGGGTTCGTCGGAAGACTCTAAGCTGAACTACCTGAAGGCGAAGAGGTTTTGCATCAACGGAGCAAGAGCTACACACATTCAAGTCACTCCGCAGCTGACCAGGTGGATGAAGGAGCTTTACGTCCCCCAACGCACCTCAGCAAGCGTATTGGACGGGGAGTAGCGGCCCATCCTCGCCGACGCGTGGAGGGACGATACTACATTGCCTCAAAGGTGACATATGAAGAGGACGGACAATTTCGCTTCTTTGAATGTAAGTGCACACATCCGAAGGCAAGCCAAGTATACGGTGGCGCTGTGGAAGTGCCTATGAAAAATTCTCAGCACATGCTCATGATTATGTTCCACATCCAATAGGCAGGAATTGAGATACTGTGGATTGAACGCTGATATCGAAATAACCAATCATCTACTTCTTCATCTAGAATGTCTCTGTCCAGCAATTCTCTATCCCAAAAAAAAAAAAAGACAAAAGACTTCCCATCAGGATCTGCGATGTACCGAAATAGTGTCTTGCAAGTTCTTCTTCTGACATGTTGTCTAGTGGATTCACTCGAGAGGGAAGAGGAAACATGTTAGGCAACGTCATCGTGGTGGCTATTGATGTTTAAGCCCAACTCGGAAGGTAAATTCAAGTCCCCGACGGGGAAGCTCAATATCTGGATGCACATAAGGACTCGTCTGTATTAATTGGCTGTTTGACTCACCGTTCTCCTGTCGGCGTCTCCGCTGCTCCCTCCAGCTTCGGAAAGAGATCGAGATAGCCGCAACACCAATGACAAATGCGATCGCGATTCCAGTAGTCTGGATAATGTTGCTCAAGGAGAGAGGCATGTTGAATACAGAGAAGACGTCGTGGTATCTTTGTTGTTTCGGAAGCCAGAAAACCAAGTGGAAAACTAGAAGAATGATAAAGATGTGATACGAGAAACTCTTTCCCCCACTCTGCTTAAATAGCACGTTCCGCCAAGCACGTTGCAAGATGTCTCATATACGAGATCTCTCCTGTAACTTTGAATAAGGCTGTGAGGAGGCGAACGCATGCACTATTTGACCAATCAGCAGATGAATGAAATGTGCAGGGCCTAAAAGAAAGAGGGGTTATTGCAATGACGCCCGGTTAACGAGGCTTAGGAGAATTGTGGCGCATGCTCACAACCATCCTGCAGCACAAGGCATTGCCGTGCTTGTCCGGGCGTCTTCGCAGTAACCCCTCCTTCAGCCTTGCGAAATATCGGGCCAACCGTTTAGCGATCGACGTGACAACCTCCGCTGTTCCACATTAGTATTCTTCGTGTCGTTCGAGCTACTCCGCTGACACTACGTCATTTTCCCCCTCAAAAGTTTCCCCATCAGCACCAAAGAGTTTTTTTACCATATATACTTGAGGAAGGTCACGTGGGGGGTTTGATCCATTCCAGAGTAGTCAGAACGCATTTATTTGTTTGAATGCGACCGTCCATTAAATATCCAATAAACCACGAGGATCTCAAGTCATCCGGTGGAGACATCAGTAGTGATTCGGGCGTGATTCATTGGGCTGTTAGCGTTTCATCTAGTCCATAAAGCATTTCAGCAAGCACAGTGATTGTATTATGTCTTTTTGTGACACTCTGAGAAAGTAGTAAGAGAACAAGAAGTCAAGATGTAGCACCCAGCTCATTGAGATCATGCAGCCCTAATATTTTTTGATATCAAACCTCTCGACGCTGATGTACCTTGAATTAAAATTGCCCGAAGATACTTCTAGTCACACACGACCAGTTTCCCGTGTATATTTCGGACAAGAGATTGCGATACCCGGCAGCGATCCCGTAAAAGACAGTGTGTTCGGCCGTCATGGTGCCATTCACATTTCACAAGCCCAGCCGAAAGCTGAACTCTACCCCGTGACGCTGGAGCTCGATGTATGCTTTCATGTCAAATCCAGTCAACGTTGCACTGTCTTTTGCGTTTACCGCTTACATGCTGTCGCCTTCTCTGACCTCGCCAAGTCCGAAGGGATATTGTGACGGTAACAACTCCGACCACGAACGCAAGAATGACTCCAGTGATTTCAGCGATGTTGCTCATAGAGAAAGACATGTTTGCATGAGTCGTGGTGGTGGACTGCTGGAAACCTTGTCTCGGAATACATGAACAATAAAACAGAGGAGGTTTGCGTAATGAGATGAAAGAGAAAGTAGGCGTGTGTTCAGCTCTTACATGCCAACAGATATGCAGTCAGCTGTATGGACCCCAAGCCATATCTTCGATTCATCGCATCGCTTGTGCTGATCCGGAACAACCCAGTGCACGCAGGCCCCACAGAGTTCCCGGTAGGACTACGAAATCGAACGAGGAAGGGCAACCATGCGATGATAGGTTGCCAAGGAGGAGACCCAAAATTGATACAATTAGCACTTCGGCCTGGAAGATAGTGTGTAAAGGAGATCATTTCTTTTCGTGGTTCTTTTAGATACCACTGTCTACTCCGCTCAAGAACTCTTCCTAGTATCATACGAGCTCTGCCTTTCCACTGGTGGCACTGTCTACGTCTCTGACCGGGACAACTTAGCCGAAGAAACCCGCTGGTCTTCAGTCCGCGTGTGCTATTCGTCTGTTTTGTTTTGTTGCACTGGGCTTACTATATCTACGCCAATCATAAAATAGCCTAGAGATCTCTGCGTGATTCGTCAAGGTGAATTTGTACGCCACGGGATGTGCGTCTAGGGTACTCATTAAACGCTCATGCTATGAATGATAGTCAAGACTTTATGCAGCTTCACAGAGAGCCTTAGAAAGGTCGATCTCGGCGTCGGCGAGTAGAAAATTAAGAGGAAAATCGTAATCACCAGATTCTGCACAATTCAGGTTGCGGCAAGAACGCGTCACATTGGCACTCTGGAAAGGTCCGATAGTGCAGCCGTGTAATCAGTGCGAAAAATTCATCAAAGCAGCTCAATGCAGCATAGGTCTGAAATCTGGCACACAGCTTACATATATCGCTTGAGTGTTTAGTGCTAATCCAGAACGTTGTAAAAATCTGGTATCCCGGGAGAACGTACTAATGCCCACCGGCACCCAACGCCTATGGTCTTTCTAGTAGTAATGGGGCATCCGATCTTTTTCGACCCAATCAGATGAAGAAAAAGAGAATAGGGAAAAACACCTTGCTTACCAACCACCCGATCCCGCCTTTTCCTTTGCTCCAAGTAATCCAATCGTACATGTACGGATATCGTCTATTGTTTATCTTCGATGAAGAGAAAAATCAATGAGCTTTCCCAGCCTTCGCCAACCACAGTCCCACACTCTCCAGAGCCCGATCTCCACCCCAAACGCTCTCCTTGCCACCGCGCCTGAATTCCTCGCTATACACATCCTCATTACCACCCCGCGTAGCCTCACCCAGGATGACCTCCAGGTCGCGCTGCTGGGAGCTGATCCAGCGCTTAACAAAATTGACCGGATCGGTGCTGAATGCAGAGTAGAAGGAGTGCTTGGCCTTGGAGTGTTGGATGGCCTGGACGGCGAGCGCGAGAGACTCGTCCAGCGACGCGATTTGGTTGAGCATCTGCGGGTTGGTCGTGATGCGGGACATGGCGATGCGGAGGGGGTCGTCGAGCGGGACGAGCACGTCGTAGATGGTCTGCTGCGAAGCCGGCGTCAAGCCGTCGTCGGGTGTAATATACGACTTGTCGACGCGGATGGTGTACGGGAGCTGGTAGGGCGGGAGCGGGGACAGGTGGGGGAGGATCAGCCGGGGGATGTCCGGGAAGGGGACGAAATCCCTGTTGTCGAAGAGCTGGGGTGTGTCAGTAGCTGGGATTTCCCTCGGGGGAGATTCTTTAATATAGACGTACCGCCTTCAATTGAGCGTCACACCGGATTTTCCGGCTGTCCTCATCCTCTTGCAGGTTGTTGGCCTTGACGTAGATCCAAATGCCCATCAGAATTCCACCGCGGTCATCCTCCTCCGTGCCCAGTAGTTCGGCCAAAGGCGGGCTGAGCTTAAAGCGCTCGGGGTTCTCGTCGCGGAATAGATTCACGGTCACGTTGATATTCTCGTCGCTCTTGCGCTCAAACTCTAGCGTGTCGAAATTTGCGGCGGAGTCGTTCGCGTTGGCTGAGTTTTCGGGCTTCTTCCATTCGATCGAGGTGTAGCCGTCAGGCTGAAGGGATTGCGAGCGGTCGAAGTTGATGGTGATTTGCTTGAAGAAATGCGACAGCTTTGTGCGCTGGTTACCGGCAGGCTTCCCCGACTTTGTCTTCTTCGCAGCATCGCCCTCGTCCTGCTCCATAGCATCCTCATTCTTCTTCTCCTCGGCTTGCTCCTTGTCGGCTTCCTCGTCCTTATCATCGTCGAGCAGGCGACCCTCAATCTTTACGCGGTATGTGGCCTGACTCTCGCTGCCAAAGTCGAAGGCGTCTGGGTCCATGCTCGTGTTCTGCCAGGGCTGGTTCTCGGCGGTATTGCTGATCCACACACGCATGGTACGGTATCGAGTGAAGTTGCGGGCGCTGCTTTCGGTGATGTCGAGGCGCTTGCGCATCATGACGGCGTCGAGTTTGCGCTCGGCGTCGCGCAGCTGGCGGTAGCGCTGGACGCCATCGCCGACGACCAGCTCCTCAATGCCGTCGGGGATGTTCTTGTCGGTGGGCTTGCGCGATTGGCGCTTGGCCAGCTCGCGCTTCTGCATCTCAGCCTGCTGCTGGGCGTGCAGTTGCTGGGGGGTGATGGTGGGCTGGGGGTGTCCGGTCGACACCATGGGACCTATGCGGCGGCGCATCGTGGTGCTCAGATCAGTAAATTTGATCATGGGGCGATTGCAGTCGCGAGGGCGGAGGGCTGTTGCTGTGGCATGATAGGGCGTCGCTGCCTCTGTTCGCCGAGCCCAGTCTAGAGCGCGTGTTTCTTACCTGGACCTCGTCTGCCGGCAGCAGCGTGCGCCGGCGACGCGCGCTGGGCAGCAGCAGCCTGCGGCGGATAATTCCGGTATTGAGCCTGCATCATGGACACCGCGCAGCAACAGACGATGGACTAGCGATGATGGAAGGGTCGAAGTGAGCGGCGGAGGGGAGGTGTGGACGACGCAGGGTGCGGCGCGCTGGTGCAGGACGCGTCGTTCAGAGTTCAGAAGGCGCTTTTTGATTCGCTGCACGGCCAAGGGGGCGGGGAAAGCACCTCCACGACCAGGCGGAAGAGCACCGCTACGCCACGCCTCACACATACCGCTTCTATAGGCGCTGTATCTGCTGCGCTGCCCGGCTCTTGCGGCTCTGGTTCCTGCCTTACTGCGCTCCAGCCCATTCGCATGACACACTCTGAGTCTCAGCCCAGCCTTCTCAAACTGCACTCCACTTTCTTTTTGATCCGTGATAAATAATCGCCTATCCCTCTTCATTCTGCTCTGTGTGCATTTTCTTCCGCTTTTGTTGCGTTGGTTTTTTCTCTGTTCGCGCTTTAGCGCTTGCTGTTTGATACCCTTCTTTTTGTCTGTGGCGCCGCTTGGTCGGTCTTCCCGTAAATACTTCAATTCATCATCGTCATCGTCATCATCGACATCGCCATCACCATCACCGTCAACACCACCCAAAATGGCCGGCGCTTACCTCGCCTCGATGGGCATCAATTTGGACGCGGAAATGGAGAAGATCCAATTTTCCAATGAGAAACCTCCCCCACACGAGCTGGCCAGCACGGACGTCGCGAAGCCGAAATCCAAACCCCGCCACCAGCCTCCTCCGCGCTATTCAGACGTCTTCGCCCCCAAGCCCATCTCTAGGATCACTGCCGTACGCCTACCTGGCCAACCTTCTTCCGAGTTGTGGGACATTGGCATCACCGATGGCCGAATTTCGTCTATCGAGAGGCACAACGACCGAGTTCCCCGTTTGAGCCATCTCCCAGGAGTCCTGGATGCTCAAGAACGGCTGGTCGCCCCCTCTCTCTGCCATGCGCATATCCACCTGGACAAGTGCTTTCTCCTTCAGGATCCTAAGTACAGTGATCTTGAGATCCTGAATGGAGACTTCCAAGAAGCCATGAGCCTGACCAGTCAGGCGAAGTCACGCTTCGAGGAAGAGGACCTACTCCGGCGCGGGAGGCAGTTGATTCAAGAGAGCATCCACCATGGCGTGACCGCGATGCGTGCCTTCGTCGAGGTCGATGCCGATGTGGAGTTCAAATGCCTCGATGCTGGTCTACTGTTGAAGGAGGAGTTTGCCGATAAGTGTGACGTGCAGATCTGTGCCTTTGCCCAGCTGCCGCTGTTCTCCGGCCTTGACGGAGGAGAGGTCATTCGGAAGCTCATGACTGCTGCCTCCAAGAGATATGGAGTGGATGTGCTCGGAAGCACGCCATACGTCGAGGCCGATGAGGTCAAGATGAAGATGAACGTGCGGTGGATCAGCTCGCTTGCTCTTGCTCAGGACAAGCTCTTGGATTTCCACATGGACTACAACCTCGAGAAGTCCAAGAAGCCCTTCATTTGGGATGCTTTGGATATCATTAAGGGAAGGTGTTGGGCGGACAGGGAGGGGAAGCTGATCACCATGGGTCATTGCACACGCTTGACCTACTTCGATTCGCAGGATTGGAGGAGGCTAAAGGAAAAGATCGGAGATCTCCCGGTGTCTTTTGTGGGCCTGCCAACAAGTGATCTGTTCATGATGAGGACCAAGGAGAACGTCCGAGGGACGTTGAACGTGCCGAAGATGATCCAGGAACACGGGTTGCAGGCTGCTATCGCTGTCAACAATGTTGGCAATGCATTCACGCCGCAAGGGAACTGTGATCCTCTTGCAGTTGCCAGTATGGGTGTTGGCATCTATCAGGCCGCTACGAAGAAAGATACAGAAGTCTTATACGTAAGTGATGCATGGAGATCTCTACTTTCTACACACTGACACTTTTCAGGAATGCGTGTCGAACCGGGCCAAGGCAGCTATTGGATTGGAAGCACCATCCTTCCAGCTGAAGCCTGGTGATCCAGCCGATCTGGTGATATTCGATGGTGCTGGTGTTGGCTGGAGGAGTAGAAAGAGTGTGGTGGAAGCAGTTTATGACCCTGGCAACATGAGAACAACGATGAAGGGCGGACGCATAACTACCAACTGAGGGATTTAAAGTCGCCTAAGACCCATTTCTGACAATACTACTTCAAGCTTCATTTCAAGTATGCTGTGCAGAGCCGTGTTCCGGTGATTCGAAAGGTATAGCTTGCGGGTTTCGTTTGGCGGAAGTGGTCGGACACGATGCCAATGTTCAAGACTCTGCCCACATTCCGAGTCACCTTGTACACGTCACGATATTCTTGACTGTCGTGTTGCGGTAAGACAACCACAGCCTCGACACGCACGACGACCCCACCGATCATCTCTCACCGTAATAAGATACCCATGCGATGTAGACTTTTCTTTATTTTTCTATGCTGTGATGTTGATGTTTTTTTGGAATCCTACTTCAAAATATTGCAGTGTTGCAAATGACAAGTCAAGAACGCTGGTTGATGACATGACAGCAGAAAAACCGCAGCGTGAGGATGGTCAGAGTGGCGGAGCACGAGAGGAAGAAAAATTCGGATGGTGGAGCGAGAAAGGTTCTTGGTTTCAAGACAAGTAATTGGTCTTTCCTTTATCACCAACCAGGGGCCACTAGTGCAGAATCGGACTTACAATACCAGTTTTTGGAGTCTTTGAGAGAAAATCAAACGCAGAAGCCCACAGATCAGCGCTGGCACTGCCTTGGCGGCGCCGATCAGTCCATGTACGCGCATCTTACAGGCGGTAACCGGCACCCTTGAATCTCGGCATCGGTGGTGATGAGGCAGAATCAGGCGCAGCTGAATAACTTGGGGACCGCGTAGGTTAAGGTTGGCGATGTGCTCCGCCACAGGAGGCCAGGCAGAGTATTATTATCGATATGGGCAGCCGGCAACCAGGCGATTGGCGCTTGATAAGGCTTCCAAAAATGGAGGTCGATGATGCCCGCCCGCAGCGTTCCGGATCCGCGCGAAGCCGCTGGGTCGGAACAAGCCACACTGGGCCCAGCGTGGTTAACGCCCCTGCGAGAGTGACGTGAGGGCGAAAGCGTCGAAGCTTGACGAAAAGCTAGTCCTAACGTGCAGCGCTTGCCAGGCCAACGGTGACGGCGATTCCCAGGTCCAGGTGCAATTCTGGTGCTTGATCATGCAGCAGTTGGGAGTCGATGGGTCGATGCAGTGCAGCGTTGTTGACGTGTGAGGTTGGTGTGGGCCATGTGCGCGGCCAAGCTCAGCGGCGGGACGGTGCTCGCGCTTTGACGCTGCGGAAGGCTGCGTGCGGTGCTCATGCGGAGCTCTGGGCGGCGGAGGTAAGGTCTTGGGCAGCCTGCTTCCGGGCGCGAGGCAGAGAATTGCGATGCTCTTTGGATGCCGTCCAGCCGACAGCCAAGAGCGCGCCCGATCGCATGCTGGCAGTTGAGCAGCTTGGTCTCTGGGCGCGACGCGCGGACGGGCAGATGTGGAGTTAATTGCTTCGCCTTGTTAATACGCGCTGACGTTATGAGTGGCCCGGCGGGCGGACCCTTGATGTACGGCGGCCTCAGCCCTCAGCAGCGTGCCTGGCCTCTCTGTACCTGCAGGGAACCTCGCACGCCGCAACGATCAGCGCTGCTGTCCTTCGAAACACCGCCAGCCCTGGGCCATGCTACCATGCCCCGGCGCGCCCCGCTAGCTGCACCCCCAGACTCTCCTCCGACGCTTCTCGTGAACTTTAAGTGCGCGCGTGTAGGAATACGAGCAGGCACGACCACGACTGCCGTTTTCCTCAGCCACCAGCGCCCCGGCCTCAGTCACTCGTTTCCCTGCGACTCCTCCAGCCTGCCATCGCGCGCCTTCCTCGAGTCAGCAGGCCTCGCCCCGTCCACGCACCACCCTCGCGCAGGAAGCGGCGGCGGAGCACGGGACGTGTACGTGTACGTGTAGGAGCTCCACGCGCATCCGCTCGTGAGCTGCAGCTCCATCGCAGCTCTTTCACCCCTCACCGAGCAACCACAACGACACACCACCGCTCTGGCCTCTCACAGCATCGCTACCTCGCCGACCGAGACCCGTTAGTGCTACGCATATTCTTCATCCCTTGCCGCAAACCCCTTCCATGACTCCAGATGCCGTCCTTTGGCAGCAAGCAGCATAACCGGTCGATCAGCCACCCGTTTCCTTCCCTCTTCGGCGGCGGCAAGAAATCAAGACCAAACGGCTCCCCCAATGGCGACTACCTCGACGAGTCCGACCCCTACGTTCAGACCACGCCGTATGCCGACTATGGCGCCTCGAGGGGTCGCCCGGCCCCGAGCAGACGCGAAGAAGTGACCGGCAACTGCATGACCTGCGACTCCAAGGTCCGCTATCCGCGCGGCTTGACGACTTTCCGCTGCTCAGCATGTCTCATGGTCAACGACCTTGTTCCCGTATCCGACGACCGCCCCGGTCGCAATCAGCCGAGCACAGGACACCCGAGCAGGCCGATGCCCTTGACCGTGGATCGAGCAAACTACATAATAGGCCGCTGTTTGGAGTCATACCTGCACAACTTGGTGGAGAGACGCAGCAGGAGCAGCCAGGAAAGCCTTGACCGCCCGAGAGCGAGCCAAGACAGTGAAGGTCCCCCCAGAGGGAGTATTGACGGTGCCTGCCCCAGGGTGAGCGAGGACAAGGAACGATCCCACAACAGCCGTCTTGCGCCCATGCCCATCCGGCCGCGAGCGCACAGTGCAGGCCGGCCGATGATCTCTGTCTCTCCTCCTTCAGCTATGGAGAAACCCAACGGCTTCGATGCGTTAAAGGGAGGTAAGAATCCACCGATGCCGATTGGACCCTGCGGGCCTCCTACTCCCGACGAGATTCTTGCTCCTCCGCCGACCCTAAGGCATCCACCGCGGCCTGGAATGGCCCCCAGTCCGTCTAACCGCAGACCGCCCCCGCCACCACTTCATCCGCCTCCTCCCCCGCCTGGTCTTCCTGGCGGCCATGCCGGTCGTGGTTCGCCAAGAGAAATTCCTCCTCATGCGGGATCTCTTCCTCCCCATGGGGCTCCGCCGCTCTCCCCAGTCGAAATCGCGGAGAGGCGGCGTTATGAGCAAGTCAAGATGATATTCCGGCCGCTGGAAGACTACTTGATTGCAAGCTATGGAAATTTCGATTGCTTGAACACCGCCTTTATGCTTGGAAGGGCTCGTCATACCCCGAGGACGCGGAGTGAGGGAGCTTCGACCAGGGAAAGGCCAGCCCCCAGACCCCAGGCCCCTGCTCCAACCGCAGCAGATGTAGAGTTCTTGGAAGCTGACGCCAGAATGCTCATGATTGGTGACATTGGTGAGAACGCTTCCTGGTGGCCAGGTCGTCCTGAAAAGGAATCACCAAAACAGGCCTCGAACTTGAACCCTGGAAAGCCGAGTTCAGATGCGATAATAGTGAATCATAAGTCACCACTCATCAACTGGACTGAAGCTCAGCACTGGTACGAAACCGTGAACGGAGCTGGAACGAACTGGAGGGAAAGAATGGAAGAGATGCCTAATCTGGATTTCCCGGACGAACTGATTCGAAATGCGGATGAGGAGATTCGAGACGCTCGGATACACGTACAAAGAACGTTGCTCAAGGTCACAGAAAATTTCTTGAAGAGACCTGGGCGCCCGATAGAGGACCCTGAGGATCTTCGCTTTCTGTTGATCATTCTTTACAACCCGATGCTTCATGGGAATGCAAGCTCAAGATCGCCGCCTCCAAGGCCCCCGCCAGTGGTGCGCCCGAGACAAGGATCCAACCCCAATCAACCCCCGGCACTTGGACCACCTCCTCCACTAGGAAGGCCACCTGGAAATGGGACGTCATCCCCTGCACCCAGACGCACTGTCAGCAACGCAAATCGGGAACCAGGCCAACATTCGGGCATCATCAAAAGAATTCTAGGTTTGCTGTCTAACCTGGACAACGAGTGTCACAGGTACCTTACCACGTGGTTCTCCAGATTTTCTGAAGACAACTTCCGTCGCATGGTTGATTTGGTGGGCAAGTTCGTGACGTATCGTCTCACCAGACAGCCCAGAAGGCGAAGCAATTCCGGCAACCCGACTGCTGGGCTGATTCCAGAATTTGGGTCTCACGGGGCAACTTCGGCCCAACTGCATGCTGCGCTGGGTCTTTCAGGTTCTGGACCAAAGTCTGATGACCGCACAGGGGAAACCTCGTACAGCGAGGACTGGCAAATCAGAGCGGCTGCCAAGGTCATGGCTTTGCTTTTCGCAGCGAACAACACATACCACAACAGGAAGACCGACCCTGTCAATATCTCCCCCTCTCTGCATGGTCAACCTAGCGCAGGTCTCGCGGCCCGTGAGCGAGCGAGAGCACATGGTCAACTCCTGCCGACCTCTGACTTTTACAATACTCTCCTCGACTTTCACGACCTGATTGCAGACTTCGAAGCATGGGAGAAACGGACTGCGAAGTTTTCCTTCTGCCAGTATCCGTTCTTCTTGTCTATCGGTGCCAAAATCAAGATTATGGAGCATGATGCTCGACGACAAATGGAGAACAAGGCCAGGGAGGCTTTCTTTGACAGCATTCTAGGCAACAAGAATTTGGAACAATACTTTAGTCTCCGTGTCCGGAGAGAATGCCTTGTAGAGGACAGCCTGCGCAGGATCAGTGAGGTCGTGGGTGGTGGAGGCGAGGACATTAAAAAGGGTCTGAGAGTCCACTTTGTTGGCGAAGAGGGTGTTGATGCTGGTGGTCTGCGGAAAGAATGGTTCCTCATGTTGGTCAGAGAGCTCTTTGACCCCAACCATGGTAAGTGCTTAAGTCCAGGCTCCGTTTACTCTCGAAGAAGAGTAGTCGGTGAGACTCTATTTTGAACAGGCATGGTAACGGATGCAGGAATGTTCGTATACGACGAGGACTCGCAATTCTGCTACTTCAACCCCAATACCTTTGAACAATCCGACCAGTTCTTTCTTGTCGGTGCTGTTCTTGGGCTCGCCCTCTACAACTCTACTATCCTCGATGTAGCCTTACCTCCCTTCGCGTTCAAGAAGCTCCTTGCCTCTGCTCCTACGAAGAACGGCGTGGCGCCGGCGTCACGGAACAGGATCGACTACACCTTGGACGATCTTGCTGAATTCCGTCCACGACTCGCTAAGGGATTGCGACAATTGTTGGAGTTCGAAGGCGATGTTGAGGCAACCTTCTGTCGAGACTTTGTTGCCGAAATCGAGCGGTACGGTGTGGTGCATGAGGTCCCTCTTTGCAAAGATGGCGCAAATAGGCCTGTGACCAATGCGAATCGCAAGGAGTTCGTCGACTTGTACGTGCGGTATTTCCTCGATACCGCTGTTGCTCGTCAATTCGACCCTTTCCGCCGTGGCTTCTTCACTGTTTGTGGTGGCAATGCTCTGAGCCTGTTCCGCTCCGAGGAAATCGAGCTTATGGTCCGCGGTTCTGATGAGCCTCTTGACGTGGCCTCGGTCCGGGCTGTGGCGGTCTACGAGGGCTGGAGTGATCCAGCTCACGGCGGCCGGAAGGCCGACCGCCCTGGTGAGCAAATACTCGTCCTTCGCTGGTTCTGGGAGTTTTTCGAGAGCGCCTCTCCAGCCGATCAACGCAAGATTCTCTCCTTCATCACCGGCTCCGACCGCATCCCGGCCGTCGGCGCGACGAATCTGGTCATCAAGATCGGCTGCCTCGGGGACGACTGTGACAGGTTCCCCGTTGCGCGGACATGCTTCAACATGCTGCAATTGTACAAATACAAGAGCAGACAGAAGCTCATAGATAAGCTGTGGCGCGCAGTTTTGGAGAGCGAGGGATTCGGCTTGAAGTAACTTCCTACTACCCTAAACCTCGCTATAACCACCTAACCGTGCGTGCGTGTGTGCGGCTTTTTCCTGCTAGCGAACATTCCTTAGACCTGGTTTCCTAATATTTTCCCAATGCCTCTTTTGCGCCTCTCTGATCTTATAACGGTTGGACACCGAGCATTAATCATCATCGAATCACTCACGTTTGGCGTTCCTTTTTTTTTTTATCCCATCAAGGACGGTGTCCGGTGCGGGTCAGGGTCAAGAGTGAAGCGCTTCATTCATTGGGTTGGCGTTCCTTTTTTAGCGGAGTTTTTCTCATCGTCCCTTCTTGGCAGTGAACAAAACTGCGGGGCACATTTGATAGGGAAAGAGGATGTTTCATCTCTCTCTGAGCAATTGGGCACCAAAGATGCAGATGGGTCTTTGTTTTTGAGACTTTGAAAGTACTCGGGACCATCAGTGGTATTTTGTACGTAAGAGTGGGGCTGGCTGCTCCCGCGGTGTGTGCGGGCTGGATGGGACGGATCGCGGAAGGTACTACTATAGAGAGCGTAGGCGTAGTGGGCTAGTCTTGAAAGCTTTCGCATGCGTGTGCTTTTGGAGATGCTCTGTGAGGATTGCATGGCGAATAGTGGGCAGTAAGCATTCTAATAGTATGTGACTCCCTGTCTCTTTTAGACAGCAGTTGTTGTGCACATTCAAAGGTTACCGCAGATTCTTCATGCTGAAGAGAAGTATCTATTTGCCTTGTTCAACCCATGAAATTGTAGCCTGATCTGCAGTTTCCTTTTCAAGCCTGCCATTGACACACCTCCTCTCCGTGGCCGCAGGCCCAGCAATATAGCTTATCATCATAGTCCAAATCATCCAAATCGCAGGGGCCATCTGGCAAGTGCGTACTGCAGTCGGAGCAGGGGTTGAATCTCTTCATGATCGCCACATCCAGCGTCTCCTTGTCCTTCTTCTGCTTGAGCTCCTTCTGAAGCGCCTCCGCCACGTCCAAGCTCAACTCTGAAATATTCCATGATGTCTCCACGAATACTTTGTCATCCTTCAGCTCGTCCAAATGTTCGCTGGCGACCTTGACCACACATTCCCTCAGCCTATTGCTACTACTCAGTGCCGTGGAATAGGTGAATTCGATCGCTCTGCGGAGTCGGCTACCCTTCCAGAAGTCCTTCCGCATGACTTCAGCCTCGAATCGCTCTCTCGCCAGCGTCTCTAGGCCACTGACCTGGAAGAAGTCTGCCGCAGCGCAGAGCTCGGCATGGATGAGGAACGTGCACGATTCGACTGTGTAGTTGTGACGATAAAAGTACTCGAGCAGTCGGCCGACGACGGCGCTGCTTTCTTCGGTGAGGTCGATGATGCCATCCTGGGATTCCTGCGGCGAGTATGCTGTGAGTTGACGATGTTCATGTGCTGGATGGGTGAAGTGGACTTACCTTGAATCCGTGCTCGGGTTGACAGGCGTTGGCGAAGAAAGCGCTTTGGGAGCAGACGATACTCTTGTGGATGTTATAGACAGTGCCGTCCTTGCATCGGACCTTCAGGTCTGAGTAGAGAGGTGAGTCAAATAAGCTGCGTGTCTTCGGGTCAGCGGCTGGATGAGGTTTGGCGGGAGAAACAAGTGCTCACTCTGATATGCCGGGAGACAAGCGCACCGGAGGTCCGTCGCCTAACGCCATTGTGGCAGAGGTGTTGTCAGTTGTGAAGCTGAGTTGCGGAGGAATGAAAGTAGGAAGGAAGGAAGGAACAGTTCAAATAGTGATTCATTTTAGGTGAAAGCGTTTGACCAATGACGTAGTTACTTATGTAGATTCGCCTAAAGCAGTGCCTATTAGACTCGAATGTCTTAGCTTGAACATAAATTTTTGTTGCTGGATTCTAGGGAAATTGCTAGAATCGGCGAGTCTTTTGCGGTAGGTGAAAGTGAACAGAGACGTCGGGCGGACACACTCTGTTGCCTGGGCAAACCTACATTCACCACGATATCTTCTTCTATAGATATACACACCTCCCGCCGTCTTTGCCGCAAGTTCTCTCTCACCCACATCCCATCGCAATGGCCACAGAGACGGACGAACCCACAGCGCCCCTGCCAGCCGGCATGGCCAGGTCTGCCCGCCCTCTTACCACACCACATCCACCATGCACACCACTAACACACAACGTGCCAGCCTCTTCAACTCCAACCTCTACTCCGACGTCGAGGTGCGCTGCAGCGACGGAACCACCTACCCGGCGCACAAGGCCATCATCTGCACGCAGAGCGCCGTCCTCGCCAACGCCTGCAACCCCAACCACGCATTCAAAGAGGCCCGCGAGAACGTCGTCGCGCTCGAGCAAGACGACCCGGCCACCGTGCACGCGCTGCTCGTGTTCCTCTACGACCACTGCTACACCGCGCCCGCCGACGGCGCGATGCTGTTCCACGCGCGCATGTACGCCATGGCCGAGTTCTACCAGGTGCCGGCGCTGAAGGAGCTGGCCAAGCGGTGCTTTCGGGAGGAGGTGGACGGGGAGGGCGGGTGGGCCGACCCGTCGTTCGCGCTTGCGGTCGAAGTCGTTTTCGAGTCGACGCCGGAGGGCGATCGCGGGCTGCGCGATCTGGTGGTCGAAGCGGCGTGCCGGCATTTCGGAGAGCTGAAGGAGCGGAAGGAGTTCGAGGAGGTGGCGCAGAGGATCGGGTCGTTCAGCTTCGATGTGGCCGAGGCTCTCCACCGGCGTCCGGTATTGACGGTCGAGTTGAAGTGCAAGGAATGCTCTGGGCAGGTCAAGTTTGACGTGGGAGACTGGGAGAAGGCCCGTGAAAAGCTGGACTGTGCGTGCGGTGCGTCGATCTCACTGAGTGCTTGGATGGCGCGATTCGAACAACAGAGCGAGTAAGCGGCAAGTTATTCTTTGCTGGAGAGAAGTTTCTATGGGGTCGTGGGAGGAGTTTGTCGCAGCTCAGAGGTTAGCGGCGTGGGTACGGTAATGAGAGTACTCTTTGAAACTAAATCTGCGTAATATCTCACTACACAGGAGTCACCGTTACCCAAAGAGGATGTTTCTCCTATAGCGTAAAGCTCTTTTGGTTCAACCAGTCAGCGCTCTGCGGACAGAGCTTAGTGTCGAAGTTCAACAGAACTTTCGCCAAGAGGATGCGCATCCCGTAGTACGCAAGGCTGGATGGCTACGGTCAGCGCTACACATGAAGGAGTAGTAGGTGCAACTTACTTCTTACCAATGCAGTTCCGCGGCCCAAGCGAAAATGGCTGCAGGGCCTCCTTTTTGTCATCTTCATAGCCGGTTCCCGGTAACCAACGCTCCGGAACAAAAGACTCCGGGTCCTTGAAGTTGAGCGGCGAGCGGTACGCGGCGTGTTGAGCCACCGACACGCGAGTCTGCCAGCCATCAGCCAGGAAATCCGGCGAGACAACAACAATCAAAAGACTCACCTTCCCCGGCACCCATTCCCCACAGATGACATTGCCGCCTTCACACACCTCCCTCGGCGGCCCAATCGGCAACGGCGGGTACAGCCTCAGCCCCTCCTCCAAACACGCATTCAAGTACGGCAGCCTCGCCAACGCCTCGGCGCTCACCTCCTCGCCCTTCTTGAACCTCTCCCTCACCTCCCCGCACAGCTTCCCCATCTTCTCCGGATTCGTGCACAGCAACCACGTCAGCCCGCTCAGCAGCAGCGTCGCCGTCGTCTCCGTCCCCGCCACCATAAAGACGCCCGCATTGATATACATGTCCCGCCTCTCCAGCCCGGCATCCCCGCCCCCCTTCTCGCCCGCCTCAAGCACCAAGTTCCAGATGTCCGGATCCGCGCTGCCCACCTCCAGCCGGCGGTCGACGCGATCGCTGCTGTGCGCGAGGTGCATGCGCTCCAGCTCGACGAGGCTGGGCGGGGTGAGGTGTTTCGCCAGCCAGCCCAGCAGCGGATACTCGAGCGCCATGCGCGACAGGTCGACGGCCTTGTTCCACGCGAAGACGGCGCGCACCCACGGCGTGAAGTCGCCGGCGGCGAGCGTGCCCAGCGGCTCGCCGAACGCCAGCTTGCCCATGACGTCGAAGGTTGCGCACGCCCAGAGCTTGCAGAGGTCGACGGGCCGCGTGCCGGACGCCGAGTCGCGGGATGTTGCGCCGGCCAGCGCGTCCGCGTGCCCCACGATCATGGCCTCCTGCCGCCGCAGCGCGCGGTCCGAGAAGGCGGGCGCGAAGATGTGGCGCACGCGCGCGTGGCGCTCGTCGTCGTGGATGGCGATCAGGCCGTACTTCTCCTCGATGTAGTGCATGCGGTCCTTGGGGTTGGTCTTGCCGCCGGCGCCGGCGGTGCCGGCGGCGTAGATGTCGCGCCAGGCCTGCGGCGCGATGAAGCTGAGCTTGTTGGGGCCGAGGCGCACGGCGGGCGAGCCGGGGTGCTGCGCGTGGATGCGCTGGATCCATGGGAGGAGGTCGCCCGTCACGGAGACGGCCCAGTAGGATAGGCTGGAAGCGGCGGCGTAGGCCGGGCCCGGGTATTTGGCGAGCGGGTGGAAGTAGAGGTTGTAGATGACGGAGGTGACGATGTGGAGCACGATCTGGTGGTGGAGCGAGTCAGAACATTGGGGTCGACCTTCTTTTGGGAGGGGAAGCGGCGGAGGGACAACTTACGAATCCAATTACGACGGACAAGAGAATCCAGGGAATGTCTCTTGGAGACACGGATTCCAAGAGCGAGTGCTGCGTTTCCGTGCCCATTGTTGCTACAATCGTCTTACATGCAGACGGGACAGTCCAGAATCAGACCGCTCTTCGAAGGTGGCTCGCATCTTATATAGTAACGGCGGGGTCGATTCTCCGAGGGATCTGCTCCTGCATGTTGACCACGATTGTTGAAACTGCGGCGGGGCAGTGATCTCTTTGGGCTCTACTTATGCCTGTTTTAGTGGTTTGCTGGCGGATAGATCCCGTCATATGCCCTAAAGGGAAAGCCAAGCTTTTTGGGGGCCAAAGTAGAGAAGATATAGGGAAACATCGACGTCCCATTGGATCATTCGAGCGGCCAGACAGGGACCGGCAATTCTAAGCGCAACTCAAACCGGCCGAGTAAGGATGACCATGTCGAAGCGCATGGGTTAGGGCTACATGCGAGCTCCCTTTTCGATGCGGAGCTACTGGCTGACAGCAGGTGGCGACACTGCGGGCTCTTGCTGGTGGCGGTTTCGCTGCTGATGGTGTGGTTACTGGTTGCCTGCTGACGAGCGCTAAAAGTTTGCGCGGGCTACCGAATACGGTGACTACTTGATGAACATGTAAGTGGGTAAGTGGGCCAAAGGACGTTGGATTAGAGACGGTGGTTGGTCGACGTGTATAGACGCCCGTTGCCAAGCCTCGAATTCTTAGGCGATCCACTAAGCCTATCTAGGAACTTACTGTAGGTGGAGCGCTCATCGGGAAGGGTTATTGCGCGCACATATCCACGGAACATCCGCTCAGGCGTTCCCGTGTCCATGGGAATTCCCGTTTGTAGCTAATCCTGCTGAGGCAATTCGGAAACGCTGACAGCCCGCCCACGCGTCTCGGCCTTCCCGAGCGCTGCTCACTTACCGCGCATCCAAGCCTGCATGACAGCGCCCCATCTTTCGTAACGATTGCGCGCCGTTCGGAATAGCCGACAATGCTGGGAGATTTCAGCACACTAGTTGATCCGGAAACGGGTGGGCCCGTTGGCCGATGGCGGTGCCGAGGGTGTGGGTAGGCCTTGCGCGGAGTATTGTCTGATGGCCAAGGACCCTGGAAGCAATTTCGACGCGATCGGATTCGAAAGGGCCCACTGAGGGAAACCGAAGCAAACTGCTTTCATGCGACCAACTTCATACCCTTGATGGAGCCGTTTGATGGGATGAGTGAGAGACATGGGGACTCACAATTCAGGGTTGCGTTGCCTTTTCCCTCTCCCTTTTCATGAAAGATTCCAAACTGTCTAGGTTGCTATATGGCATTTAGCTGGTGTAGAAGATTCGGATCGCAAGCATGGAGCAACCATACCACTTGTATTGCCTCTTTAGTAGCATTTGGACTGTCACTCTTGTAGCACCGCACGCGTATGATATTGGGAACACATGAAAGCAGCCAGTGTTCTTTGCAGTTCATGAATTTATTATCATTGACCACGCATACGTTGATGAATACATCCTCAACCTAAATTCATAACAGAATCATGTTCCATCTCAATCCATCACCACCTTCCTCAAGGGCGCCACCTGAAGGCCGGGTGCTTCCAGTCCAAATCCTGGATGATTCCCTCACTAAGACCAGCCAACTCCGCATCGACATCGCGTCTGTCGCGCTTCTTGTTATCCGCCATCATCCAGAAAAGCAGGATGATGGAGAGCATGAAGATGGTGCTCGAAGTCGCAAGGTTCAGGCCGTTGCCGATGTGGTAGTCCGGGCCGTCGAAGGGGAGGAACGACCAAGTCGAGACCAGGCCGCCGATGTTGCCCAGCATGACGTTCGTGCCGATGGCGGCGGAGCGGGCGGTGTCGGAGACGACGTTGGCCGAGACCTGAGCGTTGCAGAGAGCGCCGAAGGCGAAGGCGCCGCTGGCGATCAGGAAGGTGGCGCCGTAGCGGACCTTGGCGGCGTCAGTGGCCAGGAACATGATGTAGCCCACCATCATGAAGGGGGCTGAGACGATGAAGAAGATGTTGCGCTTGTCGAAACGCCAGCTGAGGAAGGGGAAGAAGAGGGTGAAGAAGGCCCCGACGATGTATGGAGGCACGGTGTGCAGCTGCTGGGAGATGACCGTGTCCTTTGGGTAGATGGTCTTGACGATGGTGGGCAGGAAGAAGGCAAGACCCTGGACAGTAATGTTGTTGAGCATGAAGATGAAAGAGGTGGAGAGCGTGACTGGGCTGAAGATTCCGCGAAGGATCTTGGTGGTGTCGATCTTGTCCAGCACTTCCAGGGCGCCGACTCGCTCCGACTTCACACGGGCAATGGCCAGGTCCTTCTCTTCCTGAGTGAGCCATCTGGCTGTCTCAGGGCGGTCAGTCAGGGTGACGAAGGAAACCAAAGACAAGCCAACGGTGATGATGCCCTCAATGGCGAAGATCATGCGCCACTGGTGAAGACCGCCGAAGTGGGGAAGCTTTAGGATGGCTGACGCCAGCAGGCCTCCGAATGCACCAGCAAGAGGGGCCATTACAATGTACTGAAGGATCAGTCAGTTCAGGACAGTAATAAGCAAGGGAATTTGGAGCATACCAGGGAGAGGCGGAAAGCCAATTCGCTGCGGCGATACCAACGGGACAGGTAGTAGGCGATACCGGGCAGCATACCAGCCTCAAAGACGCCGAGCAGAAAACGTACACCGGAGGCACTGTGGATGTTGTCGACAAAAGCGGTGCAAATAGAGCAAATGCCGAAGCCCAGAGAAATGATGGGAATAAACCAGCCGGGACCCATCCACTTGCAGCACATATTACTTGGAATCTCGAAAATAATGTAGGAAATGTAGAAGACGGTCAAGAGGCGGTTGTAGTCGTAGCCCTCGAGCTTGAGGTCCTTCTCCAAGCCTGCCAAGCGCGCATTGCTGCAAACCAGTCAGACGGTGCTGTGATAGATTGGAGCGGAGGATGCCATACCCGATGTTGGCGCGATCGATGAAGCAGAACAGATACAAGAGGGCGACAGTGGGCACGATGTACAGATCGATTTTCCATCTCAGGCGCGACTCGGCCTTAGGATCGAAGGTTAGGAGGGCGTTGCCGTATCTAGCAAGCTAGTGAGCATGCGGCAGCGGATAAGGGCGGAAGTGGACGGGTAGTACCTGTCGGTGGCAGCATGGCCGCGTGCAGCAGCATCGTGGAAACCCTCATCTTTGAGGGTCTCGTGGTGCTCGACTTCCCGCTTCTCTTCGAGGAATGGCATTGTCGGAGGGCGAAGCTTTGAGAGCGGAAGGTTAGGGTTTGACTTTGAGCGGCTCGAGGCGAGAGTTGTTCTTGTAGCACCAAGGGATGCTAGCGCCGAGCCTCGCCCAGACGCGAATCGTGGAGGAAAAGCTGGGCAAACAGCATGGGTGCTGCTTCCGACTGCGCGGTAGTTGTTGACGGAAGAAACGCCATGGGGGAGTCGGAGGCAGCAGATTGCAGACCCCATCCGTGCTCGGAAATGCCGATCCACCGTCCCCATCACGGCTGCGGAGAGCGCTCCACAAGCGTCGTCACCCGCATGGCCTGCGACAAATCAGGGCGCGGTGGAAGTAAGTTCAGCCAGCAACGGCGATAACGAATGGCCTAACTTGTAAGGTTAAAAATCGGGGACACTGGGCCTGCTGCGACATCTCAAATTCATCTGCATATATGATCAGCACGCTGCGTTAATACACGCTGATAAGACGCGCCCCTGAACCGACCTCTGCGACGTCACTTGCGCAGCAATTCCGCAGAGGTAGCTGCACATGGTGTTCTGCTGGCTCGCCTGCCTGGAACCTGCCTGCACTCTCCCGACGTGGCTTGTTGGCTGGCGCTCCCTCCCCCGCAATGGCCCGCGCGGAATCGCTGCCGCAACTCAACCCCGCAAACTGCGCGAACCTCGGCCACCGAGCCTCGGACATGCTGCCTTTTTCTGGAGCACAATTGGCCCTGTTTCACTGAACTGTTTCTGCTCTCCCGCTAACCCCCCCCCAACAGATAGATAGATAGGCGTACAGGCCAGGCGTGCGTCAGGGCGTGCCAGGGTATGTCGAGCCGATCCGATGTGCTGCCGTCCATTTCGACTTTGCGCGTCCGGTTGCACGACCATCTGGGTGCAAAAGCTGGATTGATGTCGCTCAACTCCAACGCCGCGCATCTCAGGATGGCGTCAATCGGGCCTTTCCCCGGACGAAGAGTCGGGCCGGGCGCAGGTCTCCACTGCGGTGGGGCTCGCGCGTGCCTGTTGACCGACGCCAACCTCCCCTTTCCTCGAGGTCCGAGCCACGATCTCCTCCGTCTGCTAATTCTTAGTTCCCATCGCTATGACTAGCTCCTCCGGTTTGGTGAGCCAATCACGCCCCTCTCTGCCTGCTCCGACGCCCCTAGCTTACCAACGACAGCCCTACAAGACGGCCATTGACCCAACCTCAACACCCGACACCGCCGTCTCTTTCTTGGACCTGCCCGCCGAGATTCGCAATCAGATTTACGAGTATGCTTTGGTTGCTCCGTGGAACGACGACCTGCCGGGCGGCTGCTTCCCTCGCCCGCTGAACTTCATCGCCCACGACTGCCAGTTCGAAGGCCCGCGACACCGCCATTGGCTGGTCATTCGCTTCGCCGGCCGGGAGGAGCTCCGCCATCCGACCCTCGACCACACCGAGTCCGGGCCGCTCATCTCGCGGTGCTTGGCGAGCGAGGAGCACAAGTCTGGCTACCACATCCGCCGCATGCTGCGTTCCATCTGGCTATACAGATCTGCCTGCGGCCACCGCCTGTCCGTTGCCCTGCTGCGCACCTGCCGCCAAATACACCACGAGGCCACCTCCATCCTCTACGCCCAGAATGGCTTCTTCATGAACTTCATCGAGCTCCCCCATTTCCTCGTTCAGATACGCTCCTCGGTGAAATACCTGCGCTATCTCTGGACCTGGAACGGCAAAGACTTCACTCCTGAGGCCCCAAGAGATGCCGCCTTCCTGTCAGGGCTGTACCCGCTCGAACGTGCCACCGATCTGGAATTGTTCCGTCTACAATGGTTGCGACCCTTCCCCTTCGCCGACAACTTTGATGCTGAAGAGCAAGCCAAGGCCGTCTTTGATGGATGCCGTCATTGGATCGAGGCAATGACTGCCGTCCACGGTGATAAGTTGGCCGCTTACGACCGCTTAGACATGACTGCCTGGGATGGTGAATCAAACCCTGACTACAAGGAGGACTGGGCTGCCCAGGAGAAATTCTACCGCCGGTTGCGGACTTTGATGCTGCACAGCCCTGAACCTGATTCAACGGACGCTCCTGCCGCGGAATCCCGTGAAGTTATCTGGCCAAGGGCAAAGGTCAGATCGCAGGGGAAGACGGCAAAGGCAACCGTGTACCCCGGACGTTGGAGGACCGTCGGACGCTTCGCGAACTCAACCAACTCTTGTCAAGTGGATCTTGACACCCATGGGTGGCATGTTGTGAAATGATGTGTGTGCTACGGATGCACAATTTCTCACGAATTCTGTTGGATATACTTTCTCTTCCTACGGACTTTATGCCTCGAGCAACCGCGAAAGGCCATTGGTAGGTCTGTTGCTGACATGACGTTATGACTATTGGCTATGAATAGACTTTCCGTATTCCTTCTAACCGCATGTCTCATCTTTTCGGATTGTCCAATGTTTTCTTATTCACTTTGTTGTTCTACGAGAAATTGACGATGAATGCATTACAACATCCAGCCCTTCGAGCTGAACATGCGACTCGTTCACGGATCTGCATCCTCATAGGCTTAACAGCCAATCATGTACTTTGTCATCTGTCTCTGCCCTAGGCTGACTGCAAGGTGCATCAAAGGCCCACTCCTCGAAGCGAGCTGACCACACGAGAAGCTTATTCGATGATTTCCGTGCACTGCATGCGGTGCTTACGGTGGCTTTTTGGTAACTATCTGCCTATAAACATGCCACTTCCCATCGATTCAGCCTTGCTTGAGCCAGTGTTTTCTCCGCTACACTCATAGCAGACTCGATTTCTTCGCCGCCGTCGCGAGGTCCTGCTAACAATGTTGTCCGTCCCACCGCCTCGTTCTTTTGAATCCACCCACCGCCCGGAGGTTCTTTGCGATTCCTGTCGACAGATTGATTTCGGTTACTTGATCCGCCGTTCTGGCAGTACACAAGGCGACGCGTCTGGAAACAGTCAAGTTTGAGAAATTCAAATCAGTCCTTATGAAGAATCCAATGTCCCATCTGCCAACTCATCGTCCAAACTGTTGGAGACATGCCCAGGCTCTTCGCAAAACAAATGCCGCACGAACAGAACGATCTGCCGTTGCAGCCTTGCCTGGGGAGGGGTAATATTCTACCCAGTCTGCTGATAATCCCAAATGTAGGTCGACATTGTTCAACGGAGCCGATCCCATACCCCTGCAGGAGCCAATGTCGAAGCTTTCACGGAGGTTCTACAACTACTTTGCAGCTGTGCATCATAAAACATCACCGGCGGCACCTAAAGACAAGGGTTTTCTGAACCGTGCGATTGATTTATAGTCTTATATTTTCCAAGTATACTCAAACATGCATGATCAGTACCAGAAGAGGCAGCTGAGTTTCCCTGAAGACAATATCAATGCGTTTTACGGAATATGTGCTGTCATGGGCTAAATATTCGACACAAATTTTGTCTTCGACTTGCCATGCGATTACTTTGAGCGAGCTCTACTTTGGATACGTGGTGAACCTAACTTCAGTCGTCGAGAAGCTTTCAAGTACCGGTCCAACAGAATGCAGGAAACGATGATCAAGATACCAAGCTGGTCTTGGCCAAGCTGGCATGGGAACATTCACAACCCAGATCCGCCATGGCGGGAGCCCTATTCCTGGGACGCAGACAGGTTCTTTGAAAGCTCTGCGAAGTTTCAGATTGAATCACAACGCTAAAAGCCCCGAGCGTTTCATCAGAGAAGTGAGCTTGACTGCCTCGCCTTAGACGACTTCCGTCTGTCACTAGATGATGCCAAGCTCGCGGGTGTTTCTCTTTACGACGCCCTTTTTGACGTACGCGATAACGGCCGCGAGACCGTAAGTTCCAGAAAATCCTTTTTGTGTGAGATTCATCCCGCAAACCCTTACTGTGGCTAACTCCCCTATCTTCAGAAACAAGACGTACAAGTTCCGCTCAACGCGTGTATGTACCTTGAGCTCTCCAACGCCTTCTTCCGCCAGGTTGATGGACTGTACCAGCGCAAGTTCATATTCTGTGGCGGTGAACACAGGAATCCAGAGAGACTCCAGGAGGCATTCAACGTCATGCTGGTAAAAATAAATAATGGTAATGGGCAACAGCTCCTTGCGGAGCGCGTGGCCGTCGGAGTCATGAGTGCAGATGCTTGGGTTACCTCGAGGACAGAGAAAATCGTCCTCGAATAAGCGAGGATGCCACGATTCTTTACCGTCTTTAGGGTGGGCGTTGCCTGTTATGAATTCTGACATCAGTTCTTCCCTCATTTTTCTGTCCCGCCGATGCGTCAAATATTGGCTGATTGCCTTCTGCTCTTAACCCCTATCGATCTTAACAAGCACTGCATAATCACTTCTGAAAATTTCCTCGAATGCCTTGTAAAGAGCTTTTCCTACTGTAATGTCATGCCAGTCGAAATCATCCTCGATACTAAGGCTCAACGATCCAAGCGCCATCCCAGCAAAAATCATGTTTACATATGCTCGCACCATTACCGCCTAACAGCAAACTCCACGTTGGAAATCGTGAACTACAAAGTCAATTTCGCGAAACCCACTATTGCAACGAGCTGGCAAATTCTCTTTCTCGAATGATGCAGAAGTTTCGCTGATCAAGGGAATTCGGCCGAGGTATCACGCTCACCACAACCATCCTCCCTGCCCACAGCAACCTATCGTACCGGCATTTCCATAGATTATATAGACTCGAATGAACTCCGGTAGTTATTTAAACCCCTCAGAGGCAACACTGCGACGCGCGTTATCGAATATTCACCGTGCTCCTGATTTTGACTTTCTAGATAAATGCAATAATCATTTCGCTTACTCATATTCACCCATCTCCGTTATGGTCTAGGGGTTAGGATTCTCCGTAAGTCACCACGCTTCAGCTATAACTATTCACAACTCATTCTAACAATCTCAACAGGCTTTCAACATCATTGTACGAGCCGGAGCGGCCCGGGTTCGATTCCCGGTAACGGAAATTATCTTTTTCGTTTTTTATTTGCCTGACAGGCAAGCCGTCTTTTTGCGCGTACGCTTTGGGCCTCTTTTCATTCGGTTGGTCAGAGGGAACTTTTCGGTTCGATTCTCGGTACCGGTAGTCCTTGCTTGGCACGGATGCCTCTAGTTATTGAACCAATTCAATCGAGTGTCCCCTTCTCCCTCGTTCATGTAGCGTTTCTCAACTGCTAGACATAGCAGTTTTCAGTGTGGTGATGGTGACATCGCTGCCGTGTTTGATCGAGAGAGTGTCTGGAGGAGTGGTGCTGGTGTATAGTGGCGACGGAACGATGAAGTGTAGAAAGCTTTCCTTGCAGACGGCTTCCTGCCAGATATCGTTGATGGTGCAGGCATGTAGTAGACCTTGGTGTCCTTTTGGGATATCTAGCGAACGATTTGTTATCCTCTGTACTTTCTGAGTGGCAACTGTGGGAGCAAACTGGGCCCGAGGAGGACCCTTTGTGTGATGAATGAACATGGTATGGATGAACGACAGTCCTGCGAGATTCGAAAAATCCGATACACACTCCCTTTGTTTTCCAATCTCACACAAGCTGCAACTTGATCAAGGGATTAGAAGTGCTGTAGCGCTGATGCTTCGAAGAAGCCTGCCAATTCCTTGAGCAAGACCATCGCAACCGTGACTGGACAAACAAACTGACTGAACGCTGCCCGACGCGCGGCTGGTAGTCAAGCGCCAGCCCGTTCCCTGTCCGCGTATCCTCCGCGCAGCTTGGCAAGTACGTTGCACTCTGCGGATCACAGTCGCCCTCAGCTACGCCCTCGCCGTGCCGTCCTAGACGCCCAAACGCCACTGACGCCGCAAATCTCCAATCGATACGAAGGATGACCAGCCCAACGCAAGGAACGGCGTGTGCTCCTCATCGTCACCTCCTGCATACTCGAGAGACGTGCGGGTCGATGCTAAGGGCGAAGTGTTGATGATCACTGGGGTAAGTTTGAGACGCCCGGCCCAGCGAACGACTCCCCGTCGTGTATCGGAAAATCGACGATTGACGACGTGAGTGCATCAGGGAACTCTCGTATAGATGATCCTCGATCGGTCTTCCCCCATTTGGGTAGTGATGTATGGTTCCCCTCCTCATTTCTAGGACAGCGGGAAAGCAGGGAATCCAACCAACACCTGGGACACCCCGGGCAGCGAAACAGCAGCAAGACAGGGACCGTCTCGCCGAAGCTTCTTGCATGCCGCTGCATAGGCGTACAGGTCAGCATGAATCTACACAGAGAGACATGGTGTGTCGTCCTCCCAGCCTCCGCGGAGACCCAATTGAAAATGAACCCGCGTCGGTGAACACAAGCGGCAGTCGGGAAGAAGTACTTGTCGATCCCTGGAAAACGCGCCTCGTCACTTTGTTCGATCACTTATTAGGGGTGCCCCTATTGGCTGCGAGGCAGATTTCCCCCATTGATTGCACACGAACAATACGAGGTCGTCGACCCACGCAGAGACCACCCATGCCCAAAATGGTCGGCCCAACCTTTCCCAAAAATCAGTGCGGGCTCACCACGTCGGCGCCGAGAAAACATCGGGGGCGACGGTGTCTATCCACTCCCACCGGAAAGTGTGGTGGAGGTTCCACTGGACCCAAACTTCACCAGTTTCGATGATCCGCTATTTATGTCTATCTGCCACGAGTGGTGTAAACGATCCTGGCGGAGACCGCGGATTCCGTTCGACAGAGCGTGTGGTGCGCAAGTTAGCGGCGCAGTCTCGCTTCTTGCTGACGATCCTCTTTGCATTGACAATGTCGGCTACCCCGAACGATGGGTCCCTCGGGCCACGTCTTCTAGAAGAGCGGCACATGGCAGCGAGAATGCCGGTGCCTGGGCCAGCAATGGAGCAGGATTACGCCTCGCCCGTAGGTGCAAACCGCACAGATCGCAGCGTCGTATCGTGCGCGTAGGGCGAAGCTCTGAGCCAAGCTTTGTCTGGTGGAGATCCGCCCGGAAGTCTGCGCCCCTTCACGGCAGACCCGTATCGCTTCGGGCACTGGCCGAGGCAGACTGCCATTACCGAAAACTCGCCGACTTTTGTCGAAACAATGGGGGGAGAAAAACGGAGCCCGTCTGCAAGATATTCTGCTGCATATAGCACGTGCAGGAGCGTGAAGGGAGATATACAATACGATAGTCGAGCCATGGTTTTAGACGGGCTGTCCGGCGCGAGCGCTACAAATCGACTAGCATTCGCTGGCCCTTACGCTTTGAAGCGGTTGATCAGCGTTTACGAAGGCAGTAGGGCTGGCCTAACGGTTTCGGCAGATTGCAATATGTCTTCTGGTTTTGCCGGTGATTGTGCATGGTGAGTGCAGTGACAGCATCTGCTGTTCGCGCGAATGCTGGCGGTACTGCCAATGCCTCGTGCCTCGTGCCTGGATGATGAGAAGCTTTTGCGGTTGGGTGAATTTGAACGGCAATGGCCGAGAACGCACGACTAGCGGATTGTGTTGGTTGCGGGGGCTGGTTTTAGGCAGCGGAAGGAACCCTTCGTTGCGGACAGATCAACGGGATTGGTGGGACGGCGGAAGCTTAAGTCGTCCGCTCCGCCTCGTCCGGCACCGAGAATAATGACAGGTGCGCCGCTGCTTGGCAGCAAGTTGCGTCGCCAAAGAGGCTAAGAATAGCCGGGGCGGCGATGCATGAACGCCGGCGGCCGCGGAGCAATTTGGAGTCAAGTACTGCCGTGATATGATTCCGAGTGGAACGCTACGGCCGGACACGGTCGTGAGGCAAAGGGCCGAGGGGTGTAGCGATGGTTGCATCTTGAATGGAAAGGGACGTGACATGGCGTCGGTAGGGCGCGACGGGCTCTGCGGTGGGGTGGAATGTCGAATGTCGACCGCAGGGCAGCCGCGCATCGTTCGCGGTTGCCCAATCTCCGCCGCCGCTCTACCGTCAACCACATCACAGCGCGGCCCTTTGGCGTCACCACTCTGCGGTTGATCAGCCAGCCTCCAGCGACACCTCTGAGGCAGCAGTCTAGCGGCGGCGGCGGTCTGAGAAGCGTCTAAAAATACTGCGGTGCGGCGCAGGGGCCAGGCACAGCGAGCGAGCATTAGACTGAGAAATTGCTAGTGCGGAGAAACGCCACGGACCACGTCGTCCTCTAGGTCTATACAGTATACTACATGTCTCCGACTGACTCTTGCTGCAGCACATTCTAGGCGAGCGCGTGGACACCGCCTGGACCGCAGCGCTGCAAATGGGGCCAATGGCCGAGGGCTGAGCCGGCGCTCGCAGCGGCCTGACCTCAGCACTTGCGCACGCAGCCATTGGCGGTGTCCTGAAAGCAAGCAACTGACATCAGCAGCTTGGCTAGCCGAAGACCGTTGGCGGCCATTTCCACAATTCCGCGCGCGGTGTTGGGCGTGGGAGAGGCAGGCCCACGTGCGGACGCCGGGGCTGGTCGCGCGCACGTCAACGAGGCTCTGGCTGGCGCAAAACCGCGAGCGTTGGCGTGTGGGCCAGCATGGGCTAAGCCCGCAGCCAATCGCAGCCGTGCCAAGCCATGACCAACGCCGCCCGAGTTGTGTTATGGCTGCCGCATGCAGCAAAAAAGGGGTGCGTTCGTATAAGCTTGACCGGCTTGGCTAGCGGATCGCCCCAGGAATGATTGCCATCCCGGCCCTCCTACATCGCGCTAGCCGAGCACGCCCTCGTATGCCTGGGCTCTGCGGAGACGCTGCGATGCCGCCGCGGAAAATAAAGCCTCAGATGCTCGGCTCAACCATCTCGTAAGGCTACCACGCTCGCCCCCATTTCTTGCCTGTCCCTCCACGAGCTCTTTATCCTGTCGCTCCCTCGCTCGCTTCGCTCTCGCCAACCAGCAACAATGACAACAGACAACATGCAAGAAAAGCACCTGTACACCACCGCCCTCGTCGACGAGGAAAAGATGGACCGCCCGCTCGTCGACCTCTGGGAGCCCGAGGAGCAATATCCTACCCCGTCCTTCACCTCACAGTCCTTCCAGCACGTCCTCATTTTCGCTCTCTTCTGCTCCAACATCTTCTTCGCCGCCCTGGCCGTTTTCTTCTACACCAACGCCCAGTGCCCCGTCCTGCCTCAGCGCCTGGACCCTTTCTCCATATCCGCCGCATCACGCGACGCCCGCGCCCACATCCGCTACGAGCAGCGCACCTTCACCGGCGCACTGAAGTACAACTCCACCACCGGCTCTCTCTACCGCTCCACGCCCGCCAGCATCAACTCCACCGAGCCTTCCTACGTCGGCAACCCCCGCGAGACGCCCGGCCTCGACCGCGCCTGGAAGGACCTGCTCAGCGGCTCCAGGTTCCCGCTCTCCGACGACGAAGTGGCGCCTTACCTCCAAAAGGGCCTGGCCGCCTCCGTCTCCGTCATCAAGAAGCCCTCGTCCACCGTCTTCGCCGAGCTGGACGTCTTCCACAGCCTGTCCTGCCTCAACGCCATCCGCCTGGCCCTCGACGACGACTTCTACGCCGAGCACGGCCCGCAGGACGGGCTCGGATGGCAGAGGACCACGCGCTCGGACCGGGAGCAGCTTGGTACGTATCTCGCCAGTTTCCCTCCTAAAAGAGTCTTCTTTACTGACTGTCACAAAGACTACTGCATCGACCACCTCCGCCAGTCCCTCCAGTGCTCCGCCGACCTCAGCGTCATGCCCCTGCTCCCGCGCACCAGCACCAGCGCCCTCGAGTTCGCCGCCCCGTCGCGCACCTGCAGGCGGTGGGACGACGTGCGCAGCTGGGTCGACCGGAGGCAGGAGCGCTCGAGGTTCAACTTCGGCGGCAGCACTGGAGGCGGCAGCGGCAGTGGCCTCCAGCAGCAGCAGCAACAGCAGTACAGCGGCGTGTGATGATTCATTTCTACTTTTGCTTTTCACTTCCTGATTTTACGAAGCATCGACCAGCGTTCATTTTTTTTTTCCTCTATGTATTTTTCACTCTTCCATTGGCCGGCTTATACATTCAGATACCCCTGGCTGGTTAAAAAAGACTCGAATATCAAAACCAAGAATTCTCCGAATCCTCACCTGAGCGCGAAAAAGAAAAGAGCAGGGATAGAGCTGCATGTCATCTTCCACGACGTAGCGTCCGCGTCCCTCGTGTGTCTCGCGTATTCTGGCTCTGTACGACCACCACCTCAACAAGAGACATGGAGCAGCTAAGGATCGACAACAAGAGAGACACAGGCGAAAACAACGCCTGGCTCCTTTTTTGCGCAACAGGTCTTGGGTCCCACGCGAGCATGTTAGCGCAAGGACTGTCTCGACCTCGGTACCGACACCCCAATGGTTTCGGCGGGCAAGCCAGAGAGGCGCACGACGGGAAAGAAACGGTAGCACGAGGGGGAAAGGAAAACAAGAGGTGGTGTGTGCTGGTGGCCTTAGGGCGGAGGCGCTATCTAAGCACACACGGGAATTGCCATGGGACTTCTTTCAGCCGCACGAGCAAACGCCATCGGCCGCCCCGTCTTTTTGGTGATGACGTTTCCTTGCTTGATCATTCCACATTTGGAGAGCACGCGCTAGTGGAGCCACGTTCATACGGGCAACCGCAGGCTATCAGTACCGGTTCCTGGTTGTGGAGGAGAGCCAATGATGCTCCGGCGCTAACGAGGTATTTGGCGTACCGTTAAACATTTCCTCGTCCCGCCGTCGACGCTGGTGCTGATGGCCCAATTGGCGAAGCCACAATATCTGAGAGGGAGATCTGGGTTTATTTTGGCGCTGCTCTAGCTTGAGCGTGGCGGCGTCGTGATGCAGAAAGCCCTAGACGCAATTAGCGAATTGAAGAGAGATATCAAAAAGGAACAGAGAACTATCATGCGTATTCATGACATGGCTCCTTTCTTCTGCTCAACGCCTGTTATGTCTGCCTGAATCGCATTCCTTTCGATAAATCTCTCTCCAGGCCCATCGCACTGCGTACGCTGCGTCTTGCAGCGCTACCGGCCTGCTTTACCCATTACAAGTGGCACCTTAATTACCACGGTTCCCTTCAAGGGCAAGATGTCTCTCACTCGACGGGGAGAAAAGCCCGTAGATGCTGGAACGGAGGTGGAGGCCGAGGAAGTGGCCTACTGGTGAAGGCTAAGCTGTAGGATTCTGCGGTCACTCAAGAACTAAACGTGGCGGCTGATTCCAAGGTATACGAGCTCGAGATCTTGCAAATTCATTGGCAGGTCGCCTCGTCAACAAATTAATGGTCGTGAAATATTTGACCAATTGGAGTACATGGACGCACAGCCTCTCACTGAGGAAGCAAATGCATTCTTATCAGTTCTATACCCAGAAGACTATGAAGGATCAACTCACTCATTGAGCTAACAGGTCAACTGAATGGTGAATGAAAAGGGGGTACAATCTTTATCGTGTCATACCTGAGTCCTCAGATGTGAAAGATTGCGTGGTCGCGTAGAACGACAAGCCTAGAAAATCCTCGAATCTGGCGCATAAAAAGCGGATCAAATGGGAAAGTTGACTAGAAGTTGAGGAAGTGAGGAAGATGAAGTGCATGTGCAGTCATGACACCGGCCGGGCTCATTACCCACGACAAGCGACGCGACAAGGGTGACGACAACAGAGACCAATGGATGCGTGAAACCGTGTGGCTCACGAACACTCGGCCCAGGATGAGATGTTGAAGTAAATGACGAATAAGCGTATTCTCATCGAGTTCCGCCATTGCGGAGACCCCATGTCGGAGATCCGCCAGTCACCGCGCAGGATACGAAAGCGATTGGCGAGCAGCAAGAAGGGATAATATTAACCTCAGCCCTCAGAAAAAAAGCTGCAGCCCAGAATCAGAAAATTACCACGCAAACCCATGCTAGTACTGCAAAGAGAGCCTTCCCTTCTCAACGCCATGATGCCAATTCCCAAAAGAGACCCAGTATCCCCTCTCCTCTCTTCCCCCATCCCCAGGATATGCGCAGCGAAACGACACAAAAAAAAAAAAAAAAGCCCGAGCCAGCGCGCTTCGCTCAGAGGATGCCATTCACAATGTTCGAACCGATCGTCGCGCCGGCGCCGAAAATGGCGGCATTGCCCAGCTTCTTGCCGAACTTCTTGCCCATCTCCTGGCCCTTGCCGGGCTGGCCGTTCTGCTGCGCGGGCTCGCCGCTGCTGTTCCCTTGCGACACGGCCATGGGCATGTTGCCGTAGCCCATGCTCTGCTGGGCGGGCGTGGGCCCGCCGGGGACCTTCGAGTCCTCGACGCGCACGTACGAGCGCGGGAAGATGCCCTCCTGGCCGGTGCGCTCGCTGCGGCCCTTCCACCACTCGGCTGCGGGGTTGTTAGTTATCTGGGATTGAGTCGTTGGGGGGAGGAGGAGTCTCACCGTTCATATACTCGGTCACCTGGATGCGGTCGTTGGGCTGCAGGGCCAGGTCGCCGGCGTCGGTCGGCTGGTAGGCGTACAGCGCGGTGGCGGCGCAGAGAGAGGTCGGCGCGGGGGGCGCGGCGGCGTAGGCGGGCGGCGGCGGGGTGGGGTTGTTGGCGTAGTAGCCGACCTTCTCGTTGTTGGTGGTGGTGTTGGCGGGCTGCGGCGGCGGCGGCGGCGGCGGCGATGCGACGGTGCTGGTGGCCGGGGTGCCGTTGCGGATGGGCAGCGCGGGCTGGCCGGGTTGCTGGAACATGGGCTGCACCCGCTGCACCGGCTGCGGCGAGGCGACGGGGGCGACGGACGAGGTGCGGCTGGGGGCTGCGTCGGGCAGCTGCGACAGGATGGTGTCGAGCTGCGCGGGCGTGATGTGGCCGGCGTCGGAGAGGAAGTCGAGCTCCTGGACAGGGAGGTCAGCTGGGGAGGCTCAAGGGCCGCGCAGGCGGAGGCGCGAGTGTGTACGTACGCTCCTGATGTTTCGCACGGAGCGGTTCATCATGGCGACGCTGAACTGCTCCATTCTGGGTGGTGGTGGTGGTGGTGGTGGTTGGAGGTGGGCTGGTGGGGCGGTATGCGGGGTGTCAGAGCTTCGCAGGGCGGGTCTGAGAGTACAAGTATGAGCGATCGACGGGCCTGATCTCCCTGAGCGAGTGGTCTGGTGAGGGTTCGGGGTGGGAAGAGGTAGATGTCTGGTTTGCGGCGAGGGCAAGGGCGAGGCAGCTGTTTCAATAACGCGCACGAGAAGGCACTGGGGCTGTGCACTCCTCTCGGGCCCGCAATGCATCCGCCCCCCGGGCTCGTAATTACTCTCGGCCCATAATTTGAAGTCACTAGGGAACATCGCAATGCTTTCTAGTCGTCAGTTCCATTTTTTGTTCTCGTACGGCTACAGCTACAGCTACAGCTACAAAGCACGCGCCTGCTCGCGCACTCAGTGCGCGTAGAATTTCTGGAGCATTCCCGCCATGGCCTCATTCGTCCCTTGGAACGCCTTCTGCCGGTCCTGCTCCCAGCTGTCAAATGACATGTGAGACGTGCCCACAGGAATCTGCTCCTTGCCGTTCGACAAGCCCTCCCACGTCTCCGAGAGAAAGTCGGCCAGCGGCATGCCGAGCTGGCGCCCGTTCTCGATGTAGGGCTGCTTGTCCGCATCGTGCAGCTCCGTCTGCACCGCCGGCGGGAAAACCTCAATCACCTTGAGGTTGTTGAAGCCGCCATCCTTCATCTGCTGGCGCAGCACCAGGATGAAGTGGTGCAGCGCGGCCTTGGTGGCACAGTAGTTGGGGCAGAAGTTGATGGGCGCCAGGGCCAGCCCGGAAGTGGTGTAGATGATGCTGGTCGGCTTGCTCTGCTTCTGCAGGAACGGCAGGAAGTACTTGGTCAGGTGGATGAACGACGTGTAGTTGGTGGTAAGCTCCAGGTCGAACGTGTTCAGGTCAATCTTGTCCGGCTTGGTGAAGTTCATGCCGCGCTGGATGCCCGAGTTCAGGAAGACGCTGTCGATGTCCGGGTGCGCCTTGGTGACATCATCGTAGAACTTTGGGATGCCCTTGAGGTCCGTGATGTCGAACACAACCGACGAGGCCTTGCCGCTGCCGTGCTTGGAGACGAATGCATCCAGGTTTTCCTTTCTGCGGCCGACAGCTACCACATGGACGCCCTCCTGCACGAGCTTGTCCGCCAGCCCAGCGCCAATGCCAGAAGTGGCGCCAACGAGGAGGACCTTCTTGTAGCCGAAACCCATTGCGACGGATAAGAGAGTTGAGTGAGATTGTTGGAGAGTGATGAGAGGTGATGTTGAAGACTAAAGATTGATGAGGAGACTAACCAGCTCCGCGGAAGCCGGCAAGGATTCTTATACTGATGAAATCATAGAAAATTCGGCATCCGCCACGGACTTAGTAGCCCCTTTCCTACCTCCATTTGTAAGCCTCGCTGAGAGAAACTTGGTGTTGGAAACTAGTCGAAGTGTTGTCAGTCCATTGCTACGGCGTTTCTGCTCTCGCCCTCGGACCTCGAACCTTTGCCCGACCCCGAGCAACAACTTCGCTCGCTGGTGTTTGTGCATTTGATTGCTGGCGCGCTTGTCGCTGAAGAATCTGTATCGGCCGATATGAGTCGGAGCGTCATGCGCAGCTTTTCCGAGCGAAAATGGTCAGTGGAAGTCTGAACAGAGTGAGCGAGAAGGTGGGAAGGTGAAATCTGACAAGTGAGCACATCCCGAGAGGTCAGTGCGAAATGTCCGAAGGCCCTCGGCTTTAAGCTCCGCCTAACCTTAAACATGCTGTTCGATCACAAAGGCGAGGATCAGTAAACTGTATTCTCACGTTGCCTCTCGTATGCTGCGACTTCACTTACAAGTCAACTGACCGACGGTGTGAGTTGTCCTCCGCAGATGCTGCGAACATTCGAGGGAACTGATCCACAAATACTACATGGGACGAGCTTGGGAACCCGCACACTCATTCCGTCTTCCTACAGCTTTCGCCATGGGAGGAACCTACCTCCCTCCTGATGCGCGAAAAATGGCAACGGATACGCATGGGGTTGGAGCATTCGTCCCATTGGCGTTGAAAACAATTTGCTGAGGTCTGTATCGGGGAAACCACTTCAACCCCCCGTGAGCAATGGTGAAATGATTAGTTCCTCTCGGTATCGTTTCACGCAGTAGCAGAAAGCGTCAATCAGCCTGCAGATGGACTATGGACCAGTTGAGACGCAGAAGACGGAATTTGTGGTACGAGCAATCCTCCGACGCAAGCAAGGTAGTAGCCCAGCAATTGTATTCGAAACAACAAGCTTACAGAAATTTCCGTACGGGCAGCGGTGACCTCATGTATCCCTGATGATCCTCCATTACCCGCATACATATAGTGGGGTACTGTAGCCGCTGGTTAGCGCCTGATGCCATATTTCCGGAAACAGTCCCGGCAAGGGCAGATCAGAACTGCTACCGGGAGGACAAGCGATTATCTGGATGGGTTGTCTCAAAGATACTGGACAAATTCTTCTTTGCCGTGTCCATCTGTCTTGCATCTTCGCAGACGGGCGAAGCGGGCAAGGCGCCCCTCGCTTGGGGCCCTCGGTTTTTATCCGTCGCCTTCGCTCTTTCGCAAGCCACCTCCACATCAGCGCAAGCTCGCCATCGTCAGTCTAACCCCTCTTGTCCCTACGCTCGGCACGCGGAAATCTGACCGCATACATTATACATCCACCCTTTCCTCCCTCTCTCCCCCTCTCCTTCCCTTCGCCATGCTGTCAAGCCTCCGAGTTTCGCCTCTGCCCCGCGAGCCGGCACCATGGATGTCGGCAACCCAGTGCTCGCGCCGAGCAGGCCCGCGTCCGCACGCTCCACCCGCAGTGAAATCGAGACTGTCAGTGTGAATGGCGCCAATTGCACCGCTGCCGATGAGAAAAAACAGCAAGCAACCGCAACCGACCAGGAAGACACGGCGCCAAGCAGCGACAGCGATATCGGCGGTGACGAAGAGCAAGCCGCAACCGCGCCATCGCAGGACGACCGGCCACAATTTTCGAACCTTCGCCTGCTGTCGTTGGTGCTGACGGTCACGGGAGCCGCGTTCCTCAATGTAAGCCGCGACCTTCCCGATGCGGTAATTTGGCTTCAAATCTGACTTGAACAGACGGTGGGTGTGCAGGCGGCTGTCATCGTTCTGCCCACCATCGGTCGTGAACTCTCCATTCCAGACAGCCGACAGCAGTGGATCGTCTCCGCCTACTCTCTTACCTTTGGCTGTTTCCTGCTCCTATGGGGACGACTAGCCGATGTCTACGGCAAGCGCCTCATTTTCATCTGGGGCTCTGCTTGGCTGACCGTCATCACCATCGTCCTACCTTTTGTCAAGAATGAGATCGGATTCGATGCCCTCCGAGGCCTGCAAGGACTGGGAGCCGCTGCAAATGTGCCTACCGCCATTGGAATTCTCGGCGTGACCTTTCCACCTGGAAGGGCCAAGAACTACGCCTTCTCCTGCTACGGAGCCGGAGCTCCTCTGGGCGCCGTCTTCGGAAATATAATGGGTGGAGTAATTGGAGAGTATCTCACATGGAAATGGGTATTCTGGATCCTGGGAATCCTCGCCGCGCTGGTGACGCTTGCTGGCATCTTCATCATCTCGCCTCCTCCCATCCAAAACCCGAACCTGGGCGTCAAAGCAGCCGTCGACTGGATTGGCGGCACCCTCGTCACTGTTGGCCTAATGGTCCTCATGTTCGCCCTGACCGAAGGCAACGTAGTCGGCTGGGCGACACCGTGGGTGCCCACTCTCATCGTCGCCTCCGTCGTCATCCTGCTCCTCTTCGTTCTCTGGCAGCACCACCTCGAGACCCGCACGACCCGCCGGCCCCTGATGAAAGTTTCCATCTTCCGCAACACGCGCTTCTCAGCCGCGATGCTTATAATGCTGTGTTTTTTTTCTAGCTTCAGTAACTTCCTAATCTTCGCTACGTACTTCTTCCAGGACTACCAAGGCCTCTCCGTCATCCAGACCACGCTCCGGTTCATCCCGACCGGCGTCTGCGGCTTCATGATTGCCTTCGCCACCGGCTTTTTTCTCTCGCGCGTCCGCGGCAACCACATCCTCATGTTCGGCACGCTCGCCTTCTCCGTGTCGGCGCTGCTCTTCGCCACGCCCATCCCGCCCACCACCACCTACTGGGCCTACGCCTTCCCGGCCATGATTCTCTCCGTCCTCGGCGCCGACACCGTCTACCCCTGCCTGACGCTCTTCACCGCCAAGAGTCTGCCGCAGGAGGACCAGGCGCTGGGCGGCGCGCTGATCAACGCCGTGGGCCAGATCGGCCGCGCCATCGGTCTCGCTATCGCGACGGCCGTCGAGACGGCCGTGATAGCATCGGAAAAGGGCGTGCCCGTCGATGCGGTGGGTGGGGAGGACCTGGGGAAGGGAGATCCGGCATTGCTGTCTGGGTTGCGCGCGGCCGAGTGGTCCACGTTCGGGATGGCGATTGCGGCGTTTGTGCTTGCGGCTGTGGCTTTTAGGGGAGCTGGTTATATCGGAAGGAAACATTAGCGAGAGGGAGCTGAGGTAATAAGAAAGGATGGGAGTTGGCCATGTTGCAGGATAAAACATGATGTTATGAGCATGTCAGGGTTTTACGACTGCGTTGTATTGAGCTGGGATTCGAGGCATGGCCTTCGCTGCATAGACAGGCTTCATAGACCATTTAGCATTGGAAAACTTGGGGGGGGGGGAGAAACTTCGGTGTGGAGTATCAATACGGAGATTGAGGCTCGGTTTCGGTTCAATCCATCCACGGGTTGAAATGTCTGTCGTCACTAGTGCCTCCACCTACATCGTTCAAAAAGGAATCACCCTGCGCAGTGGAGGAAATGACTTTTGAGTGCAAAATCAGATCACCAGACAGCCGTGCGATCCAGCCCGACTATGTATGATGGCTGAGCCTTGCTCACAACAGGTCATGTCGAGTAGAAGAACGGAGGAATCCTTTCGCATAAATGTCCCACCGCTTCGGCCGTAGGACTCCCGCTACGTAACGGTTGCAGAGGAAGACAAGCTTAACCCAAAGCATTTGTATTGTGCGCGCCAATAGGCAGCGAGGAGGACAGCCGGTAGGCGACGACGTCATAACCTTACCGATCCTCCACTGCCGTTCTGATACCAACAGACACATCGTCGCAGGAATAGAATGCACTCTTCAGTCTCAGCAGCAGTTCCATTGCCACATGACTGCAAAAGAGCTGCACCGCATACACGCGAAACTCAAATGGCATATCTTGTATATCCGTTAAGCGTGGTCACTGTTTCTCCGCCCCCGCGCAAAGCTGCCTCCATAATAATATCACACCGCACGGCTGCTCGCCTAGAATCCAGACGCCCGGAAACCCAGCCCCCGCCGTCATTCACCGTTGCGGGAGCTGCCGTCCGCGTCGCAGAACGAAAAGGTTGGCCAATCAGTCCCCAACCGGCCACACTTTCGCCCGACAGCCAAACAAGCCACAAACGTGCATCATTTCAGGCAGACACTTGTAGAGAGGAAGCGACTGGACACGTTCCCGCATAAGCATGTGTATAATCTCGATTTCTATCTCTTAACCGTCTAGCTTACCCTGCATCGAGAAGGCTGGGGCGCATCATCGACTTTTAGCCGCGCACTCGATTTCCTTTTTGGGAAGGGGCTGAGCATGTTCGACCTATCAGCGCTCTTCGCTTCTTCCCGCGCACGCGTTCAGGGTATCTGCTGTTGTACATGCAGGCGGGCGGACCCAGGGGTGGAGCGTCTCGTGGGCGTCGAGGCCATGCGCCAACAACGCAGTCTGGGCTGTGCACACAATGTGCGGGAGGAACATCTCTCCGCTGATACTTGGCAGTGATATCGGACGTAGCCTTAGTTTGTGAGATATGATATATATTCGTAGGCTCTGAAGCGTTCTTGCGTCTTTTTCTCCATCAAAATTCAGTAATTTCTTGCAAGTCGCCCTTTCTATTTCTCATTGTAGCCTTGTGTTGCGATCTCAACTCGTTGATATCCAATACTTTGGACACAAAATATACTTTACAGACTCGGCTTGGTTTGAGAACTCCGCTGAGCCCATCGAAACTCAACCACCGCACGAAAATTCTCTCTTCTCATAGGAATACTCCTCCTCAAGCTGCACCAAAACTTAAGGATCACGCCAGATTCACCTCTTTCCGTAAACATCCCACGAGCAAGCATTCACAATGGATTGCACGGAACAGACCTGTCCGGCCAGCGAATCCATCTACGGATACCGGCCCAGCGTTCCTGCCAACGCCTTCTTCGTCGCCTTTTTTGGGACGGCAGCCATCATTCAGACCGCCCAGGGCTTCCGCTATGGCAAATGGACGTACTGCCTGACCATGGTATGCGGATGCATAACCGAATGTATCGGACATGCAGGCCGCATCATGCTTCACGATGATCCCTTTGGAGAAGCCGGGTTCAACCTCCAAATCTGCACGCTCACGCTCGCGCCAGCCTTTTTGGCTGCGGCTGTGTACTTGATGTTGAAGCACCTGTAAGTATTTCTCCTCCCTTACCTGTTCATCGATACAAGAGCCTTCGTCCTCGACATATCAATGAGGTCCGAAATCACTGCAGCGGTACAAGCCCACGGGACGCAGTGGCATCGATAAATCCAAGGAACCAGATCCCGCTCTTCCCATCTTCTCATCGAGCCAGTGCTATCAATCCAAACCCCTAACAACCACACCACAGCGTCCTCGCAACCAGCCCCGCCCTCTCCTACTTCCCCGCGCGCTACTACACCTACATCTTCATAACCTGCGACTTCATCTCGCTCGTCCTGCAAGCCGGCGGCGGCGCCACCGCCGCGACGGTATCCTCCTCGGGCGCGCTCGACCTCTCGCAGCTGGCCAACGGCGAGCACATCATGATGGCCGGCCTCTCCTTCCAAGTCTGCACGCTCCTCGTCTTCGCCGCGCTCGCCCTCTCCCACCTCGTCCGCGTCCGCCGCGCGGGTCCCGGGGCGCTCGAGCCCGCGACGGCGGCCGTCCGCGCGAGCGCGCCCTTCCGGCTCTTCGTCGCCGCGCTGGCGCTGGCGTTCGCCGCGATCCTGGCGCGCTGCGTCTACCGCGTCGCCGAGATGGCGGGTGGGTGGAAGAGCCCGATCATGCAGAACGAAGCCAGCTTCGTCGTGCTTGACTCGGCGTACGTCCCATCCGACCCCCGCCGCCCCTCTTCCGCAAAGACGACGCTGATCGAACGGCCGATGATAGCCTCTGCTCCCTCGCGACCCTCGCCCTCACCGCCGTCCACCCGGGCGCCTGCTTCAACTACCGCGTCGTCAACCGGGAGGAGCTGCTGCTCGAGCGGGAACGTCGTAGGAACAAGAAGGAGAAGAAGACGGAGAAGTGCGGGAGCGGCGACGGCGGCGTCCCAACGACGACGAAAGCGCTCTCCGGCGACGGCAGCAGCAGCAGCGATGCTGAGCTTGGCAAAGCGTAGAAGTTCACACGACGGATCCAAGTCCCTTCCGGCCCGACGGGCTCCAAGAGAGAAGAAAGAACGGAAAGGAAGAAAAAGAGAAGAAACCAAAATCACCGAGCGCTATTCCCCCCCCCGTCCCATCTCGTCCAACAACCATTTCGGATCTTCCGAGTACCTGTCTCGCACGAGGTGGAAGAAAGGAAACCTCCGCGAAGTGCCGGAAGTGGTTTGTCGAAGAGAGAATGCGTGGCGTAGCAGTGAAGTCATCGTTACATACGAACCAGGAATACGAAGGGGGAAAGGCGCCGGTCGGCGTGTCCTCCGGATATCCCCATTAGAGAAAGAGAGGATCTGCATTTCTAGGCGTTCCGGGCAAGGCGTGCTTTCGCTGTTTTTAGAAATTCCTCATCATCCGTGTTGGCCGATTTCTCGCGAATTTTAGCTCTTTCTGTTTTTGTTGACCGGTGGGCGCGTAAACGCCATACGGAATGAAAAAAAGCAAATCTAAAAATCGTGATGCCCGTCTTTGGCGCAGCTGAATTGAGATCAACGGACGAGACCGAAGTTCCGACAAGGGAAAGGCTCCGAAATTGAGGAACAGCTCTCCATTTGGGGTGACGGAACCCATTCCGAGATGCCAAAAGAAGCTGGAGTGAAACGGGCGAGACCTGGCCATGAGTCGAGGAAGCGGTAGATCCTTGGCTGAGACTTACACCATGGTGGCTCAGTTGCACAATTACATACGAGAAATCACATGTCAAGACATCGAACACCACGGGTTCATACCTATTGAACGTTCCATTTTTCCCTCGCTACCCTAATTTTGTAACCCAGAGCGTGTGAGCTCTGCTTCTCAGACAAGAAGCCCAGCCCACCCAATGCATCTGCGCGATAGTCTTCATTTGGTCTTCCTTCAACAATCTCGGAGAAGAGACGGATGCAAAGATAGAGCAAAAATTCCAGGAAGAGCTACGCCGATGAGGAAAGAAGAAGAAAACCCCAGAAACAGCGATTTTCCTTTTCTTTGTCTTGTCATAAAGCTTTCGTTCTCAGAACTCGTAGCATTGTTTTTCGCCATGTCAACACGCGCCGCTCTATAATGCTTTCTTTCTCTTTCGCGAGGAAACAAACAGGAAACTTTGCACAAACACAATCAGAAACTCGGGAAATGGAAACGAGACAAGAAACAGCTCCATGCATGCAGCACAAAAGACGATGCGAAGTTCCACACCCCTCGACTCCTGTAGGAAGAAGAAGACTGATACGCGAAAGAACGCCCGTCGACTGTGCGATGGAAAGATAAAAACCGCCTGCGCCGCTGAAGATGCTCTGAATGACCATGATGAGGAGGGAGGGACTGGCCCGTCGGAACTCTTTCCGTGTCTATGAACTTTTTTGATTTTCGAAAGGAAACAGAAGAATCGAAGAAAATTTTGGAGGGTCCTGGGAACATCAGGAAAAACGCCGATCTCGTCTATGGATATTTTCATTCTTCAAATGCAATGTGCGGTCGTGAATTGGATCTACAGGTCAAGTGCCAACATGGGAGTGGACACATGCACCATGATCGTGCGTCAGAAGCTGGCACGGTTCGGTGCTGTGCCATTGGGTATCCTCTGTGGCGGGGACATTGTGGACTGTTTGTCGACAGGTGCGAACAGAAGTTTCATGTCTGACAGTAAATCCTCCAGGGCGTAATTGTTGTCCATGTCGCTGACTGCACCTGGCTCCTGACCGGCCTTATTTTGCTCGGAATAGACCCAGTTCTTGATTTGCTTGAGAACGTGGATAGTGTGCTGGAACCGCTGGTCCGCGTTCATCTTCAGCCAGTCATTGCTACGGCGTCGCAGGATGGTGTTTGCGAGCCAGTAGTAGTGAATGCCATCTCTGCAGTAGCCTCGTCGCGGAGGCGCCGTCGGGCCATATTGCATTTCCATGTCGGTATCCCAGCTACGCTTCCACTTGTCAAGTGCGTTGCTGACGATCTTGAGAGCTTGTTGCGCGTTCTGAGCTGCCATACTATCGACTGGCGTAACGGAGCCGCTAGTATTGGCGCTGCTGCTCCCAGACTCGAAACCACTCCACTCGGGTTGCGATGATGGAGTGCTCGAGCCACTGGAAGCGAGACCGTTTGCCAAGCTGTTGGGAGTGGGAATAGAAGCGTACTGTGCCGCTTGACGAAGGACGCTCCACATGTGCACGTGGAGGGCGTGGATGAGGATGAACTTGGAATAGATGTTGGTCGAACGGGGCGGCAGCTCACTGTTGGACTGCACCAGTATCCGCAAGACCTCGCCGATGTTGTACTGCTTAAATTGGCGGCTGCCAGTGACATTCCTCTTCTCTTGCATGGCACTGCCGTGAAGACCCAGCGCGTCCGCGCATTCGTTCGCGCTCCGAGACTCCCAAGCCGCATCATCAGCTGGTAGTGGCAGGCGAATTTCGAAGACGTCAAACTGTGCGCGAGCATTGCAGAACATGACCAGCGCAGCGTCGAGGAGGAAAGCCATGTACATGACTCTCGACCTCTTCTCTTGTAGGACCCAGTTGTCCCAGGTCCACTGCTGCAGATGGCCAGGCTCAGCCTCAGCACCGACGTTGTGCAGGATGCTGAAACCATCCTGGCCCTGTTTGATGGGGTTGAGCAGTTCGAGTTGACGCACAGCGAGCGCCACCTTGGGGAACTCTTCCCTGGTCCTCTGACGTTGTTCCTGGTTCCCGTGCCACAAAAAGGCCATAGTAAGCAAAACGAGAGTCTGGAGCTCCTCGGTGTCGGCGATCGCGTTCGGGGTCGGGGAGGCGTTTTGATTCGGGCCGTCGACGAGGCTCCAGATACGGAAAGTACGTTGAATGGCAGACTTGACCAACTCCATGAGCGCCCTAACCTGCAAAATATTTTCATCCGTTGAGTAAACCGCGCCAATGCAAATGATAGTAGAAAGGAGACCGTTGTTGGCCTCGACCGGGTTGAAAGTCGGCATATGAATGATCGGCCAATGTTCCTGGAAGTTCTTGAACCCTTCCAAAAAGGACTTCATGTTCTCCAGCGATGAGGCTTTTCTCAGGACGTCGAGTGCTTGCACCTCGTTCGGTTGAAGGAGGGTCGTCCCGCCGGGGAAGCAGAAAGCGATCAAAGCTTCAGCTTTATTCTGCAGAGGATCAGAAGAGCTCAAGTCCCAAGATTCAAACACGGTTTCTGTGTTGGGGAAAGCCGACGCACTGGAATAAAGGTTGCTGAACATGCCGTCCGGCGTGGCTTCACCGGAGCCGTGGTTGAAGGTGTTGTTCTGGTTCAGATCTGTCTCGGCTTTTATAGCAACAGGATCCTGTGCGATGCTGGTCGGGATGCCGAATGCGTCCTGTTGTCCATTTTGCTGGTAAGGATTATCCCAACCCATGCCGTTTCCCTGGCCGTTCTGAGTGTTGTTCATGTCAGTCATGCCGTTGCGGTTGAACATGGCTGTGTTGTTGTCGTCAGCCTTCATCGCGAGATTTGAGTGCATGTTAGCTCCAGATACAGCTTGGTAGTTGTTGAACTGATGATTGAGCTGGTCGGAGTGGTTCATAGTGTAACCAGGCATCTGTCCGGCGAGGGTGCCTGGAACGTTGTTGTTCGCCCTGAAGTCGTGAGCATTCGCGTCGTAGCTCATGCGATTGTGGTGGTGAGTGACGAGATCGAGGTGCGAGACGCTCCTGCGTCCATGATCGGCGTGCATGCCATTGACACCATTGACCCCATTGGATTGGGGTTGCATGAGACTGTTCGCACGCGAGGTACGAGCCGACATGGAGGGCAGACTCTCGGCGTAGCTACCTGGAGACTCGGTGTTGAACGCCGAGTTACCGACCATGCTGTTTGTGTACCCGCCATTGGAGTATGCTGGCGGGGGAGCGTTCACAGCAGTGAGGTGACTGTAATCACCTGACCCCTGAGCGGAACGATTCTTCCTCAGGTGAGCCTGAGAATTCGCCAGGTGGTTCTGACCGGTGGGGTTTCCACGACGTATCGAGCACTTCTGGAAGTGGCGCTTAAGAATGTCGCTTCGCGAGAACGTGTCCTTGCAAAGATGGCATTGATAAGGCCTCTCGCCAGTGTCTTCCGGCGGATTAGCAATGATAGAGTCCGTACAGAGAGATGATACTTACGTCGCAGGAGATGACGCTTGAGATGCTTGAGGTGGAGGTACGTCTTGTTGCAGTGCGGGCACTCGTACTTGTTGTCGGCGTTCTTGGTCAAGTTCTGGGTTGCTTTAGCGCTGCCTGGAGCCGGTCGACCGTTGGCGGTGGGCAATACCCCGCGCCGACCCTGCTGACCAACAACGTGGATCGGTTCTGGTTCCTGGTTGGGCAAAATCGGAGGCTGCGAGAGAATGTGCGACGAGTTGTACGCCAGACCCATGCCGCCAGCGGGCATGGGGCGGATGTCCTGCAGCGAGGCCGTCATGCTCGAAGGAGCAATGGCATGCGGATTGCTGGCGTGAGCGCTCGAAGAGATGCCGCCCAGCGTCTGACCGTTCGACAGGGCGGTCGAGTGCGGCAGGAAGTAAGAGCTCGACGTGCTGGTGTGCAGCGGCGGGTGAGGCGCAATGGTGGGCAGTGCCCGGTTGTGCTGCAAGGCCGGGGCTGACGACGCTGGGGTTTGCGGAGTCAGCGGAGTCTGGGGTGCGCTCCCGTAGGTGTTTGTGGAGAACTGGGTCGCGTTGCCGAGTGGAGGCAGTGGGGGGAGCTGGTGCGTGGAAGCCGACTGCGCGCGGAAACGCTGGGGCGGCAGCGTCGCCGACTGGTGCGGAGTCAACGGCTGGGAGTGCGTCCCAGACGGCGTTGGGATTCCATGCAGGTAGCTGGAGGTTGAGTGAAAGGGATCGTCCATGATATGGTGGATCAAGGACGAGTCGTCGAAGTGCGCACTATCGGAGACCGACCCTCAGTCCACATCCGTCGGGGGTGGAGGGCAAATTGCAGCTCGGCGTCGATCGAGCTCAGACTAGGCGGGTGGCGGGCGCGGTGCGAGGCGTTGGAAATGAGAAGTGAGGTTTAGAGGCGCGGGTGGTGGAGATGGTGGAAGAGCAGCGCGGGAAGATGGTGGGGGTTTCGGTTTTGCGCTGGGCGCGGGACGTGTCGAAGTGGGATGATACTCGCTCGGCGCGCAGGCCGAGAGAAATTTTCGGAGTCGGATTTGGCGAGCCTAGGGCGGTGGCAGCGGCAGCGGGCAGCAGGACACACGGCAGGGCAGCGCAACCACGCAGCAAGCGGCTCTCGCTGGTCTGGTCGGGTCGAGTCGCGGGCGCGATGGGTCTGCTGGCTCTGCGGGCGTTATGGTTCAACGCCTACGGGAAGGGATTGCGTGCAGATCAAGGACCCACTTCCGAAGAGCCTCTCTCAGCCTCAGCCTCAGCCGCCGGCAGAAAGTGGAGCGAGATGAGCTGGCGCTGGGGAGCTCGTGGGCGGACGGGAACGCGAGGGGTCTTGGTGGGTGGAGCCGGAGACTGCGGGCTTTGGGGGGGTCGATGGAGACGTGCTTGCGCCGGAGGAAGAAAATGGGGAGCTTTGCAGCGTGGGCGAGGGCGAAAAAGGATTGCAGCAGCGTTCGCGTTGGTCTGGGTGACGTCCTCCCGCCGATTGCGCTAGGCTAAGGTGTGCCGCCGAGTCCGCGTCGAAGTGCCGCGGCGGGAAGGCCTCTCGAGATCAGGGAGCCCTGGCTGCGGCGGCGTGTGCGTGCGTGCGCTGGGGGCGTGCGTGCTTTGTGCAGGGGCGGCGCTGGATCTGAAGAGAGATGCGATGAGATGCGGGCGACGGTGGAACTGCGCTGCGTCGTGGTGAGGCGCGTCGCCCGCGCAAAATAACACGGCGCACCGCGCCTGGTAAACGAAGCGCTCGAATCAATCACAACTGACCGCCACGTGATCGCCGTGCAGCGAGCGTTTTATTCACGCCGCGCGCGCATGCTGTGCAGCAGCTTGGGGCCCTTGGCTGCTGCACACACAGACCCAGGCCGGCGGCTACACGTCCAGGCTGCGATAGTGCCTGAGGCATGCGTGCAGCAGAAGTCATGCACGCCTCGGGACGTGGCTGCTGATCCGGGCCAACCAGCAGCTGGCAGTACCGCCCAGGGCAGCCAAGGCGCAGCGCGGCCAAGCGGTGCAGCCGCTGACCCTCGCCGCCGCCGCCGTCGCCCTCAGCAGTCGCCGCGAACTTTTTTTTGTTGAACGCGCTGCCCGCTTCCGCTTATCGATTGCGACGCCGCCACCATCGCCAAGCGCACTCGCCCGACTCTCGCTCGCTGACCGGCCGGCCGCAGCGCAGGCAGGGCACGGCGGCGCGCCGGTCGCAACGGGCAAGGCGCCTCCTGCGCGCGCATTTATCTCCGACGGTCGCCAGCGGGCGAACCTCTCCGTGCGTCGGCGGGCGCCGCGCGCGGCCGCCGGATATTGGCCTCGCGCGCCGTGATTGCGACGCTGCAACGCCTGCGACAGGCGCGCCGAACATCAACCGCGCAGTAGCTCAGCCGCGGGCGTAACGTCGCGAGAGAAACACGGAAAGTTCACCGAGCTCGATGCTGGAGGACCAAGGACCCCTGTCACGTCGGATGTCGGCAAGGAATCCTCGCTCGCGCCCGTGCGCGCCGACCGCCAGCATGCCCATCCATGCCATCCCTTCCTCCAAGCAAGCTCTGTGCAGGCGGGAGAGGCCACTTCCCATCCGCAACCTTCTTCGTAGGTCCCCGCCAGCACGTGGAAACACCCAACTTCAGCAAGGCCCAAGCAAGCAAGGCCCTCCGCGCTGCCGCTGCCGCCGCCGCTCCTTTTCTCGCTGCTGCTGCTGCTGCTGCCGCGCGCCAGGTCTCAATCCCGCGCCCCGACTCGTGGCTCGCACACGTGTCCCGCGTGCCTGGGAGCGCTGTGGAAGAGAGACCCTTCCCGCCTGGTCCTTCAGGCCTGTCTCATCAGACCGCCAATGGCGATCCGCCGAGCGGGCTCCCCAGCGCAGCGCAGTGACGTCGGCACGCGCAGGCCAAGCGAACGGAATGCTGCGAACAATAAGCAGCGCCGACAAGCATCAAGGGAGCGGCCTGCATACGTGGATGACGCCCGCGCTGCCCTGCCATGACCTGCTGCGGCCGTCTTCCGCCGGCCGCCGTCCAGACGTCAACACTAACTGCTGCTGTGACCGAAATGCCAGCCGGCTCCCGTTTGGTTGTCGTGCGTGCAGCACCATTGGGTGATCAGCTATAATGCCGGCCGTCTTTGTGCTACCACATCACACGAGCCTTTCCTATTCCTAGCTCTTTCGCGGCCCATCAGCGCCCATCCCGCCCATCACGTCCATCAACCTTTCTTATTCCCTATCGTCGTCGACGAGCCAGATTCTAGAATTGCCCTCTCGCCCGAGCCCGCGCCCGCGCGCTCACGCCATTCTAATACCCGTTATGTAATCCCCATGCACGCCTTCCGTTGGCTGCCCTCCACGGCCCGCTTGCAATGCTGGCCAGCGCGGACACGCGCCAAGGGCCTACACAATCCCATTACCCAAAAAGAGCCTGGACGGCGGACGACGTGGCGAACGGGCGACGCTCCTCTCGGCTTCCCGCCGGCGATACTCGCCGCGGCTCGCCCCCTCTCGCCTGCAGCAGCTGTCCGGAAGAGCAAAGTCCAGCGCAGGGTCCCGGTTGCGCAGCCCTCTCAAACGAGCAACGCTCCCGACGAGCCTTGCCAGAACCCTACCCCCCGATTCCCGCATCCGCAATCTCCAGGCATCGTCAGCCCATGGACCACCGCTATTCAACATGGTTCGTCGGCTCGCCGTGTGCCACATCGTGCACGCCCCAACCAACCGACCAACACGACCCCCGGCATCTCCGACTCTATCCGCAGCAAGCGCGCCTGCTTCTCGCTTCCTGTTCCAGCGCACCGTTCCCGTGTTCCGTTGGCTCTGGACGCAGGGCGCAGGGCCTGCGGATGCGGCACGCGCGTGCGGTGACCGGTCGACGTGAAGGAACAATAAAAAATGTGATAGACGAGACAGCTGGAAAAAAGCTTGTCCACTCGGACACCGCCCATCCCATGTCCCACGTCCGCCTGGAAGCGCGCAGAGCGGACCCGCACCAGATCTCGTGCGACTCGAATCACCATCTACCCGGTTCCGCGAGATGCGCTGCCTGGATTCGGCCGTGAAGAAGGGCAGCAAGGGAAGGATTTCCTGCCTACTTTCTTGTTTGCTTGCAGTAATGTACCAACACACAGGTGACCGTCAAAAGAGAAGCGCCGAGTACGGCGGCCGCATGCTGGGTAAGGCCGAGTGGCTAATGCAGGGCACTGAAGAGAGCACTGCACAGCACATCCGCAGCGGGAAAGCATGCGTTCGCGCTGTTCCCGACTCACCCACCCACCAACTGACCATCGACGTGGCCGTGTGCTAGACAGGGTCCTTGCGTCCAGGGTTCGCGACTGGGGTGCGCAAGAGTCCAGATGAACAGATGAGCGGCCGTTCGCCTCGCCCCATCCAGTGGCGCCGCATGCTGGCCTTGTTGTTCACGATAGATGCACGCAAGCCAGCTAGCTGAGCAAGCATGTGCCACCTAGTGACCGCCATCGGAGCTGAGCAGGAGCTTGGGACGTGTGTCGTGTCCATGATGCGACATCGTTTGCAATCCTTCCCAGCTTTGTAATGGGATTTCGTACCACAGGTAGGTTTAGCCGCGTCTACGGCGGTTTAGGGCGCTCACCGGAGTTGGGCTGGGAATGCTCGGCGAGTTTTGAGCATGTTTGTTACGCCTTGATCGGAGGTAGAATGGGTTGTGCGTAGTTGCTGGATGTTGCGGATTTTTCTTGGAGCGAGACCTGCAGTGCTGTATGGAGGAGTTGTACGGGACGCGTCGTCTCCTGCCCAGATACGGTGCCCAGGCTACCCAAAGCACTCTCAGTTTCTTCCCAGTAGACTGGGGACTGGGTTCCGCGTGATATTGGCTTTCGTTCCGTTGCTGAAACTTGTTCTGTTTTGCGCTGTATCGAGTTTGGAGGTCAAGCCGACGCGGCCGTTCCGTGGTCTCGACGCGCCGCGTTCGAGACGCGTAGAGTCGTCGGGCTGAAGGCATTTCATGCATCTTGCAACCCTCCATCAGTGCTATATTGCCATTGAAATCTCTGTAAGACACCATCCCAGCGCGATGCGTTGAATCTGCAACTAGTGTCTCAATTTTGCCAAGTTCGCATCTCAATAGAGGCGTTCGTGTTGTCCGGGCAAAAATAGCACATTCGGAAGCAGCTGGCGGCAGGAAAGAATCGGAGGCATGTCTTGAATCGGACCGTAGTATACGCCAGGCTCTTGGGTGAATTGGAAGTGTTGTATATTTGTGACGGCTGTTAAACTGGGCGGTGTTGAGGATGCGTTGAAGAAAGGGAACGTTGGGAGACTGTGGATCCTCCTTCAACAATAATAGTTTGATAGCGGCAGTGACCAGACTCATGATCATGGCCATCGGGAACAGTGACGCATGATAAATCGATTTGAGGCGCTGTACGAGCCTGTGAGTGCCTGGGGCCTAGTGGTGAACCGGAGCTGGATCTCATCCAGACGCGTATTTGCAAGCCGAGATGGATTCCTCACAATCATACCTTCTGGTCTTGTGATAGCTGTAATATCACTTTCTCCTGTAACTTTTTGCCTGACAGCATCTCAGAGCCATCCATACATCAACGCCAACGTCAACGCTGCACCTTCACCAACGAACCCGCCATCAACTTTTGCTCCGAGGCCCTCCCATTGCCCTCCTCACACGCGTCCAGTACGATCCCCTAGACCGTTCGTTATCCATCCGTCAGACCTCCAGGCAACTCAATATCCATACTCCCAGATATCCTTCTTATACCCCTCCGTAACCGTCTCGTCCATACCGTACCTACACCAATACCATTAGCACCACCAACCGCTCCAGCACCAACCCCACGCCCGCACACTCCAACAACAGAAACACAACAAAGGGAAGATCACTCACTTCTCCTGCCACCGCACGAACCCGCCCTCCAAAACGCAAACCTCCTGCCCCTCCTCGTCCCCCAACAACCTGCCCCTCTCCCTCAGATACCTCAGCGCCGCGCTCGGGCCTCTCTGCTGGCTCAACGCGCAGTGGAACACGACCGTCCGCGCGCCCTTCAACAGCCGCACCAGCTCCGGCAGCTTGTAGTCGAGCGCCTGCGTGGGCACGTTGGTGCAGCCGCGGATGTGCCCGCCGAAGAAGTCCGAGTCGCGCACGTCGATGACGGCGACCGACGGCTCGCTGCTCGCGCCAGAAGACGACGACGACGACGAAGCTTCCGCGGCGTCGGCGTCGGCGGGTGTGGAGGCGGGCGGCGCGGGCGCGCTGGCCGACGACGAGGAAAAGAGCGGTTTGGCGGGCGTCTGCTTGAGGATGGTGTAGAGGGCGTCGCGGTCGATGCGCTTGAGGGAGGCGATGGTGTAGGACGACATGCCGGGCGGCGGGGCGTCGATGCGGATGGGGCGGGAGGAAGTACTCGCAGTCGTCGAGGGCGCGGTCGTCGTGGTCTTGCGCGGTTTGTTCTGATAGGCGTAGAGGGTGATGGCGTCCATGCAAGAGGTATGTAGGTGAGAGCAACTTGCAGGCATGCAAATCACCGCAAGCAAAAAGGGCTGCAGGAACAGCGCACACAGCAAACCCACACGCGTACTGTACGTCTCCCGGCGGCAGTGCAGCAAGCAGCAGCAGGCGGCGGCAGCAGCTCCACGCTCGCAGCACGTAAGATTAATTTTTTGTGGAGATTTCCCGATCCCGTCGCAGGGCTGTTCAGAAGAAGATCTCTGTGCAGAGGAATGGATCCAGCGTCCCGCAAAAGGAGGGGTCTGCTCGCAGCTGTGGGGTATGACGGCACCCTCAAGGAGGGGTAAGCCCTTATATACTAAGGCACGGAGGCCGGCAAAATCAAGGAAAGGTCTTGTGGATTAACCAACGGGAAGCCTAAATCATGCTATCTCTATCTACATCCCCCGCACAAACCCCCATCGGCATGCGGCAGATGACCCAAGATATGCACAGGGCCTTAAAATAACTGTGGAGTAGCCCGCCTGCTAGTCGAAGCTTCTCGTCGTGACCATGCTCTTGGCTTTCAGCCTATCCATGTAGCGCCCAAACAGAGCTATATTAATGTGGAGCTGGCTGACTCTGCCTGGAACAATCTCACTTTGATGTATCGCTAGGATGGCGTCTCATGATGGACTGTGCTCTCATGCTGATATCTAGAAGGAAATAACCCAAAATAAGAAGCACTATGAAAATTTCATAACGACGACCCGTGACTGTAAAGTAGACAGAACGCCAAACGCAAAAGCCGGCGAGGTCCTTGAGCAGATGATACCTCCCACCCTTCCATACCAGACGAAAGATGAAACACGAAATATGCTACAAGACCCTCTGTAATTTCAATCCCACATGTTCTCGCATTAATCGCACGAGCGTTGATTAATCCGTCTTGGCTCCTCCTCCATTAACAGCTCCCAACAGGCCATCCTTCTCGTTTCCTGAAGGCAGCTGGAAGAAGCCACCAGCTGAGCCGAACGGCCGTCCACGCCTGAACTTGCCGCGACCAAAGTAGGTGGCAGCAAGGACGACGCCCAGGACGATACCAATAGAAAGGAAGGGATGGCCGGTCAAGAACTGCTTGATCGTGAAGAAGAACATGGAGACCGCGCCAATGGTGGATTTGGGAGTAAGAGCCGGCGGGTCGCGCGTAACCTTGGACAGAGTCTCGAGGATTGAGGTACGAGAAGGAATGATCGGGTTACCGGTGAAGGTTTGATCCCAGTAGCGGTGGTTCTAGAGAAAAGTTAGAACTGATCACTTCATGTATGTATAAAAAGTGGAACTTACGTCTTCGTCGTTGATAATGACCTTCTCACCATCCTTAACGTCAATACCGTAGGTGGTCCTGATCCAACGCTCCCAGAAGATACCGTCAACCCAGGCGAAAGCAACCTCCTTGCGCTCGATCTCATCCATGTTGATGCGAATGCTCTTGGCGGCGCGAAGTGCGCGCTGGTCATTGCGGTCCTCTGCTTCTTCTATGCGAAGCTGCTTTGCATCACGAAGCTCCTGCCTCTCAAGTTTGAACTGCTGAGTCTGCTTGTCGATCCACTCAATGGCAGCGTTCTTGATCTCACGCTTCGCACTTTCAAACTCATCGGACCTCTCCCGGTTCAAGATGCCGAGAACAACAAGCTTGCCGTCCATAACCTCGCGCGCGTTGGAAGAAGTAAGCTCCGGTACGATAGGAAGCCAGACGGACTTCATCCATCCCAAGACCTTCCTGTAATCACGCATTTCCCTGGGCGAAATGGGAGTGTAGTAGCTAGGCTTTCCATCTCTGCTCACAAGCAACCTAGGCCACGTAGAAATCTTGAACTTCTCGTGCAGCTTAGGATCCTTAGTCTTGACTAGCTTCGCGTGTCCGATCAAGCTCAGCGTCAATCTCTCCAGGGCCGCGAAATCCTCGCTAGTGGTCGCGTGATCGTAATTGTACAGGAAGATGACCTCTTCCTTTTTCTCCAACTCCGCGAAAGATGCGGCATCCACGTCAGGAATACCCTCGCTGCTGTCAGAAGCACTATTGGCGTAGCTGATCAAGTCACCGACGCCACGGAGACCTTCGTATTCGACGCGCTCGCCTCCGCGGAAGAAGAGAATGGTGGGGTAACCCTTCACACGCGCATCCTTGCAAAGCCTCTTCTCAGCATCGCAGTTGACCTCGCCGACGTTGAGCTTGCCCTTCATCTCGCGAGCCATAGAAGCCCAGTTCGGCTGCATCGCCTGGCAATGATGACACCAGGGCGCGTAGAACTTGACAAACCACGGATCCTCGCTCATGGTCACAAGCTTCTGGAAGCTCTCCGCAGTAAGCGGAACGGATGTGCCCTGTGGGTTGTGGGTCGGCTTCTGCTTAGTCTTGGTACCAGTCTCCTTGGCGGCGGCGGTGGCGGCTGCCTTTGTAACGACCTCATTGTGCTTTTCTCCAGCAGCAGCACCCCCGGCGGGGTTCTTGTCCTTGTTCGCGGGCTTATCGGGCTTCGCATTGGACTCGACGCTCTTTGCGCCGACTTCGGGGAGCTTCAGGCCATCCGTGGGCCGGGATCCGGGCCTGATGGTTTCCAGGGACTCCTCAATCCAATCCGAGAAGAACTTGAGCTTATCGGCGCCTACGTGTCTCTTGACCTCTTTGCCGTCCTTAAATAGTATCGTAGTGGGGAACGAGTGGATATCCTTGGCGGCACAGCCGTCACTAAAAGCGACACAGTCGAGCTGCGCGAAGTTAAAGTCATAGTAGCGCGAGAAGGTGTTGAGGTGGTCGCCGTCCTTGGAGTCGGAGCCTGGAAGCGGGTCTTGGGTATAGTAAAACTCGTAGAGAGTCTGCCAGGTGGGGGCGAATGCTTTGCAGTGGTGGCAGTAGGGCGAGAAGAACTCTACCAGCCTGGCGGTTCTGTGAGCTGATGTGCGGTGCATTAATGCGATAGGTATACGCACCAGTTGCCTTTGGCGATCTTGTCGTCGATGCCGTCGCTGCTCAGCTGCAGCATCGGCGGGACCTCCTTGCCATTGAAAACGGTGGCTTTCTTCTCCTCCTCCGGTGGCCTGGTATCCTTCGAAGGTGGCGAAGCGAAGGCGGTCGATACCAGAGCGAGCGACAGGAATGAATGTAGGAGGCGCATGATGGGCGACGTCGGAGGATGACAAGTAGCTAGATTGACGAGGCCGCTGGGGCCGTTCAGGTGGAGCGGTTAGGTCGAGGACAGATCGCGCATCTAAAGTTTGAGATCGAGTGTGGGAGCCCGCTGCGCAGGAGCGTGGTAGGCCGTGTTCCACACGGTCGTACGTGAGATGGTCGCGAAAGGAGGCCGCTGCGCAGTTCCCCAGGGCGCAGTCCGGCCGCCAGATCGACAAAGCGCGGACCGAAGGCGTGCCAAGACCGCCCGAGACGCATTACACTTCCAACACCTCTCACTGGTCCGCCATCCATTGCGTCCCCATCACCACTCAACACCCTCCCACACATCGCCGCCATGAGACCAGCACTGCGTCTCTTTGCCGCCGTCAAGCCCGTTGGCCGCGTCCTCGAGCCCGGCGCGCCCACCGGTCTCTGCGGCCTCCTCACCCACCCGGCGCCGCGCTCGACCCTCGTCTACCTCTACAGCAAGACCCTCGACAAGCTCAAGCAGTTCCCCGAGTCGTCCGTCTACCGCCAGTCCACCGAGGCCCTGACCCGCCACCGCCTGAACATCATTGAGCGCATTGAGCCCGCCGGCCTGAAGGAGTGGCAGGAGCGCGTCGAGCAGCAGATTGCGGAGAACCCGGAGGCCTTCGAGAAGTTCGGCGTCGCTATTAGGCACACTGCCGATGGCAAGTCCTTTGTCACCGTCCGCGAGACCGCCGAGAAAGATGACCGCGAAGAGGAGTGGAACAACGAGCCTGTTTCGGAGCCGGAGCTTGAGGGCGTGCGCTCCTCCGAGGACAGGAAGGGACAGAAGTTCGCTCTTGGTTATGGTAGGCCCGGGACATTGGAGAAGGCTCAGGCTTTCCGCATCGAGAAGGAGCCCAGCTTGACTGCTGACCAGTATGTCGATCTCGCCTGAGCTCTTGCTCATATTGGGTGCGAAATGACTGACAAAAAATGTTACAGGATCTCCGCCGCCGAGAAGGAGATCGGTGCTGGTCTGATTGAGGAGGTCATTGAGGTTGCCGAAGGCGAGCTCAGGCTCACTGAGACTTTGTTCGAGGCTAAGATGTACGTCTCCGTATCACTCAAGCTTGTATATCCTCTTACTGATCTCATACCAGTTGGGACGAGCTGGCCGAGAAGCCTGCAGAGGGTCAATGGTCTTATTTCGAGAGGAAATAAGCGGGCTTTAAATACCAATTGTACATTTCAGAATTTTAGAGAACATGGCTGCTCGACACTGCGTCGTACCGAAATATGTGAACAATGCCGGTTGCAATTCGAAAGCCGTGAAAGCTGTACTAACTCGAAGTGCGAAGTCTTATACTAAACTGTTTTACGACAGCATGAGAGCTCAGGTTGGGAAAAACTGGACACAGATACTATCTCTATCAGTAGGCTAGAGCATGAAAACCACTTTGCGGGAACATATCGTTCTTCTTATGATTTGTTCGACTACAAGTCTCGACTCGTTGCACAGCCAATGTTCGATTCCTCTCAGACTTTGATAACAACTATTGCAAGGCGAACGTCTGTTGTAAACAGGACTATGACGTCGAGCTGACTTGACGTTGACCTTATAGAGTTAGCATATCCTCAGATTTCAATATCTATACCAACATGCGACTCATAACAAAACTAGTTAATTATGTATAAAACTCGCACTCTATGTAATGTTTACTTTCCTATGTTTTTTAAGAAGTATGGAATATGCGAATCCGTAAGACCAGCCGCAATTTATCGATTCGTTGACAATTAATTTACTCATAGTCTTCATAGACATCGTCACCACTTGGGGCGCCTCCTTCATGTTCTCGTCTTCGCTTGCAGAGTGAGCTCAAAAATTGTTCTAATTGGAGGCTCAAGCATTCACTTACATATCTAAACGCTTGCTTGAAATACTCTTATCGTAGTAGACGGCGAATTATTCCACTTCCCACTGAAACGAAGCAGACAGCACGACACCTCTTAGCTGCCCTAATACCCACCCTTAGTGCGCGGACGGCTGCAACATCATGGCTTAGACATGATGACGAGCACCCATGAAGACTTGAAGCAGTCGTTGGGACATAATTGCTCGAACTGACAGTCGCTATATCTGACGACTGCTTCAATACCACAAGCAGTGATGGGTTGGCGAATCCCTTCCTCTTCACACGGTAGCAATACAATTTACATCACTTCAAAGACTCCAGAACAGCTGAGATGACTTCTTCACTCCACTCGATTCAACTACTTAACTATACATCGACGACGCGACGCGAACTTCGATCCAGCTTCATTTCGTTCATCCACCCGTCACAAAATTTCCTCTCCGCAGAATCAGTTAAAAAACCGGGGAGGAAAATAACTACCAAGCAATATGGCAGCAGGGAGAAGAGGGATAACCCCTTCTCGCGCAAACAATAACTCTTTTTCGCTAGAAACAGGGAAGAAAACAAAAAGGATGAGAGACCACACACCAGTTGAAGAAGAGGTCGCTAGTAGTGTGACTGTGAGGGACAAAAAGAGTTGAGAAGTTGATAAAAAAGCCTCATCGACAAGTGAAGCATCAACCAGCTCGTAGGGGAGAGCAAAAGGGAAGAAGTGAAAAAGACCACAAATATCCCTACGCCATCACTCATCCGCTGAAAGAACCCCCATACGATTTTGGGAAAAAAGGGACAGTAGATCAATAATCCTGTCGTCCATCCGACCATACCTAAGACACATTTCCCAGAAGTGTAAGAACCCCCTTCGACCCCGTGAACCACCGGCCGTGCCACCCGTAAGAAAATGAAACCGTTGCAATCGTACAAATAGTAAAAACGCTTCGGTAACCACCAAATGAAGCCTCCTAAAGCCACCCGCGGTGGTTCTTGAAAAAAGAAAACCTAATTGGTAAGGTATCAAAGAAGAAAATATGGGTATCCTCATGCGCCTTCGCCGGTCGTAGTCTCTGGGTTGTCATCCTTCTTATCAGAACTTCCAGGCCGCTCATCTTCATCCTTCGTTGAATCACCACCATCCCTATCCTTCTCCTTGTCGTCCCCCTTGTCGCCATCATGACTCTTGGCCTCGAGTTTCGCTTTCCGCTTTGCTGTCCAGTCGCTTAGGCTCATTTTCGCCTTGCGCTGGACAGGGCTGGGAGTAACTACTGTTGATGGGGGTGCCGCGTCTACGGGAGATGATAAAGAAATGATAGGGGCAGACGGTGTCAAGAGAGCCGGTGTCTCCGTTACCACAGAGATCGAGGTGGAGGCGTCAGCAGTAGTGGGAGGAGGTGTTGTTGCTGAGGGATGAGATGTGGAGAGAGTTGGTTCAGACGGGAGTTCGACACGCAGCTCAGGCGATGTCGCCTTCGACTGCACAGTAGGTGCGGCCGAGGGCACTGCGGTATCAACTGATGATACCACTGGAGGGTGATGTTCTGAAGGGTGAGAAGGAGTTTCCAGGGCAGGATTATCGACAGGCGGCGCATCTGTTCGAGGCGACACAGGTTCATTCTCGTGCTCGGGTGCTTTGACGAGTGCCACTGCGATCGCGTCGTGCATTTCAACGTCTTCCTCAGCCTTGAGCTGCGGCGACGCCTCCTTGAGTGACGCAGTCGGAGGTTCGGCGGTAGGCTGAGGCTCTGCAGCCGGTGCAGTAGCCGACGCAGCAGACTCATCCACATCCATCTTGTCGCCTTGCGAACGCGACACGGATGGGCTGCGTTGCGCAGATCCCGAACGTTCCCGGCATACTCTGACGTCGTGTGTACGCTGCAGAAGCGATCGCAGAAAGGAGCCCTTCGGTCTCCGGCGCGCTACGGGAGAAGGCACCAGCGACGGGAACGCCTCGTCGGGCTCGGTCTGCATGCTCGAATCCTTGTATTCTGGCTTCTTCGGCGGTACTGGCTCTTTCGGCGCACGTGCGCCAGCCCGACGTTGGTGCGAGGCATTATTCGATCGACGGCCGTTCATGTTCTGCGAGCGAGAGTTCGAGTCTGCAGCCCGAGATTTGGATGCAACAGCCGGGGAGGGGAAGGATGACTCTGAATGGCCAAGTTGCTTCTGAGACGCGGGTTAGCCTTTCTCTGACTAGCTGAAAACGGCTGTCTTACTGATGTTGCCACGCTTGGTGTATTGAGGGTCGATCCAGCGCTGTTCCTTTTCCTCTTCTTCTGCGCATGTTGTTCATCGTGCTCCAGCTGCTCGAAGAGCCTCTCTTGTTGCAACAGCTTTCTCTTTTCGCGATCCGACATCTCGACTCCCAGGCCGACGGCATTCTCATTCGAAACATGCGTCATCGGGGTGATGTCGCGGCTGGTTGGCTTGCTGCGGGATGAGCCGGATACCGAACGGCTGTCAGCATTCTCGTCGTCATGCTCACCGCGATTCCGCACTTCGCTGCCCGCGCGGCTGTTGGTTGCTTGGCCGGTGCTGAGTGGTGAGAGCTGGGTGCCATTCTTCCTGGACTTCTTGGGCTTTAGTGCCTGGCCACTCGAAGATGCAAGTATGGCGGGTGTGTTGCGACGGTCGGCAAGGGCGAGAGGACACTCCATGATGAGTAATTTACAAGCGCATCCGCCGAAATTAGAGAGCACGCCGGCAACCCAGTGCGACACACCTTCAACTTCTTGGATGCCACGCTCGTGGATATTCCCGTTCTGAAGAGACGCCTCTAATGCGTTCTTGATGTCCTTGTCGATGTCCCAACCGATGCTGATTTCCTCGCCTGCGTAGATGGTTTCGGCCGCGATGAAGCAGAAATGGTACTCAGACTCGCCGGTGATGAGGATCTGCATGCGCACGTTAGGTCTGCAGCTGCGTCGGATGTACCTTAGAAGTGTCCCTTCGTGCCTGGTGTCGATGTAGAGCGGAAGAAACGGTGCGAAGAAGACGAATGGTTCAGGGTGTCGTAGCGTTTCCCAACGATTATTCGGGTTGGAGCAGTATTCTTCTTTCCTGCCAATCTGTCCCTTGAGCTCTCCGACGAAACCGCCGTACGGGACGTCAGATTCGACGGTGATCCATTTGAAAGTCGGGTGGGGTCCTTGTGCAGTTGCGATTGCCCCGATGCCAGTGTTTTCCTTGAGAACGGGACCGTGTTCCTCGAGGTCCTTCATCGTGCCCTCGTGTCGCTGGAAAATCTGCTCTCGAGCTTTCCCTCCAGAGGCGTGCTTTGTCGCTTCAGGGTCCCAGAGCCAAGTTTGTAGGCTGTTGGTCACAGCCAGGTCGTTGAAGGAATTGGCCTCGATCGGGGTGTAGTCGACATGCTGGTACAGCTGCAGAAATTCGTCCGAAAAGTAATCAGGTGCATAGCCGGTTGGAATGGGAAGTCCTGGCGACTTGACTGGGCTGTGAACGGGCTGTGCGGTAGACGTTGCTCGTTTTCGGGAGCCGCCAGTCGACTGATTGAGTGACGCAACGGAGCCAGACGCCTTGTGATTTGTCTTGGGTCGTTTGGAAGGAGGCTGCTGGTCTCTAGGGCTCCCGCTCTTGCGGTCCAGAGCAGGAAAGGCGTCGTCGGCGTGGCCGTTCGTGAGCGCAACGGCTGCGTTCACGTCCTTCAACTTCTTCTTGTGACTCTTGGCGGCCGGACGCTTCGGTTTTCGCTCGATCATGTAGGTCATATTCTTGAAAGCCTTCTGTCGCTCCTTGATGCGGGTTTGGTCGAGAGTTCGCGGTTGACAGTCAGCGCATTCGTGGATCCGAGGGATCTGGTCTTCATCATCGTAATAACAGAGGACGTGTTGCCATGTTCTGCACACCTCGCACAGGACACTGCTACCGTCATCGGCCTCGTAGCCACAAATGCACTTGATGGTGTCGGAAACAGGCTCTTCGTCGGGCTGAGGAGCGTCTGCAACCGGTCGGCCATTGGGGACAGGGTAAGGAACGGGCGCAAAGGGAGCCCTGGGGCTTAGCTGAGGAACAGCATGCGTCTGCAGCAAGGGGATTTCTGTCATAATCCGCCAGGTGTTGGGTGGAGATAGAGGCGGCTCAGTCTCTTCGTGCGTTGAATTGCATGACGGCCGTCGCGGCAGCGCAGGGACGTCAGGCAAGACCTCGGGCGAGTCGGCGTGCTCCAACAATCGCTCTACGGCCCCCTTTGAGCGCTGGCAGGCTTTGTGCGATCGTGGCAGGAGTCAAGGCTACTGGGAGGCGACGCGACGAAGACGTTTGCGAGGGACGATGGCGCGGTGGGCAGCGGCAGGAGACAGGGCGCAGGCAGGTGGGTGATTAGCAGCGCATGCGAGGTCGGCGTCTCCAGCAACACAGAGGCTCAGGTGGGCGGCGTGGAGGAGCGAGAGGTGCCGAGGGCGAGAGCGTGGGTCGGGTGGAGAGGTGGGCGGTGGATGGAGCGCGCGTGCGGCTGTGGGAGAAGAGGCGGGAACGTGGGAGCGGGGGCGATTGAGATGCGACGGAGAGGGAGGAGGGAGGAGCGAGGCACAGGGACAGTGAGAAGCCAGCGGAGCGCGAGGAGGAGCAGGACGGTGTTGAAGGCCGGGAGGGCCAGCGAGGGAACGCTCTCTGGCCCAGCACAGCCGTAACGGGTTTAGTGAGTTTCCGTTAGTGCGCAGGTCGCGCTTGTCTGGTAGGGTAGGGTGCCGGTGCCAGAGCCCTGACGCCTTCAGCGCGCAGGACGCATGCCCAGCAGCAGAACGCCGCAGCGGGCGCGGCGGGCAGCAACAAGGCCAGCGACGGCGGCCGCGTCGACTCGCTGCAGCCCTTCATCGTGCGACATTCGCGGCAGCAGGAGGGCGGCGGGCAGCAGGCAGCGGGCAGGGCGGGCGACTTTTGGCGGGCGACTCGCGAGCAAGCACCGACGGCGGCCGGGCGGGCGAGCGAGCGAGCAGAGAGCGCAGCAGAAGAGCGAGGAAAGGTTGCTGGGAAATGATGGGATTCACCTTCGCACAGGGAAACGTGCGGCAATTTGGGAAGGCACGGCAGCGCTGATTTGCGCCGCCTGCTCCACCGTGTCCGCCCAATCGAGTCTGAGACGGGCGTTACGTACCTCTGCCATCCCAGCGCAAGCGTGCAAAAATAGCTCTCGACCGCCTGCCACCCAGCCTGTTATCTCGCGGCCTCAGCCTGCTGCTGCCTGCCACCACCCGTGCCACTCTACCACCGCCCGCCACGCCGACCTCGCTGCGCGCGACAGGGCCACCCCCAAGTCCCGTCCGCCATGCACAGCCCAGGGGGTCTCAGCTCGCTGAAACACCGGCCATCGGGCACGTGATGCGCGTCCGTCCAGTCGACGGCCACGCGACGGAGCGCCCGCTTCCGGGCCACCAGCACAGCCTCAGCAGCCGCGACGAGTCGTGCTCCGCTTGGCTAAATACATGAGCGAGGACGCCGTCATACCAGCGCGGTTTGCCTGACTTGCGCTGCATTACCATGCCGTGCCGCCCGCCGACAACGCTTTGCGAGCCCCTCACCCCTCACCGGCTGCCGGCGTGCAACGCCACACACCTCGCGCTCCCGCGTGGTGCACATGGCGGCATGGCTCCAGGCTGGCGGCTTCGCAGTGCTGTTGGTCTGATCCCCCCGGCCGCGGCGCATGGGGCGTCGACAGGCTTTCCCCGCGTCATATCTGCCGGGTAATCTACAACGCCATGCGGTCACGGTACCTGTCCGGATATCTCGTTGATGCGAATGCTTAATTCATCCGGGGTCGGCCATTTAACCTAATGATTTCCTTCTTGCCGGCTCGAGTGCTAGTAACGTGTCCGTTTCGTTCATATATCAGTCTCATTTCTTCTCCCAGCAACGATGCCTTGGCCTGTTGGGTTCGTGCCTGTTCTTCTTCTTGTCTCTTTACCCGGTCTCTGAGCCATGCGCTTTCTCGATCGGTTGGTCCCTGGCGTCTCCGCTTTGAGCTTACTGCCCGCAGCCCGAGCTACTCCATGCCCAAGCTCGATTGGTTCAGACCTAACCATCCTGGTTTACAATGACCTTTATGGTATGCTTTGCTGCATTTTGCATTGCTCACACCATCACTTGTGTCGGAACCGGCACTCAGCGGCCTGACAAGACCGGTGAAGGCAGTTTTGGAACATTTGACCCCCACGCATCCTATGACTCCTATCCATTAAATGATCTACGCGTAGATCTAATCTGAGCACAGGCAACTTGAGCACCCATGACGCGGCGGCCATCGTACTTAGCACGCCCCAGACACTAGAGGAAGCTCGGTCGAATTGCGCCGCATTTGGGGAGCAGCTCTGGGCCCCACTCGCCAATTCAAGTAAGGGTGTCTCAGCCCTATCGCTGGGCTATCTCGGACATGCACCACTTTACTGGATCGATGAAACTGCGGGTCAAACGGGACAAGCCATCAATCAAGTTGGCCTCATTTCAGCCGCAGACCGTCATGCCAAATTGCCTGCGCTCTGCACACAATCTGCCCAGCTCTCCACCATAAGTGACGCCAATACCTCTCGTCGGTGGCAGACCAGTGTGAAGACTGGCGGTCAACAAGTGACTGGCTACCGTGTGAGAACGCTACGCTGCTGTCTGTCAGGCACCCCTGCTGATTATATCCCCTTCAGGACAAGTTGAGCTTCCGCTTCGAAGGCCTCCGCTACGCTCTGCGGCCAGAGCGATTCACTTATTCGTCTCTCTACGAAGGCTTTGGCAATGTCTCTGCTCTCTCCCCTGGAGCTCAATGCGTCCAATCAGGTTGCAATAGCTCGACTTGCAGCGAGGACTGCCTTTTTCTGAACGTCTGGTCGCCGTATCTGCCCAAGGACTCATCTTCAACACCAAAACAAAAGCTTAAGCCTGTCATGTTCTGGATTCACGGTGGTGCGTTCACTGGCGGAACTGGCAATGACCCAACCTTCGACGGCGGAAACTTGGCATCGCGCGGAGATATCGTGGTTGTAGCAATCAACTACCGGCTTTCTACCTTGGGCTTCCTGGCTCTCGACGATGGTGAGTTGAACGGCAACTACGGCCTTGCAGACCAGATCATCGCTCTAGACTGGGTCCAAGCGCATATCAAAGACTTCGGCGGTGATCCTGAGCGCGTCACTATTTTTGGGCAGAGTGCGGGCGCGGCTAGTGTCAGAGCGCTTCTGGCGTCTCCCAAAGCAATAGGAAAGTACCATGCTGCCATTCCTCAGAGCAACTTGGCCGGAAGCAGTTATGCGACTACTTACTCACAGTACTATACTATTGAGCAAGAGGTGGCTGTTGCTGCAAACCCGATTTTGAACGAGACTGGATGTGCAGATGCAAGTGATCGAGTGCAATGTCTCAGGGACTACGATGCATTCGAACTGGTGGGATTGACCGACGTCGCTCGGTAAGTGAATAAAATCAGAGTTGTGTGAACGTGCACCAGACTATGAGAGCAGTGCTCTCATGCCACTTCTGCATCTGAACAAACAAGAAGTTTGATTCATTTGCGGCCTACTCCCTGAAGAACTCTGATACTAACATATACTAGTTACCTCGTTGTGGATGGCACGTACCTGACGACTACTTCTCTTACGCTCACCAGCGCCGGCCCAGCAGCTTCCGTTCCTCTCCTCATCGGTGTCATGCGTGACGACGCCGCAGCCTTCATCTCCTTCCCCTCCGCCAACCAATCGCTCCCCTCCTTCCTGACCGCCGCCGGCCTCCCCTCCACGCCCAACGTCACCTCTCTGTTCCCGATCCCCTATGACCTTACCCCCACCAACACATCTCTCGCCGTCTTCAACGCCTCTGCCCGCCTCGCCACCGACGCCGAGCTCCGCTGCCTCGACTACGCCACCGCCTTCTCCGGCGTCAAGAACGCCGTCTTCCCCCGCGCGTGGTTCTACGAGTTCGACCGCTCCTACCAGACGCCCGGCTACAGCCCCAACTACCCGACCTGCGAGGCACCCAAGACGCCCACCCACCCCAACGGCGACCCGCGGCTGGAATACTTCAAGTGCCATTCGGGCGAGCTGTACTACGTCTTCGGCAACATCGTTCGGAACGGCCTGCCGCTGCGGGACGACGGGGATGTTCCCTTCGCGCAGGTGGTGTTGGACGCGTGGGCGGCGTTCGCGCGGAATTTGGATCCTAATCCGGATAAGGCGTATCTGCTGGCGAGGGGGTACGGGGATGCGCTGAGGGCGGCGGAGAGGAGTGGTGTGTGGAGGGAGGTGGATGCGGAGGAGCCGACATATAGGGGACTGAATTGGCCGGTTAGCGTAGAGACAGGGTTTAGGGACCAAGCTCAGTGCGAGGGACTGGGGTTTCCGTTTGATTACTATGAGTAGATGAGGCGGGAAGTGAGATGGTAGGAGTAGGGCTTGAATGAGGACCACTGCCTTATATAAAATGTAAAAGCGAAGTGCCCTACAACGACGGTCAGTATACGGGGCAGGCTACGGCTCAATACCGTATCACCGGAACCTTAAAGATGTAAAACCCGCAGGTTCGTGATCAACTGGGTTACCTCTTCGGGTCGGATTGCCCCACGCAGACAAGCCCGAATCGCGCGGGTGTCATACTTTGTTCCTGCACCACAGCTCCATTTGGTGTGGTTGAATCTTCGGCAGCAGTTTCTTTTGCCGTCTTCCCCCCTCACTCCTCATCTTGGTGTGGTTAGCGTGACTTCCTGTCCTTTTTGCAGGTACTAATTAGATCTTCGCTGACGCGACATTCTTCTCTCACTTTCTAAAATGATGGGGTCTACGTGATGATTGAGGTAAATGTCTGACATAGTCAGAGTAAGTGCTTGGGTCTTTAAAACAGCGACAGAAGATACATATCGAATATTTTTGGCATGATTGCCATGAACTCTAAGACCTATCGTAATCCAAGATGATGTGCCTAAAACAAATAGTCAAAAATGAGCCACAAAATGCCTCCCTACCACACACTCCAGACACTTCTTAACTCCCAATGAAATAAGGCCCTGACTTACAGCTTCGCGCTCTCTTCAATATTCCTTCCTCCCGCCTCCGTCGCACCGACTGCCCGCAGCGCGTTCCAAACGCTCGTCCCCTCGTCCCACATCTCGTCCTCCCAAATGCTGAGCCTCCCCTGCGGATCGATCCTCCGCACCTGCTTGGGCCCCGTCGTACCCCACTCCTTCCGCAAGCTGTCCACCTCACCGTTCACAAACTTGACGTACGGCCCCGTCAGTGCCTCCCACGCAAGCTTCTTTTCGCGGTCCGTCAACTCCATCCCATTGCCCCACCACCAGATGGGCTTGTCAGCAGTGTGCGTAACGCCCCAGTCGGGCGGCAAGAAGCGATCGCAGCACTTCAAACGCCACTCGACACGGTACCTAAAAACGAGATCCCCCGCGCCGCCAGCGTGCAACTTATCCACGAACCCACGCTCGAGATGATGCACCTGCATGTCGGCGTACACGCGGCCGAAAGCGTCGCGCCAATCGGCACACGGCCCTGGCAGCTTACCGTCCGGATAGTAGTGCTCGACGAGCGCGTCGACGGCGGCGGCCGGGTACTCGGCGCGCAGGCGGGTGCGCAGCGCCTCGAGCGTGTTGGCCGCCGGCGGGTACCACGTGCCGTACAGGCAGTGCTCGTCGCGGCACTCGCCGGTGAGCAGCGCGACGCCCCGAGCGCGCATGCGCTGCGCGAAGACGCCCGAGTCGATGTCCTTGTACAAGTCCTTGCGCACGAAGCCGTCGTCGACGACGGCGCGGAACTGATGGCGCTGCATCTTGGGGATGGCGGCGAGGAGCTGCGGGGGCGCGAGGGCGCGCAGGCGCGCGACCTTCTCGCTGCTGGACAGCGTCAGCGGGATGTCGAGCGCGGCGAGCAGCTCGTCGAACTGGTCCTGCGCGGCGACAAGGCTCTTGGGCTGCATGCCGGGCCCGTTGGACCACATGATGGCGCGCCGCACGACGGCCTTTTCGGGCGGGAGGTACAGGTCGTAGGCGAGCTGCTTGAAGGCGCTGTGCGAGCCGGCGCTGTAGCCGGCGACGGTGATGTTGCCGGCGTCACCGCCGAAGTAGCTGATGTTCTTGTGCGTCCACTCGAGCGCCAGGCGCTGGTCCCAGAACCCGAGGTTGCCGACGGGCTCGCCGCCCGAGGCGGCCTTCAGCTCGCGCGAGGCGAGGAAGCCGAACAGGTTGAGGCGGTAGGCGGGCAGGACGATGATGAAGCGCGCGGGTGTCTCCGAGAGCAGCGGCACCGGGTTGTACTCGTTCGGGTTGCCGACCTGCAGGAAGCCGCCGTGGATGTAGAAGAGGACGGGCCAGCCGCTCGGCGGCGGTGTGCCCGCGGGTACCCAGATGTTGCACTGCAGGCAATCTTCATCCCACAGGTGGCTGTTGTCGGTGGCATTGTTGACCCAGGTTGGCAGGCCTTGGGGGCACATGCTCGTGTTACCTGTGAAGCGGCCGGGATTGGCGCGGGTGCCGTAGCGGTAGCATGGTGGAAGGGGCCGCGGCGATCGCCACCTGAAGGGACCGATGGGTGGGAGGCCGTAAGGAAGACCGCCGAAGTAGTGTGCGAGCTCCTTTCCTGAGTCCTTGTCTCTGATAGTGCTGCCTTCAATGAAGCCACGGTATTCCAAGTCCTTGAGATAAGGTTCTCTGATGGTTTCCGGCATGATGGGTCCACGAATGAGCAGAAAGAGAGGCTGACACAGACTGAGGAAAGTTAGGGTGACGATGTGAGGGAAACGCCCGCAAGGGTGTATAGACAGAAATAATAGAGAAGAGAAGATTGACAAAGATGAAGGCAAAGAATACCAGTAGTTGAAGTGAGGTCTACAGATGATCGGGCCACAAATCTGGAGCCGAGCGTGTCAGTTGTGGGTCATTGCGAATGATGCAATGGGGTCTAGACAGTGGACTCTACGTACCCATAAGCTGCTGATGTTCGCCCGAGTTTTCTGGCCAGCCTTTTCTGTTGGCCGGACTCTACGCAGACTTGGACGGAGGAGTTGAGGAAGGCAGGACGCGGCCGAGGTTGCCGGTGGATGGCCACCATCGAGGGGACTGCACTAGCTGTTCTAGGGTTAGCGTCTGGGTGTGCGTCGTCAATACCCGGCCGCCGCCTACTCCAAGACCTCTACTACTTGACCTTCGCCGCTGTGTCCGTCTCCTATGACCAAAGAAGGAATTTCACCATGTTCCGGAAGGATATTGAAGCTCCGCCTTCCACGTCACTTCGACATCCAGGCAACAATCTCGTGCAGCACGGGCTTCTGTGGGGCCTTCCCCGCAGACCAGTAAAGGCGATCGGAAATCCATAACCAACAGTGCGGGCTGCTTACTGGCGTGCATGCTGGCTAGCCTCTACTCACATCCTAGTCGACAATGACCCGAAAACCAGTGTTTATGTGCCTGCGGCGGCAGCGGAATTATCCGCACCCTTAGAGGGACCCATTGGTCTACCGTAGGCGCATTCGGCCCAATTGACCATCGAGACTTGGGCTGCTTTCTGTCAGATTTATTCAGTTTCCGAGCGACGAGCCAGGAACGTAATGCGGCTGAGCTGCTGATCTGTTCAATGCCAAATTTGCCGCTCTTGCCGACTCATTACCGGTCGATGTTACCTTGCATTACACGAAAGATCTTCCAGGCTTATTTGCATTAAGCCTTACCAATAAAGTTCTTGCTGAGTTGGAATCTTAAATCCTCAATTCCAACACTCGTCAGCTTGCTGCGCCATCCCAATCCTTCAACTAAAAAACAGGGCTATTTCGTTGAACATACACCGCACCACCCTCATAAATATTCAGCACTTGCCCCCTATGATCTCTCCTTCATCAGATTTGAGATCCATCCAACATGCGCATCACCGGAGCCTACGCCGCAGGCGTCATTATTCCCCTAATTGCATCTCTTGACACAGTTTTGGCGTTTGGCCCCCAAGCACACAGCCACAACAACAAAAGGCAACTCCCGCAGGAGCCCAGAGACGTTCAAACCATAACAACTTCCAGCGGTGCTCTCGTTCGCTATAAGGAGCCTGGGAAAAGTGGCATCTGCGAAACCACTCCTGGAGTAAATTCGTGAGTCAATAACGCGTGCTGTGGCGCTGTCGAAGCCCCCACTCACAAGCGGTGCAGATACTCTGGCTTCATTGACACGTCTCCTACACTCCACACTTTTTTCTGGTTCTTCGAGTCTAGGAATGATCCGGGGAATGATCCAATCACAGTGTGGATCAACGGCGGCCCTGGCTCCGACTCACTTGTCGGTGTGTTCGCAGGATTCGGCCCCTGCAGCATTACCGAGGATGGTACTACCGAGATCAATCCGTTGAGCTGGAACAACATTTCCAATGTGCTTTACATCTCCCAGCCTGTCGGTACCGGATTTTCATACGCAGATCTTCAGGAGGGTTCAATCGACGAGGCATCTGGCCAGTTCCTCAGTGCTGACCTGGCAAACGCAACGGGTATCTGGCCGGTCGTGAATGAGACCACTGTCATTGACACCTCCGAAGAAGCTGCAGCTGCTGCCTGGGATATTGTTCAGGCATTCTATAGCGCGCTGCCAACCTTGAACCCCAAAATCAAGTCGAAAGAATTTCATCTTTGGACAGTGAGCTACGGGTGAGTGCCTTGTTGAAAAAACTCTATCTCAATCTTTGCGACTGACATATATCATAGGGGCCACTACGGGTTAGATTCCTCGAAATTTGTTTTACGTGTGCATTTATAGTTTGCTGACAGTTCCGATTAGTCCCGCGTGGATGAAACACTTCAAGGATCAAAATGACGAGATCGCAGCTGGCAATGCCGACGGCATCGAACTTGACCTCAAATCACTCGGCGTAAGATCCATCCACTATCTTTATGCTGTTAAGTCCAAAGTCTAACCCCTCATTGCCTTCTCAGCTCGGAAATGCATACATCGACCTCCCTACTCAGGCACCTTTCTATCCTATCTTCGCCACAAACAATTCATATGGCATAGCCGCCTACAACTCCTCTGTCTACGATTACGTGCAACTCGCCTTGAATTTTCCCAACACTGGTTGCTTAACTCAGGTCGCCAACTGCCACGCCCTCCAGGAAGCGCTACCACGAAACGCTATACGCGACGCCGTCTGCTCCGAGGCGTGGGACATGTGCTTCGATAACGGAGAGGGACCGTACCGTGCGGCCACGGAGCTTGATCGGTTCGACATTCGACTCAACGCATCCGAGTCCCCGTTTCTGAAAGCGGACGAGGTGCTGAGTGTGTATTTGAATCAGGCAGAGGTGCAGGATGCCATCGGCGTTGCGAGCAACTACACGCCTGAGGCCAATCCGGTCACATATGCCTTTTTCCAGTCAGGAGACGGCGCGTTGGGTGGATTCAAGGAGGCGATTGGGGAGCTCGTTGATGCTGGAGTGAGCGTCTTGCTGTTCAACGGAGACGCGGATTACGCGTGTAACTGGCTCGGCGGAGAGTAAGTTTTGTGACTGAAGAAGAGCTGGATGTCCACTGACATGTGCTGCAGAGCTGTCTCCTTGGCGATCAATTATACTGGTGCAGCGGAGTTTGCCGCTGCAGAGTACGAGCCGTTCGTGGTGGATGGGAAGGAGTATGGGCAGGCGAGGCAGAAGGACAACTTTGCCTTCTTGCGCGTCTACGAGGCGGGCCACATGGTTCAATATTACCAGCCCTTCGCTATGCTGGAATTCTTCAACCGGACCATCCAAGGGCTGGACCTTGCTACTGGGCTGAAAAATGTCCAGTAGAGTTAGACCACCAGATTTGGAAGCTGGCCACATGACTGGTGTCAACCGCCACAGAAATTTTGCTAGTTCTTTGGGCTAATACCTTCCCTTTCATAATAGGGTATCATGCTTATCATATCTAGTTGCAGCTATACTGATTGGTAGCGTGTCTTCTTGCTCCAATGCTCCACTGTCATGAAAATTCCAAACCCCGGTTCCAGTTCCGGCCTCACTTCTGTTCTTTCGCTGCTTCTCACCCTGAGGCATCTCCCAACGCACCAGTATGTTTTCCTTGTTCTTTATTATTCAGCTTTGTGCCTGTTGCAGCAGTGTCTCTACTCATTGTGGGCACACGATTGAGTCCCAATCTTCCTACGGCTGCTCTTTTTTCCTCCTTACCCCCAAATGTTCCCAATGATTATTCTAACCACCCTCCCTTCACCATCACCCATTTGACGGCCTACTCCCAGAATCAGTTGAGCAACATCCTCAAAGATCCAGCCAGAACCATGTTGTCCACGAAATTTGAGGGCCTCAACATCGAAATTCCGCGGTCACACGATCTTGCCACTCTATACGGCGAGTTCGAACGACCTTGGCCACCCCAGAGACGTGCAACGTTACCGGCCTACGAGCGACTCTCAGGTGAGGCGCAAGAAAAGCAAGAGCTCAGCTCGGACCCCTCCAGCAACAACGCGAAGGGAGGTGAAGGCCATAAAAAGCGACCACAAAGTGCATCTTCTGCCCTTTCTTTTTGTCACTCTTCCAAGGACTACCACCGAGCTCTACGTGAAATCAGGAAGAACGAAGCCCGCGACCGAAGCATGAACCAACGAAGCATGGCAGAAGCCACCCATATTGGCAACCGCTCGTCACCCGCTCAGGGCCAAGTGCCGTTCAGCGTTCAGCTCCAAGGTGAGAAAATTGAGACGATTCCTCTAGGTGAGGAGGCCCCGAGGACGGAAGGCCTGTGGGATAGCACCACGACCATACTCTCCAGATCCGGCCCTGCGTTGCCTCCACAACCTGCCCCCAATGGCGGCCTCTTCGCCTGGCTTCAAGTTATTGCGGCTTTCTTCGTTGCCTTCAACTGCTGGGGTCTTCCGCTTGCGTTCGGCGTACTCGAACCTTACTACCGCTCGTCCTTGGCTCCTCGTACCATTCCGCAGATTGCCTGGATCGGTTCCACCCAGCTCGCCCTTCCATTCTTCTCTGCGCCATTCTTCAACATCGTGTGCGATAATCAGCCTCGGTTCTTCAGGGTTTTCTTTCATGGCGGCACGGCTTTCCTCATTGTTTCAATACTGGGTACGAGTTGGTTCGAGACTTTCACGGCTATCTACGGTGCGCAGGGAATAGTCGCCGGCACAGCCTTGGGCATGCTATGCTGCGTCTACGTTAAGGCACTCCGGAGTTGGTTCGACAAAAAGTTGGAACTCGTCATGGCAATTAGCGTCGTTGGCGCCACCGCAGGAGACATCTGCTACTCTCTCGCCATTGCGCATCTGTTGTATCGGATCGGTTATGCCTGGACATTCCGAGCCCTCACCCTCATCATAGTGACCACCATGATCTTCCCGACAATCATAATGCGGCCGCGGCGCAGCGAGCAGAAGAAGGAAGTTACAACCATCATCTCGAAGCGCGACATCCTGGACATCAGCTACCTCCTCATGCTCGTCGGCATGTTCCTCTCCTTCCTGGTCCTCTACTTCCCCTACTTTTATGCGAGCTCTCCCTCCCTCACTGTGAAACAACATCGCCATGGCTAACAGCCCCCCAGATCACTTCCTACGCCGCAACCGCCCTATCCCTCTCCCCGGACCCAACCAAGACTGTCAACTTCCTCCTCACCATGCTCGCCGCCAGCCTGCCCGGCCGCATCCTCCCGGCCTTCCTCGCCGAGCGCATCGCCGGTCCTCTCACTCTTCTGATCCCTTCGGCCCTGCTCAGCGCCATCTTCGCCTACCTCTTCATCGGCGCCGAGGCGACCAGCACCATCTATCTCCTCGCCGGCGTCTACGGCTTCGCCAGCGCCGCTCTGCTCGCGCTGTACACGTCGACGAGCCTGGCCTTCGCACACAAACAACCCACCGAGGATTTCGTTCTTGTGTCGCACAGGGGTGACGAGGGTAGGCGAGTGGAGGCGACGTCGCCGATGCGGACCACCGTGGTGCTCTTGACGATCGGCGCGGCGGTGATTGGCGGGGGCCCGATTGGCGGGCGTTTGTTGGAGATGGGCGCGGAGAGGCGCGGAGGCGGACCGGAGATGTTCGTGTGGGCGTTTGTCTGGGTCGGATCCTGCTTGGCGGGCGCGGCGGCGTGCTTTGCGGGTAGCCGGGTTGCGAAGGTGGGTTGGAGGGGCGGGAAGATCTGAGGCGGGTTGGGGGGGGGGGTGCTGGATATCTGAAGAGAGGCTGCTTATTATGAAGTTGCGGAAGGCGCGCACAGTGGGCGCGGATGCGAGGTTGGTTCCTATTGCAATATGGCATTAGCGTGGGGGGAAGCATTCACCCGAATGTAGGTGTAATCGGTCTTCTGCGACAATTGCATCCGGACGAGTGCTTCCACTCTATACGCGTCGGCCTTTTTTGTTGCAGTAACATTAAAGCCGACGTCGTACGGCATAGGCTGCGACGGGAACGAAGACGGTCGGGGCTACATATGATATCTGGAGTAGAGCATGGCGGATTAGCCCGCTGCAAATAAAATTGAATTGAACGTCAAATGGCTTTTCGGAAAATGTATTGAGTCTTGAGTCTCCTGTGCGCCGCGGGTTTTTCTTGTCAAGGGTCCGCGCTCGACAGCCCCGCCGCCGCAGCGCGCGGCTCAGGAACCTTCACTGATCCCAATACGTCACCCAGAAGCTTCCACCCTTCCAAAAACGATCATAGTGCATCGCGCTAATGCAAGGCTAAGCGAGTGTGCGAAGCTCCCTATAAGAACCCTCCTACCCCCTCCCGCTCCTTTGTTTTCTTCCTCACCTTCGACCCTCGCCGCTCTTCGGCGCGGCACTGGGTGGTTGGTCCGTTCACTGGATCGTACACCAGTAGAGGAGCCTACGCGCTTCCAGGGCACAGCGAGCTTAACACGACTCGTACGACACATCCAACTCCCATGTCACCTATTGTCGAGTTTGGCAGTCTCGACAGACCCAAAGTCAAAACTCGTCGTTTCACCCTTTTCTTTCTTCCGTCAACCGCAGCACACCTGGAACCCGCTCTTCGAAAGCTTCCTCGCCTGTCAAGCCAAGCTCGACCAAAACGCTGGGCCCCGCAAACCGGACGCTCGGAGGTTTCCTGACCTACTACACCTCGCACAGCGAGCTTGGGCTGCTGCTGCTGAAGCACTTAAAATGTGCGACAGCTTACAGGACGTCTTCGGACTTCCTATGGCGTTTCCCTTGTGGTGCCCATTCTCTCCTACACTCAGATCTTCTCGCGCCTGTGATTGAGTCAGCTTCAACCTCACCCAGCATGAAAAGCGTCTCGACCTGACAGTCATCCGAGATTCCAAGTTCTGGACCGGTTCCGGAATCCGGGTTACAAAATTCCGCAACTCCCACCCTATCTTCTCTCCCTCACCTTCGACAACAGCGGGGTTCTAGAGCCTGCCGCTCCGAAAGCTCCTCACCCTACCGCTACAACCTCGGGATCAGCGTCCCATTCTCGTCATCCGACTTCGAGTGTAAAGTCGGCCCTCATATGGGTGGCCCGTAGTAGGCAACCACTCAGTGCTACTGTTGCGCGCGGGGCTCGAGTCGTGTGGCTAAACACCACATGACTCTGGGTTACGGCATCCCATGCTGCTGCCACAAAATGACGACTCCAATTTGCTCCCTTTTTCTTTTCTACTTCGACAACCGTGAAAACCAGGAGACCGGCCATTCAGAAGGATCCTTGCCTCTTCCGCACCCACGTTGATCGGTTGCGTGTAAACAACCGTTTCTCCACCGGCGGGCAGCGTTGCGGTGGTTGCCATGCTGATGTTCACGGGGCATCAGGATGAGGCCGATGCTTGGTATTTTAAACCTTGCCGGCAGTGGCGCAGACGCTGGCGTTATGACGTCGACAGTCTGCTGAACTGGGGTTCTGTCATCCCCATCGAGCTGCCACAAAATGACGATGTCGACCTACTCCCGTTTTTCCCTTCGACAACCGCGGAAACCAGGAGACCGGCCATTCAGAAGGATCCTCGCCTCTTCCGCTCCTACGTTGATCGGTTGCCTGTAAACGATCGTTTACTCCACTGGCGGGCAGTGTGCCGGTGTTTGAGATACTGATGTTCTGAGCATCAGATCCGACATGGTGAAAGCCTTGTAGGACTTACCGCGGACCCCGGCGATTACGCCGACTATCCGCGAGATGGGGTTCTCTCATCCCCACTGAGCTGCCACAAAATGACTAAAACCATCCTTTTACGTCTTACCTCACCCTATTTTCCACCCTCAGCGGCACATTGCGGCATATTAACCACTGTGCAGCTCTGCATTGTGGTTCCAAAATGCCAACAATCTCCTGCTCTTCTCTTCTTCCTCTCGATAACTTTCCGCCAACCCGACAAGGAGAACGCCAACGAAAGTGGACAGTCCGGTCTTTTTGGAGGAAGGCAGGCTACAAGGTTACAAAAGATCGTGGCATGGTTCGGATTACTGCAATAAGTAGTTTAATCAAGTTCTCATTCCCACCGGCTGCTTTACCTCATTTAAGTGACCTCTTGCAATTTATTTCGTGAGTTGACTTCGAAACATGTCGAATCTGGCTGGTAAGGGAGGCGAAAGCAAAGGATATTGGATCCGCAAGCCCAACAGGTACGTCATTCCTGGTCCAAGCTTTGCGGTCGTCATCTATTCTTTTTCAAGCACCCAATCAAATTTGTATGTCTTGAATGAACAAAATCTCATAGCGTGTATTTACAAGGCCGACGTCCGGACGTCGCCCCATCTATTCATATTTACAGCCGTTTTGCTTCTCTCAACGCTTCTTTGATACTCGTAAAACCATTGCTCAGCTCCGCGAATTTCTCTGTAAATGTACTGATTTACTTGCAGGTGACGGCACCGCTGGCGTCATCATAGGTGCAGTAAGCATCGTTGTGCTGGGCGGCGTAGTTGATGAAGCCACCATCACCCTCGGGAGTGAAGACGTTGTCAGGGCTGTTGCCTCCCGTTAGCCGTCATCCACCAAACAATCAAGAGGAAAGGAACAGAACTCACCCCTTCATCAGGAAGCAGTCGTAGTTGGTGTTCAGCGGGCCGGACTTGAGCTCGAGCTTGCCACCGTCGATGATCTGGTCGGGCTTCGAGACGCTGTAGCCCATGTTCTGCACGATCCGTCAGCCACGCCGATCTCTCCTTCCTCCTTCTCCCGGGAGCTCCCTGGTGCTCGACTTACGTAGCAGATGGCGGCATACTCCTCGCCCGGCCGCTCCTTGAACATCTCCTCGACGGTGCGCTGCGTGAACTCCTCGCGCACCTGGTCCCAGTTCTCGATGGCGTCGATGAAGTCGTTGATCTGCTTGGCCGCGATACCGGACGCCGTGCCGACGATGGCGGTCGAGATGGAGCCGGAGATGACGCCGCCGACGATGGCGACGCCGAGGGTGCCGAGGCGCTTGCGCAGGTAGTGCGTCTCCTCGACCTCTGCCTTCTCGATGGGCGCGGCGGCGGGAGCGGCGGCGGCGAAGCCGGCGGCGAGGGCGAGGATGGTGGCGGCCTTCATTTTTTGTGGTTGGTTGGGAAGATGGGGTTGTGTTGGATGGGGAGAGAAGAGCTGGGGGGGGGGGTTGTCTTGTTGCTGGAGAGACTGGTCGTTGTTGCTGATGATGAGAGATTCTGTGGTGTTCCTGCTGCCTTTATATCTCTCGAGGCGGCCGCTCAGGCTCCATCTCAGGTGTACATGAGCGACATGAGACCAACAGCACTGCCTTGCAAGGCCGCCAGCATGAGTCGACATTCAGCATTGTAGTGCGGATGTTTTTTGTAGCATAGAGATATTCTTGGCTCTTAGTGTTTGTCGCTAGTACCTGCAGATTGTCGAAGCACTGCGTCCAGGGCGGCGTAGGCGGCTGAGATCGACACTCCACCCCCTGGGCACGATTCATATAGCCGCATATGCAGGTACTTCTGTGCGGCACTCGCCGGTGCGGAGTTGTCATCGGGGGTTTCGCCATGTTGTCCGGCGGCTGAAGTAAACTTTTCATCAACGCAGGGCTGTCCTTGATGGCTTGGTTAAGCATGACCTACCAATGAATCTGCCCACCTAATGCTCTCTGCAATTTCATCATTCAAATGGCCTGACAGGAACCCTTCTGCTGCGGGAGACCTTTCATCCAGCGAAAATACGGCGCCCCCGTCTCTCATCGAATGTCTGATTCAATTTTGTTTCCCTGACGTTGGCTCAGATGGCCTCGTTTATTGTGGCACTAGAAGTTCTTGGTTGTGGAGATTGCCCCGCCCAGCAAGGCTTGGGGGACGTCTGATTACTCGCAAATACTCCAAGTCAGAGCCCCTCAAACAGTTTCAGCCGGAGGGTGTGCGGCGAAACCGTATCGGTCATAAACTTCACCGAAGCAACAAGCATGTTTCTCAAGGCTGAACAGTTTAACCTAATGTTTGATTGTTAAAGATAGTCACCTGCCGGCATCTGCCAATGCACATTCTTGCCACATCGAGAAAGAAGACAAGGAGTAACATGCAAAACTCATGCGCATAAGGAGGTCAAACTCAAAACCTTTGATTTCCAGAATGCTTGGCGACAACAGGGTGTGGTAGCCCTTGACCCGCAGCGACATGACTGGGCATCGGTTGCTCGAACGGCTCGAAGAGTGCGTCATGCCTTCTAAGAATACCCGCCGCGGGTATCCACCCGACAGGGAGCATCCAATAGGATGGCGCGGGTAGTCGAAACTTTAGTGTTCTTGGCTTGGTGTTGAAGCCAAGAGGTAGTGAGACATGTGAGCCCGGCAGGGCCAATGACGCACTCCTCTACAACATCTACCCTTGCGATGATGAAGCGAAAGACCCTGCCATAGGGAGGTGAAGCATGCATCTAGGCGTGGGTGCTGTGGTCGTTCTCTCGTATCTTTGTGCGTCGGCTTCTTCATGCGTCTTCCCCTTTTTCTTCCATCCGCAGCACGGTATTGCATGTCCAGTTGTAGTCGACTACGTTGTTGGATTCAGCCTCACAGCCATCGTGTAAGCAGGAAGCCTTAAACCTCGACAATCTCTTGCCGCATTAGGCAATGTGCGGCAGCGCAGCGTGGCGCTCCCTTGTGCGGGCCGACTCGGGAGGCTGATCACGTCCGCGCCCTTCCCCAAATTTCACCCTGCAGACTCAAAGGCACTGCACATCAGCCCTGCTTTCATTAAACAGGCGTCCGATCTTCCACTTGTCACGAGAGGTCCCCCGGATTGCGAGTCTTGGCCATCGTGGACTCCCGCTCACATGGTAGGCGCGCCTAATGCCGGGACTGGCGAGAATACGATCCAGAGCCGCCCACGGAGGGATCGACACGAGCCGCGAAGGTTAAAGTCATGTTACCGCCCTTTCCCTTATTCATTCTGCAATAGATGAGAAAATCCTGGGGTAGGAAAAAGGCCTCGGGGAAACCACATTTCCCCATCTGGTTTCGGAGTAGGTAAAAGAAATAGCTGCGTAAACAGTCTCGCTCTGGGAATTCCGAATTTCTGCCAAGATACCATTCGATGCTCTGCATGTTGGATAGAAGGAGACTAATCACGCCCAGAAGCTTGTCGCGTTGCGCCATTCGAACGCTGACATCGCTTCATATGCCAAAAGGGACGTTTGATTGAGGAGATCGATAAGGGCAATGCAAAGCCGTGCCACAAGAATTGCAGCTCCCATGAGAATGCTGCCCAAGACAAGGGTCACAATCATCAACTTCTCAAAGCCTTCGCGAGGGTCCCGTGTCGCTGTCTCTGGTGCTGTAGCCCCGTCGGCATTTCCCGGCCTCTTTATGACTTCTTGCGACCTCGCCGAGTCCTCGAAGTTGGGTTGAATCAGGCCTGGCACGGAGTCTTCCGATGATGACGACCTCTTCAGCTCTGCCAGCTGCTTTGGGCAGGTTTCCTCGACACTTGCGTCCGCGTCTGGACATGCTTCAGCCTCGGACGGAAAAGCGTTCTGTGTTGGATCACCTTCGTCGTAACGGCTGAGCCTCTGATCCAGGTTCGTTCATATGCCAAAGCCTCATCCGGGCTGTCTCGCCGCAAGATTTCAAGGAATTGATGCAATGGTCGACCGTATCCGTCCGGGTCCACGTTGAATCTGCTAGTCGCTTGCGAATCGAACAGCCTTGCCGCTTCCTCGACTCTTCGAAGGTAAGAGCGCATGGGATCCCAAGGGCTCCTCACGATCTTGAGGGGACATGCGCCAGGCTCGCAGCATGTATTCGTCAAGTAGTATTCCAAGGCTCTGCGGACACTCCCGTGAGAGCCAAAGGTGATGGTGGTGATTGAGTGCGATTCGTTCAGCATGACGGCATTGATCTTCTGGACATGGTCCGAGGAAAGACGACAGATTGGAAAACGAAAAACGCTGCCAGCTGCTGACCCGTATTCGACTTCGGGAGCGGACAGGTTATAAGGCCCCGTGAGAGAGAGTGTTTGGAGGAAGAAACCGAGCAAGGTGGGGTCAAGGTTCCCAAGAATTGCCCTGTTCTGAAGCAGTATTTCGAATGGCTCGCGAGTCAGTTGTCTTTGTCTGCGCAATTCTGGAAACATGTCCTCTGCAAGATCTGGAATTAGCTTTATTTCGAACTACCAACGCCAACTTTGGCGATACAGGCGCGATGTTGTGGTATTCCAAAAACTCGTTGGTCTCCGTTTGCTGGCAAGTGACGGGATCTACCGGGTAGTCGACGGGGCCTTCGTGGATCGCGTAGGCCATTTTCAGTGAGTATAAACTCATCGTCGCTGCTTTGAGGCGTGCAAAGGGCCAAGTACATCTGTTGCAAGTGGTGTGCCACCCAGAATGCATCTTCGCGGTAGATTTTGCCGAGTAGTCGTGGTGCCCATTCACCTCTGGCATCCATTTTCAGGCCCAAAATTGCTTGAATATTGCGGTGCCAAACCTCAATCGGCTTTTTGCGACCTTCTCTGCGCATGTACTCAAGCATCGCCTCTCGGTCATTGGCGTTGTATGTGTCCAGGTCCCTGTCATAGAATCTCCTGTACTGATTCGACGCGCGGTACTTCATGACGAACAGGAATTTGCGTAGTTCTTCGTATTCTTGCCCCGTAACATGTCCAAAGAGCTGCCCGCTTTCCTGCGCAAGGCGAGGTTTCTGGATCGTGAGCGCGGCTTTACCTTCGAGCTGGCCAAGCCTTCCCTGGATGTGTTGCTGCTCTGAAGTGCGCTGAAAGTCGCGATACATGTCCCAAGTGCTGAATTCTCTGCGGAGTGACTTCTCCTCCAAAAGAACGCGTGGTTGAAGCCTCAGAATATTAAGCGCTTCGGCCTTGTCACGCTGTTGTCGTCCCCGGCGCTTTCGGTGCTTTTTGCTGCTTCCTTGGTTGCCGGCGGCTGTCTCAGCGTGATGCGCAAAGTTTCGGAGAATAAACCGAGGGATATAGTGTTGATATTCCCTGCGCTCGTTCGTGCTTTGGTTGGCGGGTTGCTGCGCCTCACAGCCACCTTGCGGCAATTCAGCGGTGGCTTCCATTTCCTGGACGGTCCTTGGCAAATTCGTTCTTCCTCTCGCAGGCATCCAGACCTTCCAGTAACAAGCGATCCGCTTCAAGAGATGAATCCGATGAGAAGAGGTGACAGTGTTTTGGGGCTCGAGGACCGCGCAGAGTTGAAGGGCCGACGTGGTGCGGCACAGCATGCATCTCTGGACGTAAATGCAAGCGCCCAGTGGAGAGACGGAACACCAATGAGGAAGAGTCTGCTCTGAGCGTCACCTCCACGTCGAAACATCAAGAGATCAAACGTGAATCCTGGCGCATGTAGAAAAGATATGATCAAGAAGCTGAAAATACCTCTGCACACCATAAGCTGACATACGCAAATGAACCAACCCGCCAAGAAACATCCAAGGAGGGAATTTAAGGCTGTAGTGAAACTGAAATTGACTTTTCTTTGAGATCAGTAACGGCGTTGCGTTGCTGTGCTCATTTGCCGCCAAGCGGGCTGTCGCGTCTGCGTGGACGAGAGCTCATCTTTGCAATCATATTGGACGAGTCAAATAGTCGCAGGGATATCCAGAAAAACACTATACAGACGTAGCGAGAATACTTATTCATGATCACCTCGCCTTGTGTAGGAAATGCAACAAAGCTACGCAACCGAAACTGCTGTCTGGCCGTGGCATGTTGCGACAACCCTGCCTAAGCAGATATCCCGAACACCTTTGATTGACGAACCAGCTCTCCTGAATCCTTGAGGGCCTTATTGTTGTTGCTCTTCATTCGTGCCCTTGGTGCTACCGCCGCTCGCATCTTTAATCCCCCCTTCAGACTCCTCATCAAAGTCAAAACACGACAAGCTTGTACACTTATCGTGTTTTGACTTCACCGCAGAACCTTCTTCAGACAATTGGACAGACGACGAACAAAGAACACGCGATACGGTCTCAAAAAGTCACCGGTCTCGCGGGCGGAGTCGGCGCACGAGCAGCACCGCACACCATCCCCCCAAAGACGGCTAAAAATAAGAAACGAAGTGCGGGGTCCGGGGCAAACCCGAGTCAAAGCAAAACAAAAAAAAAACCTGCTCCGGTGGTCACTCTCCCACACCGCGCGCCGGGAGGAGCGAACCTTGCGCCTAAACAAAAGTTCCAACAGCCCTCCGCAACCATCCCACCGGAGCATCTAGAGCGCTACGACGCCTGATTGGCGGGGCTCCGATGGAAAGCTCCCCTTTACGGCTCTTAGCCGCCTCGCTTCAGTCTACCGGTCTCGGGACAATCTCACGGCTTTCGCGGTGGGTCGAAGCGCCATTGCGGAGACTCTCTATATTGCAGCATGTCCGCAATAAAGCTCGGGTAATGGTGTGGGTAATGTGACCAAGCTCGTATATCGACCATGTAGAGCCGGAACTCAATCGGCTCTTGGCTCCTAGTGTATATATAGCGCGCGCGCGAGAGAGAGAGAGAGAGAGAGAGAGAGAGCGAGCGAGCGAGCATCCAGGTACCTTGCAGCGCTGAAGCTTCAAAAAGTAAAGCCTGCCTCCATTTCCCGCCAGCAGCCACACCCGCGAACCATGGCTTCACGAGGATTCTTGAAGGCGGCTCTGCTGCTGCTCGGCGGCGCCACCACCGCCGCCCTGGCCGACTACACCAACCTCGTCCTCTGGGAAGACCTGGCCGACCTGGACATCTTCCGCGTGGACGACACCTTCTACTACTCGGCCTCGACCATGGCCTACTCGCCGGGCGCGCCCATCCTGCGCTCCTACGACCTCGTCGCCTGGGAGTTCGCGGGCCACAGCGTCCCCGTGCTCGACTTCGGCGACGCGTACGACCTGGTCGGCGGGCAGGCCTACGTGCAGGGCATCTGGGCGTCCTTCTGCAACTACCGCGCGTCCAGCCGGCAGTTCTACTGGGGCGGCTGCATCCGCTCGGACCTGAAGACGCACATCTACACGGCCGCCGACGCGGGCGGTGCGTGGAGCAAGCACGCCGTCATCGACGAGTGCTACTACGACGCCGGCCTGCTGGTCGACGCCGACGACACGCTGTACGTGGCGTACGGCAACACCAACATCTCGGTCGCGCAGCTCTCGGCCGACGGCACCGCGCAGCTCAGCACCCAGGTCGTCTTCGAGGCGCCCGTCTACCTCGAGGGCTCGCGCTTCTACAACATCAACGGCACCTACTACATCTTCCTCACCCGCCCGCCGGACGCCGAGTACGTGCTCAAGTCGACCAGCGGGCCGTTCGGCCCCTACGAGGGCCGCTACCTCGTCGACCGCGTGGCCGCGCCCGTCTCCGGCGCCGGCGCGCCGCACCAGGGCGGCATCGTCGACACGCCCAACGGCGACTGGTACTACATGGCCTTCATCGACGCGTACCCGGGCGGCCGCATGCCCGTCATGGCACCCGTCACGTGGGACGACGAGGGCTGGCCGTCCGTGACGCTGGTCGACGGCGGCTGGGGCGCGACGTACCCGTCGCCGAGCGTCGAGACGACGCGCGAGGTCGAGTCGCCGGTGGGCGTCGACGACTTCTCCGGCAGCGCGCTGAGCCACCAGTGGGAGTGGAACCACAACCCGGACAACACCAAGTGGTCGCTCGACGGCGGCCTGCGGCTGCAGACGGCCACCGTGACCGACGACCTGTACGCGGCGCGCAACACGCTGACGCACCGCATCATCGGGCCCAAGTCGAGCGGCACCATCGTGCTCGACTACTCGTCCATGGCCGACGGCGACCGCGCCGGCCTCTCGCTCTTCCGCGACCAGTCCGCCTGGATCGGCATCGTCAAGGACGGCGGCGCCACCAAGATTGCCGTGTGGGATGACATTACCATGGACTCGAGCTGGAACACCAACAGCACCGGCTCGGAGGTCGCGAGCGAGGATATCTCTGGCGGCAAGGTCTGGCTGCGGGTTGACGCTGACATCGCGCCGGCCGGCACCAAGCAAGGCGTCTTCTCGTACAGCACGGACGGGACGACCTTCACCACGCTGGGCTCGTCCTTCACCATGATCACGGCGTGGCAGTACTTCATCGGCTACCGCTTCGGAATATTCAACTTTGCCACACAGGCGCTCGGCGGTTCAGTTCTGGTGGAGTCGTTTGAGATGCAGCTTTCGTAGGACATTGCATGAGGATATTTGGATAATGGCTTAAGAAGACGGATGCCGAATTTCTTTCGGATGTCTTAGAACTTACAAAAGTAAATAAATTCTTCCTGAATCTCCATGTTCACGTGCTCCGTTGCTCCACTCGCCGGAAACGTTTTGTTGACGTAGAAGACCAAATCGATTGGACCATTGGACTGGTCGACTGCGGATCATCGCAGTGTAAGGAACCTACTGAGCACCCAAACCACCAGGATATCCCCGAACGCCGTTGCAAATGCCCGAATTTTTTTTTTTTTTACGCAGCCACTGACGCCGCGAACTAGTCGTCGCTCTCGTTCGATCCCTTCTTCTTTTTCCTCTTCTTCTTTTCCCCATCCTCCTCTTTCCTCTTCCGCTTCTTCTCCTTCTTCTCCAGGCCCTCCTTCGGAGCCTCGAACTCCTTCGCCCGTGCTTTCCGCTTCTCGTCCATCTTCTCGCGCATGGCCTCCTCTCTCCTCTCCTTCTCCTTGCGTTCCTTGGCCTGCTTGCCGAGGAAGTACTCTCCGCTCTCGATCTGCAGGTCGACCTTGCTCTTCTCCTGGGCGGGCGGGAAGGGGGTGTAGACCTTCTTGGCCTTGTCGGTGACCTTGAAGGGGACGCGGCGCTTGGCGGTGTGGCGCTTCTTGAAGTTGGGCAGGAAGCGGTCCCAGCTCTCGTTGACCAGGTCCGGGTCCTTTGCCAGCTCGCGCTTGATCATGAGCTCCTTGATGTGGTAGATGGGGTGGATGTTGGCCATGCAGTCCTCGACGACGCGGCGCACCTCCTTGAGCCCCTTGTAGCCGCCCATGCAGGCGACCGTGTTGCCCTGCACCAGGACGTAGCAGCCGGTCAGCAGCTCGAGGGCCTTGAGCGTGCTGCCGTCGGGGCCGAGGATGCGCTGGCGGCGCTTGACGAAGCGCTCCTTGTTGCGGACGAGGTTGCGGATCTTGATGATGTCGCAGGCCTGGCCGTCCTCGAGGATCTTGAGGGCTTGCGGGGCGGGCACGCTACGGGCGAGCAGCTTGATCAGGTCGCGGGCCTTGAGGATGGCGGCCGGGTCCCAGGTCTTGCGGGTGGTCTTGACGGTCATGGAGCCCTCGACGAGATCGAGGGTGCAGGCAATGCCCATCTTCTCGAGGGCGCGAGTGATGACGGACCATGCTTCGCGCAGGTAGACTTCGCGGTACTTGGGGAAGAGGGTTGCGAACGAAGATTCTTCGGCGAAGGTTCCGCCGGCGTTGTCTTCCGGCTTGAACTCATCGATCTGGGCTGAGGGTTAGGAAGTGCGGGTGCAAGATTGAGGTGGACAGGAGTGAGTGGCAGCATACCTTCCACTTGTCAATGTCATCGGTGTCCCATGGCTTGTCCTTCTTGTAGGTCGAAGGCATTTTGGCGGCTGGGTGCTGGGTGGAAGGGCGCGGGCGCAGGCCGTGGCCGCCGCTCGAGAAACTTTTGGGACGCGCCGCAAAGGCGGTGGCAGAATTTGCGCCAAGACGCACCATTCCGTCTCGCGTAACGCACCCGCTCTCGCCAAAACCTGCCTGCCGCACCTGCTCCATCACCTCTGACAGGTCCAACGCATCCTCAAACACCAGACATGCTACCTCCGTTACAACGACCAGGGTATGTTTTGGTAATTGAGTAGTTGCTCCGTCCGTTCGCTTTTGGTTCCTTACCATGCATAAAACGACTGCGTCCACCATTTCAAAACCCAAACTCATCCAAAGAAGCAAAGCCAACAGCACAGATGAAGTATTCAAGCGTAAACATCACCGAATTCTCTCAATGTCTCCTGAAGGATTGCCCTCCCCCTGGCCAGGTCCGGAGACTCAAGCTCCCAGTACTCCAAAAACGCCAGAATACGATCCATATGCCTCCTCCAATCAGACGGCACATTAAGCCTCCCCGTCTTCAACGTAGCCAGTATAATGAGCCCGATCGAGAAAAGGCCTCTCCCCACAAAGTACGTTCCGTGGTGGCGGTGCTTGATCCCGACGGAAGAAGAAATGTGAAAGCAGTTGCGCAGGCATTTTTCAGCAAGCACCTGCACTCGCGGGTCGCGTTGGATGACTTCTTGCTTGTGCGTGGCGAGGAATAGGAAGGGCCGGTATAGCAAAGTATACATGTAGATCTCTCGAACTCGTATCATAAAAGCCAGCTCCTCTTGCGGCACCTCTACCCCGGCGTATCCCACCGGGCGTTGGATGTGCTGGGACCTGGCAATAAACTTGAGCAATTTTACCAACATCTTCAAAGAAAGGTCATACCATTGCTCGATCTGAGATTCCAGCTCATGAGCTATCCCGATCATGCTTTCTAGATCCGACGATAGCCAGTCGTTATGGTCACCTTTGTAGAATGCATTGAGGATCCTGTTCGAGATGCGACGGCTGGATATCTCGGCTAAATAGTAGAACCAGCTCTTCTCAAAGATGTTTTCAAGCGGGGGGTCCCGAGTCTCGGAAGCCGAGCCTGGCAGGGTGGGGAAAAGCGGGCAGTCTAAGCTTGCCAGGCCCGATGGAGGAAGTGGAAGCTGCTCCCTGATTTCGCTACGTAGGCTGTCAGTTCAGAAGCGCAACAAGGCGGAGGGACGGCCAGTACCTGATTGACTTGAGACATGACCAATAGAGTCTATGCTCAAGGCTGAGAGTCGATGATGGCCTTGGTGTTGTCGGGTTTGAATTGCCGATTCGGTATACATGGATGACACCAGCAGCTCGGCTGAAGGACGTCTGTTTCAAACTTGTGAGCATGTTGCAAGCTTCGGGTTTAGGTAGAAGTCAAATACACTTACCCAAGCCTGAAGAGGCCGCAAAGAGTACATTTCATAGATACCCGACAAGAAAGAGCATTGTGCTGCAATGAGCGAAGTCCCGAGGAGGCCAATTCGTTTTCTGGATTCGGTATAATACGTCTCAGCTGTTGTATAGTTCTCTGTCTCTGACAAAGACGTCGCTTCCGCTGATGTGATTTGGGTGGTCTGAAACGGGGCTGAGAGGGCTCCCAGAGCGCAGACGATTAACTGAGGAGAAATCAATACTTGGTGGGCAAGATCTAAGGAGGAGGAACGCTCACCAGTAAGCATGATCGTGAAGACCATCCGAAACCGTGCTCCGAAATGGGTGTCGCCCATCTCATCAGATCCGTCGAGTCAAGCACAGGGTTCTTCGTGTGCACATTCTCCAGAAAAGCCTGGATCAGGTCGTGGACTTCCTCCTTCTGAATACCCTTGCCAGGCATCTTGCTGCGTTGAGCGGACTGTGCATCAGGCGCATCCGCGACCTCATCCGAGCCTGTGTCACCGTCAAAAGCGGTTGTGCACGGTGAATGTTCAAAAAGAGCGGCATTCAGATATTTGCGGTCATACTTGTTTCCAAAGATAGGCCACTCGAGCAGATGTGCAGCAGACATTGACGACGGGACTGATAACTCCAGGATTTCGATTTCATGAGCCGCCTCGTCGATAGCTGTGTTTGAAGCCATGGGAGGCTGAGCTGGAACGGCAGCTGGAGTTTGTGGCTGATTCGCTTGGCTCTCCAGCAAGCTCACAGCGTAATTTAGGCGTTCGAGGATAGCGAGGCTGGCCGGGTCGAATCTGAGGCAGTCAGTATGGCGTGTGGAGGATGTTAAGACCTGATTCCGCGTACGAGGAGTGGTCGGCAGATGCATCTGCGTAGGAGCAACTGCAACCCAGCGAAAGACAGGAGCCGCACGATGGTCTTTGGTTATCACATTTTGTCTTACGGGCACGACAGATCTCGCAGGCAACCAGAGCACGCCTCCGGGGGTAGGACCGGGAAGTTCTTGCGTTTGTGCGCGGCCGTTTGCCATGCTCGTCCGCAGCATTATCGGAATCGAGGACTGGCAGTCTCCGCTTCGCTGCTGAAGAGGGCTCCGCAGCCTGCAACAAGTTGACTAAGTTGGGTAAGGTTTGCTGCTCAGGTGGTGCAATGACCCCTTGCCCCCGCATGTTGTCTGGTGGCGCATGGGGCAGCGACGACGGGCGGTAGGCGCAGCGGGGATCACCGGCCGGCCGCAGAGGTGACGCCAATGAGCGGGAGTCCCATGGGCCTGCTGCTCCTCCTGTCCCCGGATCCATGGAATCGGATGAAATTGCCGAGAATGATGAGAGGGTGTCGGGGAGTGTCGGCAGCGGATGCGAGGAACTTTAGCGCTTTTGTCAACGGCTCGCTGCCCCACACCTTCCCCCACGCCTCCCGCAAATGACTCGCACGGGGCAATGACGAAATATGAAGCAGTCGATTCGAAAACCACTGCAACACCATACACAATTTTCCACTTCCCCAGATAGACCTTTGAAGAGACACCGATGATGTTTCCGTCCGGACAAAAGCTTGGATATCGCGCACTAATTCTGCACTAAAAGCATTGCGATAGTGAGAACAGACGTAGAGTTCAAGCATTCGTCGCGGTGGAATTTTCTGCGATTCAACTACATATTTAGGTCTGGACGAATCTCACAAGAACTAGACTAGTCATCCGCCTTTCGGAAACACTGATGGTTCTCGGTGATTTACGTCCCTGCAATGCTAAACTCTCCGTGCGGCGGTGCTGCTGCTGCTGTAAAAACACCGCAATACCGGACCGAGACCCGGCCGAGTCCTCGGGTCACCACCATCCGAAGCGTCAGGATATAGCGAGCCCTCGTCACCAAAATAGTCTAGTCCAGCGACTCAGGCACCCTTGAGCTTGACTGTTCAGGAAAAGTGGCACTCCCCACGGTTAAACCCTGGCTTTCACCCCAGACACTATTGCGAATGTCCATGATTTGGCAGACTTCAGTTCCCTGTTGGCATATCCATTCGTATTTCGCGATCATCAGTTCGGCATGGAACGTGAGATCCAACAAGTTTTACGCATTCCGCTTCTCAGTCTCGCATGCTGCCTCTGCAACTGCATATCATACTCGCGAAAAACAAATTCATGCAAGGTGCTTGGAGTAACACGAGAACAACGATATCCGTACTTGCAAAGGCGTGTGAATGATCTATTTCATTGCAGATCTATGAAACTCTCTCCACCAAGCCATCGCCCGATCCCTTGTCTCATTACTCTCACTTGCTCCCGCTATCCACCATCTCCAACCTCTCCTGCATCGCCTCCTTCTCCGCAGCAAACGCGGCGCCTGTCGTCGCGGACTCGGGCACCGCATCCTCGCCGTCAAACACCATCGCAATGCGCTCGAGCGTCAAGCCCTTGGTCTCCGGATACCAGAACCACACGGTGATGCCGTAGAGGACGATGAACACCACGAAAACGATGTAGTACTTCCAGCCGATGGCGTCGAGCGCGATGGGGTTGACGAAGGTGTTGAAGAAGATGGCGCTGACGGTCGTGACCCAGGTGACGGCGTTGCCCTTGGAGCGGAGCTGGTAGGGCCAGATCTCGCAGGGGTAGGCGGTCAGGAGTGGGGTCAGCGCGATATCGTATCTGAACGCACATCATTATTAATTTTCTCGATGACGGATTGGGAAGGGATTACGTACCCAGCGTAGAAGATGAACAGGAAAGGCACCACGGCGATGCCGACGGACGAAGCACCCGTCTCGGCGAAGGAGCCGGACAGGCCGGTTATGACGACATAGGCGACGAGCTCGATGGCGGCGGAGCTGAGGAAGAGCACGCGTCTGCCCAGCTTGTCCACCGAGACGGCGGCAAGGACGGAGAAGATCAGGTTCCAGATCTGGAGGCAGCCGGAGATGAGGAGTTGGTGGCTGAAGTTGGTGATTCCTGCGGTATTGAGCACTAGTGCCAAGTAGTACTGGAGTTGGATCACTTCATGTCAGCCTATTTGCATCGCAATGGGGAAGTTTCGTTTGCTTACGCTGACGACGCCGTTACCGGTCCACTGCGCAAAGATACCGAGTGTGATCGTGATGAAGAGCCTGCGCCGGTTGCCAGGTGTCTTGATCATATCGGCATACGAAGTCTTCTCTCCAGCAAGCTTGTCGGCCCTAATGGCCTCCTCAATCGACGCGACTTCGTAGGCAACGAGAGGAGAAGCGACGTCTCCGGCACCGTGACAGACGCCCAAGAGGCTCCGAGCTTCCTCGGTCCTGTCCATGGAGATGAGCCATCTCGGGCTCTCCGGGACGAAGATCAAGCCAGGGACGGCCAGCGCCGGAAGCGCGATCTGAAAGAGCGACGGCAGACGCCAGCTCCAAGAAGACTCGAGGTTGCGGGTGCCGAAGCAGATCCAAGCGGCGACAATGCTGCCGGCGTGCCAGCCGCAGTTGTAGAGGGCGTTGACGATGCCGCGGTGGGTCGGGTAGGCGATTTCGTTGATCAGGACGGGGATGGAGGCGCCGATCCAGCTGCCGGCCACACCGATGAAGAAACGCGCGGCGACGAAGGCGGCGACGTTGTGGGCTGACGTCTGCAGGGCAGTCCCCAGAATCAGGAACACCACGCCGACCCACACACCCAGCTTGCGACCCCACCGGTTAGCGACGTAGGCTGCGGGCGGGAAGCATACTCCCACACCGAGCCAGTAGATGGCGTTGATGAAACCAAGCCACTCTCCGGCAGGGTAGTCCATGAACTCGTTCCATTGGGTCAGGGCTTGGAGACTGTTCATGAGTGTTCCATCATAGCCGTTGGCAGATGCTACCAAGGTATTAGCGATGCATGTGGCAGTGTCGAAAAGCTTGAATGGTGTGGCGTACAGAACATCAGAATGGAGCCGATGCTCAGGTTAAGCTTCAGCAAGTGACTTTGCTTCCACCATGGTCTGTTGTCCTTTGGCAGAACAGCTGCAAGCTCATCCTCAACAGAAGCTTGAGGGGCGGGGTTAGACTTGGGTTTGCCCATTGTGAAGGAAGGGAAGGAGGTGGCGGAGGTCAGGAAGATCGCGGGCGTGGGCGTGAGGGGCGTGCCATCACCGGGCACCTTATACACAAGACGCGATGGGAGGCCGAACCCCATATAAGGTTGTGCAACGTCTGGGGATTCGGGGGTTAGTGTGGGGCGGCTGCATTGGGCAGGGACGGGGACAGACGAAGATCTTGGGGAGCGGCGCGTAGTGCGAACGGATACGACCGCGCGGCAGCCACTTCGGCACAACTTCACAGCTTTGCCAAGGCTGCCGTCCGATGTCCGACTATCCAGTGTTTCGAGAGCCTTTGTTTGCCTGTGAGGTGCCACTGCTGTTGCGAGACATCATGCGAGGTCTCGCGTTGCAGTGCTGGACTGAACTCTCGAGGACGTGATTCCAGACCTCAAAGCCTGGGAAGCGTCGGAACACTTTTCGGTTGTCTCCTTTTCTTCGGTAAAACATGACTCGGTGGGGTCCTGTGCTCCATGTGCTTTGCGCATTTGTACAAGGCAGCTCCACAGTGCACCTCGTGCTGTCGTGGTGTATACGATTTCACTCGCATGATGAACCACTTGGCTCCCAAATGTGACTGCGTGACGTCGGATCTGCCTTCTTGGTAACGGCAGTAACCATCTCATTGGAGCCTTGGCTTCCCATTCCAGGATGCGGCGTCATCTACTGACCAGACACGCGGCAATACTAATCAGTGCCGGAGTCGATGCCAGCGCTGCCGAGATCCAATATTTGCAGGATGCAGGACGAACCACTGAGCATCGCGAGATGCGAACAAGTGTTTCCCGCCACTGAGAGCGAACCGGTTGCATCTGTTTACAGTTACGTCAGCATGCCTTTCGTCTTTCTACGGCACCAGTCTCGTAGTAGGTGTCACATCCGTTTACTTGCATCCGAGCCCGGGGTGGCTGACACCCGCTCCCGAGGTGGTGCCGGCAGCGCCTCGTTCTTGACCTTGTCGGCTCTGTTTCCTGTCCGGGTTCTATTCCTCTTCAGGTAATTTCTTGTCTGTTAGGGGCCACCATGGGATGCTTCTGGCGCCATCTTCCACTCCCGGGAATAAGCGGCGCCCGTTTATGCAATTCTCCGTGTCACAATGCTTGGCTTCCCCAACCTACCCCCGCACGTAGCTTTGCAGGTAACGCAGCAGATGTGAGAAAGGAGGAAGCTCGTTGCCGAGTTTGAAACACGCATGAGGCTGAGCCCTCCATCGAGATTGGTCGCAAGGTTCCCCGCCCATTCGTCCTCGGCAGAACATTTTATCTTCCAGGGCCGATCCAGCTTCCGGTTCAGCGTTGTCTTCTCAGGACTTTGCCGGTTGTGGCGCTAACCGCTGGCTGGGATATCCTTTTGGACCTCGCTGTGACTGGAGGCCTATCGGCCGAAATCTCGCTGCAACAATGCAACGCCAGCTCGGCAACTCTCTCTCCGGCACCATCGTTTGATTCGTAGCGGGTCTTTTCCCTCGGCATCCTTACGTACACATCACCGAAGACCGGCCTCTCTATGTCTTGTCATGGCTCTGCGCAAGAATGGCAACAAATGTCGAATACGCCGCGCACGATATCCGACTTTGAAGAAGAACTGGCTCGAATCCTCTGAGTGGCGTGACGGTCCGGGTGGCGGTGTGACTATGAAGCATCAAACCGCCGAAGTACGCTGAACTCATTGAGTCTGGATGCATCTACTACATCCATTCCTGTCGAGCTTCTCGGGCGAGGCGTGCGTGGCCCCGGCTTTTCATTTAGTGTTTGTATCTCCAACTTGCGGCCCATGCGCCCCCATTTCGATTTTCCTCCCAGCGAAGTATGGGACTGGTTGTATTGTCACATCACTGCAAATCCTCTGCCCTGTGCTCTAAGACCATCTTTGGGGTTATAAGGCGACATGATCAGCCATTGCTGCTGAAGTTGGACTTAAACTTCTTTCCTCAGGTGTCTGCAAAGTCCAGCCTCTCCTCTGTGGTGAACGGCGTCGCGGAATGGTCGGACATGGCATAACGCTGCTGTTCTCGAACCTCATAGCCTCGTAGACCTTTCTTCGCCGCTTATCAGACACGTTCGCACAGAGGTCTGCGCACCGCCACGTCTCAGGGGCGTGGCACACTGAAAAAGGACGGAGCGGGGCCCCCGCTCGGACGCACCCCTTCGACTTCGGCATCAGGCGGTAACTTTGTGAGAAGCTTTCGCTCATCAATGTACAATGGAATATGGAAGCGTACGGCCTCAATTCCACTGTCAGCCCGCATTGAGGCTGTTCCTTTCAATGACCCAGAGCTGGAGTTCAGGATAATGCAGAAGCGCGAAGTCATACTGATGTGTATGGCTGATCTCTTCTTGCTAAAATATGAGATTGGAGTAAAATTAGGGGCTCTGATCCAGTGATTCGGCAATGAGGAGGAAGTGATCCACGTCTTGAACGACTTGTCATTGTAACTTCAGGATGAAAGCACAGGCCTGAGAACATGGACTGGTCTCGCGTTGAATGGTAGAATAATTGCCGGAATCGCATGTTTGTTCTGAATAATAATGGTGCCCGTTATTTAGTGATATAGATTTGAAGTGATTTTTGAGGAGCGACTGTCCACAGTAATGGTGACACTTGAATCCGAACGGCTGCTTCAAGTAAGGATGTGTGTGAGTGGTTTGGCATGCTGCGGTACACTTGAATGGAGATCACACAGCTCTTACGTCATGAAGTTCTCAAGGGTATTCCCAATTCACTCCCTGTTATATCGCTGTAGTACAGATTTCGATGTTCAAGAGCGTCGAATTCACTCTTTCTTGTTAATTAGTTGTCGTCCCCAAGCGAGAAACCGAGACTAATTGTAGCGAATAAGTGATTTTTCTGGAAGAACTAGCTTCTGTTCAATACTACGCGGTCAGCCATCTTAAATGACGTATACGGAACTGAAACAGTCGTCCAGACGTAGATGTTTAGGGCGATCGATAACATGCACATCCGGACAAACGCTCCAGTTCCGTATGTGTACGTTCATACGCTGCTGCAAGACTCGGACTCGGGCTTCTTCGGTATCAAAAAGCCTGCAGCTCTTACCTTATTCAGTCACAGCGCAGAGCCGCAAATGGCCAGAGAGGATCAGAGGAGACGACCGAATCCCCTCGTGGTCCGCGCGCCCAAACGCCACCCAAAAAAAAAAATTCTCGTCCACCCCACACCTAACACAACCACAAAGATGCGACGAACGGACAAAAGGAAGGCAAAACAAAAGAAATGACCACACCAGGGGTCGAACCTGGAATCTCTTGATTCGTAGTCAAGCGCCTTGCCATTGGGCCATGCGGCCAGTTGTAACAACTGGGAGTGTTGTTGGAACCAACCAGGCTGTTTTCCTAGTGGTTGTTAGACAATAGCGCCACTTGAGCGATATATGTCCCGTAACATTTGGGATGATGCGTAGGATAATGCTACTCTGATGTGAAACATGGCTTTGGTGTGTAGGGAAGCGTATTGTGTGCAGAGAAGAGGTTGTGGAAATGGTGGCAGCGCAGACATGAACGTTTTGACTGTCCCTGTTTACGTAGTGGAATGCACCGACTATGCTGAATGTCCCTCTCCAACAGGAATTAGCATGTGAGGGGCCCGGTGCGTGCTATGTCTGGCTGTCTGGCTGAGTTTTCCATGGGCCGAGATATTGCCGTGGCCATTCAGATTCGTCCGAATTTGATACCAGTAACCGATTAAGTTCGACTGTTGACAGAAGATAAGCTTGACAGACGTGGCTGATCGGTCCGGATAGATCGTCGTACGGGGTTGGGCTAGAGTCTATTGCAGGAGCAGTACAACCATCATCATCACCCATGGGGAGTTGAAGCAGCCGTCTGGATGTTTTGTACATACGACAAACCTGACAACAGGACAGGTGCATCCTGACGGCTGATTCAGCTTACCACGTGCGACCGGGTAGAAGCCTCTCGTGACTCTACGAGGCATTTTCAGAATGCAAAGAAACAATTGGCGTAGAGACGCTAAAATATAGCGGACAGACCAATGCACATCAGAATTCCCCAATCAGGACTGCCCATTCTGTCCGAGTGCCTCGCGACAGAATCATGACTTTGGAGCGTAGCAGCGCAATCACTCGGCTGTTTCTCCTGGAGAAGGTCTTATCCAGCGGTCATTCGACATGGAAACTCAGGTATTAGACTTCCTGGACAAGCAAGGATGCATCATGGAAAGAAAGATGCAGAAGGAATAAGAAATCAAGTTCCAATAGGATGAGTTTACCTTTTTAAGAGAAGGGGAAGCTGCAGGTAAAAATACCTTTGGCATGAGAAACAATAGAAGTAACGGCTTGCAATGCGTAAAGTAGAAGAGTGAGAAAAAAAAGATGAGGGAGAGTGAGAAAGGTGATGACTCTTGCCATCAATTATAGCAGGAAGGGTTAGTGACGAATATTGAAAAAGAAGAGAAAAGAGAGAAAAAGAGAAGAGAGAAAACAGTTGCATTTCGAGTGCAAACATAGAGGCTCGGCCTAGGCGTTCGACAAAACACATCGGAGAAGCAAGGGAGAAACGATACGGTGTTCTCATTGGAGGGCTACGCACCGCAACGGCCGGGTGTGGTCGCAAGTCCAAAATGCTTAAATAGGTAAATCCAAGGGCAAATCGTTAGGAAGAAGGCTGATTCGTAGCGTAAGCCGTATAACAGCATCGGACTAGCGCAAGGCTGCAGGGCTCCGATTGAGAAGGGCGGAGAATGATTGATGAATAGGCGTCCAATGGAAACGTGTCCGTTGCGCAGGCATGTACATATATACACGTGAAGTTGTAGGCAGAAACCAAAGCTGGAGGATCAGAACGCAGAGGAGGATGGAGAGGCAGGCTGCGCTGTTTAGGAGCAGGCAGGAGCGGGGATGAAACAGGCGGGTCGAGGGGAATGTGTCGTGTAGAGTAGATGGGCGGGCGGGAGCTGGGGAGCTGCGGGCTGGCTGCCGGGCAGGTGCGCCTTGCCGTTCCAAGCCACGCCCTGGCAACTGGACCTCACATGCACGATCGCGACTTCTTGTCCTCGTCCACAACACTGCACCGGCACCAATACGTTTGCACCCCCTCCTCCACAATCCACCGCCACCATGGACAAATTCCAGGCCTTCGGCAAGAACTTCTCGTACGTCGTCCGCCCGATTCCCGCTACCTCCCTCCACGCGCCCGCGCCCGCCGACTCTACGAGCAACAGCCGCCTGCCTGCCTGCCTGCCTGCCTGCCTATCTCCCGACCCATCGCTAACCTCTCGGCCGCCGCAGTGCCTCTTTCACCCCCTTCGCTGCCCGCACCCAGCAGTATGTCAAGGAGCAATTGGGCCAGGCTGAGGATAAGGTACTGCCCCCGCCGCCCTCTCTCACGCCGCCCGACCGCTGATGTTCTCCGTTTCCTGCAGACCCAGCTCCCGCCCGACTACATCGAGCTCGAGAAGCGCGTCGACGCCCTGAAGCAGGTCCACCAGAAGATGCTGCAGGTTACGTGCGTGCTCCCGCCCGCTGCCGCCGCGCCTCTCCGTCCCCGCTCCGCTGACTCCAACCAGCTCGCAATACACCAACGAAGCCTACGACTACCCCACAAACATCCGCGAGTCGTTTAACGACCTGGGCCGCACTGTGTCTGAGAAGGTCACTCTGCTCTCCTCGGCCACTTCTCCCGCCGAGGCCCAGGCTGCCCTGACTGCCCCGCCGTCGGCCAAGCCCCAGCCCAAGACCTTCAGTCACGCAATCGCCCGCGCCTCCCTGAACAGCTCTACTCTCCTCAACCAGGACCACGGCAGCGCCTCCGAAGACCCCTTGGCCACCGCCCTCGAGAAGTATGCCGTTTCAATGGAGAAGGTCGGCGAGGCCCGCCTGGCCCAGGACGCCCAGATCCAGAGTCGCTTCCTTGCTGGCTGGAGCACTACCTTGAACACGAACATCATGTTTGCCACCCGTGCTCGAAAGCAGGTCGAGAATGCCCGTCTGAGTTTGGATGCCACCAAGGCCAAGGCTAAGGGTGGTTCTTTCCCCCTCCCTGGAGCGAAGAAGGATGGAGAAGAGGAGCACATCTCCGAGGAGGCCAGGGCACAGATTGAGCAGGCTGAGGATGAATTTGTCGGCCAGACTGAGGAGGCAGTAGGCGTCATGAAAAACGTACGGTTCCCCCACCCTTCATCGGACATTTTGGAGAAGGCTGGCATGGCTAACATGGGTTCCCCGGAATGCAGGTCCTGGACACTCCCGAGCCGCTTCGTAATCTCGCCGACCTCATCGCTGCTCAGCTCGAGTACCACAAGAAGGCCTACGAGATCCTGAGCGAGCTGGCTCCCGTCGTTGATCAACTGCAGGTCGAGCAGGAGGTGCGTCATCACGATTGATCGTATCTTGATCTGAACACACGCTCTTGTTTTTCCACACCGCCACAGCTTCGAGAAAGCGCGAATCTAACACCAAAATGGGAGCAATAGGCAAGCTACCGCAAGAGCCGTGAGGGCGCGTGAGGCCTCTAGTCCGGCATGCGCTTGTTCTTCCGACGGCATCTAAACTGGATTCGGTTCCTTGCTCTTCCAATACGGCCAAACCCGATAGATTTTTCCCCAGCTTGACTGGTCTCAGTGGAGGGAAGACCGGGTATTCTTTTTCTGAAGTAGTTGCTGCTGTGAGGGAAGGGGAGACTTTGCCTTTGAGCAGATACCCCGACTAGGCTGCGAAACATCGACCTCTTGTTTGTATAGCGTTCCCTTTCATTTCTCCTGCACTATCAGCGGACGGCGGTCTGGAATTTAGCCTGTTGCCTGAACCAACCTTTCTCCAACAGCTCAATCGATGTTATTGCGTGATATCATTTATTTTATTTTTCAGTCTGCTCGTATCTAGATGAGTCTCAGATCCGTATTCGTGTTCGGCCGGAAGGCACCTCCCTTTTGCCCTAAACCTCAGGCACACAGCCCCCGTACCGTTAAAAAAAAATACCGCGCTGATGTGCAAAGTGGGAACGCACAGGCTAGCTAAAAGTTGGTGCTTATTCCGACCTCCCCCTTCTCCGGGCTCCTCCATCCTCCGTGCCTCCGTCCTTCCTTTTCCCCCCTCCCTTACCGAGCGGCTGGGCATGATAGAGCGTGCACGCATGTCAGCCAGTGCGCCGCCGCACCGCCCCAAATCATCAACAGATCCTCATCAAACGCACAACATCATGCCCTTCCCTCTCCCCACGTACCAACAGCTCGGGTCCGGCGTCCGTGTGTTGCATGTGTGTACCCTATTGCCCTTGGGAAATGAGCATGGCATTACTGCGGAGAGAAAGCGTACAGAAGGCAATAGAGGGGGTGAGAAATTAAAAATAGCATGATGGATAAGATCGACAGCCCACACTAGGGCGCGTGCGTTGTTAACCCAAATGCACCCAACCCATCATCCATGCCGACGGTGCGGTTGCCCGTGACTGCTGACCGGAAATAGCTGTGGTAGTGGGAAATGACGTCAAGCAGATCCTTTTGCGTGCTCTTTTCTCCATGTGTTTCTGACTGCATAGTATACGAGATCCTTCTTTTCCCCTTCTCCTCATGACCGGCAGGGTAGCAAGGGTAGACGAGAGAGAGAAGGAGGCTGAAAGGAAAGCAAGATGGCGTATCTCTGCCGTCATTTCACATCTCTTTCCGTGTTGAACTTGGTATAAGATTGGCGTATGCGCGCGAGCGAGTGGACCCCCACTTCCACAACGCCTCGTTCCGCAAGCAGTCGTTCGTCCCGCCGCCGAGAACGATAGTCGAAATGATACGCATGATATCGTCTTGGGCCCCGATTGTTGGTGCGATTCAATTATTGCTGCTGTGCGTCCTGAAGATCGACAGGAGCAAAGGCACGGCCAGGCCAGACCCGGCCCACATCGAGGAATGGTTCCACCGCCGGGTCCGCGGGGAACCAACGGCATGCCCATCTGGTGAACCGCCATAACTGTCTAGCATTAGCGGGCAGTGTAAAGCCGAAAGTGCAAGCCATGGCCAAAACCGCGCAAAGGTGATTATTTGGTGGTTGGGTGTCGTGACACTTGAGTCGAAGCAGCACCCCATAGTCAGCCCATGTATATTGCAACTGCTGCGTGGAACGACTTTCGTGTGCAAAAAAAGTTATTTCACTGAACAGACGTTGATCATCACTTATGGCAAAAGAGTCAGTCAATATGAGAAAGCGCTTTTTTTCATGACTTCGCGCGGGTTTGATCATTCATGCGATGAGAGTTATAGTATGAAGTAAGAGGGAAAAACAAAAGAAACAATAGAGAAGCTAGTAATACAGTTCTTGAGAATTTTGTGTGGTTGCTCCCAAATGAAGATATGAACGCCTTGGAACAAAACCAATAGCAAATCCTTCTTGGATTCCATGCGCCCGTCAGTGCTTAACCCAAAATTGCGTGACTCCCAAACCCCGATTTCTTTTCGGCCGTTTATTTTTGGTTTGCTGCTTCTTTTGAAAGACAAACAAGACAAAGCGAAAAATCAAGCCAAAGTCTCGTTCATGCGCTGGATATACAAATGAAAAAAAAAGCAAGATAGAGCTAAACCATGTATGTGCGCAACCCGGGTAATGAGAAGGGGATAAATGGAAATAGGTATAGAATATATGCAAAGAAAAGAAATTTACAAGGAAATATGTTCCACCAAAAATACAGAAGAGAAATGAACAAAGATAAGACAAGTGACTTTAGGGCTTCCATCACTCATCAGGAAGAACAGTGACGTGCGCGGCGTAGTTGGAAGGATCAATATCCAATATCGCTGTCCCATTCCTAATAAGGAAGGTACGATGGGTTGCGCCGCCGGTTGATTTCAACCGCCGAGTGGGTCATCCTCAGACCATGACCCAGCTTTGTCTTTCCCTGTCGGAAGGTCACCCGAAGAGACCGCCAGTCGCACGTGAAGCACGAATATTTTTTGACCCGCGCCCTTGGCCCACATGTAACGCTGGTCTGATGGATATTTGTGATCAAGAGCTTATCTTGACACGAGTTTTGCGCATGGGTACCGACCGACCGTGGTCGTGACTAGCCGCTGCGGGCGTGCTGTTGCAACGCTATTACCCCTCACGACCCTGGAAAGTTCGAATTGGGAATGCCACTCAGTGATCCGAGAATTGAGTGTTTTGGGGGCTGTAGGTCCACCCATAATCCGGGCTGTTTTCGTAGATCATGGCATCGTCCACGCCAAAATCTATGCTGGCGAGCTCCTCGCCAGTGGCGCCGAGGTTGAAGGTGGCTGCCGCGGCGGCAGCAGATGCTGAGTCATGACTAGCCCCGCTGCCTTTGCGGTCTTTGACGCTCAGGCCTTCGAAGATGCCACGCATCTCGCGGAGATCTTGTCTGTTCTGATCCCTCGGAATGGTGGCGCGTTCCTCGATGAATCCGCGGATCTGTGTGATGATGTCCGGCATGCCTTCGTTGTTGGGGAGCCATGAGTGAGAGACGTCAACGCCCCAGGCCTCGCTAAGACCCATTCGCATGCTCGCTGGGTAGATGTACCTAGCAAGAAAAGTTAGATTCTGCGAACTTGAGTATTGGCTTCGGGACTGCTGTGTCTTACCCTTGCGCCTCCACTTTGGCAAACTTGCGCCTGCCCCACATAACGTGTTTCTCATCTCTTGGAAGATGGACGACTCCCATTCCGATCGCGGCGCTAGCTTCAATGACAATGCCAGGTGGGCTATTGGGGTACATCTCGAGCGACTCGAACATCTTGCAAATGTCGTAGGCGATCTTCTGGACCTCAAGACTCGGTTCCTTTTGGAAGACGTTGCAGAGCTGCATCTTGAACATGAGAGCGATGGCCCAGTAGTCGATGAAAACTATGTTCATTGGGAAAAGCTCGTCTCCAAGCATGAAGTGAGGATCGTACGGGTCCACGACGTCGTCAGGGTCGCGAGCCTGAGCGCCGTCGAAGTTCGTGATGTACTTGGAAGCGTCCGTTAGAGAAGGATCGAGTTGCTCGACCCATTCATCGATTCTCTTGTCCAGAGCCATGCACTCCGCCGCGAAAACCTCGTCGCTGATCTGATCCTTTGCCTTTCTCGAGAACAAAGTCGCACAGTCGTTGGCAAATAACCTGCACAAGGACAACCTCTCATCGAACTTGCAACCCACTTCGTGAGGCCTGTCGCGAGTCTGCTGAGTGTAGTAGTCGGTGCAAGCTAGGAACCAATCTCGTCCGAGCACTGTTTCATATCCAGACATGATGCCTCCCATCAAGTCGAAGCGTTGATACCAGGTGATAATCCTGCGGAGTGTTTCGTTTTGCATAATCGTCTGGGGGGTGTACATGGATGTGATGATCTCGTACGCGGCCCTCTGATGGCCAATGAGGTTCACCCAGTCGCCAAGGTATTCCTGCGTGTTTTAGTGAGTAAACGTGATACCAAAAGATAAAACAAGAACAAACCTCGATGGTGGCCAGCTGGAGAATGGTCAGGAGGGTAGCTGGGGTCCGCCTCTGACTTCTCTGCAAGGACAAGCGAAGAAGTTGGACAGATCTGTTGTAGTACGTGAGGAAATCCGAGATCTTGCCATTTGGTCTTGCCAGTGTATGGTGATACGCAGCGAAACCGACGACGGCGTAGAGGAGGTGGTCGTTATGCACGGCAATCTCGAGCAGAGTGGTGCGCATGAAATCAGCCCCGTCATACTTCAAGCAGTAATGGTGGCAGGTAATATTGTTTCGGAACCAGTCGAGATAATAGCGGACGTCTGATGGAAGTTCGGCCCAAGTGCGTTCCATGGGGGACTTGCGCAGGTTTGATCGACTCGACGTCCGGGATGGCACAGGCCTTGGCTGGGCATGGGGAATTGTGGTTGATCCTTCCGTGGATGGAGATGGGCTCTTCCCGTGCGTCAAAGATGGCGTATTGGATGGTTCTCGACTGCGGCGGCTTGCATTCGAAACACTGGCCCGGTGGCTGGATGCGTCGCCGGGCTCATCCTCATCGGGGATCGCGGGTAGCGGCAACTTGCCTTCCGCATCGTCGTCGTCGGCAGACGAATTGCTCTGCGGTGAGGAGCCTTTGGTCTTGCTTCGGCTGGACTTGTTGGTTGCGGCGGGTTCTGGATAGACACACTCTCTGTTGCCTTTGCGGCATCCTGCATAGACGGGCGCAATTAGCAGAGCGCCACAAAACGGGGCGGGAGACGCGTACTTTCACAGATTGGGTGAGTCTCATCACACTGGCGGAACACGCTTGTCAGCCATCTCGGGCACTGGAAAAAAAGCAGTCTCAACGTCCTACCTTGACCCGTCTGTTTCTGCAGGTGTAGCAACCGCTCCGAGTCCTGCGATGTTTCACATGCTCGGCGCCAGGCGCAGGCCGCCGGCGGGCTCTGGACGAGCTCTGGGCGGGGAGCATTGTCCGGCTGGGGTCGTCGAGGTCGGCGTAGTTCTGGCGGAGGTTCTCGGACGAGAGCGTCTGGAAGGGCTGCAGACCGTGGGCGAAGCCGGGCGGAGGGTAGCTGTTTTCCATGGGCATCATCGGGCGCTGGGAATTCATGTTGAAATAAGGCGGTATGCCGGGCATGTTGTTGAAGTGGCCGGCCATGGCGGGTGTGGGGCAGAGTAAGGACTGTGGAGTTGGAGGTAGGACTGTCACGGCGTGACCAGCGGCATCCGGCGAGGCAGGTGAGGGGCAGGCTTGGGCTCTCTGGGACGGAGGGGCTTCTGTGTTGACGCCGTTGGAGATGGTGAGGTGGGAGAAGACGGTTCCTTGCCAGACCCATCCGGCGTTGGAGTAGCGGGACGTAATTATGTACCGGGAAGGCGTGTAGAGCTAAGATTAGTGAGGGCCAGGGACGGACGGGCAATCTGCATTGGTGCGGGCGGGTTGGCACTGCAGCCCTGCCCTGCGGCTTTGGTGACCACGGCCGTAAGCGTCTTGATGGGCGCTCTGATGATGAGCAGCAGCCGTCCGTACTCGTTCCTGAGCAGCGGGCGTGGGCCCTGCACGCGCTGGGAGCCTTGGGTGGATATTGGATATTGTGGTGCAGGGGAGGGCAATTCGGAGAGAGGCCGGGCGTTGCCGTTTCCGCGCGAGAGTGCAAATCCTTGGAGCCGTTCAGCACTCTGGCGTTGACAGCAGCGCCGCCCCGCCTTGCCAGGCTTCGAGAACGGCCCCAGCCCACACCTTCGCCTTTTTCTGCCGTTCTCATGCGTCAACGCCCGGCACCCTGGGCGCGCATCGCCAGCACCTGCGTCTGCTCTGCCCGCCGCCCCCAAGCTGCACTGCACTGCCGTGCCCGCCAGCCCATCGCCGGCGGCGCAGGATCACCACGACGAGCACGCGGGGCCGGCAGGCGGCCGAGCGCAGCGCTGGCACAGACGCGCGCAGGGCCATCCCACCGCGACATGACAGGCCCCTAGCGGCCATGCCGCTGCGCTGGACGGCGGAGGGCGGCGGGCGTGCCCTGACCCGGGCTGCTGGCGTATCGTTGCTCTATCGCCAGCGCCATCAAGTCGAGACAGGCCGCGGATGAAGGGTGCGGTGCTGGACGGCGGCAAATCTGGGAGCGCGGACGGGCTCGCAGCTGGCCCGCGCGCACGTCTTCTGCACCGATTCGGCAGCGAGGCCGCTGCATATGCATAAAAGCCGCCGTCTGGCCGCGAAGAGCAAGTGCCCCGAGGCCACCAGCAATAGCGCGCCAGCGCGCGAGCTTCTGCGCATGGCGGAATCGCAGCTGCTGCCTGCGCGCCCAGCCAGAGCGCGGAGCCGGGCAGCGCAGGCGTGCGGTTGCGCTCTCGGCGGCCGCCCACGCGCTCGAGGTACCGTGGTGCGGTGAGCGGGCATGGACGTTACCTAGGACGGTGCTGGTGTGGTGCTGTGCTGAGGCTTGAGGCCGGTGGATGTGCAGGCAGGGGCTGAGGCAGGGGAGGATCCGCCCAAAGCCAAGACGAACCATGTTTCGACGACTGCTGCTCTCGCTGCCCGGTGATATCATGCCAAAAATCGGGCAATCTCGAATTGCTCGGAGATTCAGTCAATGCAGCGCGGATCTGCAGCATGGAAGGCCTCCTCGCCGCGTGCGCCGCCCGCCCGGCTGCCAGCACGCTGGGGTCACGGTGCTCGACCTCCGCCGGCGGGCTCCCAGGGCCCGCTGGCCGCTGGCTGCTGGCTGCTACTGGGCTGGCGGCGCGGGCTTGGGCCCTGGGAGGCGACGCTTCTGCCGGGCTGCCTGGCGCGGAGAAATTCGTGGAGCCTGCGCGGCTGCCCGCATTCTTCGCTGTCCGCCGTGCAGGCAGCGGCCAAACGCTGTCGCGGATCTTCGTTTCAGCGCCAGATCCATGACGGCTGCACGCAACTGCAGGGCGTGCGCGCTCAAGGCAGGACAGCTGGAGACGCGGGCTCCTTGCTCGCCCACGTGCGGGTGCAGGCTTCTCCCTGCAATTAGCAGCCGACTCGCGCGTGGCCGGAAAATGCCTGGCGCGGGATCCCCTGCGCTCGCCGTTAGCTATATCTGGACTGCTAAAACCAGGGATTGGTATAGGGAACAACCTTAATGCTGCTGACTCGACCAATATTGAATCACCCGGAGATATCGGGAGGCCGGCGCAGGCCTCCAGGCACTGCAGACGCCGCCCAGATCCCCACCACAGATCCACCGCACCCTACGCCTGCCATCACTCCCGCACCACCACGCCGGATCGCAGGGTTCATGGCTCACCACCTCCCACATGGGCCGACAGACTGCCGCTTCCGGCTACTCTTAACGAGTCCTCTCCACCACAATCTGGCAGCCAATACTCGTGCCCGCCTGACCGCGCGCCTGGGACCAGACGCACGCCCGCCCGCTTTCCGCTCCCATCCGCACAGATGCCCTGCATGTGAGTAGGCAAAACGGAAAGAATACGGCGAGACTACGCCCGCTCTCGGTGCCCGTCCCGCCGCACGGTGGCGACCTCGACGACCCCAAGCCTCTGTGCCTCCAGCCGCTTGCCTGAACGGACGCGCGCGCCACGGCCATGAGCCGTCACCTCGCAGCAGCGCGCGCTTCTCGTCATCCAAACCGCTTCATGCGGAAGGAGCCCCTCCACTCCCGCGTCCCCTGCAGCTCCCGCGAGTTTGTCAGCAGGAAGGAGCGCGCGCTGGATGCCATGAAACCTCGAGCGGGACAGACGCCCAAGACGACGAAGACGACGTTGATCCGCCGCCCACCGCTCTTCCCCGATTGCCCGATCACAGCCCGCTGATCAGACTGCCGCTGCCGCACAAGTCGCCAGATTCGCGGCGTCAGCGCTTTCGCAATGCCCCCATAGGCCGCTAGGGCGCCGCCGGCCCGCCTCCTGGATTAATGTGATTGATGGAGCTTTGTTCTTCCCGCTCCCGAGCACAAGCAAGCAAGAAGCAAATGCTCGACAGGGGGGAGTCCGGCCGTCGATTCTCGCTCGTCAGCGGGAACGAGGCGCTGATGCCGGTGCGCCCCTTGCGCCTCCGATCTCCATCGTGCCCCTAAATTTCTCCTTTGCAAACATACACACGACGACTTTTCTTTTCACTCTCGCCAAGCCACGTCCACACCGTTCGGGCTTGATTCTGCCTTCCCCACTGAAGGATCCCCCCGATCATGCCACCGCAATCCCGCCAAGCTCCAGCGCTGCGGCCCTTCGCCGCCGCCGCCCCGACCCTGCTTCTTGATCCCTCTTGGCTCGTGCTGCTCTAAATATTCTCTGCGCTCCATCCAGAAGAAAACGGTGGTCCAAACAAACGTCTATCCCGTCGCACTGACGCCCCGACGGGGAGGCGAGCACGCCTGCACATCATTGACATGCCTCACATCAGAAAGCTGCTCGGCGATTCGTCGCTGGCCCGCGTCGGCTGGGGCAGGCACTGCACAACTGACACACTGCTCCATGCTCGGCGAGATCCTGAACGTAGTATCACCGCTCGGCAAAAGTCCTGAGACTCATCGATGCTTCACGACGTCTTCTGCTGCTGCACGGGGAGATTGCTTTCGCCGCCTTTCTCTCGACCGTCCAACGCTCTCTCAGGAGGGCCGTCGGCCGGCCGGCGCCGTTACTGTCTGTCCGCTCTTAGCTTGCGGGAGCCAAGCCAAGGGGGAACGGTGCGCGCCCGTATGGATGAGCGGGAGCAAGATGATCAATATAAGCCAACTTTATGCGAACGACGTTACGTGTCAAGACGCCTACAACAAGGACATCTAAGCCTCACTCGACGCGGCCATTCATTCCAAAAGCCAAAATGAGATGGACGTTCGTTGTCAAGCATGGTCGGCAAAGTCGGATTTAATATCGAGAGGGCCATCTGTCGGGTTCGGGTTCGGGGGCGGCTTGAGCAGCGAAGGCAGCCAGCCCACTAACTCTATGACTTACTACACACGGTCGGAACAGGAAAGCCAACCGGCACGCGGAGGGGGGACGCCCGTCCGGGGGCATGCAACGGGGAACGGAAATCTAATGTCGCATGGCTTGCCCTGCGCGGTAATGTTGCCCTGATTTATTGATTGCATGTCGTGTGCTCGCCCGGTTTCTCTTGCATTTCAGCGCAATGAAATACGCACCGAGGCGTTTTCACATGCAAAACGGCGCAGGTGGTTCGCTGATGCCCGTGTACACCTTCTGTGCCTGATAACAAGCTCTACGTCTGGCGTTCCGACTAACTCAATGGACACGAAGCCTTGACAGGATTGTTCGCACCAGCCCGAAACTCGGTGCGTGCCGACCTCCCCATATTTGAAGCATCGTCATCTCGACGTCCGGCGTTGGTTGGACTTGGGCACGACGAGCAAATGGGCACCAGGGGCAGCGAGAATGCGGCGGTTATGCTGCCCCCTGGCAGCCCCCCACCCCCTCTTTTTCCGGATCGGGGAAGCAACAGGCCACGCCGCAGACGCGCCACCATGTTGTCATGTGTTGCGCAACGTGAGCTGGCTCTGCAATTCAGGATTGATCATTTTCGCTCCCAGGAACCGGCGTGCCGGTCGTCTCCGCGTCATCCCAATTGTGTGACATGCTGCTGATGACCAACCACGACGTCGCCCGCGCCGTGGCGCGCGCTCCGGCAGCCAGGATGCGGCGACAAAGGTGAAGAAATTGCGAAAACGCATAATCCCATGACACAAAACACGCAAAAGCTTGTACCTACGCGGAGCAGCGCGCTCCGTGATTACCTCTGGCCGTCGCACACTACATCCAAAACGCGCTGGCCGCTGAAGCGCGCGCGTGTGGGCGACGCATGCGGTCGACGGCCAACCACAGCGGGCGTCGCGAGTCGCGGCCAGCAGGAAGTCAAAAAGCGTAGTGCCGCGGCACATCGAAATGGCGCACACTATACGGTTACCGCGTTGGGGCAAGCGTCAGGAACGGGGCCGGCATTGGGCGTGCGGCTGTTGCCGCGTGGGTTGGGTACGTAGATTTTTTTGCTTTCGTTCTTCGTGTGTGGTTGGCAGATGGCCCGCCTTCATGTTGCCGGCCCACGCCCACACGGCAGAGAGACAACAAGGACCAGGGCCATTGACTCCATATGGCGCACCTCCGCTAAATACCGGCGGGCGCCAGCCATCGTGCCTCACCTGGTACTAAAGGCCAGCGAGGCGCAGGCTAACCCGCATGTGCAGCTGTTGCTCCGCGGGCAGCCTCCTGTCTAGACGGCAGCATCCGCGCGGAACGGTCTGTACTAGAAATGCTGCTGCGGGCCCCACCACCACGCTACCTCTTCGGAATCCCACTGGGCTCAAAGCCGAGCTGGCAGAGAAGAAGTGCCGATACCGATGGCTTTCCTGCACTGTTTAAGTCCCCATCCTTCCCGTCAAGCTCGGGCCTCGAGCTATCGGAGATCACCTCCTGCTAGCTGGCCAGGACCCAACGTGCTGCTGCGTACGTAGGAAGCCACTGGTTACACTAGGACGACCGGAGCCCTGACGATCGCCATGACACCGAAACACGACATCCCGAGTTTGGGCGGATCGCCAGGGCCCGTCGCGTTGGTGGAAGGATCGAGCCGATGAGTCGTGATGTCGTTGGTGTGCAGTTCAGCTACCAGATGCGGAAACACTGCAGCTTCATAGCGGCGGAACGCACGCGCTGCACTATGTCAAAAGGAAACACCACAATGGCATTTGCATCATCGACGATGCTCCGACACACCGCAAACCCTGTTGGTGGTCTGCCTTGCTGTCTGATGCCCCGGGCCGGACGTGTATCATCTGCTCCATCCAGCTTGCTTCGTCGCGACTGAGTCGTGCACTCGCAATGACGTTCTTGGCGCAATCCACTAGTCGCAGCCTATCCACTCTGTGGCTTGCGCAGCACGTTTCTCCGGACGCCATCTCCAACCCACGCTCCCTTATCCTTAGCGTCCACTTTGACGTCTTTTTCAGCCTCTTTGCAGCCCAAAACCTTGCCTAGAACCCCCATAGCGCGACCGCCGTTTCTGTTCGCCACGTCGTCTTGCTCTCTGTCACTTCTGGCACCACTTCGCCTCGCTCTCTGAAACAAATTCTCCGAGATGAAGCAACGGAGCCTCTCCGGCACCGCCGCCGCCGCCGCCCACACGCGCTTCGAACCCCAGCCCCGCTGAAAGAGGGCTGAAGAACCCTTCCGGATGCGTCATAACCCCATCGGTGTGGAACGCTCGAGAAGAAAAAGAGGTGTTGCCGCAGGGCCACCCCTTGGCTTTGGTCACACATTCAACGGAGCTGGCCGACACGCAATATCGACTCCCGCGACACAACGCACACTCTAAAAAACGCCCCGCCGACCCTCGTTCTCCGTCGACATCCGTGGCGGTGCATTTACCCGATTAGGCCACTGCGCCCTCTTCGGAGATGGGAGGAAGGGCAACGGGATGTGCCAGCGCAAGCTGACAATCAGAGATCAAAAAAAAGATTTCCCCAAATGATTTGCCCTTTGATGATCCTTCGGGGCATGACTTGCCGCGCGCAGGCGGGTTGTGCACACAGACGTCCCAAGAGCGAAAAAATTAAAGTGCCTGAGGTGTGTAGAATTTCTCTGTGCCCCAGCAAGCAAGAAAGCAGCACGGTGCCCTAAGACAACCCCGACTCGACAATCAATACTCTCCAGGGTCCCATATCCTTCCAGAAGAGGTGCACCCCAGCCCAGCGCGCAATCAAACCTATAGTGCTGCCCGTTAATGCGCTGTGGCTGTGCCGGTTGCCTTTTTAGGCCACAACAGGCGAAAAAGGCCAACATCATACGAGCATCTTTCTTTCTTTTTCAAGCAGCGGTATGCCTTCCACTCCGTTTCCCTAAGATTCGTTTTCGTGTTTGATGCCTGGAAAAGGGCAATAAGGCTGGCAGACGGGGCCGGCAAGGCCGAGACGGGCGCTTCAAAGAAACGCCGAATCCCGTCTCTGGAGTTCGTCTTTCGTAAATCCGAGACATGGGGACCCCTCCCTTCTTGGGAAATAGGGAAATCCATACTTTATTCGATCGAACACGTCACGATATTGGGTTATTGTGTTCGCCGGAAGGTCGGAGATTTTTTTTTTTTGACATTCGTGCCTTACAGCCTCGCATTCAGAAAGGAGGTTGATGTATTATTAGAACAGGCAGCTTTGTTGCTACTGACTAGTGTGACGTGGTCATGAGGTCGATCGTGAGTTGGGCAAATTTCCTAATGAGGAAAGAGTAGGGAGTTGAGGAAACCTTACGGACGTAAAGCTTCTTTGCCACTTTGCTGAGCTCGTGACAGTCGGGCATGTTGAACGCCAGCTGAATGATACGTGGAAGCAGCATTGCTCGGAGGGCTTCGCGGCTGGTTCCGCCATTATTGCTTCAAGCAAAAACGAATGCATCGGGAGCTGAATCATCCGGCGGGAGGCAAATTCCGCCCTTCCACATCAGTAGCGTACAATGCGCGTCCCAATACAGTATTACGTGTAAGTGTGTAGAGAGACTGAATACTTTCACGTGCAGATGAATGCTTCGACTCCCTCCTTTTTGAGGCAACCTTGTTCCATTCCTTCACACTTCAGTTGCCCTCCTGCGAGTTCTAGTAGCTGCAGGTCTAATGTTTGTCTGGGAAATGCTTATTCTCTCAGTCAGCTCAATCGTAGTACAGTGTGTGTGAGGTGTCCTCGTGGAAGTGCGAGGTCAAACCATTGACTTTCCAACGTGATAATTGCCTACCTATCATTCGCGGGGAGACGAGGCAATTATCCAGCCGATATGTTTGAAGACAATGATGGTATTGACTTTCGGATACCCGCTTGAGCTTTGAAATGGTGCTTCCATTCTCCCTTGCAATGCCCTCCGGAAACCACGACGTGCATCATTCCGATACGAGTGATTGTATCTGCTAGAAATCCCATCTATGGCGGGTAAGGATAACTCTGTCGACATAGCCTATGGCTTGTACCGTCTCCAGAATAGCCTGCAGCTGAAACCAGCCGTGATGACCCTCGACAAACATAGTATCATGGGATGTTGGAGCATTCATCCCGATGCGAGTGTCTGGTGTTCCCGGGGACAAGGCTACCCGGACGAATCGTGCGTCTCCCCATAGGAGTTCTGATCTCTGTCTCTGGAAATACCGTCCGCCCCTGATCATAAGCTGTACTACCTCTCTGTGCATGAAGTCTGGGTCATGTCTCAACTTGCCGGCTGCTATTTTTGGACCCGAAATTATCAAATCAACCATTCTGATATCACCACTGAGCGTATTGGTTGCGACAAGAAAAAATGTATTCTTCCGGGTACCAGAAGCTGGAAAGCTTCACACCCCCCTTTTGCCTGCTCCGTTGCAATTACCCGCGGACCTACGAAGCCCCCATTCGCACACTCCTCCTGAGCTGTCTCGGACCTTAGACATCCGACGGCAGAACAGAAAAGAAAATTCATCAAATCATCCGCAGGAGAGAAATCGGAACAACTGGAGAAAAGGGAAAGAGAAAAACTCGTACGAATCGACTTCCGCGAAGATAGTGACCAGAATAGAAACAAGAAAAAAAACCAGCCGTTATGATAATAGCGGCGATGATATGGTAATGGAAAAGCACCCCCCTCCTGGATGTCAATAATGCGCCAACGCCGAGGTAATCGCCATGACTTGAAAAAAATAGAACCATTAAGACCCGAACCCCGCTGTGCGCTGTGCTTTCCCTTGATCCATAAATAAAACGAGTGTCTCTTTCAAACATTGAAAACAATATGCCAGTAGCGCCGTGCTGGAAAGATGATAAACGAGAGCGTACGGATGACTAAATAAACATTGCCAATCCGTTGCGAAGGTTTATGCTGAACACGCCTGCAGCACTTTGCCGTTCGCCCCCAAAAAACAAGATCAAGAAATATAGGAATCTTCAGGCTTAAAAAACCAATAAATATTGACACTTCCATGTCTCAATGGAGTGTCACTCATGGAAAAAACGTTACGCATCTCGCCACAATGCCGGGTTTTCTGCCGTCGACGTATCTACCGGGTCCTCCAGAATGCTTTTCAGCGAAGAGAGACATTGGACGGAGAAGTCAACAAAGCCAGCAATCATCATGCAACCGCCGGCATGGTCGGAGTGGCGGGCATTTCGGGCGTGGCAGGAGCAGTGGGTCGCTTTTCGTGCTCCTCTACCCCCTGACCTCTGCAGAGTGGGCAGGAGTTACGTCCGGTTGTGAGCCACTAATTATGACGTCAGTGTCGAGCCACCATGTATGTAGAGTGCTGCACTTACCTGATCGATGCACTCCCGGTGGAAAAGATGCCCGCATTTGATCAACTTGCGGGCTTCTTCATCTGCCTGATATTCGCTTAGGCAAACGAGGCAGCGCTGATCAGACCCGATGGCAATAGTCTCTTCACCCTCGACAGCAGCGGCAACAAGATTCCCAGATTCTCCATCGACCTGAGAGGCTTCCCGAACCACATACAGACCGCCCGCAGATGAAACGTCCGACTCGCTCGCGACTGGTGGTTTAGCAGGACCCAGGAGGGTTGAGAGCAGCATCATATCTTCGTACGTGGGGGTATCTGTGAACAGACTGGGAGTAGTGAGAATGGGATGATTTTCCGGGTAGCTTCCGCCAAGGACGTAGATAATCCAACTGCGAGGTCCTTCACCAGGAGCATGGTCAGGTTCAACGACACCGTTCCGCCGAGCGGAGCCAGCACCAAACCTAGTGTGATCAGACTCGCTCAGTCGACGCTGCCTAGCCGTTCTCAATTGATGAAGAGACCGTGGCTCTTCAGCGGGAGATTCAAGGCCAGAGTTCGTTCTTGCAGGAGTCCTCACGAAACTTCCACGGCGAGAAGACTCCGCAGATGGCAGTGCCGACGCATCTGAAGGTAGCGTAAAAGTTGGGGTAGTCGTTCCAGACGAGAAAGCAGAGAGACCGGCGGGAGTAGATGGTGGAGGCCGAGGGCCAACATTGGTATCAGAGAGAGTTGAAAACGGCCTGGGACGCTCTGATGGCGAAGTCCGCTGGTGACGCTGGTTGTCATATGCTGAAGGGAACGTATTTATGCCTCCCATTGAAGCACGCCGGCGGTGACTAAACCTAGTTCCATTCTGAGGCTGTCGCAAGATTCCGTCAATGCTGGGTTCCGTCCCTGAAGCAACCGGAGTGGGAAAGCTAGAAAGAGCATCTAAAAATGGGGGGATATTGTCGTCATGTTGTGCGGTTCCGGTAGTATTAGGATTGATGGAGCGAATGCCAACTATTATGATGGGGACCATGCGGCTCTCCGAACCATCCTCATCGACGCGCTGCGCACTGGATGCATCGTCTGAGCCATCTGAGCTACCCGGGGGCCTAGTTGCAGCGTTTTCACGTCTTGTCCCAGTCGAAGAGCCAAATCTGAACATGCGGAAGAAATTCAGCGGAGCAGGCGGGCCGGGCTCATCCGCATCCACATCCATACCCGCTGTGTGGCCGCGGAGAGCAGATGCTATCCTGCCATTCTGCAAAGACTGGAGGAAACCATCAAACGTGCCATCTTCGTCACCACCCACGAAGTTACGAGCCTCGGCACCGGCTCGGTGATCCTCGCCCATGAGCGTGGCGGCCGTGGCGGCCGCAGCAACCGACAAAAGGCGAGACAGCATGGCAGCATTATCTTCGCCCTGGTTCAGCGGTGATCTTCTCCGGCGCAGCGAGTTTCTCACATTCCTCGCACTTCTCTCGGGAACCACGCTACCAGCAACACGATCAAGGATGTTGTTCGACCGTTGCAAGGCCGTCTGTCGTTCGGCTTCAGCATCTTCGTCTCGTGCCTGAACAGTTGGCCCCGGCGGTAAGGACTCTGTTTCGACTGGTTCGGTAGTAATATCATCGAAATTAAGAGCACCGGCCAGCTCTGGCATCTGCAGGCGAGGCAGAGGCGAGCTAGGCGGGTCCGGCGAGGCAGATGAGACCTGAGCGGGCGGCCAGAAGGGCGAGGAGAAGCGGTGAGGATTCGTACGTGGCGGACGGTCGCGCGAGCGAGAGGACGAACGTGGCCGGCTGAGGATGCTTGATATTGAGGAGTGTGCGCGACTCAGCCTGGAGCGGCGGCGAAAGACGGCTTGGGGCGAGGCAGACGGGCCAGCATCTGAGCGATCGGAGCGGAGGCGGCTGAAGGAGAGGAAGCTGTGTGCGGAGGAGCGAGAGGTGGGCTGCGACTCGGGCGTCGAGGGGTCGTCGAGGGCGCGGGAGATATGGGGCGGTGTCGGTGAGGGCTGAGTGCTCCGCCGCCGCTCGGCCGGAGAGGACGCGCCGCGCGAGCTGCTCTGACCCATGGTGGCGTGGGAGAGGCGGAGGCCCGGACTGGGTGAGCGGGCGAAGAATAGGTGGTGTGGAGGGGGAGGGACGGGGTGGTGGCCGGAAACGAGGGCGAGGCTCGTGGAGAGACGAGCATGCGGCGGCAGCGGTGATGACTGGCTCGGTGCGTGGCTGGCCACCACTTTAGACAAGTTTGGTGGGGAACGGCACCTCAGCAAACCGCAAGCGTGGCCGCGGCCCGCGCTCAGCCGGTGAGATGAGTGACGACTGTTCGCTGTGCTGTCTGGCCAAGGCGGCCTCTCCGCCGCTCATCTCCACCACCCCAGCAGTCTGCTCTTGCGCCTTGCTGCTTGCGATGCCTCCTGCGTCCCCATTCGCCGACCCGCGCAAGAGGACCCCGCGCAGCCAGAGCCTGCGCTCGAGCCTGCATCGCCAGATCCGGAAGCGCAAGCGTGACAGCGACGATGAAGGCGACGCGCACGAAGCAGAGGCTTCCGACGACGAAAGCTTTGCCGCTGGAACCGACGCCGCCTCGATGAGACCAACCTCGTCCGCAATCACTACTCTGTCCGCCGCCAAAGCCCACCAGTTTCGCGTCGCCGGCCACGATCCCGACCGCCCGCTGCCATCGCCTCCGTTCCCTCATGCGCCCGCCACTTCGCGCAGCGAGAAGAAGTTCACGCCTTCCCAGCTCCAGAGAGAATTGGCCTCCCTCAAGCCGCCGCTCTACATCCCGACCCTTTCATCAGCTGCGCGGCTCCCCCAGTCCTCGTCCCACGAAGGGAACCACTTGCGCAAACATGTTATCCAGCAAACAATGGAGGTCTTGCACTATTGTTTGTTGCGCGGGGACTACCAGCGGGCAGGCCATGCGTGGAAGCTGATAATGAGTCTCGGCCGCGGTAGCACGAAAATCGACGAGAGGGCGCATTCGAGATGGGGCATTGCAGCAGAATTGCATCTACACGCGAAACCGAGTGTCGATACGTCAGGTGCGCAACTGTCAAAAGTAGATGATGCAATGTTTTCGGAAGAAGGCTTCAAGGCCGCCCGGATGTATTACGAAAGACTCATCCTCGAACATCCCTACCAACAGAGCCACCCCAGGGCCACCAGCGCCCTGACATTCTACCCAGCAATGTTTAGTTTGTGGATTTACGAGGTATCCCAGGCTTCACGCACTGCTCTGGCTGCCGCTGAAAACACTGACTCGCCTGAGAACGAGGGTGGCTCTGAAGACGTATCAGATTCCGAAGATTCCCCAAATAGGCATGTCTCAAGGCGCGAAGCCCGCATTTTGGCTGCCAGGACTGATGAGCTCCGCCGTGCTCGGGAAATCGCGGCCCGGCTCGACGATCTGCTGTCTTCTCCCCACTACGACAAACGCCCAGATCTTCTGCATCTACGTGGCATGATCGCTGTTTGGGTTGGCGACCTCGTGACGCAGGTTCACCAATCAGAAAGGATTATTGATGGCGAAACTGTGTCCGAAGAAGTCTCTGAGAGAGACGATGCAGAGAGAGCTGAGCAGTTATCAAAAGCCAAGGATCTTTTTCAACGCGCAAAAGCCCACGGCGGTCGTCTTAGTGAAGGCGCAACACAAATCCTGGACGCTGTCGACGATTGAACCGCAGCTGTACTGAATGGTGTTGACTAAAAAAAGGAAGAGAAAATAAACAAGACGAGGGGCATCATCGGAATGAGCAAGGCTCATGAACGCGTCCTTTCCCGACTGCTGACCATTCTGGAGACTAATATTTGATCCAGTCATAGAAGATGCGGATTACCATGTTGGTGCCACAGACGCCCAGCGCTGAGAACGAACCATATTTGAGCAATCCAGAAGATCGATACTGAGACTATTGGAGTCAATATATTCGTCAGTAAGTTGACGGATGTTGACCTCAGCAAGCAAAATCCTACACGAAGACTGGCGAAAATCTATTCCCGCTCCGTTGAATCCAGTGATACGACATCGAGCGGCAAGACTGCCGAGAGATGCAATGGCCCCAAAAGCCGACTGCGTTAGCGCGAATGTCGCTGGCCAGGTTACGGAAGCGTTTGGTCCGTCGTTACGTGTGTGGAACACATGGACACTTCCGCCTCTTGAGTCGTTGGATGTGGGTGGCTGGTGCCTATCTCTGATAGTGAAACATGACCTGTCAGCGTACATGCTTTTGCGACATTCCTTTCAGCTATCAACGTGAGACGGCACAGGAAACAGGATCAAAGCGGGCTTGTTCCGTACTTGCATGAGGACACCCTGCCATGAAACAGAGCAACTGACCAATGTAGCTGAAGAGCGTTTCAGACAATTATCCACTACTTTCAGCTACTCGTCCAAGCTGTATAGATAGCACCAGGCTTACGTTCTGCGGGAATTTTGTAGTGTAGATGCATATGAAAACTCCCGTTTTCCAAAAATGCCGTGGGCAGTGGATACTAATGGTACTTTGCTCTTTCATTCAGGTGTTGACGTATCATTTCTTATAGGTGCCAACTAGAATAAAATCCCATAGAACATTCGTTGCTATGCATTCATAATGTTGTCAAGTTCAAAGTTGAAGCATTTAACGGGCACAAAGCGGCGGCGTTGGCGCACTTGCATCCATTCCGGTTATATGCATCAAGCTATGCATAGTTCCGCTGCCACCCGCCTAGAGACGCATTTTGCAAACGCCGTAAGCGGAAACTGTAGATGGCAAATGGATGACGGAATGCGGCGAGTTGACTTGGTGCCTTAGGCATGCGGGCGTGCGGCACGCCGCTCGTGCACGTACCACATCGGAGCGGGCGCTGAATTTCCGCCCGGCCTGTAAACAAACAGGATAGGATGTCGCGAACCGCGACACGCTCCGCCTCACCTCGCCGCTCTACTAACCACCAGGCGCCTATCTAACCTGCCATACTCTCCGCCTGGATTCCTCTTCTTCCTCTCACTTTTTGGCGGCTCTCCTGGTTGAAGTGAGGCCGACAGTACATCCGCGCCGTTGCGCCGCTCTGTTAGGCGCTCTTTGCGACCGCTCCAGTTCTTCTTTTCTTTCTTTTCCTTGCAGATACCCCTTCCGATACCTTCGCAATGTCGTCCGACGAGGAATCGGCCTTCGAAATCTCCGATGGCTCCGACTTCGAGGTGCCCAAGAAGGCAGCCGCAAAACCCGCGCCCAAGAAGCCCGCCGCCCCGAAACGCGCGCCGAAGAAGAAGGAACCTCTACAACCGGTACACAACGACAGTTTCGTCCGTGACGACGACGATACCATCATGAGCGATACCTCACCTGTGGTGGCGAAGGCATCCAAGGCCGCGGCAGGCAGCGCGACCGACAAGTACCAGCGACTCACCCAGCTGGAGCACATCATCAAGCGTCCGGACACCTACATTGGCTCTGTAGAGCGCGACCAGAAGCACATGTGGGTTTTCAACTCCACTACCGAGTCCATGGAAATGCGCGAAGTGAGCTTCGTGCCCGGTCTGTACAAGATCTTCGACGAGATCTTGGTCAACGCCGCCGACAACAAGCAGAACGATAAGAACATGAACGAAATGAGGGTCAAGATTGACCGCGTCACCGGAGAAATCAGCGTGAGGAACAACGGCAAGGGTATTCCTATCGAGATTCACAGCGTATGTACTCCGGAACCGAGCTATCTGATATATTACTGACAGCCTTTGCAGAAGGAAGGCATCTACATCCCGGAGCTAATTTTTGGTCACCTTCTTACCTCCTCTAACTACGATGATAACCAGCAAAAGGTTACTGGTGGCCGCAACGGTTACGGTGCAAAGCTGTGCAACATTTTCAGTACTGAGTTCTCCCTGGAAACCGTCGACTCTCGCGTGGGAAAGAAGTACAAACAAACCTGGACCGACAACATGGCAAAGTGTGGCAAGGCAAAGATTACGTCACACAAGAGCGACGATTACACCATGGTCAGCTTCAAGCCCGACTATGCAAAGTTTGGCATGGATGGCATCGACGATGACTTCGAGGCTCTCGCGAAGCGCCGCGTCTACGATCTTGCAGGCACATGTAAAGGTGTGAAGGTGTACCTCAACGGCGAGCGCATCAAGATCAAGAACTTCAAGGACTACATGAAGATGTACACCAAAGCCATCAAATCCGAACAAGTTGCTAGCGGGGCCAGCGGAGAGGTGGAAAAGGAAGTAATCCTTACGGACAACCCGGACGAACGCTGGGAGATTGGATTCGCGGTGTCCGATGGCTCGTTCCAGCAGGTTTCTTTTGTGAACTCCATCGCAACGACATCCGGCGGCTCGCACGTTGGCTACATTGCCGACCAAATCGTCACCAAACTGACGGATATCATTAAAAAGAAGAACAAGGGTGGTTTCCAGCTGAAACCGCAGCATCTCAAGAATCACATTTTCCTCTTCGTTAACTGTCAGATTGTCAACCCCGCATTCACCTCGCAGACGAAGGAGCAAATGACCACCAAGGTCAGCCAGTTTGGAAGCAAGTGCACCGTTTCCGATAATTTCCTAAAGGCCATTGCCAAGACGGACGTTGTTACCAACATTCTGCACTTTGCTCAGCAAAAGGCCGACCAAGTTCTGAAGAAGTCTGATGGCTCTAAACGAATGCGTATGAACCACTCGAAACTCACGGATGCCAACAAGGCCGGCACCAAGGATGGCTACAAGTGCACCTTGATTCTGACGGAAGGTGACTCGGCTAGTCTGCTCGCTCTGACTGGACGTGCCACAGTCGACCCGGATCTTTTCGGCGTTTTCCCATTGCGAGGAAAGATGCTCAACGTTCGTGACGCCTCTATCGACCAGATTTCTAAGAACCAGGAGATCCAAAATATCAAGAAGTTCATCGGACTGCAGCACAAGAAGGAATATACGGATACCAAGAGCCTTCGGTACGGTCACATCATGATCATGACCGATCAGGATCACGATGGCAGTCATATCAAGGGCCTCCTCATCAACTTCTTGCAAGTCCAGTTTCCTAGTCTGCTCAAGATCGAGGGTTTCCTGCTAGAGTTCATCACACCAATTGTGAAGGTTTGGAAGGGTGACCCCAAGCATCCGAAGCAGCTCAAGTCATTCTTCACCATGCCTGAGTACGAGGAGTGGAAGAAGGACCCTACTCACCAAAAGGGTTGGGACCACAAGTACTACAAGGGTCTGGGTACCAGCAAGCCTGAAGATGCTGTTGAGTACTTCCAGGACCTGGATAAACACTTGAAGGAGTTCCATACGATGAAGGATCAGGAGGCGGAGCTTATCGACCTTGCTTTCTCCAAGAAGAAAGCCGATGCGCGTAAGGAATGGCTTCGCAACTTCGTTCCGGGTACTTACCTGGACATGTCGGCCCCAAAGATCTCATACGAAGACTTCGTCAATAAGGAGCTCATCCTGTTCAGTATGGTTGACAACTTGCGTTCAATTCCCTCTGTAATCGATGGTTTCAAGCCAGGTCAACGCAAGGTGCTCTACACTTGCTTCAAGAGGAACCTGAAAAAGGACATCAAGGTCAACGAACTTGCCGGCTTCGTTGGAGGTCTAACCAACTACGCCTACGGTGATGCCTCGCTTCAGCAGACGATTGTTGGCCTGGCGCAGAACTTCGTCGGCTCCAATAACATCAATCTCCTCGAGCCCAGCGGTAACTTTGGTTCTCGTATTCAGGGCGGTAGCGATGCTGCCAGTGCTCGTTACATTTACACGCGGCTTTCTCCGCTTGCACGTAAAGTCTTCCACGTTGCGGATGAGGCGCTCCTCGAGCACGATCAAGATGATGGCAAGCCAATCGAGCCAACCATGTACGTTCCTGTCCTTCCGATGATCCTCGTCAACGGCGCGGACGGTATTGGCACTGGTTGGAGCTCCTCGATTCCCAACTATAACCCGAAAGAGATCGTCGAGAACTTGAAGCGCAGGATGGCTGGCGGCTCGAAGGATGACATGGTTCGCATGATGCCCTGGTTCAAGAACTGGGATGGTACTATCGAAGACATGGGTGGTGACCGCTACAAGTTCACCGGCAAGATCTTGCAGACAGGAGATCTTGAGGTAGAGATTTCAGAGTTGCCCATTCGCGTCTGGACCCAAGACTTCAAAGACAAGCTTGAAGAGATCATCAAGGGCGAGAAGACAACCTCTTTCATCAAGGATTACAATGAATATCACACCTTGACCAAGGTCCGCTTCGTAATCAAGATGTCCGATGCCAAGGCAATGGCGACGGCTCTTGAAATGGGCCTCGAGGAGCGCTTCAAGCTGTACAAGTCCATGGCAACTTCCAACCTTGTCGCCTTCGACGCTCAGGGCCGCATCCATAAGTATGCTACCGAACTGGATATCCTGGAGGAGTTCTACATTCTTCGACTTAAGTACTATGAGAAGCGGAAGCAGAGCCTGCTTGACGAGATGAACAGGGAGTTGGAAAAGCTGAGTAACCAATCTCGGTTCATCAAAATGATCATCGATGGCAAGCTTACGGTATCGAAGAAGAAGAAGGCTGTCTTGGTCACGGAACTCAAGAAGCTGGGTTTTAAGCCCATCCCAAAGAATGAAGCGAAGAAGCAGGGCGAGGAGGAAGAGTTCTTGGAGGAGGACGAGGACACCGATGAACCAGGCGCCAACGACTATGATTACCTGCTCGGTATGGCTATCTGGTCGCTCACTCAGGAGCGCGTCGAGAAACTTCTCAAGCAAATTGGCGATAAGGAGGTGGAGATTGACATTCTCCTCCAGAAATCACCCAAGGATCTCTGGTCGGAAGATCTCGACGCTTTTGTCGAGGAGTACGAAAACGTGCTCGCCTTCGAGGCAAATGAGGCGAAGAAGGGCCGCGGCAAGGGCCGTCGCGCTTCAGCTAAGCTACGCATCGGTGCCGGCGGTAAGGGTGGTAAGAAGCGTAAGGCGGATGACAGCGATGCCGAAAGCGATGAAGACTTCGCGATCAGCAAACCCAAGAAGAAGGCTGCGCAGAAGCCAAAGCAGAGCGGTCTGTTGGCAAGCTACGCAGCCAAGTACGATGACAGTGTCTTGACCAAAGGAAAAGACAAGGAGAAGGAAAAGGCTGCTGCAAGACCTGCTGAGACCAAGTCAAAGGCAGCACTGCCTAAGTCCAACCTCCTCACAAGCTATCTGTCAAAGCACGGCAAAGCGACTGAGAAGGATGACTCAGACTCAGTCATGGAGATGGATGATGTCCCAAGTGTTGTAGACGGGGACAAATCGGATGCGACAGAAACTGTAAGTTCCGGAGAATCTCAACCCCTCACAGCTGAAAGCATATACTGACCGACCTACAGGCTGCTACGGCCGCAGCCAAGAGCAAAACTAAGGCTCCCAACGGCACCAAGGCTACGTCCAAGGCTAAGAAGGCGTCTGACTTTGATGAAGATAGCGATGAAGTCTTTGAGGATGCCTCCTCAAAACCTGCAGCTAAGACTACTAAGGCTGCTGCCAAGTCCAAGAAGACTGTGGTCAGTGATGAGAGTGACGACCTTCTATCAGATGCTCCTGCGAAGCCTGCGGCTAAAGCTACGAAGCCTGCCGCGAAGTCCAAGAAGGCTGTCGTTAGTGATGAGAGCGACGACGAAGATGTCTTCGTGGAGGTCGCAAAGGAGACGAAGGCAGAGACAACACGCAAACCTCGCGCTGCTGCTGCCAAGAAGAAGGCGACCTATGTCCTCTCGGATTCAGAAAGCGACGAGGAAATGGCAGACGACGGTCTCGGCGATGTCAGCAGCTTGGTCAAGGGCATCAACGGTCCGTCCGAGGCTTCTGGCCGACAGCTCTTCTCGGCTTCGAAGTCGCGGGCCAAGGGCGCTGGACTCTCTACAGTTGCAGTTGGCAGGACCAGGCCGTCCCTTGAAGATTCGGACCACGAGGAGTCTCAGACAGACTATACGATGCTTGCGCCCCAGCCTTCTCCGCAGAGACAGATTCCACGCACTGCCAACGACACTAGGCTGTCGGACGACAGCGATGTCGACATGGAGGATCACCCGCCGGCGAAGGCTGCAGCGAAGCCACGCGCCAGACCTGCGGCAAGCAAGACTACGGCAGCAAAGACGAAGGCTAGCGCATCGAAGGCCGCATCGAAGGCTCCCGAGAAGGCTCTTGAGAAGCCCAAGGCGCTGAGTCCGGCTGCGAAGGCCTACGCTAGGGGACGTCCAGCTCGTGCGGCGGCGGCGAAGAAGTATGTCGTCGAGGACGACGACGATGAGGACGAAGACGATGAGGACGAAGACGAGGACGAGGACGCCTCGGAGGCCAGCGAGGCTAGTGAGGACGACTTTGATGAGGATAGCGAGTAGGCGGGCAGCACTTGTTACGCTTTCTGGAAGATGGTTATGGGGTTATTTGCTTGGAGTTCAGGTCTCTGGGAATACAGAGCAGGCTGGCGTTGCTGGGGAAATGAGAACACGACAGGCAGCCATGGTCGGCCAAGTCAGATTCAGTTCCAGTGAAGTTGCTTTCTTTTCAGCTCTTTCTAGCTCAGTAGCAATCATGGTTTAAGTGAGAAGAACAGAACATACTGAAGTAGTTGCGTGACGGTGATGTCCAGACTATTCTCTGAACAAATGCTACATTTGGTAGGCACAGGTTACCGAGGATTGCGGAGTTAAGGTCGGGCCGGGTTCGGCGCATGATCGGATTGTTAGCCCTAGTGCAGTGCGGGAGATGCCGCTCGCGGGTTTGTACAGTGTGCTGCTGCTCCATCACCATCACCATCTGCTGCACTCTGCCCTTGTGCGGACCGCCCCGACCGCTGCCGTCATCCGTTCCAATTGCGCCACCTCTTTTCTTCAGCTGATCCTTTTTTTCCTGACGCGCTGATTGCACAACCCCGCCTGCGAACCCCGTCCACCCTGCAGTTCGGCTTGGGGCGTCGGTCAGCAGTGAAGCCAGCTTTCCACGGCAGCTTGTGTGTTTGAGCTTGGTCTACCAGCCTTTCAAGATTACAGCGCATTATGGCGCGAACCCGCAGTGTCTCGCCTCCGGGCGACATCCCATTCGGCCATTCTGCGACCTCCCCTCCTCCGCTCCCGTTGTCGAAGCGCGACAAACGCCGCACCATGCTTTCGGAAAAGCTCAACGATATGTTCGCCTCCTTCTCCGAGAATCGCGATCAGCACTATCGCGCCCAGATTCAGGCTGTGCAAACCGACATGGCCCTGATTATGCGCGCCGACCCATACCAGAATAAGCCGTTGGACGAGACAGGCGATGAGGTAGCCGAGGCCATCCAAGGCACGACTGGTGCTCAGCCGCCGCAGCCAGGGACCGCCACAGGCGATTACATTGCTCAGGTCGGGCGCTTCTACAGCAAATTTGTGAACGAGGCGAATGACGCCTTGGAGACCCGAGATATTGCTCTTACAATGCTCTTTGTAGGCTAATCCTCGCATGCCACCCACGACACCTGCTGACAAGCCGCGCAGAACAAGTACCAGGCTAGCATGCGCGAGCTCGAGCAATCGCATCAGTACAAAGTTAGACTCGCTCAGGAGGAACACCGGCATCTCGCCAACACACTTCGGGAGCGACTGGTGGCCAGCGTGAAGCAGCGGCAATCGCGGCTGTTAAAGGAAAAGGAACAACTGGATATTGCTGACAGCAATGCTCTGCTTCTGCACCCAAACCAGTTCAGCATTACAAACCCAGCCTCCCCCGGCGGTCCTGCCAGCAACCGGAAGACTCGTCATACTCGCCATCGTGTCGGTGATCCAGACGAGATGGTTGGCACTGCCATGGCAACTGAGAAGTCGCGCAAGCGGAAGGCCGCTTTCGAAGACGCCGACAGCGGCTCGCCGGGTCCCTCGGGGCGCAATCCTGATTTGGGCTTCGCATCGCCCTTCCGCGACGCAAAGGCGAAGACTATGCACACGCAGTTCGAGGCTCCGGCCTACTCGATCGATCGTCTATTCACGGACAAGGAGCTTGCCATGACGATGAACACGGCCGCTGTTGCTACCACGCACTTCTTCAATAAGCTCAGAGTCCAGGAGCAGAACAACCACAATGGCGCAGCCAACGGTACCAACGGCGCTCACAATGGCGGTGTTGACGGTGGTGATGATTCAGGCACTGCCACCGCGAACGAGGGCGAGGTTGAAGGCGATGAAGACGGCGCAACTCCCGCCGCCCCGGAGATGGAGCGCACCCAGTCGCACCATGCGACTCGTGGCTCGACGCGGAACAATCCCCTCGCAGACCTCGCCCTCGCCGCCGAGCGTACCGGCGCTCTTCCGTTCTCGAGCGTGGCTCCAGTCATCCTCCCAGCAAACGTGGGCAGCAAGGCCAACGCCTCGGCACCGACTCCTCCAGGCCTGACGAACGCGGAGGTCGATAACGATTTCGTTATCATGGCATGTCCAACGGACGGCACCGACGATATCAACGAGAAGCTCCTCCACACCGCTTGCGGCCCGCTTCAGGCCAGAGAATACCAGTACCAGCCGAGCAATATGCGGCATGAGCATAACGGAAATGGAATTCACAGCCTCGCGCCGCAGATGGATTTCAGCGGCGTGTCGATAAGCGCTGCGAACAGCGACAGCGGCATGGGCGGTGTGCCCATGAGCAGGCATGGGAACGGCAGCTCGATAGGCGGCGTTGGCATGAGGCGGACCGGTAGCGGGATGGGGAGAGGCAAAGGACGGGCGGCGTAATTTCCTGCTGCCTTCCTTTTTGCCCTCATCCAGCGTTTCTTGATACCCGGTGACGGCGGCTGTTGCATTTTCGATCTGCGTTATGGAGTTTGTGAGGCAAGGATTTGGCGCTTGGTGTGCATATAAAGTGGAAAGTGGTCTCTTTGTCTTTGCGCAGGCAACTCTTCACTTTTCATGGATGCGGGTCTTTCTCTATCCGAAGCTCTTCTTCAAGAGGCTTCCTGCGTTATCTCATTGTTAGTATTCGAGAAAGCATTCCAGGTACGGAATAACAAGGAAGGTCCGTTTTTCCGATTTTCTTAAAGTGTTGTGTTTATTGTTTGTCCGTCAAATTACTCTTCCCGGATCCGAGAAGTGGATCTTGATTTATTTCCTTTTCGGGCAAGTCGCGTTCGGTAATGAAACCTACCACTAGGCATGCAGGGCTCCAACGGATATTTTGTCTTTGTCATGCTTGTTGTATTCCAAAACTAGAGGAGTCTCAGGCAATCCTGTGGGAACTCGTCAGACACTGAATTGATATACGGCGCAAAAGCCGTACTCCTGGAGCGCAACATTCATCGAACTAAGAGAGTATAGTAACGACGACGCATGGGGATGGGATGTATTCACACGGATACGGTTGTTCAGACAGATCAGTGACATTTGCGTCCTGAAGATCGATTCTATTCCCCATGACGGCTCCTCACGGTATAATGTCTACAGCGGACGATTCACTCGAAGCTGAGTGTCAAAAGTCACTTGAAAGACTAAAAGAAAAGAGACAAATTTACCGCATCAGGAGATTTGACGCACTGTGACGCAAGATTATATAGCTTATAGCCTATGCACACGTACACTCCGCATCGACACATTAACTTGACACCGCCACAACTCTATCCCGAGTCAAGAAGCTACAGATACTCGAATCTGAACCCGGTACAACTGACATCTCACTCCCACACATCCTTTCCGATCCGGACCCGAACCACGCACAGCCCCCCCCCCCCCCCGACCGAAAATGGCAAGACCCACCCTACCGCCCGACCGCCTAGCCAAATTCACCGCCGCCATGCACCACGTCTACCAGCTCCCCCTCCCCAACGCCGCCACCACCACTCCCTCCTCCCCGCAAGAACAACAACCGCCCTGGACCCCTCCCCCCTGCGCCGCCGGCCACCGCGGCCGCTACCTCTGGACCGACGCCTTCGCCGTGCTCAACCTCGTCACCCTCCACGCCGCCGCCCTCGCCCGCGCCGTCCACGCCGTCCTCGGCCGCACGCGCGACGGCACGCGGCGCCTGCCGCGCGCCACCGCCGCCGATCCGCTCGCCGGGGGGCACGCATCGGGAAGCAGGACGACGAGGGCGCGCCCGACGGCGACGGCCAGTACCACCATTACCTGACGCTGTGGATGTACGCGCTGAGCCGGCTGGGCGCCGTGGCGGGCGGGGAGGAGGGGAGGGCGTGGAGCGAGCGGGCGGTGCGGCTGATGCGGGCGGTGCATCCGGCGTTCGTGTACGATCGGGAGGGCGCGCGGCCGCGGATGTGGTGGAAGTTTCGGGTGGGGTTGGACGGGCCGTTGGTCAGGAGCGAGGGGAACCTGGATCCGGTGGATGGGTTGGTGGTGTGTAGGGTGTTGGGGGAGGAGATGGCGGATTATGAGCGGATCGTGCGGGCGAAGTGGGAGGGGTATGGGAGCGATGATGCGCTGGATTTGGGCATGACGCTGTGAACGGCGCATCGGTATGCGGGGTGCGAGGAGTGGGCGGCGGGGTTGGTGAGGAGGGCGGAGAGGGATTTGAGGAGGCTTGTTGAGGTGGGCCATTTCAAGAGGGATGTGAGGAGGAGGCTGGCGTTTCGAGAGTTTGGGACTGTGCTGGGGATTCGCTGCGCTCTGGCTCATGAGCCCTGGTGGGAGCAGCAGGCCGAAGAGATCATGAAGACGTGGGAAGATGCTGGGGTTGTGCCGGTCCCCCGAGAGACTGTACGAACCTGAACGCTTCCCCGGATCTGGTGCCGATCACGTTGGTCATGTATGCGGCTGCGTTGGAGCCGGGAGGTGAGTAGATCTGCTTTTGACTTGCGTGAGAGATGTGCTGAACTTATTCTAGCTTTCAAGAAAGATTGGTTTGAGAGCGCTACACCAGTTTGAAAGATTGGAGATGAAGTTCATGGTACTGTTAAATGGAATAGCGAGCCTGTCTTATCACGCGATCCTTTGGTCAGACTGGAAATGATATGGAGGCTCAAGTGTTGAGGTCTTCTTCACTCCGTTATGCAGCAGTGGTCTATAGATACTTTGCATAGCTTAAAGAAATGTAAGGTAAATATCTCGCTAAAAGAGCTGATATAATAGTAGCGCTTAGACTCGGGGACAGGCTGTATCTCAATGTTTTATCGATTTAAGACAGTTGTCAGACATACCAGATCGCATCCCGAAAGCATTTCTAAAAAAAAAAAAAAATGAACGATCACGCAGAGCGGTGCGCCTGCCGATTGTTGGCGGCATGTTTCTTTGACAAAGATAACTTTACGAACAGTTGAAGTATCCATCTGGATGCGTGAGTTGTAGTCGTAATGATGATCTATTTGGAGGAATACTCCGATCACCATACAGATCTGATCTGACCTTCGCTTGGTTATACATCAAAGTAACGTACTCGGCGCTCACCGTCGGCCGCGCAGCACCCCTCTACATACTTTCCTTGGCATCGGCAGCTGTTCCCTCGTACTCGGCAAAGGTGCGATAATTTAAAAAGGACATCCGATTTACCGGGATGAACCCACCCACCTATAGCGAAAAAGACCCGCTAATACTTTACAAAGCACGAGAACTTCAGAGTTATAAAAAAAAACTGAGTCTCGAAGCGAAGTAAGAGGAACGGATTTCGCCGTTTGCCATCTTCCAAGCCGGCTGAACCTTCAAATGAGTGCCTTACGTAGGCGAGCAAACGTGGCAGCAGAGCCTCGCCCGAGCCTCGACCTCAGACCCGCCGACCCCTTACTATAAAGATCTTGGAAGCCAAGGGATTCGAGTGGAAAGACCTGATACAGGGGGATGGGAATGTTTGCCGGGACCAATGCTCCTTCTTTCGGCAAAGCGGCAGAGTACGTGCCGCGAATCATGTTGACGTAGTATTCGTCCTTCTTCTCGAAGGAGAACACGGGGCGGTTATACGGGACGGTTGCAACGAAGCGAGAGAAGAAAAAAAAAAGCACGGAAGCGCGTGTCACCTCAGCTCGGAACGGGATATTTTTTTTATACAGTGCTTGCCTAACCGGCGCATCGGCGGTGGGATCAAAAAGGGCAGAGCAGCGCATGGCACCGGCATGGAGATGGCTTTCCATCGCGGCCCCACAAGAAGGCGTCGAAGGAGGGCGGAAAGAACGGGCTTGGCGTTTGCAGCCCGGCCGCCCTTTTACTCCTGTGGCTGTGCGGTCTGTGATGGTGGTGGGATGGCGGTTGACGGAGCGGTCAGAGCATGTTTGGAGAGTGGTTGGCCGGCGGTATGGCGAACGTCAAGACCGGCGGCACCTCCGCCTAAGTGCATTACGTGCCGTCCCCTGAGCATAAAAGGTGAGAAAGAGAGATACAGCACGGGCACAGCACAGCACAGCACAGCACAACAAGAGCGGAACCTTGGGGAACAGGCGATTGCGATCAACTCGCGCAGTGTGGTCCCCACAGGAGCAAACACGAAGAGAGGGAGGAGGAGCCACCTTTCTTTTCAGCCCCATGGGTGCAGAAGACAGTGATAGGCGGTGATCGACGTCACCAGCAGCCAGCTGTCCGCGGGGGGAGGAGAAAGGGAGCTGCCGCCGCCGAGCGTTCTTCTCTCCTGTGTTCTTTTTTGCACGATCAGGCGATGCGCCTAGCAACCGCGGCGCAAGAGCGGGCGTGCGTATGTGTGGTGGACGCTTGGTCCATCCTTTAAATAGTGTCGCTCTGATCCATGCTCTTATTAATCACCCAATCCCCAGGGCGACGGGGAGCATGGCTGCCGGGGGCGCTTGCTGCCAACAATTATTATGTTTGCATCGACGTTCTGGGCCCCGGGCAAGAAAAAAGCGGAACCCTTGTCGACCGGACAGGTGTGCTCGGTCTTGGGAAAACAGGAGGCAACGAGTGGACGGGAGCGGTGATGATGTGGCTTGCCAGGAGTGCGCGAAGGAGAGGGGAGGATTAGACGGCGGCGGAGGGTGAGAGAGGGGCGTGGTCGGCAGGCAGGTGCTCGACGCCGAACCGTGGGCTCGTAACGTCGAGCGACGCCAAGCGAAAGACGTGACGGGCGACGGCGTGCTGGGCGAACAGGCCGTGTGGATAGCAATGAGCAGATATGGCGATCGGAGGATGGGGCGCGCCGTGGAGGCGTTTTCGGCGGCCGCAAGCAAGAGGGCAAAGAACAGGCAGGCGTGGTTGAGCGGCCAAATTTAGAAAGCGGCAGGCTGCTGGCTGGGTGAGAGTGCTTGGGTGCGGAGATTGATGGAGGACGCGGGTTTCCTGTCCGTCGCAATGCGCTTCCCCCTTTGGGCGGCGCGGGCTGACTCGCAAGCCTCGATTCGTGGGTGATCGCCGGCGTTTAATTTGCACTCATGGCGTGGAGAGCGCGCGATGATGCGACCTGAGCAACACAGCGCGAAGCTTCCCTCTCTGCGCCAGATTAAGGTTGCCCAGAGGCCTGTCGCGTGTCGTTGGATGCTTGTCTCGCAGCCCTCCGAGAGCCGTCCCCCCGGCCCGCCCATGGCACGTTTCGTGAAGCGTGTCGTGAAACCCGAGCATCTAACTCAGAAACACCATCTCCCAATCCCACACGATCGCTTTGTTTCCTCCAGCCCGGCCTCGCGCGCCGGCGTCACCATCATTACCACCACCACGCCGCCGACCCCGCCAACCCAGGTAGCGAAGCTCTCAGTGGAGCGCAGTCGTCAGCAGCCTACGTCTGCATTCCGCGCCGCGATTAATGGCGTCCGCTGCCAAGCAATGTCGTACGAACGCGGCCAAGCATGCCCACATAGTCTAATTTGGAGCCGCAGTATCACGACGACGCACTGCCGATCCGTGCAGATAGACGTGCCGATTTCACGATAAGGGAGGCGACGCCCCGGGTGCGCGCGAGCAGGTCGAAAGAATGTTTATTTACGACTAAGCACGGTATATACCACCAAGCCTGGCACAGATCGCGTCCCCGCTGTACCCCAGATAAAAAAGGTATATGTGTAGAAGGAGAAAAAAGAGTCATGGCATCGTGACAGAAGAATGTGGTAAAATCGCCTCCCATTGTTCCGAAAACGCTCTCTACCCAGTTAAATGGCCTCTATTGACAAGAAGTGAACCTCCGCGCCCCGGACCGACGCTAAAAGGCCTGGGTTCCGGAGTGGAGAATGCGAATGGTATTTACTCCACTGACATCTTTTGTCGCGCGCGCTGGAGGTGTGAAGCTAATATATAATTCCCGAGAAATGCAATTGAAAGCTTCCGCTACCAAAACACCCCGAATTTACTTGCGGAGGTGCGGGTGGCCGTGGTGACGGTGCTCGCGCCTGTGGTGCGCGTGAGGCTCGGGGGAGCGCTTGGCCCACTGGGTGACGACGGCAGTCGCGTACTGGGTCACGACCTCGGTGATGATGTTGCCACCCTCTTCCGCCTCGTTCTCGTCGCCGCTGACGAAGCTCTCAATCTGGACCTGCGCAGCCGGGGTCGAGGTGATCAGCGTCGTGGGGGTCTGGGTCGAGGAAGGAGCCACGTAGGTCGACGTGGGGGTGATGGCGATGCTGGTCGAGTAGGAAGAGGTCCAGGCCGTGGAAGAAGCGACCTCGGTGGAGACCTCGACCGACGAGGACGAACCATCCTTGCCGCAGAGGTAGAGCGTGGTGTCCTTGGAGGACTCGGTGCCGTGGGTGGCCTTGTCGTCGTTCCAGAGGTTGTAGACAGCGTCGCAAAGCAGGGTCAGAGGACCGCAGTCGACCGAGGTGTCGGCGTCAAGGTAGAAGCCACCGGTGTAGAAGGGGCAGGCGTCACCCTTGCAGTTGACGTTGGAGATATCGTACCAGAGGTCAGGCTCGCCGGAAGAGCTGTAGGTGTACTCGTACTGGGTGATGGCGCCCTCGCACGAGTCGGTGGTGGAAAGCTTGATCGAGACACCACCGTTGTTGGAGCTGCCATCGCCAACCATGTAGTACTTCTCGGACCACTTGCCACCCTTGCCAGAGACAACCTCGGGGCCGAGCTGGCCACGCTCGGTGTCGGCAGTCCAGACATTGACGTCCTCGTCGCAGTTGTTGATGACAACGGCGTTGCCGGTGGCCATGACGGCCGGGAGGGCGGCCAGCAGGGCGGCGGTGACGGTGACAGGCTGCATGACTAAGGTCGAGGTGAAGAGTTGTTGTAAAGGTGAAGCGGTTGTGGTGGGAAGGGAAGTATGATAAGGTCAAACCAAAGTTGGGTCTGTAAAGGGAGTGTGTGCCGGAAGCCTTGGAAAGCAGCTAGAGAGCCAAAAGAGTGTGTGCAAGACCCAGCTTGGAAGCAGACAGACAGCAACGTGGAGACGGATGAGAGCCGGCAAGGAAGACGGGCGGTGCGCGGTTTATGAAATAACAAGGAAGCGAACGTCTTTGCACTAGGTTAGGGGTCGAGCGGCGCCGGCGAATAACGCGGGCTAGCGGGCAGGCTCAAAATTGAGCATCGCCGACGAGCATGGGTGGAGGTGTGGTGGCTTGGGCGGGCCAATGGGGGCGCATGCGTGCCTGGAGCGCCGCCCGGGCTTCTTGATCGAGCTGCACGCTGACTGGGCCCCCTGACAAGCGCCCGGTCTGTGAGGACGGCTCATTTCAGCTTTTTCGCCATGCCTGCGCGGCCTCGACCCAGCCCGTCGAGTGGCCGGCGCCTGTGCCTGCGCACTGCGTGCGTACGCCGGCTCCCAAGCAGCGTGACAAGGCCGCGCAGGCGATCGTCCCGCCCATGCCAGTGTGCCGGCCGCCCGCGCGCGCCCAGCAGCCCAAGACGCAACGGCTCTCCGCCGCGGCGTGAGGATCGACAGGAACGGGTGGCCCGACCCCAGCAGCCAGCGCGACAGCAGCCAGCAGCAAGCAGCATCAGCAGCGCACAACGCCGGCAAGGCGCGCTTGTGTCGCTCCAATCGCGAGCGCAGTCAGCGCCAGCGTGGTCACCCCGTCAGCCTGCGACAGGCACGCTGCTGCAGGCACAGGGCGGGAATGGCTGGGCGGGAGTGCGCTGGCGCGGGAGGGCTGCGGCGAGGGCGATGTGACGAGGGCTGCATCTTCTCGAAGACGACGCCATTGGCGGCGCGGGTATCGATAGGGTAATCCTGTCGCGATGAATCTGCAAATCTGGAGACAGAGTTGGCGCAAGCGGCAGGGCTGGCGGGCAGCAGTCCACCATGACAGGCCGGCTAAGGGCTGAACGGCTGGGGCTCCCAAACGGCGCGGCGCATCCCTTCGTCCCAACCCCATCGCGCGCAGTCAAAAGCAACCTCCGATTCGTCTTCTTCACCGGCCAAGTGCAGACTTTTCACCACCAGCCGCCGTCCTTGGCTCGGTAGCCTCCGAGCGGACCCACGCCCATGACGCTGCCATGAAGTGCTGAGCGAAAAATCGAGTTCCAGACGCGGTCTTTGTTGCGTCGCCTCCATCTGCCGATGTCCGCTGGATCCACGGCCCGCTAGAAGTCAGCAGGAGGGCGAAGAAGAAAGTGTGGGTGGCTGCTGCGAGGCAAAAGTCAGAGTATCATGGGACGAGTCAGGCAGGACAGGCTCACATGCCACGGCATTCTCGTCGAAACATGCACGATGCGCCACGGGGAGAAACAGGAGCGAGACATGCGCCAAGCAGCATGGACGGGGCACGATGCGGGCGTTGGGACACATGGCGTTGAGCAGCAAGCAGGTGGCAGGCAGGCGGTTTCCTCCTCCGCCGCTGCCTGGAGCCTGCACGTGAAGACGAAACCGTGACATCACTGCCGCCCGCCGCACCGCCAGCACACACAACCACCAACCACACGGCAACCCAGTTTCGTCACCATGTCCTCTCTTATCTTCAACCCCGTCGCCCACCTCCCCACCGCCAATCCGCTGACCCTGCTGAGGATGACCGGAGCAATGACTACCCGAAACTTTGCCCTTGCCGAGATGCCTGACGTGGCCGCTCAGGTTGCAGTCGTGACTGGCGGCTCCGCTGGCATTGGCCGCGAGTTCTGCGCCCAGCTCCTCCTGCACGGCGCCGCCAAGGTCTACGTGCTCGCCAGATCTGACTCCAGGTTCTCCGAGGCCAAGTCCGAATGGTCGCGGAAGCACGGCTTGTCCGAGGATGATCTCGCTCGGCGCACCGAGTTTATTCGCTGCGACCTGACAGACATCGCGGCCGTGCATCAGTGCGCCCAGGCCTTATTGAAACAACTCACCAGACTGGACATCCTTATTCTAAATGGTACATACTGTTTTTGTTTTACCTGCCTGCATGCAGTCAGCACCGTCTTACTAATACCGCTCAGCCGCCCTGTATCTCTCAGCCGATTATCAGCTTTCAGCTCAAGGCGTCGAAGCCCTGTTCGCCGCCAACCATCTTGGCCATTTTGTTCTGACCAATCTGCTGCTTCCTGTCGTTGAGAAGACCGCTGAGACCCACGGTGACGCCCGCATCCTGTCTGTTTCCTCCATGATGCACCTGTGCTGCATGGAGTTAGATCTCTCCCTCCTCACCTCACCCACCCCCACCAAGTCCCCGGCTATTCTGGACACCAACTGGAGATATGCGCGCAGCAAGCTCGCCAACATTCTTTTCGCCCGGGAGCTGGCAAAACGCCTTGACAAAAAGGGTGCCTCCAATGTCTACGTGAATTCGTTCTATCCGGGCAATATCCCCACCGAAGCTATGGACGCCTGGAAAGACATGATTGGCAATGTGGGTGGCAGCGCATTCAAAACGGCATTCCAGTATGTTGGCCATACGCCAGAAGATGCAGCTGCAACAGCCATGTACTTGGCAACAAGCCCGGATGTTGTCGCCAAGGGAATCAAGGGCAAGTATTTTGTTCCTATTGCGCAGGAAGAACTGCCAAGTCTTGTGGCGCAGGACAAAGATCTGCAAAAGAACCTCTGGTATTGGAGCGACAGCAAGGTCGCTGAAACGTTGGGAAAGGGCTGGCAGAACGAGTGAATGATCTATGAGTTGACGAACTGACATTGCAGGCGTCCATCTTAGCAGCTTTACGAATGAATGAGATCCATCCTATACCTCTCCCCGGAAGACTAAAATTGTTTTTTACTGCTCAGCTTGTGCCAGAGGATTGATTACCTGTAACCCCATTTTTTGCATCATTCGGATCTTCAATTACTATTGTAGCGGTCAAGATCCTACAGCATTTCAGCCGGATGACACCGCCTGTTCCTCCCACAGTCCATAAGAAGCAAATCCCCTCGGGAAACCAACCATGGCACACGTCAGCCAATGGGCCACCGTCAGCCCACAACACAGAACGGGCTCGCAGGGACAACCCCTGGAAGGTAACAGCTCAGAGCTGATAGCCCTTTTGCTGGTCTTTGGCTTGACGGCTCGAAGACATTCTACAATTACTGGGGATGTTTCTACTTATGGAGGTGATGCTGTGAGGACTGATCATCTCTTACAGAAAGTCAATGCCGTTCATTCGTACTCATTGAGACTCGGGGTCGGGTAATCTGCCCAGGTGATTGCTGAACCCACATGCATACTTGCACTCGCTGGGTCAATACATCCGGAACCGATTTCAGTCCCGAGCCAGTCCCACAATCCAGCTTCCCTGTTTCTCACGTGCGCCAGAATAACTGGGGTTCAATATGTGGGTACGTATCAAGCAGGGTGCCAAGCTTTGAGGCCATCTACACTACTCTACTCTCCGCATTACGCCAATTCGGACCACATGTAAACCCCAACCTCCGCTCGGCCGAGGTGTCTTCCTCGCTCGCAGGCCTTCGGAGTCCATTATCAGTCTGTGGGTGTCACTGGGACATGGCTGAGAGTGAAGAGAAGCCGTTCGATCGAAAGTCAGGTGGCCGTTGCATGCACCATGCAAGAGTTTTTGCCAACTATGCATGCAAGTGCGGGAAAGACGTTGCAATCCGTTATCGATATGCCCTCATTTCCCATGTCGTGCAACGAAGATCGAGAATGCATACGAGTCCTGTGCTGGTGTGCTTGTGACTTGTTGTCATTCAGACTGTTGGATGCCTTACAGCCAGTCTGCTCTTTGCTTTTGTCCCATGCAGACCATGCGTAATCCTTCTGCGCGTCACTGCAAGGCTTGTTTCTTCTTGAGTCAATTACGGATAGCTGCAAACAGATGCCCCTGACACGAAAAGGTCATCATGTGAGAGCACTTGCAAGGAAAATACATTAGGTGATTAGATGCCTTGCGAACAAGGCAACATCAACCAAGGTGAGCTTCCGCATCATGGTCAGTTCACTGGTAAGGCACAGATTGGCGCATTCTGGAAGCTTTTTGCCAATTCTATGAATCAGTGTTAATGTTTGGAGCGGATCAAGATAGACGAGCCTCCAACCAACAAGGCGGGCTGGAGGCGTTGCGTGAACGATTGAAGCTTAAGCTCTCCACTCTCGTCTCACTGTGGCCAAAGACGGTCTCGGCTTTTGCAAAAAGACTGGATGAAGCGGCTGAGCCAACGCTAGATGAAAGTCAGTCTCAGATTTGATTTCGAGACAAGGCGATCGCGGGTCCAGATGGCGTTATTGGCCGCATCATCCCATCCGAACCGGGTGCACCATACATTCCACGATACTATCAACCCAAAAATACCATCTGTGTGTCAGATTTTCCTACGTATGCTCGGAATGGATGACGCGGATCAACGTATACTGAAAGCACGTGCTTACCCGCTGCGAGCAGCAAAGCGTCCCGCAAATATTGTTATCCCCTCCCTATCCACGAGCCGAACGCCTGTTCGGCCACAGAGACTCACACAGATGCGGTCGTTTTCGTGTTGCGGCTGCTGTGACACCAGAATGCGTCAATTCTTTCGAACTCGTTCCGCGTCATGCAATCATGCATTCCCGCGTTTCCCGGGCTTTCCGGCGGCTTTCTTTTCTTCAGGGCGAAAATACGAAATGCTGTGCGACCTCTTGTAAGTGCGCAAGCTCCGCTTAAACGTCAGTGGTGTCGGCTTATATATACACCTATACATCTCGTGGACGTTGTGCACATTCATCTGTGATCCGGTTGAGAACTGGTTTGTCAGCAAGAGGAGTAATGGGGAGTGCACGGTAGAAGAGGTGAGTAGCGCAAGTAAGTGCCGGGCCAGTCCCGTCATTAAGAGCCAAGCTATAGTGGTCTGCTAGCCCTATTTGCTATAGTCACATAGGCCGCTAGGCTCCTACGCCCTGCTACGGGAAAAGGTGAAAGATGCCGAAACTAAGCAGAAGCCGACAAGCGCAGAAGAGTTGCTGGAGTATTTTCTGACAGTCCACCCAATTAAACATGACACCGCGCTCCCTGCTTGACCGTTCGTTTCGAGTACCGTGCGGCGAGCTGCTGCCTACCCGCGCCGCAGTAAAATGGGGCTAACGGCGGGAAAGGATGCCCGTTAGAATCCGCTCGCTGATAAACCACTCCTTTGACGGCTGACGTTACGTCAGAGCGTTCACCGGAATGCCCGAAAACGGCGGTTGTCAAGGACCAAAAGGGAGCAAAAAAGCAATCACAAGGAATGAGCGGTGATATCTCGCGGACGTTGCTCCACAGAAGTCATTTACTCATTGTTCCATCTACGCGTTGCTTTTTTCTTGGGTTCCTTTTTTTTTTTTCTGTAGGTACAGAAATACGACATGTCTTTTTTCCGGAACATTATGCCCTTACCCTCGATAGCCGCCAGCGCCTCAGAGAGAAAAATAAAACTCTCTTAATCGCACTTGGGTTCTTGGGAGCTAACCGCGCTTTCGCATTTTCGTGCGCGGGGAAGTGGCTTAGTGCAAGGTACCATCACGTTAGGTCCAGCAGCGCCCCCTCAAGAAAAGAGAACGGTCGTATTTTATCTCGACGAGGCGGCACCAACCCGCTTCCGCGGCTGGGATCTACCTTCGTCTACCGCTCTTAGTAGAGAAGAGGAACCCAGCGACTGGGCAAGCGGTCAAGTAGTTTTCGTTCGCCGCCACCGGCGAGTCGCCGTTGCCGCCAGCACGGAACTTGCGGCTGCAGCGGGCGGCGAGAAAAAAACATTTATTTTTTTTTTTGGTTCCTTCTAACGGTTTTCCGCAAAAACGGTGTGCAACGCAATCGACGTGCATACTACAAGTAGTGTGCGAATCGGGTATCTCGGGGCCCGTCGGGACGACTCCACATGCTGATAGGTTGCGTGACATTTTATACTGTACGACATGTAGCTTTTTTTTTTTGAGTTGATTCGCAATTTTGGCTTTTCGGATAGAGGCATGGTTGCTGCCGAAGCAAGGCATTGGCAGGGAATTGGGTGTGCGCTTTTCCTGGCATGTGGTGTACCCTTTCTCTCTTTCGCCCTCATGGTCGCCGTCTACTCGTTGCGACCATTGGATGGGCACAATTCGTCGTCGTTGATGATAAGGCGTCGCCCGACGGGTTTCATGAAAGACGCCACGCCCGAAAGGAGTAGTCTAGCGCGCAGTATGTGAGACACGTCGTGCTAAGAGGGCAGATCATTTTTTGGGAAGGGCCTCCGCAAAGTGAGCATTATAGTGTGTAACGACGATGTTCCTTCAAGCAAATAGATGAATGGGAAGCTCTGCTTTATGGAGGGATAGTCGCATAATCCGCCGGGCCCGGGCCCGGGCCCCGCAGAGGCAGGTATGGCGAGCAACGGCAGAGCTTGAATGCCTTTTCTGTGGCTCAACAGGAAATGACTGGAACTGTGCCGGTGAACTGATCAACGCAGGCCCTCGCAGTGTGAGACGCATCCGGCAGCGTCAAACAGCTGAGCATGACGTCAGGCCGAAAGATGCGGTGTGCGGCATGCGTGCAAATAATGCTACACGTATAGGCCAAGCAAAAAGTCAACCTTGAGTTTAAACGAGTGGATGTGGATCAAGTGAAACATGTAGCTTTGAAATCCAAATGACGAAACTTGCAAGGCGCTGGGGAGCCGCAATCGGGCGAGCAATGGCAGCCATGGGAGCAACGGGAGCAATTTGAAGCAAAGGATTTTTTGGTCTGTTTTACGTATTATTCCTCCGGTAAGAGGAGAGAACCGCAGGGCAAAAATGAAAGAGCAGCTAAAGACCACCGCACTACAGCCTCCACCCGAAGCTCCTGGAATGCTTCATGCCTAAACGGGAAAGGTAGAGAGATGCACAGGCCACGGAGATGCTCAAGCACGCTTGCCGTTGACAGCCTTGAGCTCGACATCGCTGGGCAGGAGTCAGCAGAGCAATTCCTGGCGGCGAAACACACGATGTTGGAAGGGCAGCAGGGGCACAGGCTGGAAGACTCACAAGACGAGATCGGCGTTGGGCGGAATGTGGCCAGGGAAGCCGCTAGAGGAGAAATTGGGCCCGTTAGCACCGCCACTCTGGTTGCAACGATCGGGGGGGAGTTAGGGCATCAGGAGGAGCGCAAGAAGGACCGGGGGAAGCGGAAGAAGAGCCGACAACCGCGCGTTCCTGGATTCGAACAGGGGGACAGGGAAGGGCTTCAAGAAAAGCGGGAGAAGAAGCTTACTTGGCACCGTAGCCGTAGTCGCTGTGGGTTTTGCACTGGTCAGCTGCTGCGTCATGGGGCGTTTTCTGAGGGCACGGTCAGGAACATACCTCGAGATGGTCAGGGTGGCCTTCTCGCCTAACGACAAACCCTCTTGGCCGTCGGCGCCGATGATGCCGTCGTCCCAGCCTGGAGACGGGTCAGCCTGCTCGCAGCCCAAGGGCGGTTAGATGGTGAGACAGACCTTTGATGACGCGGCCAATTCCGATCTTGACGTTGAAGTCGCCCCGGCCGATGGACGAGTCAAACCTGGGAGGCAACGACGTCAGTTTTTCAGCCCTGTCTGCGAGGCAGGGCTCGGCCGCTCACTTCTTGCCCTTGTTCTGGGGAGCGCTGGCGTCGAAGAGGTAGCCGGTGTACTCAATGGTGACATCGTCGCCGGAGCGCGGGCGGTCGACGCCGTTGCCGGGGGTGAGGGTCTGCTTGGTGACGCCCATTGCTGCTGCGGTGGTAGGAGAGGTCGGCGGCGAGTGTCTGGACGAGGGCTGCGGGGGGTGGTTGCGAGAGGGTGCCGGATGCGGCGGTGATGGCGGGGAGGCGCTGGATTTTTATATTACCTGGGGCGCGGGCGCCGGCACAGGCACAGGCACCGGGCAGCTGGGGCAGCTCAGAAGGAGCATCACGTCAGGAGGCTGCGGATGGGATGGTACCATCTCTTGGAGACGAGTCGTGAGCTCGGCTCGCGGCGCTGTCGAATGGGGGGCCTCCGCGGTCAGCTAGCCCCAGGGCTGCGGTGGAAGCAGCTCCCCGTCCCCGGCGGCCGAATAACGAGGAGCGGACGTCGCGGCGAGGCGGTGGGGGGTTTCCTTCGCAGAGTGCTTTTTCATGAAGCGCGGTTGACGAGCAAAAACCGGGCGAGCTGGCCTCTGTGTAACCCGGCCACGGGCTGCAATTGGAGACGTCGGATCTCTGGCGGCGCAGTGCGAGCCCGCGCAGGCCAGCGAGCCCACAAAACCGCGCGCTCGCCGCAGTGCGATCTGCGGCGAGATCTGCCTGCCAGCCCGGAGCACGGCTTGCAGCCCACGTGCCGGAGCCGTTCGCATGAGCTGCTGCTTGCGGGGCATGTCCGCCGACAGAGGCGCGCCCGCTGCAGCGCCGTGCAGCGCGGCCAATGCCTGGTGCGGTGCTGGAGCTGGCGCTGGCGCTGGCGCTGGAGCTGCCGCCTGCCTGTGCTGGAGCTGCCGCATGCCTGCGCTGCTGCCGGGCCGCGGCCGTTATCAACGAACGCGGAGACGCCAGGGGTGCACGCACGTCGGCGTGCCCATCACACCTCAACGACTCCTGCTCAGCAATCTGGAGCCAAGCTGGCGCAGCACCCCGCTCTCGGGGCAACCCAGCGCTCCGGTACGGGTCATCGCCTTGGTCCAATTGCTGGGTGGTCCAATCACTATCAAGCCAGAACTGCCCCTACCGTGCGCGTGGCTTCGCTGCGGGCCTTGCCGTTGCTCGCCAGGATCCCAGAGCCCTCCCAGTGTCATTCGCCCGCCCAACAAGCTCCCACCGTGCATTTGCCCATTCTAGGTAGCTGCCAACTGCGCGGAAGCTAAGCCCTGCGCGTGCCGCACTCCTAACCCCCCCCGTCGCCTCTATATCCCGAGCCTGCCTCACGCCGCCTGTGTCGCCAGCTGCGCGGAGAGCTCTGCCGTCTCTACCCTCGCCAGCGCGATGCCGGGAAAACGCGCGTCTGGCCCGGCCTCGCCCGCCTGCAGGAAGAACACCTCGCGGATCCCGACGCGCTCGAGGAACCCAGCCAGCCGTGCGTAGTTGGTGCCGACGTGCTCGACCTGGTGGCTGTCGTCTGACAGCGTGAACCGCCCTCCGAGCCCCAGAAATGCCTGATTCAAGTTTGCATCAGAACGCGCGCTGACCACACTGACAAACCGAACATCCTGCCTAAATACGTACCTCGCAGATTTCGCTCGTCGGGTACGGCTCTAGCAAGCCCTTGCGCAGCCCTGCCGTATTCAATTCTAGCAAGCCGCCGTAAGCGGCCGTGAATTCCAGATTGCGCTGTATCCTGCGCCAGACGCCGTCCCACTGCCGGAGCTTCCGGTCTGGCTCGTCGCTCAGCAGCCGCACCAGGTCGAAGTGTCCGACAATTGGTGGCCGCAGCGCCTGCAGCATCGAGTGCTGCGCGTCAAAGTAATCCTCGAACAGCCGTTCGTCGCTGCCCCCTGCCCGCCGCCGCGCCTCCGCATACATGGCCTTGTCGAAGTCGATGGGCACCGTGTGCATGTGGTGGACCGAGCCGATGAACAGGTCGAACTGGTACTGTTGCTGCAGCCTCGCGATCCGCTCCCGCGAATCAGGCTCCCGTATCCATTCCGTCTCCATGCCGATGAGGATCTTGATCTGCGACCGGTAAACCTCACGTAGCCGCACCGCCTCGCCGTAGTAGTCATCGAACAGCTTCGTGAGCCCCGCCGAGTCCGTGGTCTAGATGCGCACCCCTGTGTCAGCCCTCGCTGCTACTGCTGCGCATCCGTGCGCTCGCTGGGAGAACGAACGTACGCACTTCCTCGGGGTACAGATCCTCGTTGCCGCGGGGGATGTGCTCCGTCAGCGCAAACGTGTGGAACCCTTTGGCGATTGCCGCCTGGATCATCTCCTCCAGCGTGCCCTTCGCATGGGCGCAGAACTGCCCCGAGTGGCTGTGGTGGGAGAAGGGCATGGTCAAACGTGCTGAGCGGCTTCTTGGGCTTGCGTTGAGGAAGGAGTTTCTGCGCGCGATAACGCGTGCGAAGCTAGTGGAAGGGTTGCTGACGTCTGGTGGGGCGCCTCGGACCCTCGGCGAACCAGCACCAAACCATAATCATCAATCCCCCACGGCTTCGGGCTCACTCCCCAGCTGCTGACCGGTCACTCGGGTGCTTTAAGCTCTTCGTCAAATCCTCGTACGATTCACCACCATTTCTTGGCTTGAGTCATCCTCGTCCCCGTAATCTGTCCTGGCTGTCTGATTGGCACCAGTATTTGGCTTCAATTGCGGCAATCGATCTCCCGCCTTCACTATTAAAGTTCGCTTTGCCATCTTGCACGTGAGATCAACTATGCTACTCAGGACCATAGACGGTAGGAAACACAATCGCAATCCAGCTTGAAGGTAACTATGTCACAAAGTCAATCTCACAATTACGATTATTCCTTGGACGCTTGATAAGACGGTAAGACAGTAAGACGAAGACTTTTTTTTATGCCTCTTAATATGGGGAAAGTCAAAAGAAGCTACGTAGTTGTGCCCATTGATAGATAAGCTCTTATGGACTATCGCAGAAACTTGGCAGTGGGCTTCATCGGCAGGACCGACACCACCCTCTTGCATGGGTCCGGATGGAGTCATCACTGTTTTCTTTGACCATCTGTGTGCGGATAACTACTTCAGATCAACATCCTGATTCCTGTCTCTTCGTGTGTGCAATATTCAAGCAAGGTGTCCAAGGGGATACCCTGATGGACGCTGAACTTCAAGGCCTTTTGGACTTCCTCGAACAAAACTACCAGTATCTTTCTGGGGAACCATCGGAGAATATCAAACTCTTCGCTCTTGGTACATAGTTGCCCTTATCACTTCGCGGCTTCGCTCTCACCTTCAAGCCTGCTACCATGCTACTCTCTTCTACTACTTTCGTAATGCACTCACTTCCCTTGTCGCCTCTGCACCTTCCTACTTCGTGATTGATGCTGATTTGTCGCTTCACTACGATCGAGTTGCGTTGAACCAGCGCTGCACCTCCCTTCTGTGATCACCTTTCTGTATTATTTCCATAACCGGCCGCGCTCACTATATTCCTCCGCAACTTTCTTTTCACTTCAACCCTGCTCTTTGTCCAATGATCTTGCTCCACATCGCCACACTCAGATCTCAGTGTCGCCGCTCCTCCCACTTTCGAATGTTTGTCGTCCAGCATGTCTCGAAAGCTTCTTTGTCTATTCACTGTGGAGCCAGCAGCCAATTGCTCCTTCGATCTTGCGCATTCCTACGCTCACCCCACAGCTTCTCGTCGGCCTTCACAAGATCTGGCACACTGCTTCTGGAAGCATCTCTCGCGAACTCGAACTGGATGTTCTTTGGTTTTCTCCGGAGAGGCGAGGTCTCGTTTCCCCGTCCTGGAAAAGAAGCTCGGCTGGAGCCGTGACTTGACATACTTCATTTTCTCCACTTCCCCTAAGTTCTTTCGTCTCCAACTTGATTTTATCAGTTGATTTGCTTACCCGTAATCTACTTCGAAGGATTTCCTGGGCATCTCTCTTCGTCCTGTGCAATTTTGGAGACGACAACTTGGCAGGATAGTATATATTGAATCATCTCCTACCCATTCACAATTAACTGGCCGGTTGGCTCAATGGTAGAGCATTCGCCTCCTAAGCGAAAGGTTGTGGGTTCGAGTCCCATGCTGGTCGTCTTGCAGCCGAGGCGCTGTTATTTTTGTTTTTTCTTTCTCTTGGTTGTATTTTACAGACTAGAGCGAGTGGATGTCAATTTTGCTGCACTCTGGTGACAACTATTGTATGGGTGGCTGTCTGGAAGCTAGCGAATAGGGTGGAAAAGAAGGGCTAGGGGAGATAACATACATCGCGGGAGTCACACTGCTGATTGTAAATACTAATGCTTTAGGGAAGGTGATGGATGCTAGACAAAACGTGGTACAGCACTTGTTATTGATCTTTTTTGTATAAAGAGCAATACTGGGGATGCAATAAGTCTGTGGACCATTCTTGACGTTGAAGTATGTGGACCTGCTGGCAAAAATGCAGCGATGCATAGCAATGGTTAAAACTTCTTCTGTTGAATTTCATATTCCTTCTTTAAGGGATTCATCTTGAGGAAAGCAATCGAACGATACTACTGCTGGGCCCTGGACTTGTGCGGCTGTGTCAATTTACGCCTAGAGCGCTGAGATGGTTGAAAAGAATCTTGGTTGGCATACTAGATTCTGGAAGTGGAACGTTGAAGTCGGAGCAGACCATCCCATCCTGACCATTTTGGTTTCGTATTCAATAAAGAGGTTGAAACTGAAAGCACGTTGCATTAAAACCACCATGTGGCCATGAGCATTGGTGGGGGACGAACAGTAGCGCACAGACCACGTCAATCTTTCTGCGCTGGCGGGGGTGAACTGCGTTATCGGACGTTTGGGAAAGCATTATCAAGTCATGTGCAAACTACGCTGAATGGAACGGACTTTTATCAAATTTTACATTTAACAATCTGATGGGCCAACTATCATGGAAGAAGTGGAATTTCCGGTGTTCACCTTGTATCAAGCAGTGATGACTCATCCTCGATTGCTTGCAACTTCGATGTAAATGGCAGCCCGAACCCTTCGTCATCAAAACACCAGAACTCAAAAGTCAAGACCACGACAATGTCTCCGCCAGCCAGGAGACTACCCAAGATAGGCGTGGGCGTTTTCGTCCTCAACGATCAAGGCCAATTCATCATCGGCCAGCGCAAGGGAAGCCATGGCTCAGGTACGTTCAACGTATCTTCTTGGACAACTTTCATTGCGAGCTTGAGGCATTCTGAGAATATTATGGGCCCGGATGTTTCATATTCCCCTCTGCTTCGCGCAGTGATGCAAATTATTTCGTATTTCGTAACTCGTAATTTCTTGTGTTCTCTTTGTTGCTGACCACCAGACCGAAAGGTACCTGGGCGCTCCCCGGCGGGCATCTCGAGTTCGGGGAAACCTTCGAGACGTGCGCAACAAGGGAGACGCTCGAAGAGACGGGCCTGGAGGTGGCGGATGTGCGCTTCTTCACCGCGACGAATAACATCATGACCGACGACGATGCGCACTACGTGACCATTTTCATGACGGCCAAGATAAGCGGTGAAAAGACTGAGCCCGAGGTGAATGCTCAAATGTGAAGTTTTGTCCCAAATTTACTGACGCTTTCATAGCTTGTCGAGCCGGAGAAGTGCGAGGGGTGGCGGTGGATCAGCTGGGAGGAATTGCGGACGTGGGCGGAGAACTACAAAGCGGGGCACAAGGACGCGCCGAAGCTGTTTCTGCCGCTGCTCGACATCTTCGCGCATCGGCCTGGACTAAGCCCTCTCCAGAATGCATGAGGATGATATAGACATGGGTGGAGTAGGAAGGACGCTCTTGGAGAGTGGTATATTTATTTCACTTGGGTAATTTGACATTGCTCCATGATTAACGTGGCTGGAAAATGACGACCGAACAAGGCAGCAGTTATGACTGTGCGGTCTTAGCCTTATCCTTCTCTATCATCTTTCTCCGCGCAGCCAGGATCATTTCCTCGCGCCGGCGCTGCAGGTTCTGCTGGCGTTCGGCCTTGTTCTGCGACCAAGCGGACTTCTTGAGCGTCTCCTCGGCGGGAGTGGCGGCGGTGTCGTCTTGGATCTTGGACGCGAGTTTGTATCTTGTTATCAAGTCGGGCTTGGACGGTGCAGGCGCGGAGTTACGGTTCGACGGGCCTTGACTGGCAGCGGGTTGGGCGGGCATGGGGGGCTGATACGACGGAGGTGGCTTTTTTCAGAGAAACTGGAGTTGGTTAGCCGTTCGGTGGCAGCAGTGGAAGCTGTGACGTACCGATTCTAGACCCGTACCACCTAGGATTCGCTCTGTGGTGGCGGCAACGTTGTTGCCATTGCGCGAAAGGTCCCACATGATGTCGCGGCGGTTGAGCTGGGGGAACATCTGCGATATCTGCTCGACGGCGGCGGGGTTCACGCGCGGGGCAGCATTGCGGGCGCCATGTGGCCTCTGGGGGCTCTGGCCAGAGGGCGACGAGTTGTACCAGCGGAAAATGAGGAAGCTGACGACAACTATGACGAGCAGCTGCGGGATGTTGAGGGTGCTGCCGCTGTCGGACATGAGCGGAGGTAGGCAGCGGACGCGGCTTCGGGATTGGATTTGTGGAGGCGCGTAGGCGAGGAGGACAGATATGGATCGGTGGGTGACGGGTGGTCACGTCGGCGGCGATTCTGGGGTGCGGACGCCGTGAGCAATGTTGTGCTTGGGTGGGAGCGTTGAGGGCGTGGGTGGGTGAAGGCGTGCGTGTGAGCGTGTCGTCAGTAGCAGGCCGAAGCGCGCCCCCTGCCGCGCCCGTAAGTCAAGCATCCATGCGCTGTCGGCCATGTCAAACAAAAAAAATTCCACTGTCACTCACCAGCGCACCCACTGGACAACAAAGCCCGCCGAGCATGTCACCGCAGCCATCAAATAGCAAAAACGCCCGATGTGGCCGTGCTGTCGCGTGGACACTCCCTCCCTTGCCGCATCGGGTAACCGGCGCCATCGTGGTCTAACACTTGCCCTGCAGAATGACCGTCTATTGCCGTCCCACCGCTCTCTAGTAGCAGCACCTGGGCGGATATTCGACAGCTATTTCTCCGCCTCGTGCACGCACTTTCCCACTCTTGATACAGACTTCTACGCATGCTATGCGCACCCCAGCCAGTGGCAGCATCGGGCCTGGAGAAGACTGCCTACTCGAGCCCGGAAGCAGCACGCACGGCGCCGGGCAGGCAAAGCAGCGGTAGCGGGCAGATGCCGAGGGCGGCGTTTCGATTCAGCCGGAAGGGCCCGAGAGCAGATCGACGGGGTGTCAGCGTGGGGGAGCGACAAGCTCGTGCAACACAGCGGATCGCCCAGTCAAGCATTTCGCTATCCTGCATGGAGACTTCGCAGAACGCTTGCCCGAGCTGGCAGCCGGCATCCGCTTCCCATCGTCTCCAAAATTGGCCGCGTCGTCCGTCCAGCATGAATAGCAGCAGCGGCGGCTTTCCCCACGCCAAGTTTTCCCACCTATCAGCCGGCGCAGAGCCCCGCCGAGGGGCACCGAGGGGTATCGTGGGGTCCAGCATTCTTCCGCCATGCCATTTATATTCGCCGCCGCACCCAGCCATTGGCCTCGAAAACCTCTCTTTTTCTTCCCAATTGCGAGTCTCCATCTTCGACAGCAGCCATGGTTACCATCACACACGCAACCACGCGCGATGTGCGCTTTCCGGTACCGCATTCGCTCCACTGGACCAGCGTCACGCGCCCTTGACTGACTCTTGCGCCAGACCTCTCTTGACAAGACTGGCTCTGATGCCATGAACGCTGCTGGCGACTACTCGGCCGCCTATTGTATTCTACATACTGACGGCCAATTCGAAGGCCATGGCATGGTATCTCCACCGTCCACATCAGCTTGACGTCAGAACCCTGCTGACCTTCTTAGACTTTCACCATCGGCCGCGGCAACGAGATTGTGTGCCAAGCGATAAGTCAACTTGCTCTGCGTGTGCAGGGCAAGTCCCTCGAGAGCCTTGTCCAGGATTGGGGCAAGACTTGGAGACATCTGGTTGCCGACAGTCAGCTGCGCTGGATCGGCCCTGAGAAGGGCGTAATCCACCTCGCCCTCGGCGCTGTTGTCAACGCCATTTGGGATCTGTGGGCCAAGACGCTCAACAAGCCCGTCTGGCGCATCGTCTCCGAGATGTCACCCGAGGAATTCGTCCGCTGCATCGACTTCCGCTACATCACCGACGCAATCACCCCCGAAGAGGCCATCAAGATCCTCACGGATGCACAAGAGGGCAAGGATCAGCGCTTCAAGGATGCCGAGGCTAGTCATGCTGTGCCCGCCTATACCACCAGTGCTGGCTGGCTGGGCTACGGCAAGGACAAGATGAAGGGCCTGCTCGAGGAGACGCTGAAGGCCGGATACAAGCATTTCAAGCTCAAGGTCGGCACCTCGATTGAAGACGACCGCCTCCGTCTGGGCATTGCCCGCGAGGTCATTGGCTACGACAAGGGCAACATTCTCATGGTTGATGCCAACCAGGTCTGGTCTGTGCCGGAGGCTATCGAGTACATGAAGAAGCTTGCCGATTTCAAGCCCTGGTTCATCGAGGAGCCCACCTCGCCCGATGATGTCTTCGGCCACAAGGCCATCCGCGAGGCCCTCAAGCCCTACGGCATCGGTGTTGCCACTGGCGAGATGTGCCAGAACCGTGTCATCTTCAAGCAGTTGCTGCAGCAGGGCGCCATCGACATCTGCCAGATCGACGCCTGCCGCATGGGTGGTGTCAACGAGGTTCTGGCCGTGCTGCTGATGGCTAAGAAGTTCAACGTTCCCATCGTACCCCACTCCGGAGGTGTCGGTCTGCCGGAGTACACACAGCACCTGAGCACCATCGACTACGTGGCTGTCAGTGGTAAGCTCAGCGTGCTGGAGTACGTTGACCACCTGCACGAGCACTTCCTCCACCCCAGTGAGATCAAGAACGGTTACTACGTTACGCCTGCTTCACCTGGCTACAGCGTTGAGATGAAGGCGGAGAGCATGGACAAGTTCGAGTTCCCTGGCAAGGATGGTGTCAGCTGGTGGAAGAGCGAGGAGGCGAGACCAATCTTGGAGGGTGAGAGGATATAGGCTTTGGGTGGAAACGTTTGTGGTGTGATTATGACGTCCATTTTGGCAAATAAAATTAGATATCAACGAATATAATGTCCCTTTCAGTTTTCAGACCTCGTCGCCCAGACTATCCTTGTGTGAAAATTGGACACCTGGCTCCTCTCTGACTCTCTGAGGCAGGGAATGAAAGACCCTTTCGCTACTGGAAACATCAAGAGGAACGTTTGTCCTCTTGCTTGGTTCCGCCAGTTCTTTACCCACCACCCTCTAACCTTTGTCATGGGATGACAGCTGCGTCAACGACATGCGCCAAGCCTACCTCATTGGGGATCTGGAACCTGGTCGCTGCCATAAAGGGCAAGGGCGAGTCCCAAGAAAGTAGTGGGTGCCCGCAGTAGTGATGGTGCCGAGCCTTGCTGAAAATGGCAATGAAGGATCACGAGGCTCACTGTTGTGATTGCTCCTTGGTAACTCCAACAGTCAAACACCATGCCAGACATTCATTATAGACCCCACAACTACGTGGCACAACCCTGAAGGACTGCATTGCAGTGCGCTCTTCTTATCCTTACAGCTCTATTGGACTGTCCAGCCAGATGCTGCCAGTATCCATCGAGGATCGCCAGTATGCAGACGCGCGGCGTCACGAGCAACAACATGTTTCGTGCCGCTGTTGCATTAGCGTTCTGCAGAACTAACATTGACATACTACGCCACATTTGTGCCTCCAATATTTGGCGACATCTTTGACTAATGATAACGCGCCTGGTCCGCCACCACTGGGCACGATATCACCAAGTGATCTGCAGGCTGTGCGTTTGTGGGGCCACCCTCCCACCTGCGATGGGATAACAATTGGGCCATCAACACTCTTTTCAAGGCATCAGGAAACATGTAGCAAAGAATTTTCAGTTTGAGTACGCCAATTTTTTTCCATGTGAAGAAGCAGCCCATGGGGTCGAGAAGGGGCTATTGATGATCGCCTGACTTAAGGGCACAGAATCCTTGCCTTCCTTCCTCCGAAAGATCGTTCGTCCGAGCAGGGAGCTTGAGTCCCAACTTTTCTCTCTTTTTCGCATACGTAACATATCTTCATGAGCACTCTCCATTGCTCCAGCACGGCGTAGTCCTATCTCCATCTGAGAATGCCTTTCACCTAAGCCATTTATCATCCTACCATCATGTCAGACCCCTTCTCTGTTGCCGGAAGCGCAGTCGGTATTGTTTCACTTGGCTTGGCGGTTTGTCAAGGTATCATCGGATACTACAACGCATATAAAGGCCAAGAGGACGAGGTAGACGAGATGCTGGAGAAGACTTCAAGACTAGCCAGCATTCTGAAGCTTCTCAAGCCTCATCTTGACCGCCACAAGGTTGCTCACCCTCAAACCATTGATCAGCTTATGTCCTGTCTGGCATCGTTCGACCAGGCAGTTGCAAAGCTGAACACCTTGATCAAGAAATGTGAGCATGCTACGGCATCACACACCTCCCGCCAGAAACTTCGGACCGTTGGGAAAAAAGCGCTTTATCCGTTTCGTCAGGAAACACTCCACATCTGGAGGGAATCAGTAACGGCATGCCAGAGGAATGTAGATATCGCAATTGGTGTGCTCCAGCTGTAGGTACTGCCGACCCGGAACTGGGATTGTCGTTGCTCATACTTCTCGATATATCAGGGAAATGCATGACACCACGAATACGGCAGTGACCGCAGTTGCTGTCGGAAACGAGGCTATAATCCGGAACCAAAAGCTGCTTCTGAACAGGTTTGAGGAGATTCATCGTTCCATTGTGACCTCCCAGGCTCTGTTCTCGGCCCCTGCCAAGGCCGTGACCATCCCATCGAAGCTCCTTATCCCGGACCGGCATCTCGTTTCTCGAAGTGCACGGGACGTGTCTCCACCAGCTGCTATCGCACCTTATCGGAAGGATATTTCCTTTTGCCCGTGCACTCCATACGCACGGGTCCGACAATCTCGTCTCCGATGCAGATCAATCACCCTACTTTGGGGGAGCAAAGAGATATTTCACCATCGTGACCATTGCCCATACGCCATACCTTCCACCAGATACTACCAGTATGGCACAGAAGTCTCGGTCGGCGCCTCGGTCCGCAAGTGGACAATTCAAGCTATTCTGAACTTCAACCGAGCTCTTGGAATCTTCTCCATCACGCCGACGCTGACCTTCAGGGCCGTCGTACCCGATGACTCGCCCGCATTCACTCTGCTATCTTCTGCCTGGCATAGCAAATCACTCTCGGAGACTGAATCGGCTTTCCAGTCCTTGGCCCGCACATTCCAGAATGGGATCGCTGCGCCTACGGATATGAATGAGTCAGGGCAAACGTTACTTCATGTAAGTGGCCCAGCCCCACATAGAATCGTGTCTAAAACCTCTGAAGAAAGCTGCTCAGAATCTCAAAAACGTGCCTGAGATAGTTGTTGGCAAGGAGTTGATCGAGATATATATGAAATACCAGAAGATCGTCATTGGCCTTCTATCGATTGGGGTACCTGCAGACCCTATTGACAACAACGGAATGTAATTAACAAGAACCTTAAATGAACCGAAGCTAGAAGTGGTGCTAACGCTCTCCAGACATATCACAGACGCCTATTACAGCCTGACTCTTGTAGACAGATTTCACGAGAGCTTGCCGCCGGAATATACAAAATACCTGTTCCAATTCGGAGACCAGGTGGTGGAAAGGCTTGAGTTTGATTTCTCAAACTTATCCAAGATGGTTCTTGATACGGTTAAGAGAGATTACAAAACTTCCGATGGCGAAAAGATCAGGCTTGTGTCTTTTATAGCGGAGTTCCAACGTCGGTCTCCACACTTCACGGAAGGTACAGTCCTTCTTCCTCTTTTCATCCTGACTTGCTAAATGAGGCTTCAGGTATGGAATGTGGGAAACTGAGCCATGCAATCCTACGACGCTCTTTGGAAGACGTCAAAAAGATGGTGAAGTCCAGCCCCGGAGCGCTGTATGAACGCAATGTCCTACAGCAATCGCCTCTTCACTTGGCGGCTGGATGGCCCGCTGCCATGGAAGTTCTGCTCTCGTCCCCCACCGCTTCCGAGATTGTGAGCGTAGGTGATGCTGTCGGGCTGCTTCCTCTGGAATACGCCTGCTGGTATCCATGCTTGTCTTCAGTGCAACTGCTGCTCAAAGCGAACAGTCGGATCACCAAAAGCATATCCTCCTTCGCATACAAGCACGCAGAGAACTCAATTCTGCGTGAGATTGCCTTTGGCGTTGCTGCCCGGAGAGGCCGCCTCCAGAAGTGGGCGCAGGACGTCTTGCCTCCGGAGACGTACCGGGATCTACTACTTCCGCCGAACGGCCATCTTGATAACAAACAGGTGCAGAATCTGGAAAGAGAGGTGTACGCGCACGCTGGGTTCGTCCCTCAGTCTCTGCGCACAACATGCTCTTTTCCGGATGAAGAGGACGATGTCGCAGACGCGCGGCACACCAGTCTCCCCGCAGCAACCATCCTGTACGAGGCCGGATTCCGATTCAATCTTGAGAAGCTGTGCCAGCAACTTGGGGTCTTCTCCGTTGATGAAAGCGAGGCTGGCCTTGACATCGAGCCTGCCAAAATGCTTGACACGCTTGATTGGGCGCTCCAAACACAGTTCTTCGTTCAACCGCTCTACCGGATGGCGACGCTGTTGGAGAGCAGTTTCGGCTCGGCATATGGAACTAATGTCTGCTCTGCTCGCTCTGTACATCTCGAGGCGCTCGCCGTTCTTTGGTTCGGCTTCTTTGAGAGAGACCTTAGTGGCAAAGATTGCGCCTGCTCCCCTCTCGGAAGCCTCTCGGACATTTTCCTGGAAGATCAAAGCCTTGAAGCGGACCCTCGAATCCTTGAGCAGTATCCTGGGTACCGGCAAATACTTGTTCCTCGAGCCATCTTAGCTTTCGTGTTCGATGAATTGGGGTTGACGCACTCAGCCAGCTGCTACTGGACTCATTGGGTCAATCGCGACGTCATTTCGGACATGCAAGCGGGGGAACAGCACTTGTGGATGAAGTTCAAGGAGCTGTTCGGAAGGTTGATTGAAGAATATGAGAGGCTGGATGTCTCACTCGGCGAGTTCCTGTCCGAAAATGGGCATGCGTGCAGGGTTGTGAAAGAGGCGATGGATGGAGATTGTCCAGCAGAGGGATCCGCGGCGCCGGCAAATTGACTGGGACATCACAATATTCTTGAGATACATCATCGCGTGGATATCTGACTTTCCACGCCGGATGAGTAATGAGTTATGAACAACATTAATTATGGGCTGCGACCTCTGTTGAGTTTGGCGTATATGGAAGGGGAGGTGACCCTAGTACATTAAGGGTTAGCGGAAGCGAAGCGTACACAATTCAATCCAAACATTCGACATGCCGTAAACCAACGATCCAACAATCCTGACTGCTTTTCACCTCAGTTTGGTGCCTGAACTTTGTCCACTCAATAGCAGCAGCGACCACAGTACCCACAGTCTTCGGCCAAGCACGCAGTGTAGTCTTTCTCCGACTCATCATCGCTGTCGAACAGTGGAGCCCCGCCTTCCGTATCCGAGCCCGCCGAGAGGTACAGCTCATCCTCGCTACTGGATGCGTCTCCAAAACCATCTGATTTGTCCAAGTCGCCATTGATCCACCATGCTTTCATCTCATCCGGCAGAGCCGCCGGGGCATCGCTCATCTGCTCCCGGATCTCCAGCACATCGACCTCTTTCCTTCGCACCTCCAGCCGCCTATCAGCCCTGCCCTTCACCATTGACGCAATCTGTCGGATGAGCGCCGCAAGCTGACGAAGCGTACCCTCGTTCTCTAGCTCCCACTTCTGCACATCCTCGCGGACGTCTTGAACGCGAATGTCCTTGAACGTGCCGCGTTCGTGGTAAGCCAGGACGAAGTTGGGAATCTGCGAGGCCCACAGCCTCGGTATTTCTTCTCCGAGGACATCTTGATCCATCCTCTTCGCCGACCGTGTCTTGAGATCAAAGATCGCCGCTTGAGTGACCTTCCGACCTCCCGTTCGAGCGTCAAGCCGTGTTGTCTTTGATTCATCCCAGAGAATTTCAGGATTGAGATGGCGTTCATCATCCAGATGCTTGAGGTAGCCGTCACCTTCGAACCTGACAACGCATCCAAGGCCCGCGAAATTGTATTTGATAAGGCGTTGGTGTGACTGAGATCCCTTTGCGCCATCCTCCCACGTGGTATAGGCCTCCGGGAATGTATGCCCGTAACCCCTAACACCCTGGATGGTCTCCGTCGGAGAATTTTCTCGTCGAATGAAGAAAACGGTATTTCCGACCGCCTCCACCGAGAATCTGAAAGGCTTGTCGACTTTGCGGATGAAGCGAAGAAGGTTTCCGAGCGTACTCGCGCAGGCAAAGACGTCAACGTCCTCGGTTGCGAACGAGGCAGTTTGTGCGGAAATTGCACAGATAGCCGGCTCCATGGGATACTCGGAGTACCTCGCAGCGTTTGCATCTCGATAGTACGTACCCGAATCTTCTTTCAGCTGCACTGGCTCGTCGAGAGGCATCCAAGCTGGTGGGCCCCCTGCACGTCCTCGTCAGCTACTGGCGAGCCGCCACGAGGAAATACTCACCTGGTATTAGGATGGTGGGTCTTTCGTCACCATCTACCCAGTTGTACGAGCCGACATACTGGCAGTTGCTGATCGCTGGAATGTGGTTCTGACCGTCTGCGGACACAGACAGATCCTTCACCATGAGTCTTTGCAAGACTGATCCAACCGGGGGCGAAGGAGGTCGAGGCTCTTCAGGACGGCTGGGATAGATTGTTTTGGGCCCAGCCCAAGAAGCTCTACCACGACCGCGGCCACGGCCACGCCAGCTTCCGCGTTTGAAGTCCATCTTTGGAGCAATGAAGTTTGTTGATGATTTTCACGAACTCAAGCAGTAGATCGAAGGGGGATCTTAAAGATTTGTCGATAAATGTTCTTGCGGCAAAGGCGGGGCACAGCAAGAGGCAGCACTTTGTGTGTCTGCCTTGTCGCCTGGTGCGGCGTAGGGCATGTCGAGACACGCAAACGGCGCGTATCCTGGTAACCAATCGTCGAACGTCCCCCAGACAAGGATGCGGATACCAACAACTGGCTCTGAGACTTGCGCATGACCTTGTTGTGTGGGTCAGGTACCAGCTGAAGGGATCACGACGACTGTACATGGGGCTGTGTAAACGGTTGCCTGGTATAGGTGGGGCAATTGAGGGTAGAGCAAGATGTTGCCAGTGAGTTCTTGGATGCTGTCATTTTAAGTCACCTTTGTTGATAAGAAATCCAGCTCCCGCAGCTATTCTGTTGTGCGACGCGTGCGTTTGCACTTTCAGCCTGCCAACAATACTGACCCACCACACCCCGCATTTCTTTCGCCTCTCATACCGCTCAGAATTAAATTTCCACCCATCCATTCACCTCTCGTAGTGCCTTCAAAAATTCCTTCGTTGCAATTACCTACACTTCTGGAGACATGGCGTCTTCAACGGCTACAGACAAAGCGCGTTCTGCACGTCTGTCTTCCTTCTTTACTTCAGTCATCAAGGGCAAACGCACTATTACCACTGGTCGCGATCTATCCCTCTTATTGGAAGCCTTCTGCGATCAAACTGATAGCAGCACATGCGTGCAACGGGTCGTAGCCAGCGATGCTGCAACTGATGCACTTCGAGCAAGCTTGCGCTTCGACATTTCCGTCACCTTCATCAACAACCACCTTGAGAAATTCCTTCGCTATCTCCGGGACCCCGGCTTGAAGCAAATCTGCAATGGAGACTTTCTCAATCGTCTCCTCATCCTGGTAGTGGACCCGCCGCCCCTGTGGAATGCAATCGTCCAGGCCCACAAGCAAAACCAACTCACGTCAGAATCTGAGCATGCATTTGCCTGGCTACTTCTCGAGCTCCTCACTTGGAATGCGAATGCCCCAGATGACACCGATTGTGTAGCCCAAGAAGTTGTCGATAAAAGAACCTTGATCAATTCAGACAATCATGATGTTCGAACCCTCGGACAACGCGTGAAGCATGTTCTGCATGCAAAATCCATCTCTTTACCAGCACTTGTCTCCGGACCTGGCGGCCGCCATGACAATGACTACTCTGACTTTCGACAAATTACGATATTCCCCACAGAAGACGAGATCATGTCGAAGGACAGGCCATTCTACCGCCACGCTGATGCTGTCAATGAGACGCCTGCGGACCAACGTGTCGCAGTCCACTTTGACAACCAATTCCGTCTTCTTCGAGAAGACATGCTCGCTGAGCTGCGGGATGATCTGAAAACCTCGCAAACGAACAAAGGCAGAAAAGCCAATGCTAGACTCCGTGGATTGACACTCGCCGGTTTCCATTGTGGCGCAGAGCGGCGTAGATCCCCTTTTGCAATAACTGTTACCTGCAAGTCTGGCTTGGAACGCCTGGCCAGCCGCACATCGGACGAGCGCAAGTCTCTTCTTAAAGATGACCGGAAGTTCCTAAAACATCAATCTTTTGGGTGCCTGATGGAGAATGGCAAAGTCATCGCATTTGCTACTCTTGACAGGAACGAGGACCTTCTTGCGGCGGAGCCACCACTCGTGTGCCTTCGTATCCCCGAGACGAAAGCACTTGCCAGAGTGTTGATGACACTGAAGATGTCAAAGGATGTGGAGTTTCTCCTTGTGGATACAGCAATGTTCTCTTACGAGCCGGTTCTGGAGTGCCTGCAGAATAAGGTTGAGCTACCGCTGGCGGATGAACTGCTCTTCCTCAGAGACGACGAATCAAAGCAGAATGTACAGCCTTCCGAAATATGTCCTGATGATGTAGCTCAGGACATTCAAGATTCAGCAGGCCAACATGTGGATGAGACACTGGACCTTCCCAAGCCCGTTGACTTGGACCCGTCACAGACGGAGTCATTACTTGCTGGACTCAAGCAGACTGTCAGCCTCATTCAAGGCCCACCTGGTAAGCATCTCATCCCTTCCACAGTGACCAAGGCTGGAACTGCCTGCTGATCGTTGCAGGGACTGGGAAATCGTTCATCGGTGCATTGCTCGCGAAGGCTTTCCATGACCACACGCGGAAGAAAATTCTGGTCATCTGCTACACAAATCACGCTCTCGACCAGTTTCTTGAAGACCTTCTCGACATTGGAATTCCAGATCGTAGCATGGTTCGCCTCGGCGCAAAATCCAGCCCAAGAACTGAGCACCTTAGCCTTTTCAATCAAGCTTCCGGTCATGGACGCACACAGGCAAGCTGGGCTATGATCGACAAGTTGAATGATGAATTGAACAATTATGAGTCCAGTCTCCGCAAACTTCTGTCCTCATATACACACTTTAAAGTCAAGAAGAACGAGATCCTAGAGTACCTTGAATTTTCAGATGAAGGGTCGGACTTCTTCGATGCATTCCAACTTCCTGCTCAACAGGACAGTTTCACAATAGTCGATGAAAAGGGCCATGCTGTAAATGAAGCATATCTCTTCGACAGATGGTCGAAGGGCGAGGACGCTGGAGTTTTCGAGCAAATCATGCCTCCGACACATGCCAACATCTGGAAACTTGAGATGCATGAAAGGCGAGAGAAGCTTGAGGCATGGACCCGCCAGATCCTTGACGAAAGGGTCTCAAGCATCACAAAGATCGTGAAAGCTTTTGATGAATCCCAAAAACAGCTCCATTTCACATTCAACGAGCAGAAGGCAGAGATTCTGCGTCAGAAGCGTATCGTGGCATGTACCACGACTGCCGCCGCCAAGTACTCGCAGCAACTTCAGACTGCTTCTCCAGATATCATCCTGGTAGAGGAAGCGGGCGAGATTCTGGAAAGCCATGTCCTGACCGCCATGACCCCTCATACTAAACAGCTGGTTCTCATCGGGGATCACCAGCAATTGCGGCCCAAAGTCAACAATTATGCACTCACCGTTGAAAAGGGAGATGGCTATGATCTCAACAGATCTCTTTTTGAGCGTCTTATCCTGGCTGGTTTCCCGCATACCACCCTTGCGCAACAGCATCGGATGTCCCCTGAGATTTCAACCCTCGTGAGACACCTTACATACCATGATCTTCGGGACGCGCCAAAAACACAGAATCGTCCGGCTCTTCGCGGGCTCCAGCATCGGGTTATCTTCTTTAACCATCAGCACTTAGAAGTCTCCGAACGTAGTGTTGCAGACCGACGTGACCAGGGGTCCAACGTTAGCAAAAAGAACGAATTCGAAGCTGAAATCGTCCTGCAGGTTGTCCGCTATCTGGCGCAACAGGGCTACGGCACGTCTGAGCAGGCTGTCCTAACGCCTTATTTGGGTCAGCTCAGTCTCCTTCGCCGTCGCTTGGGTGAAGAGAACGACCCTATCCTGAAAGATTCGGATTCTTTTGATCTCGTCAAAGCTGGTCTCCTTGCTCCGTCGAGTGCTGCACACAAGAAGCGCCCCATCAAGATATCTACAATCGACAACTATCAGGGTGAGGAAAGCGATATAGTCATTGTTTCTCTCACCAGGGCCAACAAACATGGAGATATCGGGTTCATGACTTCTCCAGAGCGGCTCAATGTGTTGCTGTCTCGCGCACGTAATGGCCTCATCCTCATCGGCAATTCGGATACCTTTCTCAGTAGCAAGAAGGGAAAAACGACATGGCGCCCGCTGTTTGACCTTCTTGGCAAGAATGGGCATATCTATGATGGTCTTCCGGTAAAGTGCGAGCAACATCCGGACAAGAAGATGGTGTTGAAACAGCGGAGCGATTTTAAGGAGCATTGCCCGGACGGTGGTTGCTCAGAACCTTGGTGAGTTCTCTCCACTCCTTCCATCACATACTCCCAGATACCTGAATCCTTTCCTTGGTGCGTTTCAATGACTAATACCTCGCAGTGGTGCCAAACTCGTTTGTGGAATCCATGACTGTCCACAAAAATGCCACCAACTATCAGACCACTCTCAGATCAAGTGTCAGCGATACATGAGCGATAAGTGCGACAAGGGTCACCAGTTTAGATGGCGCTGTTTCGCCGGCCGTCCGACTTCTTGCAAGACGTGCAATGCTGAAGCCCAGGAAAAGGCAAGAAAGGCCCAGAGAGATGCTGATCTGGATGAAAAACGCCAGAATAAGCAAAGAGAGTACGCGAGGGAACTTTCCGAGCTTCAGGACGAGATAGCCCACGAACGTCGACTGCGCCGCGAGCAGGCAGAGCAAGATGAGAGGGACAGAATTCTTCGCCAGCACCAGAAAGACCTTCAGGATCTGAGATCAGGTGTCGCTGGAATGAGTATCAGCCGTCAAAAATCGCCGGAAGCTCAAAAACCTCAGAAGCGCTCGCCGTTGCCGAAAACTCCTCCTCAAACGGCTGGACCTGGGCCTACCTCGCAATCGCAACAGACTTTGAAGCGCAAAGACAGTCACCACCAGAAAGGCACCGGCCCCTGGAAAGCTCCCGAATCGCCCGCAAAGGACGAGTGGGAGTATCAGAAAAAGTTTGAAGGCGCTTCAAACGATATCCTGGACGAATTGATGGGTATGATTGGACTCGAAAATGTGAAGCAAGAATTTCTTGACATCAAAGACAAGGTCGAAGTGGCTATTCGTCAGAATATCAACATGAAAGACGAGAGGTTTGGCGCTTCATTGCTCGGGAACCCAGGAACTGGTAAGTGGACTCAGCGTTGTCCCCAAAAATGATTTTTCTCTCTCCCAAGCCCGGTTGTGAATGCTAATTTCCTTTAAGGCAAGACAACCGTGGCGCGCCTCTATGCTAAATTTCTCAGTTCCCTTGGTGCCCTGCCAGGCCATCATATCGAAGAGACTAGTGGCTCTCGCCTTGCTAACGATGGCGTCTCAGGCTGCCAGAAGCTCATAGACAATATCTTGAACAGTGGTGGAGGTGCGCTGTTCATTGATGAGGCATATCAACTTGCCTCTGGAAACAGCCCACAGGGCCGTCAAGTTCTGGACTTCCTCCTCGCCGAAGTCGAGAATCTCACTGGAAAGATCGTGTTCATTCTGGCTGGCTACAACAAACAAATGGAGTCATTCTTTGCTCACAACCCAGGAATCCCGAGCCGGTTCCCCCGCGAGATCCAGTTCAAGGACTACAAAAATGAGGAGCTGCTAGAGATCATCAACTATGGGCTCAACAAGCGATACAGAGGACAAATGAAGGTCGAACTTGGGTGCAGAGGCCTTTACGCTCGTATTGTCGCCCGACGCATCGGCCGTGGTCGGGACCGCGAAGGCTTCGGCAATGCTCGCGCGGTTGAGAACGCACTTGTACGCATAGTCGAACGCCAGGCAAAGCGGCTTCGGAAAGAGAGAAAGTCTGGTGGGATGCCGGATGACTTTCTCCTCACCCAAGAAGATCTGCTGGGACCGGAGCCACAAGATGCTCTCAAAGACAATCCTTCGTGGGAGAAGCTCCAGAAGCTCATTGGCCTTGACTCTGTCAAGAATTCCATAAGAGCGCTCTTTGATACAATGCAGTACAACTACACGCGCGAACTTGACGAAGAACCGTTGATCGATTTCAGCCTCAACAAGGTCTTTTTGGGTAATCCCGGAACTGGCAAGACCACAGTGGCAAAGCTTTACGGGCAGATCCTGGCAGACATGGGGTTCCTCTCCAGTGGTGAAAGTCAGTATATTACCATACGAAGCGTTGTGCACAATAAGACTAACAGACACAAATTTCTAGTGGTTGTCAAAAACCCGTCAGACTTCATTGGCGCGTATATTGGACACTCCGAACGCAACACGAAGGGCATTCTCGCCGCCACTCTTGGAAAAGTCTTGGTCATCGACGAAGCGTACAGTCTACATGATCACAGCTCCAAGGGAAGCAATGCCAATACATTCAAGACATCCGTCATTGATACTATCGTCGCAGAGGTCCAGAGTGTGCCCGGCGATGACCGCTGCGTTCTCCTGCTTGGCTACAGGGAAAAGATGGAGGAGATGTTCCAGAATGTCAATCCTGGGCTGACCCGGAGGTTCCCTCTCGACTCGGCCTTCAACTTTGAAGATTTCACAGATGCGGAGCTGGAGTCCATCTTCGACCTTAAGCTGAAGCAGCTTGGGTTCAAGACCACCAAAGATGGCAAGAAGGTGGCTTTGGAGATGCTCAACAGAGCACGGAACAGGCTGAATTTCGGCAACGCGGGAGAGGTAGACATCCTCTTCAACAAGGCCAAATTGAGGCACCAGCAACGTATTGCCAAGGGAAAACAGAAAATCGCTGCGATATTCGAGGCGCCAGACTTCGACCCCGACTTCGAGCGAGGCGAAAGAGCTGCCACCAACGTCGACATGCTCTTCAATGGGGTGATCGGCTGCGAGGAAATTGTGGCCCAGCTGAAGGGCTACCAGACTGCCGTCGCAAACCTCAAGGCCCTCGATATGAATCCATACGAACAGCTCCCTTTTACTTTCCTCTTCCGCGGTCCTCCAGGCACGGGCAAGACCACCACCGCGGAGCGCATGGGCAAGGTCTACTACGACATGGGCTTCCTGGCCACCGCGGAAGTCATAGTCTGTTCCGCCTCCGAGATGATCGGCCAGTACGTCGGCCACACGGGACCCAAAACGCAGGCGCTCTTCGAGAAGGCGCTCGGCAAGATTCTCTTTATCGATGAGGCGTATCGCCTGGGCGACGGGCACTTCGCGAAGGAGGCTATCGACGAGATGGTCGACTGCATCACCAAAGAGAAATTCGCCAACAAGATGATCATCATCCTGGCGGGGTACGACGCCGACATCAACCGCCTCATGACCATCAATCCCGGCCTCACGTCGCGCTTCCCGGAGACGATGACTTTCCGCGCTCTGACCTCGCAGGAGTGCCTGACCTTGCTGACACTACTTCTGAAGAACAAAAACGCCAAGAAGAAAGTCCTCGACGTCAAGGCTCTCGACCCGCCGTCTGACGCCTTCCGCGGTACGCTCGTCAAGCTGTTCGACTCGCTCGCCGCGCTGCCGAACTGGGCGAATGCGCGTGACGTCAAGACGCTCGTCAAGAACATCTTCGGAAAGATTTTGCGCACAGAAAATCCAACGAGCGGGGCGAGAGTCGTGTCCGAGCAGTGCGTCATCGACGAGTTGAACCGCATGCTCCGTGAGCGTGTGTATCGAACGCGTCATCTGGGGCCTAGGCACCCGGCTTCAGCTCCTCCCCCACCACAGGCTTTGGATGATGCTCCGAGTCATGGACCAGCGAGTGCTGGTGGAGACTCTGGCGGTGCGGATGATGGTGCAGGACAGGACGGCCCGAAGGAATCGCCGCCGGAAGAGGAAGACAAGATTTCATGTCCAGAGTCTCAGAAAGGACCGGCTGGTTGTGACGAAGATAAGCGAGACGCGGGTGTGAGTGATGCTGTGTGGGAGCAGCTGCAGAGGGATAAGATGGCGACGAAGAAAGCGGAGCAAGAGTATCAAGGGGTGGTCAAGGAGGAGGGACAGCTCAAGAAGAAGATCGAAAAAGCTGAGGCCGAGGCTGATGAGAAGGACTTTGTAGGTGCCAAGGACAAGGAACATACCAAGGATGGCCAGAAAGGACAGGATCAAGGAGATAGGAAGGGGGAGGGCAGACGGGAAGACAGGGCTGGAAATGATGAGCAAGAGAAGCAGGAACGGGAGCGGCTCAGACTTGAAAAGATCATGGCACAGAGGAGAATTGATGACGAAGCGGAAGAGCGGCGGAAGCAACTTGATCAGAAGAAAAAGGAGTTGGCAGAGCTGGAGCGTAGGAGGATCAGGATGGAGGAGGCGAGGAGGAAGGAGAAGAAGAAACAAGAGTGTCTGAAGAAGATGGGTGTTTGTCCAATGGGGTTCGTGTGGATCAAGCAGAGTGGTGGGTATAGGTGCGCGGGTGGGTCGCATTTTGTGTCAGACGCCGATATTGCGCGGTACATGTATTAACTGGTCGTGGGCTACAATGCTGATTGCGACACATTATGTAGGGTAAACAGATATTTAGGTCAAGAGAATCACCTACTTACCCTGGTATCTTCCTGAGAATGCACTCGCATGAGCGTGAGATAAAAACTGGCTTGGCACAGGAAGCGATTGGATCGCCACTCAGGTTTGTGATGGCGGTGCTGCTTTTGCAGCTTCAAAGACACGTCAGTGGCTTGAGTTTGGCAACGCGTATCGGTTCCTCCAGGCAGCTTCAGGGTGCCACGCATTCGATTGGGTCATAGAGAGAAATTTGAAACCTCGGTATCTTGTTTCAAGATGGGGCGGCCTCTCAGGCAGATTTTCTGGGCTATTCTGCTGGCCAATAGAGGAGTGCTGACAGAGAAGGCCGAAACAAACCGAAAAGCGGCAATGTCGCCGCAGCTCGCAGATAGGCGCATGAGCGTGGGCTGTGCAACTCTCAGCCTCGCACGGCAAACATCGAGAGATAAAGTGGCCGGTTTCCGCAGAGGTCCAGCATCCAGATTTCAACTCATAGTTTGACTCTTTGCCTTATGACCGACCCTCTGAGCATTGCTGCAAGTATTATCGGAATTGCCGCAGCCGGTGCGAAAGTTTCCATTTCTCTCTATCAGCTGTCGGACGAGGTTGGTTCGGCCGCAAAAGATGCAAGGCGCATGGGAAATGAGATATCGAGCTTCTGTGCGGTCCTGCGCATGCTCGGTATGACTCTTGAGGAGGCGGATGCTCTGTCAGTGCTCCGCTGCAAAGACGTGGCCGAGGAGATGAGCGCCAGGTGCTTGACGATTTTCATCGAGATCATCGAGCTCGTGCGAGAGCTTCAACGTTATATCTGTGCTCCTGGTGAGCACGGCTCAAAGTGGACGAAAAGGATTGGATGGGTACTTCAGAAGCCGAGGATTGCATACCTGCGAGGGTGTTTGGAGTCTTACAAAAGTACTCTCAATCTCATGCTGGCGACGCTTGAACTGGCTAGACAGGTGGAAAAACGCAGGCAAGTTCAAACCCTTACCCCTTTGTGGCTTTTACTAACAAGGACAAGGAGCTCGAAGATCCGTGGCGCAGAGCATGAAAGTGAGAAACATCGGCAAAGCCTCATTCACAGTTTAGAGCTCGCAAACCGCGCTTCTATAGCGGAGCTCAAAGAGCTCGAAGAACAAGCATCTACGAAACGGGAAGAACCGCTAGTCAAGGAAGAGCCAAGTTCAGAGTCTCTAGAGCCACCGAAAACAGGAGACGAGAGAACGGAGAACCCCGGAGGTTCTCGCAAATCCTTTCGCTCCAACGACAATTCCTTCTTCATAGAGTCCCTTCATAAGGAGCTGGAATCCTTTCGAACAGGCGGAGCAAATACTATCAGCGTCAACACAACTGAAGGTTACTCAATATCTCAAACTTCATGGACATCCACACGAAATTCATTCTGGTTGTCGGAGGAACAGCGGAACCTGCGGAGGTGGTCCTCACAACTACTACATACACCCGACGAACCACCAAGAAGGCGCATTTCACAGCTGTCTCTGGATTCAAGACAATCTCGAAGAATGACTCAAGTGTATGACGGTATCGTGCAAGCTCCACCTTTTCCAGTCATCAACGAGGGGGAGGAGACAGGAACCGGACCGGGGACGTTGTCGGAAACCCGCCATCATGCTCAAGACGATTGCACGACGCATTCTGGATCTCCCCCAAACCTATCCCTATTCAACCAGGATTTCTCCAAAGTCACCAGAGCCATTAAGCACTGGCTGGATGATCTTCCGGCTGAAGATTGCGCCAAGGCGTGGAGATCTTTGCTCCCAGCTGGATACATGGTATGGTATCTAAGCGAGCACTCGTCCTCGAACCAGTTGCGCGGCCCGGGAAGTTACAGCAGGCAACTAAGTCAGCCTGCCGAATTAGCTCACCGCTCCAAAATCTAAATGAACACCTGCGAACAGGCTCACTAGGCCTTCGAGGAGCCTCAAAAAGCCACCCGCGCGGCTATTTGGGAAAGGACCTCTACAATCACTCTTGGAAAATACAACGCCCCTTGGAAATAAACATGGAATGCTGGCCACATGGCCCTGGAGGTTAGGGAAGCTGTGTTGCTTCAAATGGTAGTCAAACTTCCTTTCAAATCAATGTATCGAGTAGGCGAAAAGCCCTTTTGCGTGCTCCGGAAGCATGCAACTCCAACAGAAGGCTAGACAGACATCAAACCGGACATGGATCCAAAAAGTGTTTCTGCTAGGCGGAAAGGAGTAAGATAGCCAGAATCGTTGTAACACCTGAGAGCCTCAGGTGCTGGACACCTGTAAGCAGTTCTCTCGAGATGGTTGCTGCTTCTCTGTATCGGGAGTCCCAATAGAAACATCAAAAGAACCATGAAATACCCTGAATACATACTAATAATGACTTCAAACCTATGAACAATGGAACATTTGATGCAATGAATGTTATTTGACTAGTTTCATAGGACAGGCTTACCAGATAGAATATTACCCATCATAGGCCATGAGATTCAAACAATATCAATGATAAAAGACATTTTTTTTCTCAGCCTCGTCCAAGAATTGAACGTATTCTAAAAAATCAATGTTGGGTTGCAAATTGAGACAGTGTACAAGATGCATAACCGCATCCACTCGCTACTACAACACTGTATGAAGCACCTTTCTCCCGCGGTCCACATCTCTATTTCTCTTAGATCCATTTTTGTTCTCATCTCGGGCATGATGATCATCTTCGGCTATGCCTGAATGTCTGTTTCTCTTGACTGTCAAACACCAGAGGAAAATTGCCGTGAGGAAGATTAGGACGCCGACGCCGATTCCAGCTTTGACTCCTGTGGAGAGGCTACTGGAAGCCTCCTGATCGTCGGAAGATTTTGGAGCTGAGCCTGGCATTGATGTTGAGATGGAAATGTTTGCTGGAACGATAATAAAGGTCCGCTGCGAATGTTCAGAGGAAGAGCGTCCGAAGTGGTTGCTATGAAGATGGCCAAAGTGGTATAATCTCCAAAGAGTGAATCCAGTGAGACCTTTGTTCAACTGCTAGGGGTTCTCGTGGGTGCTGAAGTTCAAAGAGTGCAAAAAGAGCACATTGGGATTTGCGATACAACAAGGCTGGTCGTTGAGATGCATGACTTTATGACTACGCCGAGTGAGGCACAGTCCTTGCAACAACATCGGAGGCCAATTCATGTTGCAAGTCCTAATGCAAGGATCCTGTGAAGGATTTTGCGAAGTTCTGCTGTGCAGATGATTATGCATTCCGCCATAGATCCGTCACATCCTCCGAGCGGGATCCGCAATGTTGTTTCGTCAGGCCAAGCCCGGAGTTGAGCATTACCCATCCTTGGCCGTCAGCATCTTCAATCACTAAAGACAGCACGAGCATGCAGCAATTGCTTCCGTTTCACACTTGGATACCAATTCATTTGAGCATTATTCTTATTAATAATTCTGTACTACAAAGGATGTAGCTTCTTGCTACCTTGATGGAGCGTTTTCGAAAGCTCAAGCCCAGGCAAACGGAAGGTAGACGGAATCAGCGCACGGCTGATCGATGTCTCTCCGGATGACCAACACCTCCTATACCAGCCCACCAAATCCCCAGAATGCAGCCGCGCACATGCCTGCCAACCTCCCCCTCCACACCTCTTCCCCTTTTTCCCTCTCTGCCCCTCCCAACCCTTCCACCTCCTCCGCCCTACCCTTCAACTCCACCAACGCCGGCATCATCAACGCCCCTGCATTCCTGCACACCCTCCTATTCAGCCAATCCAGCAAGCCCTCCACCTCCCCCACCAACTCTTCCCCTCGCATGACCTTCGCCTTGGAGGCCCTGAGCAACCTCCGCTGACACTCCCGCATCGTAACGTCAAACAACGCCGTATTTCCCTCGCGCGCGCACGCGCCAAGGAGGAGGAGCGACGAGAGGTGTGTGTCATGCGCAGCGATGTCGTACTGCCAAGCAAGAGCAAGAAACTCCCTGAGCTCGAAGAAGAGGTGCGGGGTGCTGAGGTGGGAGAAGTCCGGGAGGGCGGCGGGTTTGCGGTGCTGGAGGAAGCGGGCGACGGCGGCGCTCAGGCGGATGCCCTCGTGGTCGACTGGCGGCGGCAGTGGGAGTATTGGTGGCGGACTGGAGTCGGCGTCGGTGGTGCAGCCGGGTTGGATCAGGTCGTGGAGAGCGGCGGAGCTGGTGACGGCCAGGGAGGGGGCTTGTGGTGGTTGAGGGGAGGGTTCTTCCTGCTCGGGCGTCTCTGCGCTTGGGGAGTCCGGGTCTGTGGTTCCGTCGTAGATCGGCGTTTGTTGGCGGTCCCGGCCGGAGGTTGTCCTGACTCTGCTCTCGGCCGGTCCCTCGTTGTCCGACACGGCATCCGCTGCTTTGCGTTTTTGAGCGCCAGCTTGTGCCGGAGGGAGTTGTGGGGAAATATCCGTTGCTCGGATTTGCTCGTGTAGAGGCTGCGGCGAGATTCGCCAGGTAATTCTGGTGCCGCTGGACGATACATCACTGGGACAGTACGGTTCGGCCGCGGGGGAAAAGTCCTTCAAAAAAACAGGAGCCTTGGGAGGCGGGGATTCACGGACAACGGCATGGTAGGGAGGTGGAGCATCCTCAACGAGCGGGTTCCAGACTAATTTCCCAGTATCAATTCTGCGACATGGATAAGAGTCCCATATATTCGTCCCCCCACGTCCCCCAGGGTAGGTAGAATGAAGATCCAAATCGGGGGTTTTGAAGCCTCCGCGTTGTAGCCGGGCACTTAGGAACTTGAGCTGCTCCTCGGCGTGGCCGGAATAAAGATACAAATCAAACTCTTTCACCTCTGTCAAGGCTTTAAGTGATGAGAGCAACCGGCTGGGAGCGCCTGCGAGTGGCCGTTCCAGCTTCCGTGCCAAATTCGGCATCACCGCATACGCATTTTGGCCAAGCGCCAGACGAACATGTACGAGGTTGCGCGACGGATCACTCTGTATATTGTCCCCTAGCTGGGAGCGCGTGGCGTCAGAGACATCTGCGGGAGACAACAGGCTGACGTCCAGGTGTAGATGCTCTGCTGGGATAACTAAGTACATGTCTTTTCTTGTCTTCGGTTGTGCAGGGCGGGTAGTGACCGGGAGGTGGAAGTTGACTAGAAGTTGCGGCTCAGGTGTTTCGGCTAGTCCAGCCCAGAGCGTGAGGTGTCCCCGGTTCTTCAACAACGCTTCCGACAGGCGGCCGAGATGTTGGTATTGCCCTGTTTCCTCACCAGTCCAGCCAACCAGGACTGGTTCCGCGACAAGTTCACTGAGAGGAGTGTCTCGTAGCTCGGGGTGCAGTCGGGGTGCTGCCATGGTGAGTTGGGATGGGTAGGGCCTATAAGATGACAGTCAGTCGATGGTTGAATGCAGACGAATGTCTAAACCCCAGCACAGGAGAGTGCTGGATGCCCGCCCACCCAGGCTTCGACGAGCATCAAGCTTCGAGAGCAGCCTTGACTCAGAAAGATACTAGGTGGAACCGACACACAGGCGGACAGGCTGTCTTTGCAAGAAGAGCGCGACACGCGTCGGACAAGTAGTGTGGCGAAAGGCCCCAAGTACTGGTACGTCGACGGGGGTGCTGTCTTGCGAGAGAGTCTGTACGGCGCCTGGGTGACAGGAACCGATGACGACAAGCGACGCGAAACAAAGAGGTGAAGATGCTGACGCGGCTGGTCGTGGGGATGAGTTGGGTTGATGGATGATGGGAGTGGAGGTTGGGGTGACGTGGAGGGCCATGTCACGTCTCCTGCGCGGCGCCAAGACCCCTGTCTGTTTACGGTTTAGCTCCACTATGGGATTCCCCGGCGATCTCACACGCGCATCAATGTCACGTGATCTCAACCCTCGATTATATTTCTTCGTAAAAAGGCTCCTTCGGGAGCGTTTTCTTAGGGAAAACCATCGCTGAGAAGAGGAGGAGGAGGCTCAGAGTCGAGAAGTAAAACACGGTGAAGAGACTCGGCGTCAGCAAGAAGAGCGGAATGAAGAAGCTCGGCGTCAACAAGAAGATCAGAAGAGAGGCTCAATGTCAGCATGAGAATGCGAGGCAGACTTGCCGCCAACACCTAACATCTTCTGTTCAAACCGAATTAATGGACTTCAACCACATCTTCAGAGAATTGAGGTCTTAGAAAAATACACCAGCAACCTCTTCCCCTCCTGTCTATTCCACAGCTTTCGACTTACACGGTCAGTAGGTCACTATCACCTTTTAATATTTTTATAAATCATACCATCTGCGCTTTTAGAGCAGGTCGAAACCCAAGAGAGCGGCAATTAGCTACACATTTCTGGTTTTGATCCATTGATTTAGGTTCCTCTCCTTCTGCATCTTAGTCCGGAACAGAAAAGTTATATGGACACTTCACAGTGCCTAATTGGCTTTCCTTCAGACTTGAACCACGACAGCCTGGTCGGGCTTGACCGTCTGCTCACACAAGTCCTGCCATATCTTTTCTATTCCTTCCACCCCCTCTGTCCAGATAATTCTAAAGTGGCCCATCCCATCTTCTTTCTTGCACCTTGCAAAAGCCGCATTCAAGCTCCTGAAGTAGTTGTCTGGCCCTTCCAACTCGATCCCTCTTTCTCTCACCCCACTTGTGTTGAACTGAACCTTCTGCAGTTGTTCCATGCTCGCCTTCACGCCTTCCATATCTTCGTCGGAATATACCTTCATCTCACCGCCCACGGCAATAACCGTGATATCAGGACTCGACCCATTCCCTTCTCTGCCCTTCTTCATTGCCTCCACAAACCTCTGCAACACCCCATTCCTCGCTCCGAAATCCAACACCACAACTCTCCTCGGCCCGAAACTCTCCATCCACTTCAACGTCTCCGGCCCACTCAACTCCCCATACCCCACCGCCTTGGACGGCACCGTCACCTCCCCATCCTCCCACGCCCTCAACGCACCCGGCGCCGACGTCGCCTGCAGCAACGCCAACGGCTCGGCGCCCTTCTCCCTATTCCTCAGGACATTCCACGCAAACCCGCGCCCCGTCTTACTCGACGCACTCAGACTCACCACCACCGCCTCGCTCCAATCGCCATCTCCCTCCGTCCAGGGCAACGCCACGCCCAACGGATGCACCGGCTCCCCCCTCGCCGGGAAAACAAAGCGCGACGCAAGGTACCCGCACTGAAACGCCAGCTTCAACGGCAACTCCTCGCCCGACGCCGGCACCAGCGGCTCCTGGACGTAGTGGTTGTACAGGCTCATCAGCGCGTACCGATGCGGGGTCGTCTCGACCCAGTGGCCGCGCGGCTCGCTGGCGCGCAGCTGCAGGTCGACGGGGTGAGACGAGGTGGGCCAGAAGCCGTAGAGGTGCGTGTCGACGGGGATGTTCTGGACGGTGCTCTCGAGGACGATGGCGTAGCCCCAGGCGGGGACGATACCCCAGTCGGCGTCGTTGTAAGGGACGGGTGCGGCGGACGGGATGGGCCAGGTGAGCCACCAGGCGAGGGCGTGCCCGTTGCGGGCGTAGGTGAGGTTGTTGGAGGAGAGGGTGACGAGGGTGGTCCGGACGCGGATGGAGGATGCGGCGAGAGGAGGGAGGTCGGTGGGTAGGGGGAATATGGCGTGTTGGCTGTTGTCCTTTTTGGACACGGCGTGGACGAGGGATGCCATGACTGTGCGTGAGAGAAAAGTCGTATACGGTCCTGCTTCCCCAGATTGGGCGTATTGGTGTATGATTAAATATCCCATATGATGGCTAGATAGAGTTCTTATCTCCGAAATCCGCGTGATGTATTGGAAATGTCAGCAGCCATTTCCTTTTTGGTCCTCTCGAAGGAAGCGCGGCAGGCTCGGTAAACTACTTTAGGCACCGCAACACCGGCCCCATCCTGCCAAGATACTAACGTGTGACACATTCTTTCAAGATGCGATGCAGACAACTAGATGTATATTCATTCATATTGCCAATTTGATACAAAAAGATAGGAAAACAAAGCCCAATAACATGTTCTTCGGCAAAATCAGGCATACCAAATTCTAGCCAAAGCACACTCAGAACCGCTTCTCTTGGATACTGTTGGCGTCCATGTGCTCGCAGGAGAATTCGTTATATCAGAACAAGGGCTGCCATTCAGCGGTGCAAAGAGAGCCGTGTCATCCGGCAGCAAGTCGTAATGGCAGGTGCAAGTACCTTTGAGCGGAGAATCCTCGCCGAGATTGGAGACGTCGGTATTGACGCTTTTGAAATCACCCAAGTCGCCTTAGCTACTGCGGTGCGTGAGTGGATTCCTGACGTCCTTGGGCACTGTACTCATACGATACAGGGCGCAGACGTCTTCCAAGCTGCCTCTTAACCTCTCGTCGATTGTGTCGGTGTTCCAATGTTGCTCTCAGGTCAGTCTGAGTGGATATTGAGAGAGATGTGGTGACTTACCCCATTGAGGATGGTAGAGAAGCGGTCTATGCAGTGCTTCTTCTTTGCTGCAATGTCCCCTCCGATGCCGAATTTGAAAGATCTCATTTCAGCCTTCTACTTTTTTGAACGAAGGGTCTAACCACAGCTTATATGAGCCACCGTTCACATCATAACTGTCATAAACGCCCAAAGCCTTCTTGTTACTGTCAGTCATGAAAACGGAACTGACAAGCTCCGTGTTGTAATATTTCGTCTGGCCACAGAACTCATCAATCTTGGCCGATACTTCCGGTTGGGAAACAGACACGATGGGTTGCGGTGGGCTGTCTCTGGCGCAGTTCGGCCCCGAGATATCAGAACCTGGCTCTGTCGTCGGCTTCGTGAGCTCCTTGATCCACTCGTTCCTTTGATCGATGTACTCATTCGGATAGTCACTGGCGGCCGCGCATGCACCTAATGACAAGTTTGTTAAAATCATCATAAGCTTCAAGAGACTGCTTGACAGCTACGTGTTGTGTGTAAATTCGGCGCCTCCATAGTTCGAGATGCTGTGCCGCTAATTGCTAAGTAAATTTTCGTATCTATTCCAGACTTCCCAGCTGATAGTCAAAGCTGTCTGAGTATCCTTAGTACACCCAACATCGCGCCATTTCTCTCCAAGTATATGGCAAGGCCTGAGACCTACCCGGGGATGTCGCCCGTTCAGCCCGAGACCCACCAACGCTTGCAATTCAAGACCGACACTGTTGTAGCCCGGGGATGGCCTTCAGCCGGCGGTATTTTGGTCAAAGGAGTCGACGCCATCGAGCTGGCGTTCCTTGGCCTTGACCGCTTCCACGAAGTCGATCCGTCTCCAGATCAAGCTGAAGAAGACGCCTTCTGCGACCGCCTTTGACGCATCGGAGCGGAGTGGTGGCCAGAAACCGAGTATATCACCAAGCGTGGCATCACCAACGACAAGTCTCAAAGCCCGGTGAAGCTCGAGCTTGGCTGGCCGAGCACCGGCGGGCTGTGGGTTCTGAGGCTGGAGAACGAAGCCGCTCGTCCCGAGAAGTATGCCAAGATACATATGGCGCTCACCATGGATGAGCGTTGTGATGTCTTGAAAGAGCTCGGGGCCGTATTCTAAAGGTTGGAGAGGAGTCTGAGGAGCTTCAGAAGCATACGGAAGAGTCACAAGATCTTGGGCGTTTATATCGAGAGATGAGGGAATGATCTAATTAGGCTTGCCGAATTTCGTATTCTTATCCGCTCCGGGTAATCCTTCAGGCAAAGAACAGAAACCATCTTCGAAATTCACATGCATAGTCAAAAGTAAGGCCTTCGACAGATAGCCATTGGGATCTTGTTTGAGTGTCTCGCGGAACTTTCTATAAATGCATGTACATCTATTGAAATGGTGGAGAGGCTTGACATAAATATTTCGACGTTTGAGTCTGTAAATCCTGCTCCACCCTTAGCTTCATGCTCTTCAAACCCCCCGAGACTGTCAGCAATGCGCCTTCAGATGCATGTGGTCTGCGAAAACTGTGTGTCTCAAATTTATCTCAGAAGACGTTGCTTGCCCCATCTCAGCGCTACCACCATGACGGACGCCAACACCACGCCCGTTGTAGCATTTACGGCGGCCTTCTTCCAAAGAGCTCGCCTGCCATCCCGGCCCTGCTTCTCCAGAGTTTGGGAAGCGTTGACATGCGGAAATGGAGTGTCCGGTATGGGAGCGTCGAGGTACGTGCACAGCGGCTCCCAGCCTTCCTTGGGTGAGAATTCGAGCAGTTTGCCGGGTGGCACCAAAGCGCGCATCCGGCGGTGGTGCTCCTCGTACTTCTCTTCGCCGTTTTCCTCCCACCCTCCGTACGCTGTGTCAATGACGAGACACATGAACGGCCACCAGGCCCTGCGGAACTCGTCAAAACGGTAGAGAAGGCGATAGCCGAAGGAGTGGCGAAGCGGCCATATGGTCTTATCCATCGAGCGCTTCCACGACTCGTAGTCTCGGGTTGTTATGATGGCCTTGGCCTCGGGGTACGCTTCCACGAGTTCCTCTGCGAAGAGCAGGGCATGCGGGCATTTGATGACCTGATTAATTAGCGGCAGACGTGGAAAGGAGAAAAAACGTTTCAAAACTCACGTCGTAATCCCCAAACAGCTTGTCAAATTCCTCACGGCCATAGGGCTTTCCTTTTCCGCGGTACTTTGCGTCGATTGCCTCGGTCCACAGGGGAATGGTCTCCCGCCACTTTGGCCACATTTTTCCAAAGGAGAAGACATTATACCCAAGCTGCTCCAGCGCCGCATTGAGTGCTGAGGAAATTAGTTTCTGTTCCCACTGGGGGTAAATGTTGCTTACATTCAGTCCCGGTCCGTGGCGCACTCAAGATGAGCAGCCTCGTAGGCCGGGATCTGGTTGCCTTGATGTCGTCAATGAGTCGATTGTTCTCTGCCATTTCGCGTTGGATGTTGGTCTCACCAAGGGAGATGCTCTTAGATATAATAGCACTGCCTCTCCCTCAGGGTCCATGGAGGGTGCTGCGGAAAGCTTTAGTAGCGTTAACTCAAAGCCAAAGTTTAAAGCACAGGACACTCGGATTGACGCAGCCACAAATACCAAGCTCGGAAAGCGATGCTGCTTGATGTCCTGTACACAGCTGAAGTTCAAAGTTAAAATATTGTACTGTTAGTAGATACAGAACTGTCGACCTGTGTTGTTGAGTATGAACATTCTCGCCACCATCCGGGGCGGTTTTGCGCAAGCACGACGTGCCCCTGCCACGGGCCCCGAGCGTTGGCGGCGCGTCGCGTGTTTGACGTGACATACGAGAAAGCACTAAGGAGCAACGGGTCGAAGGCCACGTTTATCGTGGCGCCGAGCAAGGCGGACGTGCTCTTGGTAGTTCGCATATTGCTGCATCAGCGAAAGCCCGGCGACCGTTGTTTGATGAGCTGTCGAGCGCACCTTTACGCGCACTGGACACCCAGCGATCGGCCGCCAAGCAAACACCCGACGGCCTCGATTGTTCTCTTCAGTATTCTGAAAATCCAATAGCGTCATATCCAGACAGTGGTAAGAACATTTATTCCTAGTCCAGAAGAATACGACATATGAGACATGGAAGGCGATAAGACTAGTATCGCAATCCATCCAAATGCCGATCATATTTAACGCTTAGGTGACCGCCATTGCCCATGCGCCGCCGTCCTCCATATCTCCAAACCCTCAGCATCCAGTTTAAAGCAAGGCTTACCACACCAAATAGCCCTGGCATAGGCGGGTGGGTCTTCTGGCCCTTCCAACTCGCTGACTTGCGCGAAATATACCTGAGTCCGTGTCCGTGAGACCTAGGGCGCCCAGCCTGAACATCTGAAGCTGTGGCATTCTCGTAGCGACCTTGGCTGCGGCAAGGTAGGAGTCGTTCATCAAAGTGTCGATAGGTTTGGTGCGAAGGCAAACCTCACGCCGGTAAGTTGGTCCAGGACTGGCAGGCTCTTTATGACTTTCTTCGTCTTCGCTTTCGTCATATTCATCATTATCCCCGTCCTCGTCATCCGGCATTTCGGTCTTTTGGTCCTCGGGATGAGCATATGGAATACGTGCCGCTCGACCGCGAACTGCCATGTACTGGATACCGTGGCCAAGAACAATAGCGACGGATGTGGGTTTTCGCATTCTTCCTTTCTCAATACGAGGTTTTGAAGAAGTCTGAAGTAGATTGCAGTTAGGGGTGCGACATGGTGATAGAAGATGAAGTCGATGATTTCTTGGCCGAGGTCTGGCCCCGTAGGTCCGATTGTGTCATACAGGATGGCACTATGTCTGGAGGAACTATGCAGGTGCTGGGAACAATGAATATGAGACGAGGGAGTTCAAACACGCCCGTTGACATGGTGGCGGTAGATCTGACTGGAAGACTAAAGCAAGAAAATCAATTCTAGGTTTATTAAACATGGAAAAGGCTGAACAGGAACGCCGAAAGCCCGAATAAAATATTTAGAACGACTTACGGCCAGACTAATGGCATTTGGTTTCAATATGAGAATTTGACTTGCCAAAGAACGATTACTTAAATGAAGACGTCAATGGAAAGAGAACATTAATACCACCTTCCTTACCCCAGAACAATAACATCATCCCAAGGGTTTGCCCTCTTCCAAGCATGCTTGTATATCTTCCCGAGGCCACGGCGCTCTGCAATGTTTCGTTCCGTATCCCATTTGATGAGCATCACGTTGTATAGCGGGAAACCGCGCACGTCTACCCGCTTCTCGCTTCCAAAATACTGGGCTTCCGAGATGACGATGAATTCTCGCTCGCAGGATTGGATCTTGGCCAAAGCATCAGGGCTGTGCAGCTTCATGTTTCCGACAAATTTCTCACTTGAATCTAGAATGTGCACCTCGCTGGAGGTCACCGTACTCATCTCCGGATTGCTCTGCTCCAAGAAGAGATGCGTCTCTTCTCTGTTCCAATAATTTCCAACTTTGAACCTTGCGCAGCTCGTTCGAAAAATGAGGTGGCGCTCGTCAAGACCGTTGAGAAGGGAAAGCGGCAGATCTGGTGTTTCTCCACGTGATTCTGGGAGTTCTTGATCATCTGGAGGCTCTGGGACTCCGAGTTCTCCTTTTCTCCTATGGAGAGGAACGATTTTCCTTGCCTGTAGCTTCTTGCGGCAGACACACCAATGAAGGAGTGGCCCAATCCGCTCTTCTTTATCTCCAGAGCCGATCAGCTTGACGAGCCCACCAGTAGAGTCGGTGCGAACATCGAACGTCTGTTCGTACTGTACTTCACCTATCCACCCAGCCCAAGACCAAGTTGGTGGTACAATGGACTTGTGGGGTGATAGATTGACGGAGCTGGTGCGGCGAGTGATGGCTTCCGCCGGCTGCCACAAAAGCGCGACGTCCAGATATTTTGGCGGCATGTGGAATGTGGAGTAGGAGGGACACCCGAAGGATTTATTCAAATCAAGAAGGTTTATCGCGCCGGTGAATGCCCCCAGTACATCGCTCTGCTTGGTAAGCTCCCGCGGGAGTACTGACGCACGAGGTTGGCGTACTCGTCGAAAACGGGAGGGCGAACAAGACGAGAGCTGCCATCTTCCATGATATTCCAAGGCTCTGGGCTGTGATGGCTCATAGGGAGACACTGAAGGCGTAATCCTGGGATTGCTGAATGCAAGGGCGGCATGTCTTCGCAAGCGATGGTCTCCCGGCAATGCCAGAAGAAGCTGCCATTGGTGAAGATCAGCAAGCGCTTGGAGAGCATTTGTTCTTGCAATTTCCACGCTCTTAATTGTCAGGGAATCAACTTTTGAGCGATGTTGAGCTGAGAAACAATTTGAATCTCGTCGGAGATTTCCTCGAATAGTTGCTTTTCGTACCATGGATTGGTACCTTCTGGATCCACGCCGGCGATTGCCGTCTGAGGCTTTGTCGCTGTCAGCAGCAACAATTGTGAGGATAGCGTTTTCGTAGATGGAGCCCATCTTTTTCAGGCCCGAGTGCACCTTGTCTTCGTCATCTTGTATGATGCACAAAGAATCCACCCACAGGAAACTGAAGCCCAGCTCATCCGTCACTTCTATTGCATGACGAATGGTCTTTGGAAGTGTCTCAAAATCAAGACCTCTGGGCTTCATGCGATCCTCAAAATTGCTTTTCTTGGTCATGTGGTGTTGGAAATTGAGTTGATTTGATTATTGTCTGGATTATTGGCATGTCCCATGAGAGGGGTATGAGAGGGTGCCTGCTATATAGACTATTTGACGCTAAACCTAATTCGGAGCATTCTAAGACGATATTTCCAACATGTGGTCAGTAATGCCACCCCAAACATAACTCAGCGTCAGATATTGGAATCTGTGTGTATCGGCCTTGATAAGGTAACGTCTTCGCAAATCGATCAGCAGGAAATCCTGCGAATTTGAAAGTGCGGGAGAAGCAAACGTGGACAGTGATTCTTCGCAAAGTCTGTGGTTTTCACAGCATTGTGAGAGAAATTCTCTGGCAACCTGGAAATTTACGTGGAGGGGATTGAGACGACGGCCGTAAATGAAGCTGGCATCTTCAGCAACTGAGATGGATGGGTCAACAAGCTGCAACGAAAAGCTGCTCAGCATTGAAAGCGGAGATCTCGGAGCTCTCCCGTATCCGTGGAGTTCTAGGCGCAGCTGTCTGGTATCTGAGCCCTTCTTAGGCATCTTGATGAGCACCCACGCAGACAATGCTGTCTTGTCTTTCTCGTGAAAAGGTAGCGTAAGAGAAAGAGCTGCTTCCACTGCCAAAAGAGCCTGCTTGTCCTTTTCCTTCATTTTGAACGCTGCATTGTCTCTTGCATTGTCTGCGTTGAGGACCTCAAGTACATTCTTTGCACCCCTGGCGGCGACCAGCCTGGCTTCTTCGATCTCTTGTTCAATTGAGTCTTTCGGAAGTTTGACAGGTTGAGCGGAAGTAGCCTGCTTCGACTCAGATAATTCAGATATCTGTTGGGAGGAACAGGGTCTGATCGAACCAAGGGTCAACACCGAAAATTTGTTATATAGCTACTATATAAGAGGGACCGGGTCACCTACCCTCCTCCTCCTTATGCCAATCTACAATGAACTTCACTCCCTGTATAAACAACTCGTTTATCCAACAATATCCTAGGCTTCAAAGGGTTTCTCTCCAACGGCGTCGACCATGGAGTGATTTTGGAGAACATTGCAGCGTCCACATACGGCAAGCCTTTGGATGGTCTGGATGATGATTGATGTCGACCAGTATTATTTAAGGCCTGTTGTGCATGATCTCGGGCTTCGGTAGGTGCGTGACTGTGCCCAAATGGCCAGTCCCTTTCATGAGTAAACTTTCTCCCGAACATATCCGTATTTTCTGCCCATCTGCTGAATGACCACTTCTTCCATTTGTCCTGGACGTGGTCTTGTATTTCCGGATTTGTCAGTAACGGGTCGTTCTCTTCTTTGCACAACGACCAGAATACGATGCGACAGAATTTACACCAGTTCCGATTCTGAAGAACGTGCTCGAGAGTCCATGCGAACTGCGGAGGTACTCCTTTTTCGTCATTGGGGTTGTCTGATGATACTTTGATCTCATTAGTGGTCTTGAAATGCGCTCGGAAGGGTAACTTGTTGCATTTCGTGCACAAAGAGTCTCCAGAAATCCCAGCTTTGGCTCCCATGGTCATGGTTAGATCAAGCATTCCGTCCTTGATGCTGATTATCGAGTCTGTCGGCGCTTTTACTCCTTTTTGAAGAATTTTGAGATATTCGAGCTCCAACTCTGGACAGCTTCTCGCGTATCGTTGGGCTGGCCGGGTTCAAATGATTGCTCTTTGTCAGACTATTTTGCCCTACTATATCAGGCATCACATTCTTTCGGGCATCAAGATCAATAGCTACTCTTTGCCACCTCCTTACTACTCCTCATATTCACAAGCTTCGGATATCAACATCGGCTTCTATTCTCCTCGGTTATTCAAACACTCTTTTATGTATATAAGTAAGCCTACCGACCTCCCTCTCAGGAGATAGGCAGAATCTACTCTCTTTTCTGACCTCACAACTCTTCACTCTCAAATTCAACACTCTTCGATAGTGCTTCCTGTTGCATTTTGAAGCCAAAATCTTGCCCCAAAGATAGGTGACATTGTGTGGTATATCCTCGGAAAAAGCAGCTCTTGTGAAAGACAGTGCAGACTCTGAGTCGGTCAAGTGGCGGGGAGATAATAGATACAGGAGCGCAACCTTCGTGAAAGATTCTCTAACGAGGTATAATTTTGACGTTTTTTTAGTATCATGCACCGTCCCCGTTGTCGTGGCGTATGTGAAATGCTTGGGATACTGAAGACTTCGGGATGCTGACATGGTCAATCTTCTTTACGTGAAGACGGACATTATAAGCGCAGGCTGTCACAGCAGGTTACCAGCTGAAAACCTACAAATCACGCCACATTGGAGAATCGGAGTGGGGTTTTGCCGCTGCGACTGGGTGTCATTGTCTGCACAGTTTCGTACGACATTGATGGATGATAGGCAACCGCGGTGATTGAAACGCCAAGTTTCGTCATTGAGAGATCCAGGCCCGCGTGCCAGAAAGCAAGGCTGCGCGAACCACATATGAGAATGACGGATATGATAAGGCATTGGCTGCACACAACTAGCCCCCACTGGTTTGATGCAGGGCTCCAAGTGTGATTATTTATCAACCCGCAGCTAAAGGTTCGACGGAGATACAGGCAAACCTCTCGACCGTTGTGTGCCATCCAATAGATGACTAGCCGTGAAGACTCTCTGTTCTTCAGCCTTGCAGAGTGATGCAACCCCTCCCCAATCACCTGCTCATTCCTGGCCACAGATATTCTAATGTCCTCTCTCGCTTTATTTCGTCAGTCAGCCCGCCTGCCGTGTGACCCGAGCGTTTTATTTTCCCCTTCCCGCTGCTGGCTTTTTGCTGCATCTTTGGTCGTTCCTGCTGCGAAGCGGTTGGGGGAACTGAATCTAGTAAATTCGGCCTCTCGCAAAGCGACGCTCCCATTCTGGTGCTCCGGGCCTGCTCACTCGAGCGACTGCGGCAATGCGATCTGTTCGCTATGCTACCAGGGCAGAGATACGGGCGTTCCCGCCGCACATGTACTCACTGTAGCACGATTTGGTTTAGCGTCAGTGCCGGGGTAGTTTCAACTAATTGTTTCAACGACAGTCAACATACATAGCTGTCCATCTCAATTCAAGCCAAAATGTACACACAAGACTTCCAAGTGGCCGATACACCGAGCAGGTGACCGTAAAGTCTACCATCAAAACATATGTGAAAATTTCAAAAGTAGCATTCAGACGCCCGGAGAAGCATTTGAGAAGAAGACTGAGAGCACGGCCGCATAACCTGCAGATACAACCATCATCTCCAGGTTCGATGCCTTCAACATGACCGAGACGACGGATGAGAAGGCAACAATAAAGATGGCTACGACCGACAGCTGCACCCCCTTCCGTGGTTCATACGACAACACGCCCAAGGGGACAGTCAGAAAAGTGGCGCTGATGAGCCCAATGATGAGGCGTCCCAGCCATGCGGCGATCATGTCGTTGTTCTGATGCCGCAACGTTTTTCCCCGTACTCCTGGCCCTCCGAAGACGTTCCCGTCGCCCTCTCGCTCCCCACTGAGCTGCTGCTCTCTTTTCGAAAGCTTTCGGAACCGCAGGTCGCGCAGGTATCTATGGATCAGGCACTGCAGAGGGTCCTTTCGGTCTCGCGTCCGCTTGTCTACCCTCAGCTGCCGAGACTTGTACATCTCTGTCAGGCTCAGGTCAGTGCGGGTGCTGCACTGCTCTTCGTTGTCGAGTAGCGAGAAGGTGTCCATCGACATTAGCGTGTTGAATGCGGATAAGGCTTCGTCTAAATTGCGTTCTGCAGTGTTAGCGCCGCTGCTACCAGGATTGAGACTGTTGAGCTGGACCGTACCGTATTCCTTGACCAGACCTCACAGTTTCAGGATCTTCTCGCGTGAGATCGTCTCTTCTAGTTTGGGTATCCGCGCGTCTTTTTTGCACCACGCCAACCCAAGTCTATCGGTGGTCGATGGCTCGATGTCCAGGCTGAGGCCAGCTTTGTAGAAGTCGTGGTCGATCTCTGCGATCTCGGCCTCGAGGAAGTGGGGGTTTAGCAGGTGCGATGTCTTGAAGCGGCGGAAGCCGTAGAGTGTTAGATTACTGTCCGCCGTGCTTTCTTCCCATCGTTTTCGGAACTCTTCTCTCGGCTTTGACAAGCGCTGGCTCTCGAACTCGATGACCTCCGTTGGAACCGGTGCATCGCTGAGCTTTGATGATGTTACGGAAGGGCAAGTGGACTGATGAGGACTTTGCTGTGCCATGGCCTTAGATTCGAAGCAGCAAAGACTAAACGATACGATGAACCCAGACTCAACAGAGGCGTCATCTAAATGAGGCTCTAGGTCGCAAATAATCAGGCTGAACAAAGCACTGCGATGCTGATCTTAAATTCGCTCGTGTCGAACTTCAATCCAATTGCCGGGGGGCTTTCTGACTGCATAATGAGGCTGCATTACAGGAGTACCCTGCAACCCAATGCTCTTCTGCGAGTCGATGTGACTCTGTGCTATCGCATCGCCGGTCGACCGCCCGAACTTCTTGTATGTGGGGTTTGTGATGGACACACGAACATCCGGCTGCAGTGCTCGCCTGAGGATCCAGGCATACGGGTCTCATACGTCCCTTTTGGCCTCAATTCTGTGACAGAGCCGTTCTCTCCATTCTTTGTTAGAGAGATGAGACTCCCAAGGGAAATCACGAGGTATGTGCCATAGTCATCTCTAAGCCACCAGCAAGGCTCCTTCAAGGATGAATAATCCTATGCCAATGCAGGTGAATGCCTACAGGTTGTGAATAACAGCGTAATTAAGACTGATAGTATCATAGCAAGGCATTGCGTTCTTTTACGATCCGAACGAAATCGAGAGATGTCTAGCAACAATTTAGAGCATAATACCAGTGATACAGCCATGTGTCGGCAGCACTCTGCTTGCCAGGGAATAATTGCCAAAATACCACAGTGATTCCCAATATATTGCGATCGTGACGTTGGAGGTATGTGTTATTACCCTTGTAGATACGGAGCCTGGAAGAAGTGGGACTGATTTATGTTGCTAGATGATTGCGGTGATCTTTGGCTAGGCCATGCTTACTGCATTGTGTCAGCCCGAAGGCTGTGCGGGGAGGTTTAGTTTGGTGTTCCCGCACGGGCGTTAAATCATACAAATTGCTGCAGTTCAAGGTCGCCTACATGCTAGTGCGCATGAGCTGAACCTGCAAGCAGCTGTAGGTCACCGTAAATAGAATGTGGAGCCTTGGTCACTAGTCACTAGTCGCTATGAGTCAGCGTGAATCACTTCGATTTGCCCCGCGTCAAGAGTAGCGAAGCCACGAGCTACTTGGGTGTATATATATCCTTTTCAACCATCACGCCATTTTCCTCTTCGAACATACAATATCCAGCTTGTAGGAGAAAAGTCTTCCTATCACATTTCCATCATTCGCCATGCCAACGGCCTCAACTCCATCCAGCCCTATCATCTTCTATGACATCGCCACGCGTCCGCCTGCGGAGAAAACCTGCTGCTCACCAAACCCCTGGAAAACCCGACTGGCACTCAACTTCAAAGGTCTCTCATTCTCGACCTCATGGGTGGCTTTGCCCGACATTGCAAAAGTCCGCAGCAGTCTCAAAGTACCACCCTGTCGCAAATTTGCCGATGGCACCGACTTCTTTACCCTGCCCATCATCGAGGATCCCGCCACTGGTTCGTTGGTCGGCGACTCCTTCGACATCGCTGTCTACCTCCAGAACACGTATCCGAACTCGGGCGCGGGCGACCTTTTCCCCCCTCAGACGATCGACTACGTCTTCACGCCCGATCTTGCGATACTTGTACCGCTGACGGAGTGTCGTGAGAGTGAATTTCCTGAGTACGCCAAGTTCAACGTGAACGTCGACGCGGCCTTCAGCGCACATGCACAGCTCACAGTTCAGGGGTTTCCGTTTGATCCAGCCACTGCCGAGATCACTAAGGCGGAATTCGTTCGGCGCGCGGGAGTCACGTGCTGGGAGGACTTTGCCTTGGTTGGCGAGGCGCGAGAGAAGATGAAGGATTCGTTCCGGAACATGCTGGGCGGTCTGGCGAAGCTATTCTTGAGGGACACTAGTGGGCCCTTTCTACTCGGAACAAGGGCTAGCTATGCAGACGTGATCGTCGGTGGGTGGCTGCGGATGATGCGCGCGACTCTACCAGAGAGTGAATGGGAGGAGGTGAGAAGTTGGCACGAGGGTCTTTTTGGGCAGTTGCATGATGCGTTGGAGGTATATGCGGAGATGAAATAGGGTGTTGGGTCAAACTCGGTTAGTCAGTAGAAGCATAAGAGCTTTTATTCAGCATTGCTCCTCTCCTTCACTTCCCTAAGCCGTCATCATTTCTTCCGCTTTCTACTCTGATACCTTCTATCCTGTTGGCAGTATTAATACTATGGACACCGAGTGTCTTACTCAAGAAGACCCGAGGAGGCTGAAGATCTGGATATGTTTCGTTGTGAATACAGCAGGATATCGTGCTCGAAGAGCGTGACGAGCACACGAGTTTTTGAAGCATCTATAATTAAATCCACAAAATCGAGTCTTGAAGTAATTGTTCAAAAGCGCTGCCTCCATTTCCGCGTATAAGAGCACGTAAAAGCATATTGGAAATCCTCCCGAAGCCGATCACAAATTCTCATCGTCTATGCCTTCCACTTCTTTAGGCCTTTAGCACTCCAGGCCACCAAGATGAGGCTACCTCCTGTTGGAAGGAGCAAAAGGACGAGAGTCCGCGCAATTGCTTCAGGCGGCTAGATATCCTCTATACCACACCTCGGGAATTCAGAAAGTGGTGGATGCTGCTCAAGTTCTAACCAGGGCTCGCAACAAGCGGCTTGCAAGCACAAGCGGGTTATTTCCAGCGGCTTGTCAAGCGATTGCAAGCGGGGGTCGCTTGCTGCGAGCCCTGATTCTAACGTCTCCATCTGAAAAAGTGATGGAAAATGAGCTCAACCACCTCCGTTATCTGTTATTGGATAGCATATTAGCTTAGTCATTCATTCTAAGACGTCTTAGGGATTAATACCACGGGCGCCTTAGTAACTAAGTAATTAAGTTATTTATTTATTAATTCCAACCGATTAATGTTACGACGGACCGACCGTGTTGGGTTTCAGTCGGTGTGTAAGACCATTCGGCCAACCTCCCGTCGACTCTCAGTCGACAAAAGGTTCAGCAATGATCAGCCTGGTGGCTGATCGTGCCCCAACAACTCTATATACAGGTAGATCCGTAACAATTAAGTATAAATTTTATTAGATTATAAGCCTAGATAGTACTTAAGTAATAGCCTAATCGGCCGTAGTTACTTAGAATTAATTTCTACTAAATACTACTAAATCCGGCGTATCTATATAAGGTAGCAAAGCCGAAATAATAGTATTACTTTTAACTAAAAATCTATATATAAGAAGAAAGAAAAGAGAGTCTAGAAAGAGAGGACGAAGAGTAAATATATCTAGTCGCTTAGTACTAGGCCCGTATAATAGCTTATATTCGGTACACTCGCGGAAATATAGTAGTATTCTATCTACGAGAAGACTAAGCTAAAGAGAAAAGAAAGAAAGGTTTAAGTAAGATAGCGCTACTTATATATCTCTCTAGAGTCCCTTTTACTAGTAGCGAGTTATAGAGTTTTCTTATTAAGCTTTATTAAGCTTTAGAGTTCTCTTAATCTAAGGTCTCGCCGTAGAATCTATCTAAGATATTCTTAGAGTTTAAACCGTAATAGCCCGTACCCTAGTATCTAACCGAGTTATTCTTAATATAGCTAGAGCCTCTAGTTACTATTAAGTATCTATCTAGTTATCTAGAGTAGTAGTACTTAAGAGGCCTAATAATCTAAAACTATTTATTAGATAAGTACTTATTATATTAATTATTAAGAAAATAGCCGTACTAGCCGTAGTTTAGTTATCCGGTAATACTAGATAAGTAGACTAGTTAAGGGCTACTAGGCCTTTCTAGATAGGACTAGTATAGTACGTAATCTATACGTATATCTTCTAGTATAGTTACGGTAGGTAGAAGAAAAAATATCTTTCTATAAGCTATCTCTATACCGCTACTATCGTAATAGGTTATAAGCCTAGGTTCGTATACCCGATAGAGAAGCTTTTTAAGTATTTCCGCTAGGTATAGAATCTTTTAAACGTCTATAAAAAGACGTATTACCTCTATAGTCGGGTCTATATATAATCTAATACCGGTAGCTAAATACGGTCCTTATTAGTTAAGGAAATTAGTAGCGCGACTAAACTACGTATCGCGATTAGTTCGCGTACTCGAGGAAGCTATATTCTTAGGCCTAGGTTTACGCTAGAAGAATTAGTACTCGACGCCTATTATTGCCCCGCTAGAAGTAGACGTCTTACTACCGATAACCGCTCTACTACGTACCGTTCGACTACGTAGCTTCTTTTAAGCAACCCTCCTTCGCACTTTAAATAACTACTATTTAATACGACCTTTTATACGTAATATATTAGACACGATTAACCGTAGTTTACTCTTTCTACTATAATTATATTCTTATTTTCTTACTTTCTCTTAATATAGACTCTTCCGACTCTTTTACGAAGCGTTAGCCCGTTCTAATCCTTTTAAGATAAAATAAGGACGCTTAGTTCCCGTTAATAAAGGTATAGCTAGAAGGTAAAGGTCTATACTATACTATTACTAACTCTACTAATCCTTCTATACCGGATAGTTAGTTCGGTATAGAATTTAGAAGTACTAAGAACGACTCGAGGGCCTAGTATTAGATAAGGATTTATATTAACGAAGACGATGCCGAGAGAGTACGAGATCTTAACTTAGCTAAGCTCGTATAGGAATCTCTAAAGAATAAGTACTTAGAGAAGCTCTAAGGTATCGGCAGGTAATACCTACTAAACTACGTTAATTACTAAATAGAGCCTAAAACTACTATTAAGACCGCCTAGACCTAGCTTTAAACGCTAGGAAAGAAGCTCGCTACCTTCGATAAGAATATAAAGAATATTACTTTAGAGAAGGCACGCTTCTAGCGTCTATTATAAGCGCTTTCGGACTCGTACTAGTTAATCCGGATAAGCCTTAACGTCTAGAAGAATATCTCGGTCGAGAACGGTATTATACTACTATAGAAGAAGGAATTACGTTAAAATAGAATCTCTACTACGCTCGTAGTAAGGTAGTAGAACTAAGATAGAACCTCCGCCGAACCTCGCCGCCGTAGCCTAACGAGAGATAGATAAAGCGGGTACTACCTCTATAACTAAAACTACCGCGTTCGCGACTATAAATATCTTTTAGAAGCGCGTAGTCTTATATAGAAGAAGCGCGTAGCGCGGAGGAGCTAGCTATCTTATCTTGCTATATAGCTAAAGACTCTATAAGATTAAATTAACTAACTAAAGGCCTTCTAAGCCGTTAAAAATAAGCCTATCTACGATAATAAAGCTACTAAAAGCTAAGAAATTAGTAGTAAAGAAGAGGACGTTAAGGAGATTACTATACTATTAAAATCTATTACTAGTAAGCTTCCTAAAGATATCTAGATTATAGATTCCGCTATATCTATATATATAACTAACTAACGCTAACTTTTTAGTAGACCTCTAACCCGTATTATAAGACGCACGATTAAAGTTAGTAGGGGAGTATTATACGCCGACTACGTCGGCTTAGTTATATTAGTAGATAGGCACGGTAATTCGATTTCTTTATCCTCTATTCTTTACGTTCTAAAACTAGATATAAATCTTCTCTCTAGCCGATAGGTATATAAGAACGGACTAAAGGATTCTTTTAATAATCGTTTCCTCTACCTTAGAGATCGGTACGGTAAGAATATTCTTATCGCTTAAGAGAATAGGGGAGTTTATTTTATAGATAAGATTAAACCGATAAGTAAATACTTCGCGCTATCGGCTCTCGAGATAGCGTAATAATAGATTTAACTAGCTACGCTAGCCTTAGCCTATAGTAAGGTAAATCCGTAGACCGAGTTACTAATAGCCTACGAAATCTAAACTACTAGATAAGGATAAGACCCTACTCTAGAGGTAATAGTAACTAACTAAAAGATTAAGCTATTTAGGCTATAGTATAGAAGATTTAGATATCTTAGTAAGTAAAAGCTAGTAGAGCTATATAAGATAACGACTCTCGTAGAGCCGATTTCTACTATAGCGGAGGAAGACTACGTATATAAAGTATATACCCTTACTAAAATAAAAAATAAGAAAGAGTACTACGTAAGTAATAGGAAAGCCGTAAGTCTATTACTTATTTTAATCGACGTTTACGGCCCGCTACTAGAATCTTAGGCTAGCTACTACTACTTTCTTAAGATCGTCGATAATTACTTAAGAAAGATATAGACTATCGCGCTTAAGAGGCGAGAGAAAGTACTACGCGTCTTAAATAAATAGCGCGTAAAGATAGAACTTTAAGGAGGAGTAAAGCTCGCTACCGTTTATAGCGATAACGCTACTAAGCTTAAGGCCGTCCTTAATTAGTAGTACGTAACCCTTAGAATTACTCTCTAATATACTATTCCGTATTAGTTAAGTTAAAATAGTATAGTAGAGCGAGCTATCTAGACTATAGAAGCCTAAGTAAGAGTAATACTAAAAAAAGTAAAGCTTCTAATAGACTTTTAGGTAGAAGTAGCCGAGATCGATACTTACCTACGGAATCGGACTATAACTAGACCTCTTATCGACGGAAAATCTACGACCCCTAAGGAAGCGTTTATAGGTTAAAAGCTAAGTATCGACTATATACGCGTCTAGGGGTATAAGGTCTACTTATATATTAACTCTAAATCTCTACTAGTTAGTTTAAGATATAATAAGTTTATAGACCGAGTAAGAGTAGAAGTCTTTATAGAGTACGTAGACGAAACTAAAAAGTAGTACCGCCTATAGGCTCCGGATCTTAAAAGAATAATCCGTAGTTATATAGTACGGTTCTCGGAAAGCGAAAAGAGAGGAAATATTAATCTAAAACTAAAGATTAAAGCAAGTAGTAATATAGTCCCCTAAAGGCGACCTATAGATCGCCTAAGGAAAATTTTATTCGCTCTAGAACTAGTTATAGAGAAGAGGGAAAGTACGCTAGAAGTAGGAGAGAAGATAGACTTAGAGGCCGACTACGGATTTAATATTTAGAAACGAGAGAATAAGGAGACTTAATCCTATAACGCCCTAAGAATACGTTTATAGTCGAGCGTAGCTTAGCGACTAAAGACGGATCTAGCTATAGTAGATAGTACTATATTAAATACGGATCCGCAATTAGGAGCGTAGGAGCGTCTATCTACTACCTAAGGGGAGATAAGTAGATCTAAGAAAAAGAAACGCGCTAAACGTCCGCGACTAGGAACGTTTATAGAAGTATATATTCTAAAGCGTAAAAGATTAGAGGAGGATATAACTACGGGAGAGCCGGTAGTAAAAGTACCTCGGAGCTTATTTACGCTTATTAGCTAAATACTAGTTAAGTACTATTAACGCCCTAAGGTATAAGTATTCTACGCGCTCTTAGTAGTACTTAGTAAGATAATAGAACCGGAAATTCTAACGCCGAAAACCTACGTAGAAGTAGTAGGAGATAAGTAATTTAGTAAGCTTTAGAGAAAAGCAATCTAGAATAAACTTACTACTCTCGCGTTAAACGGTATATAGGAAGAAGTCGTGTCTCTAAAAGGAGTAAATATTATAATAAGCAAGTAGGTTTTTAAGCTAAAACTTAATATTAACGGCTTACTTAAAAAGGCTAAAGCTCGCCTTATTATAAGAGGTTTTACTTAACGATTTAGACTCGACTTTTAGGATACCTTTGCCCCTACCGTCCGTTATAAGACCCTTCGAACGTTTCTAGCTATTATTACGCTCTTTAATATAGAGCTCTACTAGATTAATATTAATAATATCTTTACCGAGTTACGCCTTCGCAAAGACATCTATATAGCTCTACTAGATAGAGTAAGAGTCGTACCCGGACGCGTCTTTAAGCTCCTACGTAGCCTATACGGTCTTAAGTAAGCCGTACGGGACTAGAATAGTAACTATATAAAAGTACTAAAAGATATCGGATTCCGTTAAAGCCTAGTAGATCTATACCTACTAGTTTACGACGAAAGGAAAATACTACTACTTATATACGTGAATAATATCCTAGTTACCGCCTAAAGCGGTTAAATAGGAGATATTATCTAGTTTAAAAACGTAATTAGTAAGGCCTTTAAGATTAAGGATCTAGGAGAGATAAAGAAGATCCTTAGTATCTAAGTTACTCGTAATCGTAGGCACCGGACGCTACGCTTTAATTAGTCTTATTACTTACGAGAGATACTTTAGTTACTTAGTATAGAATAGGATAAGTTAAGGCTATCGATACTATCGATAAACGGATACGACGCGCTCTAACCCGCCGGGCTAGAGGATAAGAGAATCGACCTAAAGAAATATTAGTATACCGTTAGAAAACTAATATATCTTACGATTCTTATACGTTCGGATCTTATATTCCTAATAGGATAACTAAGCTAATATCTAAGCGACCCCGTAGAATACTACGGCTAAGTACTTAAAGATCTTCTACGGTATCTTAGGTTAACGGCCGATCTAGAAATCGTATATAAGAATAGTAGGAGCTCTAGTCTTATTAGCTACTCGGACTTAGACTACGCTATAGATAAGATAGATAGAAAGTTAATCTCCGGATTTATCTTTCTACTAGTAAACGGACTAATTAGCTAGAGAAGCTAAAAGTAAAAATTAGTAGCGACCTCTATAGCTAAAGCCGAATATATAGTAATATCTACCTACGCTAAGAAATCCTAATAGCTCGTTAGACTATTACGAGATATAGGCGTAGGAGAGTATCTAGGGCGATTCCCTTACTAGGGGCAACTACGCGAGAACGAGAAGTTCCGTAGTTACTATATTAATATAAAGGGAGATAACTAGGCGGTACTAAGCCTAGCGAAGAATCTATAGATATACGATAGGTTAAAGTATATCGATATTTACTATTATAACATCCGTAATCTTATATAAAGGAACCGGATTTATATCGAGTATATATATACTAAGGATATAGTAGCGGACGGGCTTACTAAGCCCTTACTAAGGGAAGGTTTTTAAAGATTTATTAGCTAACTAGGACTCGAGAAATTACGGTATAACGGCTAAGTAGGAGTGTTAAGAAAATAGCCGTACTAGCCGTGGTTTAGTTATCCGGTAATACTAGATAAATAGACTAGTTAAGGGCTACTAGGCCTTTCTAGATAGGACTAGTATAGCACGTAATCTATACGTATATCTTCTAGTATAGTTACGGTAGATAGAAGAAAAAATATCTTTCTATAAGCTATCTCTATACCGCTACTATCGTAATATTAATTTAAGTATTAGCGTAAGCTATTTTAATCGTCTCTTAAATAATAGATATATTAAGAATATAGCTCTATTCTACGTTAGATATTTATCTATTCTAGATAGGAGAGTAAGTAAGCTAGTCCGGGCGTTTCTAAATAGGCTTAGTATAGTACGTAATCTACGTATATATCTTCTACGTATCGGATTAGTATAATAATATAGAGATAAATAAGTATAAGGGGCTTAGATCTATAAGATCTAATATAAGAGGCTAGGCTTAAGAGATAAGAAATAAGAGAAAAGATAAAAAGATATAGTAAGTCTACGGAGAATAAGGTAGTCTAAGAAGAATATAAAGTTACTAGACTAAAGAACTAACTACGAGGTAGAGAGAGCGAGATTTATATATATAAAGAACTAACTAAAATACTAGCTTTCTAATTTATAAGTAGATAAGTCTAGACCTCGGTACTAAATTAACGAAGCTAAAGAGAAAGTAAGAGGTCTATAGACTAGAATTTTAATACTATTTTTCTCTTCTAGAAAGGATAAGTTTTCTAAGAGCTAGGGGGTCGAGGTTTTAAAGAATACTTCTAGTAGAAATAGTTAAATACTATCGTTTCTTAAATAGAATTATATAGTTTCTAAGTAAGTTTAGAGTAATCTTTCTAGCGGATAAGATACTAGTAAGTTTCTCTACGAATTCGAATATTAAGAAGTTCTTTAATTAGCTATTCTTCTTCGCTATTAATAATAATAGATAGTAGTAGGGCTTAACGTTAGCCTAGTAGAAGATTTTCTACTACTAGTTTAAGAAGAGAGACGTTAAAAATAGAGTATAATCGAACGGAGGTAGAAAGATTAAGTTTATATATATAGATAGATAGATAAATTTATTTCTTCCCGATATAGCTCTCTTACGGGTCTATACGGGGCTAGCTATCTATTATTATTTTATACGAGAGGGAAAATCTTTTTACCTAGTAAAACCCCTCCTCTCTCTCTAGATATACTATCCTATACTAGTTCTATTTTTTCTTCTTACCGGTAGCGGCTACTATAGTAGCCCTATATTATTATAAACGTGGCTTGCTTAGACCCCTTACCTCTCGTTTACCTTCGTTAATTTAAAATCTAGATCTAGACTTACCTGCTTATAAATCAGGAAGCTAGTATTTTAGTTCGTTCTTTATGTATATAAAGCTCGCCCCTCTGCTTTGTAGTTAGTTCTTTAGTCTAGCAATAAGTATTCCTCGCGTATAACTTGGTACGCCTTGAATTGGACCTTGCTTGCCTCCCTCGTCCCTCGTCCCTCGTCCCTCGTCTTTCGCACCTCATACCCTCGCCCTTTGAACTACACCCTTATACTTCGGCATTGCTTTACCCCTACTGCCTTTACCGGCTTCGTTATCTCGTCTCTCCGCCCTCCAAGGTCCGTTCATTATATATATTTATCTACTAGATCTATCTCTTTAGTTCTTATTTTCGTAGTTATCCGAGTTCTAATAGTTCTAGTAGTCCTAGTAGTCCTCCTAGTTTCTCTTCTTAGTTACTCTTCTAGATTAGTTCTCTTACTAAGCTAAATTACTTAAGTAGCCCTAGGCGTAAAAACTAGTCTATCGCTACTTTAATTCTCTTCTTTATTAAGAGAAAAAAATAGTAGTCCGTAGTTTCTATCTTTTAGAGTATCTATACTCTATTCTATTAGAAGTCGAAGTAGAAGAAAAGAATATACTTTAGAGTTTATTTATACTAGCCGTATAGGTAGGTAGAACTAAAATACTCTAGCACCTTACGCCTAGAGAGAAAGTCCTCTAGTTTAATATACTCTATACGTAGTAGAGTAGCGAGTATACTCTATAGCTTAGGTAGTTCGCTATAAATTTATCTAATTTTTAGGTTCTACTATATACTTTAGGCTACTAGCTTACCTTATCTTTCTTAGCTAGTAAACTTTATCTATCTCTTCTTCTACTTATTTCTATATATTATACGTAGTTTTATTCGCTCTAGAAGGCTTTAGTAGATAGGAGGGTAGTAGTAAAAGAGAAAGTTTATCTTTTTTCTAAGTAGAGATCTCCTAGCTAGGCTAGCGGTATCTCTAGTACTTAAAGTAGCCCTAGCTATCTATTTAATACTCTAGTAAGTTTTCTCTACTACTATTATAACTAGGCTATCTTTAGCTCTAATAGTTTAGGCTAGTACTAGTTTATCTAGGTATAATAAGAGTAGAAGAATCTCCGTTTTATACTCTAAGGTTTATATACTAGTTAACTTATACGCTCCTAAGATAGTACGTAGATACTAGTTTTAGATCTTCTATAGTAGCTAGATAGCTATTTTCCTCTACTCTAGGGTCCCCTTTAGAATATACTATACTCTATAGCTATAAGTAAGGGCTAGCCTTACTACGGCCGTATAGATATAGCGGGCTTTAGTAAATAAGACTTCCTAGATAGATACTACGAGTTAAGAGAGAGATATATACTATTTAATTACCTTAGCTTCTATTTTTCTAATATAGGGTTCCTATCTAAGCTTATTATCTACGTAGATTCCTAGGATCTTTATCGTAGGCTTTAGGTATCTAGTAAATCTAGGGATACGGATATCTACTACTATATTAAATCTCCTCGGCTTTCTTATAAAGTAGATAAGGTAGTACTTATCTAGCGAGAACGCTAATCCGTAGATAGCTATCTAGTACTCGTAAACTTAGTATACTCTCTTTAGTATCCTATAGTTTTATTCTATAGATCTACTAAAGACTAGGATATTAGTATCGTCGACGAATCTAAGGAGGAAGATATTATCTCTACGTAGCTATATAAGTAGATTAGAGGTAAAGAATAGGTAGAGAATTAGGGATAGAAAGAATTCCTAGGGAATTCCGGTTAAAATCTAGATTAGCGGGCTAGTAAAGTCCTTAAAAGATAGCTAAGTAGTCCGGTCCTATAGAAAGAAGTACGTAAATCTTTCTATCTATTCGGGGAGTCTCGCTATTTTTATATTATAGAGGAGTCTCTTATAGAATATATAATCGTATACTTCTAAGATATCTAGGCTAAAGACTAAGGCTACTAGCCCCGGATCTTACGCTTAGATAGTATAGATCTATTTCGTAAGTAGGTCGAGAGCTACTACTACTAACCTATTTCTTCTAGCTTCTTGTTAGAGTCTGAAGCCTTAGGATCAAGCCTCAGAGGATCATCGGCAGATCACGTGACGCCAAGCCTTTCTTGTATATAACTTTCCTCTTTCTTCTACGACTTCTTCTCTTTCTCCTTAAGTCTAGCTTAACGTATATAGCGCAATATACCTTTCAGCGATCATCCTGAGGTTGAGCCCTGACATTAGCTAGACTTCCCATATTGGACTTACTGGACATCGGATCACTGGCACAGTTGCGCACTGGAATCACTGGAATTACTGGAATCACTGGAACCACTGGAATCACCGGAATCACCGGAATCACTCGATATGAGTCCTCAAGAGCATGGACAAGAGCTACAGGCTCAAGAGAACCAAGAAACGAAGCGGTTACTGCTACAAATGATGGCACGAATGGATACTCTTACCCAAGAGGTTATACAGCTTAAGGAGGAGAAGGAGGAACTCTTGAAGGTGGGAGGCGCCCAAACCCCTTCCACATAACCCTCAGGGGAGGCCGGAGAAAAGGAGGCTAGGGTAGCCGGAATTGCCTCGGACCCCCCTGCCCCTGAGTTAGGACCCACCAGCCACCCCACCAAGACAGGCCCCACGAAGAACCTCGGCCCTCTCGCCGAGTTTTCGGGTAATAGAGAAGAACTCGAGCCTTAGATTGCCCAGGCCCAAGCCAAACTCGTCGTGGACTACACGAGTTGCACTGAAGCTACGAAGTTTTTTATGCTTCATAATCGGCTTAGGGGCGAAGCAGCTCGTCAGCTACAGCCCTGGGTACAAGCCAGCACCAACACGACTAGCATGACTGCTCAGTGCCTACTGGATCAGCTACGCCTATCATTTGGCGACCCCCACGTGCAAGAGAAGGCCCAACGTAAGCTGCATAAGCTACGCCAAACTAATAAGCCTTTTATGGAGTACTTCACCGAATTCCGCAAACTCGTACTAGAGGCGGGAGGCACCAACTGGCCGGACGAGATCCTTAAGGCCTACCTAGAAGCAGGGCTTAGCCAGGAGCTCCAGCGAAGTATAATCGGCCTTGGGAATACTAGCCAGTCTTTCGAGGACTACTGCACGGAGTTGAAACGTGTTAGTGACCAACTGGAAGCGTTCAACCTACGCAATACGGGTAAGAAGCCCCAGCAGGGCTGGCAACAAGACTAGTGGCGTGGTCAGAATAAAGTTGGCTCGGCAGGGTCTACTGGCAGGCAGCCAGGGTCCAAGCCAAAGCCGACCACGCCCCAGCAAGATAAAATGGAATGGGAACCTACAGGGCCTGCAAGGGCCGCCCAAGGACGTCGTGTCAAGTGGGTAGACGAGCAAGAGATACAAAGACGCAAGGATGAGGGTCGTTGCCTACGCTGTGGCGACTCTAGACATAGGGTTGCCCAGTGCCCATGGCTGCCACCAAGGAGGCCAGCAAGGCTTGCAAAGCCTACCCAACAGGAGGAACACGTGGGACCGGAACTAGAAGACTTGGAGGACGAGTCCTCCTCCCAGCAGTCGGAAAACTAAAAGCTCCTGTCGAAAATCGCAGGTAGGAGCCCATAGTGGAGGAAAAGCAGGAAGTGCGGAACGAATGGCGCAAGCAGCAACGCAAGCTGGAACAAGATTCACTCCTTACCCCAGTTATGATCAATAAAGAGTCTTTCGGTAAAGCTCTCGCCGATACTGGTTGTGAATTCTACGCTGTTATGAGCCACGGTTTTGCTAAACGCTGCAACCTCCCGCGTATAAAGATCTCCCCAAGGACACTGGACGGACTTACACCTATAGGATGGAAAATAGACGAGGTTGCCTGGGCTGAAGTAGACATTAGAGGCTACTGCCAGAAGCGCATGTTCTTCTACATCGTGCCTAGGCTTTCCGGTTGCGACCTAATATTGGGAAGCCCATGGATAGTACAGGAAAAAGCGGTACTCGATCAAAGTGAACGGACTATTACCTTTAAGGACACAGGGCTAGTAGTAAAACAAGCAATAGATCTTCCTAGCCCCCAGGGCAAGCTCATCGGAGCCTCTGCCTTCAGTTACCTCTTAAGGAACCGAGAAAAGAAAGGATACTAAGTCTTTATAGCGAGCCTAGCGGACATTAATAAGGCTCTTTAAGAGAAAACCCCCACGGATACTCAGGCCCGGCTACCTAGCTGGGTGGACCCTCGATGGATACGCCTATTTGATAAGAAGGAGGCAGACAAACTCCCACCGCACCGGCCTGGAATTGACCACTAAATCGAATTAGAAAAGGATAGCAACGGCAAAACACCGGACGCCCCATAGGGACCCCTATACAACATGTCCCGTGACGAGCTTCTAGTACTTAGGAAGACTCTTAACGAACTACTCGATAAGGGGTTTATCCGGGTAAGCAACTCCCCGGCCGCTACTCCCGTACTATTTGTCAAGAAACCAGGCGGAGGTCTACGCTTCTGCTACGACTATCGGGTACTCAACCGGATTACGAGAAAGGACCGCTACCCCTTGCCACTTATCTAAGAGACTCTTAATAGAATTAGTAAGGCGAGATGGTTCACAAAGCTAGATGTAACTGCTGCCTTCCACCGGATACGAATTGCCGAAGGGAGCGAATGGTTAACGGCATTCCGGACTCGATTCGGACTCTTCGAATGGCTGGTAACGTCCTTTGGACTGGCAAACGCCCCAAGCACCTTCCAACGGTATATCAATTAGACCCTAAAGGACTTCCTCGATGACTTTGTCTCCGCGTACGTGGATGACATCTTAATCTTTACGGATGGATCCCGCCGAGCGCACCGGGAAAAGGTTAATAAGGTCTTAGAGAAACTGGATGCTGCAGGTCTACAACTTGACCTAAAGAAATATGAATTCGAAGTCCAGTCGACTAAGTATCTAGGGTATATTATCGAAGCAGGCAAAGGCATCCGCATGGACCCGGAAAAGACCAAGGCAATTTAAGAGTGGAATGCTCCAACCACGGCAAAAGGAGTACTCGGTTTCCTCGGTTTTGCGAACTTCTATCGGCGTTTTATTAAGGGCTTTTCTAACCTAGTAGCCCCTCTAGTATTACTTACGAGGAAGAACGTACCCTTCCAGTGGAACTAGGAAACCGAGCTCGCGTTTAGAAAATTGAAAAAGGCTTTTATCACGGCACCGGTCCTTATGCAATTCGACCCGGAGAGGGAGACGATCCTCGCTACGGACTCCTTAGGATACTATATAGGAGGAGTGCTTCAACAGTACGATAACGACGGTTTCCTACGTCCCGTAGCGTTCTTTTCGAAGAAGAACCTACCCGCGGAATGTAACTACCCGATCTACGACAAGGAACTACTCGTAGTAGTTAAGTGCCTACGCTAGTAGGATGCCGAGCTAAGGGGACTGTACCAGTTCAAGATCCTCACCGACTATAAGAATCTAGAGTACTTTACTACGGCGAGGAGACTTTCCGAGAGGCAGATTCGATGGTGGAGGGAACTTAGCCGCTTTTCCTTTATTATCGAATATACCCTAGGAAGGACTAACGGACTGGCCGACGCATTGACAAGAAGGGACCAAGACTTGCCTACAACGGATATGGACGAGAGATTTAAACAAAGAACGGCTCAATTACTCCAGTCAATGCCCTATGGATTAGTCCTTAATACTGGATCACCAGAGGACCCTAAAGAACAAGAATGGAGTAATAAAGATTCACTTCTATCTGAAGAAGCTATGGCAATTAAACCTCGATAAGCACGACTAGGATAATAAGTACGAGAACCCCCTTTCCTAGAGGATCAATAATAAGAGGCACTCTAGTAGGACTAAGTGTTAAGGCAACTCCGGGAAGCAGTACAACGAAGAGAAAGGACCTTCCCACTAGAGTTTGCAACTAAGTTTAAGATCTCGATCGCGGAGTGTTTACTAGACTATTAAGGAAACCTCCTCTTTAGGGAAAGGAGATGGGTACCGAACTCCGAGCTACTACGAACAAGGATCATCTAAGAGATGCATGACTCTCCCCTCTCGGCACACCCCGGACGCGTTTAAACTACCTTCCTCGTAGCAAGGCACTTCTTCTAGCCAGGATTCGTTAACGATATCCGGAGGTTTTATAGGAACTGTGACGTCTGTAGAAGGACTAAGGTCTGGAGGGATCGGAAGCAAGGGTTACTTAAACCGTTACTAGTACCAAGTCGTCAATAGAGAGAGATCTCTATTGACTTTGTTGGGCCCCTACTATTGAGCAACGGATGCGAGATGCTTATAGTAATCACTAATAGGCTAGGGAAAGGAGTAATCCTTGAGGCCTACCCGAACACTAAGACGGAAACCATTGCAAGGCTCTTTATTACATACTTCTACCGGAACCACGGAGTCCTAATAGTAATAGTATCTAATAGGGGAACGTAGTTCGTTAGCCTTCTCTAGCAACGTATCTATTAACTACTTAAGATTAAGAGGCGCATCTTAACGGCCTACCACCCTCAAACGGACGGATTAACGGAAAGGATAAATACTAAAGTAAAAAGGAAGCTCGCGCTATTCGTAGAGCACTATTAACAAGACTAGGCGGACCGGTTACCGGTAGTCTAGTTAGCTCTTAACGGAAGAACCTTAACTACGACGCAGGCAAGCCCGTTCTTTCTTTCCTACGGGTACCATCTCGAGCCTCTAGAGCTATCCGAAGATATCCAACCTAGTGACCTCCAAAGGGACTCCCTAGTAGCAAGGGCCGATGTAATCGTGGCAAAGATTAAAGAGGTAACGGACTGGGCATAAATGGTAATAGCGGATACACAGCAGGAATAGGAACGGTAGGCTAACCGGTAAAGGAACCTATCCCCTGCGTATAAGGTAGGTGATAAGGTCTAGCTATACCTAAAGAACCTAAGGACGGATAGACTAAGTAAGAAGCTTAATAATAAGGTAGCTAAGTTTACCGTCATCGAGGTAGTTAGATTCTACAGCTATAAGTTGGATATCCCCGGAGCGGTGCATAACGTCTTTAACGTGGACCTACTCCGGCCAGCGGGAACAGACCCTTTGCCAAGCCAAGTATAGGACGACTATTAACTACTACCGGTTTAGGTAGATAGTTAAGACGAATAGAGGATAGAGGGAATCCTAGATGAACGAATAGTAAGGAAACTAGGATAAAGGAGCCGCTAACTCTAGTATTAAGTCAAATGGGAAGGGTATGCAAGGCTAATATAGGAACCGGCATTAGTACTATAGGACACAGTAGCGCTAGACACGTACCTAAAATAGAAGGACCGATAAGAGCTCTAGGAAACCGAGCGGAGACTATAGGTGGACAAAAGGTTAAGCGGTTTAGCCCGGCCGGAGCCGAGCCTATATACACTAGATAAGTACTGTACTACCCGCCCCGAGGGCGAGCGAGGCATAAGCGGTCACCTAGTGTAGGCATTACAGACTACAGGACCTAGTCCCGTGCCGGATAACCCTCTCCCTACTAATAGGCAGGCCCTTAATTCGATAGCTAGTCGACAAGCTTATAGGAGCCAATTAACTAAGGGATGTCGCTACCCTAAGGCACGTATCACCGCACCTGCTGTCGGTTAGCCAAGTTTCCAACTACACTATATAGCCGTTTAATAGTTCAGGGTTCGCTTTTTCAACCTATATACCCACACCTACTAAAAACGCGACCGATAAGTAAGCAAGGCAAATAGGGCAAGTGGGGCAAGCAGGGCAAGCAGGATAAGCAAGGCAAATAGGGCAAGCAGGGCAAGCAGGGCAGGCAGGGCAGGAAGGGTCAAAAAAAAAAAAAAAAAAAAAAAAAAAAAAACAGGGAAAGGTCAAAAAGCAACAGTCCCCACCCGGATTCGAACCCGTAACCTCTCGAACCGGGAGGAGGAGGGGGGAGGTGATGTTAGAGTCTGAAGCCTCAGGATCAAGCCTCAGAGGATCATCGGCAGATCACGTGACGCCAAGCCTTTCTTGTATATAACTTTCCTCTTTCTTCTACGACTTCTTCTCTTTCTCCTTAAGTCTAGCTTAACGTATATAGCGTAATATACCTTTTAGCGATCATCCTAAGATTAAGCCCTAATACTTCTATTTATATATCGGGAAGTAGTTTATAAGCTTTAGTCGCCTAGGAGATCTAATTTACTATAATTCTCTTAAGTAGCTTTTCTAGCGTATTAAGTAAAGTAATTAGTCTAAATAACTTAGCTTTAGTATAGTTATCTCTCTATAGTTTTCTTAGGACTACGATAATAGAGCTTTTAAACTACTTAGAATAGTATTTAAGTACGAGGTATCTCTAGAAGAGCCTAGTAAGGGGTCCCCTTAGTATCTTAGCGTATTACTTTAGAAATTTATTAATAATCTTATCTAGGCCTAGTATCTTATCTAGAAGAAGCTTCTTAATAGTATAGAGAACCTACTCTTTAGTAACGCCTTAGAAGATCTCTACTAGCTCTAGGTATATATATCTATCTAGATCTAAGAGGTTAATAGCCCTAGAAGAAGAGAAGAATTAGTTAGTAAGGATTTCCGCCTTAGACTAGTTATCGTAACGTAGTTATCTATCTACTCTCTAAAGGAGTAGAAACTAGAGTAGGGCTAGCGGCTCTAATACCCTTATTCTTATCTATCTTAAGAGCTTCTAAAGTATAGAAGAGTCTAAGATTATCTCGGCTACTATTCTACGCTATACTTTTATTCTATCTCTTTTAATCTACCTCTTCTTACTATTAGTAATAGTTTAGTAAACTATCTAGTCCTCCTTTCTCTCTATAGCTATCTACTTTCTTCTAGCTACTCTAGCCTAGTATACTAGATCCGAATACTTCTTTATCTATTATATAGAGGTCTAGGACGAGGGTCTCGCTATTAGAATAGTTTTCTAGATTATTCTTTAGATAGCCTCTTAGAGTAGTATAGTAAAGTAATCTAGGTCTACTTTAGTATTAAGAGGGGCTACTTTAAGATATTTAAGCTTTAATTAGAGTATATTATTAGTTCTCTTCTAGTCTACTTTCTTCTACTAGGGCCTTAAGAGGCGTAGTTCCGCGGAAGTAAGAGAAAAATCGAGTATAGTAAGAATAGGTAGGTAGTTAGAGGATAATTTAAGCTTCTAACTAACTCCGTAACTAAGAATTCTCTTCTCTAGCTACTATATAGTAAAGATAAAATCTAGAGTACTCTCGCTACTATTCTCTCTTCTCGTAATAGTACCTCTTAGAAGGGCTAGGTTAAAATTAGCTATAGTAGCTATTTTAATAAGGTTATCTATAAGGATATAGTATTTTAGAACGGTTATACCCCCCTAGATAGAATAGTAAAGATTAAAGTCTTCTAGGAGGATATACTCTTTTAGTTTTCTAAGAGCTTCTAGAAGAAGAGATAGAGTTTCTAGGGCCGTACTAGTATAGGAGGCTAGTAGAAGATTATAGTAGTTATAGATATAGATTATACGTATCTTAGTAGTAATAGATAGTATAATAAGATCTAGAGTAGTATACTAAACTATTACTAATAGTAAGAAGAGGTAGATTAGAAGAGATAGAATAAAAGTATAGCGTAGAATAGTAGCTAAGATTACTTCGGACCTATCTATACTCTAGAAGCTCTTAAAGTAGGTAAGAATAAGGGTACTAGAGCCTCTAGCCCTATCTTAGTTTCTACCTCTCTAGAAAGTAGATAAATAACTATATTACGATAACTAGTCTAAGGTAGAAATCCTTACTAACTAGTTCTTCCTACCTCTTAGGGCTACCGACCTCTTAGATTTAAATAGGTATATATATCTAGTACTAGTAGAGATTTCCTAAGATCTTACTAAAGAGTAGGTCCTCTATACTATTAAGAAGCTTTCCCTAGATAAGATACTAGGCCTAGATAAGATTACTAATAGGTTTCTAAAGTAATACGCTAAGATACTAAGAAGACCCCTTACTAGGCTCTTCTAAAGATATCTCGTACTTAAATACTACTCTAAGTAGTTTAAAAGCTCTATTACCGTAGTCCTTAGAAAACTATAGAGGGACGACTATACTAAAGCTAAGTTATTTAGGCCGATTACTTTACTTAATATACTAGGGAAGCTACTTAAGAGAATTATAGTAGATAGAATCTCCTAGGCTACTAAAGTATACGGCCTACTCTCTAATATATAGATAGGAGCTAGAAGAAATAGATCCGTAGTAGTAGCTCTTAACCTACTTATAGAATAGATCTATACTATCTAGGTATAAGACCTAGGACTAGTAGCTTTAGTCCTTAGCCTAGATATCTCGAGAGTATATAACTACGTATCTTATAGAAGGCTTCTCTATAATATAAGAATAGTAAAACTCCTAGAATAGGTAGAAAGATTTACCCGATTCTTTCTATAGGACCGTACTACTTAGCTATTCTTCGGAGACTTTACTAGTCTATTAATCTAGACCTTAACCGGGATTCCCTAGAGATCCTTACTATCGCCGATACTCTACCTATTCTTTACTTCTAACCTACTTATATAGCTACGTAGAGGTAATACCTTCTCCCTTAGATTCGTCGATAATACTAATATCCTAATCTTTAGTAGATCTATAGAATAGAACTATAGGATACTAGAGGGAGTATATTAAATTTACGAGTACTAGGTAGCTATCTACGGATTAGCTTTCTCGCCCGATAAGTATTACCTTATTTATTTTATAAGGAAACTAAGAAGATTTAATATAGTAGTAGGGATCCGTATCCCTAGATTTACTAGATACCTAGAGCCTATAATTAAGATTCTAGGAGTCTACGTAGATAATAAGCTTAGATAGGGACCCTATATTAGAAAAATAGGAGCTAAGGTAATTAAATAGTATATATCTCTCTCTAGACTCGTAGCGTCTACCTAGAGAGCCTTATTTACTAAAGCTCGCTATATCTATACGGCCGTAGTAAGGCTAGTCCTTATCTACGGCTATAGAGTATAGTATATCCTAGAGAAAATCCTAGGGTAGAGGAAAATAGCTATCTAGCTACTAAAGAAGATCTAAAACTAGTATCTACGTACTATCTTAGGGACGTATAAGTTAACTAGTATATAAACCTTAGAGTATAAGATAGAAATTCCTCTACTCTTACTATATCTAGACGAACTAGTACTAGTCTAGGCTATTAGAGCTAGAGATAGCCTAGTCGCGGTAGTAGTAGAGGAAACTTACTAAAGTATTAAATAGATAGCTCGGGCTACTCTAAGTACTAGAGGCGCCGCTAGCTCTACTAAAAGAACCCTACTTAGAAAAAAGGCAAACTTACTTCTTAACTACTATCTCTCTATCTACTAAAGTCTTCTAAAGCGAACGAAGCTACGTATAGTATATAGAAATAAGTAGAAGGAGAGATAGATAAAGTCTACTAGCTAGAAAAGATAAGATAAGCTAGTAGCCTAAAGTATATAGTAGAACCTAAAAATTAGATAAATCTATAGCGAACTATCTAAGCTATAGAGTATACTCGCTACTCTACTACGTATAGAGTATATTAGACTAAAGAACTTCCTCTTAAGACGTAAGGTACTAGAGTATTTTAGTTCTATCTATCTATACGGCTAGTATAGATAAACCCTAAAGTATATCCTTCTCTTCTACCCCTACTTCTAATAGAGTAGAATATAGATACTCTAAAGAGTAGGGACTACGGACTACTACTTTCTTCTCTTAATAAAAAAGGAGATTAAAGTAGTAATAGACTAGTTCTTACGCCTAGGGCTACTTAAGTAATTTAGCCTAGTAAGAAAACTAATATAGAAAGATAATTAGGAAGAGAAACTAGAAGAATAACTAGAACTATTAGGACTACTAGAACCTAGATAACTACGAGAATAAGAACTAAAGAGATAGATTTAGTAGGTAAATATAGGGCTACTATAGTAGCCGCTACTAGTAAGAAGGAAAAATAAGAACTAGTATAGAATAGTATATCTAGAGAGAGAGGAGGGGTTTTTACTAGGCGAAAAGGTTTTCCCTCTCGTATAAAATAACTATAAATAGCTAGCCCCGTATAGACCCGTAAGAGAGCTATATCGGGAAGAAATAAATTTATCTATCTATCTATAGATTACTTAAGCTAATATAAAACTAAACGTTAACTATACTAACTATACTAAAATAACGAAGTTCTTCGCGTTATATAATCGGTTAAGAGGGGAAGCTACCCGCTAACTATAGCTCTAGATTTAAGCGGTTACGATAATAAGTAATACTATAGTTACTAACCTTATTATATAGATAGATAGATAGATAAATTTATTTCTTCCCGATATAGCTCCCTTACGGGTCCATGCGGGGCTGGCTATCTATAGTTATTTTACACGAGGGGGAAAACCTTTTCGCCTAGTAAAAACCCCTCCTCTCTCTCTAGGCATACTATCCTATACTAGTTCTTATTTTTCCTTCTTATTAGTAGCGGCTGCTATGGCAGCCCTATATTTACCTACTAGACCTATCCCTTTAGTCCTTATCCTCGTAGTTATCCGGATCCTAGTGGTCCTAGTGGTCCTCCTGGTTCCTCTTCCTAGTTGTCCTCCTAGATTAGTTCCCTTACTAGGCTAAATTGCTTAAGCAGCCCTAGGCGTAAGAACCAGTCTATTGCTGCTTTAATTCCCTTCTTCGTTAAGAGAAGGGAATAGTAGTCCGTAGTCCCTGCCCTTTAGAGTATCTATGCCCTACCCTATTAGAAGTGGGGGCAGAAGAGGAGGATGTGCTTTGGGGTTTGTCTATGCCAGCCGTATAGACAGGTAGGGCTAGGGTGTCCTGGCACCTTGCGCCTAGAGAGGAAGTCCTCTAGTCTAATATGCTTAGTACGCAGTAGAGTGGCGAGTGTGCTCTGTGGCTTAGACAGTTCGCTATAAATTTGTCGAATCTTTGGGTTCTACTGTGTGCTTTAGGCTACTAGCTTATCTTGCCTTCCTTGGCTAGTAAACTTTGTCCATCTCTTCTTCTACTTGTTTCTATATGCTATGCGTAGTCTTGTTCGCTCCGGAAGACTCTAGTAGGTAGGGGGGCAGTAGTTAAGGAGGGCTGTTGCTCTTTCTCTAAGTAGAGTTCTTCTGGCTAGGCCGGCTGTGCCTCTGGTGCCTAGTGTGGCCCGGGCTATCTCTTTAATACTCTGGCAAGTGTCCTCTACCACTATTGCCACTAGGCCATCCCTAGATCTAATAGTCTAGGCTAGCGCTAGTTCGTCTAGGTAGAGTAAGAGTGGGGAAATCCCCGTCTCGTGCTCTAAAGTTTGTGTGCTGGTTGACTTGTATGCCCCTGAGATGGTGCGTAGGCACTGGTTTTGGATCTTCTGCAGTGGCTGGGTGGCTGTCTTTCTCCACCCTGGGGTTCCCTCTGGGACGTGCTATACCCCATAGCCGTAGGTTATAACTGGTCTTACTATAGCTATATAGATATAGCGGGCTTTAGTAAATGAAGCTCCCTAGGTAGATGCTGCGAGTCTAGAGAGAGATGTGCACTGTTTGATTGCCTTAGCTCCTATTTCCCTAATATGGGGTCCCCATCTAAGCTTGTTATCTACGTGGACTCCTAGAATCTTAATTATAGGCTCTAGGCATCCAGCAAATCCAGGGATACGGATCTCTGCTGCCATATTAAATCTTCTTAGTTTTCTTGTAAAATAAATGAGGTGATACTTATTAGGCGAGAAAGCTGACCCGTAGGTAGCTGCCCAGCGCTCGCAAATTTGATGTACGCCCTTTAGTGTCCTATAGTTTTGTTCTATAGATCTACTAAAGGTTAGAATATTGGTATTATCGACGAATCTAAGGGGGAAGGTATTGCCCCTGCGTAGCTATGTAAGTAGGTTAGAGGCAAAGAATAGGTAGAGGATCGGAGATAGTAAGGATCTCTGGGGAATCCCGGTTGAGGTCTGGATTAGTAGACTGGTAAAGTCTCCGAAGGATAGCTGAGTGGTACAGTCCTGTAGAAAGGATCGAGTGAATCTTTCTACCTATTCTAGGAGTTTTGCTATCCTTATATTATAGAGAAGCCTTCTATAAGATACGTAGTTATATGCTCCCGAGATATCTAGGCTGAGGACTGAAGCTACCAGCCCTAGATCTTGTGCCTAGATAGTATAGATCTGTTCTATAAGCAGGTCGAGAGCTGCTACTACGGACCTGTTTCTCCTAGCTCCTATCTGTATATTAGGGAGCAGGCCGTATACTTTAGTAGCCTGGGAGATTCTATCTGCTATAATCCTCTTAAGTAGCTTCCCTAGCGTATTAAGTAGGGTAATCGGCCTAAATAATTTGGCTTTGGTATAGTTATCCCTCTGTGGTTTCCTTAGGACTACGGTAATAGAGCTTTTGAACTGCCTAGGGTAGTATACAAGTGCGAGGCATCCCTGGAAGAGCCTAGTGAGTGGTCCGCTTAGTGTCTAAGCGCACTGCTTTAGGAACCTATTGATAATCTTATCTGGGCCTAGTGCCTTATCTGGGGGGAGCTTCTTAATGGTATGGAGGACCTGCTCTTTAGTAAGGTCTTAAGGGATCTCCACTGGCTCTAGGTATATACACCTATCTAGATCTGAGAGGTCGGTGGCCCTGGGAGGGGGGAAGAACTGGTTGGTAAGGATTTCTGCCTTGGCCGGATTGTCGTAGCGCAGTTGTCCATCTGCTCCCTAGAGGGGTGGGAACTAAGGTAGGGCTAGAGGCTCTAGTGCCCTTGTTCTTGCCTACTTTAAGAGCTTCTAGAGTGTAGATGGGTCTAAGGTGATCTTAGCTACTGTTCTGCGCCATACTTTTATTCTATCCCTTCTAATCTGCCTCTTCTTGCTATTAGCAATAGTTTAGTATACTATCTAGTCCTCCTCCCTTCCTATGGCTGTCTATTTCCTTCTAGCTACTCTTGCCTAGTACACTAGGTCCGAACACTCCTTTATCTATTATATAGAGGCCTAGGGCGAGGGTCTCGCCACTAGGATGGTTTCCTGGATTATTCTTTAGATAACCTTCTAGAGTAGTTCTGTAAAGTGGTCTAGGTCTGCTTTCGTATTAAGAGGGGCTGCTCTAAGGTATTCGAGCTTTGTTTAGAGCACCTAATTGGTTCTATTCTAGTCTGCTTTTTTCTACTAGGGCCTTAGAGGACGTAGTTCTATAGGGGTAGAGGAGATATTAAGTATAGTAAGGATAGGTAGGTGGTCTGAGGAGGATTTAAGCTCCTAACTAACTCTATAGCTAAGAATCCTCTTCTCTAGCTACCGTGTGGTAAAGATAAGGTCTAGGGTACTCTCGCTACTACTCTCTCTCCTAGTAATAGTACCTCTTAGAAGGGCTAGGTTAAGGCTAGCTATCGTAGCTATTTTAATAAGGTCGTCTGCAAGAGTATAGTATATAGGGGAGGTAATGCCTCCCTAGGTAGGATGGTAAAGGTTAAAGTCCCCTAGTAGGATATGCTCCCCTGGTTTTCTAAGGGCTTCTAGGAGAAGCGCTAAGGTTTCTAGAGCCGTACTAGTATAGAAGGCTAGTAGGGGGTTATAGCAGTTATGGATGTAGATTATATATGTCCTAGTAATGAGGGATAGTATAATAAGATCTAGTAAATGGACTGTTGCTTGCTAGGAGTCGGGGCTAATAGCCTTGCTTATAAAGAAGCAGGTTCTTACTACTTCCTCCTAGGAAAAAACTATATAGTAGGCAGAGTGTCTTGCTATTATCTTGACCCTCGGGTTTCTCTAAGGTTCCTAGATAGCTAGGATATAGTGGATCTTTGGGTCCACTTCCTTAAAGAGCGGGAGTATTACCCTATCCTTACTCTTATAGACGTTATACTATACGATAGAGAGAGAGCCTATGTCTAACATTAACTTCCTTCTATCTCTAGGTCCGGCTACGAGGGGGCTAGTAGTGTGGGCTATAAGGAGGGAGTTCCCGCGGGCTCCTCTAAGGCGTGTTGTAAGCTATTAAGTCTAGTAAACCTTATTTAGTTAGGAGGCGGGGGGCGGCTTAAGTCTCTTGGCCTGCCTGGTCCCCTCTTGACCGGCTCCTCCTCCCTAATCCTCTTCCTTAGTCCGACCGTTAGCTAGTTAGTTTGGGGCTGTATCTTAGTTATTAGGGGTTCTTCCCGGTGCCTTTCTAGTGCTACTAGGCGGGCCTAGGCGGCCTTAGTATAGTAGGCTCTGCGTGTTAGGCAGACGTTGCTCTAGACTGTATGCCTTTAGGAGCAGTTTACGTACTACGTGCTTTTCTTAGGGTAGTCCCTAGTATTATATGCCTTGCCGCACTGTCTATACTTTTCCTCCTTTTTATAGTAGTTAGTAATATAACCGTAGGCCTGGCACTTAAAACACTGGGTTACTATAAAGGCTATATTATAGTACTACGCTATATAGATAGCAAAGTTAATAACAAGTCCCTTATTAATAATCTAGTTGGCGGTTTCGGGGTTTATAGTACTAAGGATAATAGCTGAGTAAGTTTTCCCCTCTAGGAGCTTCCTCTTTAGCTAGGCTAGCTTGCTAATACGTAGTTCTAGGTGTAGAGATAGGTTCTACTCCTAGATGGTTTAGATGGCTTGGGGGTCTGTAGTATCGATTCCTTCTCGAGGGACGTTGTGTACTAGTACTAAGTATAGCTGCTGGTTAGGCCTAACTTCTTTTCCTAGTCCTATAGTCTATTCCTAGTCCTAGAGAAGGGCTGTTCTGGTTGCTTTATCCGGTATAAAGATTCTAACGTCTCTACTAGGGAGCTTCTTAGTAGTAAGTACTTTCTTACACGCCTAGCTTTTTCCTATCTAGATCTTTCTAATAATTGCCTTATTTAAGAGCTTGGCTATTTCTTATCTATTTACTATCTCTAGGAAGTAGAGGGTAAGTTTAGTGGTGGCTGGGGGGGTAGGGGGCTTCGGGGCTGCTTGGGCTATAATTTATACCTAGCTGCGAGTATTAGGTATAGATATAGAGGTAGCCTAGATACGGTTAACTGTCTTTTAGACCTATTAGACCTCTTTAAGAATGTTCTTAAGGCCTGGCTCCTTAGTAGCTGCCTCCTAGTAGATAGTAATATAATTCTAGAAGATTGTCTTAGCAATGTCGAGAAAATTTTTTACCTGGCTGGAGAGGACTAAAGGGAGGCTAGCGGATGTTTATAGGGCTTAGAGGAGGGTATCTGCTGTTTTTAAGGCTCTCTTAACGTATTCTACGCTATACTAGGTGCTCTACGGTTTCTTAGGGGTGTATTAGGGCTAGGTAGGGGTAGTTACTAGGGGAGGCTGTTCGCCTCTTCCTATATCCTCTATATTAACTACTTCGCGGCTGCAGTTATCTTAAGTACTATTTTAGGACTCGCGAAGCCTAGGATAGTCCTTAGGGCCCTCTCCCGGCGCCGTAGCTTGGGGTCGATTTTTTAGTGTGGTTATGTTTTTTTTAACCTTATTATATAGCTACGCCTATTCTTTAGCGATCTATATACTAAGGAGAAGGCCTAACGTAAGCTTTATTAACTCCGTTAAGCTAGTAAGTTCTTTATAGAGTACTTTACTAAGTACCGGAAGCTCCTACTAGAAGTAGGAGGTACGAACTAGCTAGACGAAATTAAGAAGTTCTATCTCGAGGCTAGACTTAGTAGAGAGCTTTAATAATAAATAATTAGCCTTACGAAACCGAACTAGTAGTTCGAGAACTACTATATAGAGCTTAAGTAAGTAAGTAACTAGTTAGAAGCTTTTTAACTACGTACTTAGAAGTTTAGAAATAACCTCTAGAAGACGCCGACAACTATAATAAAGACTACTACGTATCTAAAGCCTTCTTAAAACGACTAAATAGACTAAGAACTAACGGGCCTAGCTAAAGCCGTACTAACTTAAAGAGCTAAATAGATAACTTAAGATAAGATTAACCGACGCCGTTAGAATAAGCTTTATATACGTTATAGCGCCTTAGAATACTAGTAGTAAATATATTCTTATATATTTATCTACCGTCTAGCTTAAGCCGCTAGTACTAAATAACTAGAGTAAGAGACTCTTCTATAACTAGAGGAGGTATTAGAGGTTAACGAGAATTTAGAAAAAGAATAGCTTCTAATAAAATTCGCTATTAGAAGTAAAAGAAGTAAAATAAGCTTTAAGAAGATTAGAAGTAATTCGAGAATAAGTATATAGAAAAACTACTCTTCTTAGTTTCGGTACTTATTAATAAGAAGACCTCTACTTAAACCCTTATTAATTCTAAATACTTATTCTATAGCTTTATTAATACTCGATTTACTTAAAAATATAAACTCTAGCGTATCTCTATCTAACTAAGATAAATCTAGTTAGTTAATACTATTACTAACTTCTAGATTACCGAAGTAGTAATTACTAAGATCGATATCGGTAGATACTAAACGAAAAGAGCTTACTTCTATATAGCTCTAAGAATTAAAGACTATAAAGTTATTCTTAGCTTACTATAGTTAGTAAAAGAGAGAGTAGAACTAGATATAGAAAAATAAATTCTTAGATTTAAGAACTCTAGCCTAGTAGTATAAAGCTAGAGAGAGAGAAAAGAACTCGACTATAGAAGGATCGGAGCCGCTAGGTTCCGCCTTCTTACGAGAAAGAAACTATAATAGCTTATATCCGGTGCACTCGCGGAAATATAGTGGTATTCTATCTACGAGAAGACTAAGCTAAAGAGAAAAGAAAGAAAGGTTTAAGTAAGATAGCGCTGCTTATATATCTCTCTAGAGTCCCTTTTACTGGTAGCGAGTTGCAGGGTTTTCTTGTTAAGCTTTATTGAGCTTTAGGGTCCTCTTAACCTAAGGTCTCGCCGCAGGATCCATCTAAGGCACCCTCAGGGTTTAAACCGTAATATTACCCCCCTCTCGGCTTTGAAGGTAGGTCTCTAGGGCTTAAGTATCTTCTAAAGCACTCGCTAGTTCCCAAGTTAGCCGCGCGTATCCTCTCTACTTAACTTGATAGAGCTTTCTGTAGTCCCTCCCCCGGCAAAAAATTGGCCACTTTTTTGAGCATTCTCGTACGTTGCTCGATCCTTATCTATTACCAATGCTCTTGCCTTGCTGCTGGTTGGCAGCTCTCTTGCCTTGCTGCTGGTTGGCAGCTCTCTTATCTTGCTGCTGGAGACAGCTCTCTTGTCTCGTTGCTGGCAGGCAGCTCTCTTGTCGTGCTGCTGGCAGGCAGCTCTCTTATCTTGCTATCCAAATGGCCAACCCCGAGGCCAAACCCCATTTGTCTAGCTGAGCTAATCTAGCTCTATACCTCCGTCCCGAGAGGCGTCGTCCCTGACGCCTATAGGAATCCCCCCCTCTCCTTCCCCCTTTCGATAGAGGGTCAGGTAGGTAAATCGTTAGAAATCTAAATTAAAAGAGGAAAAAAAAATTTTCGAGAAAGACCGTTCGAGTTGCTCTTAGTCTCCTCTATATGTATCCTTCTTAGTTGTCTTCTTAGGTATCTTCTTAGGTATCTTCTCGGGTGTCTTCTCGGGTGTCTTCTCGGGTGTCTTCTCGGGTGTCTTCTTAGGTATCTTCTCGGGTGTCTTCTTAGGTGTCTTCTCGGGTATCTTCTTAGGTATCTTCTTAGATATCTTCTTAGGTATCTTCTTAGATATCTTCTTAGGTATCTTCTCGGGTATCTTCTTAGATATCTTCTTAGGTATCTTCTTAGGTATCTTCTTAGGTGCCCTCTCTAAGATCTTCTTTTAGATCTTCTTTTAGGGACTTCTTCGTGCCTTCTTAAACGCTATACCGTCGTTTTATTAAAGGGCTTCCTTCGGGAACCTTCTTAAGTACCTATACGGATACCTTCTTAAACGATTTCCTAGGTATAGTTAACTAGCAACGAGCCTAGCTACTATCCTAAACTTTTAAGAAGGGAAATAAGGACGTAGTACTCGCGTAGGAGCTATAGCGTATAGAGGAAAGGAAAGAGAACGTAGTACTTACGTAGGAGCTATAGCGTATAGAGGAAGGGGAACCGTCGTAGTCGTTGCGTATCGTATCGTATTATCGTATCGTTCGGTTATTATCGTACTCTTTACTAACTAAGCGAGGCCCTAAGGCGGCTATCTATAGTTAACCCCTACTATACTATCGAGCTTTAGTAGTTTAAAAGAGAAGCTTAGTCTAATATAATAGCTTATATCTAGTATACTCGCGGAAATATAGTAGTATTCTATCTACGAGAAGACTAAGCTAAAGAGAAAAGAAAGAAAGATTTAAGTAAGATAGCGCTACTTATATATCTCTCTAGAGTTTCTTTTATTAGTAGCGAGTTATAGGGTTTTCTTATTAAGCTTTATTAAGCTTTAGAGTTCTCTTAACCTAAGGTCTCGCCGTAGAATCTATCTAAGGCACCCTTAAGGTTTAAACCGTAATATTACTCTTCTTTCGGCTTTAAAGGTAGGTCTCTAGAGCTTTAGTATCTTCTAAAGCGCTTACTAGTTCCTAAGTTAGCCGCGCGTATTCTTTCTACTTAACTTAATAGAGTTTCTACCGTTTCTACTAGCCTAGTCGTCTTTCTAGTTTTTTACCTAAGATAGCTTTAACTCTCTATTCTTCTTCTCTATTAACGAGTATAGCTAGTAGTTAATAATCGTTCTATTCTTAGCTTAGTAAAGAATCTATTCTAGCTAGGCGTAAAAGATTAATATTAAAGACGTTATATATCTTAGTTAGTACGTCTAGTTTATAGCTATAAGGGCTAATAACCTCGATAACTATAAACTTTACTACTCGATTATTAAGCTTCCGGCTTAGGCGGTCCGTTCGTATATTCTTAAGATTTAGCTAGACTTTATCCCCTACTTTATACGCTAGTAATAGATCCCTATATCGATTTACTTAGGTCTCCTAATCCTATTATACGTTCGCTATTAATACTTCTACCTATTCGGTTATCTCTTTAATCTTTACTACGATTACTTCTTCTTTTTATATTAGTAATATAGAGTTCGAGACTAGTTAAGAATTCTTAAATAACTATAGTAGCTTAAGATAGTATCTATATAAGAGAAAGAAGGGGCTAATACCTATTAATAAGGATTCTTAGCTATTTATAGCAAGCTCTATTACTAGTAACTAGTTAATCTAGTTATCTTACGCGTAGTTAACTATCCGGTAGAGCTTTCTTTCTATCTCGGTATTCGTACGCTCCGTTAATCTATCTATTTCTAGATAGTAGGCTATTAAGATTCGTCTTTCGATTCTAAGTAATTAGTAAACCCTCTTCTATAGCTAGCTAATAAATTAGCTTTCCTAGTTAGAGATAATAGCGGTTAAGACTCTATAGTAGCGGTAGAAGTAGCGAATAAATATCTTAGTAACTATTTCTACTTTAATATCCTTATAGGCCTTAAGAATAACTTCTTTACCTAATCGATTAGTAATAACTATAAGTATCCGATATTCTTAGCTCTCGGGTAGCGGTCTAATAAAGTCGACTAAGATCTCTCTCTACTAACGGTTTAGTACTAGTAACGGCCGTAGTAGTTCTTATTTACGGTCTCTCTAGACTCTAGTCCTTCCGTAGACGTTATAGTTACGTACGAATCTACGTATATTAGATACGAAGTTTAGCTAGAAGAACTATCTTGCGATAAGAGCTATTATTTTAGTACGTCTAGGATAAACTACTATTATTAAATCGTAGAGTATCTAGATTAGCTTAGTTCTTAAAGGCTCGTAGTTTAGTATCTAACGTCTACTACGGAATAGCAACTCTCCTTAATTATTTAAGAAGTAATTAGTAATTAAGAGCTTAACTAGTTCTTCTAAATCGTTTAGTAGCGTTCTTCTACTCTCTCTTACTACTATTATAAGACGTCTATAGTCCGGATCCGCTACTTTTATCTCTTACTAGAGCTGCCGTAAATAGTCTTCGATTAACGTTACTCCTTATTCGTATACTAGTTCGTCTATAGATCTATCTAATAGTTCGTCTACTAGTTTATCTACTAGTTTATCTACTTATTTATCTACTTCTTATTCGGTTATAGCTTATTATCTTATTTATACTAGTATTACTAAAACTCTCTAATAGTTAGCTTAAATCTTATCTAGGCTTAAGAGTCGTACGATACGATATTAAAGTCTTTTATTATCTTAAGATACTAGTAAGTCTTAGTCTCTTCGTATAAGTACGTTAGACTAAGTTCTAAGCTTACTTAGACGGTAAGTAATAGTAAAGTTAAATTAGCTTAGAATTAGCTACTATCTTATTTTAAATATAAAAGTCTATAGCGCTGCCTCGATTAGAGATAATATCTATTAGAAAACCTCGTATATAAAAGAGGCGGCGGTTTAGAGCCTCTACGGTTTCTTTAGTACCTAGTATTATTATTAGCTCGTAGATCTTTTCTTTAGTTAAACGGTCTATAATAACTAAATAGTATCGGTATTCCTAATTCTTCCTAGTATATAGCGGTAGTTTTTCTATAAAGTCTAGAGTTACGTAGAGCTACTTCTATTAGGAAATAGATAGCGGTTTAAGTAGTTCTTACTTTTACTCTAAGTATAGCTTATAGCGGCGGTAGTAGTAATAGTTCTTATAAAAACGAGTAACGTCTTCTCTTTATCTAGCCTACTAGTAGTTTTCTATAAGCTCTCTATATATAGCTTTAGATCTTAGGTATCCTATAAGTAGTTTTTTATAGTAATTCTATAGGAGGCGTAGGCGTAGTAGTTAGTAGTCTAGGATAATAAGCGCGTCTTTTAGCTATACCTAACTATCTTTTACTAAGAAGTTCTAAATATTTTTCTTATAGCCCTTCCTAATTAAGTAGCTTAGTATACGTCTATCTTCTATATTAATACTTTAGGCGACTCTATAGGCCTACCGAAAATATAACTATACTAAAAAATCGACCCTAAGCTACGGCGCCGGGAGAGGGCCCTAGGAACTCTCCTAGGCTTCGCGAGTCCTAAAATAGTACTTAAGATAACTATAGCCGTGAAGTAGTTAATATAGAGGATATAGGAAGAGGCGAACAGCCTCCCCTAGTAACTACCTCTATCTAGCTCTAATACACCCCTAAGAAACCGTAGAGCACCTAGTATAGCGTAGAATACGTTAAGAGAGCCTTAAAAATAGTAGATACCCTCCTCTAAGCCCTATAAATATCCGCTAGCCTCCCTTTAGTCCTCTCCAGCTAGGTAAAAAATTTTCTCGACATTACTAAGATAATCTTCTAGGATTATATTACTATCTACTAGGAGGTAGCTACTAAGAAGCTAGGCCTTAAGAATATCCTTAAAGAGGTCTAATAGATCTAAAAGATAGTTAACCGTATCTAGGCTACCTCTATACCTATACCTAATACTCGCAGCTAGGTATAAATTGCAGCCTAAGTAGCCCCGAAGCCCCCTACCCCCCTAGCTACTACTAAACTTACCCTCTACTTCCTAGAGATAGTAAATAGATAAGAAATAGCTAAGCTCTTAAATAAGGCAATTATTAGAAAGATCTAGGCAGGAAAAAGCTAGGCGTATAAGAAAGTACTTGCTACTAAGAAGCTCCCTAGTAGAGACGTTAAGATCTTTATACTAGATAAAGTAACTAGAACAGCCCTTCTCTAGGACTAGGAATAGACTATAGAACTAGGAAAAGAAGTTAGGCCTAACTAGTAGCTATACTTAGTACTAGTATATAACGTCCCTCGAGAAGGAATCGATACTATAGACCCCTAAACTATCTAAACTATCTAGGAGTAGAACCTATCTCTATACCTAGAACTACGTATTAGTAAGCTAGCCTAGCTAAAGAGGAAGCTCCTAGAGGGGAAAACTTACTCGGCTATTATCCTTAGCACTATAAACCCCGAAACCGCTAACTAGATTATTAATAAGGGGCTTATTATTAACTTTGCTATCTATATAGCGTAGTACTATAACGTAGCCTTTATAGTAACCTAGTATTTTAAGTACTAGGCCTACGGATATATTACTAACTATTATAAAAAGAAGGAAAAGTACGAATAGTATAGTAAGATATATAATACTAGGGACTACCCTAAGAAAAGTATATAGTGCGTAAACTACTCTTAAAAGTACACAGCCTAGAGCAACTCCTACCTAGCACGTAGAGCCTACTATACTAAGGCCGCTTAGGCCCGCCTAGTAGTACTAGAAAGGCACCGGGAAGGACCCCTAATAACTAAAATATAGCCTTAAACTAACTAGTTAACCGTTAGACTAAGGAAGAGGATTAGGGAGGAGGAGCCGGTTAAGAGGGGACTAGGCAGGCTAAGAGACTTAAGCCGCCCCCCGCCTTCTAACTAAATAAGGTTTACCGGACTTAATAGCTTATAACACGCCTTAGAGGAGCCCGCGGGAACTTCCTCCTTATAGCTTACACCACTAGCCCCCTCGTAGCCGGACCTAGAGATAGAAGGAAGTTAATATTAGATATAGGCTCTCTCTCTATTATATAGTATAACGTCTATAAGAGTAAGGATAGAGTAATGCTCCCGCTCTTTAAGGAAGTAGACCTAAAGATCTACTATATCCTAGCTATCTAGGAACCTTAGAGGAACCCGAGGGTTAAGATAATAGCAAGATACTCTACCTACTATATAGTTTTTCCCTAGAAGGGAGTAGTAAGAACCTACTTCTTTATAAGTAAGGCTATTAGCCCCGACTCCTGGCAAGTAATAGTCTATTTACTAGATCTTATTATACTATCCCTTATTACTAGGATATATATAATCTACATCTATAACTGCTATAATCCCCCGCTAGCCTCTTATACTAGTATAGCGCTAGAAACCCTATCTCTTCTACCGGAAGTTCTTAGAAAACTAGGAGAGTATATTCTCCTAGGGGACTTTAACCTCTACTATCCTATCTAGGGAGGTATAACCTCCCTAATATACTATACCCTAGCGGATAACCTAATTAAGATAGCTACCGCAGCTAATCTTAACCTAGCCCTTTTAAGGAGTACTATTACTAGACGAGATAGTAGTAGCGAGAGTACTCTAGACCTTATCTTTATATTACGGTGGCTAGAGAAGAGAATCCTTAGCTATAGAGTTAGCTAGAAGCTCGAATTATCCTCTAACTACCTACCTATTCTTACTATACTTAATTTTTCTCCTACCTCCGTAGAACTACGCCCCCTAAGGCCCTAGTAGAAGAAAGTAGACTAGAAGAGAACTAATAATATGCTCTAATTAAAGCTCGAACACCTTAAAGCAACCCCTCTTAATACTAAAGCAGACCTAGATTACTTTACTATACTACTTTAGGAGGCTATCTAAAGGATAATCTAGGAGACTATTCTAGTAGCGAGACCCTCGCCCTAGGCCTCTATATAATAGATAAAGGAGTGTTCGGACCTAGTATACTAGGCTAGAGCAGCTAGAAGGAAGTAGACGGCTATAGGGAGAGAGGAGGACTAGGTAGTATACTAAACTATTGCTAATAGCAAGAAGAGGTAGATTAGAAGAGATAGAATAAAAGCATGGCGTAGAATAGTAGCTAAGATTACTTCGGACCTATCTATACTCTAGAAGCTCTTAAAGTAGGTAAGAATAAGGGCACTAGAACCTCTAGCCCTATCTTAGTTCCTACCCCTCTAGGGAGTAGATAAATAACTATATTACGATAACTAGTCTAAGGCAGAAATCCTTACTAACTAGTTCTTCCTACCTCTTAGGGCTACCGACCTCTTAGATCTAGATAGGTATATATACCTAGTACTAGTAGAGATTCCCTAAGACCTTACTAAAGAGTAGGTCCTCTATATTATTAAGAAGCTTTCCCTAGATAAGGCACTAGGCCTAGATAAGATTACTAATAGGTTCCTAAAGTAATACGCTGAGATACTAAGGGGACCCCTTACTAGGCTCTTCTAGGGATGCCTCGTACTTAGATACTACCCTAGGTAGTTTAAAAGCTCTATTACCGTAGTCCTTAGGAAACTATAGAGGGACGACTATACTAAAGCTAAGTTATTTAGGCCGATTACTTTACTTAATACGCTAGGGAAGCTACTTAAGAGGATTATAGTAGATAGAATCTCCTAGGCTACTAAAGTATACGGCCTACTCCCTAATATATAGATAGGAGCTAGGAGAAATAGATCCGTAGTAGTAGCTCTTAACCTACTTATAGAATAGATCTATACTATCTAGGTATAAGACCTAGGGCTAGTAGCTTTAGTCCTTAGCCTAGATATCTCGGAAGTATATAACCACGTATCTTATAGAAGGCTTCTCTATAATATAAGGATAGTAAAACTCCTAGAATAGGTAGAAAGATTTACCCGATCCTTTCTATAGGACCGTACTACTTAGCTATCCTTCGGAGACTTTACTAGTCTACTAATCTAGACCTTAACCGGGATTCCCTAGGGATCCTTACTATCGCCGATACTCTATCTATTCTTTATATCTAACCTACTTATATAGCTACGTAGGGGCAATATCTTCCCCCTTAGATTCGTCGATAATACTAATATTCTAACCTTTAGTAGATCTATAGAATAGAACTATAGGACACTAGAGGGAGTATATTAAATTTGCGAGCACTAGGCAGCTACCCACGGGTTAGCTTTCTCGCCCGATAAGTATTACCTTATTTATTTTATAAGGAAACTAAGGAGATTTAATATAGTAGTAGGGATCCGTATCCCTAGATTTACTAGATGCCCAGAGCCTATAATTAAGATTCTAGGAGTCTACGTAGATAATAAGCTTAGATAGGAACCCTATATTAGGGAAATAGGAGCTAAGGTAATTAAATAGTACATATCTCTCTCTAGACTCGCGGCGTCTACCTAGGGAGCCTTATTTACTAAAGCCCGTTATATCTATACGGCCGTGGTAAGGCTAGTTCTTACCTACGACTATAGGGTATAGTATACCCTAGAGGAAATCCTAGGGTAGAGAAAAATAACTATCTAGCCACTAAAGAAGATCTAAAACTAGTGCCTACGTACTATCTTAGGGGCGTATAAGTTAACTAGCATATAAACCTTAGAGTATAAGATAGGGATTCCCCTACTCTTACTACACCTGGACGAACTAGCACTAGCCTAGGCTATTAGAGCTAGAGATAGCCTAGTCGCGATAGTAGTAGAGGAAACTTGCTAGAGTATTAAATAGATAGCTCGGGCTACTCTAAGTACTAGAGGCGCTACTAGCCCTACTAGAAGAACCCTACTTAGAAAAAAGGCAAACTTACTTCTTAACTACTACCCCTCTACCTACTAGAGTCTTCCGGAGCGAACGAAGCTACGTATAGTATATAGGAATAAGTGGAAGGAGAGATGGACAAAGTCTACTAGCTAGGGAAGATAAAATAAGCTAGTAGCCTAAAGCATATAGTGGAACCTAAAAATTAGATAAATCTATAGCGAACTATTCAAGCTATAGAGCACACTCGCCACCCTACTACGTATAGAGTATATTAGACTAGAGGACTTCCTCTTAAGGCGCAAGGTGCTAGGACACCCTAGTCCTGCCTATCTATACGGCTAGCATAGATAAACCCTAAAGTATATCCTCCTCTTCTGCCCCTACTTCTAATAGGATAGGGTATAGATACTCTAAAGGGCAGGGACTACGGACTACTACTCCCTCCTCTTAATAAAGAAGGGGATTAAAGTAGCAATAGACTAGTTCTTACGCCTAGGGCTATTTAAGTAATTTAGCCTGGTAAGAGAACTAATATAGGAAGATAACTAGGAAGAGGAACTAGGAGGATAACTAGGACTACTAGGACTACTAGGACCCGGATAACTACGAGGATAAGGACTAAAGAGATAGGTCTAGTAGGTAAATATAGGGCTACTATAGTAGCCGCTACTAGTAAGAAGGAAAAACAAGAACTAGTATAGGATAGTATGCCTAGAGAGAGAGAAGGGGTTTTTGCCAGGCGAAAAGGTTTTCCCCCTCGTATAAAATAACTATAGATAGCCAGCCCCGCATGGACCCGTAAGGGAACTATATCGGGAAGAAATAAATTTATCTATCTATCTATCTATATTAATACTTCTACGGAGGTCTTAGATTATTCTATTCTTCTCGTAGGCTTCGCTAATAAGTATATCGAGGTCTTTCTATATAGCTTCCTAGGTTTCCCGGGCTTTATAGATTTTCTAGGTCTAGTTATCTTCCGGCTCTTAAGAGTCTAACTCCTTTTCCTCTAGGTTATTAGTAGTAAAGAGAATAGAATTAATAGTAATCTTTATATTAGGTTCTAGGTTTAAGTCCCGAAGTAGTTATTAGAACCGGTATTACTTCCTTAGGTCGTTAATTCCTTACGGTAGGTTCTACGTTCTCCTTATAAGCGAGTCTAGCTTCTTTTCTTATTTACCTAGCCGGTAGGAGATAATAAAGTTAAAGGCGGATAGAAATTTAGCCTAGCGGGCTTAACGGCTAGTTAGTTACTTAGTTATTATAAAATACTCTAGGTTCTTATAATCCGTAAGTACCTTAATAGGCTTATCTATAGAAGTACTTATAAGTTCTAGTTCTTAAGTCTTAAAAGAGCGAATAATAGCGAGTAGCTCTTTATTATAGATTATATAGTTATACTTAGTTAAGGATATTTTCTTAGAGAAGTATATAATTAGTTTAAGTACTCTATCGTATATCTAAGATAGAATACTTATACTAATAAAGTCTAAGGCATCCGTTTTAACCTATATTTTCTTTTTAGGGTCGAAATATACGAGAATAGGTGTAGAGGTAAATGCGGCTTATAGCTAATTAAAGGCGGTTTATTTCTTATTATTCTATATAAAGTCCTAGTATCTTATCTTGCGTTTCCTATTTCTAGTTATAAAGTGTTCTCCTTTTATTATCTTAGTAAGAGAGCGTGCTATATAGGAGAAGTTCTTAATAAAGCGGCGGTAGAAATTTATAAAGCTAAGAAAGGCTTATATATTCTTTACTAACGTTAGTACCTCCTAATTAATAATAGCTAAGACTTTTTCTAGGTCTATTTCGATTTCGTTTATACTTATAATAAGGCTAAGGTATTTAACTAATCTAATATTAAACTCGTATTTATTAAGGTCGAGTTAAAGACTACGGTCCTTTAGTCGTTAGAGGACTTTATTAACGTTTTTAGCGTGTTTCTCCTTCTTTTTACTATAGATAGATAAATTTATTTCTTCCCGATATAGCTCCCTTACGGGTCTATGCGGGGCTGGCTATCTATAGTTATTTTATACGAGGGGGAAAACCTTTTCGCCTAGTAAAAACCCCTCCTCTCTCTCTAGGCATGCTATCCTATACTAGTTCTTATTTTTCCTTCTTACTAGTAGCGGCTACTATAGCAGCCCTATATTTACCTACTAGACCTATCTCTTTAGTCCTTGTCCTCGTAGTTATCCGGATCCTAGTAGTCCTAGTAGTCCTCCTAGTTCCTCTTCCTAGTTATTCTCCTAGATTAGTTCTCTTACTAGGCTAAATTGCTTAAGTAGCCCTAGGCGTAAGAACTAGTCTATTACTACTTTAATTCCCTTCTTCGTTAAGAGGAGGGAATAGTAGTCCGTAGTCCCTACCCTTTAGAGTATCTATGCCCTGCCCTATTAGAAGTGGGGGTAGAAGAGGAGGATATACTTTGGGGTTTGTCTATGCCAGCCGCATAGATAGGTAGGGCTAGGGTATCCTAGTACCTTGCGCCTAGAGAGGAAGTCCTCTAGTCTAATATACTTAGTACGTAGTAGAGTAGCGAGTATACTCTATAGCTTAGATAGTTCGCTATAAATTTATCGAATCTTTAGGTTCTACTATGTACTTTAGGCTACTAGCTTATCTTGCCTTCCTTAGCTAGTAAACTTTATCTATCTCTTCTTCTACTTATTCCTATATACTATACGTAGTCTTATTCGCTTTAGAAGACTCTAGTAGGTAGGGGGGTAGTAGTTAAGGAGGGCTGTTGCTCTTTCTCTAAGTAGAGTTCTTCTAGCTAGGCCGGCTATGCCTCTAGTGCCTAGTATAGCCCGGGCTATCTCTTTAATACTCTAGCAAGTATCCTCTACTACTATTGCTACTAGACTATTCCTAGATCTAATAGTCTAGGCTAGCGCTAGTTCGTCTAGGTAGAGTAAGAGTGGGGAAATCCCTATCTCGTACTCTAAAGTTTATATACTAGTTAACTTATATGCCCCTAAGATAGTACGTAGGCACTAGTTTTAGATCTTCTATAGTAGCTAGGTAGCTATCTTTCTCTACCCTAGAGTTCCCTCTAGGACGTGCTATATCCTATAGCCGTAGGTTATAACTAGTCTTACTATAGCTATATAGATATAGCGGGCTTTAGTAAATAAAGCTCTCTAGGTAGATACTGCGAGTCTAGAGAGAGATATATACTATTTAATTGCCTTAGCTTCTATTTCCCTAATATAGGGTCTCTATCTAAGCTTATTATCTACGTAAACTTCTAGAATCTTAATTATAGGCTCTAGGCATCTAGTAAATCTAGGAATACGGATCTCTACTACTATATTAAATCTTCTTAGTTTTCTTATAAAATAAATAAGGTAATACTTATTAGGCGAGAAAGCTAACCCGTAGGTAGCTGCCTAGCGCTCGCAAATTTAATATACGCCCTCTAGTATCCTATAGTTTTATTCTATAGATCTACTAAAGGTTAGAATATTAGTAATATCGACGAATCTAAGAAGAAAGATATTACTCCTACGTAGCTATATAAGTAGGTTAGAGGTAAAGAATAGGTAGAGAATCGGAGATAGTAAGAATCCCTAGGAAATCCCGGTTAAGGTCTAGATTGGTAGACTAGTAAAGTCTCCGAAGGATAGCTAAGTAGTACGGTCCTATAGAAAGGATCGAGTAAATCTTTCTACCTATTCTAGGAGTTTTACTATCCTTATATTATAGAGAAGCCTTCTATAAGATACGTAGTTATATACTCCCGAGATATCTAGGCTAAGGACTAAAGCTACTAGCCCTAGATCTTATACCTAGATAGTATAGATCTATTCTATAAGTAGGTTAAGAGCTACTACTACGGACCTATTTCTCCTAGCTTCTATCTATATATTAGGGAGTAGGCCGTATACTTTAGTAGCCTAGGAGATTCTATCTACTATAATCCTCTTAAGTAGCTTCTCTAGCGTATTAAGTAGGGTAATCGGCCTAAATAATTTAGCTTTAGTATAGTTATCCCTCTATAGTTTCCTTAGGACTACGGTAATAGAGCTTTTAAACTACCTAGGGTAGTATATAAGTGCGAGGCATCTCTAGAAGAGTCTAGTAAGTGGTCCGCTTAGTATCTAAGCGCACTACTTTAGGAACCTATTAATAATCTTATCTAGGCCTAATACTTTATCTAGGGGGAGCTTCTTAATAGTATAGAGGACCTACTCTTTAGTAAGGTCTTAAGAGATCTCTACTAGCTCTAGGTATATATACCTATCTAGATCTAAGAGGTCGGTAGCCCTAGGAGGGGGGAAGAACTAGTTGGTAAGGATTTCTATCTTGGCCGGATTATCGTAGCGTAGTTATCTATCTACTTCCTAGAGGAGTAGGAACTAAGGTAGGGCTAGAGGCTCTAGTGCCCTTATTCTTATCTACTTTAAGAGCTTCTAGAGTGTAGATAGGTCTAAGGTAATCTTAGCTACTATTCTACGCTATACTTTTATTCTATTCCTTCTAATCTGCCTCTTCTTACTATTAGTAATAGTTTAGTATACTACCTAGTCCTCCTTCCTCTCTATAGCTATCTATTTCCTTTTAGCTACTCTCGCCTAGTATACTAGGTCCGAATACTCCTTTATCTATTATATAGAGGCCTAGGACGAGGGTCTCGCTACTAGGATGGTTTCCTAGATTATTCTTTAGATAACCTCCTAGAGTAGTTCTATAAAGTAGTCTAGGTCTACTTTCGTATTAAGAGGGGCTACTCTAAGGTATTCGAGCTTTATTTAGAGTACCTAATTAGTTCTATTCTAGTCTACTTTTTTCTACTAGGGCCTTAGAGGACGTAGTTCTATAGGGGTAGAGGAGATATTAAGTATAGTAAGGATAGGTAGGTGGTCTAAGGAGGATTCGAGCTTCTAACTAACTCTATAGCTAAGAATCCTCTTCTCTAGCTACCGTATAGTAAAGATAAGGTCTAGGATACTCTCGCTACTACTCTCTCTCCTAGTAATAGTACCTCTTAGAAGGGCTAGGTTAAGACTAGCTGTCGTAGCTATTTTAATAAGGTCGTCTATAAGAGTATAGTATATAGGGGAGGTAATACCTCCCTAGATAGGATGGTAAAGGTTAAAGTCCCCTAGTAGGATATGCTCCCCTAGTTTTCTAAGGGCTTCTAAGAGAAGCGCTAAGGTTTCTAGAGTCGTACTAGTATAGGAGGCTAGTAGAGGGTTATAGTAGTTATAGATATAGATTATATATATCCTAGTAATAAGGAATAGTATAATAAGATCTAGTAAATAGACTGTTGCTTGCTAGGAGTCGGGGCTAATAGCCTTGCTTATAAAGAAGTAGGTTCTTACTACTTCCTTCTAGGGAAAAACTATATAGTAGGTAGGGTATCTTACTATTGTCTTAACCCTCGGGTTCCTCTAAGGTTTCTAGATAGCTAGGATATAGTAGATCTTTAGGTCTACTTCCTTAAAGAGCGGGAGTATTACTCTATTCTTACTCTTATAGACGTTATACTATACGATAGAGAGAGAGCCTATATCTAATATTAACTTCCTTCTATCTCTAGGTCCGGCTGCGAGGGGGCTAGTAGTATAGGCTATAAGAAGGGAGTTCCCGCGGGCTCCTCTAAGGCGTGTTATAAGCTATTAAGTCTAGTAAACCTTATTTAGTTAGAAGGCGGGGGGCGGCTTAAGTCTCTTGGCCTGCCTGGTCCCCTCTTAACCGGCTTCTTCTTTCTAATTCTCTTCCTTAGTCCGACCGTTAGCTAGTTAGTTTAGGGCTATATCTTAGTTATTAGGGGTCCTTCCCGGTGCCTTTCTAGTACTGCTAGGCGGGCCTAGGCGGCCTTAGTATAGTAGGCTCTACGTGTTAGGCAGACGTTGCTCTAGGCTGTATGCCTTTAGGAGTAGTTTACGTACTACGTGCTTTCCTTAGGGTAGTTCCTAGTATTATATACCTTGCCGTACTATCTATACTTTTCCTTCTTTTTATAGTGGTTAGTAATATAACCGTAGGCCTAGTACTTAAAATACTAGGTTACTATAAAGACTATATTATAGTACTACGCTATATAGATAGTAAAGTTAATAATAAGCCCCTTATTAATAATCTAGTTGGCGGTTTCGGGGTTTATAGTACTAAGGATAATAGCTAAGTAAGTTTTCCCCTCTAGGAGCTTCCTCTTTAGCTAGGCTAGCTTACTAATACGTAGTCCTAGGTGTAGAGATAGGTTCTACTTCTAGATAGTTTAGATGGCTTAGGGGTCTATAGTATCGATTCCTTCTCGAGGGACGTTGTGTACTAGTATTAAGTATAGCTGCTAGTTAGGCCTAACTTCTTTTCCTAGTTCTATAGTCTATTCCTAGTCCTAGAGAAGGGCTATTCTAGTTACTTTATCCGGTATAAAGATTCTAACGTCTCTACTAGGGAGCTTCTTAGTAGTAAGTACTTTCTTATACGCCTAGCTTTTTCCTGCCTAGATCTTTCTAATAATTGCCTTATTTAAGAGCTTGGCTATTTCTTATTTATTTGCTATCTCTAGGAAGTAGAGGGTAAGTTTAGTAGTAGCTGGGGGGGTAGGGGGCTTCGGGGCTACTTAGGCTATAATTTATGCCTAGTTACGAGTGTTAGGTATGGGTGTAGAGGTAGCCTAGATACGGTTAACTATCTTTTAGACCTGTTAGACCTCTTTAAGGATGTTCTTAAGGCCTAGCTTCTTAGTAGCTGCCTCTTAGTAGATAGTAATATAATTCTAGAAGATTATCTTAGTAATATCGAGAAAATTTTTTACCTGGCTGGAGAGGACTAAAGGGAGGCTAGCGGATGTTTATAGGGCTTAGAGGAGGATATCTGCTATTTTTAAGGCTCTCTTAACGTATTCTACGCTATACTAGGTACTCTGCGGTTTCTTAGGGGTATATTAGAGCTAGGTAGGAGTAGTTACTAGGGGAGGCTGTTCGCCTCTTTCTATATCCTCTATATTAACTACTTCGCGGCTGTAGTTATCTTAAGTACTGTTTTAGGACTCGCGAAGCCTAGGATAGTCTCTAGGGCCCTCTCCCGGCGCCGTAGCTTAGGGTCGATTTTTTAGTGTAGTTATATTTTTTTTTTCTTTTTACTATAGATAAGGATATTATCTAAGTACGCTATATAAAACTTATCTAGGTATTCGAGTATAGAATTATTAATATAGCTCTAAAAGGTATCTAGCGTATTATAGAGCCTAAAGAGTATAACTAGGTATTCGTACTAACTAAAGCGAGTATTAAAAGCGGTAAGATACTTATAGCCTTCCTTAATTCGGATCCGGTTAAAAGTATAAATAACGTCGAGTTTTATAAAGATCTTAGCCTTACTAAGCTAGATAAGAGTTTTATTAATATATAGGATTAGGTATCGATTCTTCTTAGTAATAGCGTTTAGGACTCTATAGTTAATATAGACCCTAAGTTCTCCTTCTAGCTTTCTAATAATAAGTAAAGATACGGTATAGTCCGAAGAGCTAGGGCGAATAAACCCTTTTCCGAGATATTCGTTAATATACTTCTTAACCGCTTCGTTTTCCTATTAAGATATTAGGCGGTAGCTTTTTATATAAGAAGGTTTATAGTTAGATTTAAACTTAATTTTATAGTCTTCTTTCTAGTAAGGAGGAAGTATATTCGCTTCTATCTTATCCTAGAGTTCTTTAATCTAGTAGTATTTCTTTAGTAGCCGGGCAAGACGTTCTTCTCTTCTATATATCTTCTTTCTATCTATAAACTTCTAGAAATTATCTTCTCTAGTTATAGCTACGCTAGTATTTATAGTAGGTTCCGCGGGTATATAGTAGTATTCTTTATATTTAGAAAGTAATACTAAGTAAAAGAGTAGGGATATAGAATATAGTTAAATATCTAGTTAAGATTTCTCTATCTTTTATTTAGGTCGATATCTAATAGCGTATTTAGTATAAGGTTTTATAGTAAGATAGCTAGCCTTAAAGTACTAAGGCTTATAAAACTTAACTAACTACTTATTCTAGTCGATATATAGATTATAAGTACGTAACTATTCGTCTCTAAGGATTAGTAGATAGTCTTCTAGGTTAGCTATATAGTAGAGAAGTTATTTTTTATAAGAACTAATATTAATATCGACTAGGGAGGTATAGATAATATATTAGAAGAATATTCCGTCTCCTAAAGTTATAGTAATCCGTTTAATAAGAAAGATCTTTATTATCTTATACGCGCGAATAAAGAAGTATTAATAAGCTTAGCTTAGCTTCTATTATCGATAAGAGAACGTATATTACTACTAGCTACTATAGTATATATAATAAGATAAGTTTCCTTAATTTTACACGCGCGATTATCTACTACGAAGTTTAATACCTTTATCTCTTTCTAACTACGACTAGCTAGCTACTCGTCTAGCTTCTTTTACTCTTATAGTTCTAGAGAGCGACTTACTTCTAGAACTAGGAGTTTTTCGACTCGCTATTAGAGTTAAATTCCTTAATACTCTAGATATACGCGAACTCTATACGGTTATTATTAGGATAGTAGTTATTAGATATAAAGTAGCCCGAGCCTCTATAACTACGGTAGCGTTTCTACCTCGTTATTACGAGACGTTTCTTATCTAATAACTTTAAGGATTTTAGCTTAGGCTTATACTAGGGTCTAATCTAGTCTTTTAGTTTAGTAGTAGTAGGTATACGGCTCTATTAGCTATCTTAGTTTATATTACTACTTCTAGTTCTACTCTAGCGGCTAAGGTTATCTTAAGTAGGTTTCTAGTTATAGATAGGCTTAATACGATCTCTTTTAGGATTATTACTATTATTTATTCTTTTATTAGAACGGATATTTATAGACTTAATCTCTTAACGACGATATTCGGCCTTACGGAGGGTTTTAAGTAACTATTCGAGAGAGATAAAAGTAAGAGTAGCTACTAAGAGGGCTAAGCTAATAAAAATACTATTCTATATTTTATCGATCTTCTCCTCTTTAGTAGGATTAGTAAGAGACTAGAGTATATATAGACGGGCGTAGTAGGCGTCTACCGTCTCTTTCTCGCTTTATCTAGTAAGAATAAGATCGTTAGTAACTTTTTTCTTTGCGATATTTATTCTATATATCTTTTCTAGCTTTTCTAAGAAATCTAGGGCTATCCGGTAGCTATTAATATACGGACGTATTATAGCGGCGATTAAATTAGTAAGACGAGAGTAGATATAGCGGATTATTAGCTTCTAATTTTCTTAGAAGAAGTCCTCTTCGACTTTAAGCTTAAAGATTATATTATCTTTAAAGTTAATAAAAGTATAGATATTAGTAGAGATAAGCTTATTAATATCTTCTATAAGTATCTTACGTAAGCCCTAATAAGAAAGGATTCGCTATAAGGTAGTAGTTTTCTCTCTTAGTTAATATTCCTAGTTAAGGCTACGAATATTAGTACTAGGAAGGGTACCCGTATAAGGATTAGTAATATTCTTAGTTAAAAGGTTATTTTCTTAAATAAGCCGGCTAATCTTATCGTTACTTTCTTTAATAACTCTATTAGATCTAGCGATTATCTTCTTATAGATCTACTTAAGTTTCTTATACTTATTCTAAAAAAAGGCGTAGGCTATATACTCTTTACTAGCGGCTATTTAAGTAACTTAGAGAACGTAGTAGAACTTAGTATACTAGTTTACTATTACTATAGTATACTAGTTATAGAAGATATATTCGTTAGGCTAGCGAATAAAGTCGAGTCCGTAGTTACTTAGTATTCCGGGGTTAATAGTAAGATTAAGATCCGTAGCTAATAAATATATAAGTTCTTCGGGTTCTAGATTTCTACGTAAGGTAGTACGACGTAAGATAAGACTAGTAGTTTAACTTTACTAGTCTAAGATATTAGGAAAGTCCTAAAATAGAATAGCGCTACTTATAAACTCGTTAAGGTTCTAGCTAGGTCTTCTAACTATATTACTAAATAGGCGGGGTAGTATATTAGTAGAATATACTTCTACGGTAACCTAGTCTTTCTAGGGTAGTATAGGTTCTAAGTTCGAATCTTAGACCGCTTATCTACTCGTAGTATATACGTTCTACGTTAAAAGTATACGTACCCGCGTTCTCTCTAGCGGTAATAAGGGGGAGAAGAGCTAGCTAGGCGCTTCTAAAAATAAATTTTAAGAGCGCTTTACTAGCGCTTATAAATAGGTAAGCCGGGACTTCTTACGGCTTAGTCTTAAGATTTATAGTTATCTCTCTCTATAGTTCCTCCCTCTTAGCTACTCTTTCTACTTTAGATACCGCTACTAATATATAGAAAAAAACTATACTAAATAGAGTATCTACGGATACTACTATTATAGATAGAGAAGGTTTTTATCCGGGCTATCCTAAGAAAGTAACTACGGTTTCTCCTTCTATATATACTCTTATAGATAGCTATAGCTATATAGACTCTTCGGGAAGCTAAATTAGCTTAATTAAATTTATCTATCTATCTATCTATATTACTAAATAATTCTTCTTTATTATCGCTTAGGTAAATAGAAGTAGTACTAGCGATACTACTAGTACGGCTACGGGTATAGCTTATAGAGAATAGGCTTTATTACGCTATAATCTTTACTAATTATTCTAGTTTCGGAGTAGTTTAATCTACGTTATAGGTAAAACTCTAAAGAGATTAGTACGGGATTAACGAGGATCTTCGTATCTTATTTAAGAAGATAGATTTTCTATAATTATACTATTATTTCTCTAATAGTATAGGTTTCTTTAATATTTCTAGGTTACTTATCGTAGAGTATTAGTATTATTAAGTTCTAGTTATAGATTATTAGTATTATCGAGTTCTAGTTATAGATTATCGAGTTTAGATTCTAGTTAATAGTACGGGTATTAGGTTATCGAGTTTAGGTTTCTTATTAGTAGTATATAGATTATATAAGGTAGTAAAGCCGAAATAATAGTATTACTTTTAACTAAAAATTTATATATAAGGAGAAAGAAAAGAGAGTCTAGAAAGAGAGGGCGAAGAGTAAATATACCTAGTCGCTTAGCGCTAGGCCCGTATTCTAGTACTTAACCGAGTTATTCTTAGTATAGCTAGGGCCTCTAGTTACTATTAAGTATCTATCTAGTTACCTAGAGTAGTAGCGCTTAAGAAGCCTAATATATAGCTACGTAGAAGTAATATCTTTCCCCTTAGATTCGTCGATAATACTAATATTCTAATCTTTAGTAGATCTATAAAATAGAACTATAGAATACTAGAGAGAGTATATTAAATTTACGAGTACTAGGTAGCTATCTACGGGTTAGCTTTCTTACCCGATAAGTATTATCTTACTTATTTTATAAGAAAACTAAGAAAATTTAATATAGTAGTAGAAATCCGTATTCCTAGATTTACTAGATATCTAGAGCCGATAATTAAGATTCTAAGAGTCTACGTAGATAATAAGCTTAGATAGAGACCCTATATTAGAGAAATAAGAGCTAAGATAATTAAATAGTATATATCTCTCTCTAGACTCGTAGCGTCTACCTAGGGAGTCTTATTTACTAAAGCCCGCTATATCTATACGGCCGTAGTAAGACTAGTTCTTACCTACGGCTATAGAATATAGTATACCCTAGAGAAAATCCTAGGATAGAGGAAAATAGCTATCTAGCTACTAAAGAAGATCTAAAACTAGTGCCTACGTACTATTTTAAGTATTATAAACGTAGCTTATATAGACCCCTTACTTATTTACCTTCGTTAATTTAAAATCTAGATCTAGACTTACCTACTTATAAATTAGGAAGCTAGTATTTTAGTTCGTTCTTTATATATATAAAGCTCGTCCCTCTACTTTATAGTTAGTTCTTTAGTCTAGTAATAAGTATTCCTCGCGTATAACTTAGTACGCCTTAAATTAGACCTTGCTTACCTCTCTCGTCCCTCGTCCCTCGCCTCTCGTTCCTCGCCTCTCGTCTCTCGTACCTCGTACCCTCGCTCTTTAAACTATATCCTTATACTTTAGTATTACTTTACCCCTACTACCTTTACCGGCTTCGTTACCTCGTCTCTCCGCCCCCTCCTAAGGTCCGTTTATTATATTTTACTAGACTCTCTCTAGTAGGCCTAAAGCTCTCGCCGAAGCCCTAGACTATAATCCCTAAAATAGTTAATAGAACTATACCTCTTAATTCTTAGGATACGCTCTTCTAAGTTCTTAATTAAGTTCCTACTCCTATTAACGCTCGTTCTATCTTTTCTAAAGATATTCCGGTTTCTCTACGCGTTATTCTTAGCTAGGTATACGCTAGAGAAAGATAATCTTACCTAAGATCCGATATTAATTTACTAGTTATCTCTAAGAATACTACGAACGCCTAAGTTACTTATATCTTTTACTACTACGGTTTTAGCTAAGATAAAGCCTTCGCCCGACTCTAACTACTAGCCCCGAACCTTCCTATTAATACGCCGGCTACTACGTCTACGGTATCTTCTTTAGAAACCTCTCGTCCCCGTATTCCTAAGGTATCGGATCTAGAACCCTTTAAAGGAGAACGTACTCGGTTCTAGAACTTCGCTACGCAACTTTAACTTAAATTTGCCTCGGACCTATCTACTTTTATAACGGATATAGCTAAGATTACCTACGCTAGGTTATATCTTCGCGATACGGCTTATACTTAGTTTGCCCCTTACGTCTCTACTTCGAACGGTTCCGTAGACTTTAATAATTATAAGGCCTTCTACCAAGCTCTTAAGGCCGTATTTAATAATCCTAATACTTACGCAACGGCTAAACGATCCCTCCTCGCACTTAAATAAGATAAGTCCTACTTAGCTTACTACTTACGATTTCTCTCGCTTATTACGACTCTTAATTAGAAGAAAAACGTAGTAAAGATTTACTACTTCCGCCTTAGCCTTAAGAAGAACCTTAAAGATCTTCTTATTAGACGTTCTATACTACTAGAATTCGAAAAGTTCGCTAAAACCTATATTGCGTTAGATAACTAACTCTATACTCGAATAATTAAGAAAAAGTTACCCGTAACTCGTACCCCTACCTCGACTCCTCTCTTTATACTAGCTACCCCTCGATCCTCGTCTCCCGCGCTAACCTCGATCCTCTAAAGTAAATTTATAGAACTAGATACCTCTACTTAAAAAGCGTACCGAAGAGCTAATAATCTCTACGCTTACTATAGTAATCCGAACTACTAGGTACGTAAGTACTCTAAGGTAAAGGGTCTAAAGGGTTTAAAGGGTCTAACTCTTAATTCGACTATAACTATACTCTCTTCGCCTACCTCGCTACTAGTAATAAGTCTACTCGTCTCTAAAACCTCGACTCCTATAACTCCTCCTACGGCTTTAGTTTTTTACGTATTAAAAAACGTAGAAGGCTAGGTAGTACCCGGCACCTACCTAGCCCCCCGCTACTTTCTACTTTAAATTAATTCTCTATTCTTACTTCTTTATCTTCGAACCTCGGAATACTCTTATTTTTACCCCCTAAACCTCGTACCTCGAAACTACGCGCTATTAATCTCGGAAAACGCCTACTCCTTATTCTTAAGTTAGTAGTTAATAATATAATCGAAACCTCGTCTATACTAGACTCTAGTACTTCGTCCTTATTTATAGATAATACTTTTATTAAGGAATACTCGCTTCCTACTCGTTAAAAAATATAATCTAAATTCCTCGAGCTAGCTAATAGATCTATAGCTAAGTAGATTACTTATAAAGCCGATCTTTAACTCGATATTAATTAATACTAAGAACTTCTTACCTTTTAGGTAACTAAGCTTAGTTAATATTCTATTATTCTTAGAAAACCTTAGCTAAAAAGATACGATCTATAGATTCTCTAGTTAAGGAATACTATTATCTTCGCTTCTTCTTTCTACTAAGTAAATTACTTATCTACTTAATAATCTACGATTACGCCTCCTAATCCGCCTTCGATCTCTTACGCTACGGTATTCTACGCCGTTCTTACCCGCTATATCTAACGAGATAAGACTAGGATCTATATCGTATTAATTAAGGAAATCTAAGAATACCTTGAAAGCCTTAAAAAAACGGAATAATAAACCCCGGAATAAGAACTCGAAACCCTCCGCTCACGAATCCCGGCTCGATTTTACTACCTTCTTCCTTTCTTTACTAAGAAAGAGGCCGATAAGCTTCCCCTATATCGATATATTAATTATAAGATTTCGCTAGAAGAGGGTAAGAAACCCCTATTCGGTCCTCTCTACTTAATATCCGATTTAGAGCTTAAGGCTCTACGCGAATATCTTAATAAGAACCTTAAGAAAGGTTTTATTCGGCCCTTATCCTTATCCTCTACGTCCTCTATTCTCTTTATTAAGAAACTAGATAGCGGCCTTCGTTTTTATATAGATTATCGCGAACTAAACGGTATTACGAAAAAGAACCGTTATCTACTCCTCTTAATTAACGAGACTCTCCGTTAACTTTAAGGCTCTCGTATTTTTACTCGACTCGACCTTCGCGGTACTTATAACCTTATCCGGATTAAGGAAGGCTCCGAATATTTAACCGCCTTTAGGACTCGCTATAGTCTATACGAGTATCTTATTATACTCTTTAGCCTTACGAATACGCCTACTACCTACTAATAATTCGTTAATAATATACTACGTAAATATCTCGACCGCTAGTACGTCGTCTACTTAGATAATATTCTTATCTACTTAGAAATAGAAGAGGAGTACTACGAATACGTTTAATTAGTTCTCGAAAAACTTCGTAAAGTAGGCCTATACGTAAAAGGCGAAAAATACGACTTCTATACGACTTCGACTACGTTCCTTAGCTTCGTTATCTTTCTAGACGATATCTCTATAGACCCGGCTAAGATAGCCGCCGTAAGAGACTAGAAGGCTCCTCGCTTAGTTAAAGATCTTTAATCGTTTCTTAGCTTTATAAACTTTTACCGAAGATTTATTAAAGAATACTCTCGAAAAGCTAGAGCTCTCTTTAGGCTCCTAGCTAAGAATATTCGTTTTACTTAGGGAAAAGAATAGGATAAGATATTTACTTATCTTAAGGAAGCCTTCTACTCTTACCTAATCCTCCGATACTTCGACTTCTAACTTAAAACTATCCTTAAAACCGACTTATCCGACTTTATTATCTCCGTAATTTTATTCTAATAGGTAACCTACGATAATAGTAGAAGAATCCTATATTCTATCGCCTACTACTCTTAGAAAATAACCTCCGTAGAGTAGAACTACGATATCGGAAATAAGGAACTTTTAGCTATCGTGGAAGCCCTAAAGAAATACCGTTCCCTCGTTATTAACCTCTCCTCGCTACTCCTCGTTCTTATAGATTACTCGAATTTAACTAGCTTTGCCTCTAAGTAAATCTTAAACCGTCGGCAAGTACGCTAGGTAATTAAACTCTTAGAACTCGACTTTAAGATCGTCTACCGCCTAGGAACTAAGAATTAATACGCGGATACGTTAATAAGACGGTTAGGAGACCTCCCTGCTCGAGAGAGGCGCCTACCCCCTACTACGATTCTTACCTCTAAAAAATTCGAAATTTCGACCCTTATTTCTACTCGCTATTTAATCGCTAGGCTAGAACCGTCTCTAGCTAGTAAAATTCGCTTAGTACTCGATAAGGATACTCTTAGATAAGAGATCCTTACCGTACTCGATATCTACGTACTTTAATATTCTAAGGTAGATTTAGGCGTATATTCTAAGGATAACGATAGTCTATTACTAGTTAATAGACTTATCTATATTTCTAAAGATCTAAGCCTCCGCTAAAGAATTATTAGCTCTCGATACTCGTATCCGGCTACTAGATACCTAGGCTAGGTAGTAATATTTAAACTCGTTACTCGTAATTTCTAGTAGCTAGGCCTACGATAGATAGTAGCCCGTTTTATACGGAACTATAAGACCTACTAAAGAATTAAACCCGCTCGATATACTCTCTATAGATATTTAAAACCTTTTAAAGTACTATAACGCCGCTAGTAATCCGTTTCTCTCGATTTAATTACGGGACTTCTAACGTCTAACTCGTTCGATACTATATTAGTAGTCGTAGATCGACTAACTAAAATAGCTTACTTTATTTCTTACTAAATAACCCTCGATTCGATAGAGCTTACTAAGCTTTATCGAGACTACGTTTTTCGACTATATAGCTTACCCGACGACTTCGTATCTAACCGCGGCTCGATTTTTACCTCTAAATTTACTAGAGCTTTTAGTAGATCTCTATCTATTAAGACTAACTTTAGTACGGCTTTCTACCCGTAAACCGACGGCTAGATAGAGCGTATTAACGCTATTCTTAAGTAATACCTTCGTGCCTACGTTTCGTACTAATAAGACGATTAGAACGACTTTCTCTCTCTTACTAAATTCGCTTATAATAATATAATCTCGACCACGACTAAGGTTACCCCTTTCTTTATAAACTACGGCTTCTACCCTCGTTATAAGATTCTACGGAAAGACCCGATCTTAGCCTTACTCGAACTCCTACGTCTCTTCTAAGAGAACCTCGAAAACCTCGAAAACTATCTTCGCTAAGAAATTTAATTCGTATAAGATGCCTACGTAGAATAAGCTAATAAAGACCGTATCTCGCTATCCGTCTTTAAGCCTAGTAACCTCGTTTAGCTTCTAAGACGGCATATCTCGATAATAAGACCTTCGGATAAACTCGACTTTAAACGTCTTAGCCCCTTTCCTATACTAGAAAAGATCTCGACTTATATCTATCGCCTAGAACTACTAAGGACGATAAAAGTCCACCCCGTATTCTACGTCTCTTTACTCGAACCCGTAGCCTCTAACTTCTTACCTAATTAAGTCTAACCTCCGCTTCCGCCCGTTATCGTTAACGGCGAAGAAGAGTACCGGGTAGAAGAGATTCTAGACGTTAAAGCAACCCGGAGACAACCGAAATACCTCGTAAAATAGACTAGTTACTCGATACTAACCTAGTAACCTTACGACCTTATTAAAGACCTTAAGGCCCTTAATATATTCTATAAACGTTACCCTTTAAAACCTCGATCCTTAGACTAAAGGCTCGTAGAAACTTATCTCTAAAGAGGAGAGCCTACTATTATAAACGTAACTTATATAGACCCCTTACTTATTTATCTTCGTTAATTTAAAATCTAGATCTAGACTTACCTACTTATAAATTAGAAAGCTAGTATTTTAGTTCGTTCTTTATATATATAAAGCTCGCCCCTCTACTTTATAGTTAGTTCTTTAGTCTAGTAATAAGTATTTCTCGCGTATAACTTAGTACGCCTTAAATTAGACCTTGCTTACCTCCCTCGTCCCTCGTCCCTCGCCCCTCGTCTCTCGTACCTCGTACTCTCGCCTTTTAAACTATACCCTTATACTTTAGTATTACTTTACCCCTACTATCTTTACCGGCTTCGTTACCTCGTCTCTCCGCCCCCTTCTAAGGTCCGTTTATTATATTAAGAGCGTATAAGTTAACTAGTATATAAACTTTAGAGTATAAGATAGAGATTCCCCTACTCTTACTATATCTAGACGAACTAGTACTAGTCTAAGCTATTAGAGCTAGAAATAGCCTAGTCGTAGTAGTAGTAGAGAAAACTTACTAGAGTATTAAATAGATAGCTTAAGCTACTCTAAGTACTAGAGGCGCTACTAGCTCTACTAGAAGAACTCTACTTAGAAAAAAGATAAACTTACTTCTTAACTACTACCCCTCTATCTACTAGAGTCTTCTAGAGCGAATAAAGCTATATATAGTATATAAGAATAAGTACAAGGAGAGATAGATAAAGTCTACTAGTTAGAGAAGATAAGATAAGCTAGTAGCCTAAAGTATATAGTAGAATCTAAAAATTAGATAAATCTATAGCGAACTATCTAAGCTATAGAGTATACTCGCTACTCTACTACGTATAGAGTATATTAGACTAGAGAACTTTCTCTCTAGGCGTAAGATACTAGGATACCTTAGCCCTACCTACCTATACGGCTAGTATAAATAAACTCTAAAGTATATTCTTCTCTTCTACTCCGACTTCTAATAGAATAGAATATAGATACTCTAAAAGATAGGAACTACGGACTACTATTTTCTCCTCTTAACGAAGAAAAGAATTAAAGTAGCGATAGACTAGTTCTTATATCTAGAGCTACTTAAGTAATTTAGCCTAGTAAGAGAACTAATCTAAGAGGGTAACTAGAAAGAGAAACTAAGAGAACTACTAGAACTACTAGGACTACTAGAACCCGGATAATTACGAGGATAAAAACTAAAGAAATAGGTCTAGTAGATAAATATAGAGCTACTATAGTAGCCGCTACCGGTAAGAAGAAAAAATAGAACTAGTATAGGATAGTATACTTAGAGAGAGAGAAGGGGTTTTACTAGGCGAAAAGATTTTCCCCTTCGTATAAAATAATAATAGATAGCTAGCTCCGTATAGACCCGTAAGAGAGCTATATCGGGAAGAAATAAATTTATCTATCTATCTATAGTCTAACGAGCTTATCGGCGGTTTAAAATTCTCTTCGAAGTAAAGATAGTTAAATTTAAGTAATCTATATAAATAAGGAGCGGGCTAATAAGGTTTATAATTAAGGAGTACTATTCTTTAATAGACTCTACTATTACTAGTAGTTTCTTATTACTAATTTCGTAATTCTCTTTAGTAGAAGTTATTTTTCTAGAGAAGTAGGCTACTAGATATAGAAGCTATTTCCTATCGAAATATTCGTACTACTATAAGAGAATTCTAAAGATAATAAGGTCGAAGAAGTCTATTTTAAGAATAGTATCGAGTTCTAGTTTAAAGTATCGAAGAATTAGATAAGAATAGAAGGCGTTCTTTAAGGTATTAAATAAGTTTTACTACTTAGAGATCTAACTAAATAATTTCTTTTTACGTAGTAACTAAAATAAAGAGGTAGCGAGTCTTAAATATTTCTTAATAAATCGACGATAAAAGTTTATAAAGCCGAGGAACGACTAAACGTCTATAACGTTTCGTAGTATTTTCTAGTTCTTAATTATATCGATCTTAGCCGGGTCTATACTAAGTTCTTCTAGAGAAATAATAAATTTAAGGAACTTAGTTAAGATAACGGAGAATTTATACTTCTCGTCTTTAACGTAAAGGCCTACTTATAGAAGTACTTCGAGAATTTATCGGACGTATAAATCGTATTCTTATTAGTTCTTTAAGTAGATTAAAACGTCGTCTAAATAGACTACGTAAAACCTATCTAGAAATATACGGAGAACGTTATTAATAAATTACTAGTAAGTAGCGGAGGCGTTAGTTAAACTAAAGAGTATAACTATATACTCGAAGAGTCTATAACGAGTACGGAAGGCTATAAGATACTCGTTACTCTTTCGAATACGGATTAAGTTAAAAGCTCTACGTAGGTTAAGTTTAGTAAAAACTTTAGTCTTTTAAAGCTATCGAAGGGTATTATTAATTCGTAGTAAGGAATAACGATTCTTTTTAGTAATAGTATTAAGTTCTCTATAATTAATATAGAGTCTAATACTACTACTATCGGGTTTATAAACGAAAAAGATTAGAAAGGCGGAGAATAAGATTAAGAGTCGAATAAAGCCTTTAGCCTAGTACTCGTAGAGATATTCGTAAAGAGTCTTAAGCTTAAGGTCTAATATAGAATAGAGTAGGCTAAAGAGTAGTTTTTTACCGTCTTCTAATTCTATAGTATAGTCTACGTAGCGGTAAGGAGGAAGCTTATTAGTAGATACTTTTAAAAATAAGAGTAATAGATCGTAGTACTTAAGAGGGATAGTTTACCGTATTTTCTCTTCTAATTCTTCGGGGGTTATAGAGCTAAGTCTATCTCTAGAATTAAGATATTTAGATATCTCTTCTATAGAGATAGTAAATAGCTACTAACCTCTCTTCTTAATAAGATATTAATACGCCTTATAGAAAATAGAGGTAATTATAGAATAAAGTAGCGAGAAAACGAAGGTTATTAAAGTAGGCTAAGTAGACGAAGTAGACGAAGTAGATAAAGTAGGCGAAGTAGGCGAAGTAGGCGAAGTAGGCGGAGGTCGAGTAGGTAAATAGTTTACCTAGTAGAACGGGGAGGTAAACGAAATTATATTCTTTAACTAATTAATTAGTAGATTATATCTCTTAAGCTATAAACGTCTAAGAATAAGCGGATATTCTATAATATTTATAACTTAAAAGGTAGTAGTCTCGAGGTATTAGTTAATAAGTATAAGAAGGTCGATTTCGTAGGATAGGTATTCTATTTCTCTATTAGTAAGTTTAATCTTTTAAGAAACGGGTTTTTTACGGAAGTAAAGACTATATATATATAGAAATTATCGAAGAAAGCTATCTTTTATCGCTAAATATAACTATACTAAAAAATCGACCCTAAGCTACGGCGCCGGGAAAGAGCCCTAGAGACTCTTCTAGGCTTCGCGAGTTCTAAAATAGTACTTAAGATAACTATAGCCGCGAAGTAGTTAATATAGAGGATATAAGAAGAGGCGAATAGCCTCCCCTAGTAACTACCTCTACCTAGTTCTAATATACCCCTAAGAAATCGTAGAGTACCTAGTATAGCGTAGAATACGTTAAGAGAGCCTTAAAAATAGTAGATACTCTTCTCTAAGCCCTATAAATATCCGCTAGCCTCTCTTTAGTCCTCTCTAGCTAGGTAAAAAATTTTCTCGATATTACTAAGATAATCTTCTAGAATTATATTACTATCTACTAGAAGATAGCTACTAAGAAGCTAGGCCTTAAGAATATTCTTAAAGAGGTCTAATAGGTCTAAAAAATAGTTAACCGTATCTAGGCTACCTCTATATCTATATCTAATACTCGTAGCTAGGTATAAATTATAGCCTAAGTAGCCCCGAAGCCCCCTACTCCCCTAGCTACTACTAAACTTACTCTCTACTTCTTAAAGATAGTAAATAGATAAGAAATAGCTAAGCTCTTAAATAAGATAATTATTAGAAAGATCTAGATAGGAAAAAGCTAGGCGTATAAGAAAGTACTTACTACTAAGAAGCTCTCTAGTAGAGACGTTAGAATCTTTATACTAGATAAAGTAACTAGAATAGCCCTTCTCTAGGACTAGGAATAGACTATAGAACTAAGAAAAGAAGTTAGACCTAACTAGTAGCTATACTTAGTACTAGTATATAACGTCCCTCGAGAAGGAATCGATACTATAGATCCCTAAGCTATCTAAACTATCTAGAAGTAAAACCTATCTCTATATCTAGGACTACGTATTAGTAAGCTAGCCTAGCTAAAGAGAAAGCTTCTAGAGAGGAAAACTTACTCGGCTATTATCCTTAGCACTATAAACTTCGAAACCGCTAACTAAATTATTAATAAGGGGCTTATTATTAACTTTACTATCTATATAGCGTAGTACTATAACGTAGCCTTTATAGTAACCTAGTATTTTAAGTACTAGGCCTACGGTTATATTACTAACTATTATAAAAAGAAGGAAAAGTACGAATAGTATAGTAAGGTATATAATACTAGGGACTACCCTAAGGAAAGTATATAGTACGTAAACTACTCTTAAAGATATATAGCCTAGAGTAACTCCTGCCTAGCACGTAGAGCCTACTATACTAAGGCCGCCTAGGCCCGCCTAGTAGTACTAGAAAGGCACCGAGAAGAACCCCTAATAACTAAAATATAGCCTTAAACTAACTAGTTAACCGTTAGACTAAGAAAGAGAATTAGAAAGAAGGAGCCGGTTAAGAGGAAACTAGGCAGGCTAAGAGATCTAAGCCGCCCCTCGCCTTCTAACTAAATAAGGTTTACCGGACTTAATAGCTTATAACACGCCTTAGAGGAGCCCGCGGGAACTCCCTTCTTATAGCCTATACTACTAGCCCCCTCGCAGCCGGACCTAGAGATAAAAGGAAGTTAATATTAGATATAGGCTCTCTCTCTATTATATAGTATAACGCCTATAAGAGTAAGAATAGGGTAATACTTCCGCTCTTTAAGAAAGTAGACCTAAAGATCTACTATATCCTAGCTATCTAGAAACCTTAGAGAAACCTAAGAGTTAAGATAATAGTAAGATACTCTACCTACTATATAGTTTTTCCTTAGAAGAGAGTAGTAAGAACCTACTTCTTTATAAGTAAGGCTATTAGCCCTAACTCCTAGTAAGTAATAGTCTATTTACTAGATCTTATTATACTATTCCTTATTACTAGGATATATATAATCTATATCTATAACTACTATAATCCTCCGCTAGCCTCTTATACTAGTATAGCGCTAGAAACTCTATCTCTTCTACCGGAAGTTCTTAGAAAACTAGGGGAGTATATTCTTCTAGAGGACTTTAACCTCTACTATCCTATCTAGGAAGGTATAACCTCCCTAATATACTATATTCTAGCGGATAACCTAATTAAGATAGCTACTATAGCTAATCTTAACCTAGCTCTTTTAAGAGGTACTATTACTAGACGAGATAGTAGCAGCGAGAGTACTCTAGATCTTATCTTTATATTACGGTAGCTAGAGGAGAGAATTCTTAGCTATAGAGTTAGCTAGAAGCTCGAATTATCCTCTAACTACCTACCTATCCTTACTATACTTAATTTTTCTTCTACCTCCGTAGAACTACGCCCTCTAAGGCCCTAGTAAAAGAAAGTAGACTAGAAGAGAACTAATAATATACTCTAATTAAAGCTCGAATATCTTAAAGTAGCCCCTCTTAATACTAAAGTAGACTTAGATTACTTTACTATACTACTCTAGGAGGCTATCTAAAGAATAATCTAGAAGACTATTCTAGTAGCGAGACCCTCGTTCTAAACCTCTATATAATAGATAAAGAAGTATTTAGATCTAGTATACTAGGCTAGAGTAGCTAGAAGAAAGTAGACGGCTATAGAGAGGGAGGAGGACTAGATAGTATACTAAACTATTACTAATAGTAAGAAGAGGTAGATTAGAAGAGATAGAATAAAAGTATAGCGTAGAATAGTAGCTAAGATTACTTCGGACCTATTTATACTTTAGAAGCTCTTAAAGTAGGTAAGAATAAGGGTACTAGAACCTCTAGCTCTATCTTAGTTTCTACTTCTCTAGAGAGTAGATAAATAACTATATTATAATAACTAGTCTAAGGTAGAAATCCTTACTAACTAATTCTTCCTATCTTCTAGAGCTACCGATCTCTTAGATCTAAATAGGTATATATACCTAGTACTAGTAGAGATTTCCTAAGACCTTACTAAAGAGTAGGTTCTCTATACTATTAAGAAGCTTTTCTTAGATAAGGTACTAGGCCTAGATAAGATTACTAATAGGTTTCTAAAGTAATACGCTAAGATATTAAGGAGATCCCTTACTAGACTCTTTTAGAGATACCTCGTACTTAGATACTACCCTAGGTAGTTTAAAAGCTCTATTACCGTAGTTCTTAGGAAACTATAGAGGGACGACTATACTAAAGCTAAGTTATTTAGGCCGATTACTTTACTTAATACGCTAGGGAAGCTACTTAAGAGGATTATAGTAGATAGAATCTCCTAGGCTACTAAAGTATACGGCCTACTTCTTAATATATAGATAGAAGCTAGGAGAAATAGATCCGTAGTAGTAGCTCTTAACCTACTTATAGAATAGATCTATACTATCTAGATATAAAACCTAGGGCTAGTAGCTTTAGTCCTTAGCCTAGATATCTCGGGAGTATATAACTACGTATCTTATAGAAGGCTTCTCTATAATATAAGGATAGTAAAACTCCTAGAATAGGTAGAAAGATTTACCCGATTCTTTCTATAGAACCGTACTACTTAGCTATCCTTCGGAGACTTTACTAGTCTACTAATCTAGATCTTAACCGGGATTCTCTAGGGATCCTTACTATCGCTAATACTCTACCTATTTTTTACTTCTAATCTACTTATATAGCTACGTAGAGATAATATCTTTCCCCTTAGATTCGTCGATAATACTAATATTCTAATCTTTAGTAGATCTATAGAATAGAACTATAGGATACTAGAGGGAGTATATTAAATTTACGAGTACTAGGTAGCTACCTACGGGTTAGCTTTCTCGCCCGATAAGTATTATCTTATTTATTTTATAAGGAAACTAAGGAGATTTAATATAGTAGTAGGGATCCGTATTCCTAGATTTACTAGATACCTAGAGCCTATAATTAAGATTCTAGGAGTCTACGTAGATAATAAGCTTAGATAGAGACCCTATATTAGGGAAATAGGAGCTAAGGTAATTAAATAGTATATATCTCTCTCTAGACTCGCGGCGTCTACTTAGGAAGCCTTATTTACTAAAGCCCGTTATATCTATACGGCCGTAGTAAGGCTAGTTCTTACCTACGGCTATAGAGTATAGTATATCCTAGAGGGAATTCTAGAGTAGAGAAAAATAACTATCTAGCCACTAAAGAAGATCTAAAACTAGTGCCTACGCACTATCTTAGGGGCGTATAAGTTAACTAGTATATAAACCTTAGAGTATAAGATAGGAATTCCCCTACTCTTACTATATCTAGACGAACTAGTACTAGCCTAGACTATTAGAGTTAGAAATAGCCTAGTCGCGATAGTAGTAGAGAAAACTTACTAGAGTATTAAATAGATAGCTCGGGCTACTCTAAGTACTAGAGGCGCTACTAGCCCTACTAGAAGAACCCTACTTAGAAAAAAGATAAACTTACTCCTTAACTACTACCCCTCTATCTACTAGAGTCTCCCGGAGCGAACGAAGCTACGTATAGTATATAGAAATAAGTAGAAGAAGAGATAGATAAAGTCTACTAGCTAGGGAAGATAAGATAAGCTAGTAGCCTAAAGTATATAGTAGAACCTAAAAATTAGATAAATCTATAGCGAACTATCTAAGCTATAGAGTATACTCGCTACTCTACTACGTATAGAGTATATTAGACTAGAGGACTTTCTCTTAAGGCGTAAGGTACTAGGGTACTCTAGTCCTACCTATCTATACGGCTAATATAGATAAACTCTAAAGTATATTCTTCTTTTCTACCTCTACTTCTAATAGAGTAGGATATAGATACTCTAAAGGGTAGGAACTACGGACTACTACTCCCTTCTCTTAATAAAGAAGAGGATTAAAGTAGTAATAGACTAGTTCTTACGCTTAGGGCTACTTAAGTAATTTAGCCTAGTAAGAAAACTAATATAGAAAGATAACTAGAAAGAGAAACTAGGAGGATAACTAGGACTACTAGGACTACTAGAACCCGAATAACTACGAGGATAAGAACTAAAGAGATAGGTCTAGTAGGTAAATATAGGGCTACTATAGTAGCCGCTACTAGTAAGAAGGAAAAATAAGAACTAGTATAGAATAGCATGCCTAAAGAGAGAGGAGGGGTTTTTACTAGGCGAAAAGATTTTCCCCCTCGTGTAAAATAACTATAGATAGCTAGCCCCGTATAGACCCGTAAGGAAGCTATATCGGGAAGAAATAAATTTATCTATCTATCTATCTATAGAAATTATCGATTAACGAATTATTTAGAAGTACTAGAGTTAATTATAGTAGTAGCTAGAAGTCTATTAAAAACTAAGGTATTAATAACTAAAAAACGTTCTATTTTTAAATCGTGTTTACTATAAAGTAGTTTAGGCGGACTACTAGTAAATAAAAGTTTTCTAAAGTTTAAATTAAGGTTACTAAGGACTAAAAACGAATTAAATAAGTATATAGTCGCGGATACGATAGACGAGGTAGGCGGGCTAGATAGAAGCCGCGAGGCTACTAGCCGCCTTAATTTTTTAGCTAGTATAAGACTATAGCTACGAATAGTAAATTAAAAGCCGAGTTACTAGTTATAGATTACGAGGTAGTAGTTATCGAATTAAGGTTTAGATTCTTTAGACTCTTTACCTTAGAGTACTTATATATCTAATAGTTCGGATTACTATAGTAAGTATAGAGGTTATTAGCTTTTTAGTATACTTTTCGAGTAGTAGTATTAAGTTCTATAGGTTCCGTAGTTAGCTAAGTTATCTAAGATATACTAGAGAGTATAGCTAAGAGTCTAACTATAGAGATAGATATAGAAATATTTTATAGTCTAGAGGCCGTAGTAGTACGTTTCTTCTTAAGATATCGAGCGTATAGAGAGTAATCTAAAGAAATATAGGTATTTATAAAGTCTTAAAACTTTTTAGATATCTCTCGTCTAATAAGAAGGTCTTTAAGGTTATCTTTAAGGCTATTACGAAAGTATATAATTTTAATATTATTCTATATCTAACCGAGAATTATAGTAAGTAAGACGAAGCGAGAGTAGTAGTCTAAGTATAAGGTTTCTTAGCGAAGATTCTAAATAGTACGTTCTATAGTAGTCTAAGTATCTAAATTATTAAAGGCTTAGCTAAGAGTCTTATAGAAGTCTTAGTAGATTATAAAGAAGATCTCGCTAGTAGTTTAATTAACGTATAATTTAAGCTAAGTATAGATAGTATTCTAAAGATATAAGCCTATATACCGAATTTTAGTAGGTTTAGTATCGAAAGTAGATAGATTAGAGCCGAACTTTAACTAAAGTTGCGTAGAGAAGTTCTCGAATTCGGCGCGGTTTTCTTTAAAGAACTCTAAGTTAGCGACTTTAGTAATATAAATACGAGGTAGAATAAGTTCCGGGGTAATAGATTAAGTATAGATCGTAGATAGGGTAGAAGTTAAGAAAATCCTAAGGGCGTACGTTTATTCGAGTATAAAATAACCTATAAGGTAGAGAGCCTTATTTAAGAAGTTCTAAGGTATAATATTTAGACTAGCGATAATTTATTAAAGCGAGAAGCGATCTAAGGAGTAGGCTTATAAATAGTATAAGCGAAATTCGGTAGAAAGCGGATAACTAGGCGGAAGCGGGGAAAAAGTACCGTTAGATATAGATAGATAGATAAATTTATTTCTTCCCGATATAGCTCCCTTACGGGTCTATACGGGGCTAGCTATCTATTATTATTTTATACGAGAGGGAAAACCTTTTCGCCTAGTAAAACTTCTTCTCTCTCTCTAGATATACTATTCTATACTAGTTCTATTTTTTCTTCTTATTAGTAGCGGCTACTATAATAGCTCTATATTTACCTACTAGACTTATTCCTTTAGTTCTTATTCTTATAGTTATCCGGGTTCTAGTAGTTCTAGTAGTTCTAGTAGTTCTTCTAGCTTCTCTTTCTAGTTACCCTTCTAGATTAGTTCTCTTACTAGGCTAAATTACTTAAGTAGTCCTAGGCGTAAGAACTAGTCTATCGCTATTTTAATCTTCTTCTTCGTTAAAAGAAGGAAATAGTAGTTCGTAGTTCCTATCTTTTAGAGTATCTATACTCTACTCTATTAGAAGTCGGGGTAGAAGAGAAGAATATACTTTAGGGTTTATCTATACTAGCCGTATAGGTAGGTAGAACTAAGATACTCTAATATCTTACGCCTTAAGAGGAAGTTCTCTAGTCTAATATACTCTATATATAGTAGGATAGCGAGTATACTCTATAGCTTAAATAGTTCGCTATAGATTTATCTAATTTTCGGGTTCTACTATATACTTTAGGCTACTAGCTTATCTTACTTTTCTTAGCTAGTAAACTTTATCTATCTCTTCTTCTACTTATTTCTATATACTATACGTAGTCTTATTCGCTCTAAGAGGCTCTAGTAAATAGAGAGATAGTAGTAAAAGAGGGAGTTTATCTTTTTTCTAAGTAGAAATCTTCTAGCTAGGCTAGCGGTATCTCTAGTACTTAGAGTAGTCCTAGCTATCTATTTAATACTCTAGTAAGTTTTCTTTACTACTACTATAGCTAGGCTATCTCTAGCTTTAATAATTTAGGCTAGTACTAATTTATCTAGGTATAATAAGAGTAGAAGAATCTCCGTCTTATACTTTAAGATTTATATACTAGTTAACTTATACGCTCCTAAGATAGTACGTAGATACTAGTTTTAGATCTTCTATAGTAGCTAGATAGCTATTTTCCTCTACTCTAGAATCTCCTCCGGGGTATACTATACTCTATAGCTATAAGTAAGGGCTAGCCTTACTACGGCCGTATAGATATAGCGGGCTTTAGTAAATAAGGCTCTCTAGATAGATACTACGAGTTAGGAGAGAGATATATACTATTTAATTATCTTAGCTTCTATTTCCCTAATATAGGGTCTCTATCTAAGCTTATTATCTACGTAGATTCCTAGAATCTTTATCGTAGGCTCTAGGTATTTAGTAAATCTAGGGATACGAATATCTACTACTATATTAAATCTCCTCGGCTTTCTTATAAAGTAAATAAAATAGTACTTATCTAGCGAGAATGCTAACCCGTAGATAGCTACCTAGTACTCGTAAACTTAGTATACTTTCTCTAGTATTCTATAGTTTTATTCTATAGATCTACTAAAGGCTAGGATATTAGTATTATCGACGAATCTAAGGGGGAAGATATTACCTCTACGTAGCTATATAAGTAGATTAGAAGTAAAGAATAGGTAGAGGATTAGGGATAGGAAGAATCCCTAGAGAATTCTAGTTAAGGTCTAGATTAGCGGGCTAGTAAAGTCTCTAAAAGATAGCTAAGTAGTCCGGTCCTATAGAAAGAAGTATATAAATCTTTCTACCTATTCGGGGAGCCTCGCTATTCTTATATTATAGAGGAGTCTCTTATAGAATATATAATCGTATACTTCTAAGATATCTAGGCTAAGAACTAAGGCTACTAGCCTAGGATCTTACGCCTAGATAGTATAGATCTATTTCGTAAGTAGATCGAGAGCTACTACTACTAACCTATTTCTTCTAGCTTCTATCTATATATTAGAAAGTAGTTTATAGGCTTTAGTCGCCTAGAAGATCCGATTTACTATAATTCTCTTAAGTAGCTTCTCTAGTATATTAAGTAAAGTAATTAGTCTAAATAACTTAGCTTTAGTATAGTTATTTCTTTATAGTTTTCTTAGAACTACGGTAATAGAGCTTTTAAACTATCTAAGATAGTATTTAAATACGAGATATCTTTAGAAGAGTCTAGTAAGTAGTCCGCTTAGTATCTAAGCGTACTACTTTAGAAACCTATTAATAATCTTATCTAGGCCTAGTATCTTATCCGGGGGAAGCTTCTTAATAGTATAGAGAACCTACTCTTCGGTAACGCCTTAGAGGATCTCTACTAGCTCTAAATATATATATCTATCTAGGTCTAAGAGGTCGGTAGCCCTAGGAGGGAGGAAGAACTAGTTAATAAGAATTTCTATCTTAACCGGATTATCGTAGTATAGTTATCTATTTACTTTCTAGAGGAGTAGAAACTAAAGTAGGGCTAGTAGTTCTTATACTTTTATTCTTATCTACTTTAAGAGCTTTTAGAGTATAGATAGATCTAAGATAATCTTAGCTACTATTCTACGCTATACTTTTATTCTATTTCTTCTAATCTACCTTTTCTTACTATTAGTAATAGTTTAGTAAACTATCTAGTTCTTCTCTCTTTCTATAGCTATCTACTTTCTTCTAGCTACTCTAGTCTAGTATACTAAATCTAAATACTTCTTTATCTATTATATAGAGGCCTAGGGCGAGGATCTCGCTATTAGAATAGTCTTCTAGATTATTCTTTAGATAGCCTCCTAGAGTAGTATAGTAAAGTAATCTAGATCTACTTTAGTATTAAGAGGGGCTACTTTAAGATATTTAAGCTTTAATTAGAGTATATTATTAGTTCTCTTCTAGTCTACTTTCTTTTACTAGGGTCTTAGAGGACGTAGTTCCGCGGAGATAAGAAAAAAATCGAGTATAGTAAGAATAGGTAGATAGTTAGAGAATAATTTAAGCTTCTAACTAGCTCCGTAACTAAGAATTCTCTTTTCTAGCTACTATATAGTAAAGATAAGATCTAGAGTACTCTCGCTACTACTCTCTCTTCTCGTAATAGTATCTCTTAGAAGAACTAGGTTAAAGTTAGCTATAGTAGCTATTTCGATAAGATTATCTATAAGAGTATAGTATCTTAGAGCGGTTATACCCCTCTAGATAGAATAGTAAAGGTTAAAGTCTCCTAAGAGAATATACTCCCCTAGTTTTCTAAGAGCTTCTAGAAGAAGAGATAGAGTTTCTAGAGCCGTATTAGTATAGAAGGCTAGTAGAAGATTATAGTAGTTATAGATATAGATTATACGTATCTTAGTAGTAATAGATAGTATAATAAGATCTAGTAAGTAGGCTATTACTTACTAGAAGTCGGGGGTAATAGCCTTACTTATTAAGAAGTAGATTCTTACTACTTTCTTCTAAGAGAAAACTATATAGTAGGTAGAGTATCTTACTATTATCTTAACCCTCGGGTTTCTCTAGAGTTTTTAGATAGCTAGGATATAGTAGATTCTTAGATTAACCTTCTTAAAGAACGGAAGTTTTACTCTATCTCTACTTTTATAGATATTATACTATACGATAGAGAGAGAGCCTATATCTAATATTAACTTCCTTCTATTTCTAAGTTAGGCTACGAGAGAGTTATTAGTATAGACTACGAGGAGGCGGAAGTTCTCGTAGGCTCTTCCCCCGAGATATACTAGAAGCTATTAAGTTCGGTAAATCGTATCTAGTTAGAAGGCGGGGGGCGGCTTAGATCTCTTAGCCTACCTAGCCCTCTCTTAGTTAGCTTCTCTTCTCTAGGCCTCTTTCTTAGCCTAACCGTTAACTAGTTAGTTTAGGGCTATATCTTAGCCGTAGGAGTGCCTTCTCTATATCTCTTTAGTACCGCTAAGCGGGCCTTAGTAGTCTTAGCCTAACGAGCTCTACGCGTTAGATAAGAATTACTTTAAGCCGTATACTCTTAGTTATAGTTTATATATTACGTCTTCTCTTTAGAGTACTCGTAGGTATTATATATCTTAGCGTACTAGCCGTATCTATTCTCCCTTCTATAGTAGATAGAGATATAGCTATAATTCTAGTACTTAAAGTACTAGGTTATTATAAAGGTTATTAATAGATATAGTACGAAAGAATAATCGATTAAAGAGAGAGTTAGTAGGGGTTAATATATCTAACTACTAAGCTCTACTCGTTAAGCGAGCTATTAGAGCTAATCTACTAATAGTCTTAGAGATGCGAGTAAATAAAGAGAATAAAGAAAGAGTTATTCTAGGCCTATAGCCTCTACTATAGTCTATATATTCTATTATACCCCCTAGGGTATAAGAGGCTAAATAAGAGCCTAATCTTTATTCGAGTCCTATAAACTCTATTTTAGAAGTTCTTATAGGCCTAACTAGTTTACGAAGCGTCGAAACTTCGTAAGTAGTAGAGGCTTCGTAAGTCCGTTAGTAATTATATCGTTAGTTAATACGTACGATAGCTAGATATTGCCGTGCGTAACCTCCTCGCGTATATAGTACTAATATACTTTAATATACTTAGTCCTTATATTATTAACTCTCTCTAGCCTTATAAGTATAATTACTAGCTTATTATCGCCCTCTAGTCGTAGTAGGTAAAGGTTAGTATAGTCGTATTATAGTTCCTAAAGGAGTCGCTTAAGCTATATTACTTCTTTTACCGTATACGTTATTACGACGTACTCGGCCTTAGTAGACGATGTTATAATAAGGCCCTAACGGCTACTCTTATATAAGATAAGTCCGCCTACTACTTTAAATACGTAGCTAAAAGTACTACTCCTATTATCTACGTTATCGATAAATACTATATTAGCTACGCCGTAGAGTTATAATCTAGGCGGGCCGTATACGCCTTTATAGTATAGCTATAGACCTAATACGCCTTCCTCTACTCCTCTAAGGTAGATAGTAAGATTAGAGTATATATTAAGGTATATAAGTACGCGTTTAGCGTAGGAGAGGTACTCCTCGCTAAGATTATGCGTAAACTAATAAAGCTTATAAGTGGCGTATATAATATCGGCGCGTGTTATATTAGCTGCGTAGCTAATAGAGCCTATAAGGCTTTAATATTCGCTAGTAATATTCGGGCTAGCTATGCTCTTAAACGGCTAAAGATTAGTACCGTCCGGTACTATAGGCGTATTTATGTGCTTGCTATTACTTATACCGTATTTATATATAATTTCTTCGATATACGTATTCTATAATATCTAGATACGTCGAGTGCGGCGATAGCGTATAATACGTATATCTAAGTAATAACGTACTAGGCTAAGATTACGTAGCTTATAGCGTTTAGCGAGGGCGTTATATATATTAAGAATAATATCTTTATGCTTATATATAAGGAGAATATCGTCTACGTATACGATAATAATACCTTTATATTTCTTATAGTAAAATACGTATAGATCGTTAAATAAGGGCTCGTAGCCCTTACTCTTTAGAAAGGTAGTAATCTCTTATTACTAGAGTAGAGGCGCCTACTTAAGGCCGTATAGCGAGCGTAGTAATTTACTAATAAGCTCCTCGTTGCCCTCGTACTCGCGGAATCCTTCTAGGAGGCGTATATATACGCTCTTTTAGTCTATAAGGCTTTATATAAAAGCGGATATAATATCTACCTACTCGTATTCTAAGTCGTATATAGCGACGAGAGCGAAGATAAGACGTAGTATAGAGGCGCGTGTAACGGCTGCGTAGGTAGTAAAGTAGTCTAGACCTAGGCGTTGCTTATTACCGCGTACTACGAGGCGTGCTTTAAATAAGGCTAAGTAGCCGTCGGTATTCTTCTTATACTTCTAAATCTACTTAACGGGTAGTATACGTATATTACCGTTAGGACGCTTAATCTTACGCTAAGTACCGTTCCTAATATACTAACGAAACTTCTTATACGTAGCCTCTATAAGTTATTTACTAAGAGAGTAAGTCTAAAGCTTCTTCTACGTCTTAGGCGGAGGTAGAAGATACTTAGCTTTTATACGTAGTACGTATAATACTACGGTTACGTATATATATACTATAGTAGGTAGTAGTACTATAAGGTTACGGTTACGCTTACGCCTATTATCTAAGATAATCTTATTATAATAGAACTATCTCTTAAGACGAAGCTTTTACTCTCTAGCTAAGTACCGTAGCTATATCTAAGTCTACTATTACTACTTATTACCCCCCGAAGGCTCTAACTATTCTATCTCTAGTAGTTTAATACCGCTAGCCGTATTAGGTTTAGCGTTATCTATAGTAGGTAGCTTCTCGTAGATATCGCTAGCGGTAGCCGATAGCTAGCTACTATCGCTTAGTTCGTCGTCTTATAGCTTAGTTACTCTTCTATTTTATATTTCCGTAGGCTTATAAGCTAGTAGTTATAGAAGGTCGAGTAGTAGAGGTTTCGTAATATCGTTAATATTAAGATCTTATAATATTAATTTAACGTATTTATATACGGGCTTATCGTTATTAGTAGGCGGACTAGTTCTTAGTAGAGTCGTATTAGCTTCGTTAAAAGTAACGTAAGCTAAGCGGATAATCTTATAAGGCGTAATATATATATAGTAGATATAATTACCGTTATAGCTAATAAGCTTGCCCTTTTATACGCGAACGCTAAACTTATCGCCTTAAGCGCGTTTCTACTTTAGAATATAAACGTACGTAGTACTACTAAATATACGCTATCTAGTAATATCTAGAATATTACTAATAGTATTAGTAAGTACGTTCTTTAGCGCTTAATACGGCGTTTTACCGCCGTTAAGGCGAGTAGGCGTACGGTTAAGGATCTTTAATATAGTCTCGTATACCTTAGGCTAGAGACTCTAAGAGAGATTAGCATCGTATAGTATTAAGCGTATACGTATCTCGGTAATATAATTAGCCTTTTTAGCCTTACCGTTTTACTTAGAATAATAGAGTACTAAAGTTTAAAGCTTAATACCGAGTTCGTCGTAGATAGCCTTTAGTTACTTTTACGCGAACTTACGGCCTTCGTCGATACGTAGGACCTTAATATAATTGCCGGTCTAATTATACTAGCGCTTAAGGAACCGTATAAGTGCGTTATAGGCCTCGCTTTTATTCTTAAAAGTCTTACTCTAGCGATAAGCTATAGCGTTATTAGTAAGTATAAGAGCGTAGTATTTATTCTTTAACCTAGCCTAGGTAATCTATAGCGTATCTTTATAGAGTATATCGCTAGAATAAGTAGCGCGTTACTACGGAATATAACTAGGCTAGCGTCTAGTCTTAGTAAGTATATAGGTTTCGTAGTATTACTCCTTACTCTTTAGGTATATACCTATTTAATAGGCGAGTTTTCGAATAGCGTTAAATAATACGTATACTATTCGCCTATATAAGAGATTAATATCGACGGTATAGCCGATAATAGATAATAGTAGGCTACTATTATTAGTAGCTACTTTCTTCTCGTTATTCTTAATAACTAGAGGTTTATCTTTACCTACTTATATAAGCTAGACTAGATAGAGATTTATATTACGATCGCGAGGTACGTATAGTAGTTCTTAGTTATAATTATTACGTAAATAATAATCTCTTATTAACTAGTATATATTCTTATCTTCTAGTACGGCGGTTAAGATAGTATTAATTATAACGTTAGCTACGTAGTAGACGTTTAATAAAGTACGTAGAGCCTCTTTACCGTCTAATAATACGGCGGTAAAGTAAACTATACTAATATCTAAAACGAGGATGTCTATAGCGCTTACTAAACCGATAAAGAAAGAGCGTATTAAACGAAAGGTAATAAATACTAAGAGGTCGTTCGTATAGTACGTATAGGCTTTAGTATTAATAATCTAGAGGTTCTATAGCGACTTCTTACTAGTATTAGAGTCGTTATCGGCTTAGCTAGTTAAGGAGGCGACGATAGCTATATTTATAAGCGCGTTTATACCTCCGCTCTTTAACTTATTACTATCTCTATTATTATATACGTCTATAAGCTTCTAATTCTTTTTAAATCCGGGGCGGGCCTTTTTAGGGTATAGATAATAATATAACTTAGTATTATACGCGTTGCCGTAGCACTTATACTTACGAGAGTTACTATTCTTATTCTTTTCTTAACGATTACTTTTACTATTCTTACTCTTATTATTACTCTTATTATTACCGCGCGTATTAGCGACGATATTACTCGTATTAAGCGAGGTTTCTCGCGTCTTCTAGTTATCTATAAGGTTTTAGATAATACTTTTAAGTATAATCTTTTCGTTACGTCGAAGCTTATCGCGTACGTTATTAATCTAGCGCTTAAATTTACTACTAACGTCGATATTATAGATAAAGAGTAATACCTTTATCTTATCGCTAATAGTAATACCTACGCGCGTATATTTAGTAAGCGATTAAGTCTACTTATTAATAAACTCCTAAAGATCTTTACCGTTAAATAGGTTAGTATATAGAAGGTTATATAGTAATATCTATTTCTAACCGGAGCCTTCGTCGCCGTAGCGTTCGTAGATAAAATTATACTACGCTTTAGCTATATTAGGCAACTAATTAGTAAGGTAATTAGGTATAGAGGCGACGATAATTATGTAATGAACGGACCTTAGAGGGCGGAGAGACGAGATAACGAAGCCGGTAAAGGTAGTAGGGGTAAAGCAATGCCGAAGTATAAGGGTGTAGTTTAAAGGGCGAGGGTATGAGGTGCGAAAGACGAGGGACGAGGGACGAGGGACGAGGGAGGCAAGTAAGGTCTAATTCAAGGCGTACTAAGTTATACGCGAGGAATACTTATTGCTAGACTAAAGAACTAACTATAAAGCAGAGAGGCGAGCTTTATATATATAAAGAACGAACTAAAATACTAGCTTTCTGATTTATAAGTAGGTAAGTCTAGATCTAGATTTTAAATTAACGAAGGTAAACGAGAGGTAAGGGGTCTAAGCAAGCCACGTTTATAATAGTAGGCTCTCCTCCCTAGGGGTAAGTTCCTACGAGCCTTTAGCTTAAGGGTCGAGGTTTCGAAGGATAACGTTTATAGAACGTATTAAGGGCCTTAAGGTCTTTAATAAGGTCGTAAGGTTCCTAGGTTAGTGTCGAGTAACTAGTCCATTTTACGAGGTATTTTGGTTGTCTCCGGGTTGCTTTAACGTCTAGAATCTCTTCTACCCTATACTCTTCTTCGCCGTTAACGATAACGGGCGGGGGCGGAGGTTAGACTTAATTAGGTAAGGGGTTAGAGGCTGCGGGTTCGAGTAAAGAGACGTGGAATATAGGGTGGACTTTTATCGTCCTTGGTAGTTCTAGGCGATAGGTATAGGTCGAGATCTTCTCTAGGATGGGAAAGGGGCCAAGGCGTTTAAAGTCAAGTTTATCCGAAGGCCTTATTGTCGAGATATGCCTTCTTAGGAGCCAAACAAGGTTACTAGGCTTAAAGACGGGTAGCGAAATACGGTCTTTATTGGCCTGTTCTGCGTAGGCGTCTTATGCGAATCGAATTTCTTGGCGAAGGTAGTTTTCGAGGTTTTCGAGGTTCTCTTGGAAGAGGCGTAGGGGTTCGAGGGGGGCTAAGATCGAGTCTTTTTATAGAATCTTATAACGAGGGTAGAAGCCGTAGTTTGCGAAGAAAGGTGTAACCTTAGTCGTGGTCGAGATCGTATTATTATAAGCGAATTTAGCAAGGGAGAGAAAGTCGTTCTAATCGTCTTATTAATACGAAACGTAGGCACGTAGGTATTGTTCGAGAATAGCGTTAATACGCTCTGTCTGGCCGTCGGTTTGCGGGTAGAAAGCCGTACTAAAGTTAGTCTTAATAGATAGGGATCTACTAAGAGTTCTAGTAAATTTAGAGGTAAAAATCGAGCCGCGGTTAGATACGAAGTCGTCGGGTAAGCTATATAGTCGAAAAACGTAGTCTCGATAAAGCTTAGCAAGCTCTATCGAATCGAGGGTTGTTTGGTAAGGGATAAAGTGAGCTATTTTAGTTAGTCGATCTACGACTACTAGTATAGTATCGAACGAGTTAGACGTTGGAAGTCCCGTAATTAAATTAAGAGAAACGGATTGCTAGCGGCGTTGTGGTACTTTAAGGGGTTTTAAATATCTATAGGGGGTATGTCGAGCGGGTTTAATTCTTTGGCAGGTCTCACAGTTTCGTATAAAACGAGCTACTATCTGGCGTAGATCTGGCCACTAGAAATTACGAGTAACGAGTTTAAATATTGCTGCTTGGCCTAGGTGTCTAGTAGCCGGATACGAGTATCGAGAGCTAATAATCCTTTAGCGGAGGCTTAGATCTTTAGGAATATAGATAAGTCTATTAACTAGTAATAGACTATCGTTATCCTTAGAATATACGCCTAAATCTACCTTAGGATGTCGAAGTGCGTAGGTATCGAGTGAAGTAAGGATCTCTTGTCTAAGAGTATCCTTATCGAGTGCTAAGCGAATATTACTAGCTAGAGACGGTTCTAGCCTAGCGATTAAATGTCGAGTAGAAATAAGGGTCGAAATTTCGAATTTTTTAGAGGTAAGAATCGTAGTAGGGGGTAGGCGCCCCTCTCGAGCAGGGAGGTCTCCTAACCGTCTTATTAACGCATCCGCGCGTTAATTCTTAGTTCCTAGGCGGTAGACGATCTTAAAGTCGAGTTCTAAGAGTTTAATTACCCAGCGTGCTTGCCGACGGTTTAGAATTTACTTAGAGGCAAAGCTAGTTAAATTCGAGTAATCTATAAGAACTAGGAGTGGCGAGGAGAGGTTAATAACGAGGGAACGGTATTCCTTTAGGGCTTCTATAATAGCTAAGAGTTCCTTATCTCTAATACTATAGTTCTACTCTGCGGGGGTTATTTTCCGAGAGTAGTAGGCGATAGGATATAGGATTCTTCTGCCATTCTCGTAGGTTACCTATTAGGACAAAATTGCGGAGATAACAAAGTCGGATAAGTCGGTTTTAAGGATAGTTTCGAGTTAGGGGTTAAAGTGTCGGAGGATTAGGTAAGAGTAGAAGGCTTCCTTAAGATAAGTAAATGCCTTATCCTATTCTTTTCCCTAAGTAAAACGAATATTCTTAGCTAGGAGCCTAAAGAGGGCTCTAGCTTTTCGAGAGTATCCTTTAATAAATCGTCGGTAAAAGTTTGCAAAGCCAAGGAACGATTGAAGATCTTTAACTAAGCGGGGAATCTCCTAGTCTTTTACGGCGGCTACCTTAGCTAGGTCTATAGAGATACCGTCTAGGGAGATAACGAAGCTAAGGAACGTAGTCGAAGTCGTATAGAAGTTATATTTTTCGCCTTTAACGTATAAGCCTGCTTTACGAAGCTTTTCGAGGACTAATCGGACGTATTCGTAGTGCTCCTCCTTAGTTTCCGAGTAGATAAGGATATTATCTAGATAGACGACGCACTAGCGGTTAAGATATTCACGTAGCGTATCGTTAACGAATTATTGGCAGGTAGTAGGCGCATTCGTAAGGCTAAAGGGTATAACAAGGTATTCGTATAGGCTATAGCGAGTCCTAAAGGCGGTTAAGTGTTCGGAGCCTTCCTTAATCCGGATAAGGTTATAAGCACCGCGAAGATCGAGTCGAGTAAAAATACGAGAGCCCTAAAGTTAACGGAGAGTCTCGTTGACTAAGGGGAGTAGATAACGGTTCTTTTTCGTAATACCATTTAGTTCGCGATAATCCACGTAAAAACGAAGGCCGCCACCTAGCTTCTTAATAAAGAGAATAGGGGACGCAGAGGATAAGGATAAGGGCCGAATAAAACCTTTCTTAAGGTTTTTATTAAGGTATTTACGTAGAGCCTTAAGCTCTAAATCGGACATTAAGTAGAGAGGACCGAATGGGGGTTTCTTGCCCTCTTCTAATGAAATCTTATAATTAATATATCGATATAGGGAAAGCCTATCGGCCTCTTTCTTCGTAAAGAAGGGAAGAAGATAGTAGAATCGAGCGGGGATTCGTGAGCGGAGGGTTTCGAGTTCTTGTTCCGGGGTTTATTATTCCGTTTTCTTAAGGTTATTAAGGTGTTCTTAGATCTCCTTAATTAATACGGCGTATATCCTAGTCTTATCTCGTTAGACGTAACGAGTAAGGGCGGCGTAGGATATAGTAGCGCAAGAGATCGAAGGCGAATTAGGAGGCGAGGGGGAAAGCGTAGTTGTGGGTTGGCGAGTAGGTAAGCAATTTGCTTGGCAAAAAGGGGAGGCGAAGGTAATCGTGTTTTTTAACCATAGGACGTGTGGATTATATCGTTCTAGCCAGGGTTTTCCTAGGATAATTAAGTATTAACCGAGCTTAGTTACTTGGAAGGTAACGAGTTCTTAATGCTAATTAATATTAAGTTGAAGGTCGGCCTCGTGGGTAATCCGTCCGGCGATAGATCCGTCCGCGAGTTCGAGGGATTTAGCTTGGGGTTTTTGGCGTGTAGGGATCGAATGGGATGTAATAAAGGCATTATCTATAAAAAGGGACGAGGCACTAGAGTCTAACATAGCCGAAGTTTCGATTTTGTTATTAACTACTAATTTAAGGATAAGGAGCGGACGTTTCCTAAGATCTATAGCACGGGGCTATAGGGTACGGGGTTCTAAAGATAAAAACGAGAGTATTCTAAGATTTGAAGACGCGAGGGAAGCAAGAATAGAAAACTAATTCGAAGTAGAGATCGGACAAGGGCTAGGTAGGTGCCGGGGGCTATCTAGCCTTCTACGTTTTTTAATACGTAGAGGACTAACGCTATAGGAGGTGTTATCGGTTAATTTAGGGTAGTTAGTAACGTAGGTATATGCGAAGTCGTGTTGAGTTTAAGCCCCTTAGCTTTAGCTTTAGGGTACTCTTTAACCTAATAGTTAGGGTTACCATAGTAGGCGTAGAGGTTATTAGCTTTCCGGTAAGCCTTTCGAGCGGTAGCATCTAGTTCTATAGGTTCACCTTAAGGAATCGAGGTTAGCGTGGGAGACGAAGGTTGGGGAGTAGTTAGTATAAAGAGAGGAGTCGAGGTAGGGATACGAGTTACGGGCATCTTTTTCTCAATTATTTGAGCATAGAGTTAGTTATCCAACGCAATGCAGGTTTTAGCGAATTTTCCGAATTCTATTAGTATAGAACGTCTAATAAGAAGGTCCTTAAGATTCTCCTTAAGGCTAAGGCGGAAGTAGTAGATCTTAACTACGTTTTCTTTCTAACTAAGGGTCGTAATAAGCGAGAGGAACCGTGAGTAGTAAGCCGAGTAGGACTTGTCTTATTTAAGTGCGAGGAGGGATCGTTCGGCCGTTGCGTAAGCGTTAGGATCGTCGAATGCGGCCTTAAGAGCTTGGTAGAAGGACTTATAGTTATCGAATTCTATAGAGCCGTTCGAAGTAGAGACGTAAGGGGTAAACTAGGTGTAAGCCGTATCGCGAAGATATAAACCAGCGTAGGTAATCTTAGCTATATCCGTTATAAAGGTAGATGGGTCCGAGGCAAATTTAAGTTGAAGTTGCGTGGCGAAGTTCTAGAACCGAGTGCGTTCTCCTTTAAAGGGTTCTAGATCCGATATTTTAGGAATGCGGAGACGAGAGGTAGGAGTTTCTAAAGAAGATACTATAGACGTAGTAGCCGGAGTATTAGTAGAGAGGTTCGGGGCTAGTAGTTAGAGTCGGGCGAAGGCTTTATCTTGGCCGAAACCGTAGTAGTGAAAGATGCAAGCAACTTAGGCGTTCGTAGTATTCTTAGGGATAACTAGTAAATCGATATCGGATCTTAGGCAGGATTATCTTCCTCTAGCGTACGCCTAGCTAAGGGTAACGCGTAGGGAAACCGGGATATCTTTAGGGAAGGTAGGACGAGCATTAACAGGGACAGGGACTTGATCGAGGATTTAGAAAAGCGTCTCCCAAGGGTCGGGAGGCGGGTCGTTTCCTATTTCGAAGGCTATAGTCTTGGGCTTGGACGAGAGCTTTAGGCCTACTAGATAAGAGTCTAGTAAAATATAATAAACGGACCTTAGAGGGCGGAGAGACGAGATAACGAAGCCGGTAAAGGTAGTAGGGATAAAGCAATGCCGAAGTATAAGGGTATAGTTTAAAGGGCGAGGGTATAAGGTGCGAAAGACGAGGGACGAGGGACGAGGGACGAGGGAGGTAAGCAAGGTCTAATTTAAGGCGTACCAAGTTATACGCGAGGAATACTTATTGCTAGACTAAAGAACTAACTACAAAGCAGAGGGGCGAGCTTTATATATATAAAGAACGAACTAAAATACTAGCTTCCTAATTTATAAGCAGGTAAGTCTAGATCTGGATTTTAAATTAACGAAGGTAAACGAGAGGTAAGGGGTCTAAGCAAGCCACGTTTATGACAAATTACGCGCGTCTTACCGTCTTTAATACGCTAGTCGGTATATAGAAGACGTATAAGATTATAAGCGCTCTTCTAATTAGTAGTAAGTTTAATCTTACCGTCTTTACCGAGTATACTATAATCTATACGGTCGACGTTCTTAGGCTCTTCTTCGAGGCCTATAACGTAATTAGTAAGATTAAGGCTATTAAATAAGCCGTTAATAGTACGACGCTATAAGCGATAATCCGTAGCTAACTTAAGCTTTAGAATACGTATACGCGTTAAGTCGGAGTCCGCTATACTTAGTAAATAGTACGTTTATCCGGAAGAGTTAGATAGCTTTAAAATACCGGGCGCGGGTTACTTTAATAAAGAGGGCCGCTAAGTATAGGTTACTCGAATTAAGAGCTACGGGGCGCGGGTTACTTAAATAAAGAGGGCCGCTAAATATATAGTTACTCGAGTTAAGGGCTACGGGGCGCGGGTTACTTAAATAAAGAGGGCCGCTAAATATATCGTTACGAATATACGTAGATAACGAGTAGATATTAATCTAGTCGCGAGTAGCTCGTCGAAGAGGCGGGCCGGACTTATAATCTAATAGATATAGTACGAAAAAATAATCGATTAAAGAGAGAGTTAGTAGGGGTTAATATATCTAACTACTAAGCTCTACTCGTTAAGCGAGCTATTAAAGCTAATCTACTAATAGTCTTAGAGATACGAGTAAATAAAGAGAATAAAGAAAGAGTTATTCTAGGCTTATAGCCTCTACTATAGTCTATATATTCTATTAGTAGCTAAAAGTACTACTCCTATTATCTACGTTATTAGTAAATACTATATTAGCTACGCCGTAGAGTTATAATCTAAGCGGGCTGTATACGCCTTTATAGTATAGCTATAGACCTAATACGTCTTTCTCTACTCTTCTAAGGTAGATAGTAAGATTAGAGTATATATTAAGATATATAAGTACGCGTTTAGCGTAGGAGAGGTACTTCTCGCTAGGGTTATACGTAAACTAATAAAGCTTATAAGTAGCGTATATAATATCGGCGCGTATTATATTAGCTACGTAGCTAATAGAGCCTATAAGACTTTAATATTCGCTAGTAATATTCGGGCTAGCTATACTCTTAAACGGCTAAAGATTAGTACCGTCCGGTACTATAGGCGTATTTATATACTTACTATTACTTATACCGTATTTATATATAATTTCTTCGATATATATATTCTATAATATCTAGATACGTCGAGTACGGCGATAGCGTATAATACGTATACCTAAGTAATAACGTACTAGACTAAGATTACGTAGCTTATAGCGTTTAGCGAGGGCGTTATATATATTAAGAATAATATCTTTATACTTATATATAAGGAGAATATCGTCTACGTATACGATAATAATATCTTTATATTTCTTATAGTAAAATACGTATAGATCGTTAAATAAGAGCTTATAGCTCTTACTCTTTAGAAAGGTAGTAATCTCTTATTACTAGAGTAGAGGCGCCTACTTAAGGCCGTATAGCGAGCGTAGTAATTTACTAATAAGCTCCTCGTTATTCTCGTACTCGCGGAATCCTTCTAGAAGGCGTATATATACGCCCTTTTAGTCTATAAGGCTTTATATAAAAACGAATATAATATCTACCTACTTATATTCTAAGTCGTATATAGCGACGAGAGTAAAGATAAGACGTAGTATAGAGGCGCGTATAACGGCTGCGTAGGTAGTAAAGTAGTCTAGACCTAGGCGTTACTTATTACTACGTACTACGAGGCGTACTTTAAATAAGGCTAAGTAGCCGTTAGTATTCTTCTTATACTTCTAAATCTACTTAACGGATAGTATACGTATATTACCGTTAGGACGCTTAATCTTACGCTAAGTACTATTTCTAATATACTAACGAAACTTCTTATACGTAGCCTCTATAAGTTATTTACTAAGAGGGTAAGTCTAAAGCTTCTTCTACGTCTTAGGCGGAGGTAGAAGATACTTAGCTTTTATACGTAGTACGTATAATACTACGGTTACGTATATATATACTATAGTAGGTAGTAGTACTATAAGATTACGGTTACGCTTACGCCTATTATCTAAGGTAATTTTATTACGATAGGACTATTTCTTAGAACGAAGCTTTTACTCTCTAGCTAAGCGCCGTAGCTATATCTAAGTCTACTATTACTACTTATTATCCCCCGAAGGCTCTAACTATTCTATCTCTAGTAGTTTAATACCGCTAGCTGTATTAGATTTAGCGTTATCTATAGTAGATAGCTTCTTATAGGTATCGCTAGCGGTAGCCGATAGCTAGCTACTATCGCTTAGTTCGTCGTCTTATAGCTTAGTTACCCCTCTATTTTATATTTTCGTAGGCTTATAAGCTAGCGGTTATAGAAGGTCGAGTAGTAGAGGTTTCGTAATATCGTTAATATTAAGGTCTTATAGTATTAATTTAATATATTCGTATACGGGCTTATTATTATTAATAGGCGGACTAGTTCTTAGTAGAGTCGTATTAGCTTCGTTAAAAGTAATATAAGCCGAGCGGATAATCTTATAAGGCGTAATATATATACGGTAGATATAATTACCGTTATAGCTAATAAGCTTACCCTTTTATACGCGAACGCTAAATCTATCGCCTTAAGCGCGTTTCTACTTTAGAATATAAACGTACGTAGTACTACTAAATATACGCTATCTAGTAATATCTAGAATATTACTAGTAGTATTAGTAAGTACGTTCTTTAGCGCTTAATACGGCGTTTTACCGCCGTTAAGATAAGTAGGCGTACGGTTAAGAGTCTTTAATATAGTCTCGTATACCTTAGGCTAGAGGCTCTAAGAGAGATTAGTATCGTATAGTATTAAGCGTATACGTATCTTAGTAATATAATTAGCCTTTTTAGTCTTACCGTTTTACTTAGGATAATAGAGTACTAAAGTCTAAAGCTTAATACTAAGTTCGTCGTAGGTAGTCTTTAGTTACTTTTACGCGAACTTACGGCCTTCGTCGATACGTAAGATCTTAATATAATTACCGGTCTAATTATACTAGCGCTTAAGAAACCGTATAAGTACGTTATAGACCTCGCTTTTATTCTTAAAAGTCTTACTCTAGCGATAAGCTATAGCGTTATTAGTAAGTATAAGAGCGTAGTATTTATTCTTTAATCTAGCCTAGGTAATCTATAGCGTATCTCTATAGAGTATATCGCTAGAATAAGTAGCGCGTTACTACGAAATATAACTAGGCTAGCGCCTAGCCTTAGTAAGTATATAGGTTTTATAATATTACTTCTTATCCTTTAGGTATATACCTATTTAATAGGCGAGTTTTCGAATAGTATTAAATAATACGTATACTATTCGTCTATATAAGAGATTAATATCGACGGTATAGCCGATAATAGGTAATAGTAGGCTACTATTATTAGTAGCTACTTTCTCCTCGTTATCCTTAATAACTAAAGGTTTATCTTTATCTACTTATATAAGCTAGACTAGATAGAGATTTATATTACGATCGTAAGGTACGTATAGTAGTTCTTAGTTATAATTATTACGTAAATAATAATCTCTTATTAATTAGTATATATTCTTATCTTCTAGCACGGCGGTTAAGATAGTATTAATTATAACGTTAGCTACGTAGTAGACGTTTAATAGAGTACGTAGAGCCTCTTTATCGTCTAATAATACGGCGGTAAAGTAAACTATACTAATATCTAAAACGAGGATATCTATAGCGCTTACTAAACTAGTAAAGAAGAAGCGTATTAAACGGAAGATAATAAATACCGAGAGATCGTTCGTATAGTACGTATAGGCTCTAGTATCGATAATCTAAAGGTCCTATAGCGACTTTTTACTAGTATTAGAGTCGTTATCGGCTTAGCTAGTTAAGGAGGCGACGATAGCTATATTTATAAGCGCGTTTATATCTTCGCTTTTTAACTTATTACTATTTCTATTATTATATACGTCTATAAGCTTCTAATTCTTCTTAAATCTAGGGCGGGCCTTTTTAGGGTGTAGATAATAATATAACTTAGTATTATACGCGTTGCCGTAGCACTTATACTTACGAGAGTTACTATTCTTATTCTTTTCTTAACGATTACTTTTACCGCTCTTACTCTTATTATTACCCTTATTATTACCGCGCGTATTAGCGACGATATTACTCGTATTAAGCGAGGTTTCTTACGTCTTCTAGTTATCTATAAGGTTCTAGATAATACTTTTAAGTATAATCTTTTCGTTACGTCGAAGCTTATCGCGTACGTTATTAATCTAGCGCTTAAATTTACTACTAACGTCGATATTATAGATAAAGAGTAATATCTTTATCTTATCGCTAATAGTAATATCTACGCGCGTATATTTAGTAAGCGATTAAATCTACTTATTAATAAACTCCTAAAGATCTTTACCGTTAAATAGGTTAGTATATAGAAGGTTATATAGTAATACCTATTTCTAACTAGGGCCTTCGTCGCCGTAGCGTTCGTAGATAAAATTATACTACGCTTTAGCTATATTAGGCAACTAATTAGTAAGGTAATTAGATACGGAGGCGACGATAATTACGCGCGCCTTACTATCTTTAATACGCTAGTTAGTATATAGAAGACGTATAAGATTATAAGCGCTCTTTTAATTAGTAGTAAGTTTAATCTTACCGTCTTTACCGGGTATATTATAATTTACGCGGTCGACGTTCTTAGGCTCTTCTTCGAGGTCTATAACGTAATTAGTAAGATTAAGGCTATTAAATAAGCCGTCGATAGTACGACGCTATAAGCGATAATCCGTAGCTAACTTAAGCTTTAGAATACGTATACGCGTTAAGTCGGAGTCCGCTATACTTAGTAAATAGTACGTTTATCCGGAAGAGTTAGATGGCTTTAAAATACCGGGCGCGGGTTACTTTAATAAAGAGGGCCGCTAAGTATAGGTTACTCGAATTAAGAGCTACGGGGCGCGGGTTACTTAAATAAAGAAGGCCGCTAAATATATAGTTACTCGAGTTAAGAGCTACGGGACGCGGGTTACTTAAATAAAGAGGGCCGCTAAATATATCGTTACGAATATACGTAGGTAACGAGTAGATATTAATCTAGTCGCGAGTGGCTCGTCGAAGAGGCGGGCCGGGCTTATAATCTAATAGATATAGTACGAAAGGATAATCGATTAAAGAGAGAGTTAGTAGAGGTTAATATATCTAACTACTAAGCTCTACTCGTTAAGCGAGCTATTAGAGCTAATCTACTAATAGTCTTAGAGATATAAGTAAATAAAGAGAATAAAGAAAGAGTTATTTTAGGCCTATAGCCTCTACTATAGTCTATATATTCTATTAGTTATACTATAGTACTCTACTATATAGAGAGTATAGTTACTAATAAGTTCTTTAGTAATAATCTAGTTAGCTATCTTAGAATCTATAGTACTAAAGATAATAGCTAAGTACGTCTTTCTCTCTAGAAGCTTCCTTTTTAGCTAGGCTAGCTTACTAATATATAGTTCTAGATATAGAAATAGATTCTAATTCTAAAGGATTTAGGCGGCTTAGAGGTTCTTAGTATTAATATTTTTAAAAAGAACGTTATAGACTAGTACTAAGTAGAGCTACTAGTTAGAACGGACTTTTCTATCTAGTTCTATAGTCTATTTCTAATTCTAGAGAAGGGCTACTCTAGTCTAAGTATTAGATATAAAGAGTTTAATATCTCTACTAGGAAGCTTCTTAGCCGCTAGTACTCTTTTATAAGCTAGGCTTTTCTCTATTTAGATCTTCTTAATAATAGCCTCGTTAGTAAGGTTAGTAACCTTTTATCTATTAGTCTTATCTAAGAAATATAGAGTAAGCTTAGTAGTAGTTAGAGAAATAGAGGGCTTTAGAGCTACTCGGGCTATAATATTAGCCTAGCTAGGTACTATAGGCGTAGAAGTAGTCTAGAGTTAGCTAACTATCTTCTAAACCTATTAGACCTCTTTAAGAATATCTTTAAGGCCTAGCTTCTTAGTAGTCGCCTCTTAGTAGATAGTAATATAATTCTAGAAGATTATCTTAGTAATATTAAAAAATTTTTTTATCTAGCTAGAGAGAACTAAAGAAAGACTAGTAGATACTTATAGAGCTTAGAGGAGAATATCTACTATTTTTAAAGCTCTTTTAACGTATTCTACGCTATACTAAGTATTCTACGGTTTATTAGAAGTACGTTATAGTTAGATAGAGGTAGTTACTAGAGAGGGCTATTCGCTTCTTTCTACGGCTTCTATATTAACTATAACGCGGCTATAGCTACTCTAAGTAGTATTTCGAGTCTTACTAGACCTAGAAGAGTCTCTAAGGCTCTCTTCCGGCGCCGTAGCTTAGGATTAATTTTTTAGCGTAGTTATATTTTTTTCTACCGTTAGATATAGTAGAATCGGTTTCTAGAAAGAGTTCTAAGAAATTCTAGACTTTATTTAGAAAACCTTAAGGATCTAGAGATACGAATTATTCTTATAATATAATAGAAAGCTAACTTAAGCCTAGAACGAATTAGTTTTTAGAGTCTAGTAAAATATAATAATATAGAGGTAGACGGGTATAAGGAGCTTAGATTTATAAGATCTAATATAAGGGGCTAGGCTTAAGAGATAAGAAATAAAAGAAAAGATAAGAAGATATAGGTAAGTCTATAAAGAATAAGGTAGTTTAAGAAGAATATAAAGTTATTAGACTAAAGAACTAACTACGAGATAGAGAGGACGAGGTTTATATATATAAAGAACTAACTAAAATACTAGCTTTCTAATTTATAAGTAGGTAAGTCTAGATCTTAGTACTAAGTTAACGAAGCTAAAGAGGAAGTAAGAGATCTATAGACTAGAATTCTAATAATAAGATAACGACTCTCTTAGAGCCGATCTCTACGACTATAGAGGAAGATTACGTATATAAAATATACGTTCTTACTAAAATAAAAAATAAGAAAGAGTACTACGTAAGTAATAGAAAAGCCGTAAGCTTATTACTTATCTTAATCGATATTTACGGCCCGCTACTAGAATCTTAGGCCGGTTACCGTTACTTTTTTAAAATTATTAATAACTACTTAAGAAAGATATAGATAATCGCGCTTAAAAAGCGAGATAAAGTACTACGCGCCCTAAACGAATAGCGCGTAAAGATAGAACTTTAAGGGAGAGTAAAACTAGCCGCTATTCGTAGCGATAACGCTACTAAACTTAAGTCTCTTCTTAACTAGTAGTACGTAACTCTTAGAATAACTCTTTAATATACTATTCTATATTAGTTAAGTTAAAACGATATAGTAGAGCGAGCTATTTAGACTATAAAGCCTAGATAAGAGTAATAATAAAAGAAGTAAAACTACTAATAGACTTCTAGATAGAAGTAGCCGAAACCAACGCTTACCTATAGAATTAGACTATAACTAGACCTCTTATTAACGGAAAATCTATAACCTCTAAGAAGGTATTTATAGATTAGAAGCTAAGTATTAATTATATACGCGTCTAGGGGTATAAGGTCTACTTATATATTAATTCTAAATCTCTACTAATTAGTTTAAGGTATAATAAATTTATAGACTAAGCGAGAGTAAGAGTCTTTATAGAGTACGTAGACGAAACTAAAAAGTACTATCGTCTATAGGCCCTAGATCTTAAAAGAGTAATCTATAGTTATATCGTACGGTTTCTAGAGAACGAAAAGAGAGAAGATATAGATCTAAATCTAGAGATTAAGATAAGTAATAATACCGTCCTTAAGAGGCGACCCGTAGGTCGGCTAAGAAAAGTTCTTTTCGAGTTCGAAACGAACGCGGAAGAGAAAAAAAGTACGCTAAGAGTAGAAGAGAAGATAGAATTATAAGCCGACTATAAACCTAGTAGTTAGAAGTAAAAGAACGAGGAAACTTAATCCTACGAGGCTCTAAGAACGTATTTAAAATTAGGCGTAGCTCCGGTACGAAAGTATCTATCTACTATTTAAAGAGAGAAAGATTAATCTAGAGAATAGTAGAGCGTACTAGAAATAGAACGCTTTAGAGAAGTCTTTATCTCTAAGCGTAAAAGAATAGAGAAGGAACCCTCTATAGAAGAACTAGTACTAAAGATACCTCGAAGCCTATTTATACTTATTAGCTAATTACTAATTAAGTACTATAAGTAACTAAAGATATAAATATTCTATACTTTCGCTATAAAACTTAGAAGAATAATTAGAATAGAGATTCTAATTCTAGAAAGCTACGTAGAAGTAGTAGAAGATTCTTATTTTAGAGAGCTATAGTAACGAGCTATCTAGAATAAACTTACTATACTCGTAGATAATAGAACCTAGAAAGAAGTCGTTCTACTAAAGAGTATAAATATTATAATAAGTAAGTAGGTTTTTAAGCTAAAACTAAATACTAATAGCTTACTTAAAAAGACTAAAGCTCGCCTTATTATAAGAGAATTTATCTAAAGATTTAGATATAACTTTTAGAATATCTTTACTCTAACTATTCGTTATAAGACTCTTTAAATATTTCTAGCTATTATAGCGCTCTTAGATCTTAAGCTATATTAGATTAATATAAATAATATCTTTACCGAGTTACGCCTTCGTAAAGATATCTATATAGCTCTATCTAAAGAAGTTATAGTCGTATTAGAACGAGTCTTTAAGCTCTTATATAGTCTATACGGCCTTAAGTAAGCCGTAAGAGATTAAAATAGTAACTATATAAAAGTACTAAAAGATTTTAGTTTCTAGTAGAGCGTAGTAGACCTCTATTTACTTATTTACGATAAGAGAAAGATTATACTTCTTATATACGTTAATAATATCTCTATCGCTATACCGAAGCTAGAGAACGTTATCTAGTTTAAAGACGTACTTAGTAAGATCTTTAAGACTAAGAATCTAGAAGAGATAAAGAAGATTCTTAGTATTTAGGTCTCTTATAATCGCCGTAATAGAACGTTACGTATCGACTAGTTCTATTACTTATAGAAGATACTCTAATTACTCTATATAGAATAGAATAAGTCGAGACCGTCGACGCTACTAATAAACGGATATAACTTACTTTACCCCGCTACGCTATAAGATAAGAGAATTAATCTAAAAAAATATTAGTACGTTATTAGAAAGCTAATATACCTCGCGGTTTTTATTTATTCGAATATTATATTTCTAGTTAATAGACTTAGCTAATACTTAAGTAACTTTATAGAATACTACGGCTAAGTATTTAAAGGCCTTTTATAATATCTTAGATTAACTATTAACTTAGAAATTATATATAAGAATAGTAGAAGCTCTAATCTTATTAGATACTTAGACTCCGACTATACTATAGATAAGATAAATAGAAAGTTAGTCTCTAGATTCGTCTTTCTACTTAGAAACTATTAGGGCTTAATCTTAGAATAATCGCTAAAAGATATATTACGCTATATACGTTAAGCTAGACTTAAGAAGAAAGAGAAGAAGTCGTAGAAGAAAGAGAAAAGTTATATACAAGAAAGGCTTGGCGTCACGTGATCTGCCGATGATCCTCTGAGGCTTGATCCTGAGGCTTCAGACTCTAACATCACCCCCCCCTCCTCCTCCCGGTTCGAGAGGTTGCGGGTTCGAATCCGGGTGGGGACTGTTGCTTTTTTGACCTTTCCCTGTTTTTGACCCTTCCTGCCCTGCCTGCCCTGCTTGCCCTGTTTGCCTTGCTTATCCTGCTTGCCCTGCTTGCCCTGCTTGCCCTATTTGCCCTGCTTGCCTTGCTTGCTTGCTTGTTTGTCGGTCGCGTTTTAGTGGGTGTGGGTATATAGGTTGAAAAAGCGAACCCTGAACCATTAAACGGCTACATGGTGTAGTTGGAAACTTGGCTGACCGACAGCAGGTGCGGTGATACGTGCCTTGGGGTAGCGACATCCCTCAGTTAACTGGCTCCTATGAGCTTGTCGACTGGCTGTCGAATTAAGGGCCTGCCTATTAGCAGGGAGAGGGTTGTCCGGCACGGGACTAGGTCCTGTAGTCTGTAATGCCCACACTAGGTGACCGCTTGTGCCTCGCTCGCCCTCGGGGCGGGTGGTGCAGTGCTTATCTAGTGTGTGCAGGCTCGGCTCCGGCCGGGCTAAACCGCTTAACTTTTGTCCACTAGTAGTCTCCGCTCGGTTCCCTCTAGTTTCCTTTTAGTCTCCTAGAGCTCTTATCGGTCCTTCTATTTTAGATACGTGTCTAGCGCTACTATATCCTATAGTACTAATATAGGTTCCTATATTAGTCTTATATATCCTTTCTATTTAACTTAGTACTAGAGTTAGCGCCTTCTTTACCCTAGTTTTCTTACTATTCGTTTATCTAAGACTACCTCTACTCTCTATTCGTCTTAACTATCTACTTAGACTAGTAGAGGTTAGTAGTTATCTTATTCTTAGCTTAGTAAGAAGTCCGTTTCTATTAGTCGGAGTAGGTCTATATTAAAAACGTTATATACCGCTCCGGGAATATCTAATTTATAGCTATAGAATCTAACTACCTCGATAATAGTAAACTTAGCTACCTTATTATCGAGCTTCTTACTTAGCCTATCCGTTCTTAGATTTTTTAAATATAGCTAGATCTTATTACCTATCTTATATATAGAGAAAGAGTTTTTTTACCGGTTTACTTATCGTTTCTATTCCTATTAGATATCTACTATAGCTATCTATACCTAGTTCGTTACCTCTTTAATCTTTACTACGATTACTTCTATCCTTACTACTAAAGAGTCTCTCTAAAGATCGCCGGGCTAAAGATCTTCGAATAGCTTTAGAGGCTTAAGGTAATATTTATAGAAGAGAAGAAACGGGCTTACCTATATTATAGCCGAGGTTCTCTTATTAAGAGCTAGCTAAACTATTAGTAGCCGGTCCGCTTAGTCTTATTAGTAGTAGTCTACGAATAGTACTAGCTTTCTTTTTACTTTAGTATTTATTCTCTTTATTAATCCGTCCGTTTAAGAGTAGTAGGCCGTTAAGATACGCCTCTTAATCTTAAGTAGTTAATAGATACGCTACTAGAGAAGGCTAACGAACTACGTTCTTCTATCGAATATAATTACTACTAGAACTCTATAGTTCCGGTAGAAGTATACGATAAAAAGCCTTATAATAGTTTCCGTCTTAGTATTTAGGTAGGCCTCGAGGATTACTTCTTTTCCTAGCCTATCGGTAATTACTATAAGTATCTCGTATCCGTTACTTAATAGTAGGGGCCTAATAAAGTTAATAGAGATCTCTCTCTATTAATAACTTAGTACTAGTAACGGTTTAAGTAACTCTTACTTCTAATCTCTCTAGACCTTAGTTCTTCTATAGACGTTATAGTTCCTATAAAACCTCTAGATATTATTAACGAATTCTAGCTAGAAGAAGTATCTTACTACGAGGAAGGTAGTTTAAACGCGTCCGGGGTATATCGAAAGAGAAGAGTTATATATCTCTTAGATAATCCTTATTCGTAGTAGCTCGAAGTTCGGTATCTATTTTCTTTCTCTAAAGAGGAGGTTTTCTTAATAGTTTAGTAAATACTCCGCGATCGAGATTTTAAACTTAGTTATAAACTCTAGTAGGAAGGTTCTTTCTTCTCGTTATACTACTTTCCGGAGTTGCCTTAATACTAGGTTCTACGAGAGTATCTCTTACTATTAATTCTCTAGAGAAGAGAGTTCTCGTACTTATTATTCTAGTCGTGCTTATCGAGGTTTAATTACTATAGCTTCTTTAGATAGAAGTAAATCTTTATTACTCTATTCTTATTCTTTAGAGTCCTCTAGTAATCTAGTATTAAGGACTAATCTATAGAGTATTAACTAGAGTAATTAAGCCGTTCTTTATTTAAGTCTCTCGTCTATATCCGTGGTCGGTAGGTCCTAGTCCCTTCTTATTAATACGTCCGCTAATCCGTTAGTCTTTTCTAGCGTATATTTAATAATAAAGGAGAAGCGGCTAAGCTCTCTCTACTATCGAATCTATCTCTTAAAGAGTCTTCTCGTAGTAGTAAAGTACTCTAAGTTCTTATAATTAGTAAGGATCTTAAACTAGTATAGCTTCTTTAGTTTAGTATTCTACTAGCGTAAGTACTTAACTACTACGAGTAGTTTCTTATCGTAGATTAGATAGTTATATTCCGCGGGTAGGTTCTTTTTCGAGAAGAACGCTACGGGCCGTAGAAAACTATCGTTATCGAACTATTAGAGTATCTCTCTAGTATAGTATCCTAAGAAGTCTATAGCGAGAATTATCTTCCGTTCCGGGTCGAATTATATAAGGACCGGTACCGTGATAAAAGCCTTTTTTAATTTCCTAAACGCGAGCTCGGTTTCCTAGTTCTATTAGAAGGGTACGTTCTTTCTCGTAAGTAATACTAGAGGGGCTACTAGATTAGAAAAGCCCTTAATAAAACGCCGATAAAAGTTCGTAAAACTAAGAAAACTAAGTACGCCCTTTGCCGTAGTAGGAGCCTTCTATTCTTAAATTACTTTAATCTTTTCCGGGTCTATATAGATACCTTTATCTACTTCGATAATATACCTAAGATACTTAGTCGACTAGACTTTAAATTCGTATTTCTTTAGGTCGAGTTATAGACCTATAGCATCTAATTTCTCTAGAACTCTATTTATCTTCTCTTAGTACTCTCGGCGGGATCCTTCCGTAAAGATTAGGATATTATCTACGTACGCGGAGACGAAATTATCGAGAAAGTCCCTTAGAGTCTAGTTAATATACTATTAGAAGGTGCTTAGGGTATTCGCTAGTCTAAAAGAGGTTACTAGCTATTCGAAGAGTCTAAATCGAGTCCGGAATACCGTTAGCTATTCGCTTCTCTCCGTAATTCGTATCTTATAGAAGGTAGTCCTTACGTCTAGTTTTATAAACTATTTTATCTTACTAATTCTATTAAGAGTCTCTTAGATAAGTAGTAAGGGGTAGCGGTTCTTTCTTATAATTCGGTTAAGTACTCGATAGTCGTAGTAGAAGCGTAGACCTCCGCCCGGCTTCTTTATAAATAGTACGGGAGCAGCGGCCGGAGAATTACTTACCCGGATAAACTTCTTATTAAGTAGTTCGTTAAGAGTCTTTCTAAGTACTAGAAGCTCGTTATAGGATATATTATATAGGGGTCCCTATAGGGCGTCCGGTATCTTACCGTTGCTATTCTTTTCTAATTCGATTTAGTAGTTAATTCTAGGCCGGTGCGATAGGAGTTTATCTACCTTCTTCTTATTAAATAGGCGTATCTATCGAAGATCTACCTAGCTAGGTAGCCGGGCCTAAGTATCCGTAGGGGGTTTCTCTTAAAGAGCCTTATTAATATCCGCTAGGCTCGCTATAAAGACTTAGTACCCTTTCTTTTCTCGATTCTTTAAGAGGTAACTAAAGGTAGAGGCTCCGATAAGCTTACCCTAAGGACTAGGGAGATTTATTACTTATTTTACTACTAGCTCTATATTCTTAAAGATAATAGTCCGTTTACTTTAATCGAGTACCGCTTTTTCCTATACTATCTATAGGCTTTCTAATATTAGATCGTAACCGGAAAGCCTAGATACGATATAGAAGAATATACGCTTCTAGCGGTAGCCTCTAATATCTACTTCGGCCTAGATAACCTCGTCTATTTTCTATTCTATAGATATAAGTCCGTCTAGTATTCTTAGAGAGATCTTTATACGCGGGAGGTTATAGTATTTAGTAAAACCGTAGCTTATAATAGCGTAGAATTTATAACTAGTATCGGCGAGAGCTTTACTAAAAGACTCTTTATTAATTATAACTAGGATAAGAAGTAAATCTTATTTAAGCTTATACTACTACTTATACTATTCGTTCCGTACTTTCTACTTTTCCTCTACTATAGACTTCTATCTACGATTTTCGATAGAAGCTTTTAGTTTTCCGACTACTAGGAGAAGGGCTCGTTCTCTAAGTCTTCTAGTTTCGGTTCTACGTATCTCTTCTATTAGATAGGCTTTATAAGTCTTACTAGCCTTCTTAGCGGTAGCTATAGATACTAGATAACTCTATATCTAGAGTCGCTATAGCGTAGGTAATAATCCTTATTCTTACGTTTCTATATCTCTTATTCGTCTACCTACTTAATACGACGTCCTTAGACGGCCCTTATAGACTCTATAGGTTTCTAGTCTATTTTATCTTACTAGGATATAGTCGGCTTTAGCTTAGGCTCTAACTACCTACTAGTAGACTCTACCGAGCTAACTTTATTTTAACTACGCTACTAGTCTTTTTACTAGGCCTACTAGGGCTTCTATTCTATATTTCTTAGGTTAAAGACTTCTAGTTAGTTACTAATACGTTTTAGCTTAGTATAGTAGTTCTTAAAGAACTAGCTTATACTTCTAAGGCCGATTATACTTTATTAGAGCTTCTAGTTTAGCCCTACTTCTAGGTAGGCCTTAAGAATCTCGTCCGGCTAGTTAGTATCTTCCGCCTTTAGTACGAGCTTATAGAATTTAGTAAAGTACTCTATAAAAGACTTATTAGTTTAGCGTAGCTTATAGAGCTTACGCTAGGCTTTCTCTTATATATAGGGGTCGCTAAATAATAGGCGTAGCTAATTTAGTAGATACTAAGTAGTTATACTAGTCGTGTTAGTACTAGCTTATACCTAGGGCTATAGCTAACGAGCTACTTCGCTTCTAAGCCGATTATAAAGTATAAAAAACTTCGTAGCTTTAGTATAACTCGTATAGTCTACGACGAGTTTAGCTTAAGCCTAGGTAATCTAAGGCTTAAGTTCTTCTCTATTACCCGAAAACTCGGCGAGAGAGCTAAGGTTCTTTATAGGGCCTATCTTAGTATAGTAGCTAGTAGGTTCTAACTTAAGAGTAGGGGGGTCCGAGAAAATTCCGGCTACTCTAGCCTCCTTTTCTCTAGCCTTTCTTCTAGCCTCTTCTAAGGGTTATATAGAAAAAAATATAACTATACTAAAAAATCGACTCTAAGCTACGGCGCCGGAAGAGGGCCCTAGGGACTCTTCTAGGCTTCGCGAGTTCTAAAATAGTACTTAAGATAACTATAGCCGCGAAGTAGTTAATATAGAGGATATAGAAAGAGGCGAATAGCCTCCCCTAGTAACTACCTCTATCTAGCTCTAATATACCCCTAAGAAACCGTAGAGTACCTAGTATAGCGTAGAATACGTTAAGAGAGTCTTAAAAATAGTAGACACCCTCCTCTAAGCCCTATAAATATCCGCTAGCCTTCCTTTAGTCCTCTCTAGCTAGGTAAAAAATTTTCTCGATATTACTAAGATAATCTTTTAGGATTATATTACTATCTACTAGAAGGTAACTACTAAGAAGCTAGGCCTTAAGAATATTCTTAAAGAGGTCTAATAGGTCTAAAAGATAGTTAACCGTATCTAGGCTACCTCTATATCTATACCTAATACTCGTAGCTAGGTATAAATTATAGCCTAAGTAGCCCCGAAGCCCCCTACCCCTCTAGCTACTACTAAACTTACCCTCTACTTCCTAGAGATAGTAAATAGATAAGAAATAGCTAAGCTCTTAAATAAGGTAATTATTAGAAAGATCTAGGTAGGAAAAAGCTAGGCGTATAAGAAAGTACTTACTACTAAGAAGCTCCCTAGTAGAGACGTTAGAATCTTTATACCGAATAAAGTAACTAGAATAGCCCTTCTCTAGGACTAGGAATAGACTATAGAACTAAGAAAAGAAGTTAGGCCTAACTAGTAGCTATACTTAGTACTAGTATATAACGTCCCTCGAGAAGGAATCGATACTATAGATCTCTAAGCTATCTAAACTATCTAGGAGTAGAATCTATCTCTATATCTAGAACTATATATTAGTAAGCTAGCCTAGCTAAAGAGGAAGCTTCTAGAGGGGAAAACTTACTCGACTATTATTCTTAGTACTATAAACCCCGAAACCGCTAACTAGATTATTAATAAGGGGCTTATTATTAACTTTACTATCTATATAGCGTAGTACTATAACGTAGCCTTTATAGTAACCTAGTATTTTAAGTGCTAGGCCTACGGTTATATTACTAACTATTATAAAAAGGAGGAAAAGTACGGATAGTATAGTAAGATATATAATACTAGGGACTACCCTAAGAAAAGTATATAGTACGTAAACTACTCTTAAAGGTATATAGCCTAGAGTAACTCCTATCTAGTACGTAGAGCCTACTATACTAAGGCCGCCTAGGCCCGCCTAGTAGTACTAGAAAGGTACCGGGAAGGACCTCTAATAACTAAAATATAGCCTTAAACTAACTAGTTAACCGTTAGACTAAGGAAGAGAATTAGAGAGGAGAAGCCGGTTAAGAGGGAACTAGGCAGGCTAAGAGACTTAAGCCGCCTTCCGCCTCCTAACTAAATAAGGTTTACCGGACTTAATAGCTTATAATACGCCTTAGAGGAGCCCGCGGGAACTCCCTCCTTATAGCCTACACTACTAGCCCCCTCGTAGCCGGACCTAGAGATAGAAGGAAGTTAATATTAGATATAGGCTCTCTCTCTATTATATAGTATAACGTCTATAAGAGTAAGAATAGGGTAATACTCCCGCTCTTTAAGGAAGTGAACCTAAAGATCTACTATATTCTAGCTATCTAGGAACCTTAGAGGAACCCGAGGGTTAAGATAATAGTAAGATACTCTGCCTACTATATAGTTTTTCCCTAGGAGGAAGTAGTAAGAACCTACTTCTTTATAAGTAAGGCTATTAGCCCCGACTCCTAGTAAGTAATAGTCTATTTACTAGATCTTATTATACTTTCCCTTATTACTAGAATATATATAATCTATATCTATAACTACTATAATCTCCCGCTAGCCTCTTATACTAGTATAGCGCTAGAAACCCTATCTCTTCTACCGGAAGTTCTTAGAAAACTAGGGGAGTATATTCTCCTAGGGGACTTTAACCTCTACTATCCTATCTAGAGAGATATAACCTCTCTAATATACTATACCCTAGCGGATAACCTAATTAAGATAGCTACCGTAGCTAATCTTAACCTAGCCCTTCTAAGGGGTACTATTACTAGACGAGATAGTAGTAGCGAGAGTACTCTAGACCTTATCTTTATATTACGGTAGCTAGAGGAGAGAATCCTTAGCTATAGAGTTAGCTAGAAGCTCGAATTATCCTCTAACCACCTATCTATCCTTACTATACTTAATTTTTCTCCTACCCCCGTAGAACTACGCTCCCTAAGACCCTAGTAGAAGAAAGTAGACTAGAAGAGAACTAATAATATACTCTAATTAAAGCTCGAACACCTTAAAGTAGCCCCTCTTAATACTAAAGTAGACCTAGATTACTTTACTATACTACTCTAGGAGGCTATCTAAAGAATAATCTAGGAGACTATTCTAGTAGCGAGACCCTCGCCCTAGGCCTCTATATAATAGATAAAGGAGTATTCGGACCTAGTATACTAGGCTAGAGTAGCTAGAAGAAAGTAGACGACTATAGGGAGGGAGAAGGACTAGGTAGTATACTAAACTATTACTAATAGTAAGAAGAGGTAGATTAGAAGAGATAGAATAAAAGTATAGCGTAGAATAGTAGCTAAGATTACTTCGGACCTATCTATACTCTAGAAGCTCTTAAAGTAGGTAAGAATAAGGGCACTAGAACCTCTAGCCCTACCTTAGTTCCCACCCCTCTAGAGAGTAGATAAATAACTATATTATAATAACTAGTCTAAGATAGAAATCCTTACTAACTAGTTCTTTCTACCTCCTAGAGCTACCGACCTCTTAGATCTAGATAGGTATATATATCTAGTGCTAGTAGAGATTCCCTAAGACCTTACTAAAGAGTAGGTCCTTTATACTATTAAGAAGCTTCTCCTAGATAAGGCACTAGGCCTAGATAAGATTACTAATAGGTTCCTAAAGTAATGCGCTAAGATACTAAGGGGACCCCTTACTAGGCTCTTCTAGGAATACCTCGTACTTAGATACCACCCTAGATAGTTTAAAAGCTCTATTACCGTAGTCCTTAGGAAACTATAGAGGGACGACTATACTAAAGCTAAGTTATTTAGGCCGATTACTTTACTTAATACGCTAGGGAAGCTACTTAAGAGGATTATAGTAGATAGAATCTCCTAGACTACTAAAGTATACGGCCTACTTCCTAATATATAGATAGGAGCTAGGAGAAATAGATCCGTAGTAGTAGCTCTTAACCTACTTATAGAATAGATCTATACTATCTAGGTATAAGACCTAGGGCTAGTAGCTTTAGTTCTTAGCCTAGATATCTCGGGAGTATATAACTACGTATCTTATAGAAGGCTTCTCTATAATATAAAGATAGTAAAACTCTTAGAATAGGTAGAAAGATTTACCTAATCCTTTCTATAGGACCGTACTACTTAGCTATTCTTCGGAGACTTTACTAGTCTACTAATCTAGACCTTAACCGGGATTCCCTAGAGATTCTTACTATCGCCGATACTCTACCTATTCTTTACTTCTAATCTACTTATATAGCTACGTAGGGGTAATATCTTCCCCCTTAGATTCGTCGATAATACTAATATTCTAACCTTTAGTAGATCTATAGAATAGAACTATAGGATACTAGAGGGAGTATATTAAATTTGCGAGTACTAGGTAGCTACCTACGGGTTAGCTTTCTCGCCCGATAAGTATTACCTTATTTATTTTATAAGGAAACTAAGGAGATTTAATATAGTAGTAGGGATCCGTATCTCTAGATTTGCTAGATGCCTAGAGCCTATAATTAAGATTCTAGGAGTCTACGTAGACAACAAGCTTAGATAGGGACCCTATATTAGGAAAATAGAAGCTAAGGCAATTAAATAGTATATATCTCTCTCTAGACTCGCGGCGTCTACCTAGGGAGCCTTATTTACTAAAGCCCGTTATATCTATACGGCCGTAGTAAGGCTAGTCCTTACCTACGGCTATAGGGTATAGTATACCCTAGAGGAAATCCTAGAGTAGAGAAAAATAACTATCTAGCTACTAAAGAAGATCTAAAACTAGTACCTACGCACTATCTTAGGGGCGTATAAGTTAACTAGTATATAAACCTTAGAGTATAAGATAGGGATTCCCCTACTCTTACTATACCTAGACGAACTAGTACTAGCCTAGGCTATTAGAGCTAGAAATAGCCTAGTCGCGATAGTAGTAGAGGAAACTTGCTAGAGTATTAAATAGATAGCTCGGGCTACTCTAAGTACTAGAGGCGCTACTAGCCCTACTAGAAGAACCCTACTTAGAAAAAAGGCAAACTTACTCCTTAACTACTACCCCTCTACCTACTAGAGTCTCCTAGAGCGAACGAAGCTACGTATAGTATATAGGAATAAGTAGAAGGAGAGATAGATAAAGTCTACTAGCTAGAGAAGATAAGACAAGCTAGTAGCCTAAAGTATATAGTAGAACCTAAAAATTAGATAAATCTATAGCGAACTATCTAAGCTATAGAGTATACTCGCCACCCTACTACGTATAGAGTATATTAGACTAGAGGACTTCCTCTTAAGGCGTAAGGTGCTAGGGCATCCTAGTCCTGCCTATCTATGCGGCTAGTATAGATAAACCCTAAAGTATATCCTCCTCTTCTACCCCTACTTCTAATAGAATAGGGTATAGATACTCTAAAGGGCAGGGACTACGGACTACTACTCCCTCCTCTTAATAAAGAAGGGGATTAAAGTAGTAATAGACTAGTTCTTACGCCTAGGGCTACTTAAGTAATTTAGCCTAGTAAGGAAACTAATATAGAAAGATAACTAGGAAGAGGAACTAGGAGGACAACTAGGACTATTAGGACTACTAGAATCCGGATAACTACGAGGATAAGGACTAAAGAGATAGGTCTAGTAGGTAAATATAGGGCTACTATAGTAGCCGCTACTAGTAAGAAGGAAAAATAAGAACTAGTATAGGATAGCATGCCCAGAGAGAGAGAAGGGGTTTTTGCCAGGCGAAAAGGTTTTCCCCCTCGTGTAAAATAACTATAGATAGCTAGTCCCGTATAGACCCGTAAGAGAGCTATATCGGGAAGAAATAAATTTATCTATCTATCTAAGGGTTATATAGAAGGAGTTTAGGCGCCTTCTATCTTTAAAAGTTCCTTCTTCTCTTTCTTAAGCTATATAATCTCTTAGATAAGAGTATCTATTCGTACTATTATTTATAGTAGTAACTACTTCGTTTCTTAGTTCTCTTAAGCCTATAGCTCTTATCTATACTCTTAAGAACTTATATCGAGTAATTCTAGTAATTCTAGTAATTCTAGTAATTCTAGTAATTCTAGTAATTCTAGTAATTCTAGTGCGCGACTATACTAGTAATCCGATATCTAGTAAGTCTAATATAGAAAGTCTAGCTAATATTAGAGCTTAACCTTAGAATAATTACTAAAAGATATATTACGCTATATACGTTAAGCTAGACTTAAGAAGAAAGAGGAGAAGTCGTAGAAGAAAGAGAAAAGTTATATATAAGAAAGGCTTAGCGTTACGTAATCTACCGATAATCCTCTAAGGCTTAATTCTAAGACTTTAGACTCTAATAAAAACGGGCTAATTAGCTAGAGGAGCTAAAAGTAAAGATTAGTAGTAATCTCTATAGCCGAAGCCGAGTATATAGCGATATTAATCTATATAAAAGAGTTATAGTAGCTAGTAAGACTACTACGGGAAATAAGCGTAAAAGAGTATCTAAAGTCTTTTTCTTACCGAGGAATATTATATAAGAACGAGAAGTTCCGCGATAGTAGTATTAATATAAAGAGAGATAACTAGGCGGCGCTTAGCCTAGTAAAGAATCCTTAAGTATACGATCGATTAAAGTATATCGATATATATTATTATAATATCCGGGACCTAGTATAAAGGAACCGGATTTATATTAAATATATACGTACTAAGAATATAGTAGCGGACGGGCTTACTAAGCCTTTAGCTAAGAAGAAATTTAGAAACTTCGTCCGATAACTTAGGCTAAGAGCCTATAAGAAATAGAGTTAAATAGAAGTATTAAGAATATAGCTCTATTCTATATTAGGTACTTACCTATCCTAGATAGGGAAGTAAGCGAGCTAGTCCGGGCGTTCCCGAATAGGCTTAGTATAGTACGTAATCTACGTATATATCTTTTACGTATCGGATTAGTAGGTAGAAAGAACTAAACATCTTATTTTAGACCGCTACGTATCTATATATTAATAATATATATTAATAATAGAGAAAATTTTTTACCTAGCTAGAGAGGACTAAAGAGAGGCTAGCGGATGCTTATAGGGCTTAGAGAAGGGTATCTACTGTCTTTAAGGCTCTTTTAACGTATTCTACGCTATACTAGGTGCCCTACGGTTTATTAGAGGTGCGTTATAGTTAGGTAGAGGTGGTTACTAGAGGGGGCTGTTCGCCCCTTCCTGCGGCCTCTATATTAACTACGACGCGGCTACAGCTACTCTAAGTAGTGTTTTAAGTCTCGCTGGGCCTAGGAGAGTCCCTGGGGCCCTCTCCCGGCGCCGTAGCTTAGAATCGATTTTTTAGCATAGTTATGTTTTTTAAGAGAAGTAGTTTATATATATAAAAGAGTTCTATATAATCTAATAGTTTATAAGTTTAATTTACTAAGAGGTTAAACTACTAAACTGGCGGGTTTATAAGTTTAGAGTGCCAAGGCTTTAAACAGTTGAACTGGGGAGTCATATGACTCTACTAGGTGGATTTCTCTCGCGAGCGCATCGGCGCCCCGCTCGCCCACCTTATCCCATTCAACCAGGTTCTGTGAAGGCTGCGCCGTAACACTGGCCAGGGTGAAGTTCGGTGGGGTTGCTTAATGCACAAGAGGGCCCAAAAGCTTAACATTTGGAGAAACCCATCCGCAGAACAGTGGCATCAAGCCCCCCACAAAAACAGATCATCATTAGGTAGTTTCGGCTGTTGGATGATTTTGGTTTGTTCTGATATCTTTTGTATCTTCTTTTAACCGCTCTGTATGTACACTACGTAGGCTTGACGCGGACCGTGCAGACCGGCAGACGGGCAACAACTTCTACTTGCCTGCTAATAACTTCTTTGAAATACTATACTATGGAGAAGAGAGACAAACATCAGTAGAGTGGGTGGTGAAAGACTTATATCCGCTCATGTGCCAAAAGGATTCCAAATTTTCGACGGAGATGATTTTTTTAGTATTTGTGTCTCTAGTCGAATCAGCCGGCGTCCGCCTCCTTCTCCAAGTCATTTCGCAATCCAGGCGGCCATGCAAAAGTGACGTCCATCTCTGCTTCTCTGCTAAAGAAACAGAGCCCGTTAAGCCAGCGCTTCGTCCTCAACAGTGGAATCCCATTTGCTCGCTCCTCGTCCACAGCAACTTCCAGCGACACGTACTTGTCGATTTGACTTTCCTCCACATTTCTGTCATCATCCTCTGACCGCCCGCTCCACGCCGTGAAAGCGTAAGTGGAGACGAATGGCTGCGAAAGCGATTCGTTCTCGGACGTTGATGAAAATGAAGGCCCTGAACAACTCTCGCTCTCATAGCAGGTTTCTGTCTGTACCGTTTGCTCTGTATGCACTCGAGGACTCTCCCTGACTCCGGCGCTGACCGCCCGCTCGCCCAGAAAAATTGCCGTATGTGAAGGCAATGTGCCGTCATCCTCCCCATCAGCCTGTCCGTCCCATAATCGGGCCAAAAGCACAGAATGGCCTTTTGCAATACCTCTCTCCAAATGATTGGCAGCTATACTCATGTAGATCTCTGCCGGTGTCCGCTTCTCTTTCCCTTCCTCTTTACCTCCCCGTTTCTCTGTCTGGCTCTGGAAATAATCATTCCGGTCCAAAAGCGCCGCCAGCCCATGGAATCCCTGGCTTCGGAGCTCATCAGCAAGTACCTTGAGCAGTGGTTCTGCTGGTTCTGAGTGGGACTGTTCTGTCTTAACCTTACGGTGTTGGCGCTGTCTTCGGAACTTGGGATCCTTGGTTGACATATGTCTGTCTACCTTCCACAACCAACCGCTTGTTGTGACGCCATAATCTGAGAATTGGACATCGACGAAGCGGCAGGTTTTCAAGAATGTGAGCTGGCGCCCTTGCACTGGCGGGGCAAAGCTGTCAAGAGAGATGGCCTTCAGATACTGAAAAATGCTCATTTCTGCCAGCTCGGATGTCGTATGACTCACATCACTCTTGAATATCTCGCCATTCAGCAGCCAAAGTGCAAGGATGCAAATGCTGAGATTAGTATCCGAGTCGTACAACCGGTTCGTGTCCAGACGAGCTCCATACTGGCAGCAGTTCGACGCAATTGGCAGCAGATCGGCTCGAAACTGCGCATTCCGATGCGCGATGTCCTCCAAAATCCTGGTCGTCATCGTCCGGGAATACTCCGTCACGCCCACGGTGCCGTCGTCCAGCATGGTGTAGAAGTACCTCCCTGCCTTCCGGAGCACCCCACGGCACGCCTCCCTCTGCGCGTCGGAGATGAAGTCGCTCTTCAGATACGCCAGACAGAAGCGCGTCGCGGCCTTGTGGAACTCGACGGAACTGACCAGCAACTCGCCCGGCACGTCGCCCGTCCGCCACCCTTCCCCTTTCCGCCTCTTGCGCCACCACCGCCGGTCCTTCAGCGGGATCAACAGGCTCATCTTCGCGCCGGCGCAGTAGTTCTCCTGGAACGTCCACGCGCGCTCCCACCACGGATCGCGCGTCACGCCCCGCAGCACCGCCAACGCCTCGGCCGCCTCGGCCGGCGCGATCCCCTCCCTCAGCGCATCCCCCGCGCCGCCCCTCCGCGCCTGCAGCAACGCCCGCCCCATGACACGCTCGAACACGCGCAGCGCCCGCTCGCTCGCGACCGGCTCGAACAGCAGCGCGACCGGCCAATCGCTGAACTGGTACACGAGGTCCATCGTGTGCAGCGCGGCCTCGTTCTCTGGGCCGGCGGCCTGCGGCACGCACTCGCGGTCGATCCACACGTTGGCGCAGGCGAGCGCGGCGGCGCAGCGCGAGGCGCGGGCCAGCACGGCGTCGCGCACGGCGCTGGGGCTGTGGGCGCGCGAGGCCGTGCTGGCTTGGATGCGCCAGGTGCCGGTGCGGGGCGAGTCGGTGGTGGTGGGGAGCGGCGAGGGCGACCACGGGTAGGAGATGGCGATGTAGGCGCCCGTGCGGCCGTTGACGGTGGTGCGGGTGAGGGTGTGGGTGGAGGCGGGGGAGGGGGCGTCATGTTTGCGCTTGCGGGCGAGCGGGTTGTGGGTGGTCAGGCAGGCGAGGTTGGTGATCCAGGTGAGGGATTTGAGGTTGTGGAGGAGGTAGGTGTCTTGGATGTGCAGGAGCTGGGTGACGAGGTCATGGTGTTTGGGATGGGTGGAATGGAGGTCGCGGAGGGAGAGGTCCAGGTTTGTATTCATGCGGGAGGAGCTTGAGAAGGGATGCCAGGGGTGGTTGGACTTGTTGACGTGAAGGGCTGGTTCCGGTGGAGTGGGATTGGAGGTTTGAGAAAAGATTGGCGGATGTTCGTCCAGCATGTCATACAGGATGCAAGCTGCAAGCCCGATGGCGCTAATCTCTTTTGCATCAGCCACCGTCGATCCCCTTTTGGCCCCCACCTCCCGTGAGACACATGTGAATCACTGACCTTTCGAATTCCTGATATTCCAGCAGCAAAATTCCATTCCATATTCCGACGCTATGCCCCTATCAGGTCAATTTGTTATCCCAGCGAAGTAGCTTCGTAAAATCGTAAAAGCAACCAAGACCGCAGCACAGCAAATGTTCCATAGAACCGATCAAGAGCTCAACAGATCGGTCGTCGAAACGTCCTTGCAGTCTCCGCTCGAAGGCATCCGGAACCAATCAACCAATCCGGGGAAGCTCTCATACCAACACGTACACACGTCATCCGTCTTTTCGCAGAGGAATCTGCCCGGATCCTTGGAATATTCGGGGAACGGATCAACCACATTCGGCACCGCAATCATATCATACACAGCGCAGCCCTTCTCAAAACTTCCGCCCAGCTTTTGCGAAGTGGTATTAGGCTGGCAGAGCTCGAGAATCGTACGGAAGCGATTTTTGCAGAAGTTGTGCTTGGACTCGTGGTCAGTACCCTGAGTGAAGAGGAATGATCCTGTGCAGTTCCCCTCGGTGACGAGAGAGACCCTCATCCAGAGGCTTGCCGGTATCTCGGTCAAATTGTATTGCCCATAGACCGCCCGTGCCTTTTGTTTGCCGCTACTGGTCTTTCCGTTGCCAAAGGAGATCTGTGGTACGATTGTGATGTTCCAGTTGGCCTGGTTGGAGCAGAAATCGTCCAGAAGCAGTTCGCCTGTAGGCAGTGGAATACTGACACCAGTAGTCGTACAGATCGGAGAGGGAAGGCTGATATCGGGAGCTGACGGGGTGGCCTGTGGGTCTTCAGTGGAAAATCCTTGCCTGAATGCCCCAAAGGCTTCTGCAATATCGCTATCTGTCGTGTTTGAATCAATGTCGCCGATGTATATCGAGATGGGCCCGCTTTCATGCCGGTCATCGAACGGACTGTCTCCGAGCTGCGGCGGCAACGCATAGTAACCGCTGAGTTCGTAGAAGAACAAGACTGCATGGTGTAAATCAGCCGATGTCGAAACTCTTTCCTGTTCCTCCCGAGCTTACTCGTGACCAGCCACGCGTACGTGTCAGCATTCCTGCTTCCAAACTCAGCTCCTCCTTTCTGATCACCAACGTTCTTGAGATTCGCCAGCTTGTAGACGAGCTTCGGGCCGTATGCCCTTTTGCTTCCCGCAGCACTTGGGTTCACAAGCAGGTCCTCCACTGCTTACCGTAAGCAAAATCTCAGTTTATTGCGGGCCTTCCTACCTTTCGGTTGTCCAATCGAATCCAAATGCATCATCTCGTGGAGAAAGAACTGTCCCCTGTTGGTCAACCAGTATGGGTCTTGCGCGTAGTGAGGATCTCCTCGCTGCACGGTCTCTTCAATCCAGTCCATGACTTTGTCCAACTGATTGATTGAGTGGAACGAAGGACACAGCGTGATGTAATGGTATGCTCTTCCAAACCTGGAAAAGATCTGGTCATACAAAGTCTTGTCAAGATTGTTCAAGTATATAGTCACCAGTTGTAGTAGGTCCAGGCATATCCACCAACCGTCAGGCCATCGAAGATCTCACCGCATTGATTTTGTGTGTCTTTGCAGCTTACGATGATGTCGAACTTACCACCATTGTGGAAATCCTCAACCCGACGTAGGTTATCTGCAGACGATTAGTGAAAATTAAAAGGCTAAAGCTGCAGTGGTAAGAAACACTAACCTAACATGCGCTGCTGATAGTCAACGTAGTCAGGCCTCACATAGTCTCTCCAGGGTGCAAATTCTCGGGCATTTGTGGGTACGTGAGCTACGCTAGACAGGTACAGTGCGTCATATACGGTGGTCTGGAGGCCCGCTTTCTCTTCTGCAGTGCAGCTTCCATCTTCAAATACCAAGCTGCCGCCGAAGACGATGGCGTCAGCAGCAGAGTAGCCATTCAATGCTTCCTCGCATTCCTCAGATACCTTCAAGAAATTTGTGCAGGCATCAGGGACCTTTGGAATGCTTTTGTTGGCGAATGGATCTTGTGGTCTGGTTGTGGTGGGGAAGGTTGTCGGGGTCGCAGGTGCATCGATGTGCCATGACTTTCTCGATTTGGTATCAGTCTCAAAGTTCGAGATATGGAGACGAGCACTGGCTGCGAAGCCGGTACCTGTCAAGCAAGCCAAGAAGAGGGAACAGCGCATGATGGCTCAAACAGAATATGACAGAAGTTGACTGCGATTTTAGCACAATGTTCACAATGCCTGGTGATTTTGTATGTTTCTGAGCACGTTCTGTGACTATTAATACATGGAAATCTGCAACCACTTTTTAGGAGCATTGGTGGGTGTCCGCTCATTCAAGTATTATGGAATGCAACGCCCCTCATAGGTGTGACGGAGAAGCGAGTGAGTTGAGTAATTGCATAATATCAGCGTCTTGTACTCTATATCGACTCGACAATTCAATTTCCAATCAGCGTAAGTCATGTTGTGGACGGAACCAGCCTCGCGCCAGCCTCGAATATCGAACACTCAGTTGAGTGACGTTGAATATTCCCAGGATGATCTCTATCGCCATACATATTATCCCATATTCAGACTCAGGGTCACTTTTGGAATCTCTCTGTGTGCTGAAACACGTTGAGCACAGCTTGTGCGAATTTGTAGACAGTTGGTTCTGCGCACCGCAGAATAGTGTGTTTTCGAGGTCGGCATGTCCGCTGTGGGCTGGTCGCAGCGTTGGCCGTTGCATGGGGTGAGCGGTTGCAGGTGGTGCGCAGTCTTGTTCTTACTACGACAGTCTATTGTTGAAACTGAGGACAGGTGTGCGGGGAAAGTGCCAAAAATATAGTCGAGTCGTGGCTTCCCATCACACAAAATGTGTTCGCAAAAAATATCAGGGAAGCGTGATCCGTGGCACACTTGCAAGACGACAAAACATGACGTTTCACCTATTACCAGGAGGCAGGAGCACAACCAGCGGCTGAGCTTTTTCTTAACTCCCAGTGACACTACTCCTCAACCAACAACGTTCACGTTTCGCTTCACCTTCCCAACGTCACTCAGAACAGATGTCGCCTCGTCCCAACGTTCTCTCCACTTCGAGCAGGGTGTTTCTCGTACTTCTGTTCCTCACTTCACTTGCTGGCTGGATTTACTTCTTCACTCAAGGACTTACGCAGCAGCCTCAAAGCGCCGGGCGCGAGAGGCGTACAGTCCATGCTCCATGCTCTCCGAGTCGCCGCGGAAGAGCACCTTGGCACGGCATTCTGTTACGTTGGCATAGCTGTCCCGCATGGAGCATTCTTTGAGATGTCGGAATATCAACAAAAGGTCATCGACGCCGCCCTGGGGTCGCTGGATCTAAAGCGCTTCCCTTATCTACCAGATGCAACTAAGCTGTTTGCCTTTTATGATGGGCTCGACCGACTCGGACACGAGCAACTCCTTCTTGCCATCGAGTATAGCCGCTCCGGGCTGATCATGACACTTCTCGCCGAATTTGATGACTTGGTCGTGTATGTCCTCAAGACCTATCGACCGGACCTCGGGTCAGGATCAGGCATGGAAGGCGCGGGGCTTCAAAATGCGCTCGCAGGTGCGATGAAGCACTTCTTGGACCAGCCTGCCGAGCGCACTCTCTTCAATGCGCTCCGCTTGCTACCTGAAACTCCGGAGCACTATCCAGGATGGGAGCAGGAACACTTCCCAGGATGGCAGGATGTCGTGGTAAACCCTCCACACACGGTCCACAAGCTCCTCGTGTATGGAGAGTCCACAGCTGACGACAGCTTCCGCGCTGCCTTGCGGAAAGCTCTTGGCAACAAGTTGGTGGATCCGGCAACGCAGACGTTTGATCCGGTATTTGCAGGCGCCATGGGGATGGCAAAGAACGTCTTCATTCACTTGCATTACCGATGGGCGAACGATCGCCCTGAACCTTCTTGGACATGCAAGCGGAGATCGAAGTATGATTGGGGTGACGGCCGTAAGGAATTGTGATGGATGTTATTGCTTTCGGGTCTGTGTTATGAGGCGTGGCCAAATCACCTTTCACTTACAGGATCAAATGAAGCACGAGCTTTTCTTGCAAAAGATATCCACGAAGGGATCTGCCAGGTTCTTGAATCTGCCAGCATGTCTGAGGTTGTACAGTACAGGCAGAAATTAAGAAGTCAAAGTGCGGCGAAATGCCCTTCGCTGCAAACCTTTGAGTCGAAGTGAGTGAGGAATGCTTGAAATAACCGTTGGCGGCGGATTTAGAGCTGGTCAACCGCCGATCACCTAACTTGATTTCATGGACAGCACGACGCAGCAGACCGTGAAAGATGCAATGACGTCCATAAACAACAGGTCGATTACTCCTGGGTTGCGAAACATTCGATGGTTACTTCACCTTGTGTTTCCCGTTCCCGGCTCAGGTCAATCCCCGCTGACTTAGTGCAACCCCCCACAACTTTGACAGCACAACTGGATTTGATGTCGAACGAAGGGTACACCCAAACAGGACTTGCATCGACACAGAAACGCAACATTACCCTGACTGTCGAAGATAGCGATCCCGACTACAAGAGACACGGTGCGGGGTTTGGGCCTTTAGCGTTGTGGCAAGTGGTCTGGCAATGATTACAAATAAAGCGATACGCAGTTTCACCACGATGCACGACATTCAGCCGCAATCAAAACCTGATGAAGGCCTGAAACATGACAGCCGTCAATCACCTGTCAGCGAGGACTGTCACTTACGCCGCCAGCGAGCTCGCCTGTGCGAAAGCCAGGTCATCACTGGCGGCAATACCCCTCCCACAGTCGGCTACTCCGAAGGCCGGATCACCGATGATGGCCACCACATGCTCTTGATTCCTCATAAAAGCATTGGCGCTGTGGAGTTGGCATCAGGCAAGATCCGATCCGGCGTTTGCGGCGGAGCAATCTCGGGGGCGAGTGTGGATGTGCGGGATTTCACTCTTGAGGCGGAGGGCTCGTGACAGAACGAGGGGGACTCGTTCGAGCCGATTCCGGGGACGGGCGCCTCGGGGGCGAGAGAAGTGCGAGAGTATATTTCGGATCAAATGGGAAGGAGAACCGGGGAACCGGGGAAGTTGTCGACTGTGTCGGGTGAACGAGTGTTCTCTCCAAGCCGACGGGTGAGAATCCGTTTTCTTTCTCCCCATTTCGTATGTGGCGAATGGTTGATCCTGTCGTTGTGGTTTAGAAAGGCGTTGCTTTGGCTGTTTTCTGTTCAAAGACTGTCAATGACGGCAACTGCACTCACTTCAAATGGCCAGTCGGTGATGAGACTAGATTTTTGAACAGATTAGTGATTAATGTATACGTATATAGCAGGTGTTTGACGTAACAAGCGTGGTATGGCAAACCCGACCCCCTCCCACGCCATACCTACTGCATCATTATCTCCTAACGTGGATTAAGACCTCGCTTTTGATGATGTACTCCAGTGAAGGAGACACCGCTACAGAAGCGTGAGCGCAAAAGAACAAACAGAGGCCGCGCACATGGCCAAGGACACAGTTCGGAAGAGCTGTGCTGGAACGATCGCACGTGCGCGACTCGGCCAGTTGTCGAAGACGGTCTGGTTGCGAGTATTCTCGGGATCTTCAGAGAAGAAAAACGTCTTGGCCGTACTATTTCCATCGGCACCGGCGTTGTTGGGTGGCGTGGTCTGGTCAGGGATCTGGCAGACGTTGGTGGCGTTGGCGCTCGTACATCGCTTGGAGAAGTCGCTCTGACGCTGGGCATCTGACGAGTTGAAATAGGCCTTGGCGTAGGAAATCGTCAGGACAGCGTCCTCGGCTGGGGGGCCGCCGGACCAGTTGGGGCTCCCGTTGCTCCAGTGATTGATGACGAGGGTGCCGGGGCTGTCGGGCACGGTATCGGTCAAGTCGCGCAGCCACGTACCGTCGGCGTAGAAGGAGACGCGTCCGGGCGACCAGTCGAAGCGGTACTCGTGGAATCCTTCGTCCGGTTGGAAGGGGAGCTCGTGCAAATTGAAGCCGGGAGTCTTCGAGGCATCAAAGCCATTGGCGGCTGACTCTGGCGTGTGGATGACGAGATTGATTGGGTTGGATGTTGAGTTGAGTTGCCTTGAGAGGAATTCCATGTCGATCTCCATCGAATTGTTCCGGAACTGTCTTGCATCGTGAGTCTCCACCCATGAGCCCACGGTGAGAAACTTACCCAGAAGAACGCGGCGCATGTGCCCGGCACGCTTCCAACTTTCATGGCGACGCGGAAACTACCGTACAGCATGTCCTCCCGCGTCCTCGCGGCGACCTCACCGAATGGGATCATATTATCTATGAGTTCCGAGCGAACGATGAGCTGGAGTCCTGCGTCACCGCCATTCTCCGACTCTCCAGCCCAGTCCCGTGAATTCTTTAGTGGGTTTGGTAGTACATTTCTCCGAGCAGCCATTTTGCCGTATGCACTCTGCTCATTCGAAGATGTAGAGTTGTAAACCTGGGGCAGCCATCCTACATCCTTGAGCTCATTGATATGAAGAAAGTCGGTCTCGAGCAGATCCGTCCAGACAGCATACTCCGGGTCCGTTGTCTTGTTGACGGAGTAGCCGCACTCGCACGTGGCAGATGCGAGGTGGGGAAGATGCGGCACGGCAATGAAAAACAAAAGAGCACGCGAGCGAAAGTGGGGTACCATTCCGACCGAGCGATGGGAGAACGCGGGCAGAAGTTGCAAAACGTAGTCAGAAGAGATTCAGTCGTAACGGCGGAAGGAGGTAAATGTACTTGAACTAACCAAGACGAAGATCCTGAAGGAGCGCGATGGATGCCGTGGTGGGCGTAATGAGGAAGGTACATGGCGAGCGCATGAACAGATCTCAGGGCCAAGTCGTGAAATGCCTTGGCGCTGCAGGGAGTACAAGAGGCGTCTCGGACAAGCGACATTTCCGCTCTGGCTTTGCAAATCCGCCGCGTCTTTTCTTTTGCTTTCCATTCGGAACTGCAACAGCTGTGGTGCAGAATACTCGCGACGTTCAAAGACAGTGAGCAGCGCAAGGGCCGACTAGTGGACGATTATGCGCCACTGCGTAGATCGCGGGTAAGGTGCTTTAGCGCGCCTTCTTGCCGAGTCAACGTCTATTTGTCGTACAGAAAGTATCCGGCCAGCATTCAGCGGGAAAAGAAACATGGTGTCTAGAACGCACTTCAGGTTCACGGTACCGACTCGAGCCCAGGGACAAACTGGACGCTTTCAGCATTTCCGCGGAATGGATTTTTGCGTTTCTGTAACCTCTTTTCAACCCAGTTCGGTAAGTTCTGCGTCACATACGCAGCCCATTTTCCCCGTCCCACTTCCCCGTCGAAAGGTGAAAGGAACTTTGCTATCTCGGTAGCACGCATGTAGCACGCACGCCGATATATCGAGGACGGACAGTGAAGGCACATATGTTCGGCGAACCTACTATCGTAGATCCAAATTTGGAGCGAGCGGAGACCCTTGCATTGCGAGGATTATTTTTGCAAACCGCTTCGCATCGTGGTCCGAGGCTTGCCATCGTATGATGTGATAGGGACAGCGCTGCTCGATATCGAATTTGAAGGCGAGGTGGTGAATGTGGCAGAAGGCATAGCCATTGTGGTTGTACCAAAAGCTCAGGATAGTGTGCGGTGGGCTCGAACGAACATAACAATCGTCCAGGCCCCAGGGTTTCGGTCCTTTCTTTGGCCTGTTTCCAAATTGAAAAGCATTTTTGGCGTATAGGATGGGTATCAGTTCGTGATATCTGAAGTAGGATGAGCTGGCCCCCTTGGATCTCTTGCTGGCGGCATCACAGAACTTACATAATCCAACACATTCTCAACACCGCATTGAAACCTTTGTGCAATGCTGCTCCTGGCGGAACAAACTCTTTTTGCCTGAGTTCTTCTACACCCGGTCCATCCAGTCCAGTTCCGCTGCATTTTGTGCAAGCATCAAGCGCCCATGCATGCAGCCCATCCTTTGATGCCAATAATTGACCACCACATATCTGGTGACAGAGACTATTAGCGTCCTCGCCGATGCGGATCGTTTGACCCTTGGGGACAGTGTATTCCCAAATTTGCCAGCGAAGCTCTGTGGGAAGACGGAATAGTGGGCAATCGCGTTGCTCGAACATGTGAAGTGGAACGGCACCAAATTTTCCATATTTATCCGAACGCTACCTTTTAAGGAAGACGGAACAGGCCGAATCGGACGGCGGGAAAGTTGAGGGGGCTATGACGAGAGCTCTGCTGGATGTACTTGTCGTGTCGAAAACTGTATGTAAATTAATCTTGAAAATGCGTCAGTAAGTTTTGTGTGAAAAGCCGTTGCGTGATGTTTGCCTGTTTGTAGAACAACTGTTTTGGCTCGGCTCCTGTATTAAAATATCTGTCTGATCTGCGTGCTTCTTAATTTGAGGGCGTTGTAAGTGACACAAGTCCGACGTAGATATGAGATATTAGTTTGCCCCCAGGGTGGCTGACTTTCATGTATTTTTATTCTTCCGTTGTTTGTACTCTGACAACACCACGAGCGAATACAAAACCACGCAGAGCAAACGTTGCCCGGTACACGCTGTTGACCGATGAGATGTGCATCTCCATCGGCATAATGTTAGAGTTGCCGCCCGATGAATGAGAGGGAGGCTATGAGAAGGCGCAGCAATCAATCCCAGAACACATTAATTTCTCCAAGGAGACCCAGGTCTACGCAGTGGTGGGTCTTGGAAAGCAGGAAATGAGGGACGCGCAAGTGAAGACAATTTTTGAAATCATGTAGATCTGGAATAACTTCCGTGTATCTGAATTGTCCTTGGAATCCATGCGTTGAAGGGAGTGCAGCGAAAGTAATATCCCAGCGAGGGTGGAAGTGATTGCTGTCGACTAGTTCATCATCAGACATTGTTAATAGCTGAAGGTACAACATCCATTGCAAGCCCCGCAGTATCGCGAAGCTTGTATGGCATGTGCAGTTTTTGCGGGTTGACTCGATTATGTCTGACTTGACGCGAGCGGGTCGTGGATATCGAAGCAGAGAATGCAATACAGCGACGTGGATGACACGATTTGACCTCTGGTTGTCTGACTGCAATCTTGAATCTTCCATGTCGCTGCCTATGCGACGTGACCGTTTCCAGTGGTGTTGTCGCGAGTAACGAACGCGTTCGTCATCCGATGTCCTGATCACGAACTACGCTGGTCAGTGTCAGCAGACTCTCTCATAATGCGTGTTGGCGTTATTTCTCATGACAGTTACCAGCAGACATGGCAACTTGCTAGCTCTGGACCTCCGCAACGAGTCCTAGATGATTCCTGCTCCCTTCGAAGAGCCACGCGAAACAGCTCAGGTGGCCGATATTTCCTGCGCCATTTTGTTTCGCCGCGCAAGTGATGCAAGAACCAGGGCCTTTCACCGCAGGATGTTGTCCACCGCTCACTCCGCGGAGTCTAACGGAAAATCAGGGTCGCCTCTGGACCGATCCTTAACTTCCTTGTGCCTCGGAGTCTCGGACTCTCTCCGCTTCTCCGTTCCACCCTTCATCTGCAGCTGCGCCGCAATTTCACAACAGCGGTCGGCGTCCGTACAGTCGGGAGAGGCCACAGCCCCCGCTCCTAAGCATATATCCGATCGCACAAGCTCCGCCAAAAGGGGGTCGCGAGACCTCGAGTAGTTGCATGAGCCCCCCCTTTAGTGTGGATGGGTCACCGTCCGGCCATGCTGATCTCTGTTTCTGTTGAGGCCCCTCCTCTATACGGACGGTGGGATGCGAAAGTCTCCACGGAGATAGCGGTGTCTGAGGAAGTCCTACGGTGTGGATAGCCCCTCACTCCTATTCGGTGTCCAGTTGGCCATCCTAAGGCCCCGATCGTTCTATTGTCCTTTACCGTTTGCAGCATGGATACCCCACGCCGATCTCCAGTAGTTTCAGCGGACACGCACGCCTCGAGATCTTGGGGTCGTGGGGAAATACGTAAGAGACGGTCCGGAACAGGGGAGGCGAGATAGGGAGAAGGCTGGGGAAGGTCTCGGTAACCTTGGGGGCCTTCGAGATAGGTAAGCAGACGAATAAGAGGGAGCCACGCCGTGATGTCAGAGGAATCGCAGCGAAGAAAACTTTTCATCAAGAGGGCGAGATACGGAAACCAGTCTCCGGCAGCCCTCTGGACTGACTCAACTTCTCCAGTGGAGTTAGCTGGTCTGATTCAAAAAGCTACCCCTCATGTGGAGGCCCACGATGTGGCCGCGGGCATAAGAGGTTGGTTGTGCTATGCCCGGGCATAGAAAGTCTGGCCAGGCAGCTGCTGTTGTGCTGGCAGCACTGATGCGCATCCACAAGCAAGCCACATGATCATGATCACCACGCAGCCGCCGAGTTCCATGCGTCCCCAGACACACAGACTCGGAAGTTATCAGAGCTTCCAAGTCCCTTGACTCGAGAGGATGCTGCTTATCGGAACTCCATGGAAATTGATCAGCCCATGCGATATCGGTCAGGTTTTCATCAGTGGGAATATTATAAAGTGATCCAAGAGAGGCAAAAATGGCGAGTTCGGTCGACCCCGGGAAATTGAAACAGATGGACGTAAGAGTAACCTCAAAGGGTAACGATTGGTAACAGCTTTGGAAAGAATTTTGCTAGTACGGGCTAGGGACAGAAAAAAATAAATTCAAGCACATCACGAGCTGATGAGAAGACCTATGCAGGGATGACCATTACTTGCAGAGCGGTGTGAAGCGGTAAGCCTCACTGATGTGCAATTGATTTACAGCATCTTGACGCAAAAGGTTGGGTAATGCTTACCGACTCCACCACGCTCTAGAAATGACCACCAGGTGGTACGCTATCCCTTAAGACGCGCAGAAAACATGGCATTCCTTCAGCGGTCCGGATCGAGATACCGGGGAATTACGGACCTATCAGCGTTGTGGTTCGGTACGCGTCCGTAACAGCGTCGGGTGACTTGCTCCGCACAAGGAAGCAGATCGGAGGTATCCTCGGGAGAGGCGAGGGGCAAGTGCAGATGCATGGCATGTTCAGCCGGCCGGGCCGAGCCTTTCCCAGATTGCGTCGGTTATCGAATTTTCAAGCTCGCTCGGAGGAAAACCAAGCATGCGGCGGCAACAAGTTGGCCGAGAGAGACCGAGGAATGTCATCTAATCTCCACAGGGATGTGGGCGAGCAGTCGACGGTGGTGGTTGGGTGCGGGGACGTCAACCAGACCGTGGTCGCGAGTCGAATGACCACCCCGCAAAAGCTGATGAGATCTTGACGCATTAGACCGCGGGCGGCAACTGGCACGGATGTCTCGCAGCGCGAGGTGTGGTGAGAATGGCTCACGTCACGGTGGTGTGACATTAACCGGGAGGGCGAAAACGGCAGGCCAGCAGCAGACGCACGATGCAGTTCAGGCTGCAGGACATCGCTCCGGATCCCAGGCTGTCTGGAGGAGGTTCGAGGAGGCGAGACGTGACACAAATCTGGCCACGATCTCGAAGATTCGGCCTCCAGGGCGACGTCAGACAGGATCAGAGCCGCATCTGGTGCCAAGCGGGAGGCAAACAAAGGGACCGGCAGACTGCCCTTCCCCAGATGGCGATCTCCGCCCATTTGGGGCGATCCTCAGGGCCGGCGAAGTGCCGAGTCTCGAAGCGGCAAAACAGGCATCTTGATGGCGTTCGGAGCCGCTTCGCAGTGGTGCGGTTGAGGGGTGAGGCGGGTGCGGCGCACTGCTGCACGTGTCTGGCCGGGTCTGGCGTGAGGGCTGGGCGAAGGCGCGACAGGCGTGCTCGGCCGAAGAAGGCAGCGCGCGCAGGTTGGGGAGGTGTGGAGTGGGTTCAGGCTGGTGGTTGGGCGGAGGCCAGGGCGACGCATCGAAGACCGCTGGGGCCACGGCGAAACGGAGAAAATGCCGCTCCACTGCGATGCCGTGGGCGCTATGGTAGGTATGCGCGCTCCGGGTCGGACATCGCTCGGGCAGGCGTGCGGGCTGTTGAGACGGGCACCACAAGCGCAAGCGGAGCGGCGCTGTGTCGACTAGAGGCTTCGCTCCGGAGGCCAACACGGCGACCTGGGATGGCGCGATGGAGCGGAAATAATGTCAGTCAATACTTTTCTCCACAAATGGCGCTGCGCATCGGACGGGGCCTGCGCAAATCTGCTCAACGGCCAGCTGCACACCTGGAGCCCCGGACGTGTGTGGCTGCGTACCTTGCAGCAGAGCATGTGCGACCAGGCGGCATACTGCTTCCGGCTAGCTGCGCCACAGCCTGGCTGTGGTGTTGAGGCGCGCACCCGGCTTCGCCCGACGCGTCTCCAGGACCGGCAGGGCAGGCGGATCTCGGTGATAGGGAAAGTACCGGTTACATCTGATCCAAACCACTAGCTCAAGCGGGGGCTCCACTAGTCAGAGCACGAGCAAATGCGGCACTGTGGAGATAACGACAGCTTGCAACAGCGCGCAGTCTCGTCCCGATCGAGATGCCCGTTTCTCCCGCCGTGCGACACCAAGGGAAAGGGGCGCGCCGCTTGCTGCGTTCTCTCTGACTGCGCTGCTGAGTGTTGCTGCTGCTGCCGTGCCACGCCCGCTCCTATTTTTGTCGCGCCCCGGTCAAGCATCCCGCATCGCGGCGGGAGCCAGCCCGGTTGGGAAGGCGTCCCCCCACAAGCCCAAACCTCGCTCTCTCAAAGCCACCACGGCCAGACGGCTGGCCATCGTCGGCGATCGTTGCTGCAGCTGCGTCGAAGCTGCTTCCCCGAGACAGGGGACGGCCACGCCTGCGTGCAGAACGGGCAATGCTACCGGGCCTCGCCTGCATTGCGCCAGCGCTCGCATGGACCTGATACGCAGGGACGCAGGGACGCAGATCAAAATTAGTTCCAGAATCCGGCCTGGTCTCTGCAGAGTTGGCGTTTGCAAATACACCGGCAATAATGTCGATGCTGTATAGACGGCGGTCCCTCTGGCACACGGGGCCCGCTGCTGCCAGCAGCCTCCCGGTGTTTGCCCGCGTGGCCACCGCATGCCACTGTGACATCGGATGGCGAGAGAGAAGGCTCACCGACTGTTGCCAGCTCAGCGCGGCCGGTTATATTTGGCTGCCTCAGAAATCCTTCACCCGCTGCTGAAGTGAGCAGCGGCCAATATCAAACCCAGACGCCCTGCGCCTCAGCTTCACAACGTCAGCAACGTTCCTCTCACCGGCGTGCGCCTCTCCAGTACCCCAGAGGAAACTCTCCAGCTTTGCGCTGTCACAGCCTGCCGCCGCCGCCAGCACCCCCACACATTCCATCTCCTGAGCCCTCTCCTGCCGTGCAACGGCCCCGGATGTTGGTAGTAACGTTTCATTGGACCTGCCACCCCCCCCCCCCGGGGGGTCTTCACATGTGCCTGTGGTTTCTTGCATGCTGTGCGATTCGTCATCCAAACGCAGTGCCTGTAGCCACCATTCCCCAGCTCCTGGCTGCCCAGAAATGCGCGTCGTCGTCAAATATTGAACAAGGCGCGAGAAATTGCTCTGAGGTGCGGTTCCGGCGCTGGGCGGGCGCTGAGGGCGGCCGTCCGTCCGTCTGAGCACGCCCCCCAGCACCGATGCGAGGCAGTTCGGGCGCGAGGCAGGCGGGCGGTGGTGGAGGACGGCTCAGGCAGTGAAGTGTCTCGTCGTCGTCGTGCCCGCAACCCCCCCGACCCCGGATCGGCGGCGGGCTGCCGTACAGCGCCTAGCAAAACGTGGAGATGGCTTCAGGCTCAGCATTCCGGCGGTGGTCGTCCTTATCTCTGGCACGTCTGGCGCCTGACACTCTCCCGGGCGGCGCCTGATCGCAGCCTGGTGACCGATAGCAACAACTCCAAGCGGTCAGGCAGAGGTTACGGACGCATGCTCAACGGCGGGCTGACGGGGAGGGCCGGCGCCATTTGTCATCTGTCTGGCGCTGTCATCAGCTGAAAATTTGTCGAGCTGTTACGTCGGCCGCACCGGTGCCGGTGGGCGAAACGCAACTCCACATTTCCACCCTGCGTGGATTCCGCCGGGCAGAGGGCAGGGCAGGGCAGCGAACGGGCTGCGGGCGGCAAGGACGGTGCCCTCGCGCGCGCCGACGCTACCGGCCTTTGCGTGCACCGCCGCGCCCGTCTGGGCTGCTGGCTGGTCGCGGGCGCCGGCGCTTGAGGCGCAAAAAAGCAGCACCGAAATAAAGCCTTGGGAAGCCCCAGGCCAGCGAAAGTCCCCACAGCCGCTTGAGCGCGCGGCCCCCTGTTCCGTCAGACCAGCCCAGCGCGCTATCAGCCCCAGCGCACCTGGCACCAAGCTCCAAGCACCCCTTCGCGCGCCCCAGCCCGCGCAGAAAATTCCTCCCTCCCGGCTCGACTGTTCGGGCTTGGCGCCGCTCCTGCTTTTCCGGCTGATCCTCGTCGACTGCACAGCACCCGGCTCCTCGTTCCCCACGTTTCCTCTGCTGCGCTGCGTCACCCGCGGCTCACCCGAGCGCGCTCTTATAAGATTTTCGTCCGCCCCTCCCACCCCTTCTCCGGTTTTCGCTCGCCATACCTTCCCGCATCCCGCCCAACTTCCACCACAAAATCTCCTCCATCCCGCCTCAGCAACTGCGGTGCCTTCTGTCACATGCACCAGTCAACCTCCGCAGTAGATTTCAAAAATCTGCTGAACCCCGAAGCGCCCTCGCTCCACCAAGACCACCAACAGTCGGCCGCCCCCGCTGCCGCAACCACCACCGCCTCCGCCTCCAGCTCCCCGATGGCCGCTGCCACCGTCCAACCCGTCGGTCTCATGGGCTCAATGCTTCAGAACGCGCAACCTCACCAGGAGGACCACCGGCAGGACCTGCCGCGTCCCTACAAATGCCCTCTCTGCGACAAGGCCTTCCACCGCCTTGAGCACCAGACCCGTCACATCCGCACCCACACTGGAGAGAAGCCCCACGCCTGCCAGTTCCCCGGCTGCACAAAGCGCTTCTCCCGCTCTGACGAGCTCACCCGCCACTCGAGGATACACAACAACCCCAACTCCAGGAGAGGCAACAAGCAGCATGCTGCCGCAGTCGCCGCCGCCCAGGCCGTTGCCAGCGCCGGCATGCTCGACAGCGCCCAGATCTCCCACATGATGCCTCCGCCCTCGAAGCCCATCTCCCGCTCTGCGCCCGGATCCAACCTTGGCTCCCCCAACGTTTCTCCGCCGCACTCTTACTCCAGCTACTCGAACCTCCCTGGCCTGGCCGCGTACAACAGGTCCAACCCGACTAGCTCCATGGGCATTCTCGCCACTGCCGCCTCTCAGGTCGAGCAGCAACAGCAGCACAACGCTCCTCAGTTCCCTTCGAGACCCAGTCACTACGGCTCTCACCACAACTACAATAACGGCCGTCTGCCTGGCGTGACCGGTCTCGCTGCCTACGCTTATTCATCGCAGCCCATGTCTCGCTCTCACTCGCACGAGGAGGACGACCAATACGCTCACCGGATGACGAAAAAGTCGCGACCTGGCTCTCCCCTGTCGACCGCGCCGCCCTCGCCAACTTTCTCACATGACTCGTATTCCCCCACGCCTGACCACACGCCTCTCGCTACCCCTGCGCACTCCCCGCGACTACGCCCGCACGGCCTGCACGACGTGCAGCTTCCTCACATCCGCCATCTCTCGCTTCAGCACGTCCCCGCCCTTGCCCCCATGGAGCCTTCCGCAAACGGCGAGGCTCCGTACGTCCCAAGCCAGACGGGCGGACTCAGGATAGGCGATATCATCTCAAGACAGGATGGTTCGCAACGTAAACTGCCTGTGCCGCCCGCGCCGAAAGTCGCTGTCCAGGATTTGTTGAACGCCGGCAGCGGATTCTCCTCCGGCAGCAATTCCGCGACTGGGTCGGTCGCCGGTAACGACCTCTCCGAGCGCTATTAAGCCACCAAGATCAAATGCATGACACTCGGCGTTTTGGTTTGGTACGACCTTTTTCGGCTGCGCTTAGCGAATTTCAGCGTTTTTCGGGTTATAGACGGGAAATGGGGCACGCGCGATCCACGTCTCCGTGGTATCCTATGGCGAACATTGGTCACGCTTTACTCTTCACTCTTAATAGCCGAACTGTGCTATTCTTTTTCCTTTTCTCTGTCGATTGTTTTATCGCTACTTGTTTGTTGATTTTTATAGACTGGACCGGTGTTTGCGGGTGTCAACGCAAAGGCTCAATCATACCCCCTCGCGGTCGTGGTAGACTCGCACGATGTATATTTCCTATTTGTTTTGCTTGATTTCGGGCTACGGAAGAAGACAGATTACGTCTCTCCGGAGCGACGGATTGATTACGCTCGGCAGCTTGATAGAATTATCTGTCTGGAGAACGCACTCTACTCCCTTAATTAAAAAGTAACGGTTCATTATCATCTGGTTGTCTCTTCACGATGAAGTTTTCTGAAGTTTTTGCAATCGAGCACAATTAGCCGTCCCGCACACAGTGGAAGGCGGAAGTTGTGGGTGTATGTGTGTGACGTGATCTCATCCGCATCTGACGCCGCTAGACAAGGCAAAGGCCAACGACGATCAGACGGCGGGCTGTAACACCGGCTATGCGGATTGGAGCAATTCCATCCGCCGGTCCCAGGCTGGAGATCGAAAGATCGAAAGCTGAAGCGAGCACGGCGAGCAGAAACACAGGTTCGGGGTCTCTCGAGTCTCAGACAACCATCGAATGATGACGCCGGCCTACGTGCCCGGGCTAGAGACGGCGTGCGCACACATCCCCGGACCCCGGACTTTTCGTGCTCGCCCATCCAACCAAGACTCACTCACGCATGCACAGTTCCAGTCCGGTCCTTGAGTGATCATCGCCGACGGAAGCCGTACGTACCTCCTGCATACTGCACCGCGCCATCCCGCTCCCTCCGCATCGGGGGGCCTTGCCATGCATGCCCGCTGTCATCCCTCCCCTCCCTCTTCCCTCCCACTCCCTTTCTCCACACTTTGGCGCTGCGGGTTGCCCCATGGGTGAGGCAAGGAGAAGGAGCGACCCAGGTAGCAGATCTCGACACTAGCGGAAATAAGTTTCCCGCCTGATCCACCAAGACAAAAAAGAACCAGAACACCCTTCCCCAACCACACACGCTGCTCCTTACGTGAAACCAGACGCCTCACACACGATACGAGTCACTTGCGCTTTTCTTCCCCTAGCGTAACTATCGAAAGGAGCAGATCAATCGATAGGCACGATAGCGCGCGCCAACTTAAGACTACCCATGTCGATGGTGCGAACGAAAAGCTTGTGAACTCGGCTATCAGTTGTAGATTCCTGATCATTCCCTCGGCTTCGTTCCGCCCTCGTGAGAGTTTGAAGCTTCCTCCCCCCCCCCCTCCCCCTTTCCCCGGAAAAAAGGACCCCTATTAAACCTAAGCGGTCGTGGCCGGCTACATGCCCGTGGCCTTTCACGAACAAGCTCTCTCTTGTCTTGAAGTTTAATTATCCCGAGGGTTCTGGGGTTTTCACGACGACGTGGGGTTTAGGGTTCGGAGTACCGGGTACCAATCGACGGTACTCTTTTTTTCTCGTTCCAATTCAACTTTTTTTCATCTTTTACCCCAGTTTCCCCCTTCTACTCAAACCCCACATGGAGGGGCGTGGTTGGACCAGAAAATCGTAACCTTATTTCTTTTTTCCCTTTCCCTGGGGAAAGCGTGTCTCCGCGCGGGACCTCCGCATCCGATAGGGAGAGATTAATGCCTATCTGTTTGTTTCCCCGTAGGATCGAAGAGAGGTCTCGCCGTCGACGATCACAAAGAAATGAAAGGATGGGCAGATGGCGTATGGACGAACAGAGCACTGCCAGGAGAGATCGCTCTATTCCCTTCGGATTGCCTGTGGAGGAAAGTGATCCCGAGGCCGGAGCAGATACGCGTACGCTGCGGCGGCAACGGGTACAAGCGGAGCAGGTACAGTACACACTCCACGGGGTTCACTCATCACGGTACATTTTGCCCCGCCACCGCCAAGCGGTTATCGGTTCCACCGGGCCTCTTCCTGACCTCTTCCTCCCACCCCCGGAAAATGCAAATTAATGATAGTAGGAGGCGGGAGCCAGTCAGAGGGCTGGAAACGGTGTTCCGCATGATAAGGCCCAGGCGAGTATGTGTGCGCTAGTTTTACGAAGCGGAAGGTGAAAGATTATTTCCGTGCGGAGCCGCCAAATGACCTAACGGATGCTGCTGCTTGCAGCGAGAGCTGTGTCTTTCGGCGGTATTATTTTTCTTGTGGAGGTGGTGAGAGAACAAGCTGTCGGGCGAGAAGACCGCGCCGACTTGGGAGCCAGTGGTAGCGCGTGGACAGATAGGCTGGGAAAAGAATCCCCAGCATGCTGCCGAATCACGCAAGTGCATGCGGGAGAGGGCAGGTGCTCTCTCTGGCGTCCCTCCCTCTCTGTCTCTCAACCAAGGGACGATGCGGGAACCCCACATTCTAGGCGCAGGAGGCCAGGGGTCGTTAGGCCAGCGCCTTGGTGGAGTGATGGTCTCGCTACGTCTCTGTTTTCTTTTCTTTTTACCCTCGCTTCGTGTGCATGTGCGTGTGGGCTGAACGCCCTGCCCTGCCTGCATGCTCGACATGCTGGTTCTTGGTTCTTCCGCTCCCGCACCCCCATGCCGCGGCTTGCAGCGTGCAGCAAGCAAATGCAAGACAGGTGTAGGTACATAGAATAGTGATTTGCTCACCGCTCCTTTCTTCGCCCGCCGGCGTGATCGAGTTCTGTTGTTGATGATACGTGGATGATTGTCTGTTGCTAATGGTTTCCTCGTTTTGCTGCTTGCTAGCTTGCTCCTCTCCGCATTTACCCACGCAACCATCCCCCGCGATCCCTTTGCGCCCTGGATTCGCGCCAATCAATTCCTCATCGCTAGGCAAAATGGCGATGCATGGTCCACACGGACAGCATGAACAATGAAAAAAAAAATAGGCAGGTTGGACGAGATGGCGGCTTATCGTCTAGTCGATCTCGTCATCGGTTAGTGTGGAGTAGTGCGGGTGTAGGCTAGGAAGAAAGAACGCCACAATGTGATGGGCTTCCGGGATAGCGGATCAGCCCTCTTGACGTTTTTGGCAAGAATGCGGTGAGAGACGCCTTACTCGAACCGGGACACGCGAACTCTTGTCCGCTCTCTGATTCTCTTTGTTTGGCCGTCCGGGGTAAATGTTACTCCACATTTTCGTGCCCCAGCCATGCACTCCACACACCCTTTCGGCATTGCATAATGAGCGAACCTTTGCCCGCCTCACCTGGGCAGTAAAGAGAGCGGAATGCTAGAGATGAGTCATGGTTCCGGGAGACAAGGCAGCAGGGGAAAAACGGGCCATACAGTCAGCAGCTGTGGGCAAGAACATTCCCGCATGCCTTGCGGCGAGGAATGCGAAGCCAGCGCGCCCCGCCAAGGCAGGGTCCAGCGGGGACGACCATCATCATCCAGGCTCTCTCTTACGTACCCGACCAGGCGTCTCCGTCCGCATCTGGTGATCGCAGGACCCCCTCCCCGAAGCGGCAGTGTCGGCGATGTCTGTCATTCGCACAAAGGCGAGGCAAGGCAAGTCTGTCCGCAGCGCTCTCTGCTTCCCCCCTCCGATCGATGCGCAAACAAGGCACACAAAAAACGACCGTTCTAGGCTCCGCCGATTGCTACCCGCCACCTCCTGGGCGTGCCCCCGGCATCAGCCCTGGCACCAAGCCACCAACGTCGTCATCCAAAGGCAACCTCCTTTCCTTGCATGTCTTTGGGGCGAGGGGGGCAAAGCTCACGGACCTGTCCGACCGACCGCCCTATCGTATCATGATGGACGGGGATTCTGCGTCAAGGCTGTCTCCGGGCGCATCGTCAGGGACCGAGTGGTGGGCGTGCGCGCCGCAGCGAGGCGTGCGCTTTATCAGGAAGAGGCGGAATCACGACCAGAAGGCCGCGGCGTGCCAGTTGGTGGTTACGGGTTACGAGAAAGAAACCCGGAGCGATGGGGCGCGCGTTTCGCCCCATACGCATCCACGACTGCAAGTAGGCATAGGCACTTTGCTATTGCGCGTGTGTAGCGAGTGGTTGACGCCACGTCGATGCTACGTACCAGCACCCTGTCTCTCAGCTTACGGCTAGGCGGTCCGCGAGGCGGTGCCGACAGCGGTCCAGTCGTGTTTGCTAGCGAAACCTTCTGTGATTCTTCGTCGTGTTCTCCTGCGGTTTCGGTCGGGGAAAGAAGGTCGCATACATTTCCGGAATGGGCGCCGGCTCCGACGTCAAAGCCCTGCTCCCGGGCTCCTTACCCCGTGGGTACTCCAATTTTAAGGCGCCCCACACACGTCAAAGGGACGACTGTGAGCTGGAAGCTTGGACGCGCGCGCCGCAACACCTTGTTGGACCCCACGCCCACACACACACTCACACAGTGACCAGACATCGGAAATCAGAAGCACACACTGACACACCTCCTTGGCCACGTCGTGCTCTCTCCGAGCTTCCTCCTTTCCTTCCCCTCTCCCCGCGATCCCCATTCACCCGCTAGGGTAAGAAGCTACGCCAGCGCCTCCCCCGCCGAGTGACGCCTCAGCCTAGCTTCCCTATCACCAACGGGCAGCGCGTTCATCGGATCAACGCCAGGTTTTCAGGCTGCCCTGGACGGGCATCATTACTCGCAGGGCACCAGAAAAGAGCTGAACGCAGTGCCCTACCCCGACCTGCGTTGCCCGGTTTTCTTTCGTGGCGCACGCCCGCCGCCGCGCGCGCGTCGCACAGTGCCCGCCCACCGGAAGAACTCTTTCCATGATTGCGAGGCGGACTTGAGGCTGAAGAGATGGCCGTGCCCCCTTGCCTTCCGCATCGGGCTGATGCGTCTCAGGGAGAAGACGGGAGTGATATGATGGAGTCGTGAGTCGTCGTGGACGGGGCCGAGGCGCTATGGACTTCCCCTTTAAGCGACCGCGGGGCAGATGAGGATGGGGGAATGATGATGTTGGACATGGTGGGAACTTGGGTATTGATTGGCCAGGGTTGCTTTCTTTACTGTGATGTATCTCGCCATGGTTGCTTTTATTTGGGCAAGTCTGTCCTCGTGAGAGAACGACTCTGGTGTTGGGTGATACGGATTCGCTATATCCGATGATGACGGGGGCCGACCACGAAGTCCACTCTTACTCCGGAATTTCTCCAGGACGCACGCCCACAAAACTACACGTCTCTGTGGGGTGCGGTCTTGTTGGAGCTCCACATCATCGGGTTTTGCGAGATGAGATGAAGGGTTTGGCATGTCTCATTCGCGCACATTCGACGGAGAGAACCGGCTTGCATCCGTCCGGTCGCCAGACGCTCTGGTGACATTTTGCTTGGGGTCTCCACGGGGTGAATGCAACGCCCCGCGGTGGGCAGGGCGGAATGCGGAATGTCACTGGCGGAGAGGTACGTACCGTTTCTCGTGGCGGATGGTTCGGCCGGGTTGGGCGGCACGGCAGCTCAACATCGTGGTTGGCTGGTTGGTGGAAAAGGGAGCCTCACTTCTCTGACGACCAACAACTCGCGGCGGTTGACGACGCAGGCCCACACCCACTCTTGCCATCGCCCTGTGGAGCTCATTTGCCCGCTGGAGGCTGTGATGAGCTGGTGCGGATCCGACAACGATATTTGCTGTCATCGCGCGCGGCTTTGGCCCGTCCAGTCCCGTTCCTGAGAATCCTGTCGCCTGCTGGGAGTTACTTCACCGCGGCTGTTTGTGACCGATTGACTGGCTGTCACCCGCGCCGACAAAGGCCCTTCTTCATCAGCTGCATCCCTCAACGGATGCCCGCGATCCCTCCGTCTGACCGTCCGTGGCGTACCTCGGCGTGGGTGATCTTGTTGTTATCTCGCAGCAAAGCGCCTCCTCCCCACCAGGCGTCTCATCACGCGTACGCCAGGGCATTTTCTGCCAACAGAGAAGAAAAAATTCTCCGCCATGGCGCCAGCCAACGTACGGCCCCCCAGCTCTCCAGCTGCCATCTCCATCTCCGCTTGGCGCTATTGAACGCCGCAAGTGGTGATCATGATCCGGAGTAAATACCTAAATCACGCCAAGAGGCGAAAGATGGCGCGCATGATAACTGCCTGTGTCTCCACGAATAGAGCGAGCTGCGGCAGCTCCCGTGCATCCTTGCTGCAAGAAGCGAATTCGAACTGACACGACGCTGCTCCACGCCACGCAGCAACATTTGGCATTTTTTGCTTTGATAGTGGCATGTTGCAGGCCGCAAGCCACAATTTGGCTGGAGAGGGATACGGAAGCGACGATAAGCGGGCGTGGTGCAATTTCATGGGCTGATCCCGCACAGCGCGTCAAATGAGGGATACGAGCAGAGCCGCCTGGCATTGCCAATAGTCCGCGGCTTCGGTCCATAAGAATGGAGATAAAGTAGGTAGGTGCCATTGTGTGCTGCTCCGTGCCGAGCGAGGCGGCTCCACGTATCGCGAAGTCGCAAGCGAAGTATGGATATGCACCCCTAGGCTCTGCTCTGCCCCGTACTCGTACCTGCAACAATGCCGCCTGGCGGTGCCGTTACGGGACCGCAATCTTCTCTTGTCGCGGCCTTTGTCTTGCCTTGCGAGTGCCGGTATCGCGGAGAGGTACGGCTGACGAGAGCACTGACGAAGGCCCCTCCATATCCGATCCATTCGCGGGGCAGACAGACCGCAGCGGTCGCCCCTGTTTCACATGGCCGTCTCGCGAGGGCGCATTATCGCCGGCACTTTTCTGCGCTGGAGACGTCCTGCTTGATCGTCGCATGGAGGGCGCAGATGCAAGCGAAAGACTCGCAGAAGCGAGACGAGGCAAGATAGGAAGAATTGGTCGACTTGAGCCGCCGCGCGGGCGTGGGCGATGAGGGGTGCACGTGGGATGGGCAACGAAATCCCGGGGTGGGCATGAGTTTTGCCGTGCTTCCACTGGCACTTCCCTTCCTCCTCCTCCGCTCTTGCCCGGCGGGCGGAAACTAGACTCGGCAGTCAGGTTCCAGGTGTGGCGCAGGCAGGCGCCGCCGGGCGGAAGGACAGGGCATCGAAAGGGACTCTTGTCCCGCCGGAAGGAGCCATTCAGGCTAAATGCGATTCCGCCCTGCCCGAATCAAGGGTCGCAAAAAGTCTTGTTTTGGTGGAGGAAGGAGGGCAGCGGCGTCCCCGACCTATGGCGCAATTCTGGCGGATCCGAGGGGTTCTGGAGCGGCTGCGCACCGACGGCGGGGGCGCTTTCTTGCTGCTGGCCGCGATAGCAGCACGAGTAGTAGGCGCACCACGCACATACGCAGCGAGGTTAGATTAGCACGACGGCCAGCCCATGATCCTAACTCACACCCCTTCGAAGCCCCAGGCTTTGTCGTCGCTGCTGAGAAGTTACCCCGTATGCCCGTTGCCCCATTTCCCCGTTTCCCCATTACCCCGACGCTATCGTCGCAGGCTCATGCTAGCAGTGAAGTTTCTGAGTTTGGGGTGGTTGTTGGGTTGTGCTTCGTCGGAAAGTCGGGCCCGCGCCGGCCCTCGCCCTTTGCTGCTGTCAGACTGCCATTGTCGACGAGCGCCAACAGAACAAAAGCTCTGGTCTTCCTTGCAGGGCAGAGAGGAAAACGTGGCTCACAATCGTGGCGTCCGCCCAGGCGCGACACGCCATGCGCTGGTTTGTCGTCACCATCTCTTTTGTCCCTGAGTAGCACGACTTTCACATGCTGAAAACTCGCAGCAGAGTCTCTCCCCCACCAGCCCTGCGCTGTGATGCACTTTTCTGATGGCCTTTCACATGCCAGAAACACGGCTGCTCTCGTGGCTTTCTGGAAGCTTTTACCACCTTCCTCGCAGCAAATTTTGCTCCGCGTCTCTTGCAATTTTTCTCGTTGGCGTGGCTGCGAGCTACCCGCGGCCAGCCGTCCAACACCAACCAACAGAGCAGCTGCCAGAAACGGAGCTCCACAGCGGCTACCAACGGCCCCACCGCCTGGTGTATCTTCGCGTCCTCTCCCTCACCGTGTTCGCATTATTGCCGCCAATCCTGCTTGCGCGTCTCAAGGTTCCCCCAGTCGCTCGTCGTGCCCGTCTTCTAGAACGCCGGTAGCGCCCCCGTAGGGCGTCCAGCCCCGGCGCGCCGCGGGAGGGACGGCCAGGTCCTGTTGTTTTATTTGGAGGAGAACATCGACTGGGCACACGTCACGGCCTCGTCAGGCACCTTGTTTCGCTGTCGTTCTCCTGCTTCATGCAGCATGAAACATTCGCAGACGCCAGCCAGTGTCGCCAGCGCGGCTGGTGGGGTGTGGAGAGAGGCGCAGCGCAAACAAAAGGCACTGTGGAGAAAGCAGAAGGGCATCACAATTCCCTCTGCCTCTCGACGAAACGAGTCAAGGCGTGCAGAAATTTTCTTCTGACCCTCTCTGTCTCGTGCTAGAGACGGGGTCGGTCGTTGGATACGGATGGAGGGAATGGCAAGTTCCGGGGTAGGAGGCTATCATGGGAAATCCTTAGCGGACAAGCCGGAAAAGCGGCCCATCTGCGGCCCTGGTCCTCTGCGTGGTGTATCGCGAGAGTAACCTGATGATAGAGCGGCTTGGGTGGTAATCTCTCGCGATTCCCACGATCCCCAGCCTCGATTGTGGATTGGTCGGCCACCGGAAGCCAAGCGAAAGTGGATAGGAAGAAAAAAAGAATAGGTCATTGCGTGCCGTCGTGGCGTCATTGATCGAAGAGATAGGCAACGACGGCTCCATGCCATCCGCCATTCTGCGGTGTGAACACGATACTTTGCGACATTGCGATGACCACGCCGCACTTCTGGCCGTCGAGCTGCGCGTGTGATGGAGGAATGCACTATTCTTGCCTCGCAGCGCGGAAGTGCGGATGCGGCTGCATCGCCTCCGAACGGGTGTGGGAAGCTTGCAGTCGATCGGATTTCGTCAGCTCGGCCCTTCCTCGCGATTGTATCATCGTGCAGCTTGCGGGTGGTTGGGGAACGGCTTGGGGTGCATATGCCAGTGACGTTGACACACGATAAGGGCAGCAGAGCCAGAGTCAAGAGAAAAAAAACCCATTAGGTTCAGCGGAGAATGCTCCGCTTGCAGTGAGGCATGCAGGAAGACAGGGGATGGTGTTTACGCTCTTCTCAAGTCCGCCGCCTTCCTCGTTGTAAGGAGAGCCCAGACGCCGGGTTTCAGTGTGCGTGAAGGTTACCGCGTCGGTTGGTGGTGGGGGGCAGGTTAGGCTGGATACAGCCGTCTACCTCGCCATAAGGTTCCATCTTGGGGTTGGTTGGGGGCGAGTGCTGCGACGAATGGCACTGCTGTGTACGCAGTTGACAACACCTGCGCACTCCCTAGCGCCTCAACAAAGCGCGTGTCGGTCCAGTCATCGCTATGCAGAGCTAGTTACTGCTTCAGCCCCCCTTTGGCCCTGTTTCAGCTTTTCTCTGGTACAACTCAGCAGAGCGGCAGGCAGCAACGAATCCCCTTGCCCGGCAGCACACGAAAAGAGGGGAGCAGAGATGCGCCAGGAATGGCCAACCGCATGATAGCGATGGGCGGTCTGTGGAACGCGTACGGCATTCAGGATGCGTAATGCAAACGCGATGGATTGTTTTTGGACCAGACGCGGAGGGGAGGGAGTGCAGAATGCGGGGACCCCACACTTTTGGCCCTCCCCTCCTGTCGCCCTACTTTCCCTGCCTTCCTTCCCGTCCGCCTAGCTCCCCACGCTACTTCCCCTTTTACCCCATATTATTCCAGACGGCAGGCGCTTCCGTGCCTTGTTTTCTTTTCCTGCGGGATGTGGCTTACATGCCGTGCAGGAGATTGGGGAACAAGTGAACAACACCAGGCGGCGCTGACCGATGAAGCTGCGCCTCGCTACTTTTAGCGGAATGCGATCGAACCGTGCTGAGCTCATCGCCGACCGATTCGTGTGGCTTATCGAGTAAGCACGAGCAGGAGCAGGCTGGAGCCGTCCTGCTGCTTGCGTCCATAGCTAACTGGACTCAGGTAGAGGCATGTGAAGAAGCGCCCCCAGAGATACGGTTCAATGCGGCGACCCGGAGAAGCTTCCTATCTCCAGCCTGCTCGTGAAGATGATGGAAGAGGCGCAATCACTAGGCCATTCGTGCTCCGATGCTCGACGGGTATTGAAAGAACAAGCACTGATGGACGAAAGGGCGACGCACAGGCACTTTCGACAAGACTGACGAAGCCCGGTCTGTGGTGACAGCGAAGCATCCGGAGCTGCCCGATGGTCGCAATAACCTAAAATCCATCGCCATTCTTCCAATCCGCCGTCTCTACCTTGGAACTCGGCTACCTTTCGGTTATGGCGTTACACAAGCAAAGCCGTAAGGATCCGGTGCCGAAAGTACGTACCGGGCACACAGTCAGTGCAGAAGGCTAATCATAGAGAGCTGATGAGTAAACTGCAGATCCGGTCGAGGCCTTTAGGTAGTACGGTCAATCACTGCTGTATCACGGACTTCCTTTTTCCTGGCATGCATGCCTACTGATTGCGGCATGTGGGGAAAGCAAAGGAACGTACCGATGGGAAAAAGAATGGAGGACCTACCCCGTAATCACACCACAATCTCTCGACCACCTCCGCCATACGCTCTTCTAACTCTGAACTCCATGAGTAATATGCCGCCCTTTTATTCCTTTTTGTGCGACTTGACCAGTCAACTCCGCGCGCGGACATTTTCTTCATCCTTCCATCATCTGCTCATCTCGTTCTCAACCACTACCATCTCCCGGCCCTAGCCGCCGCATCAACATCCCTCATTTCCAGGCTTTCCTTTTCTACTTACTGCCTCTTTGTCCCATCATCAGCATCCCTTCACTTGACCGGTCAACCCCAAAAAATTACTCCACCTCCCCACACGCTTCCCATCCTTCCCTTCCCCCCCTCTCTCCCCATCCAATAATCTCGGCGCAGTCGCATGACGCCGTACCACCCCCCCTACGCGCCTCAATCACCCGCCTTATCGTATCCCGCCACCTGCTGCGCGCCCGCACGTAACACAAAACGCATCAACGGCCGCCCCTCCCGCTTCCGCCGCGCTGCCACATCACCCTTGATTTTCCCCGGTCCGCGGAATGAATAGCCTGCTGCAGCCACCATGCAATGCTCCAGCGTATCGTATGCGCGCGTGGTACATACGTGTGTGTACGTTGCAGACGACATGCAGATCTGCCGCGCTCACCGCCTTGTGGGGAAGGGGGAAGGTGTGGCGGGCGTGGGGTAAGCCCCGGGCTCGGGTGATGATGAGGCTGCACTGTGCTTTTTTTGTGATGCGTCGTTTGTTTGCTTTTTCTGCTACATCGCTTCGCGGCTGCTTGAGGTTGGGATGGTGATGTCGTGTTGCGGTGAATCGTCCTTGCATGGTGCTGGGTGCCCGTGGGGGTGTATTTGGTGTGTGATGCCGCATGTTGCGAAGATGAGGCTGGCTTGCTCGCTTGGAGTTTTTGTTGCCCGTACTCCTTTTGTGTTGAAATGCGTGTGTGGCTAGGGGTTGTAGCAGACATTTCGCTGCTTAGACGCATTCCTGTGCGGTAGATGCTGTTTAGTACCGGAATATTTGATATGTTTACCACATGCAAGAACCATTACACCGAGTACCACTGTTTTGATTATTCGTTTTATTTTCTGCAAAATGCTTCGGCGATCGTGCTCTTATTATTGAGAGTCAGTCACAAATCTCTTCCAGCTCGCTGTCCATGTCTGTCAGAATGTTGTGAACTCTACGAAGAGCTGCATTATTACCAAAGTAGGTCAAAGCTGAAGAGAACGGTCTGAAGATATCAAAAATTATCTTTTGCTCATAGCCTCCCCATGCCCTCAAATCTCTTACTTTGGCAACTGGCTGAAATTTATGTTTAGGGATAGATAGATAGATAGAAAAATTCATTTCTTTCCGATATAGCTCCCTTGCGGGTCTATGCGGGGCTGGCTATCTATAGTTATTTTATACAAGGGGGAAAACCTTTTTACCTGGCAAAAACCCCTCCTCTCTTTCTAGGTATACTATCCTATACTAGTTCGATTTTTTCCTTCTTACTAGTAGCGGCTACTATAGCAGCCCTATATTTACCTACTAGATCTATTTCTTTAGTCCTTATCCTTATAGTTATCCGGATTCTAGTATTTCTAGTAGTCCTCCTAGTTTCTCTTTCTATTTATCCTCTTAAAAACATGACCACACCAAAAAATCGACCCCAAGCTACGGCGCCGGGAGAGGGCCCTAGGGACTCTCCTAGGCTTCGCGAGTCCCAAAACAGTACTCAAGACAACTGCAGCCGCGAAGTGGTTAATGTAGAGGACACAGGAAGAGGCGAACAGCCTCCCCCAGTGACTACCTCTACCCAGCCCCAATACACCCCCAAGAAACCGCAGAGCACCTAGTACAGCGTAGAATACGTTAAGAGAGCCTTAAAAACAGCAGATACCCTCCTCTAAGCCCTACAAACATCCGCTAGCCTCCCTTCAGTCCTCTCCAGCCAGGTAAAAAATTTTCTCGACATTGCCAAGACAATCTTCTAGGATCATATTACTATCTGCCAGGAGGCAGCCACCAAGGAGCCAGGCCTTAAGGACATCCTCAAAGAGGTCCAACAGGTCCAAAAGACAGTCAACCGTATCCAGGCTACCTCTACACCCACACCCGACACTCGCAGCTAGGCACAAATTGCAGCCCAAGCAGCCCCGAAGCCCCCTACCCCCCCAGCCACCACTAAACTTACCCTCCACTTCCCAGAGACAGCAAACAGACAAGAAATAGCCAAGCTCTCAAATAAGGTAATTATTAGAAAGATCTAGGCAGGAAAAAGCTGGGCGTGCAAGAAAGTACTTGCTGCCAAGAAGCTCCCCAGTAGAGACGTTAGGATCTTTATACCGGATAAAGCAACCAGAACAGCCCTTCTCCAGGACCAGGAATAGACTACAGGACTAGGAAAAGAAGTCAGGCCTAACCAGCAGCTATACTTAGTGCTAGTACACAACGTCCCTCGAGAAGGAATCGACACCACAGACCCCTAAGCCATCCAAACCATCAAGGAGCAGAACCTATCTCTATACCTAGGACTACGTATTAGCAAGCTGGCCTGGCTAAAGAGGAAGCTCCCAGAGGGGAAAACTCACTCAGCCATCATCCTCAGTACTACAAACCCCGAAACTACTAACTAGATTATTAATAAGGGGCTTGTTATTAACTTTGCTATCTATATAGCGCAGTACTATAATACAGCCTTTATAGTAACCTAGTATTTTAAGTGCTAGGCCTACGGTTATATTAATAACTACTATAAAAAGAAGAAAAAGTATAGATAGTACGGCAAGGCATATAATACTAGGGACTACCCTAAGGAAAGCACGTAGTGCGTAAACTACTCCCAAAGGCACATAGCCTGGAGCAACGCCTGCCTAACACGCAGAGCCTGCCATGCTAAGGCCGCCTAGGCCCGCCTAGTAGCACTAGAAAGGCACCGGGAAGGACCCCTGATAACTAAGATACAGCCCTAAACTAACTAGCTGACGGTCGGACTAAGGAAGAGGATTAGAGAGGAGGAGCCGGTTAAGAGGGGACTAGGCAGGCTAAGAGACTTAAGCCGCCCCCCGTCTCCTAACTAAATAAGGTTTACTAGACTTAATAGCTTACAACACGCCTTAGAGGAGCCCGCGGGAACTCCCTCCTTATAGCCCACACTACTAGTATTATAAACGTGGCTTACTTAGACCCCTTACCTCTCGTTTACCTTCGTTGATTTAAAATCTAGATCTAGACTTACCTACTTACAAATTAGGAAGCTAGTATTTTAGTTCGTTCTTTATATATATAAAGCTCGTCCCTCTGCTTTGTAGTTAGCTCTTTAGTCTAGTAATGAGTATTCCTCGCGTACAACTTGGTACGCCTTGAATTGGACCTTGCTCGCCTCCTTTGTTGTTCGTTACTCGTCTCTCACCATTCGCCTCTTAGCATTCGTCCCTCGTCTCTCGCACCTCGTACCCTCGCCCTTTGAACTACACCCTTATACTTCGGCATTGCTTTACCCCTACTGCCTTTACCGGCTTCGTTACCTCGTCTCTCCGCCCCCTAAGGTCCGTTCATTATATTTTGCTAGACTCCTCTCTAGTAGGCCTAAAGCTCTCGCCGAAGCCCTAGACTGTAATCCCCAAAATGGTTGATGGAACTATACCTCCTAATCCTTGGGATACGCTCTTCTAAGTCCTTGATCAAGTCCCTGCTCCTGTCAACGCTCGTCCTACCTTCCCTGAAGATATCCTGGTTTCTCTACGCGTTACCCTTAGCCAGGCATACGCTAGAGGAAGACAATCTTGCCTAAGATCCGATATCGATTCACCAGTTATCCCTGAGAATGCTACGAACGCCCAAGTTGCTTGCATCTTTCACTACTACGGTTTTGGCCAAGATGAAGCCTTCGCCCGACTCTAACTACTAGCCCCGAACCTCCCTGCCAATATACTAGCTACTACGTCCACGGTATCTTCGTTAGAAACCCCTGCCCCTCGTCCTCGTATCCCTAAGGTATCGGATCCAGAACCCTTTAAGGGTGAACGTACTCGATTTAGGAACTTCGCTACGCAACTCCAGCTTAAATTCGCCTCGGACCTATCTGCCTTTGCAACGGATACTGCTAGGATTACTTACGCTGGTTCATATCTTCGCGATGCTGCGTATACCTGGTTTGCCCCCTACGTCTCTGCTTCTACTAGTTAGGTCAACTTCGACAACTATGAGTCCTTCTACCAAGCTCTTAAGGCCGCATTTAATGATCCTAACTCCTACGCAACGGCTGAACGATCCCTCCTCGCACTTAAGCAAGACAAGTCCTGCTCGACTTACTACTCACGGTTTCTCTCGCTTATTACGACTCTTGGTTGGAAGGAAATGTGATGGCTCGCATCCGGTGTGCTCGCGGGAATGCAGTAGCATTGCTATCTACAAGAAGACTAAGCTAAGGAACTAAAGAACTGAGCAACCTTTCGTAGTTTTATATCCCTTGACAAGTAGGCAGCAGCAGGTGGCAGCAGGCAGCAGCGCCGAATTATCGCCGCAGGATGCCCAAGGCACATCACGGTTCTAAACCGTCACAGGAAAACGCAGTGAAGATTCACTACTTCCGCCTTGGCCTTAAGGAGAACCTCAAGGATCTTCTTATTGGACGTTCTATGCCACTAGAATTCGAAAAGTTCGCTAAGGCTTGCATTACACTGGATAACCAACTCTATGCTCGAACCGTTGAGAAAAAGACACCCTTAGCTCGTACTTCCACCTCGATCCCTTCTTCTCTCACACCAGCTACTCCTCCCGCGCTAACCTCGATTCCCCAAAGTGAACCTATAGAACTAGATGCCTCTGCTCGAAAAGCGTACCGAAGAGCCAATAATCTCTGCGCTTACTATGGTAATCCGAACTACTAGGTACGTGAGTGCCCTAAGGCAAAGGGTCCAAAGGGTTTAAAGGGTCCAAACCTTAATTCGACTATAACTGTACCCTCTCCGCCCACCTCGCTACTAGTAGCAAGTCCACTCGTCTCCTCTAAAACCTCGACTCTCACAACCCCTCCTACGGCTTCAGTCCTCTACGTATTAAAAAACGTAGATAGCTAGGTAGTACCCGGCACCTGCCTAGCCCCCCGCCACTTCCTACTTCAAATCAATTCTCTATTCTTACTTCCCTCGCGTCTTTAAATCTTAGAACACTCTCGTTTTTACCTTTAAAACCCCGTACCCTACAGCCCCGTGCTATAGATCTTAGAAAACGTCCGCTTCTTATCCTTAAATCAGTAGTTAATAATAAAATCGAAACCTCGGCTATATTAGACTCTGGTGCCTCGTCTCTTTTCGTAGATAATGCCTTTATTGCATCTTATTCGATCCCTACACGCCAAAAACCCCAAGCTAAATCCCTCGAACTCGCGGATGGATCTATCGCCGGACGGATTACCCACGAGGCCGACCTTCAACTTAATATCGATTAACATTAAGAACTAGTTACCTTCCAAGTAACTAAGCTAGGTCAATACCCTATTATTCTTGGAAAACCTTGGCTAGAAAGACACGATCTACATGTCCTCTGGTTAAAGAATACGATTACCTTCGCCTCCCCTTTTTATCAAGCAAATTGTTTACCTACCCGCCAACCCACGACTACGCTTTCCCCTTCGCCTTCGAACCTACCTTCGATCTCTTATGCTAAAGTATCCTATGCCGCCCTTACTCGCTACGTCCAACGAGATAAGACTAGGATATACGCCGTATCAATTAAGGAAATCCAAGAACACCTTAATAACCTTAAAAAAACGGAGCAATAAACCCCAGAATAAGAACTCGAAACCCTCCGCTCACGAATTCCCGCTCGATTCTACTATCTACTTCCCTTCTTTACGAAGAAAGAGGCCGATAAGCTTCCCCTACATCGATATATTAATCATAAGATTTCATTAGAAGAAGGCAAGAAACCCCTATTCGGTCCTCTCTACTCAATGTCCGATTTAGAGCTTAAGGCTCTACGTAAATATCTTAATAAGAACCTTAAGAAAGGTTTCATTTAGCCCTTATCCTTATCCTCTGTGTCCCCTATTCTCTTTATTAAGAAACTAGGTAGCGGCCTTCGTTTTTGTGTGGATTATCGCGAACTAAATAGTATTACGAAAAAGAACCGTTATCTACTCCCCTTAATCAACGAGACTCTCCGTCAACTTTAAGGCTCTCGTATTTTTACTTAACTCGACCTTCGCGATGCTTATAACCTTATCCGGATTAAGGAAGGCTCCGAATATCTAACCGCCTTTAGGACTCGCTATAGCCTATACGAATACCTTATTATGCCCTTTAGCCTTACGAATACGCCTGCTACCTACTAATAATTCGTTAACGATACGCTACGTAAATATCTCGACCGCTAGTACGTCGTCTATCTAGATAATATCCTTATCTACTCGGAAACTAAGGAAGAGTACTACGAACACGTCCGATTAGTTCTCGAAAAACTCTATAAAGCAGGCCTACACGTTAAAGGCGAAAAATGCGACTTCTATACGACTTCGACTACGTTTCTTAGCTTCGTTATTTCTCTAGACGGTATCTCTATAGACCCGGCCAAGGTAGCCGCCGTAAGAGACTAGGAGACTCCTCGCTTAGTTAAAGATCTTCAATTATTCCTTGGCTTTACAAACTTTTATCGACGATTTATTAAAGGATACTCTCGAAAAGCTAGAGCTCTCTTTAAGCTCCTAGCTAAGAACATCCGTTTTACCTAGGGAAAAGAGTAGGATAAGGTATTTACTTATCTTAAGGAAGCCTTCTACTCTTACCTAATCCTCCGATACTTCGACCCCTAACTCGAAACTATCCTTAAAACCGACTTATCTAACTTTATTATCTCCGCAATTTTGTCCTAATAGGTAACCTACGATAATAGCAGAAGAATCCTACATCCTATCGCCTACTACTCTCGGAAAATAACCTCCGTAGAGTAGAACTACGGTATTAGGGATAAGGAACTCTTAGCTATTATAGAAGCTCTAAAAGAATACCGTCCCCTCGTTATTAACCTCTCCTCGCCACTCCTAGTTCTTATAGACTACTCGAATTTAACTAGCTTTGCCTCTAAGTAAATCCTAAACCGTCGGTAAGCACGCTAGGCAATCGAACTCTTAGAACTCGACTTTAAGATCGTCTACCGCCTAGGAACTAAGAATTAACGCGCGGATGCGTTAATAAGACGGTTAGGAGACCTCCCTGCTCGAGAGGGGCGCCTACTCCCTACTACGATTCTGTTAATTATTAATAAACAACGATGATCTATTAATAATTAGCATGAGGAGGAAGGGCGTAGGTGGCCTACCCTCCTTATATACGTAAGTAAGTAACTAAGCTATCTGGTGTTGCAAAAGCAATATGCAAAACACGTGATTTCCTACACACCCCCTTCGCGTAATGTCCGATCGGGTAGTACGCGATAATCTGCTTAGTGTTAACCTTTAACAGTATAAAAGGAACGTAATTACCGAAATATATAAATAAAATAGTAATAGTCTAGTTTAAGCGATGTATACGCTTATAATTACTATTATAGTAATAAGAGGCCTAAGCCTTACATAAAGTGGGCGTGCTTTTACTTTAATAACGGCTTTATAAGTCCGTCTATAATTATTTAAGCTATTAGTATCTATTTAAAGTAAACGTTACCTACTTAAGTCTCTTGCCTAAGCCAGTAGTAATAGATATTAACGTAACGAAGCTTCGTAATAAGCTTTCCGACGTTCTCTTCCATAAGGCGGAGCGTCTATATATTATTATACTCGATCTAAACGAGGTAACCTGGCTTAAATTAGATGCCTCTAAAGAAGCGTTTCTACTAGTATACTTACTTAGCAGTCTCTAATAGAGCGAGGAGCTCTACTTCCGTTGTTAAGGTCGTTACTATTAGTTGCTTGAAGGCTTTCTAGTCTACGGGTCCGTCGAATAGCATTATAAGTAATTCTTAGTAACTACGGCGTATAGCCGTGTTATTTGCGAAGGATATATTACTACTAGGCACGAAGATGCGTTAATTATTTACTACGTTGCCGTTATATATAATTATAAGGTTCTTCGTATTTACGAAATATTCTAGGAGGCGCTGTGCAAGATAGAGGTGTCGCTTAGAAGAGTTCGTTAAATACGTAGAGAGGGCTAAGCAGGCGTGGCCTATATTAGGTCTCGTACTAATAGCAGCGAACTAGGTAGATCCTATCTTGCTCTAGAACGTGTAGATATCTTAAGGTATTATATAAGCCTCGTTATTTAGGGTAGATAGGTCCTCTATCGGAAGAGGCGTAGCAACCGATAATTCTTTAACGTTATATTTAGCCCTAAGACTAGTAAGGTATAACTCCTGTAATAGCTATAGTAGTTACTTACTTCGATTACGGACGATTCGTAAAGCTAAGAACTACTAAACTTCTCCTATCTTACGTATCTCGTAGCGCTAAAAGAGGTCTTATTCGAATACGTGCGCGAATAGCTTATCCTTCTTAGGAAAGGCTATAATAATATCGTCTATAAAGAAGAACACGAAGAGGTGTTCGTTCGCATAGAGATATGGCGCATCTAGTACCGGCTCTAGTCCTAGGTCTTTAAGCGTGGCTTAAAAGTGCTTTTGCTATAACGCTGGCGACTCTTTAAGCCTATAGAGAGCTTTCTTAAGTAACAAGATCTTCCTATAAGGAAGTATTATACCTTCTAGTACTCGGCAGAAGGTTAGTTAATCGAGAGGGATATAAGGAAAGGCATTAACAACGTCGTATTGCTATATCTCGAGGTTAAATGCGCAGATAATCGCTATAAGCGTGCGAAAGACACGGAAGGTAAGGGTAGCCGCATATATGTCTTAGTAGGAGACTTGGAGGTCACCTCGTACGCATACTCGTGCCTTGATCTTAGTAAGATATCCCTTCTTATCGAATTTATATTTAAAGACCTATGTAAGAGGAATAACCTCTTTGTTGGCCTTGCGTGCTTAATCCTCGTCTACAACGATCCACACCCCCTTACTATTACCTTCCTATAGCTTACGGTAGAGTACTTAAAAGAGATAAGGCTTAAGTTGGTGTTTAAGGATATCCTTATAGTAACGAGGCTCGGGCGGAAGGTCGTCTCGATAAATGCGTGGTAGAGGAGGAAGCTCCTCTAACTAATATGAGGGTAGAGGATCCTCGTATACAGTGGGTTAAGATGTTTGCTCGTAATTACCCGTAGGAGCGTGTTTAAGCAGTGTATATATACTCGCGGCGAGAAAGGTCTGCTCACAGTGAGCGCTGCTAATAACCTTTGCGGTATACGTAGCTCTTCTTCGATTCCTTAGACCCTCGATAATAAGGTTCGGGTTAGGGTCCGCGTTGATGTAAGCTATAAGGGGTGCACGATTGCCGCGTGCTGCTCCTAGGTTAGGCTTAGTATCGTATTAAACAGGGAGGAGACGGCTAAGGCGTCTCTCTTACTGTTGTTCGTCTTCCTCACCCCCTAAGGTAGGCGAGTCTCTAAGAGCAGATAATGACGGAAACTCGTTATCGCTTAGTAGTTGTGTTACGCTATCGTTTCTGGTAGACGGTAATGGTGTATATAGTTAAGCTTGTTGCTCATCTGGCTTGTTAGGCAGTATGCCTTATTGCTGTTGTCCATCTAATAACGAAGTAGGTTATTCTTCTATATTAGTCGCTTGCTTATAAGTAACCTCCTTATCTTTACTAGATAACGAATCTAACGTAATAAGGTCCTTAGAGCCCAGACGGATGCGCGGAATAACCTCCTAAGGCTCCTCTTCTATATCCTCGATTTCTTAATACTACTCTTGCTTATCTAGTAAGTATTTTAATAACTCGTTAAAACTAACGTCTCTTGAGCGGATAATACGGTCCCCTAGTGGATACTATATCCGGTAGATGTTGGTAGAGTTATACCTAACAAGATAGCTAACGAGGGCTCGTTCTTAGAGCTTGTTACTACGCGGGATAGTTTTGTTAAGGGCGTAGGCCTTGCATCCGTAGACTCTTATATAAGCTACGTTTGGTTTAATGCTATAAGCAAGCTCGAAGGGCGTCTTCCACTTAAGGACTTTGCTTGGCGTCCGATTGTGTATATACGTTGCTACTAGGACTGTCTCTGGCCATAGGCGTTTAGGGAGGTTTGCCCCGATACGCATTGCTCGTGCTTTGATAATAATAGACTAACTAGTTCTCTCGGTATGCCCGTTCTAAGCAGGTGTATAGGGTGCTAAGACCTCTATTGTAATTCCTCTTCGCTTGAGTTTAGCCTTAAACGCGGTGTTAAGTAATCTTTCGCCATTAGTTCGAAAGAACGCAGTAAGAGCGTCAAAGCGACGTTCGATCATACTTAGAATATTAAGAACAAGCGTGTTGCAGTCTGATTTGAGCATATTGGTGCGGGTGAAGACGTAGTTGCTCTTTATACACTCGATATAAGTAATCCACTCGTGTTAGTTGTACGCAGGAGTTATCTAAATAAGGTCAAATAATACACGGAAGAATGGCTTATTGCGAGCTTCCTCTGGTAATAAGTCCCGTGTAATAAGCTAATAAGCTTTTGCTCGTGAGTAGGTGTCACAGTAAACAGGCACGACGTTGTTCGTAAACTCTACGCCGGTAATAGCTCTAAGCAACGCCTTAATAGCGTGGTAGTTAGTATAAGCAAAGACTCCATGCCACTATTTAGCTAGGAGACTACGGGTAGTCGCAGCACTCGTAATAGCTAGTACGGACTCTGCTTGGTGTAGTTTAAGAAAGAACTATTCTTTAGACGGAGTAAGGACGTATACTATAGTGTCGTCCTTGTAGAGTCGAAGACTCTTAGTGTCCATATAAACGTCTTTCTCATTGCACTTAGAAATAGAGACTAAGTTGCCCATAAATACTAGAACGTAGGCTACATCACGAAGGGTGATAACCTTACTCTTCTTTCCGTTGCGGGCATTAACTATAATATTCCCAAAGCTCTTAATAGGCACACGCGTGTTACCGCAGATTACGAAGTTATCTAGACCTGCGTTGCGTGTCTTGTTAAACCTTTTGCGCATATACCTATTGCACACGTAATAAGTGGTGCCAGTATCTACGATCCATAAGAGCTCTAACGTGGTTGGACGCGAGTCTCGTTGCGTGGCAAATGACTGCGCAATAATAGCTGGGAAGGACTTAATAGAGCCTTGCTCGTCATTACTGTTATTATTATTTACAAGCGTGTTAGGCTTAGGCTCCTTGGCTTTACCCTTATTATCTTATATATAAGGTGTACCGCGCTTAAGTGCATTCTCAACTTACGTCTTAATCTTGTCATTCTTTATAAGCTTAAGGATCTTATCCTAGACCTTCTTATTTAGTTTAAAGTCGGCAGGACGGTTAGGTGCGTCTTGGTTAAGGTAAAAGCACTAATAGTACTAGTGATAGTCACTACAGAGACACTTAAGAGCCTTCTTAGGTTGCTTATCACCTCGCAGAGTAGCTGCGAAAGTTGTACGAGTCTTGTTTATTATAAGTGCTTGCTTCTGGCGTGCATGCTCACGATAGTCGATAATAACATCTAAAACGTTAAGCGTCTTAGTTCCTAGTCGTAGCTCACGAAGGATAGGGCTAGCGTATTCTAAGTCGTATTGCATAATAGGCTTAAGGAATGCGTTTACTCCTCGGGAGCCTTCGACATCAGAGAGGCCAAGAGAACGTACTTTAAACACACACTCTTCCTATTGTGTAAGCCACTTTTCAGTGTTCTAGGCGGTTGGAGGCTTCTTAAGCTCGCGGAGCTTATTAAGAACGAACTCCTGTTGTATAGAGGTAGAAGGTTAAAGTTGTGCTTGTAAGGCGCGCAACTGTGCGTAAGGATGTAAATCCTCGACCTTACGCAGGAGTGGCAGTAGTAGCTAAGATACTAAGTCTTTAATAAGTGATAAGAGGTTATTAAGCTCTCGCATCTGCCTGTCGTACTCCTTTTTATCCTCCTTATAGTCCTCGCGCTTCCACTTGTGCTCCTTACGATCCGCGTCGGTAATATTACCTGTTAGTAGAGGAGGCTTAGTGGGCGCGATTGGTTGTTACGGACGTAAGTCCTTGGTTAGATCGATGTAGTCGTATAAGCGAGCCTTCTTTGCACGCGATTAGACGATAAAGAACTATTTATCCTAGTCTTACGAAGACTTAAGGACGATAATTGGCTTCGAAGACGATATAGTAGGTAACGAATAGGTGCTATTCGTTAGTTAACGTCGTACAGCTAACCAAAAGGGTTAAAGCTAGCTAGAAACGTGTATTAGATACTTAAGATGCTCGATGTTAAGGCAAATAGCTGTATCGTAATAACTATTAATAAAATAACACGTAGAGGGAAGCCGTCGCACGGTCGCAGTATATTATAGTAGGGTGTAACAATATAGTATTCTTCTAGATGCCGCAGAGAGAACGTTATAAGCGTATAAGACGCTTATATAGAGATTAAACGATGGATAACGAGTTTTAGAAGTAATTCCGGGCTTATAACTATTAATTGTTAATAAATAACGATAATCTATTAATGATTAGCATGAGGAGGAAGGGCGTAGGTGGCCTACCCTCCTTATATACGTAAGTAAGTAACTAAGCTATCTAGTGTTGCAAAAGCAATATACAAAACACGTGATTTCCTACAGATTCTTACCCCTAGAAAATTCGAAATTTCGACCCTTATTTCTACTCGACATTTAATCGCTAGGCTAGAACCGTCTCTAGCTAGTAAAATTCGCTTAGTACTCGATAAGGATACTCTTAGATAAGAGATCCTTACCGCACTCGATACCTACGTACTTCGACATCCTAAGGTAGATTTAGGCGTATATTCTAAGAATAACGATAGTCTCTTACTAGTTAATAGACTTATCTATATTCCTAAAGATCTAAGCCTCCGCTAAAGGATTATTAGCTCTCGATACTCGTATCCGGCTACTAGATACTTAGGCTAAGCAGTAATATTTAAACTCGTTACTCGTAATTTCTAGTGGCTAGGTCTACGCCAGATAGTAGCTCGTTTTATACGAAACTATAAGACCTGCTAAAGAATAAACCCGCTCGATATACCTCCTATAGATATTTAAAACCCCTTAAAGTACTATAACGCCGCTAGTAATCTATTTCTCTCGATTTAATTACGGGACTTCTAACGTCTAACTTGTTCGATACTATACTAGTAGTCGTAGATCGACTAACTAAAATAGCTTACTTTATTCCTTACTAAATAACCCTTAATTCGATAGAGCTTACTAAGCTTTATCGAGACTACGTTTTTCGACTATATAGCTTACCCGACGACTTCGTATCTAACCGCGGCTCGATTTTTACCTCTAAATTTACTAGAGCTCTTAGTAGATCTCTATCTATTAAGACTAACTTTAGTACGGCTTTCTATCTATAAACCGACGGCTAGATAGAGCGTATTAACGCTATTCTCGAATAATACCTTCGTACCTACGTTTCGTATTAATAAGACGATTAGAACGACTTTCTCTCCCTTACTAAATTCGCTTATAATAATATAATCTCGACTACGACTAAGGTTATACCTTTCTTCGTAAACTACGGCTTCTACCCTTATTATAAGATTCTATAGAAAGACTCGATCTTAGCCCTCCTCGAACCTCTACGTCTCTTCTAAGAGAACCTTAAAAACCTCGAAAACTATCTTCGCTAAGAAATTCGATTCGTATAAGACGCCTACGCAGAATAGGCTAATAAAGACCGTATTTCGCTACCCGTCTTTAAGCCTAGTAACCTTATTTAGCTTCTAAGAAGGTATATCTCGATAATAAGGCCTTCGGATAAACTTAACTTTAAATATCTTAGCCCCTTTTCTATTCTAGAAAAGATCTTAACCTATATCTATCGCCTAGAACTACTAAGGACGATAAAAGTCTACCCTATATTCCACGTCTCTTTACTCGAACCCGCGGCCTCTAATTCCTTGCCTAATTAAGTCTAACCTCCGCTCCCGCCCGTTATTATTAACGGCGAAGAAGAGTACCGGGTAGAAGAGATTCTAGACGTTAAAGTAACCCGGAGATAACTAAAATACCTCGTAAAATAGACTAGTTACTCGATACTAACCTAGGAACCTTACGACCTTATTAAAATATAATAAACGGACCTTAGAGGGCGGAGAGACGAGGTAACGAAGCCGGTAAAGGCAGTAGGGGTAAAGCAATGCCGAAGTATAAGGGTGTAGTTTAAAGGGCGAGGGTACGAGGTGCGAAAGACGAGGGACGAGGGACGAGGGACGAGGGAGGTAAGTAAGGTCTAATTTAAGGCGTACCAAGTTATACGCGAGGAATACTTATTACTAGACTAAAGAACTAACTACAAAGCAGAGAGGCGAGCTTTATATATATAAAGAACGAGCTAAAATACTAGCTTTATAATTTGTAAGCAGGTAAGTCTAGATCTAGATTTTAAATTAATCGAAGGTAAACGAGAGGTAAGGAGTCTAAGTAAGCCACGTTTATAATAGTAGGCTCTCCTCCCTAGAGGTAAGTTCCTACGAGCCTTTAGCCTAAGAATCGAGGTTTCGAAGGGTAACGTTTATAAAACGTATTAAGAGCTTTAAGGTCTTTAATAAGGTCGTAAGGTTCCTAGGTTAGTATCGAGTAACCAGTCTATTTTACGAGGTATTTTGGTTGTCTCCGGGTTGCTTTAATATCTAGAATCTCTTCTACCCGGTACTCTTCTTCGCCGTTAACGATAACGGGCGGGAGCGGAGGTTAGACTTAATTAGGCAAGGGGTTAGAGGCCGCGGGTTCGAGTAAAGAGACGTAGAATATAGGGTGGACTTTTATCGTCCTTAGTAGTTCTAGGCGATAGGCATAGATTAAGATCTTTTCTAGGATGGGAAAGAGGCTAAGGCGTTTAAAGTTAAGTTTATCCGAAGGCCTTATTATCGAGATATATCTTCTTAGGAGCCAAATAAGGTTACTAGGCTTAAAGACGGGTGGCGAAATACGGTCTTTATTAGCCTATTCTACGTAGGCGTCTTATACGAATCGAATTTCTTAGCGAAGGTAGTTTTCGAGGTTTTCGAGGTTCTCTTAGAAGAGGCGTAGGAGTTCGAGGGGGGCTAGGATCGAGTCTTTTTATAGAATCTTATAACGAGGGTAGAAGCCGTAGTTTACGAAGAAAGGGGTAACCTTAGTCGTAGTCGAGATCGTATTATTATAAGCGAATTTAGCAAGAGAGAGAAAGTCGTTCTAATCGTCTTATTAATACGAAACGTAGGCACGAAGGTATTATTCGAGAATAGCGTTAACACGCTCTATCTAGCCGTCGGTTTATAGGTGGAAAGCCGTACTAAAGTTAGTCTTAATAGATAGGGATCTACTAAGAGCTCTAGTAAATTTAGAGGTAAAAATCGAGCCGCGGTTAGATACGAAGTCGTCGGGTAAGTTATATAGTCGAAAAACGTAGTCTCGATAAAGCTTAGCAAGCTCTATCGAATCGAGGGTTGTTTAGCAAGAAATAAAGTAAGCTATTTTAGTTAGTCGATCTACGACTACTAGTATAGTATCGAATAAGTTAGACGTTAGAAGTCCCGTAATTAAATCGAGAGAAATAGATTGCTAGCGGCGTTGTGGTACTTTAAGGGGTTTTAAATATCTAAAGGGGGCATGTCGAGCGGGTTTAATTCTTTAGCAGGTCTTATAGTTCCGTATAAAACGAGCTACTGTCTGTCGTAGGCCTGGCCACTAGAAATCACGAGTAACGAGTTGTAACGAGCGGGCCTCTACCTCTAAGGATCCAAACACTAAAGAGGGTGGAAACCTGTCGAAGGGTTTTCCTTGAGTGGGTACAAGAAGAGGTACGCGAGGAACGAGTAGACGACTGAAGACTGAGCACTGCGTGCGAAGGCCTTGTTACCAATAGAGTCCAAATTCTATTGTGAAGTTGACCACGAAGGTCAAAGCTATCTAAGGAGTGTGGTTTATATACACGTAGGAGAGTGTCTACAATCTAATATTGATCTATTTGATCCGTGTTTAGGGGGTACGGATCATAGAGATCAATGGTGGTTTGATCTGTTTGATCTGTGGTTGCCCAGACCGGAGCAGACAGATCAATGCTTGACGTCACGTGACGCACGTGACCCTTCTGAATTCTTCTTGCGGCGCGGGTCTGCGCCCCGCTCTGCTGCCTTACCCTTCCTATCCCGATACTGTGGAGGCTGCGCCGTAACACTATTCCCCCCCTTAAGGATCTTCGGCCCGAAGATTCCTTTAAGCGATAGGTATAAAGTTCCTTGTTACCCGTGTCCTGTTGCTGTGCCTTGTTGTCCTCTAACGATGGCCAAGTCTACTGCCACTTCCACCGCGCGTCGCCATCACCTCGCGGATTCCGTTTCGCATAAACGCCGAGAGATGCCTTCTCCTTGTGGCGCGTGCCGTTCGTCGAACTCGAAGTGTTTCGTGAGTCTAGATTCTGGGAAGTGCAGTCGCTGCCTCCAGAAGAATCGTAAGTGCGACCTCGTCGTGTCGCGTGGCGAATGTGAGTATCTATTGGGTTCGTTGCTTCCCTTATTAACGTTCCTAGGGGGTAAGGTCCATGCCGAGATGGAACGTTTGGAGAAACAGCTGGAGGAGGCGGAGGATGCTGAGGTGGCAGCTCGTGCACGGGCGCGGCGCTTGCGGAAACAGCTAAGCCTGATGAACGAGAAGCGGAAGAAGATGTTTGATCGCGAGTTGGCATCTATTGAGGAGCTGGAGAAGCTTGAGAAGGAGGATCGCGATAAACGACGTGCAGCTGGCGAGGATGTGCCGACTCCTGAGCGTTCTCCTGAGCCTGAGTCGAGCTCTGGGGGTCCTCCGGCCAATTCCGTGGCTGGGATTGCGTTTCCGTCCGGGGCTGAGTTGACGATAGATCCGTTCTTCTGGGTCGACCCCGTTTCCGCGGGAGACCAGGGTTCTGGCGATGGAATTCTGTAACGAGATCCGGATGTATGTCGTTTCTTGGTACCCATTGGTTATCCTCATTCCCGTATCCTTCCTATTTAACGAGATATTTGAGCTGATGTCCGAATCTTTTGCAGTCTAAGATCTTCTCGACTGGGTATTCGTTTTCTTCGGCATCTGGGTTTTCTGGGATCATCTCTTCTAGAGTTTCTAGAATTGTGGCGTTTTCTGGTGCTGGCTCGAGCAATGCCACGTGAAAGATAGAATTTATTCGTGTCGTTGTTGGCAATTTGAGTCGATACGTAACGTTTCCAAGTTTTTCTGAAATTTCGAATGGACCGGTTTTCTTAAAATCCAATTTGTCGCTTGGTCGCTTCGATTTGATGTTTTTTGTGAGGAGGTATACTTTATCCCCCCTCTTTAGGTTCGGTGCCGCCTAGTGCCGTCTATTGTAGTACTTGGACATCATGATTCGTACGTGCTCGAGGTCGAGACTAATGGCTTTGTGTAGTTCTTTTAGCTGCTCGGCTTTAAGAACACCTTGCTGGGCCAATTTTCGACTTGGGATGGCTTCTCTATACGCGTCTAGTTCGAATCCATAGTTGGCAAAGAACGGGGATACGTTAGTTGACTCTTGTTTGGCGCTGTTGTAGGCGAACTGTGCCATAGGTAGCCATGTGGCCCAATCGTCCTGTGGGTAGTTGACGAAACAGCGGAGGTACTGTTCGAGAGTCCGGTTTATCCGTTCTATCTGACCGTCCGTTTGCGGGTGTGCGGTTATAGAGAGTTTGTTCTTAGCCCCAAGTTGACGCATAAGCGTTTGCCAAAATTCAGAACGCATTAGCTTGTCCCTGTCCGAAACCAGTTCTTCCGGCATTCCGTGATCCGCAAAGATGTATCGGAGGAACGTATGGGCTAACTATTCTGCATTCGATGCCTCGAGGTAGGGCAAGAAGTAAGCGTACTTCGTGAGTCTGTCGACAAAGACTAGGATCGAGTCGTGCTTAACTCCGGTGAGCGAGTCTCTCGACTGTGGCAGCTTCGTAATAAAGTCTAGCGTGACTGATTGCCATGGTCGTTCTAGAACTTCTAGGGGTTATAGTTGTCCGTACGGAGCGTGTGTCGCAGCTTTGCTTCTAATACAAAGGTCACATTGCGAGACTATACGCTGGACTATCTTCCGTAACCCTGGAAAGTAGAAGTTTCGTGTGATCCTTTCGGTTGTCCTGTCGATGCCCTGATGTCCATGCGCGGGTGCTTCGTGCATATCCTTGACTAGTGCTTCTCGCAGTCTTGCCGGGACATAGATCAATCCTTTAAAGAGAAGCGTTCCTTCTCTATCTCGAGTAACACGCGGGTCATCCTTAAGCGCTAAAAGTTCCTACGCGAAGGAGTCCTGTGCGTATGCTTCTCGGATCTTTAGGTGCCATAGGTTTGACTCGATGCGAAGTATTAGGAAAGACGGTCTGGCAAGGGTAAGCGATCCATCGCTATCCACTGCGAACACTGCAGGGTGCGGCTCGATTCGTCCTTCTATATAGTCTACCCTTCTGCTGAGCGCGTCAGCGGCGGCGTTATCTACACCTTTTCTGTGTGTAATCTTGAAATCGTAGGAGGCCATTTCTTTAGACCAGCGAACCTATCGTCGGTTCAGCTCCTTGGTCGTGGTAAAGCGCGTGAGGTTTTGATGGTCGCAGTGTACTACCACCTAATAGCTGGCTCCTTCAAGGTAGTGTCTCCATTGCTTAAATGCTGAGACGATGGCCAAGAGCTCTTTGTTATGAGTGTCGTAATTAAGCTCTGCCGGTGTGAACTTCCTAGAGTAAAACGCGATTGGGTGCTATCTGCCTTGATCGTTAGGCTGGCTGAGACATGCTCCGAGGGCGAATCCTGACGCATTAGTTTCCACTTCGATGGGTTTATCGGGATTATATATCCCTAGAACCGGTGCTTCGCAAAATATGCGTTTAAGCGATTCGAAGGCTTGCTGCTAATCGTCTCCCTATTTGAAGCTATGCTCCTTTCGAGTGAGTCGCGTTAAAGGTTCCGTGACCTTCGAGTAGTTCCAAATGAACTTCCGATAGAAGTTCGCGAATCCGAGGAAGGACTGAACTTCCTTGATCGTCTTGGGTACTAGCCATTCTCTAATAGAATCCAGTTTCGAGTCGTCCATACCGACGTGACCTGGGGTGATAACAAAGCCTAGGAATTCCGTCCTTTGAACGTGCCATTCGCATTTCTCGGGTGCGATAGATAGATTCTTTGCCTGGAGGGCTTCTAGGACCTTTCTGACATGCTTTTTATAATCCTCGAGGGTCTCTAAAAAGATAAGGATATCGTCGAGGTAAGCTAAGTAGAAGATATCCAAGTATTCGCGTAGCGTGTCGTTGACGAGATTTTAGAAGGTTGCTAGCGCGTTGGTAAGCCCGAATGGCATAACCGTATACTCGTAGAGTCCTAGCCTCGTTCTGAAGGCTGTCTTCTATTCTTCCCCTTCTTTGATCCTAACCAAATAATATCCTTTCCGGAGGTCCAGCTTCGTAAAGTACTTTGCTTTCCCTAACTTGTCCTGGAGCTCATCGATGCGTGGGAGCGGATAGCGGTTTTTGATCGTGATGTCGTTGAGTTGTCGGTAGTCGACACAGAGGCGTAGTTTGCTATTCTTCTTTAGGACGAAAAGGATCGGATATCCGGCTAATGACGTTAAAGGCCGAATATATCCGCGTTCGAGGTTCTTCTCGATATATTCCCTTAAAGCCTCCATCTCCTTTGCTAATAAGGAGTAGATAGGCTTATAAGCTGGCTTCGTGCCTGGCTTAAGCGGAATTTCGTGGTCCTATAGTTAATACTCTGGCAAATCTCCCTTTCCTCTTTCTTAGCAAACGGCTCTTAAGTCCCAGTACTCGCTGGGTACCGTTTCTATTTCCGGTATCGGAGGTTCTCCGTATGGGTTATTCCATATCTCCAAGCTACCGTGTTGTCCTCTTCTAATCCTCGCGGGATCGTCTCCTCTAATAGGAGTAGGACTGTCCTCATCCTTAAGCCTTTCCCGTGCGGCTTTGGCTAGTACTCTCTATTGCACCGCCTGTGAGGGTTTGATGTATATGAGGTAGGCCTGCTGGCCTTGGCGTCTTATACGCTTAAATGCCTCTCCTAAGATTGTCTGGACGTCGATCTAAGGATTTACGGCTGCTAATTGCTTACGCGAAGCCTTACTCTTAGCCTTATGCCTTTTCCTCGTAGTCCTTCGTGACGTATGCTGTACTTGTTCGTCGGGAATACTAGACTCGGTTGGTCTTACTCCGCTTGAGGTGCTGTATTTTACCGAGGAGGCGGCGTCTCGTACGCTACTATCCTGGTCCTGTCTTATGCTTTCCTTAAGGTTGCCGTTAATGCTGCCGTCACTGGGTCTTACGCCATCATTGCCGTTAATACTGCCGCTACTAGGCCTTACGCCATCGTGGCTAGAGTCGTAGCTTAAGTCGGGGGTATCGTTTCGCTCAGTAGGGCTTATTCCTGCGATGGGGCTGCATTTTACCGAGGAGGCTTCGCCACTTGCGTCGCAGTCCTAGTGCTGACTTACACCACTATCGGAGTCGCCTACACAGTTGCCACATTCAGGCCTTACACTGGCTACTTTCCGTGTTGATGTTGATAGGAGCTTCCGAAGGGTATCTAACAACCTATTCTCCTTCTATAATCCTTGTTTTCGTAGGAGGTCCTCGAGCTCTTCTCGAAAGATGATAGAGTCTCCTTCTCCGAAGTCGAAGATAGGTTTCTATGTCCGGATCCAGGGCATACCTAGAATAATATCGTGCCCGGGAATACGTTGGACGTCGAGGGAAATCTATTCCTGATGATTCCCTATTCGGAGGATTGCTTCCTCCGTTTCTATCTTTACCCAGCCTTCTCCGTAGGCTGCCTAGGATCCGTCGAATCTACTAAGGGGATACGGTTCCTGTTTCTTGCGGTACGGGATATTCATCTTCTGCACAAGCTCGTTGTGGATGAAATTTCCGCTTGATCCTGTATCGATCAGGATTCTAGTGGGTACTCCGTTGAGTATTCCCTGTGTTTTGAACTGTTTCCATAGATTTGGTCCGGTAAGAGTTTCCGTTTCCGATGTGCGTGATACTATATAAAGGGACCTAGACTATGGCCCCTAGGTTGGTCCCGTTGCCGTAGGGCCGTCTAGTTTTTTGGCATAGGGTAGCCGTAGACTTCGCTATATATATAGTCTTCCTATTCGTTAACTTAGAGGTATGCTTGCTTCCAGTTAGTCCATTTGTCGGCGTTCTGCTTCCTTCGCCAATAGACTTTGTCCTTTCGAACCTAATATCTAAAGGTTAGTCGATTGAGCTTCTTGTCCGGAATCCACTAAAGTATACGATACTAGATCGTTGCCGTGCCGTACTGGTAGAGAATCCGTGCTAGTTCCCGGAGGGAGTCGTAGTCTGCTTGCTTACGTGCTAAGGTTCCTTAGTGGTGGCGTTCGACGAGTGTCGTTTCTTTAGTTACTGGGAGTTCGTACTTCTTTCCGTCTTATTCGATTCGGGTTTCCCAAAGGGTATTCTAACGCCATCCCCAAATGACCGTAAGCGCGATGCTTTTCTAATGCGGAATCTAGATTGTTTGGCTAAGATTGCCCCATTCGTCCCGTAGATAATTGCTAATGCCGTATCTTTCGGCGAGAACTTCCAGCGAGACGAGGGTGTCTAGCTTGTCTAATAATATAGGTGTATCATCCGACTGCGTTTCGCTAGTACTCTCGTATAGTTCTCCTGTTTCGCTGTTAATAAGTTCGTCGTCTAGAGGGAAACTATCGATGATATCGTCGGTTTCGATAACTTCTTCGTTCCTAGTCATTATACCGAAGTTTCGAGGTTCGTGGGGGTACCATCCAGAGATATCTTTGCTGGTTTGATGCGTCTGACAGCCGTTATTATAATAGGCTGTCCAGTGTAGCGTATCGTGGTTATCTTGGCGAGATGCAACCGACGTTTCACGCTGAGCGCTCGAAGTCTGCTTGTTATCCTTCTTGCTGCGAGGGTTCTACGGACACTTAGGAGAGAAGTGTTTATTACTGCCGCAGGTGATGCAGAGTCGATCCTTATAGCGCTGTTTCTGCTCATCCGTCCAGTTCGGGTTAGGTCCCTTGGGCTTCTTATTGTTATGACCATTGTTGCCCTTTTTGGAATCCTATCTATTGGCCGCGTCGAGGGCCATAGCGTCTCCGCCTTCGAGGGTTGTTCTTTCGCGGCGTGGCTTCGAGGTGTTGGATTGTCGAGAACCTATCTTCCATTCGTACATGCGACCGTCGATCTGAGACGCAAGGTCTACTATCTTCTAAAAGGTAGGTGGGTATTCGTAAGTAATTATGTTCTTCTTGACTTCGTCCTTTAGGCCCTTATAGAAGAGGTCGCGGAAAGTCTCGTCTGACCATTCGAGGTAGGCTGTAAGCTGCTGAAACTTAGTTGCGTAGACAGCTACAGATCCTATCTGTCTAACGGTTATAATATCGTTAGAGGCTTTGCGGACTTCGTCCCGATCGTTAAAAGTGGCTCTAAGGTTGTCTGCGAATCCCGTGTAGGTGTCGAAGATTTCCTTAGTCTTTGCCCGTCTCTTCTCGAGAGAGTATTCGTTAGCTAGGTGGTCGCGAAGGTATGGTTCCATCTATGCCTCTGCCGTTCCTCTGAGGTAGGTTAATACGAAGAGCACTTCCTCGGCGTTATTATCGAATTATACTTAATTAAACTAGAGGTAGCGTTGCATCTAGAGTAGGAAGGATTAGAGCTTCTTCCTGTCTCTATCGAACTTCTCGGGTGCCGCTACTTTAACCTTAGTAGCGCTCCGTTTTGTCTGGTGCGCCAGCAGGCGCTCGATCTGGGCTTTTTGTTCCTGAACAAGTGCCTAGAGTTCTTCTCGAGTAGGCTCTATTTACAGCGCGGGCGGAGCACGCCCCTAAGCACCCTTAGCGCGACCCTCCATTAGGTCGATATCCATCTAAGATCCCGGTGCCATCGTATGCTTTCCCTAAACGCGTTAGGCGGGGTGATACTTAACCTAATGAACTCGTTTCTAAAAAGGTCCCTCTCCTTGCAAGGATGGTGGTCAAAGTGTAACGAGCGGGCCTCTACCTCTAAGGATCCAAACACCAAAGAGGGTAGAAACCTGTCGAAGGGTTTTCCTTGAGTGGGTACAAGAAGAGGTACGCGAGGAACGAGTAGACGACTAAAGACTGAGCACTACGTGCGAAGGCCTTGTTACTAATAGAGTCTAAATTCTATTGTGAAGTTGACCACGAAGGTCAAAGCTATCTAAGGAGTGTGGTTTATATACACGTAGGAGAGTGTCTACAATCTAATATTGATCTATTTAATCCGTGTTTAGGGGGTACGGATTATAGAGATTAATGGTGGTTTGATCTGTTTAATCTATGGTTGCCCAGACCGGAGCAGACAGATCAATGCTTGACGTCACGTAACGCACGTGACCCTTCTGAATTCTTCTTGCGGCGCGGGTCTGCGCCCCGCTCTGCTGCCTTACCCTTCCTATCCCGATACTATAGAGGCTACGCCGTAACACGAGTTTAAATATTACTGCTTAGCCTAAGTATCTAGCAGCCGGATACGAGTATCGAGAGCTAATAATCCTTTGGCGGAGGCTTAGATCTTTAGGGATATAGATAAGTCTATTAACTAGTAATAGGCCATCGTTATCCTTAGAGTATACGCCTAAATCTACCTTAGGATATCGAAGTGCGTAGGTATCGAGTGCAGTAAGGATCTCTTATCTAAGAGTATCCTTATCGAGTACTAAGCGAATATTACTAGCTAGAGACGGTTCTAGCCTAGCGATCGAATATCGAGTTAAGATAAGGGTCGAAATTTCGAATTTCTTAGGAGTAAGGATCGTAGTAGGGGGCAGGCGCCCCTCTCGAGTAGGGAGGTCTCCTAACCGTCTTATTAACGCATCTACGCGTTAATTCTTAGTTCCTGGGCGGTAGACGATCTTAAAGTCGAGTTCCGAGAGTTTAATTGCCTAGCGTGCTTGCCGACGGTTTAGGATTTACTTAGAGGCAAAGCTAGTTAAATTCGAGTAATCTATAAGAACGAGGAGCGGCGAGGAGAGGTTAATAACGAGGGAACGGTATTTCTTAAGGGCTTCCATAATAGCTAAGAGTTCCTTATCTCTAATATTATAGTTCTGCTCTACGGGAGTTATTTTTCGAGAGTAGTAGGCGATGGGATGTAGGATTCTCTTGCTACCGTCGTAGGTTACCTATTAGAACAAAATTACGGAGATAATAAAGTCGGATAAGTTGGTTTTAAGGATAGTTTTAAGTTAGAGGTCGAAGTATCGGAGGATTAGGTAAGAGTAGAAGGCTTCCTTAAGATAAGTAAATGCCTTATCCTACTCTTTTTCCTAAGTAAAACGAATATTCTTAGCTAGGAGCCTAAAGAGAGCTCTAGCTTTTCGGGAGTATCCTTTAATAAATCTTCGGTAAAAGTTTATAAAGCTAAGGAACGATTAAAGATCTTTAACTAAGCGAGGAGTCTCCTAGTCTCTTACGGCGGCTACCTTAGCCGGGTCTATAGAGATGCCGTCTAGGGAGATAACGAAGCTAAGGAACGTGGTCGAAGTCGTATAGAAGTCGCATTTTTCGCCTTTTACGTACAGGCCTGCTTTACGAAGTTTTTCGAGAACTAATTAGACGTGTTCGTGGTGCTTCTCTTCTATTTCCGAGTAGATAAGGATATTATCTAAGTAGACGACGCACTAGCGGTCGAGATATTCACGTAGCGTATCGTTAACGAATTATTAGTAGGTAGTAGGCGTATTCGTAAGGCTAAAGGGTATAATAAGGTACTCGTATAGGCTATAGCGAGTCCTAAAGGCGGTTAAATATTCGGAGCCTTCCTTAATCCGGATAAGGTTATAAGTACCGCGAAGGTCGAGTCGAGTAAAAATACGAGAGCCTTAAAGTTGACGGAGAGTCTCGTTAATCAAGGGGAGTAGATAACGGTTCTTTTTCGTAATACCGTTTAGTTCGCGATAATCCACATAAAAACGAAGGCCGCCACCTGGTTTCTTAATAAAGAGAATAGGGGACGCAGAGGATGAGGATGTGTCGAACTGCAAAAGTACGACGCCGCACTGTTACCAGTGCGTGCTAATCTGCCTTATATTCTGACACACCCCCTCACCTGTGGCGAAGTGCTTGAGGCACAGGTGGAGAGATCTCATGTCGTTGTAGTGGAGGAATAGTCTCTCTCTGTGGTGAGGCATGGTTGATCTTGCTGTGATTCGAACGCATGGCCTACTTGCGACTGACACGGACCCCGGCACCACAAGGTCGTTGTTGTGATTGGGGAACACCAAGCCCCTTGAAACGTGGATTGTGTGGGGCACAGCCAAACCCCGTGATGGTGCGTATGGATGATGCGCGCGTTTTGTGTCCAAGTCTACCACTAGACTACCGCGGCAGAAGTGATTCCGGGCTCATAACTGTCGAACTGCAAAAGTACGACGCCGCACTGTTACCAGTGCGTGCTAATCTGCCTTATATTCTGACAGGATGAGGGCCGAATAAAACCTTTCTTAAGGTTCTTATTAAGATATTCGCGTAGAGCCTTAAGCTCTAAATCGGACATTGAGTAGAGAGGACCGAATGGGGGTTTCTTGCCCTCTTCTAGCGAAATCTTATAATTAATATATCGATGTGGGGGAAGCTTATCGGCCTCTTTCTTAGTAAAGAAAGGAAGAAGGTAGTAAAATCGAGCCGGGATTCGTGAGCGGAGGGTTTCGAGTTCTTGTTCCGGGGTTTATTGTTCCGTTTTTTTAAGGCTTTCAAGGTGTTCTTGGATTTCCTTAATTAATACGGCATAGATCCTAGTCTTATCTCGTTGGACATAGCGGGTAAGAGCGGCGTAGGATACCGTAGCGCAAGAGATCGAAGGCGGATTAGGAGGCGTAATCGTAGGTTGTCGAGTAGGTAAGCAATTTACTTAGTAGAAAGGAGAAGCGAAGGTAATAGTATTCCTTAACTAGAGAATCTGTGGATCGTGTCTTTCTAGCCAAGGTTTTCTAAGAATAATAGGATATTAACTAAGCTTAGTTACCTGAAAGGTAAGAAGTTCTTAGTATTAATTAATATCGAGTTGAAGGTCGGCTTTATAAGTAATCCACCTAGCTATGGATCTATCAGCCAGCTCGAGGGATTTAGGTTGTATTTTTTAACGAGTAGGGAGCGAGTGTTCCTTAATAAAAGCATTATCTATAAATAAGGACGAAGCACTAGAGTCTAGTATAGACGAGGTTTCGATTGTTTTATTGACTACTGACTTAAGAATAAGGAGTGGGCGTTTTCCGAGATTAATAGCGCGTGGTGTCGAGGTACGAGGTTCGGGGGGTAAAAATAAGAGTGTTCTAAGGTTCGACGATAAAGAAGTAAGAATAGAGAATTGATTTAAAGTAGAAAGTGGCGGGGGGCTAGGCAGGTGCCGGGTACTACCTAGCCTCCTACGTTTTTTAATACGTAGAGGACTAAAGCCGTAGGAGGAGTTGTAGGAGTCGAGGTTTTAGAGGAGACGAGTAGACTTGTTACTAGTAGCGAGGCAGGCGAAGAGGATGCGGTTGTGGTCGAATTAAGGTTTGGACCCTTTGAACCCTTTGGACCCTTTGCTTTAGGGCACTCACGTACCCAGTAGTTTGGATCACCATAGTAAGCGCAGAGATTATTGGCTCTTCGGTACGCTTTTCGAGCAGAGGCATCTAGTTCCATAGGTTTACTTTGGGGGATCGAGGTTAGCGCGGGAGGAGTAGCTGGTGCAAGAGAAGAAGGGATCGAGGTTGGCGTGGGAGACGAAGGCTGGGGAGCAGCTGGTGTAAAGAGAGGAGTCGAGGTAGGGATACGAGTTACGGGTGTCTTTTTCTCAATGGTTCGAGCATAGAGTTGGTTGTCCAACGCAATGCAGGTTTCAGCGAATTTTCCGAATTCTATTGGCATAGAACGTCCAACAAGAAGGTCCTTAAGATTCTCCTTAAGGCCAAGGCGGAAGTAGTAGATCTTAACTGCGTTTTCTTTCCAACCGAGGGTCGTGATAAGCGAGAGGAACCGTGAGTAGTAAGCCGAGTAGGACTTGTCTTATTTAAGTGCGAGGAGGGATCGTTCGGCCGTTGCGTAAGCGTTAGGATCGTCGAATGCGGCCTTAAGAGCTTAGTAGAAGGACTTATAGTTGTCGAATTCTATAGAGCCGTTCGAAGCAGAGACGTAAGGGGCAAACTAGGTGTAAGCCGCATCGCGAAGATATGAACCAGCGTAGGTAATCTTAGCTGTATCCGTTGTAAAGGCAGACGGGTCCGAGGTAAATTTGAGTTAAAGTTGCGTGGCGAAGTTCTAGAACCGAGTGCGTTCTTCTTTAAAGGGTTCTAGATCCGATACCTTAGGGATGCGGGGACGAGGGGTAGGAGTTTCTAAAGAAGATACTGTAGACGTAGTAGCCGGCGTGTTAGTAGGGAGGTTCGGGGCTAGTAGTTAGAGTCGGGCGAAGGCTTTATCTTGGCCGAAACCGTAGTAGTAAAAGATGCAAGCAACTTAGGCGTTCGTAGTATTCTTAGGGATAACTGGTAAATCGATATCGGATCTTAGGTAGGATTGTCTTCCTCTAGCGTACGCCTAGCTAAGGGTAACGCGTAGGAAAACCGGGATATCTTTAGGGAAGGTAGGACGAGCATTGATAGGGATAGGGACTTGATCGAGGATTTAGAAAAGCGTCTCCCAAGGGTCGGGAGGCGGGTCGTTTCCTATTTCGAAGGCTATAGTCTAGGGCTTCGGCGAGAGCTTTAGGCCTACTAGATAAGAGTCTAGTAAAATGTAATAAACGGACCTTAGAGGGCGGAGAGACGAGGTAACGAAGCCGGTAAAGGTAGTAGGGGTAAAGCAATGCCGAAGTATAAGGGTGTAGTTCAAAGGGCGAGGGTACGAGGTGCGAAAGACGAGGGACGAGGGACGAGGGACGAGGGAGGTAAGCAAGGTCCAATTTAAGGCGTACCAAGTTGTACGCGAGGAATACTCATTGCTAGACTAAAGAACTAACTACAAAGCAGAGGGGCGAGCTTTATATATATAAAGAACGAGCTAAAATACTAGCTTTATAATTTGTAAGCAGGTAAGTCTAGATATGGATTTTAAATTAATCGAAGGTAAACGAGAGGTAAGGAGTCTAAGCAAGCCACGTTTATAACATAAAGACCTTAAAGCTCTTAATACGTTTTATAAACGTTACCCTTCGAAACCTCGACCCTTAGGCTAAAGGCTCGTAGGAACTTACCTCTAGGGAGGAGAGCCTACTATTATAAACGTAGCTTATATAGACTTCTTACTTATTTACCTTCGTTAATTTAAAATCCGGATCTAGACTTACCTACTTATAAATTAGAAAGCTAGTATTTTAGTTCGTTCTTTATATATATAAAGCTCGCCCCTCTACTTTATAGTTAGTTCTTTAGTCTAGTAATAAGTATTCCTCGCGTATAACTTAGTACGCCTTAAATTAGACCTTGCTTACCTCCCTCGTCCCTCGTCTCTCGTTCTTCGTCTCTCGTACCTCGTACCCTCGCCCTTTAAACTACACCCTTATACTTCGGCATTACTTTACCCCTACTATCTTAACCGGCTTCGTTACCTCGTCTCTCCGCCCTCTAAGGTCCGTTTATTATAAGTAGATAGATAACTACGCTACGATAACTAGTCTAAGGTAGAAATCCTTACTAACTAGTTCTTCCCCCCTCCTAGGGCTACTAACCTCTTAGATCTAGATAGGTATATATATCTAGAGTTAGTAGAGATTCCTTAAGATCTTACCGAAGAGTAGATTCTCTATACTATTAAGAAGCTCCCCCTAGATAAGGTACTAGGCCTAGATAAGATTATTAATAGGTTCCTAAAGTAGTACGCTTAGATACTAAGCGGACTACTTACTAGACTCTTCTAGGGATACCTCGTACTTATATACTATTCTAAATAGTTTAAAAGCTCTACTAATATAGTCCTAAGAAAACTATAGAGGGATAACTATACTAAAGCTAAATTATTTAGGCCGATTACCCTACTTAATACGCTAGAAAAGCTACTTAAGAGGATTATAGTAGATAGAATCTTCTAGGCTACTAAAGTATACGGCCTATTTTCTAATATATAGATAAAAACTAGAAGAAATAGATCCGTAGTAGTAGCTCTTAACCTACTTATAGAATAGATCTATACTATCTAGATATAAGATCTAGGGCTAGTAGCTTTAGTTCTTAGCCTAGATATTTTAGAAGTATATAACTACGTATTCTATAGAAGGCTTCTTTATAATATAAGGATAGTAAGACTTCCGGAATAGATAGAAAGATTTACTTAATCCTTTCTATAGAACCGTACTACTTAGCTATCCTTTAGAGACTTTACTAGTCTACTAATCTAGATCTTAACCGGGATTTCCTAGAAATCCTTACTATCTCCGATCCTCTATCTATTCTTTATCTCTAACCTACTTATATAGCTACGTAGAAGTAATATCTTTCCCCTTAGATTCGTCGATAATACTAATATTCTAACCTTTAGTAGATCTATAGAATAAAACTATAGAATACTAGAGGGCGTATATTAAATTTACGAGCGCTAGATAGCTACCTACGGATTAGCTTTCTCGCCCGATAAGTATTATCTTTATTATTAATATATAGGTGCGTAGCGGTCTAAAATAAGATATTCGATTCTTTCTACCTACTAATCCGACACGTAGAAGATATATACGTAGATTACGTGCTATACTAAGCCTATTTAGAAACGCCCGGACTAGCTCGCTTACTTCTCTATCTAGGATAGGTAAGTATCTAACGTAGAATAGGGCTATATTCTTAATACTTCTACTTAGCTCTATTTCTTATAGACTCTTAGTCTAAGTTATCGGACGAAGTTTTTAAATTTCTTCTTAGCTAGAGGCTTAGTAAGCCCGTCCGCTACTATATTCTTAGTGCGTATATATTCGATATAAATCCGGTTTCTTTATACTAGGTCCTAGATATTATAATAATATATATCGATATACTTTAATCGATTATATACTTAAGAATCCTTTACTAGGCTAAGCGCCGCCTAGTTATCTTCCTTTATATTAATACTACTATCGCGGAACTTCTCGTTCTTACGTAATATTTCTTAGTAAAGAAAAGATTCTAAGTACTCTTCTACGCTTATTTCCCGTAGTAGCCTTACTAGCTACTATAATTCTTTTATATAGATTAATATCGCTATATACTCGGCTTCGGCTATAGAGGTTACTACTAATCTTTATCTTTAGCTTCTCTAGCTAATTAGCCCGTTTCTAAGTAGGAAGACGAATCCGGAGATTAACTTCCTATTTATCTTATCTATAGATAAATTTAATTTTTAAGCTGATTTAGCTCCCCGAAGGGTCTATGCAGCTGTGGCTATCTGTAAGGGTATATAGAAGGGGAAACCGTGGCTACTTTCTTAGGATAGCCCGGGTAAAAACCTTCCCTATCTACAATGGTAGTATCCGTAGATACTCTATTTAGTATAGTTTTTTCTATATACCGGTAGCGGTGTCTAAAGTAGGAAGAGTAGCTAAGAGGGAGGAACTGTAGAGAGAGGTGACTGTAAATCTTAAGACTAAGCCGTAAGAAGTCCCGGCTTACCTATTTATAAGCGCTAGTAAAGCGCTCTTAAAATTTATTTTTAGAAGCGCCTAGCTGGCCCTTCTCCCCCTTATTACCGCCAGAGAGAACGCGGGTACGTATGCTTTTATAGTGGGACGTACATGCCACTTGTGGCCCACCCTAACCACCTGTGGATTTTCCCCCTTATCACCGCTAGGGAGAACGCGGGTACGTGTGCTTTTAACGTGGGACGCACATGCCACGAGTAGGTAAGCGGTCTAAGATTCGAACTTAGAACCTATGCCACCTTATCTTATCTATAGCGTAGTCGAAGTCTAAGTATCTAATAAGATTAGGGCTCCTACTATTTTTATATATAATTTCTAAGTTAATAGTTAATCTAAGATATCGTAGAAGGCCTTTAAGTACTTAGTCGTAGTATTCTATAGGGTTACTTAAGTATTAGCTAAGTCTATTAACTAGGAATATAATATCCGAACGAGTAAGAACCGCGAGATATATTAGCTTTCTAATAACGTGCTAATATTTCTTTAGATCGATTCTCTTATCTTATAGCCTAGCGGGGCGGAGTAAGTTATATCTATTTATTAGTAGCGTCGACGGTCTCGACTTATTCTATTCTATATAGAGTAATTAGAGTATCTTCTATAAGTAATAGGACTAGTCGATACGTAACGTCCTATTACGGCGATTACGAGAGACCTAAATACTAAGAATCTTCTTTATCTCTTCTAGATTCTTAGTCTTAAAGATCTTACTAAGTACGTCTTTAAACTAAATAACGTTCTCTATCTTTAGTATAGCGATAGAGATATTATTAATATATATAAGGAGTAAGATCTTTCTCTTATCGTAAATAAGTAAGTAGGAATCTACTACGCTTTAGCGAAAACTAAGATCTTTTAGTACTTTTATATAGTTACTATTCTAATCTCTTACTACTTACTTAAGGCCGTATAGACTACGTAAAAGCTTAAAGACTCGTCCTAGTACGACTATAACTTCTTCGGGTAGAACTATATAGATATTTTTACGAAGGCGTAACTTAGTAAAGGTATTATTTATATTAATCTAATATAGCTCGAGATCTAAGAGCGCTATAATAGCTAGAAATATTCGGAGAGTCTTATAACGGATAGTTAGAGTAAAGATATTCTAAAAGTTATATCTAAACCTTTAGGTAAATCCTCTTATAATAAGGCGAGCTTTAGCCTTTTTAAGTAAGCTATTAGTATTTAGTTTTAGCTTAAAAACCTACTTACTTATTATAATATTTATACCCTTTAGTAGAACGACTTCTTTTTAGGTTCTATTTCCTACGAGTATAGTAAGTTTATTCTAGATAGCTCGTTGCTATAGCTCTCTAAAATAAGAATCTCCTACTACTTCTACGTAGCTTCCTAGGATTAGAATCTCTATTCTAATTATTCTTCTAAGTTCTATAGCGAAAGTATAGAATATCTATATCTTTAGTTACTTATAGTACTTAATTAGTAATTAGCTAATAAGTATAAATAGGCTTCGAGGTATCTTTAGTACTAGTTCTTCTATAGAGGGTTCCTCCTCCGTCCTTTTACGCTTAGAGATAAAGACTTCTCTAAAGCGTTCTATTTTTAGTACGCTCTACTATTCTCTAGGTTAATCTTCCTCTCCTTAAATAGTAGGTAGATACTTCCGTACCGGAGCTACGCCTAATTTTAAACGCGTTTTTAGAGCCTCGTAGGATTAAGTTTCCTCGTTCTCTTACTTCTAACTACTAAGTTTATAGTCGGCTTATAATTCTATCTTCTCTTCTACTCTTAGCGTACTTTTCCTCTTTTCTACGTTTAGTTCGAACTCGAAAAGAACTTTCCTTAGCCGACCTACGGGTCGCCTCTCGGGGACGGTATTATTACTTATCTTAACCTCTAGGTTTAGGTCTATATTTCCTCTCTTTTCGTTCTCTAGAAACCGTACGATATAACTACGGATTACTCTTTTAAGATCTAGGGTCTATAAACGATAGTGCTTTTTAGTTTCGTCTACGTACTCTATAAAGACTCCTACTCTCGCTCGGTCTATAAATTTATTATACCTTAAACCGATCGGTAGAGATTTAGGGTTAATATATAAGTAGACCTTATACCCCTAGACGCGTATATAATCTATACTTAGCTTCTAACCTATAAATACCTTCTTAGAGGTTATAGGTTTTCCGTTAATAAGGAGTCTAGTTATAGTCCGATTCCGTAGGTAAGCGTCGGTTTCGGCTACTTCTACCTAGAAGTCCGTTAGTAGTTTTACTTCTTTTATTATTACTCTTATCTAGGCTTCTATAGTCTAGATAGCTCGCTCTACTATACTATTTTAACTTAACTAGTATAGAATAGTATATTAGAAAGTTATTCTAAGGGTTACGTACTACTAGTTAAGAAGAGACTTAAGTTTAGTAGCGTTATCGCTACGAACAGCGGCTAGTTTTACTCCTTCTTAAAGTTCTATCTTTACGCGCTATTCGTTTAGAGCGCGTAGTACTTTATCTTACTTCTTAAGCGCGATTATCTATATCTTTCTTAAGTAGTTATCGATAATTTTAAGAAAGTAACGGTAACCGGCCTAAGATTCTAGTAGCGGGCCGTAAATATTAATTAAGATAAGTAATAAGCTTACGGCTTTTCTATTACTTACGTAGTACTCTTTCTTATTTTTTATCTTAGTAAGAGTATATACTTTATATACGTAATCTTCCTCTATAGCGGTAGAAATCGGCTCTAAGAGAGTCGTAACCTTATATAGCTTAGCTAGCTTTCTTTTACTAAGATATTTAAACCGTCTATACTATAGCTCGAATAGTTTTAACTTATTCTTTCTACTCGTTATAGCTAGTTTAGATTCGGTTAGTATATCTAGCCTATCTTAGGAGTAGGCTATAGATACTTTATTCTATAATAGGCTATCGTAAGCTAGAGCTAGTTAGATCTACTATTACGCTACTTCGAGAGCTAATAGCGCGAAGTATCTACTTATTAATTTAACCTTATCTATAAGGTAGACTCCCCTATTCTCTCGAGCTATAAGAATATTCTTACCGTGCCGGTCTCTTAGATAGAGGAACTAATTATTAAAGAAACCTTTTAGGCCGTTCTTATATACTTATCGACTAGAGAGAAGGTTTATACTTAGTTTTAGAATATAAAGTATAGAGGATAAAGAAATCGAATTACCGTGTCTATCTACTAATATAACTAAGCCGATATAGTCGGTATATAATACTCCCCTACTAACTTTAATCGTGCGTCTTATAATTTAAGTTAGAGGTCTACTAAAAAGTTAGCGTTAGTTAGTTATATAGGTAGATACGGTAGAATCTACTATCTAGATGTCTTTAGGAAGCTTACTAGTAACGGATTTAGAGACTACGGCGACTTTCTTAATATCTTCTTTCTCGCTACTATCTTCTTAGCTTTTAGTAGCGATATTTTTCTAGGCGGATTTCTTTTCCGTAGCTAAGAAGGCCTTTAGCTACTTTAGACGTTCTAGGAGCTAATTAATTTCGCGCTCGTTCCTAGAACGTAATCTCTTATTACGTCGTTTACGGCTAATCTCCTTTACGGCCTCGAGATCCGGGTACGAAGAAACGTAATACTTACTACCGTAAATATAGTATCGTAAGCGGCGCTTATCGAATTTAGAGTCCGAGCTTAACTAGCGCCGGGGTTAGTTCTTCTCTTTTTCTTTAGAAGATCTTTTAGTAAATAGGGCTAAATTATTTAATTTTAGCCGCGCTTCCTTCTCCTTTAAGATCTATAGAGCCTTAAGTACCGGGAGATTCTTCTATAAATTAATCGAATCTACGGTATTATCGTACTCTACTAGAAGAGCTTAAAGTAGTTACTATAGCTAAGGTCTCTCTTTAGTAAAGTTCGAGTTCTCTAGCTCTATAGAAGTAATCTTTCTTCTAAGGATAGCGAGATAAGTCTACGCTTACTAAATTATAGTTCTTTTTAGTATCGTATAATACGTAAATTTACGAAGGTACTATCTCCGGGAAACTTAGAGCTTTTCTTCGTATTTATTCTAGAGGGTATTCTAAATCTACTTAGTAGACTCGAGGTTACGAACTATCTTACGATCGTCTTTATCGATATAAATTTATAGCTAATAGACGGCCTTTGTATTATCTCTCTCCGTTCTAAAATTAATTATAGACTAGTCGACTAACGGGTTAAGGGATCTAATAGTATACTATAATCCCTTACTAGTCAGCTATATCTTTATTAGCTTCGTCTAGTTATTCTTATTTTCGTGCGAAAGGATAGAAACGGGGCGACGTTTTGTAAATAAGTCGGAAGGGTCTATATCGAAAAGAATAATAAAGATAAATATAGTATAAAGAGTATACTACGGTTAATCGGGACTAGAGTTTAGTCTTAGTAACGATAAGAAAACGTTTACTCGAAGAGGGCTCTGGCGGTTAAGAGTCTTACCGAGGTTCGAGCGATTATCGGGTTTTTATATTAAAATCTCTACTTCCTTAAGGAAAGCGACAGTAGAGGATAGAGGTAATGCTAATTTCCTCTTCGCCGAGGACCGTATTTAGCTGCCGGATAGTAGGGGTGCTAATTCTCCTCTTTGCCGAGGACCGTACTTAGCTACCGGATACTAGTACGCTTGCGGACACGTTGTAGGAGCGCATACTGTTTCGAGTCTTTTCGTAGACTCTCTAGGCAGTCGGACACAAGCGGGAACTCTTAATAACTTGCACTTAGCCCGGGCTTATAACCTATTGTTAATATATGGGTGCGCAGCGGTCTGAAATAAGATGTTCGATTCTTTCTACCTACTAATCCGACACGTGGAAGATATATGCGTGGATCACGTGCTACACTAAGCCTATTTGGGAACGCCCGGACCAGCTCGCTTACTCCCCTATCTAGGATAGGTGAGTGTCCAACGTAGAATAGGGCTGTATTCTTAACAACCTTATTTATTTTATAAGAAAACTAAGGAGATTTAATATAGTAGTAGAGATCCGCATCCCTGGATTTACTAGACACCTAGAGCCTATAATTAAGATTCTAGGAGTCTACGTAGACAACAAACTTAGATGGGGACCCTATATTAGAGAAATAGGAGCCAAGGTAATTAAATAGTATATATTACTCTCTAGACTCGCAGCATCTACCTAGGGAGCTTCATTTACTAAAGCCCGCCATATCTATATGGCTGTGGTGAGACCAGTTATAACCTACGGCTATAGGGTATAGTATGTCCTAGAAGGAACCCTAGGGTAGAGAAAAACAGCCACCCAGCCACTGCAGAAGATCCAAAACCAGTGCCTACGCACTATCTTAGGGGCATATAAGTTAACTAGTACACAAACTTTAGAGCACGAGACGGGGATTTCCCTACTCTTACTCTACCTAGACGAACTGGCGCTGGCCTAGACTATTAGATCTAGGGATAGCCCAGTGGCAATGGTGGTAGAGGACACTTGTTAGAGCATTAAAGAGATAGCCCGGGCTACACTAGGCGCCGGAGGCACAGCCGGCCTAGCTAGAAGAACTCTACTTAGAGAAAGGGTAATAGCCCTCCTTAACTACTGCCCCCCTACCTACTAGAGTCTTCCGGAGCGAACGAGACTACGTATAGTATATAGGAATAAGTGGAAGAAGAGATGGATAAAGTTTACCAGCCAAGGAAGGTAAGATAAGCTAGTAGCCCAAAGCACACAGTGGAACCCGAAAGTCAGACAAATCCACAGCGAACTATCTAAGCCATAGAGCACACTCGCTATCCTACTACGTATAGAGCATATTGGACTAGAGGACTTCCTCTTAAGGCGCAAGGTGCTAGGATACCCTAGCCCTGCCTGTCCATGCGGCTAGCATAGATAAACCCCAAAGCACATCCTCCTCTTCTGCCCCCACTTCCAATAGGGCAGGGCACAGATGCTCCAAAGGGCAGGGACTACGGACTACTATTCCCTCCTCTCAACGAAGAAGGGAATCAAAGTAGTAACAGACTGGTTCTTACGCCTAGGGCTGCTCAAGCAATTTAGCCTGGCAAGGGAACTAATCCAGGAGGACAACCAGGAAGAGGAACCAGGAGGACCACCAGGACCACCAGGATCCGGATAACTACGAGGATAAGGACTAAAGGGATAGGTCTAGTTGGTGAATGTAGGGCTGCCATAGCAGCCGCTACTGGTAAGAAGGAAAAACAAGAACTAGTATAGGATAGCATGCCCAGAGAGAGAGGAGGGGTTTTTGCCAGGCGAAAAGGTTTTCCCCCTCGTGTAAAACAACTATAGATAGCCAGCCCCGCATGGACCCGCAAGGGAGCTATATCGGGAAGAAATGAATTTATCTATATTCTTCGTATTAACTACTACGCGGCTATAGTTATCTTAAGTACTATTTTAGAACTCGCGAAGCCTAGAAGAGTTCCTAGGGCCCTCTTTCGGCGCCGTAGCTTGGGGTCGATTTTTTGGTGTGGTCATTTTTTTTTATACTCTTACATTAGAAACACCAATCTAATGTCCCGTAAATTATGTTGAATCTCCACGTGAAGCTGATTGCGGGATAGAGCATTCTGACGCCATTATTTGGGGTAGGCGCTAAGCAGCTTTTTGTTCGTCGGTGGCCACTTTGTTGCCGCTGAAGTAATTGAATGACTTCCATAGAGAACTGAAAGCTGGAACATTCCACTGGACAGCCCATTGAATGCCTCCTGGGATGCGCGAAAGCAATATTCTCTTGTTGCCTCACCTCAATCCGGATCTCAATATCCGTGAAACGAAAATAGTCCATACAACGTCTTGCCGTAGTTCATTTCATTTCGAAAGTAAAGAGTGAGGAAAATCAGCTTCTCAGAAGTGATCATGGGATTTGTCCGGGTTTCTTATTGACTGTCAAAAGGTGACAGCTGAAGGAATTTGCGCATGTGAATAGCAAAAACGGAGGTGGGGTCGGTATCTCAGAATGGTAGAACGTATGTATTATGAGCCAAGCACGCGACTCAATCTGCACGCGCAAGTTACCTCGGAGCCATCAACTGGAATCCTTTGTGGTCGGAAAAAACTCATCGACCGGTTCCAAAGCCACCGTAATCTTCAGCCCTTCAACGGTTGTTGGCGCAGGTGAGCCATTGAAAAGCTCTTGTTGCTATCTCAATCTTCTTCTAATTACTCGGAGATTTTGATGTCTTCCGGATACATTTTATTTACGTGATGCTGAGGTTCCCTGGAAGATCGTTCAATGTCTTCCAGGTTGCGCCAATTCCAGTCGTTTAAGACAAACGAGAAGGTACTTAAGCCCATATTTGCATCACACCTATTTCCAGATCACTGGTACTGCATGAATTAGACCAGGGCAAGAGCGCCGTCCTAGATATTTTCTCCAATGCTCGCGTCCATGAAAACCTTAATATTGTTAGGAATAACTATCGGAGATACTATACTAGATGAAGTCAAATAAAAGACTTGAATTTGAGAAACAGCTTGAGGTCAGTAATTAATGATAGCAACCTTCCCCTCACTGTACCCACTGACTACTTAGCCACTTTGTTGACCGGACCAAGTACCCCAGAAGGGCCATAAACTCAATCGCCTCTCTTTATTCACTGAGGACGCTTCGCTTGCACTATCTTCCGGACCGCTTGTGACCTCTACAATATCCATCTTCGGTGACGAGAAACCAAGGCTTGAGTTCCGGAATCTTTTGCGATATTTGCCTTCGCGAGCTAGAAATGAGCGTGCTACGATATGGTCAATATCCGCCTACAACGTTACACCGTCAGTACTGGCAGTCTTGCACTATCAATTAGGCGAGGAATTGAGAGATCGGATCGCATGGAAGGATACTGGATAAGGGACGTACGGGGGTCAATGTAGGATCGAGGAAAATTTTCCCGTCTTGAATCTTGTATTTGTGGCCGAGAAAATCGAGCTCTTCGATTTCGATAAGGTCCTTGCTGATTATTAGGGATTCTTTTTCTGAGCCGCATATGGGGCGCGACAAGTTCAAAGGGGTTACTTGGGGCCTGTACATGTCTGTAACCCGGGATATTAGTGTTGCCGGCTGCGAAAGATTAGGTTTGATTAGTTAACGTACCACTGAAGAACTGAGCATGAACAGGCTGCGCACCAAAGAACCAGGTCTGGCCGGAACCTGAAAAACACGGTGAGCATTCTCTTGGTCATAATTTGGCTTCAATACTTACCAGCCGTCCTAACATACGTCGGCCTCCATCCGCAGTTGCGAAGAGATTTGTACAAGTCCGCTTCAGCTGTCGACGCCGGAGGTTGCCAGAACAGGGTTCCGCGCAGCACATTTCCGCCAGATCCAATTCTCTCGAAGCGGCCGTGAGCGTCCTGGACAGGTCGTTCCCTTTCTTCGAACATTGCCTTGAAGCCGGAGCTTGATAGGTAATTGCCCAGCTGATTCGGCCCGAAATCGCTCCATCCTGCTCGCGGAGGGAATACTATTACATTCGAAACCTCATCACTGGCTCTGCTGGCTGCAGATGCGGTATCACGTCTGGCTCGATCCTGTGGTGCGAAGCGATCGTAGGGTGATCTGTCGGCCCATGGATTTTGCGGCTCACCCGGATATTCCATTCCAGTTTGCGTCTCTATGGCCGATCCATCGTCAACAGAAGATCCTAATGACGAATTCCGGTGTTTGTCGCAATAGTCAAATGGATCTGGCGCCCCTTGTGATGCCCTGGCGCTTTCAGACATGGTGGCCGGCTCTTCGTGTCGAGCAGCAACTCTGGCATTATAGAGGCTCACGTAATGCTCGGCTCTTCCTTCCGCTTTTCGAACGTTTTCTCGCTCGATTTTGAGCCTTTCCTCATACTGAGTCGAAATGCCCTCTATTTCTGCTTGCTTTTCCTCTCCACATTCTTCGGCCACTCGCTTGAGCTGTTCCTGGGCTTCTTCAAGAATTCTGTCTTTTTCTTTTGCCCATTCATCTTCCTTGCGACGTTCACTTGCTTGGAGATGATCTACCAAGCCCCACAGCTTATCTTCGTTCCGATACGTGGTATGTGTCTCCAATGCTGCTCCTGTGAATCGCTGCTGCTCGGAGATTGTCTGCGCCTCTAGTCTGTGTTCTAGAGCCCTTTTCTCTTCCTTCCAACTCTCTTCATTTCGGCGTCCGATCTCCTGCAACTGCTGTAGCTTTTGGGACAAAGATGCCACCTTTTGTCTTTGTTCTAATAGCTTCCGTTCGTCCTCTTCAGTCTTTTCTCGGCCTTCTTCTTTCCTAACCACCTCTTCATTCCTTCGAGCTTTCTCGTATGCCTTTTTTTCCTTTTCTAATTCATCTATGCGTTGATGTAGTTTGGATATTCCTGAATTCTCCTCATCCTCCGAAACAACTCTGTGCCCGCGGTGATTGGGAAAACATCCATCTCCCGTCAGTGGGGCCATCTGGTAATGATATGCTATACTACCAAGTCCATGTCCAGAAGGTAGTGGGTTCGGTACAGTCGACATGTGTATCGATGGGTTTGGAACGTGGTGGTTTCCCATCATAAAATTGTTCCCATAACTACCTCGTGGATTGGTACTTTCCGAGAACATGGTTGGACGTGAGGATGTATGATGAGAGTTCTTCCAATAGGAATCGTCGCCTGGTACTCCAGTGTGAGTGGAATGGCGGCCACGACTTCCTCTTCTATGGTGGACCTCAGGGGCTAAGCCACCAGAGTTGAAATACTCTTTGTTTCTCGGCGGGAGAAGATGATCATCATCTTCGAAATTGACTCTCGAAGCATTCTGCTGGTTCGAAGCTCTTTTGCTGCTTTGGGACCTTGGTTTATTGGAGGCGAAGCCATGCAGGTCGGGCGCCGAGGGCCTATTTTTGAATGTGTTGTCTTCCTTCGTTGTGCTATCACTTACAGTGACTTTGGAAGGAATGTAATTCTTCGCGCGTTCCTCAGATGTGGGCTGGTCGTAGGGTGGTGGTTCAGATATACCAGTTTCTGGTAATTTCGAACGGCTAGAATCGCCGTTTAGGTTCTGGAGAGGGACTTCAGCTGCCCAGTCCATCCCCTGTGGCTCTTCTCCTCCTACACGGTCGGTGCTACCACCACTATGGGTGTAATATTGCCCGCCCTTTTCTGATTGTTCTCTGCTGCGTCGGTGTGTTGGCCGTGGACTTTCATCCTCTCGAGCAGAATTCTCATCTCGGAGGTACCATGAAACGATGCGTGACACCGAGTCTTCGAAGCGGTTCTTGTCTTTTTCCCTCGTTGAATTGGTCAAACGGCGGATTGCTTTAGGATCCAATCCTGTCCACGTCTGTATGAGCTCATCCACCACCAATTCTTTCAATCTTTTGGTTACATTGAGTTCTCTCACCAGGTCCCGTGGGAGATAGTCGGTGATTTCATCTCGCTCGCTATCGGAGGCGGTCGCATTACCATCGGCTGTTCGTATTGTTTTGACGTAACCTCCTCTTGCATTTGATCGTTCCGCTGCTGGAAGAGAACTCAAAGCTCTGTTGAAGATGATTTTGTACAACCAGACCGCACTATCTTCATTGCAATCTTCCAACTGCAATTCGTCGCTGAAATGCATCTTTTGTAAGTGGTTCTTCGCATTCCCGTGGAGCTTTTTGACAACTTGTCTGCTTGCTTCGATCCAGCTTTCTGCAAGCTCATACTCCCTAGTCAGCGCGGTAAAGTCTGGAGGATGTTTCTTTTTCTTTGACCTGCTCATATCAGCAAATGCAAAAGAACGACGGATAAGCAAAGCTACCTCTTGCTGAGCTGTTGCTTCTCTTGCGCTATTTTCAGCACCGATAGTGTTACTCTCAATGGCTCCTTTACATGGCGGAAGATCCAGGTCATATCAAGATAGTCCTCTTTAAACAATCTTTTGAACCGGTTGGGAGCGCGACCGCGGTCAAATCCGCTGATTTCGGTTTCGTAGGCCTTCACAAGCCAATCTAAGCGGCTCAGCTCCTGTCCAGAAGACTCCAATAATTGCTCTGTGACGAAATTCTGAGGTCCGCTTGTGAGTAGTGTCAAAAGTTCACCGAGTTTCTTAGCCAGATCAGCTAGTTCCGTGAATTCTTGTGCTGCCGCAGTAATAGCGGGAGTGATAGAAGAGTCCAACAATCGAGAACTAATTTCATAGAGAGTATGAGCCAATAAGGAACTGCTCTTAGTGATACTGGCAATTTTTTCAACCGCGGCCCGTGGGCTCAGTTCCATTGTAAGAAGTTGTCGTTCATCGAATTCTGGTAGAGCCAGGCTGTGTCATGCAGGGAAGTCGCTTCGGGGCACATAAGCTCAATCAGGTTCGAGCCTGCTTTTCACTCTTCCCCACTGTAGCCTTGCGGAGCGAAGTCGACGAGGCTCTACCCGAACGTCCGAAATTTCCCTCGCTCAGCTGCCGAGCGAAATGGAAGATCGCGTGATGGCTCACCTTCGTAGAGGGCTGCTGGGAATGCCGGGTCGATCGAAGTCTGCTGCCTGTATGCACATTAACCCCGCATGGTCATCAAATCATAACGTACGGCAGCTTATCGATGCAAGCCCTCTGCACAGCTGGATCGGGCGGTCTGTGCATGGAATGTCACATCAATTAAGACCTGCTTGCTGCCTGGATGCATATGGGCCCCGCACGAGCACCGAATCATACCGCAAGGTATCGGATCGATCGGGTACAATGCTCCATCAACACAGGCCCTCTGTATGCACACCATAAGCTGAGCCATGCTTAGGTGTGCGAACAGGCAGCCCGCGCGCGGGCCGATTGGAAGGATGGACGTTTCATACGCGAAAGTTTGTCAATCGATCACTCGCGGTAGCGGGTATGCTAGATGCCGAGTGGGGCTTCCAATATTGGTTGAGCTGGTGTGTAAAAGAAGAAATTGCCTTGTTGCCTTGTTGCCTTGTTGCCTTGTTTCGACGAAACACACTCCACTGTCTGTAGTAATGGAGATCGGAATTTCCACCCAGCGACAATCCTAGCCTTCTTGTACAGATTTCTTTTGCCCCCAGGCTTTAATAGCCGCATCATTGGTAGACGTCCCGTCGGTAGATGAAGTGAACTGGAGTATCAGAACGATCAGCTGTGCAGGCATCAAAGAGTACAAAAGATACCTACCGAATTCGATACCCTCTGATTTACTGCATCCTTGACGGTACCAATCACATGACCAGAAACAATCCCGAAATTGAGCACACCATCACCTTGTTTCACTTCTCCAAGCCGAATATTGATCCTCCCGTTGTTCTAGAATGGTCAGCGGTGTAGCTGGATGCTATCTAGGATTTCTCACCTCGCGGTCTGCCGTCTTCTTGCCCCAATTTTCAACCATCAGCTTAATCGTCTCAGTAATGTCAACATAGCCAGCGATTTGCGTGTTAGAGAACCTGCACATGGCACAGTGGTCGGCGTTTACTGGCATGCCGTCATCCCCAGCGAGCGTTGCAGACTGTTTCGTCACGATCAGGCCCAGGTCTTTCTTCGTCTTCCAAATTGTCTTCGTCGTCGTTGTGGTTTCGAAGAAGCATGCAACTTGAATTGGATTCAGTTGGCTGGAATCATATCGCTGCCTGAGAACCTTGTGGAAATCTTCGCTGATTTGCTGCAGCTTCATCGATCTCTTGTCGAGGTCCTTGATCGTCTGTTCGTTGCTATCGCCGAAGAGACCAAGGAATCTTTCGGCCAGTTTCGCCCAGACAGCCTTTTCGGAGCCTTTGAACGGGGTTCCCAAGAAAATAGTGCCGCATGTGTTGGCCACAACTTCCTGTCGCTGTTCGTTTGACCCAGCCTGGCTTGAGAGACCGTTGGCAACAACTAGCCCTCCGAGCGAGTGAGCCACAAAGATGATCGGTCGGTTTATCTACACATCAGTGAGTTAACGCACTGTGTATACGTGAGATTAAAGACATACGGTCCCCGTTTCACTCCTACGATTTCCGAGTTTGACCAGGAGTGAAGTCGAGTTGTCATCTATGGAGGTGTGCGCGATTGCAGGAGGCTTAATCACTGGGTAGAATGTTACGAATTCGGTAAGGTACCCAAAACTGAAAATCCGACTCTTCGGTATAGTCTCGGGAAGAAGCTTGCTAGGCCAGAAGATCTTTTCTCCGTCGCTGGTGTCGAAGGCTTCCCATGTAGTCTGTGGATGGCCTCGAAGACCATGGACGAAGACGATACTACATTGTCAGCAAATGTGTTATATAGGGATTTCAAATAGCACATACTCTACATTTGCCTTTTCGCCTGCATACAACTCAATCAACCCGTCAGGCAAGATTTCGGTAGTTGCCATGGTCTTCAACGAACGTGACTAGATACGCGGATTTTGGGGACAATTCGCGAGCTATTTGCAACGAGAGCGCGTGCGAGATACCATTCTTTCGCGCCGTCCCAGCGCTGCAGTATGAGTATAAATGGTCACCTCGATATGATCACTTTTCAGAGCAGTCTGCATGCAACCGCATATGGATACGATATGCACGTACTAAGCTCAGAACTTGCAGATATCCGGGTTGACGGCTAGGACCATGCGGTAAGCAAAAGTGGCGTACTTGCATGTTGGTTTCCACGTATAGGAACGACGCGTATTAGCCAAGAGACACATCTCATCACTAATAAAACTGCACAGCAGTCACCTCGGCGGGGATGGTGCTTCCCTCTCCTATCGTATTGGTGGTGCTGCGGCCCAAGGCGCCCTCAGCTGAGAGCTCTTCGGCCCAGCGGCTCAGCAGCATCTCTCTGAACGCGATTAATTGGGCGGCTGCACTCTTTGGAGTACGCCAACATCACCCATTCAAGTCCGGTTTTGGGGGTTGGAGATTTGTGCTTATCCAAAGGTAACATGAATTCATAGGTAGCTAACCTTGAAGCGGATGGTGGCACCAACGGAAGCTTCCTGAATGCCAAGGCCACAGGAGCGTGTGAATAAGTAAGAATTACATGTTAAAGCCTCAATGCCCAGCTGTATAATTATCTTCGCACTTCCTCAGGAAACATCGCCCAGCAGTGTGACTCAGTCTTGATCGTTTTGCCCGCTTATCCAAAAATGGCACTTGCAGATGCGTCAGTATCTGGCACCTTGCCCTCCTCGGGAATGGCCGAGCTTCCACTCCGCACCATTCCACAACCCAGCAAGCAGATAGAGCTGGGTTCCGTGCAGCACATAGGTGATGATGTTGCTAACCCCAACAACGGTGTGCAAGTGGCTGGACATGTCCTCGGCTGTGACCGAAGTCAAATGAGTAAGGATCTGTTCACTCGATAGGACGTCCGCTTATTCTGTGTAGACTTCACAACTAAAAACTCTTACAATTACAACCTACCTTCAGGAGCTGTGTTTAATATAGGTGGTATGTGATCTCATGTCGCAGATTATTTGGTGCGCAAACCAGCTCCGAACACTTGTGGCTGACCCTCCGGGAGTCAGCTCCTGATGATCGGATGGTCATCATATCCTGGCTTGGAGATATAGCTGGTCTAGATTTCTCTTGCATTCATCAGGCGAATCTCTCCAAGAGGGAAGACGGAACGGGAGCTTGGTTCCTAAGAGATGCACGGTTTAGGGCGTGGTATGAGGGTTCGATGAGAACTTTATGGTGCCATGGGATGCGTAAGTAGTCTATTCTAGCTAGCGGATTGTGGAGCTAATTCTTTGAAAGCCGGTTCAGGCAAAACGATACTGTCGTATGATATCACCGAGAAGCGGCTTTGTCACCCGAAGGACTAATCTGTTTCAGGTCTATTGCTATCGAACACCTCGAAGCGATCCAGGAACCAGCGACGCCAGATACCGCATGTCTCTTCATATTCTTCAACCACCAAGAGAAGGCGACTCAGAAGCCTTATCGGCTATTCATAGAGCTGTTGAGGCAGCTGGTCTCCCAGAAAGTTGAACTGTCCGACCAAGTACGACGGCTATACGATCAGTGCAAGTCAAGAGCAACATCACCCACTTGGGATAATCTATTGGATGTGATGCGACAAGAGATCCGGCGTTTTAGCAAAGTATGGCTAGTTGTCGATGCTTTAGACGAATGCCCTGCCAATGCTAAGGAAAACACAAGGGGGTATTTCCTCGGGGTGATCCGCAACCTGCCGGCTACCGTCAGCCTTCTCGTTACTTCGAGAGAGCGGGAGTTCACAAGGTACGACTTGGATCCGGTGCACGAGGTAGAGATTGAGCTTCATGAGGAAGACCTCGAGAGCTACGTTAGAGCCCAGATTCGAAGACATAGCTGCAGCAACGAGCTACTCGCACTGGCGAACGCTGATTTCATCATCAGAAGCATCTCCAGGAAGGCCAAGGGGATGTTTCTATTGGCGAGCCTGCACATGAATGATATAGCGGCGCAGCATACCCCGGCAGATCTAAAATTGGCTTTGGAACATCTACCATCAGATATCCGCAAAACGTACGACAAAGCGAGGCAGAGAATACCGGATCATGATACGCCCCTTGTAGAGCGTATACTCCTATGGATAACTTTCGCTATGCGCCCCTTAACGGTTGACGAACTCCGATGGGTCTTGGCAGTCAAAGAAGGGGTCACAAACGCATCCACGGCTAGGTTGCATATGCTTGAGGAAAGAGACCTCACGACGCTATGCGCCGGTTTGGTCACGGTCGATCCTGATCCTCCAGTACGTTTCGTTCGGCTTGTCCATCCAACAGCGGAACGCTACTTTAAAGAGTATTTCGAACATGAGAATGCTCATAGCACCCTCGCAGCTACGTGCATCCGTCATCTCCTTTTCGAAGATCTCCGACTTCAGATTCCCGATAAGGCGCAGATTCATGTTCGTCTTCAAGAACTTCCATTTCTTCCGTATGCTGCGCTACATTGGGGCAATCATGCGCGAAAGGCGCAAAATCCTGAGACTGTCAGCCTGGCTCTTGAATTTTTCAAACAAAAAATGAACCTTGCGTCCGTCGCACAGATCATGGACTTCGTTGACGACTCTTTTTCCGCCTTATGGATGGCCGCACATTTTGGCCTAGGCATCGTCGTTGATAAGCTGCTGCTATTGAACCCCGACATGCTCAGCGAAGTAAGGTACGGCGAGACAGCAATGCATGCCGCCGCAGAAAAAGGCTATCTGGTTGTAGTGGATCGACTTTGTTTGGAAACGGACATTGAGCCAGACCTCACCAGCGAGGTAGGAAGAACTCCTCTCTCGCTAGCCGCGGAGAATGGGCATCACAAAGTGGTTCAACGCCTAGTTTCCTCTGGAAAGGTGGACCCGGACTCCAAGGCGGTGTCAACGTTCTATCAGGGGCGAACACCACTATCCTGGGCTGCTGGAAGCGGCCAAACAATAACCGTTGGTCATCTTCTCGCTACAGATCAAGTAGACGTGGATTCAACTACCATCTCTGAACCGTATTTCGGACGCACGCCGCTCATGTGGGCAGCAGAGAGAGGGCATACCAGTGTGGTCGAGCTGCTTCTCCGCCAGGGGATGGCAAAACCTGGCCTCGAGGATGGTGACGGACGGACCGCGTTGTCATGGGCGGCTCTGAACGGCCACGGAAGTGTCGTAAAACTGCTCCTCCAGACAAATGAATCTAGACCCGAGAAGAGAGACAGAGGTTGCAAGCAAAGACCAGTAGACTTGGCATACAACAACAAACATGAAGAGGTGGTGAGATTGCTTGTAAAACACCCAGAGCTTGATTTCAAAGACAACGAGAAACGGACAAGCCTTTCGCACGAAGCAGAACATGGAAATGTTGGTCTGGTCAAGGTCCTGCTTGATTGCGGCGCGGATCCGAATTCCAAATCCGAAGAAGATTGGACGCCTCTAACCTATGCCGCGGAGAAAGGGCGCAGTGAAGTAGCCAAGCTACTTCTCGAAAGCAGGGCAGACCAAGAAATACAGTGTGCGGATGGTCGTACCCCCTTATCGTATGCCTCCGAGGGAGGCCATGAAGAGATGGTGCAACTTCTCCTCACTCGTGGCGCTCATCCAGACACTCCGGATCGATACGGACGAACCCCGCTTTCTTACGCCGCAGAATCCGGGCACGGAGCTATTGTCGCATCTCTGATATCACTTGAAAAGGCCGTCAACCCTGATTCTCAATCGAGTGGCATCCTTGCGGGACGAACGCCTCTTTCATGGGCCGCTGGAAAAGGCAGAAACAAAGTCGTGGAGATGCTTCTTAAAACGGGCGCTAATGTGAATCTCAAGAAGGGTGCTGCTCCTGTCACATTGCAGCCTATCATGTGGGCAGCCTCAAATGGGCACGAGGAGGTAGTCAGAGTGCTTCTGGAAACAGGAAGAGTAGAGCTGAAGACCGAAGATGAGCTATTTGGGCGACCAGCCTCAGAGTGGGCTCGCAATAACAGGCTCAGCTTTATACAGCAATAATAAGTAGCTCGCCTGATTACGTGCGTGTATATATCATGTCCTGTTTATAAATTGAGGTAGTCGAACTAGTAAGGTTTGTCCCCAGAGAAGTGTGTGTTATTAAGAAAGGATCACTGCAACACCGTCAAAAAAGACAAACAGATTGTCCCGCTCTGGTATGGACTGTGACGCAAAGCACAGATACACAGGTTCCATACGACCTTGTCACACTGTAAACTCGTTGGTCTACTGGTCCGCGTTGCTGTTTGCTGCCTCGCATAGGTGGGCGGCGCTGATGCCCGTCAGATGGCGGTTCTCGTTGCTACTAGCCGTCTAACTTACTTTGCTCGTCAACAACAGCCTGGAATCCCTGAATTTCTCCAATCCATTCTATCTTGTCATTTTGTAATCATCAATCTTAGTAGTGTATCTGAATGGATTTCGTTTTCCAGGACTTCGCCGTGGCAAAAACTGAGCCACCTTTGTCAGTTAATCAACACACGCCATCGTACAATACAATCACACATCTACAATCATTCCATATCCACATCTATGTCCCTTTATTCCAACCCTCACTCATCAAACCGTCCTCCACCTATCCAAAACCTCCCACCACGCCCCCATCATCCCACCCTCACCAAAACCACCGCCCCCCGCACCACCCCCACCCACCGGCCTCAACGCATCCCCCAACTGATACCCGCTCGACCGGAAATAACTCTGCATCTGGCCCATGACGACCGGATTCCCCTTGACAGGCGGCACCGCGACCTTGCCGCACGTCGACGGCGTCGTGATATCCGTCGCGGCGGCGCTCGAGCGCCTGCTCCGCGACGCCGTGCTCGCGCCGTCATCCTCATCGTAGTCGGAGGTCGTGGAGGAGGACGACGACGCCGAAGCGACGGACACCCGCTTCGAGAGGGCCTGGCGGCGGGACGAGGAGTGGCGGCGGCGGCGCGGCGGAGGCGACGGGGGAGGGTCGGTCTGGACGGCGGTGCTGACGTAGGACGTCCGGGGCTGCTTGGCCCTTTCTTCGGCCGGGGGGGTCTGCACGGCGCTGGTCGCGTACGCCGGCGCCTTCGGAGGCGCCGGCGGTTTCGAGGCGTGGCAGCCGCACGCGCAGCAAGAAGCAATCGCGGTCTGCGGCGGCGGACTCGGGCTGGTCCTTTCCCGACTCGACCTACACCGCAGGAGCGGCGCCTGCAGTCCGGGTATGTAGTCCTCCTCGCCGAACGCGATGCTGCGGGGCCGCCGCTTCCAGTCGCGCTCGGTGCGGACGCGGGTGAGTGGGGCGGGGACGAACAAGGATGACGAGGGATTCGAGGTCGGGCGGGTGGTGGTGTTGCTCGTTGTCTTGGGAATGCCCTCGCTGATGGGCGAGACGGACAGGCGGAAGCTGGCGGGCGGGCCGACCATGGACATGGTGCGGCAGCGGCGGCGGCTGGCGCGGTCGAGGGCGGGGTTGGGAGTGTCGTTGGGGGACGGGGAGGATGTGCGTTCGGGTGTCGGGGCGGCTTTACGCTCGAGTTTGCCGTGGGCGTCGGAGGCGAAGAAGTCGTCGCCGTGGCCGAGGACGACTTGGAGGGTGGGGAAGTCGCGGGTCTGGCCTGTGGCGGGGAAGAGCCATTCGTGGAGCGGGGGAGGGAGGCCGGAGGACTCTGTGGAGAGGAGGTCACGGTCAGTGGTGCTTGGTAGTGGGAGAGGTGTTGAAGTGATTGAGTAGAGACTGACCTTGCCTATACTCGCCCGATCGCGTCTTCCAGCAGATGTAGTACCGTCCGAACGAGCCCAGCGCGGCGACGACAAGGTCCACCATGCCATTCGGGTCATTTGGATCTGCACTTATAGCGCTCAAGCGCTCATAGAAGCCACCAGTCATATCTTGAATGGTCCTGAACCTTCAGCGGCACTCACAGAATGCCTGCTCGTCTTCGGTCCGAAGGTAAAATGTGCACAAAGAAACTCTGTGTTCTGGAAAACAGACATGATGGGAGCGGGCAAGAGTGTAGGAGAGCGCTGCCGTTCCACAAAACTTTAATTTTTCCTGGCTCCCACGTGTGATCACGTCTCTCGGTCATCGCCTTGTGCGGCTCTGGGCTGATGACTGTGGCTGGTCTGAAGCATGCAGTGAGACGTTGATAGCAAATGCATAGGGCTGCTCAGCTGACGGTCAGGCCCAGTTTCAGAATTTCCAAGACGTTGCTTCAGGACGAGGCACGTCTCAAGTAGGTGCGGGTGATCGCCCAAGGAGCCGCCTCGGAGTCCGGCATTTACTGGGGTCGGGCCCACTTCAGATGTCGGGGCTCCGGCTATGCGGAATCTTGGCGCATAGGAAGTAAAAATATCGGTATCAAAGATAGAGAAGGCGCGCGTCCCGATTGGTTGAAATGCTTCGAGCTTCTTCAGATGTACGGACAACAAGATTGATGAACGAGAAGAAGTCTAGATCCAGATCTAAAAGGGCCACCTCTCCATGGATGTGATGGTGTATTTACGAAAGACATACGATGAAATGAAATTACACGAAACTGTTCGTAGAAGAATGCTGTACCACGCGCTACTCGTCCGAATCTTCCACATACGGCTTCCTGTATTTCGACGGCAGCAATGGAGATGGGGCACCCACGGCATCGTTTTGCCTGAACACGGCCTCCGCAGCCGTCACATCGTCATCCCCTAATATAGAACTATCGGGGGTGGCATATGTGATGACAGAGTCATTTCTCCCAGCTTTCAAGTTCTCGTCCTGCACCGACCAGATGGACGCAGCGCAGTTCGTATCTGTGGGTGTAGCCACTAATCCTTCTGGTTGCTCCTTCGGCGAAATTCGGCTGCCGCTGGTAGTGATGCTGAGTTTTACAAAGTCAGCTGCGTCGAATGTTGTCTTGATAGGCTCCGTCTGCTCTTTCTGGTCTGGTCGTTCGTCTGAAGAAGGCTCTGTTCCGGCTTCCGGCAGACCGCCAACCTCTCCCTGACTCGCAAGAACGGGCGCAGAGAGTGACTGCGGCTCTGAAATCTCCGTCTTCTGATCCTCATCATCTGCATCCTCTTCCAGACCCTGCTGAGGTGGTGGCTGTACTGCCTCATCCTCGAAATACGGTTCTTCTGCCGCTTGTTCTGCCTGCTGCTGTTGCGCCTTCTGAGCCTCCATCTGTAACCTCAGCAGCTCCTGCTCTCTCCTCTGATCTCTCAACACCTCCGGGTTGACCTTCTTCTCGCGTCTGTGCAACTCAATTTCCAGCACTCTCGTGCCGAACGGAAGTTTCCCCCTCAACCCGTCGTCGTCACGGTCGAAATACAGCGCCCACACGGCCGGATACTCCTCGACGGCGACGAAGCCCTCCCACCCATCGCACGTCATCCGGCGATCCTGGCGCGTGCAGTCGAACGGGCCCGTCACGTGCGGCTGCGCATCGACGCGAACGCCGTACTTGACCTCGTACGTGTTGCTGTCGATGTAAATCCAATTGAGGATGGGCGCCACGTCCGTGATCGTGGAGACAAGGCCTTCATGACCCGCGTCCGGGTAAGGCAGGAAGTAGCCGGCGAAGGGGTGGCCGGATTCGCAAGTTTGGTGTGTGGGGTTTGGACTGTCGAGGTCTTCAGGAGATGTGCCGGTGTCGATGTAGAGTTTGTTGTCGCGTAGGACTAATTGGCGGCCGTTGATTTCGCGGCTGCGGATGGAGGATTTGACGCATGTGGCGATGAGGTTGCAGCGGCGGGCGCGGTGCTCTTCTCGGCGTTCTTTGGATTGAGATTGTCGGATGGCTTCTTGCGTACCCAGCATGGCCGGGCAGGCGTTGAGTGCGAGGAGCATAGAGAGCACCATTGTGGCTTGGTGTTGTTGTCTGAGTGCTTGGTAATGGAGATGGCGGATTGGTGTATAGGCGTGGGCCTGTCATTGCTGCTGAGAAGCGCTGCATGAATTTTTGTGCCGGTGCAAAGTATGATAAGTTGTGCAATTCTCAGGCCAGATGGCGGCGATACAGCTTAGCCGTAGATCATATGCAGGGACCGTGGAGGACGGGTTTCGCAACCGGGCATCTGGCCACGTGCGGAGTCGGGTTGGGTGTAGCAGATTGCAGCCGGGTCCATTGTCGAACACGGCGAGCACCAAGCATCGCGACGAGATGCCGACCGCGACGGCATGCCCAGCGCGAGCAGAGAAGTATCGCGTGATGCTCAGATCAGACGTGAGCGACGGGGTCGGCCGTGAGACCCTTCCCGTTTCAGAACCCCTGCGCCGCCTCCAGGCCCGAGCTTCTTTCCCGTTCGAGAACGCGGCTGGGCTGCTTCAACTGTGCATGAGCTGCAAGGCCTCACGCTCTTCTTTTTGCGGCTCGTTTGCTGGAGACACTCCAGAGCAACCCCGTCGAATGATACTGCCGACGCGAAGGGGAAAGGAGGTTCATGCATGCCGCATCTGGCGCCGTTGAGAGTGGCGTCTGGAACGAGAAGGATGCAGAGAGCCCAAGTGCCACAACACCGAAGACCTGTCGAGAGATGGTATATAAGATCACCACGACGTGAAGGTGGAAGAGCCATCAGCAACCAGCTCTCTCAACCACTTCCTACTCCATTCAGCTCATCACCGAAAAAGCCGGCCGGTTCCGACTTTCGACGCCTCTAAAAGATAATCGTAATCGAATCTTCCCCACACAACCACCATCACCACCACCAGTCAAAATGTCTGCTCCTAGGTACGCACGCACCCATCTCCCCCTGCGAAATGGTCCGGGCATGAACTCACCGCATCCGCATAGCAACCCCACCACCACCACCACCACCACCACTACTGCCCCCTTCGGCAACCCTACCGGCCCGGCCTACAACAGCGACAGCGACTCCGACGGCCAAGCCCGCGGTGGTCGTCGTGCTCTGGTCAACAGCAAGGACGGCAAGGTCTCGCAGCACCAGCCCGGCTCGCACCTGCCCCCGCCCCCCTCCTCCGCCAACCTTGCGCAACCTGCCGGTAAGGATTGCCTGATCTGAGATGGACGGCAAAGACAAGACACTGACTCTATCGCCAACAGGCTCGTTGCTCAAGGGCGCAACGGACGAGAACGGCAACCAGAAGTCGGCGGCACTGCTGGTCGGTATCAAGCTCGACTTGGAGGCTGAGATCCACTTGACTGCCAGGGTGAGGGGTGATATCTGCATCGGCCTGTACTAGCTTCCCGGTGATGGCGAGATGAAGGGGGATGGTGACTCTGCCGACACTGGTGTTGGGCAGTCTGCGAGGAGCGCGGTGATGTGTGCTTTTCTTTGATTGCGATTATACCACAGAGGCCTTGGATAGAAGGGCCTGCTTCGGAGGTGGAGATCTCCAGTTACGAATGTCCAGATGTTTCGGCAATTTTGGTGCACGACTTTGTGGAGCTGTTCGGTGCGAGGTGAATGTGAGAGGTGTGCATGACTAAGACACAGTCGAAGCCGTCTGATGAGACCGGTGATTAAAGCTCCACATTTTTGCGATGAACGGTTGCAGGGACCCGAGTCAGGTAGAAGGTATTACTTTGGAGCTTATGTCGACGAACGATTTTTCCGAAGCTTAATGACGAGCCGGAGAAATAATTCTGGAGGTCGAAGTTGGACCGGTTGATTATGCGCGAAGCGGTCGGGCGTGGGGTGATGATGGTGTTGAGCGCTAAGGCAGATAAGCTCAAATTTTAGATTGCGGCGGTGGGCGCAGAGTGGAGATTGAGGCGCTTGAGTGTTCCTGAGCGAGCGAGCCGCCCCGGCCTTGGTCTCCGTCTCTCGCGCGCGCGAACAACCAAGGCACACGCCCCAACGCCTTCCCTGTTCCATTTCCCGCCCGCCTCGATACTCAATTGCTCTCCCAACCGCCTCACTCCTTTCTCGCAACAATGCGCAATCCTGCACAACCACTTTCGCTGTGCATCACTCTCCAACTTATCCGCGTCGAGTCCACCCAGCGATCGTCTGTCCCCGACCGCCCGTCAAATGGCCGCGACCAAGGAAGAAGCAACGCTCCCCACGACGGAACCTGCACACGCGATACAGGTACCCGACTGGGAGCCCGCAGCCCAGGGCCGCCAGGGCACTGGCATCAAGCGCTCCTTAGGCGAGACACTGCGCTCCAAATTCGACGCCGCATGTCCACCGCACAAGAAGTACCTGGGCCTTAAGCGCCGCACCTTTTTGCTCGTCCTGCTTGGCGTTGTAATCGCCATAATCGCGCTGGCCGTAGGTCTGGGTGTTGGTCTGTCGAAGAAAAGGTACGCGCTCCAGATGTCGATTTAGGACTATGTTAATGCAAAGTAGCGGCAGCGAGAATCTCCCCTTGCCCAACAACTCCGACCAACACACCGGCGATCTGACCTTTTACAACCCGGGGTTGGGCGCTTGTGGCGAAACGTCGACGGATAACGACGACATTGTTTCGCTCTCGTGGAAGATCTGGAACGAAGTGCAGACAGGCTCCGATCCGAATCAGGTGGTGCTGTGCGGCAAGAAGATTAGAGCTCGCAGGTTCAATGAGGATGTTAGCGCTGAGAGGAGTGTCGATTTGACCGTTGTGGACAGGTGTAAGTGGTCAATTCGTCAAAGCTGTGGAATTGGGGAGATACTGATTTTTGATCTACAGGCACTGGTTGCGAACCTACTGACATCGACGTCAGCCCTGGCGCTTTTGAGAAACTGGCGCCCATTGCTAGCGGTAGAGTGACCGTCACTTGGGCATGGCTAGACGCTGCGCCCACGGCGACATAGACACTATTTCTTTTACGCCTTTTTATTCAGTTCGAAGATACCCAGGCGACTACGCCTTTCATCATCCGAGTTTTCAGACCATTTTTTCATTCCCAGTACTTCAAATTAAGTGCCAGTCCTTCTCCAACAACTCCATCCCTCTTTATCCATCATCACTCCCTAAGCTCCTCGGGCGTATCATCCTGCCTCCTCCAATGCGCCGCCCTCACCTCCTCCAACCCCTCCATATACCCAAACACTGCCATGATCCTCGGCCACCTCTCCAAATCACACCCCCACCGCTGCGCCGCCCACCTGCCCCGTCATCAGCAACTCCTCATAGAAGGAAAAAGAGGGAGATGGAAAAAAAAGAAGCACTCACACCGCCGGCACCAAGCACACATCCGCCGCACTCACCCCAAACCCCGGCACGCACATCTTCTCCCGTTCCTTCTCCCCCTGCACCTTCCCCAACGCCCCCTCGAACGCGTCCAGTCCCCTCGTCGTCCACTCCCGCGACCATTCTGCACCGTCCCCGCCGGGCATCCCGTTGATCGCCTTCATCGTCTTCGAGTTGGTCAGCGGCTGCACGTCGCACGCGATGATGTTGACGAGCGTCCGGACGGCCGCCCGTCCTGCCGGGTCGGATGCGGGTGGGTAGAGCGCGCGGGTGTCCGGGAAAGCTTCGTCGAGGTATTCGAGGGCGGCGATGGATTGGGGAATGGTGGTGGTGCGGGACGGAGTCGTGTGGGTGAGGGTCGGGACGGTGCCGCTCGGGTTGAGGGACGTGTAGGACGGGTCGGACTGCTCGTTGCGGAGGAGGTGGACGGCGGCGGTGGTGTGCGGGAGGTGTTTGAGGTGGAGCGCGATGCGCAGGCGGCCGGAGCAGGAGCTGCGGAAGTAGGTGTGGAGGTGGAGGATGTCGGTTGTTGCGGACATTTTTTTTTTGTCTTTCTTTTTGTTTTTGGTTGAGGCTGTCGAGGGCGTGGTGTTTTGTGGTGATGGTCCGGGCAGGGATCGGAGATGTGGTTCGGATGTGGTTTTTCTGAAGATGCCCCCCTTCAATTGCGGGGAAGAGTGACGCACTTTATAACAATTAGAAAAGATAACATACGTAGAAATCCTTCATTCGATCTGAACGCGTCCTCGGATGTACAAGCTCATACAACCGTTCAGTATGCCGGTGCCAACCGCGGAATGCCTCCGCTGCGATGGTTCGCGGAGTGCGGGGCGGGGGCGTCGGTCGGTCAGACGCGGATATTCAAGGAGGGGAAATTGTATGTACATACTTCGGTACTCAGGGGCATTTACTTGATTCCGAGGGTATTTGGCATTTTCTGTGACCAAAGTGTGATCCAATTGGTGGACCGGCACAAGTTGAGAATGGTCCTAGGCGGGTTTCTGAAGCTGAGTTTATACCTTCTCATAAGGACAAAGCTCACGACAGCAGGGAAAAAAGCAGTCTTTCTGGAATGTGGTTTCTCGTCTCATTCGTAAGATGTCGTTTACTCTCTAGTAACGCTCATGTATCTACAGCAGCCACGGCCAATTACCAGTACGTCGCCCACTTGCTCGTGCCCTTAACCACCTCCACAAAGTTGGCAGCGATGACGCGGTCAGTCTGCTCGCTGGGGTGCAGAGCATCGTACCACATGTAACTGTCACGGTCAGTCAAAGACAGGGTCGAGTTCCCGGTATTGATGTAGCCCTCGACGTTCAGTGGTGCCGTGCCGTTAAGATAGTCGGCAGGGTTGATGTAGATGTCGGTGAGCTGCAGCGCTGAAAGTTAGCAAACTTTGACAAGATGATGCGCATCTCAAGCCAGAGCAAAAGAAACATGATGGAAATCCAGGCAGGAGAAGAAGGGTGAATAAGACGTACCAAGCTGTACATATCGAAGATTGCAAAGTGTGCGTCTGGGTAGCGCTTGGCGATGAGCAGTTCGTACGGCGTTTGGTACTTGTAGACGTCATTGGCGAGATTGACTTGCTCCTTCATGCGATAGCTGGTCTCGGTCACGTTCTGGTACTGCCCAACGCCACCACGTTCCGCCGTGGCGTAGACGGGAGCGAGCTGGAGAGGTGCAAGGTTCATGAGGACAAAGTAGCGTGCACCGTTTTCGTAGAGCTGTGAAGTCGGTTAGTTCTGGGGGTCTCAGTGACAGAGAGCGGTAGTGACGGCATACCGTGTCAAACTGGTTGTAGACGCAGTTAATGTAGTCGACAATGGTGAGGCCAGGAGCTTGAGACTCCGTGAGGAAAGCATTGCCGCCAAGATCATTCGTTCCGATCCACATGCTGTAAACAGTTTCTGCGTCGGGAATCGTCAAGACAGAAGTGCCATTTGCGCTATACGCCTTGTCGGCAAGGAAAGCTGGGATCTCGTAGCCCTCAACATCTGGAAAAGATGCGTTGATTTGCTGAAGGTAACGGTCCACTTGTTTGTTGGAGCAAACAGCACCAGACACCGCATAGTCGTAAAGATTGGCCCCAGTATAATCTGCAACGTAGCGGGGCCAGATCCGCCCACCGGTGGAAGTAGAATTACTCTGAGCAAACGTGAGCGAATCATTCTTTGCTTATTACTTGTGTCATGGTAAGTCCGTACCTCAGGCCCAATCCATCCAACAGGTGGAGCTTGGCCCCCAGTGGCAATGAAGTAAGCTAAGCGGGACTCATCCGTGTAGCTATCGCCAAATGCGACCAAGCTTGTGAACTTTGCCAAGTTCCAAGAACCATCATCACCAGCGAGTGGTGGAGCAGGAAACTCTTGCGGTGTCGGTGCCGGGATTGCCGAAGCAGCACCCACTAAGAGAGCAAGCAGAGGGTTGACAAGATGCGAGGTAACCATGATGATCAAGCGAACAAAACGGAGAATTTAGAATTAGGCGCAAGAAGGCAGGCTACCAAGCTTTTTCGATGTAAGAGAGGAAACGCAAAGATGCCGCGGCGGCCCGCTTCCATTTATACACTTACAGCTCATCCTTCGGGCACCCCCGCAGTTCAAGTCGCTAGTTGCTGAGGCTCGCCGGCACGACATGACAACGTTGCTTGACATGACATGACAGGCACGGATGGCACGCTCCGGTCATACATTGGTGCATGGCCGGGATCAGGAACCTACTGCACGGATATTTTGGTCCCGTGGAGGAGGTGCGGGCGCGGTGCCAGGCGGAGAAACACACGAGAATGCACGAAACAAGCGGAGAGAGGAGGCTCTAAGCGAATTGGCCGCACGTCCGGCGGTGGCGGCGGCGCACAACAGGCTAAAAGGCAGATCAGGAACCCTTGAGTGAGTAACGGCTCGTGCCCTGGGCTGGGTTGGCCTGCCGAAAGGCTATAATTGATGAGAAGACGTCGATCCCTGGTGTAGGATGACGATGACAGTGTGGCTTGTCCTTAAAGCCGCAAAAGAACGGTGGGTGGCTGACGGGTGCCGGCCGGGGTTGCGGGGTGGAGGCTGGGGGGCGGTGTCCGGGCTGCTCGGGACCTGATCTGACGGGAACAAGACTCGGGCGAGGTGTGGTTCTACAGCGGCAATTGACGCTGCACTCGGTTGTCGGCTGATAAGAGAGGACGTTGTGGACGCGTCAGGCTGCGTGGTTGCGTGTGCCGAAAGCCTACAGCGCGCATTGCAGCACTGCAACCCGCGTCTCTGCCGCTTTTATGCATCCCGATCAGGCGCAGCATGGCAGGCGGCTGGCAGGCGGCATCACGTGACGATTGCCCTTTGGTTAGCGAGCAGAAGGAGCCAGGCGGCCCTCACGGCGGCAGTGTCGTCGAATCAGCACGGGCGGCGTGGAGACGGCTTCGAAATTGCTTTTTGCTCGGCCTGAAGTAGCCGCGGGCCGCAGGCCTGACGGTCAAGGGAACGATGGCGGCCGTAGCGGGGCGCGAGTCAGGGGCGCGAACGACGCTGGCAGCGGCGCGCGTGCGGAAGCCATCTGCCAGCGCGAGAGCTGGAACGCTATGTTGGCGGGCGAGTCTGATGATGGATCGCCGTCGGGCTGCATGCTCGGCTGACGTTGGGCAGGGCGGTGGAGAGCGTCCGGAAGGAAGGAGCCTGTGGTGAGCTGTGCACTTGCGGGCATTATTGGCAGCTGGCGGAGGTCTGCGTTGTGCGGCGGTGCTCAAAGGGGAGCGGCAGAGGACGAGGGCGACCCTGGGACCAGAGAGATATAGGCAGCGCCAGACGTCGGCAGCGGGCAAGGGCGCTGCAGCGCTGGCAATCGCAGGCCGGCTGCACGTGCTGGAATTCATATGCGGGCCTAGCAGCGCGCCGCCTTCCGCGAGCGCTAGGATCCTAAGTCGACAGTTCCGCGGGCAGGGAAGCGTTCTGGAGGTCGGATCAACCGGGATGTGGACCCAGGCATGCACCTGGACAGACCGTGTTTCTGTGCCTTTGGACGTCGTGGCAATGATCGTGCAGCGATGCCGGCCCACGGCCGCGCGCGATGCGGTGAGCACTCGATCCTCCGCATCCCCAGAGGGCTGCCAACCCGCCGTGCAGCCACAGACGATCGATCTCGGGCGTGTGTTGAGCAATGCCTCCGGACCAGCCCCGAGTCATGGCGCTGGGACGAGAGACGTGGATGCGCCTTGAAATTGAGCCGACCAGGTGCCACATCTCCTCCAGTCTTTCCTCGATGTGACATGTCGGAACCAGCCTGCTGGGAGGCCCACCGGACAGTTCCTCCTTTTTCTGCCATTATCAGCTTGCGCAGCCGCGCGTGTGCTGCTGCTCCCAAGCGCCCTGCCGCCCTCGAGCAGCAAGCCACCCGCCTCCCCAGTGACGACCTGCCTGCTGCACCCGCCGCCGTGCACGGCCAGACGCGCTCCAGCTCGAGCCCGTCTGGGACATGCTCCCTCGCTGAGCCCGCTTCTCCGGCGGCACGGTACACTATCATCTCCCTAAACTTTAACCGCACTCCACCCTCTCTCCCTCTTGCTTCGCCGCACTCACCTGCTCTTATATCTCACCGCTTGCCCCCGTGATGCCGGCTCTGCCGCTGTGAGTTGCGGTCTGCCTAGCTGCTCGGCGTGTGCCGCTCTTTCCCTGTATCAATTCGGGCCGCTGCCAGGTTCATTGCTGCAGCGAGCTCTCCTTTCACTCTCACCTCTGCTCCGCCGCTGGCCGCCGTCACTTCTCTTCAACTGCTCACGACCTGGTCGCCGCCCGTGGACACGCCGCCGTCAGTTCTCGCTCCTTCTGTGACCTCACGCCTGCTTCACCCGCAACCAAGGCCCGTCAGCGAACGAAGTGCATTTTATTCTGGATGCTAGGAAGAACGCCAAGTCACGAACGCCGCGCCAAAACAATCTGTTACATGCTCTCTTAGCCGTCTCTGGGTTGGTTCAACTTCACATCTCGCTCCTGCGAGTCTGACGCGCACTGCCTGGCCAGCCTGGTGGCTAACCGCCGACGCAGAAGACCCACTTCTTCCCCGCAAAGATTCACGCTCGCTTCCGTCCCCAGGCCACAGTCCTGCAACAAACGTCAATCATGGTCACGCCTGCACGGTGAAGCAATCTTACAGCGGAATGTACAGCTTGAGGCGCAGATCGGCAGCCTCAGCCCTGGCCCGCTGTGTCAACGCGGCCACCTGCTCCTTCGACCAGCCCATGCGCGCTGTGAACGGCCAGATTGCCAGGGAATCGAGCATTGTGCCGATGTTTTCCAGATTCTGCTGGCCCACCCATTGCAGTTTCGGATCTGCCACGAACACGCCCCGTTAGCCGAACGTTACACAAGCCCAGCCCGGCACCACGGGGCCCTCTGGATGTGGAATGCGCAAACGAAGCCCCCTACCTGTCGCCCATCCTCCAATCGGCATCCGGTACGTGACTTCCTGGACGTCAACCAACCCCGCTGAACGCATCAACTGCCCCAAATGTCGGCCCACACGTGGGTCTCTGTCGCGCTCCATCGTATATCGGTACCCGTTTGACCACTGCATGAGAGCATGCTCGTCTGTCAGCAGTCCGCTATCTGACTGGATGATGTAATAAAACTCTGCCATTTGGACCCAGCCGCCGCGCTTGAGTAGCCGCACGATATCGCGGATATAGCCACGCCATCGGTCTCGTTGTATTCCGGGTGCAACCAGTCTTGAGTGTATCAGGTCATACTCGTTCGGCTTGTACGTCGGCGTGAGTGGCTGGTTGAGGTCCCAGGCCTCGATTTCCAAGTTGTCCGGCTGGTCGTCAGGGAGGTCATTGGTCGGGTAAACATCAACAGCCGTGATCTATACAGCGCATTAGCGGAAAATTTTTGCTGTGATGGAGCCTCGAGGCGGCTCCTGGAGCGGGGGGAGCGCAAGACTGGGCGTCCATACGTATGCTCCGACCCGTCGAGCATCGCCATCTGCCCATCTCCTGAATGGCTCAAATCCGTCATCTCTTGACCGGCTTCCGAGGTGATTCAGGATCCGAAGGTACTCACTTCGCTGTCTGGATAAGTCTGTGCCACCTCCAGCGCCCAATTGCCACGCCCGTATCCACAATCGAGGACTTTGGTGGGGTATTGAATCGGCGGGAAGTATAATCTGCCGTCGAAAAGATATCGTAGGATCTGGTGCTGGTTTTCGAGACGCTCCTCTTCTTCCTGGCTGCTGCCTTAGCGCTCCTCTCTGGACGAAACCCGGCATATCCTGGCTACCATCCTCTCCGCCGACCGCTCAACCCAGAAGAAAGGAGTCAGGGCCTGCACCCCATATGGAGGACTGGAAAAAGCGAAGAAAATACTCACCGTGTCGACCGGCACGCAGTATATTTCGTTGTCGATGGAAAATTTCTGGAACTCTCGATCGTGCAGCTCCACGATCTCGTAGAACTCACCAGACACAGACTCTGACATTCTGTCGCCGACCGCTCACGATGCGCTGCTTGGGTGTTTCGACTGCTGTGGCTTGCTCTTGTACGACGTGGATGACGTGAATCACCAAGGGCCAGGTTGGATGCCCGGGGCTCTACCAGCTGCTTGGGATAGCGTGGGTGCGTTCAGCGTGGACACACGATGCCTGACGCAGCGGTAGCCGGATAGCCCCGCAAGAACGCCAGTACCGCCGCTTCCACCAAACAAGAACGGCCGTATAGATCATGTGCGTCATGTCACAGGAACAACAGCAAGAAGGATATTGCGCGAAGCTCAAGATCTTCTCACTTATTCCGGAGGTTGCTCCATGTCCAATATGGACGGGACAGGACCCAAAAGCGCGGATACACGGGTGAACCAATTTGTGCTGCCGCATGGGGCCAAGAGCACCCGCCCCGTCGACGGCCGCTGCCGCGAATTCGTGAAACATGATACGCACAATGGTCCTCACCTGACGGGCGATCAATCTGCACCCTATCCTCGCTGGCCGGAGGCGGAAAAATGTCAGCTGGCCATGGACAGAGCCTGCGGCTCAAAAGAGCGGGTGTTTCCCGCAAAAGACGGTGAACCGGCCGCTGTGACGGCCGCTGCAACGAAGGGATGGCTATGCAAGCTACACACCGAGCACCCCGCCGAGTTCTAGATTCCAGGCCTCCGAGCAATGGGCAAGACATGATGCAGGCGTTTGTCATTACGGGATTTCGCCTAATCTAGACTTCAGCATTCGGCCACAACCCGCCGCCTGCGCGGGCTCGCATGAACACAATGCTGACTGGTGGAAGAGCAAGAGGGTCGCGGACGCGCACCCCAATCAGGCCTCTCCTTTCCATGGTACATCCTCATCAGGCTCCTCGATGCCAGTCTTGCTACGGCAAAGGGATTGCCAGGCGGACTCGGGCGATTGGATCACATTGGTTCCGTGACAAGTCTCCACTGCTTTTAGACCGGTGGGCCCCCGCCCGGCCGCTGCGGTGCGGACTGGGGATCTTCTGGCGGTGCAGCGTCATTTGATCATCGGCCTCTGTGACCCCCAATCACACTGCTGAAGCGCCTAGCCTGCTGCAGGTTTTTGGCAGGCTGGAAGCCAGCTGAAAAACTGCATGAGGCGGCAGCCGCAGCCGAACGACGTAAGCTCTTCGTTCCCCTCCTTCTTGATCGTCTATGGCGGGCCCCCAAATGCTCTCCACGTCCTTCTCACCCCCCGCTAGATCGTTGATGTTGTTTTGTCATCATCCTCGAAAGTGAGGCTGTCTACGAACGCCAAATTACCGAGAACACCGCGACCCGAAATGACGCGGTAACGATGGCGGGCAGGGCAACATCCGCCACCGGCAGAGCCCGATAAGGCTTGGTGACGGGAATTTTCCCGAGGACATGGCCTTGGGACGGACAACCGTGTGCCCTCTTCTGGCTTCTTCCTTGTATTATTTATGGTCTCGAACTCTGGGAGTGCACGGCGGTGTTGCCAAGATTGAAGGAACAGGCTGTGCAGCGTTGTGGCTAGCCCGCGGACAGAGTGCGTTTGGAGCAGAGACAAGGCCAGCAGCACTGCGTTCCCCTTTCCTCGCTTATTCTTGGAGGTGGCCACGTGGGCGCCCGTCCGCCTGGGCTATGGCCTGGCCTGCCTCCTGTGCGAAACCGCCTTCTCCGTCCGCTTCATTCGAACCCCCATTCTCGCAACCGAGCGAACGGTGAACGGCCACCTCTATCTTGTACACAGACCTACGGTGCAGATGCGATACGTCTCATGCCTGTTCTTAACCCCTTGATGCGCAGCCTGTAGGGTTCATCTCCGCCACTTACCCGGAGGCCGTGTAACGACCACCGACGAACTACGGACGACCCGGTATGCACGAAGCACGCGATTAATCGCCAGATTTTGGCTTCCGAAGCTCTCCCACGATCTTCTTCTGCGCTGGGATCGAGACCGAAGCCGTAGCGCTTGTGGGAACATCTGCTCGTCCAGACGAATCAATACCACGCCCCATGGCATCACATCTTCCTTCTTTGGAAGAAACTGCAGCTGACCTGCGCCGGGTCGGGCGACCAGTTCCCGGGCTCGCTCGAGGTACTCGTTCGAGCAGTTCCAGGCATTTTCCAGAAGCACGCTGCGTGTAAGCGGGCCGGCTAAGAGACGTATGAAGATTCTATTCAGGGGCCTTGCGGCGCAGCAAGGCCCTGATTCTTCCGTTCTCCACGCTTTCTCTCTGCCCGCTTCCATGGCGCTGTCATTCCTTTTGATCGGTTGGCTGCTTACCAACTTGCCCCTCGTCCGTCTCGGCGGTACTCCTACCCAGTGAGCGCAGATCGTAGCCGCACACTGTGCTGCTGATATCCATGCTGCATACATGCATAGCAAATATCACTTATACGTGGAGGAACGATGGAGAGAGAAGCCGAAATCAATGCATCTGGGGTAGAACATTGCCGGCGTCCCTCAGTCGCCAATCAGGGAAGGAGAGAAACAAAAGGAATACACAATCGTCAACTCGTGGCACGATTCCTAGCTAATGGAAGCAGCAGGGATCGCTGATGCCTCATGATCAATTCTTCATCGGGCACAAATGCTGCACATCCCAACTACCATCCCTGAGAAGACAATTTGTCCCCATCTCCTCGTCTTCATCCTCAGGAACGACCTTCCTTGGCTACAAAAGCGTACTTCCAGAGCGGGCCAAGTCGCCTCACCGGTGAAGAAATTTCTTCCTCTATATTTAGTGTACGAGCCACAAGCGTGCTCCCGGAGCCGCATCGCACGATCCACCCAAATTCGGCAAACCGGGCACAAACCGGCGAAGCTAAGGACTGTTGCGCACGAATTCGAGACGACAAACGGTGTCTCCGAGGGACAACGCCTTCCCACATCGACTTAGTCGGCCATCAGCCTCTGGACGAGGGTAGCTGCAAGGTGACAGGGTGCCGGCGTTCCGGTGATGCACCTCGGGAACAGCAGCTGCATTCATTCATCTCGCTACGCCTCGCAGAAAGCACCACCAACAAACTTTTTACCATCAACATTCCCACTCATAATCACACTCCTGCATCTGATCGTCTTCGGGTGGATCTTTTCGCACCGGTCAACCTGGACCAAGCGCCCCTCAACACAATGCAGCGAGCTACTTGTCCTCTTCAGGCGTTGTCGGGATACGAATCTGCATCTCCGCTACATTCGGTACAAACCTGCATCCGCGGAGCTGGAGGTGTGAGCCAACAACAGTGTGAGCGACACGCCCATCTCCCACTGGAAAATGGGGCTGGAGACTCCAACCGCGGTCCAAGGAATGATCAGATGAGGAAGAACGACACAATCATCCGCTTCAACCAAGAGGCCGAGGGAGAGACATCCAGCTCAGGGAGCAGGGCATGGACTCCTTTCGCCGCTGACTTTGATCCCGGATAACTGAGAGATACGAACATCGCCGAGGGGACTGTGTGGATTTGTACGGCTACACTGGTTCTCTGGATCACATATTCGCGACACTACAATTTTACGGATCAGAGGTGGATTCTGGCCCGATAGAAAACTGTGAGGTGGGTTGTGTGAGGATGGCTGGCTGTTCGATGGCAAGTGCGGCTCTTTGGACGCCTGATCACTTCCATTGGTCATCCCATGAAGCCCTAGATGGGTTGAGGCTCGGGTGGGCACAGTACTACGCAGAGTCCAGCGAGGTAGGTTGAAGATTACCCGCAGTCTTGAATACTAACCCGCAGGCCCCTGAATTCGACTACTCTCCGCTGCCAAGACGAGACCTACAGTATGGCATCGACATTCCGCACGACTGCAAATGTTGTTCGAAGACAGGGGAAATCACGTCCTTCGTATATCCCTTGACGCGAGAGAGCCTACCAACACACATCGACAACTATCTAAGACCTGTTTATATGGAGCACAACACCTTCAACACTGCGGTATACAGTCGACTGGTCTCTAAGGCTTCATGGCTTCATTCGAGGACCTAAACTTGTCTTGCATGGTGGAACGATGGCACAAAAGTTATACATTGCAGAGAAGGGTTGTAGGTCTCATGTTCGCCTGCCCCTGTCGCCGCCTTCCGGGCTCGGTCATACTGGCAGTATTTCTACTCATGCACTTGCATGCGTAAGCTATTCATTCGCTCCGTTTTCAATCTACGGTAAGCTTTCAGCAGGCTATTCTTCCGCTACAAAGATCACCCGTATGCATTAGCTGTATTTGCAATGGTAAGTTTCGTGCATTATGAGATAATCTACTGTTTTCGGCAAGGAGAAGGCCCTTTTCGCTTAAAAGATCATCCGTCTATACGTAGTTTTCGCGCGGCAGATCCGAAGAAGAGGAATCAATATATTGTTCTACGTAATCTACGACTACGAAATATAAGGATCATCTATATTCAAATGCACTATCATCCTTTACGTGCAAGTGGGAGCGCGAACGCAGGACAGGGGCGTGATTATGCCGAACAATGCTCGCGAACGGACAAGTCCGTCATACACCCGGCGTAGTGATGCAGTCTAAAATTGTCGTTGGCCTCATTTCACCACGCGACAATTTGGCTGATGAATATGCTCGGGCATTTTTGCATCCGCCTCTGTCTTCGCGACAGTGACTGCTTGCTTTGCTGGCCTGCCGGCTCTGCGCATCGTCACCCCCCGACTTGAATCAACTTGGCGACAAAGTGGTTGCCGTTTACGGTGGTGCAGTATTCACATTCTACGTGCAGCTAATTCTCTTACCTTTCGAGGGCCGGCTGTATGTACATACCTATCACAGCTTCTCGACACTCTTGACGCGCCGGTCTTTGCCCACGACGAGGCGCAGCTGGCGGCCTTTCTCGCCCTTAAAGATGCCGGCACGGAGAGTGTCGGTGTAGAGCTCATAGGCGGGATAATCTTTTGTTAAAGGAGTCAGCAGATATTCGCAAAATTCTGTTGTGTCAGGGGAGCAGCGACTTACAGCCGTTGACGAAGTTGATGACCTGCTCGTCCGTCATGCCGGTGCCTTTGGCGGTGCGCAACGCAGCTTCTTGCTGCAGGCGCCAGTCGTAGACGTACGTCGTCTTCTCCGCATCGATGTGGACGAACGCGTCGAGCATGCTACACGTTTTCGCGCGGGAGCGGTCGTCAGCTCTTGTGCTCCTACTCTTTTCGCGCTGCCCACTCTCCACCACCACCACTACCCCGCTTGAACAGTCACCCGCACCACTATTCTCAACACCACAACACCAAAAGTGGGGGCGGTCAAACAGGAGGAAAGGGGACGGCGAGGACTCACTCGGTCAGCGCGTCGTACTCGCGCAGCTTGTCGTTCACGAACTTGAGGCTCTCAAGCTCGTGCCGCGCCAGCTGCCCGTCGTATCCGTCGCCTTTCGCCGCCTGCGCCTTCGCGTCCTCCCACTTCGCAACCAGTTCCGCGTCGCTCAGCGCGCGGAACCCGACGCACCACCCTTCGAACACGACGACCTCGACGGGCTTCTCGCCCGGCTGGTTGACGCGCTCCCAGGTTTCTTCGGGGGCGCGGTCGCCCGCGCCAGAGTGCTGCGACTTGTCGTAGGACGGGATTGCGGTGGGTTGCTTGCGCGCGAGCGAGGCGAAGACGGAGGCGCCCAGAGCGAGGTCATGGGTCGAGGGCTGCCCGCGGTGCTGGACGAGCGGGTTGCGCGGGTGGGACTGCGCGAGGGCGAGTTGGGCTGGGTGCGCGAGGTAGAGGTCGTCGATGCTGAGGACGGCGGTGGGGAGCGAGTGCGGCGGGGAGCGCAAGGTCGTGCAGAGGGTTGTGACCTGGTTTGAGGGAGTTTGGTGTCAGTTGCGATGCAATTGGGAGCTTTGCGGTTCTGGGTGAATTTGTTTTTTCTCTCTGCTCACCAGCGTCGTCTTCCCCGCGCCTTGCACGCCGTTCAGGCCCAGGAAGAAAGGCCTGCCATTGTCGCCGTGCTGCTGGCGGTGGGCGGCGATGCGGTCGATGATGAAGGGGATGCAGTGCTCGGACTTGTCGTCGATGATGGCGGCCATTGCTGCGGGTTAGGGTTACTGTGGGTTCTGCGAAAGCGTCAGGTGGGCGCAAGGGGAGCCAGAGTTTACGGGCGGTAGCGTCATCTTTCTGACGGGCCCGCTGGCATGTGAAGAGAGCCGCCTAGCGATTCGATTCCTGGGGGCCGCTTGGGGCTTGCCTCCCCACGGGTCTGGGCGCCGCGCCCCGCCAATGGCTGCGTCGGTCGTCGCACAACCGAGGCTGTGACGACGATTGCCGTGAAGCAGCTCGGCTTTACCTGAGAGTCCACGCGCCAGCTTCCCTGCAAGTCGTCGAGACCTTATACCGCTCCACGGCGTGCTCTCCCTTTCCACACGTCTCCTCCCCCACACCTTTCTTTCTCCATACTCCCCTTCTCCATCTCCGCTTTCTCCACATCTGCTGTAGCTGCGCAGCTCCGCGTTTCTCCCTTCTCTTCTCTGTGTACATCTCCACACTAAATACATCATGGCAGAGCAGCTGCGCTTCGATGGCCAAACCGTCGTCGTGACGGGCGCCGGTGGAGGTCTAGGAAAGGCGTATGCCACCTTCTTCGGCTCGCGCGGCGCCAACGTCGTCGTCAACGATCTGGGAGGCTCTTTCAAGGGCGAGGGCACTTCGACAAAGGTGCGGATGATTCCAGCTCTTCCGGAGCTCCCCTCGCGGCGGAAAGTTGTCCGTGCTGACTTTCACATGTGAAAACTGCAGGCAGCGGATGTCGTTGTCGACGAGATCAAGAAGGCCGGCGGCAAGGCCGTGGCCAACTACGACAGCGTCGAGAACGGCGACCGCATCATCGATACCGCCATCAAGGCGTTCGGCCGCATCGATATCCTCATCAACAACGCTGGTATCCTCCGCGATGTTAGCTTTAAGAACATTAAGGATGCGGACTGGGACTTGATCAACACGGTCCACGTGAAGGGTGCATACAAGGTGCGTTTGGTGGTTGCGTTTGGACTTGACTCGGATGGAAGCTGATTTTGGATGCAGTGCGCGAGGGCAGCATGGCCGCATTTCAGGAAACAAAAGTATGGTCGCGTCATCAACACCGCGTCGGCAGCAGGTCTTTTCGGCAACTTTGGCCAGACCAATTATTCCGGTAAGGACAATATCTACTGTCTGGCGACGAGCTGCTAATCAGAGAACAGCTGCCAAGCTGGCGCAGGTCGGCTTCACCGAGACCCTCGCAAAGGAGGGACTCAAGTACAACATTCTCGCCAACGTCATTGCACCTATCGCCGCTAGCCGCATGACCGAGACGATTATGCCCCCGGACGTTCTCGAGAACCTGAAGCCCGACTGGGTCGTTCCGCTCGTGGCAGTTTTGGTGCACAGCTCCAACACCGAGGAGACTGGTTCCATCTTCGAGGTCGGCGGTGGTCACGTCGCGAAGCTGAGGTGGGAACGTGCCAAGGGTGGTCTTCTGAAGGCCGACAGCTCCATGACTCCCGGTGCTGTTCTTTCTAAGTGGAATGACATCAACGATTTCACCCAGCCCAGCTACCCCACCGGCCCTGCCAACTTCGTCGAGCTGCTCGAGGAGGCCCAGAAGCTGCCAGCAAACCCACCTGCGCAGAACCCCGACTTCAAGGGCAAGGTTGCGCTCATCACCGGCGGTGGTGCTGGTCTTGGCCGTGCCTACGCGCTGCTCTTCGCCAAGTATGGCGCCAAGGTCGTCATCAACGATCTTGCCGATCCCGACACTGTCGTTCAGGAGATTCAAAAGCTCGGTGGTGAGGCTGTTGGTGTCAAGGCCTCCGCTGAGGAGGGCGACACCGTCGTGAAGGCTGCCATTGATGCTTTTGGCCGCATCGACATCATTATTAACAATGCTGGTATCCTCCGTGATAAGGCATTCGCCAACATGGATGACAGCCAGTGGGATTCTGTCATGAACGTCCACCTCCGTGGCACCTACAAGATCTCCAAGGCTGCTTGGCCTTACATGCTTAAGCAGAAGTACGGCCGCATTGTCAACACTACCTCGACTAGCGGTATCTACGGCAACTTCGGCCAGGCTAACTACGCCGCCGCCAAGTGCGGTATCCTCGGGTTCTCCCGTGCCCTTGCCCGTGAGGGTGCCAAGTACAACATTTTTGTCAACACCATTGCCCCCAACGCCGGCACCAACATGACCCGTACTATCCTGCCCGAAGAGCTCGTCCAGGCCTTCAAGCCCGACTATGTTGCTCCTCTCGTTGTGGCTCTCTGCTCCGACAGCGTTCCCGAACCCACTGGTGGCCTCTACGAGGTCGGCAGCGGCTGGCAGGCCCGTACCAGGTGGCAGCGTACTGGTGGCCACGGCTTCCCTGTTGACGTCAAGCTCACCCCCGAGGCTGTCAAGCAGGTCTTCCCTAAGATTATCGACTTCGACGACGGCCGCGCGGATCACCCCACGGAACCGAACGACAGTGCTGGAAAGGTCATGGCAAATATCTCGAACAGGAGTAAGCCGGCGGGCGGTAAGTCCAAGCTCTAAGTTAGCCGTTGCATTCACTGTCCTGTAAATTTTCTGCTGCATAGAAAGATTTTCGTGTAATGAATCAAATGTATACCCTGTCTACTTCTCTGTCCCGACCCACTCGCTCTCTCCTTGTGACATTGTGTGCATACCCGTTACACTTCCTCGGACCTCGTGACTGATTTTGACCAGAGTCTTCTGAGGGCGGAGACAACGAGATCCTCCAAAATATCGAGGCGGCGAAGAAGGCAAAGGCTGAAGGCACTGAGTTCACCTATGACGACCGGGACGTCATCCTCTACAGTAAGACACCAATGAACAAGACATTCAAACGATTCCCACAGCTGACCCTCTCCTCAAGACCTCGGCATCGGCGCCAAGCGCACCGACCTCCCCCTCGTCTTCGAGAACGACGAGAACTTCCAGGTGGTGCCGACGTTCGGCGTCATCCCGCCGTTCAACGCGTCCGCGCCGTTCAGCATGGGCGACGTGGTGCCCAACTTCTCGCCCATGATGCTGCTGCACGGCGAGCAGTACCTCGAGATCCGCAAGTTCCCCATTCCCACCTCGGGCACGCTCGTCTCGTACCCCAGCCTCGTCGAGGTCGTCGATAAGGGTAAGAGCGGCATCGTCGTCACGGGCACCGTCACCAAAGACAAGAGCACCGGCGAGGACGTCTTCTACAACGAGTCCACCGTCTTCATCCGCGGGAGCGGCGACTTCGGCGGGCCCAAGAAGGGCGCCGACAGGGGTCCCGCGACTAAGGTGCACGCGCCGCCCAAGCGCGCGCCCGACGCCGTCGTCGAGGAGAAGACGACCGACGAGCAGGCCGCCGTGTACAGGCTGAGCGGTGATCGCAACCCGCTGCACATCGACCCCGAGTTCAGCAAGGTGGGCGGCTTCGAGACGCCGATTCTGCACGGCTTGTGCTTCTTTGGTATCGCCGGCAAGCACATCCTCAAGACGTTTGGCGCGTTCAGGAATATCAAGGTCAGGTTCGCCGGCACGGTGCTGCCCGGCCAGACGCTGCGGACGGAGATGTGGAGGGATGGGAAGATCGTCGTGTTCCAGGTCGTGGTAAAGGAGACGGGGAAGCTGGCGATTGCCGGCGCGGGGGCGGAGTTGGTGAACGGGGCGGAGAAGGCGAAGTTGTGAGGGGAGGGAGAGGTGTGAAAATTTGATGGGCATGTGTGTATAATTGGTATGGTGTTTTGAATGTATTCGTCTTTCTGACTTCTTCATGAAAAGCCTTGCCTGCTGTCTATCTTGTGATTTGTTCGTAAATCATCATCTGCAGGTTGGCGAAGGATCGAGTATGAGGTACTGCCACGTGCATCTTAGGAAGGTCGTCAGACAGTACGAAGCATTCGAGCTGTAACCTCGAGTTGCGGATATAAAACCCTGGACGCCACCGGTTCCTTTCCCTTTCGCAACATTGTCGCGCAATTCTCTGGCATCGGAGGATTACCACGGGCGCCTCCGGTCGCTTTCTAGCCAGACGACCTTGCATTCTTTTGCACCGGAATGGATCAGTTGAGCCAGACTCGCGAGTAATTCAGTTCTACAACTCGGTCTACTATGGAATATGTCATGGCGCGGGGTCGCAACGGCATGGATCGATCATATGCGGCTGCAGGGAAATGTGATGATGAAGTAGAGGGCTCGACGATGCTAAGCTATAGCGTGACGTAGTAACGATGAGGAGCCGTGTCTGGGTAGATGGAGACTTGAATATATGATAGGGGAAGTTAGTAGTGATGTTTTGGATAGGCTATGAGGCGGAGGAAGTGAGTTGTTTCGTACAATAAAAGGCTCCCCCTAGTAGCTCTGGGAGCTTCTATTGGAGATTGGTACTATTCTGCCGTTGTACTCGTTCGGCCAGCAGAAGTGTGGATGTGGTGGTGTTTTAAATGCAGGAACTGGCGAAGGTGAAGGGGGCGGATGATCGAATGCCAACGACGGAATGATTGCCGCATAGGCCTCGTGACTGCGATTACGCGCGAAAGTGCAAAGGAGAGGTGGCGGGTGCGTCATTGCTGGGTTGGTGTGGGCTGGTGAGACTCTGGGGACGGCCTCTCTTATTCCTTAAAAGGGCGGGTACGGTATGTAATCGTGATAGTCAATCGTCAAGTGAAACGACATGGTTCACATTGGGCTTCTGTCCAATACTACCGATGTTGATCACTGTGCCCTGGAGCCTCGCGGCTTTTTCTTTTCGAGTCTTAAGCCGCGTGAAACGTATTTGCTGTGTGTTGATATTCAGCATTGAGTGAGAATGATGATTAGGCGCAGAAGTGATTTCGTACCACTGCTGAGCAAGGTGGATAATTGGTATAAAATTCAGAAAGAATACAGATCAGCCACCATCATTTATGAGGTGTTGAAGCAATGAATGCCATGAAAATATTTGAAGGCCGTCTTCCGTATGGTTGCCCCAACTCTAAATACTTCTACTGCAATACATCAAAACAGGAGAGCTCTGTACATCCTCACCCCCACCAGATCACTGCGCGTAAACCTCCTCAAATAACCACCTTGCCACATCCGCATGCATCCTCTCCGTCCTCGCCCTCGCCACCCTGGCCCCCTCCCCAAAGCTCACAAACTGATTAAACCCATGCACCTGCCCCGCCACCTTCTCCCACCTCACATTCCGCGTCCTCCACGCCCCCTCCCCTTCCGCCTTCCTCTCCCCCTCCCCGCCACCCCTCGCCAACCCCTCCGCCATATACTCCGCCTCCGCACACAGCATGTCCAGCTCGCACCCCACCAGACACACCTTCTCCGGCAGCGCGCGCCTCGCCGCGAAGACCGGACTCAGCAGCGGATCGCGCAGGTTCTGGCCCTCGCGCACGTACGCCCACCGCACCCACCCGAAATGCTGATTGGGCGCGCCCCGCGCCGGGCCGCGCTGCGCGCGCGCCACGCGCGCCGCGTGGTCGAGCGCGAAGTCGACGACGGGGTAGAAGGCGACGACGGCCTTGGGGCGGGCGTTGGCGGGCAGCAGCTGCGTCGCGGCCAGCGCGAGGTTGGCGCCGGCGGAGTAGCCGCAGACGGCGACGCCGCGGGCGAGGTCGACGGGGAGGGATGCGTCGGCGAGGAGGGCGGCGATGAGAGCGGCGGCGTCGTGGGCGGGGCCGGGGAAGCGCGACTGCGGCGCGAGGCGATAGCCGATGTTGGCGACGGCGAGGCCGTGGTGGGTGGCGTAGAGGTGGGCGTCCGGGTCGTCGATGATGGGGTGCCCGAGGGCGAAGCTGCCGCCGTGGATGGAGATGAGGAGGGGTGGGGGCCGGGCGGCGTTGGATTTGGGGGGCAGGAAGACGCGGACGGGCGAGTGGGGGGCGCAGGGGTAGGTTTTGACGAGGGAGGGGCGCGGGCGCAGGCGGAGGAGGGAGAGGAGGTGGAGGAGGGTGGTGTAGGCGCGGAAGAGGGCTTTGAGGGTCCAGACGCTGAGGAAGTCGAGGACGCGGTTGGGGAAAGGGATTGCCGGTGATGGGAGAGGCCCGGAGGCGTTGGCGTTGGGATTGGAGGAGAGCAATGGCTGGGTTGGGTCGTCGTTTGACATTTTTGGTGTTGTTGGTGGAGGGTTGATGTAGGCGGCTGGAAGGATCATTAAGTCAACGCCGATCGGAGAAAGATGTGGTAAAAAGTCCGCCGGCTTGCAGACGGGTGCGATAGCCGAAGCTTAGCGCTATAGTCAGAGACGCAGAGCCAATGTCTGGACGCAAACCTGTAGTGATACGCCACGCAAACTTAGACTCACAAACACGTTCTTCACTGGCTGGACTGCATGAAACATTAAGGATACAAGGATATCAATATTGTACGTTAAAAGGACACCGCCACCCGTTCCAAAATGCGCCTATCGATGCTGTAGCGATTGAAGGAGACGTTTCAGTATGCGAAGCAGTTCATGCAGCCGCTCGTCGAGTGGCCGCACGAATTGCAGAAGCTGGACGGGCTTGGCCCGTCCCAGGTGGAGTCGCAGCAGCAGCAAACCCACGGCATTTTAATGTAGCTGGGAGGGTTATTGAGCAGCTCAGAAGGGCTTTGACTACGCTGTTGCTGCTGATACTGATGGTGATGATGGTGGTGGCAGTCGTTGTGTTCTGCTGCAGAGCTCCAAGTAGCGCGCGATGCGGACTGGTGCTGCCGGCATGTCCATGGTTGGACGGCGGGCGTTGCATTCATATATTTGATGAGCAGCGGCATGTGTAGCAGGTCTATTTCTTTGTGTGCCAACAATGGTCCTGTACTGTGTTAGTGCGGCAAAACAACAAAGCGATAAACGCCGTCCAAACAACTAGCGATGCGTCAAGGCTGGCTCGTGTCACGCAAAGGAGCGCGCAGGATGTTGGCACTAACCAGCAGGAGAATGGGCAACCGTGCCCTGGCAGGATGAGCGTCCAGTGGGGGGACAAGCAGGAGGGCGAACGGGAATAGAACAAGACGAGGCCGGGCTGCGTGCTGCGTGCTGAGGAAGCTCTGAGTGACGTATTTTGGGGAGAAATTATTCGGCGGCGGCCAGAAATTAGTCTAATTTGAGCAACGGGAGAGAAGATTGGGAGACGGGTTGAAGGGAATAAGAAATATTAAAGAAGAGGACTGCTCCTTGCAAACAGCAGCAGGCAGGAAAGAATTGAAATGAAATGACACATGAAGCAAAAATAAAAGACGTGCCAGAAGCGGCGAAGCGGGAAGGTTTTGATTCAGGTGTTATTAAAGAGCACGAGAGCGAGATTCGAAACATGGTCCTATGAAGATCAGCAATCCAGCAATCAATGTTTTGTAGAGCCGCAGAGGGTTTCGCGTGAGCAACTGGTGCAAGCGGGACGATGAAACAGAGCCGAGGCCATCTACAGCACGTGGAGGAGCACATCAGCATTGCGGATCAGAGGCGATAGTCGTCTTCGCAAGGGGCGGCCAGGAGGCGGAGGCCTGATGGTTTTTGGACGGGGTTGACGGGGGTGACGGGGGACGGGGGACGGACGGGGGACCGGGGGGGGGATGGAGGCGCGGGGCAGGTCTGTGCGAGAAATGACTTCATCTGCCGCTTTTTCCACCACCACCGCCATCCATCCATCATCCCACCACATCTCGCCATGCCGCCTGCGCGCCCAGGAAACGCCATTCTTCACGCCATCAGCAGCCCGCCCTTCATCTACGGCACTGCCTGGAAGAAGGATGCCACCCAGAAGCTCGTCAAGGACGCGCTGGCCGCTGGCTTCGTCGCCGTCGACACGGCCGCCCAGCCACGCCACTACCAGGAGCCTCTCGTCGGCGCCGGCATCCGCGACGCCCTCACAGCCCACAGTCTGAAGCGGGAGCAGATCTATGTATGCGCGTAGAGCCAGGACTCCATCATTGACACGCCTAATGCAGGCCCGCACCCAAAAAGGTCCAGACAAAGTTCACGTCGCCAGCAGGTCAAGACCCGGACAACATGCCCTACCCACCCGACGCCTCCCTCACCGACCAAGTCCACGCATCCGTGCAGTCCTCGCTGCTCAACCTCCGCCACACCGACGACGACGACGACGACGACGACGACGACGACGACGACGCCGCCGCCGACGAGTCGTCCTACATCGACTGCCTGCTCCTGCACTCCCCGCTGCCGACCATGCGCCAGACGCTCGAGGCCTGGCGCGCCCTCGAGACGTACGTCCCGCACCGCGTCCGCCGCCTCGGCATCTCCAACGTCTCGCAGCCGCTCCTCGAGGTCGTGTTCCGCAGCGCCGCCGTCAAGCCCGCCGTCGTGCAGAACCGCTTCTACGGCGCCACCGCCTGGGACGTCGGCCTGCGCGCCTTCTGCCGCGAGAACGGCATCGTGTACGAGAGCTTCTGGACCCTGACGGGCAACCCGCAACTGCTCACCTCGACGCCGGTGGCCATGTTGGCGCAGTTCGCGGGCGTCAGTCCGGAGGTTGCGCTGTATGCGCTCGTCATGGCGGTGGATGTGGTTGTGTTGAACGGCACGACGAATGCGGAGAGGATGCGCGAGGACTTGGATGGCGTGAAGAAGGTGCAGGCGTGGAGCAAGGACAAGGAGGATTCGTGGAATACCATCCTGGGCGACTTTAAGCACATGATCGGCGACGGTGAGGAGATGGAAGACTGAGGTATGTCCTGTTGCGGTCGTGCGAACGGTAGGCTCTAGAGGATTTCAACGAAGAAGAAAAAAAAAATACAACCCAGGTATCTGGAGTATAGGGTCCGCAAAATCGATCTTCAAGAGCCACAGGAAATCTGTGCAACACACGCAAGAGGGCGCACGAAAATGCGTAGAAATACGAAGATGAATTTCCAGACTTGTTCTATTCCCATCCTACAGTATCATGTCTATTCATTCTATTCCGTCGAGTCGTGAAGCGGTAATTCCTCCATTCTTTCTATAATCAACTGTCCAGAGCAAAGCAGCGCTCACTACTCGCCTCCTCGTTGCCCCACCAATACGGCATCGTCACGGTCTTGCCGGCGCCGAAGAACAGGAAAATGAGCAGCATGTTGAAGTTGAAGCCGGCGTCGAAGGCGGCCGCGAGGATGTAGTTCCACCGGCTCCACAGCCCGTACCGGTAGCGGTACGCCCAGAACATCACGACGAAGCCGCCGATGAAGCTGCTGAAGTAGCCGGTGCTGATGTTGCCGTAGAAGACGGACAGCGCCGAGAAGAAGATGGTCGTGTTCCACAGGTGGAATTTGCACCGCGGGAAGAGGCGGTGCAGCGCGTAGATCAGAGCCGGCGCCAGCGCGCCGACGAGGAAGCCGTAGGGCAGCACGCGGTAGATGTGCTGCTGGAAGAGGCGGCGGGGCCCGATGAGCACGTACTGCACGCCCATGGTCAGGTTGGACGCCAGCTCCTGCGCCGTCCACTGGTGCGTGGGGTCCTCGAGCTCGCCGGTCAGGTAGTCCTTCTTGGTGTTGAGCACCCAGCGCACGACGGCGTAGTCGACGGGCACGCCGACCAGCGACCCGAAAACCTGCGAGAAGAAGACGGCCTTGGGCGCCACGTGCATGTAGTGCCCGATCTTGATGTCCTGCAGGTTCAGCTGCGCCCGGTACCACGCGTTGCCCGCGATGCTGCCGTACGTCGACGCGCCCACCGGGTTCTTGAAGCCGCCGATCGAGTTGGCCATCAGCCCGTACAGGAGCTCGTTGACGGTGCCGATGGGCAGCTGGAAGTTGGACAGCGCGTACAGCCAGCCCAGCGGCGTCACGATGAAGGCGCCCGTGCCGATGGCCACGAAGTACGTCCACGTCGGGATCGGCATGCTGCCCGTGGCGACGATGGTGAGGAGCGAGACGAAGGAGGCGCCGAAGAGGGCGAGGAACCACCACAGCGGCACTTCGGCGTAGGAGCGCTGCAGGATGCTGAGCTGGTCGTCGAACTGGTGGCTGATCTTGGCGCCGTGCCGCCAGCGGTCGCGCACTTTCGAGATGCTGGCGCGCAGCTGCTTGAGGCCGAAGAAGGCCATCCACGAGATGGCGGACGTGTAGGCGGCGTAGTCGAAGAACATGCCCCACAGCATTTGCGTGCCGACGTACGGGGGGCCGAGCTCTTGGTAGGCGGTCTCGTTGAAGGTGATTTGGGGAGTGAGGAGAGCTGTTGCCGGATAGGAGGTTCCGTTCTCTGGAATGATGTCAGTGATTTCCGCTGGTGGTAATCGAGGAATGGTGGAGCCTCACCCAGGAACAGCCGGTTGGACATGAGCCGGTCATGCCATGAACCCAACCCGCCAAATTTGGCGGCCGGGAGGAGGATCCAACAGTTGACGGCGAATGCAGCAAACAAGATTACCTGCGTCCACCAAGGCGTGAGGAACAGGCTTTGGTTGGACGCGATGCTGGACCAGTCGAGGGACAAATTCAGGAACTGATAGTGTTTTAAAGATTGTCAGTTACTCCGTCATTGTATAGAACGTTTGAGGTCACTTACTCCCATTCCGCCAAAGCCAGCGCCGATGAAGTTGGCCGTTGCGTTCCTTGGTGCTACCCAGCAAAGGAAAGCCAGAGAGCCGAGCATTGGAAATACATATTCGGGGAGGAATTGCCAGAGAGTTACGCCAAGCAGGGCAAGGAAGAAGACCTTGCTCTGTTTACGTGACGCGGCCGTCGGGTTCTCGCGTTGTTTTTTCTGAGTCTCGAAGAGTACCGTTTGACAGAGTCTAGATTCAGGGAAGTATCAGTATGACGCAGCAGATCAGATCAAAGTAGAGTTTTGAGGACTCACGATGTGAACCACGGGAATTGAGGATCGTAAATGAGAAACTGGCGGGCAATTGCGGCAAAGGAGTAGCCCGTCCAGACAGTCCCCCACATGAAAAAGATTGCAACAGCGGGGTTGATTTTCTTGTCGAAGTACAGTTCGGACATGGAGACGGGGCTGTATCCCAGGTTGTACGTGGCGCCAGACGCGGCGGAGATGGTCACGAGCACGTGCTCCTTGACGCTGAATGGCCCCGGGTTCAGATTGAAGCTCCATTTGGTGAAGGGTACCCTGATCTCCCACGCCGGCAAGTATTTTGCAAGCCAGGTGCCGACGTAGCTGGATGCGATCTGCACAAAGAAGACGGAATACGGGGCGAAAGTTGTCCGGTAGCGGCTCATCATACTGAGGAAAGCGCCGGGTACGATGAAGATAATGGAGAGGATGAAGTAGCGGAAGGTAATGGTTGGCAAGGTCGGATCGTCGTGAAGGCTGACGATGCGGCGGACGTATGGTGGAATGTCTTTGATTCGCGGATCGTCATAGGCGAAGGCTTCCTCTTCGCCATCGGCCTGAGTGGTGAAGACATAGGGTGGCTTCTCGACATGCAAATCGGCGTGAGCGACCGGCTCTTCCGAGGTGCTGGAGGGGGTTTTCTCGGCGTCTGCGTCGTGGGTGACGGGTGTTTGAGCAGCGGGTTGAGACATGTCGATCAGAACTGCGCGGTCTGTATCTCAACTTGACGTCCGAGGTCTGCGGAGCAAGCTCTTGGTCCATGAGCTTAGCACCGGCCTTAAATAAAAGGCTTGCACATTTCCGTATCTCAAAAATCTTCGACTTCTCAGAATGGAAGGTGGTGCAGGAGGTGGTGCGGGACCCAGCACGATCGGAACCCTTGCTATGGTGCGATGCAGCTCGGCTATGTATGTGGCATACACGCTTGTATTTCTGCCCGCCCTTCCTCAATCGCCACCGATGCGATGCGACTGCGAGGCGTGCACCACAGACAATACGAATCCTTCCGACTGCGTCTCCACCACTCAAACATCGATGAACTTCTTCGAAATTGTGCGCGGCGATGGCGTGTGGTGTTACACTATCTTCTTGAGACGTAAATTTTATTGCGTCATCGCTGTCGGTGTCGCGAGACAGAACGTTACATCGGCAATGAGGGGCATTTAATCGCCTCTTAGCGTAGGAAATCTACCGCCCTTCGATACGTGCAGAGATCAACGGTGGCCAAGTCCAGAAGAGACGGACGAAGCTTGTCAGATATAGACACTTGGAAATATGGACACTCGACGACGGAAAGACGTTTCTGCTCTCAACTCGAAGACATTGACCGCATGCACGTGTACAAGCAAAACAAACAAACAACCCTAAAGCTCCGACTCGCGGTAAGCCCAAGGTCATCTTTGCACGTTGCGATGCCTCATACTGCGGCTGCTGTCTGACTGCCAGTTGTCCAGCGTGAGTGTTGGAAGGCCTGCCGTCCCCCTCGTGCACTCACTTGTTCCATACTGCCTGTTTAGGAATGGCGCGTGTCGTACCGAGCCGCGGCTTGGCACAGAACAAAATCCTCCGTGCCTCCTTATCTCTGTATCCATTCATCTCCCAGTTCATCATCCCGTCGCGATCCTGCCATCAGGCACGAAGACTGGACTAACAGGAAGCCTTCACCTGGCATCTTCCGCTTTTGGAGTTTCAGGAAAAACCAGCCGCGAACATCATGTAGGGAGACGACAAAATACCTCGGCGCGCAGATCTGCACGTCCCTCAGAGATCTGGTACGCTTTCTGCTATCAGCTAGCTGCCGTCACGACCAGGGACCTGGCGCGCCGGAGCAACCACCGCTTCTCATCCGATCGTTACAAGAAGCCTAGTCCGAGATCCGTCGGCAGACTGATCCGCTCGACCAAAAGCGGACAGATGGTCTAAAGTCCACACCACGGCCGCCACAGATACTCCACGGCAGCTTCTAGTCAAACGCTGAGCCAAGATCGTGGCGCCTGCCGCGGTGCCTGCTCACATCGAGGACGGAACGCCCTCCAATATGTAATCACGCGACACTAGGGACATTGGCCAAGCTCTGCAGCACTTCTGCATATATGCCTGGCGTTCAAAACATGGCCGAGACCCCGTCCAGGCCTCTTTGTATCTCCTGTTGCCCTTGTCAAGCATGCCGTACAACACCCAGGTCGCTATACCCACGCTCATTGGAAGCCTTCTCTCCTGTACTGCCACAGCATGCGTCCTCATATCATATATTGTATACGCCGATCAGCAACGTTCTTTCCGCCATGCGCTTGTCTTGAATCTTGCTTTGGCTGGTACGACCTCACGCACGATACCAGAATACACGGCTAAAATCAGTTCCACAGAATTCATCAATTCATTGAATAATTCCATCAGCGGCATATATGCAGTAGCCAACAAAGGCGCAATCAAACCGGGTCCGGCCTGCACTCTGAATGGATGGGTGGGCCAGTGGTCGGTGCAGGTGTGTGATATCCATATCTTTAGCTTCGTTGTCCCTACTGGATCTAACTAAGCTCAAGGCCGCCGACTTCTCTATCCTCGCAATTGCCATCATAACGCTCCTTACCATCACCCGAAAGACGTACATGCCAAATGCCTCCCTTACCAGAAAGGTCCTCATCTGCGCATCTGTGTGGTTCGTTCCCACAATCACAGGTGAGTCCTTTTCTGACGGCCGTCAACCATCCACTCTGTCTGAAGGAGGAAGACTAACCAAGACGTGTAGCAACCACTGCTGCAGGGATGAACCAGCTCAAGCCAGTCAGCGGAAATTGGTGCTGGATATCCGGCAAGCGGACAGACCTGCGGTACGCGCTGGGCCATGGCTGGCGCTTCAGCATCATTTTCGTGACCATCGGCATATACATCTACATCTGGATTTGCATGCGACGTCACTTTACGCAGTTGAACATCACCACCAACGGCAGCACGTACAACCGCGCATCAACTACTGCCAAACGCCGCGAGTTCCGCCGAGATGATGCCTTCGAATTGAGGAGCGAGTCTCAGACGGAGTTGCATGAGATCAACGTTGAATGCCGTTTCGAAGTGAAGCACTCCGATGGTCGAAGTGCCACAAGTGTGGGAAAGGAGGAGGTCGAACCTACGGTTGTGGAGCTGGGGCTTCACAATGGTGACGGGAGTGACAAATCTCCTTCCGTCACATCGACCGAGGATCCATATTCAAAGCCCACATCAGGTACGTCCATTTCTTCCTTTCTTTCAGGCTGATACAGTTTTCTGATTTCTCTCCAGTCTTCTACCCCCCGTCTGAGACTAAACCTAAGCTTTCATCCTCACAGGCGGGTTCGGGCGCCGTTGTGGAGAGCATGGGAGCGCAAAAATCACAACAACCGCAGAACCAGAGACGGCAATCGCGGCACGTAGAGAAGGAAATCAAGAGGATGCTTCTTCTGAATGCATACCCGGTACTGTACGTGATTCTCTGGCTGCCTGGGATCATCAACCGCCTGGTAGAGGCAGCCGGCCACACTAGCAAGACGCTCGCCATCCTGCAATGTTCAACACAGTATGCTGGATTCGCCAACGCCATGACTTACGGTTTCAACGAGCACTTGAGGGAAAGGGTCAGGGGAGACTTGACTAGTTGGTTCGAAGGGAGGCGGTCATGAAGACAATGGCAGGAATAATTTCATATGTTCATACCCGCTGTATCCACCATTTGTGGAGACGTAATAGCACAGCATAATACATGCCAAGCTTTCTTTAGTGCCGTACTACTGCACAAGCATCTTCTCGGAGTTTGCCATCTCAGAGGACTTGCAAGCATTTATCTGTGCCTGTCCCTCCAGAAACGCCTCTCTTGACCCGGACAGGGAGTCCCGGTCTGCGCTTGCGGGAGGGATCTTGCACCCCAGCCTTGTTGTTTCGTTTTCCATCCTCCCCACCCTTAATATCCCCAGCTAGCCATAGCCACCTTCACCAAATTTCGTATGGACCGCGTTCCCTAAACACCGTGGCGCCTCGACTTTGCGGTATGGCGTTCTCAAACCGCAGCGCCCCTGAAACATACTGACGCACGAGAAGCGCTCCATTCGAACATAGAGGCATGGATTTCCCCGTCTGGAGGCGTTCGCGTTAGCGGGGAAGCGCGGGGCGTCGCCGCGGTTGGGAGTCGATTGCGCTACCCTCTAGGCTTAGATTTTAACTCCCGGCGATCAACGGCGTGAGCACCATCGCCGCGCCAAAGGACGGGCCGCGCTGTCTGCCTCCGGTGGGAGGGATGGAGGGAGGAGTTTGTTTTGGAAGCTGCACGGGGAGATAGATATCACATTCTCCAACATGTGCGAGGTCTTGTTGGGCGCTGAAGGGATGGGTCCTTTGTTTGGTGCGCACCGGCCCCGTTCGGCAGCTGGATTGAACTTAGTTGAAGGCTTGACGGACCGCTATTTTTGACGGATCTGGGGCTTGTTGTTTCTGGTCGCTTGCTTTGAGCGTTGTTATTGGTTGGAATGTCATCCTCTGTTGACGGGCCGTGTTCCTGCGATCCTTACGGGGAAGACTGTCGTCCTACTTCAAGCTGTACGTCCTTTCGCATCCTCCCACCAAAGGGTAGACTTCTGCGCCTAAGAGCCCCAGAGGCTTCCACCTTCAGGATTTGGAAGAGCATGATCCCAGAACCAGTTCACAAAGGCGCGAGCAGCATTCCTTAGTGAGATTACACCGCGAATTTCATGAATCTTGTGAAACTGCTGCATTGCCTATCTTACATATCATCGTAGCATTCGTGAAAAGAGAAAGCTGCTTCCTCTAAGCTTTCTTGAATTTCTGCTGGAAGTACTTCTCAAAAGTGGTAGGCTCAACCTCTGGGAAGAGGTGATTGTGGACCTGTCCTCTCGGCCGCCTAGATCTCCCTAATCCTTGCATTCCTTTGACCATGAACCAAAAGTCCGGAGGGAACGTGCTCTGCCTTAGCTCCGCCGGAGCCTTTCTGGGGTCTGAAGCGACTTCATGCATCTTGTCGATGGGAAAGCTGTCAATCTTGACCGTTTTTCCGGTGTGTCTCCGCAATGCCTCCGCAATTTCGAGATGAGAGACGGTATCGCTCACGAAATTCATGCACTGATTCTCGGACTTCTCCGGCTCGATGAGGGTTGCAGCGAGATACTCGGCGAAGTCGTCCAGGTTTGTGAAATCCGCCTTGGCCTTGGGATCACCGATAACACGGATTACGTATTCTGGGACGTCGTCCCGCGTCCATGGACACCAGACGGACTCTCGTTCCTGGTTGTAGAATTCGCCACAGCCGATAATTGTGTAACTCATCTTGCCTGAGGCAATGGCTGGATGCAGAGCAGCCTGCTCATTCAATCTGCCAGGATTTGTCAGCGCAAACCTTTACAAAATCCCTAGGACAAGCGCATACTCCGCTTTTTGATTCCATAGCTGACCTTTGTCAGCGACTTGTGCACACCATAATGGGCAGATCAACTTACGGGATGTATGTATCCGCGAGCATCGTCTGGTTTGCGGTAAACATGGTGCATACCATACTCACTCGGATAAAATCGTTTGACTCCGGCGTCTGCAGCCGCATCTTGAATGATAGTCTGTGCGCTCAAAGCCTTGCCACTTAGTGCTGATACCACGGCGTCAACACCCTTCAAATCCTTTGCGAGGTCCTCCCTCGACACATTATTCGGCTCGAACGTCTTGATGATTGTCTTGTGGTCGTTGCCAGCGGCGGGCAGTTGATTGTCTGGACCGATGAAGGCCACAACCGTGAAGTTCTTTTTGGAGTTGTGGCTCAATTTTTCCAGGATGCGCTGGCCAATCTGGCCATTCGCACCGAACAATGCAATGGTTTCGAAAGCCATGTTTGTGAAGTGAAGAAGATGCACAGATCGTCTTTGCTCTTCTTTATCTTAATTTCTTCTCCACGTTTATATGCGGCTGTAAAGCGCTGCGGCGAGTGTGACGTCATCCTGGGGTAAAATGTGGACGAGGTGATACGCGCGGCCCCATGGCGGTCAAGCCCACAACCGCTTGTTTCAAACACACTGTGTCAATCGAAGGATTCAGAAAAGACCTCGATGATTACGTTCGTGTTGAGCGACTGAAGTAAAGACAGGTCTGCTTGATGCTCGCTGGCATTTTCGCCGCGTAAAAGACGAACAGGCAGTTGAATGATATCAGGGCACTGCAAAAAGTGACTTGAAATGTGGGATGAGAGCCTTATTTAGATGAAACGTGTTGGTATCTCAGGTTAATATCTCTGTAAGAATTCCGAATGTACTGTGCTCAAAGTAAAGCAGCGTTGATGCCTTCCGGTGTATTACCGTGGATACAGTAGTCGGGGTGGCGCATCAACACGATGCCAAGCATAGCCACGATATACCCCTGCCAGCTTTGGCATTTCTACGTCAGACTCTTTGTATTTGAGGAATCTGTAATGCGTTCAGATGTGGATCATTACTGAGGTGACATCGCTTCGCTGCAATGACGTAAGAACTATGTAAACTGCAGTTTAATTGCTCCTCATATCCTGATCCTCAACTTGAACTTGGATTTGCATATGATCTATCCTCTCAGCCTTCAAGTCAGCTGTGCATTCTGAGAATCACCTACTCCCATCACGTGCCAGCTCAAGTGAGCACTCACAATGACTCCGAGCCCCGAAATCGGCCAGATCCGCCGTATTGGCATCGTCGGTGCCGGCAACATGGGCACAATGATGTCTTTTGGCTTCTCCGAGAATGGCCTTGACGTCTCACAGTGGGACGTCTCGGAGCAGAACGTCGAGCAGGCACGTGAGATGGAAGAGCAGACGAAGACGTTGAAGGGCAAAATCGACCATTTCAAGGACGTTCACGAATTCACGCAGAGCTTGGAATCGCAACCGCGGAAGATCCTCATCTTATCCATTACCCATGGCTGGCCTGCGGATTCCGTCCTGGAAAAGATTAAGGACGATCTGAATGAGGGGGACATCATCCTCGACGGAGGTAACGAGCATTACCGCAACACCGAGAGGCGTCAGAAAGAGCTGGAGTCCAAGGGAGTCAGATGGATTGGTATGGGTGTTAGCGGTGGCTATCAGTCAGCGAGGCGAGGCCCGAGTATGTCTCCAGGTGGTGAGAAGGAAACCGTCGAGTTTGTGTTGCCGCTGCTTGAGAAGTTTGCGGCTAAGTCTGCAAAAGACGGAAAGCCTTGTGTTCAATATATGGGTAAGACTACGGCTCCTCATTTGCAAAAAAAAAAAAAAATCCTTCCAATGTTTTCATGTATTGACGGATCCTGTTCAGGACCCCGAGGAGCTGGCCATTTTGTGAAGATGGTCCACAATGGTATTGAGAATGGCATGCTCTCCACAGTCTCTGAAGCCTGGAGCTTCCTCCACAAGTCCCTTGGACTACCCTACGATGAAATTGGGAAGATTTTTGAGAAACGGAACTCGGAGGGGGAGCTCAAGAACACGTATCTGATCCAGATCGGCTCCGAGATCTGCCTGAGAAAGAAGACTCCTGAAGGCGATCAGAATGGAGAAGGCAAAGGAGACGGCGGCCACGTCCTGGACGACGTCCTTGATAAGGTCGTACAGGATGATGACGATTCCGAGGGCACTTTGTACTGGTCAGTGATGGAAGCGGCTGATCGGCACGTTTCAGCACCAACCATTGCCGCTGGCCAGTTCTTCCGCGTAGCCAGTGGTAACCGTGCTCAGAGGCTGAAGATCAGCGAGAAGCTTAACATTCCAAAGCCCCAGAAGGTCGATGTGAAAGACAAGGAAGACCTGATTGAGAAACTCCGCAGAGCCGTATATGCGGCTTTCCTATGCTCTTTCTGCCAAGGTCTTGAGCTCATCGCCCGTGCTTCGAAGGACGAAGGTTGGAACATCGACCTCGGAAAATGCATCCAGATCTGGAGAGCCGGTTGCATAATACAGGAAGATTACATTGCCGACATCCTTGAACCTGTCTTTCTGAACTCCAAAGAGCCGATCATGAACATCAAGCTCATCGAAGAGGTATCATCTGACCTCGAGAAAAATTCCCAACCTCTCAAGGAGATCCTCCTGAAAGGTATTGAGTGGGATAATTACGTTCCTTCACTCAGTGCCAGTCTGGAATATCTAAAGTACGTTGGTGGGGGAGCGCTGGCAACTCAGTTCATGGAAGCGGAGATGGACTTCTTTGGCGCGCACGCATATGACAGGCCACATGTAAAAGGGGAGGACCCAGGAAAGCCCTCAAAAGGCGCTCATCACTACGAATGGAGGCCTGCCTGAGTAGACTATGATGTGACCGCAGGGGGGACAGGCATGCAGTCGTTTGTGAATGATATTGCGAATAGGCTGATAGGATGGAATTGGAAGGGGATGGGCTATGAGCGTTAAGTGATGATTGGAAGACTTGCTATGTTGTAGAGAGGTCAGGCTTGGTTCTCTCTTATTTATGTAAGAGGTAACCTGCAATTCGCTTTATGAACATACCCTTTAAGACGCCTTTGGTTGGCCAGTATACTGGATTATTGTTTCCCTCATGATTTGGTCTAAGCACAGCAGAAATAATTCGACCTTGGCAGATCTCGTAGTTGTCCTTTGGTTGCATGCTATGTCTGAACGTTCATTTAGCGTTCACGGTAAAAAGCATGGAAGTGTGAGGTTGGGAATGCCTAACGAACCGCGGAACAGGTCAGCTCTCCGTCAGCCTTGTCATCCGAGCTATCCTAGTAGCGCTTTACCTTGGTCAGCCTCTTTTGAAGGAACAGGGACACACTAACAGAATCCTTGTCGTAGGGTCAGATGCAGATACTCCAAAGCCACTTACCATTCGCCCTTCCAGGCATTGTGTGTCGTTGAGATGCAGAGGCATATGCGCAATGAGAGAAAACGGCATGGAATTCCACGCAATGCCATGTGGACCGATCCCATAAGCGGCGCCCGAAAGCCTCACCGGAAGCTCGCGCGCCTACAAAGCAGCGATTCAACGGTTGTCCTACCCAACAGAAGCCCAGTTGTCTGCAAGCACCCGACGCAGGACTGCCCTCCGCACCACACAGATCACGCGACAGGGTAAGAAGAGACCCGTCTCACGCATTTCGAGTTCAGCTGGACCCAGAGAACAGGATACGACGCACCCCCTCTTCGCGAAACCTGCCCTCCTCGGCCGTCAGCGCCCTGACTTGGGGCGGCCGTGCAGGATCTTGCAACGTTCTATCCATCAGCCTTCCTCCAAGCCAGCGCGGTGCGTATAGTGCCCCAATGTGTTGACCGGTGAATCTGATTGGCTGCCTGGAAAGTGTTGCCCAATAGGGCCACGCGTCAGAACTACGATCACCCCCTCCTCCTAATGCATGCCGTGCAGCGCCACCCCCGCAAAATTAACAATTGCGGATAGTAGCATCCGCAAGCCGAAAGTGAGAGGTACTAAGCGAGGTACGGGTGTCGCGGGAAGGCGTGCATAGAGTTTTACACCAAAGTGTGCTTTTCATTATTGAAGGTAGTAGTTGACCGGTCGTTAAGTCGTGGTATTTTACATCTACACCTAGGTGACAAGATAAGGAAAGAACAAACTTGCCAAAAGATGGAAGAGAGAGAAGGAACCAAGAAAATATCCGGGATACTCCAGTGGCGAATTGATAAAATGGACGGACCAAGATCTCTTGGAAATGCCCAGAGAAGGCTATGAGCAGCTAGGTGGAATGCATATTCCTTCACCAAGCGGTGTGGCCGCCATCGATGATGAGGTTCGAGCCAGTCTACAAGGTCAACACCGGACTGACGCAGGCGGAACCATCGGGAAACGGTCTTGGGCAAAAGGAACTGTATGATACGCACCATGAAGCTGCTCGCCTTGCTGAGCAGAAACAACCCTGCGCCTTTGAACTCCTCAGGCGTCGCCAGCCGGCCCATCATGTTCTCGCGCTCCCACTTCTCGCGGAGCCCGGGCACCTCTTCGAAGTTGCGCTTGACCATGGGCTAGTCATAGACAGTCAACATCCATCGCTCTCCAAGTTGACTTCTGCAATGAATCCTACCGTGAGGATATGTCCCGGACTGAGACTGTTCACCCTGATCCCTCCCAACCCGCTCCTATGCTCCCTCCCTGCACCACTCCACTCCATAGCCAAGTTCCGTGTCAGCTGCAGCAGGGCAGCTTTGCTCGAGTTGTACACGGGACAAATAAGTCCCTTGTTCGCAACACTGCCGCTCATGCTCGCGATAATCACCATCGCGCCATCCCGCACGCCCGAGTTCCACTTGAACATGGCGCGGGCGGACGACGCGCAGGTCATGAAGACGCCGGAGTAGTTGACGTCCATCATCTCGCGCACCTCGTCGAGGGTGTAGTCGACAGCGGCCTTGAGGTGCTGGATGCCGGCGGCGGCGACCACGCCGTCCAGCCGCTGGTGCGCGTCGGCGACGGCGCCAATGACGTTATCGAGGGACCGGGCATCGCGCACGTCGACGCGCGCGTAGTGCAGCGAGCCGCCGAACTCTTGCGGGATGCGCGTGCAGGCTTCGTAGAAGTCCGGGGAGGGCTGCTCGAGGCGGTCGAGGCAGTAGACTGTGTTGTGGCGCGACGCCGAGTGTCAGCTGTGGTTGCTTTTTCTTGCGCGGAGATTTGAGTGTCTTAGAAAAGGCCGGGAGGAATGTGTGGCGGTGCATTTCGGGGAGTTTTCTTTGTGTTGCAGAGTGATGCCATGGTGATGTGTTTGGGGTGTGCTCGCCGGGTAGCCTTTCCGTGATGGTTGCAGGAGGTACTCGTAAGGCTCTGTGGTGATACGAGGCACTGCTCTCTCAACAAATCTCCAGGCTCTGCGGCTCATTGCAGCATCTTCTATCTCATGACTACGGATCTTGAGCATCATGGCCATATGGTGGCTCACGCATTCGAAGCATCCGGCTGCATCCGCAACAAAGTGCCTTGTACTCGTTTTCGCCTGGACAAACTCCAACAACTTTTCCCTTGACTGCGACACAAAATCAAGGAGTCTCGTTGGGTTGCGGACGAAATTCTGGCAAAAGCTTCCAATACGGTACGAGTACCTGCATGCGACAGCGATGGGCGGTGTTGAAGTGCTAGGATTGAGCAGGGACGGTTGCGGGCAAATTGACCTATTAGAAGAAATGAAATGGACTACTCAACCTTTTCCGCCAGCTTCGGCCAACGCTTCAGCCATGCAGAGACCAAGGCCTCTGCCCCCACCTGTTACGATGTAGACGCCGTCTTCTATGTCGAACTCTTTGAGCTTTTTGTGGCCGACGGCATCGGCGAGACGGTATGAGTTGTGTCTCCGCTGGGAATGAGGCTCTGCGACGAGCCTTGGTGAGAGTGCATGCCTAAATATCGGAGTAGTTGGCCGTGATCGCGAATATGTTGGGTTGGCGATGGATAGCGGAGAAGAACCGGCAGTGGAAGTGCTCAAAGCTCTTGGGAAGGCGGGGCTTGAAACGGCTGGTCCAGTACGGCACAGCCTAGCTTGAGCCTGCAATATCTGGCGAGAGGAGCGTTGGAGAGACATGGCAGATGGGGTTGACGACAAAGATGAGGGGATGAAAGACTAGTGGGAGGGGAGGGAAGTGTGGGTTGTGGCAGGTGCAAAATAACAAAGCGACAGGTCCACGATGTTCTGGAAGCAGGCGGGAGGGGAATTGGCGCCCGACGGCAGCTTTTTATTTGATGGCAGGGACTCGTATGAGCGCCGAGAGTGATACATGGTTGTGCATATTGACGATAGGGGACGCGTGATGCAATCCAGACGTGGCCAAGGGGAGGGGGCTGTGGCCCGCGGCGGCCCAACAGCGAAGTCCCTGGGCTTCAGACTGGCTGAGGCAGGATTGAGTACGGGCAGCTGATGGCCACGATGGTTCACCTGTGTTGGCTCTCGTACCGAGAACAGGGTCCAGTGGCAACGGAGGTGTGCGGAAGGTTATGCGGGGCCAGTGACATGGGAATGTGCACTTGCACAACGGCATCATATGTGAAGGATTCGGGTTTGCCATGCCTCTGCCTGTCACAAAGGGCACACGGAGCACTTACGCATGCAGCGGTGCCGTTTTGCTTTTGGACGCCCACCCGCCGCCCTGCGCAGCTCCCCCAGGTCTCCCAGCTGATCGGCTCATCGGCCGCTCCCCCAGCAAATCATCGTCCAGCACTCTGCAAGATGGTACTGAGCCCATCGCGTAGCCAACCGCCGCCCCGGATTCCATCTCTTGCGACGCGCACGCAGAGTGACGTCTGAACCAGCTTCCATCTACACCAAACTGCCTCTTTCTGCATCGCTTCTACTTTCAAGCGCATGCAACTTCTCACCTCCGACGGAATAGCGACTCCGCTGGTTCGAGCCTTAGCGCGCTGCATCTCAAATTCTTCTGTGCATGTTCGATTTCAGGCACCGCGGCGATCATTTCATGGCGTTCAGACACCGTCAGGATGACCTGGGATACGCATCATGGCGCCACTGAATCTTGCTTCCCGCGGCCGATGAGAGTGGTGGGTTCCTGCATCGTGCTAACCAAGATGGATCTTCGTTTTGACAGGTCAAGGAAAGCTACATGTACATACATTTGCGTCGCACATAACCCCCGCCGCGCGTCCGCGCGCTGAGCTGTACAACGTCTCGCAACGAAAAGCAATGATCGGATGAGTTACTGGTCGAACGTCTTCAGCTCGGGCATCCTGCCCAAGCCACCGCCACCGGTGCCAGTAACGCTCTGGTTCAGTGACTGGCCGCCCACCTTAGCCTCGCCCGGGTGCACACCGCCTGCACTGCGCTCCTTGACATGTTGCCTTAGCATTTTCAAAATTTGCGAGTCCTTCCAGCGTTGTGGTACAGGCCTGTAGGCCGGCTTGAAAGTTCCGACCGTCTGGGCCCATTCGCCAGACTTGGGCTGACCGTTGCGCCATGTTTCCTCAGAAGCAGGCTTCGACGGAGCGCTGCCCTGGGCTGACGGCGTGGCCAAGCCAGATCCTGCACCCTCGGCAGTCTCGTGCGAGGTGGGAGCGGGCTCCTGTGTGGCCCAGTAATAAATATCCCAGTCGTTCTCGTCAAGGAACTGATCGTAGTCCTTCAGCTGCTCAATGGACATGGAGCCAAGGTTGGCATCGGCGAAGGTGGACAGCAACAGATCACTTTCGAGGATTCCGCGCTTCCGACTCTGATCTATGACACGCGAGTTGTTAGCGTGAGGAGCAGAGGGTCGAAGGCGCATGCAGGGACGGACAGATTAACCTTGCCCGCATGGTGTTGGCATCCTCGCCAACCCTCCGGATAGGCTCGATCTTGAACTGGCCGCCCTCGATTTCACCAACACCGAGCTCAGCGTTGACGCCGTCCTCGGGAGCACCCTTCTGGGTGCCGCCGGTCATGCGTTCGGTGTTCTCAGGCTTCGCGTCCTTGGGGACGAAGTCGGGGTCGACAGAGGAGAGCATCTCGGGCGGGGCAGCACTCTTGCCAATACTGGGCATCTGGTTGGCAATGGTGGAGTTGGTGTTGGTCATATGGGGGTTGAGCGGCTTCTCCCGCTGCTTCTTGCGCCATTCTTCGGTGGTATCGTTGCCGCGCTCATTGAGGTCCTTGAAGCGGGCGGCCGAAGTGGCGAAGGGCCGCGAGAGGGCGAGCGCAGCGCGCGAGGAGCGCAGGGCAAGACGAGCAGAAGTCATTGTGGGTTGATGAGTGGTGTGCGACCAATGGAGCGGGAGCGGGGACAGAGGTCGCTGTGTTCGTCGCGCGTCGCAGTCGTTGACATCATGGCTCGCCTTTTCCCCCACGGGCCGACAGCCAATCCGAGCGCGCGCATTACCCGCCTGCGCCAACACCAACCCCATCATCACCACCACCGCCGCTGCAGCGTACATCACCATTCGCGTCAGCCATCGCCATCTCTTGACCCTGTTCGCCGCGTCCGTCTGCCCCGCCCACTTCTCCACCTCCCTTCTCTCCCAACCGTCCGTGCTGGCTGCGCTTACGCTCATCGACTGGCAAGGTGCCGCTCGGATGGCCTGAGGACGCTGAGCATTGCCTCAAATTTGCCCAATGCTAACCGTGGATCTTGCTCGTGCTGCTCTGATCCATCATCCCTTCACTCGCCCTGTGTTTCAGGTCATGAACTGAGCCGATTTCCGCTGCGCTTGGCATAGACCAGAAGCTAGACGGCTGTTCAAGGACGACAACCCACTCCAGCACGCTCATCCGTCCTGTCGGGTCTTCCAGCTCTCTTTTATTCCTTTCATCGAGTCTCGCCCGTGCCTTATCGCCGCCTCAGCTTCGAAGCCATTGGTCGATCTGGCTTAGCTCGCATTCCCTTCTCCGCTGCCACGCCGTTTGCGGCATTCCTCGCCTCCCCGGTGGCCTGAAGAAAAAAAAGAGGCCGGAGCTAGTCACCGGCATGATGGCGGGAGGATCACTAGCCGCCGACCGATGCTCAACCTTCGACTGTGGCTGAACTTTGAATCGTCCGCTGACATTGCGCCATCACTGCCGCTACCACTCTTTCCTCCATCCCAGCTGCGGACGAGACCTGGTCTCTCGGCGACCCCTTTGGAAGCCAGCATCCGTAGCCCATATTCCCGCCGGGGCGCTTTTCGAATTTGACGTACCGCTTGACGCCTTGGCACAGCATGTGGCTGGTTTCTGCTAGGCGTTGCGTACCGGAGCGACGTGGCTGCATGCGGAATGCCCGACCCCCCGCTCCCCTAACCATGCCGGACAATGTGCGGCAAGAATGACCCGCCTTTCAGCCTCTTCCACTTTTGCAGCATTGTTTGCTGAGTTTGTCCAGTTGGCGAGGTTTGTGCCCGTGTCAAACCCCATCTCCCCCAGTCACGGGAGTTCTTGATCGAGCATTCCTGAGGGCTGCGCCTATGTCTGCTCCATCAACGCTCAGGAATGTCTGCCAGAATTCGGGGGCTGGCTCCGTCGCAAGCTGCTCTATATATCTTCTTTTGCGTTTGATTCTGTTTGTTTTCCAGTGCTCGTGATTCTTTGCATGTTTGCACTGCTCCAAGATACCCACGTTCTCCTGCAAGGTACCCTGCAAGGTACAGCCCTTCCCTCGTTGCTCCTCGTTGCGCCCCTACACAGGCCTCGCCAGACCGGTTGATCCTGTCCCGCCTCCATGGCTCCCTCTCCGCCAGTCCGACAAGTCTCCAGCCAAGTCCCTCTGCATCACGTGCAAGGCCGATCCTGCCGTCCGCCTGGCGACATCGCCCGCCTGCGACAGCAGTTCGACGATCTCCCAATCCGGCCGGCGGACAAAGATTCCAACTGGTCTGTCCCATACGATCAGCTCTTTGACCAGTATGTCGATGCCAACCTGCTGGATCTTAGCAGCGACAATACGGGCGAGGGCACCAGCTCCGATGACCTGGCCAACTTCTTTGACATCTCGTCATCCTCGAATGGGAGCGCGCCGGCCAAAACCTCGCCTATGCCCAATTGGGACCCATCAAGGCACACCGAACCAGAGGATGCATGGCAGCAGGCTTGGGGCTATATTGGCTCAAACGTAGCCCCGGCCGCGCCCGAAGGTAATCAGACTTCGACCTTACCAGACTCCGCTGGCAAGGCTGTGGCATCCGCGCCGGAACTTTTCAGCTTGGCCGCTCCGCCTTCTTGCTCTCCTCAAGTACCTTCCGAGCCCTTCGTCTTCTCTGCTCCTCCCTCCCCACGTCCAATTGTCTCTTCCTCCGAGCCGAGGAAATTTAACAGCCTTCCAATCCGTGGCAGCAAGAGGCAGACTCCTTCCGTTATCAGGAGATCTGTTTCCAAGGGCAGCTTTTCACCCAAGATGATGCGCTCGACTCCATACCGGACTGGATACCAAGAGATCTGGGCTAAGCGCGTTGGTGCTCCGCCGCTGTCCCCTCCACCCTCCACCAAGGTCTCTCAAGAAGAGAACAGCTATGGATACAACTTCTCCCCCAACGTGTCTTACACTACGTCTGGTGAAGTCGCAGACATGGATCGCCAACTATCATTCTCGAATTTCTCATCCAATCGCCCACACGTCCACCAGATGACACCAGTCGCTTCTCCAACCACCCAAGACTCAAACAGTGCGAGGTCGTCCTTCCACGCTCCACACGACCCCTCCAACAACCCATACTTGACGCACGAGCTCAACGAAGCACTGCAAACCCCACCGCAATCATCGCGACTTCCTTCATCGTCATGGAGCCAGAACGCGGCCGCAGCCTTCGATTTCGGCAGCTTTTCAGCCTCGTCTGACTACTCTCAAGATCGGGCAGAGCCTCAGCCTTGGTGGGCCAATACCAGCGTTTCTCAGCCTTCCCAGCACAACACGTACCACAACGGCCGGTCTGACTTCCTGGCTGCCAGCACAGCCCCGTCTGACCTTTCTACGAACGGGTTGATGATCCAATGCGAGTCATCATCAATGAACAGCATGCTTGACGCACATGCGCCCGACACTTCCTTCTCGACATCCTCACCGGTCGTGTACCCCTCACAGATGTACACGTCCGCACCCATGTCGTCCAATTCGGCATTCGCTCATCACACACACCAGCCTCCTCATCCTCACCCGGTGGCTCAGCAGCAGCAACAGCACATGCATCAGCAACCCACCTCGCCCACTCACAGCCCCACCTCCTCACCTCCCCACCTCACATCTTCCATGCCTCAGCATGCCTTCATCGCCCGCTCAAGGAGGGACTCGTCGCAGCCCTGCCCCCCTCCATCCTCACGTCCGCGCTCTCACCACCGCCGCAAGTCGAGTTCTCACTCCTCAACCGGCCCTTCGACAACTCCTCGGCCTGCTTCAGTTGGTTTCGTCAACTACACCCCCGACGACAGCCGCAAGATCCTGACGGGCGTCGCTCCGTCCGGATCCAGTAAGACCAAGGCTCGCCGCGAGAAGGAGGCCGCCGAAAAACGCAGGAGGCTCAGCCAGGCTGCGGCTAGGGCTATCATCGAGGCAGGGGGCGATCTGGCGGCACTCGAGAGGGAAGGATTGCTGTGTCTGCCTGAGGCGAAGGAGATGCTGGCTGCGAGGGGGCATGTTGCATGAGATGCGTGTGCGCCCCGTTTGCATTGACGGAACTCCCCTACCTATTGCCTTGGCGCCTGGACGCTAGCGTGAGGTTACGGGTTGAGATCGTTTTTTGTGTGCACGGGGCGTATCACACGTCTGCCTGATGGGGGTATGCCTTATGGCTTATGCGCATGGGATGAGATGCATAAAGTAGAGAGTATTCGGAATGACAACCGATCATTGTAACATATCAAGCTGGATTTGAAATTTCTTTTTAGCTTTCGCAGGCTTCTTGTTTGGCGGGTGTGGACAGGTCGCACCCTTCTTTAATTTCTTTTTTTTCTCACTACTTTGGCAGCGGCTCTTGTTCTTTTCTAGGTTTTATCTACTACCGGTCTGAGGACGAGGTATACAAAAGTCTAGATGTTGGGGGTGAGGAGCTCAGGGAGCATCTTTGGTCCTTTTAGGGACCTTTTCGAGGTTGAAGCGAAAACAAAGTCGGGGTGGAAGAGGAATAATACGTGTAGAGGAGAGAATCTGAAAACAATGGCAGTCTACTGAACACTTGCTCTGCTTTTCACGGTGAATGATCCCTCCTTACACTTCCTCAAAAAAATGCGAGTACGGGCACGATAAGCATCACAACAACAGTCTCGTGTCACTTCCCGGCCATCGCCTTCCAGAACCACAACAACGCCTCCTTGCAACCCCATGATCCATGCGGCTATCTACGCGAGAAGAGGTGGAGTCTGGTTCAGGACAGCAATCCTTCACACACACTCGGGCAGCACCCACCCACCACTTGCGTCAGATTCCGGCATTACGACCCGAGAAGCCAAACGGAAATAAGAACCGGCCTTTGGCCTCCTGTTGCTGAGCAATCTTCCTCTATCTCCAACGAGCTATCGCTGTTCTGTGGATAGGATTCGTCACAGGGACGGTCGACGGCGAGCGCAGCGAACCCTGGGGCAACTCGGGCACGTTGGCAACCACAGAGAAAGAAGCCTTTGGAGCCGGAGAGAGAGCCTTGCCAGTTTTGCCAATATCGCTCGGCTTTTCCGCGCGAGCAGTCGACAACGAGCGAATCAATAAAAACGGTGTTTTTTTTCTTTTCTCGCTAGCAATGCCCGCCTTTGAGGATAGACAGTCCTTCAGTGTTTTGGCCGAGGGCACAGCGCGTGGCTTTCCCGCTTGGGTCGCCTGGCGGTGGCATTGCATGGCCGCAATAGCGCTTCTCCCGTCCGGCGGCGCCTACCGCGACGGCGCCTGTCAGGCAATCGCGATCTTGCCGCGTTCTATCGAGTAGCGCTGGGGGGCGCGATAGGCGGCGGCGGCGGCGGCGGCGTGTGTGGCGGAGGAATTGGGGAATCTATTGCTCCGCTCACAGCGCTAACGGACGTATGTGTTGTGCCGAGGCGTGACCAAACCAAAAAAAAAAAAAACAACTCGGCGTCTCCGTTTGTCCTCTCTCCGCGGACGCCTTTTTTGTTCGCGGAGGTCTGTACCGTGGGGGGTTTCTCAGAAAGGAAAGAGCTTGTCGTTACGCAAAGGCGGTGCGGGTATGCAAGGCTGTGCGGATCTGCACGGCTGGATGGATCCTTTTCGACGGAGCTGTCCGCTCGGAGGAGGCGTCCGCTCTAGTCTGGGCTGGACCCTCCTTTTTCGTTTTGGCGGCGGTGGGCGAGGCTTGCTGCACGCGAGGCTGCTCAGCCAAAGCAAGGGAGGGGTGTCAGCCTCTGATCGCGATCGGGGCTTGTTCAGCCTTGTGAGCGGGAGAGAGAGAGAGAGAGAGAGAAGGGTCCGTGGCTGGACGAGGGTCTATGGCGGGTAAGGTTGGTAAGCGGGGCGTTGGCTGTTGTGCGAATAGAGCAAGAATCCAGTGAAGCGTTGCGTTTTTTCCCAAGAAATGCGGGTTATTGCCTATAGGCACGCCATGTCAGCGCCGGGCCTTCTCCAAGGCCGAGCCCGGTCTCTTGGAGAGACGGGCTGTGTTGGATGAGGGGCTACAGCCTGACGTCGTTGATCGGAAGCGAAGAAGGAGAATGCAGGCACGCAACAGTCTCCCTTCGTGATCCTCCTCGTCATGCGGCTCATTGAAAACACCAAAAATATCCCATCCTCATCGGTAGGATCTTCGCGAAGCGAAAGGCAAGGGGTGGTTCGAAAGCCTTTACCAGCCTCAACCCCACGATCCAGCAACGAATGGTCTCCAGCCTCGCGGAAAACACTCCGCTTGATAGGCCGCCGAAGCGAGCAAAGCGTCATAAGCACTAGTTCAACCAGCATCAGTGTCGTCATGCGGCTCGCCGTTCAGCCTCGTCCCGCGGATGAGCCGTCACGGGTTCTATGAACCCCTGCAGGATCCAGGCAGTAAGGAAGCTGGAGAAGAAGACCCCTGGAATAGGGATCCTTCAGAGGGGAGACCCCTTGTCCGGCACTTTGTTCCCGCGAGTCAGTGAGGATAAGCATGAGGGAAGGATTTTTGGCTGTACTTTGGTTCCCATTCTGCCGAACGGAGATGCTAGTGTAGTGCATGTGGGAACCGCCGCGTAATTGTCATGATCGCGGGGCGGTGCCACGCGGGGGAATAAGCGGGCGCGTGTGGTAGTTTATTCAGTAGGGAATGGGGATGTGGCGCAGGCCGCTATTAAGCAGTCTATTGGTATCCAGGTGGGCCTATACAGATAGTAGTTCTGGTGTAGGCTTTTTGATCTTGGCAGTTGAAGAAGTCGTGCGGATGAAGTTGTGGAGGCTTGGGGACGAGGACATCCGGAATGGCCCTCCAACTCCTCATTTCCGGCGCTGACGGTCATGATACTCTTCGAATCTATCTCATTATATTTTCTTGGCACACAGATACCGAGCCACTTTCCCTTATCATCATTATTTTAGCCTCTTTACTTGTCTCACCACGGAGTTCATACTTGCTCCCGCGCGGTTCATACCATCACTTCCTTCCTGATCAGTCACTCCATTACACAATAGTAACGCCTACAAACATCCTATGGATGCAGTTGACCTCATCAGATCTCTCATGGGCGCCCCTAATGTGCTAGTGAATTCTTTTCCTTCTCGGGCCAGACAGTGGAACTCTTCCACGGCCATTTTCGTCATCTTGAAAGGTTCCAGTTTGTTGCTTCATAGCATACACCTTTCATTGCGATACAAACCTTCTTTATTGGAGTCTTTCCTGGTCACGCGTCGTGCTCGGATCGTCTTCCTTCACAAGGCCCGCTGATTGGTCATTTTTTGGCTTTCCCGCTTGGTGAATACAAGGCCACAACACAACTGATTGTGGATTTTCTCATGAGTCGGGGAAAGATGGCCTTCGGCTTCAGTGATCCCATAGTCTTGAGCCGAATGGATGCTGTCACTAATGAATGTGCCAATTGATCGTTCATCGCGGATCTCTCCTGACCCAAATCCTTCAGCAGATTTACCACCATTGAATGAAGCTGGACACACACCCCTGCCTGTTCACATTACTTGAGCCTCTTCCATGTTCAAAAATATTTCTTTCATCTACCGGTATTGCACGCTGCAGCACTGTATCGAAAAAGTACAACGCTATGTGTGTACCATCATTAACATCCCATCAAGTCATACACATTGTCATTACCGAACTACTCGGTCCGGATCCATCATCACTGCAAGCTCGCATCTTCCTTAAGAAGAGCCCGACGGAACCGAGACATTCTGCTCCGCCTCCTTGCGCTGCACAGCGCCGAAGCGCGTGTTGCCCTGGTCGAAGATCTGCATGGAACGTCAGCACCTTAATTCCACTTTTCGGCACACCACAACCTGCGAAAAACTTACAGCATAGATACCCTTCAACCAGGTGTCGCCGAGGATATCAAAAGTCTTACAAAGTTAGCCAGATTGAATATTTGGTAATGGGCAACATTGCTCACCATATCACCCCTGCTCTGAATACCACCATACACGAACCCATTGCCCGCATCCGCGAACGCCAGGTCCTCCTTCTGCACGGCAAACTGCTTGTCGCCGACCGCAAAAGTCACCGTCGGGAGTTGATCCGCAGTGGTGCTGCTGGGAAAGACGTAGCCCTGGTTGGTGCTGTCGTACTTGGAGCCGGGGATGGCGTTGTAAATCGCCTTGACCGTCTCGTCATCAACAAGGGCAAGCGTGGTGCCCGTGTCCGCAATAGCGGTGTTACCGCTGCGGTCGATGCTCTTGCCGTTGACGGTGGCGCTCGTGCTCTGGAACTGCCAGAAGCCCTGCGAGTTGTCAACGTCGACGTAGTACGGCTCGTCGACGCCGGCGGCCTTGAGCACGTCCTGATCGATGTAGCCGAAGGTGTAGAACGACTCGCCCTTGTCGGCCTCGTTGGCGTCCTTGGTGCTGCCGAGGTAGGCGGTGAAGAGCTCGGCGTCCTTGGGGATGTCGTCCTGCGCGATCATGTTCTCGACGGGCGTCTTGACGGGCGTCGGCTTGACCGTGTTGATCGAGCCCCATGCGAGCCCCAGCAGGCCGTCGCCGGAGCCCTGGACGAACTGGTCCGACAGCTGCTTGGCCAGCTCGATGCCCTGGTTCTCGACCGTCAGGCCGCCGAGCGTGACGTTGTCGGTGCCGACAGTGCCCGAGGCGCTGGAGCTGTCGCCGTACTGGATCTGCCAGGTGCTGCTGTCCTGGGCCTTGTAGGAGCTGGACTTGGACGGGTCGAAGACGGTGTGGCCCGACGACTTGCCCTGCGTCTGCACGTTGGACGGCAGCTCGGTTGACCACACCCACAGGTCAGCGGAGCCCGTGTCGAAGTCCAGCTTCAGCTTCTGGGCTGGTGTGCCGATGCCGACTTCGCACAGGTACAGCGAGTCGTTCTGGATGTCCTCGGCGGGCACCTGGCCCGAGTTGCCTTCGGCGTCGAGCTTCTTCTGGAGGACATGCTTCTGCACGCGGGCATGGCCGCCGAGGGCCTTGCCGACGCCGAACTTGCCCTGCTGGTGGATCTTGTTGCCGACAAAGTACGGACCCTCTGTTGTTGGGCCGATGCCGTCTGCGTGATGTTAGCGGGGGAAGGAACGTGGGCTTTTGCAGCTTTGATCGTCTGCACGGGGAAGGGCCACGTACACTTGTGCAGAGCATAGGCATAGGACTTCAGGCCGCTGGGCTTGTAGTTCTTGTTCGTGATGACGGGGATGCGGGTGAAGCTTCTGGTCGCCATGATTGCTGGTGTTTTCTTTTCGTTTGCTATGCGTTGTTGCTGGTGTTTGGATTCGTCACAAAGCTCAGACAAACGCGGAGTCCTGAGAGCTGGATGGAGAAAAGGGAGTAGGAAGATTGCAGCACTCCGAAGGCCGCGGCGAGCGGGTGGATATTTATAATTTATGGGGTGTCGGGCACTTGCCCTTGCGTGCTACAGCAGCGTAGTCGTGGCATGGCGCTTGCCCAGGCAGGCAGGCAGGCGAGCACACAGGCATGCGCGTCCCACAAATGGCCATGACGCAAGAGCTGTCAAGCTTCAGTGCCCAGCTTGCCCGGGCGTGGCACTGTGCGAATCAAGCATCGGGGCCCTGCATTGACGCACGCTCCGTGACGATCCACCACGGGCACGAATCACGTAGCAGTGCTGGGCTACGGGGCCACGGCCGACTGGGCAATCGTGGGCGATGCAGTAGTAGCGTGGCAGAAGAAAAAGGTGCCTGAAACGCCGTCTCAGCAGCGCATGGCGTGGCGCCTGTTGTGCTGTGTCCGCCTGCCCCCATGTCCGCAGCGCCTGGTTGGCCCGATGGTGATGCGAGGTACCAGACGTACCCGGCGATAGGGGAGCAGCTTCTCTGCTGTCGTCGTCATGTCTCATGGCACATCCACTCCCCTCCGAAGGCCAAAGCTCCTGGAGATAGCTGGTGCGTGGGATAGCTGAGACCCCGCTACTCGTCGGCAGATGCTGAGGGCTGCACACGCGCCATTCCCGACGACGTCATAGTTCCGCACCGCGCCATGTACGAATGCCGGCCAGCGCCACAAAACGTGCAGTCGTCGTTGGCGCAAGACACCGGACAGGGGAACGGCGATGGAGGGCGGCAAGCAAGCTGAAGCCGGTCCACACCATCCGACACCAGATGGCGTGAATCCGAGTCGTGTGTGCTATGCATAGGTACAGGCAGCTTTGCAAGGGCCGCACTAGCGGCGGGGGTGCCTGATAAGACGATACCCCATCCGGCTCCCACGGTGGGTTTCATCGCGAGCATCAAAAGGCCGAGAAGGCCCAAAAAGAAGGGCCGGTCCGCGCGTCGGGGTAGACAAGAAAGAAAAAGAAGAGGCGTGCGGAGTTGCCGCCAACGATGAGCTTCATTGCCCCTTCCTGGTCCCTTTCTCTTACACCTGAGAATGCTGTCATCGTCCGTCTCGATTGGGATATCGATATCCGAAAGGCACTGCCATCTCTGGTTTGCTTCTTCAAAATTAGCAACCAGACGAAAGCCGGGCCATCCTCGATCCTGCTTTATTCCCTGCGGCCTACGCCGAATAGCTGGCCCCCGGCAACGCATTCGGGCGGCGACGCTATAGGGAGATTCAGACAAGCATCGTGCCAAGTATCGGGAGGGTTCCGCGGCGCAGCCTGCGAGGCAGCAGGTTTTTCCATCCAGGTCATCGGATGTTCATGTCGTCAAAGGAGACAAAGATAAGGCGACGTTTGTTGCTCCTTTTGCGTTGCGTTGCACGGCATGGTGGCTTGATCTGCTATGCACCATCGCCTATCGCCCTACTACAATCGCCCTTTGGATCACGCACTCTAATCGTTGTTCTCCTGCCAGGACCCCGTGCTGCTTTTTCTGTACACGTTTGCCGTCATCGCCGATGCAGAGGCGGCCTTTCGAAAAAACCACGCACCCTGAAACTGCATACCGTGTAACCTATCAGAAATCGCCGTCAGTGGTGCGTTGAGTCAGTGTGAGCTTTTTGTCAAGCAGCCGCTTCGTGTTCGGATAAAGCAGCCAGCATTCATGAAACAAAGGGCGGAGCTCTCTCCTACACCGCTCAGCTATAAGAATTGCTTCAAGCAGCACCCAGACTCGCCGATCATCCGGCATCCCCGAGTGTGGCTGTACAACCCCATAATCCACAGTCGGTCCGCCACTCCCTTGATAACGAGGGCCAAGGTACTGTGTGGCTGTGCCATATCTATTCATAATCACAGACAACAGCTTTGTCACGTCATGACCGATATTGTATCCTGGCACAATGATGAACATTCCCAATCGCCAATCGTGGTATGCTAAGCCGAGCAAATGCTACCCGTCCGTCTATGATACCGAAACGCAGCCACACCGCCCAATGCAAACCGTTCTTTCAGAAGATCCAAGTCGCCCCCAAGAAAGTCTTCACCCAATATCGGCGAGGAAGCCCATTTCATCACCTCTTGCCGCCTCTGCCCCTCTTCCTCGGCGGCGCGCTCGGACGGGGCGGCAGCGGCATCTGGTTCACGCCTGAGCTACCGCCTCCACCGCCTCCACTGCCACCGCGGCCACCGCGGCCACGACCGCGTCCTCCGTATCCACCACGCGCCGGTGGCGGCGGAAGAGGCGGCGGCGGCTCGTTGGGAAGCGGAGGCTGAAATCCTCTAGCAATAGGCTCGAACTGGTTGCTGTTGTTCCGGTACTCGTTGTAGCCACTACTGCCCCCGTTGCTACCGCCGGGCCTGTCATTCTTCTGTGAGAAGCGCCCGCCGCGTGGGCCAGCGCCAGCATTGATACGAATGTTGCCGCGCGACGGGCCATTGTTGCTATTGTTGCTGCGCTTGTTGCGGTAGAAGTTGTCGATATCTCCATCATCTTCGCTAGAGGTGAAGTAGGTGTGCTGGTTCTGCGCACGACCCTTGATGGACACGCCTTGGCCCGAGAAACCGTTCTGCTTGAGCTCCGCCTCTGCGGCTTCCGGGTCGATGAGGTACCTGTTTGCTTCTTTCGCGGAGAAGGTGTCGCAATTGACCACGGCCTTCCTGGGCCTCATCGGACAGTCATCGCCCCAGTGAAGGTGAGAGCCGCACTGGTAGCATGAAACCGTCATCCTTGCAACCTTGTTCAGGTTCGGAATCTTGTCGGGATTGAAGGTGCGCCATAGGAGAGAACATTCTTCTTCGACGTGACCGGGCTTGTTGCACAAGTCACAGAAGAATCCATCCGCTGCACTGCGCGCCAGCTTAGACGGGCAGTTCTCCTTTGCATGACCTCTTTCGCGGCACTTGGTGCATTTTGCCACTATGGGGCAGTTGTACGTGAAATGTTGATCGACAGCTTTGCAGTGCTGACACGTTCTGGCTGGACAGCCCTCTTGCATGTGACCTAGCTCAGCGCAAATGAGGCAGCGGACCGGGTCGTCATCTCTGGTAGAACCGAAATAACGCGTCTGGAGCTGCCTCTCCTCTGCCGATAGTTGGAACATGCGGGTTCGCGTTGGATCGCCGGATGTTTGGGTGGGAGCTTCGCTTTGTGGAGGTGGTGAAGGTGGTGTGTACTCGGCTTCATCCTCCGAGATTTCGCCCTCCTCGCCGGAGCTGGCTTCCTTAACCCGTGACACGCTTGCCGGAGTGGAAGGCTTTGTAGAAGGTGCGCTTGCCTCTTTTGAGACAGGCTGTGAGTGAGACTCACTCGCCTCCTTGGGTGGAAGCACCGGGGGCTTTGTCCCATTGTTCAAATGCTCCCAGGCATATTGAGGATCTGCGTTAAAGACGCCGGCTCCAATGTCCTGCTTGATAGCCTTCTGTAACACTCTCCTCGGCTGGTCTGGGTTGAAGCCCTCATACGTATCCGGAGCCATGACACCCGATTCCAAGCGCCTTTTCACGTAAGCAAACAACCCGTCAGCAAGTGACGACGTAATGCCACGGTTAGCCTTCAATTTTTTGTTGTCCTGGAGCTGAAGAGTCTTGCTCCCATCTGCGGCAAGCACGTTTAGGAAAAAAGACTCATCCTTACCGCCTTTCAGAGTAAACTCTACTGGCGTGACCCCAAGATAACTCCTCAGCGCGTCGATTTGCTCCTGCTTGCGATAGACAACCAGTTGGTTGAAATCCTTAGATTCGGCCTGATCGTGGTACATGGCAAGAAGGCCGATGGGGTGATTCGCTCCGATAACGGTTGCCAGACGGTTGCGGATGACATCTTTCTGAAGAGCGTTGGTGGTTTTTGCCGGATTCTTCTTGTCGGGATTCTGGGGAATCGGCATAGTAACGACGGCGCCTACCACATTTTTGTTGTAGAAGCCTCTCTTGGAAGTCCAATACGGGCCAATGCCGGTCTTCAGAATTCGTAGAGCTCTCTCCGATTCGAATTGACGGACAAGCTTAGATTGGTTCTTTGTCAACGTAAAAGGACCAGCTTCGATGATGAATGGCACCTGCGCGCCTGATGCCTGGCCACTTCCGATGCTGGGTTCATCTGGCTCTGCCTTTTCGCCCTCTTGAATTCCGTCATCATCATCATCATCGGAACCATTTGATGATGCATCGTCATTCTCAGCCTCGAAGTCATCATCCGCTGGCAGGGCAATAAAGTCCTCAGCCTCAGAGAGCGCCGCAGCCGGCTGAGCCATTTCTGGAGGTGCGTACGTCTCGGCTTTCTCTTGCGCAGTACTCAGTTGATCCACCTTGGCAGCGGTCTCAGATGCCGCGGACATGTGAGGGAAATCCAGGTCCAGCTGGGAGGGCGACTCTTGCCGCTCACGTGCAGGCTTGTCCTTGTCCTGGGGATCAAGCGAAGGTGAATAATCGCTTTCAGCATCGTCAAGCTTCACCTTCTTGTCGGGAGTCGACATGTCCACATCGGGCTGTTCATCCTGGAGCTCGCGTTGACGCTTGCGACCCACGGTCGCGGTACGGGAGTCGTCCTCCTCCATGATGGGCCGAACTGCCGCCACCACGCGTCAAATCAGTCCCGGTGCGTGGTGCAATACGGTGAGTAATTAGCTCCGGCGGTCTGGGTCTTGAAGAGACTGAACCCGGAGGAACGAGGTTGAGATGAATGGGTGTGTAGCCGCCACAAGATTCGTGGTGTTGCGGAAGGAATGCGCCGGCAGAATCTCGGCAGACATTTTTTGAATTTTCAGAACCAAAAAAGTTGCCGACAATCACGGCTCACTTGCGCCTGTTCATCCAACCCAAGCTTCCGTCCTCTCACACACCGCACAATGGCTTCCACAACAGCCGTCGAGATCTCCAAGAAGGAGAAGAAGGAGAAGAAAGACAAGAAAGAGAAGAAGGAGAAGAAGGAAAAGAAAGAAAAGAAGGCGAAGCCCGAATCCGAAACGCCCGCCGACGAAGATGCCCCCAAGCCCTCCAAAGACTCCCCCTCCAAGAAACGCAAGCGCTCCACCCTCCCCGAAGACGGCGAGCTCGAAGTCGACATCACCGCGCCCGAGCCGCTCTCCAAACGCGAGCAGCGCCTCGCCAAGAAGGGCAAGCTGGACCCCAGCACCAAAGCGACCAACAAGACCAAGCCCGCCGAATCCGACTCCGACTCGGACGACAAGGAAGGAGACGAGAAGGGCGAGGATGAGGCGGCCAAGAAGGACAAGTCCAAGAAGAAGGAGAAGTCGCCGCACGGCATCTGGATCGGCAACCTGCCGTGGACCGCGACGCGCTACACCATCCGCCAGTTCTTCGCCGACCACGCCGGCATCGCGGGCGAGCGCGTCACGCGCATCCACATGCCGCCGCCCGACAAGAACGCCGTCGCGCGCATGGTCATCAAGCCGCACAATAAGGGGTTCGCCTACGTCGATTTCGATAACGATGGCGCGGTGAAGGCGGCGATTGAGGCGTCCGAGACGCTCATGGGCGGTCGGCCGGTGTTGATCAAGGATGCCAGCAATTTTGACGGTAGGCCGCAGAGGAAGGAGGGGGAGGATGGAGAGGAGCAGGGGAAGGAGGATGGACTGCATAGATTCAGCAAGACGGCGGCGACGCAGCTGGGTGGAGGCAAAGAGCCGAGCAAGCGTGTGTTTGTGGGTAATTTGAGCTTCGAGACCACCAAGGAGGATTTGATTGCGCATTACAGCAAGTGCGGAGAGGTCGCTGATGTTCACGTCGCGACGTTCCAGGATACTGGCAAGTGCAAGGGTTACGCTTGGGTCACATTTGAGGAGATGGATGCTGCTGCTGCGGCTGTGGCAGGATACACCTTGATACCCATAGATGATGACAGTGATGAGGAGATGGAGGATACAGAGAAGGCAGATGGCGCTGAGAAGAAGAAGAGGAAGAGGAAGACGCGCAAGTGGTTCGTCAACAGGCTGGAAGGCAGGGAACTGCGCGTGGAATTCGCTGAAGATGCTTCAACAAGATACAAGAAACGGTTTGGCAAGGAGAGGGAAGGAGCAGCAGCAGGTGCTGGTGGCGAGGAATTCGGTGAAGTGGACACTCCCAGGCATCACCCCAAAAATCGGGGAAAGAGGGAGCCTCGTAAAGTTGACGCACGCAATATCAGGCCGGGAGCAGCGCTGGCAAGTGCACCCAGGGCATCTGGTGCAATTGTGGAGGGAACAGGCAAGAAGATCACGTTTGATTGATAGTCCTGGTAGTCTCGAAAATTTCATAATGTTTACGTCTGCAACAATGTTCTTCTTTATTCCCGCACTTCACCAAAGCGAATTACCTTGCTCCTTAAAAGCATATCGCATAAGCGCGCCATACTGACTGAATGCTAAAATATTGAAACGAAGCCATACCACCCAAACCACCTCTCCGCCCCCCTAAACCTCACTCCTCCTCCGGAATAAACTTCCTCACCACCTCTTCCACCCACTCCTTTGGCACCCCGGCTTTCACCGCATCCCTCACCGCCTTATTCATCCTATGCACATACTCCTCCTTCGGCGGGCCCTCCCCGACCCTCTCCCTATCCACATACACCAACACCCTCTTCTTCTCCGGCACCCCCTTCCCGACATCCACCTCAACCCCCTCTCCGCCTTCCTCCTTCCTCCAAAAATCCACCTCCAGCCACTCCTTCCCATACGCGTCCGGCACGCCCTCATTCACATCCAGCCCCCGCTCATCCTCGGGCTGCAGGGAGTACACCATCCCGTAGACGGTGTTTTGGAGATTCTCGGAAGAAGATGACGAGGGCAGCTCGACGACGTTGGCGTAGCCGCGCTCGTTGATGAGCCAGCGCCAGCGCCGCAGGCGGGCGATGCCGAGGTAGGTCGAGGTGGGGCAGCGCCGGGCCATCTGGGCGAGCCAGAGGTTGCTGCCGTAGCCGAAGTAGAGGGTTGGCTCGTCGGTCGTTGGAGCGGCCATGATGGCGGCGGTGGTGGTGGTGGTGGTGGTGACGCTTAGCGTGGTCGTGCTGCTTGGTGGTTGCTCGGGGGAGGGCGATCTGCTGTGTGGGGTTGGTGAGCTGTTGGTTGCAGAGATGCGGTGGGATCGGGCGCTTTGTTTGGGGAGAAGGTGTGGGTTGTTGCGGTGGAGATGGGGGCGAGGAAACGCGAGAACGTGCAGGGCAGTGAAAAATGCATGTGGAGTATTGTAGATTCGCCTCAGTTGGAACTGGATCAAGGCGGATGGGATGCAGCTCAGCGATCAGAACCGCAAGGTTTGGGGAATCTCTTTCACAAAGAGCGCGTTGGAAGGGAACAGGAGGGCTGTCGAGAAAAGGAAAGAAGACTTGACGAAAAGACTTAGCGGAGGCCCGCTTACTGTAATACTCAAGGACGGAGTGCCGAACGAGTTGATATAGGCAGCCTCGCGTTCAGATATCTGACTGATCGTGCTCCAACCCTGTGTCTTGTTTCTCAAGTACGTCTTGACTCTTCTCGCTGTCTCTAAACTATTACTATTTGGGTTAGAGTCTTGTCAAAGCCAACTTATAAGACGTCGTCTATCGTGTCTTAAAGGACACGGTCGTTTCGGCAGTCGGGATCTAAAAGTAGCGTTTGCCCGGTTACGTCATCAGCCGAGCATAAGCGGCAAGCACAAGGCCGAGAAAAAAGACATTGCCGCCCAGATCTGTTTGCATCCAGCAACCATTATTCATTAACTGGATTTTCCGCCGCACGAAACGGCACTCATACAGCAACTATAATTACAATGATTTTTTTACATGGCCCATTCAATACCCATCGCCCTCTTCGACATCCTCGCCGTCGCATTCGCGCTGGTGAAGTTGAAGTTGTTGCCGAAATCGCCCGTCTGGGTCGTGAAATCGCTGCGCTCGTTGAGGCTTTCAATGCGGCCGAGCAGGAACTCGAGCTGGCGGTAAGCAGCAGATGGCTGGTACTGCGGGACCTGTGTGTATTCACTCGTCAGTAAAGAAGCTTACTTAGGTGCTGGGCATTTCTTACCATGTGGCCGGACATCGCAACCTCGACCCAAGTCAAACCACGCTCGGTGTGAGCGGTACCCATGATACCCGACGCGGCGAGCGTGCTCAGCGAAGCCTCGCTGTGGTAGGGGACGAAGAATGGCTCGGTAGGGGCGGTCTGGAAGCCCTGGGCGCCGCCCCAGGTCATGTTCTGGATCATCAGGAGGGTGCCATTGGCAATGAGGATGAAGTCGAGGTTGCCGTGGGCGATGATGGAGCGGCCATTGGTGCGCTCAATGACGCTGGGGAGAACCGAAAGGCCGGAAGGCGGGGAGGTGTCGGTGTCGAGGACGCCGCTGGAGCACTCGTTCCACTCCTGGATGGGCGCGTTGATTGCCTTCTGGACGTCGGTGCGGTTGAAATAGACGCCTGTGCCCTCGGGGATGTAGTCGAACGAGCCGGGGAAGCCCAAGACGTCCCAGAGAAGCGGGCAGGTGGTGGCGACCTGGTAGATGTCGAAGCATGGGTTGACGGCGCTGACGGCATAGTAGATGTCGTCCCAAAGATCGCATCCGGCGGCATCGCCATCGACGTTCGGGGGCGTAGGCAGAGGACCCGCCGGAGGGAAAGTCAGGTAATCATTGAAGAAGTCGGTGTAGCCACACTCGTCCGCACGGTTGTGGATGTCGTCGGTGAAAGTCTTGTTGAGGTTGAACAGCGGTGCCCAGTAGTCAACAAAAGGAACAGCCGGGATCTGCTGTTGCACGACATCGTACGAAGTGCTGGGATCATAAATGAGGAAAGCTTGAGCATCGTAGTACGTCGTGTCGTTCTTGTTAAGCATGGCGTCCTACAGTGACACGTTAGACAAAAAGCTTAAGCAATCGAATTTGGAAAGAAAAGGAACGTACGGTGATGTAGGGAACGTAGTAGCCAGCGTAGGACTCTCCTGCAATGTAAATCTTGCGGCCTTGCAGACCAAAGGTATCGACGAAGTTCTTCCAGAAACCAAGGAATTGAGCAGCAGCCTCTTCCTCGCTGGTAGCGGTAGGAGTGCCCTGAGTGAAGCCAGTGCCGACAGGTTGCTCAACCCAGACCATGTTGGTCAGATTCACCCAAGTGTAAGGGTTCTTCACGGGCTTGTACGTTCCATATTGCCAGAGCACCGGGCCGTTCTCCTGGAAGAAGCCCTCGAGAGACGAGCATCCAGGACCACCGTTGAGCCAAATGACAATCTCATCCGTGGCCTCCTCGTTCTCCGAGGGGAAGAACCAGAAGTACAGCTCGCTCGTCTCATTGGCCTTGTCAGAAATCGGGAGCAGACCGGCGTAAGACTCGCCGACATCGAAGTCGACCTCGGGAATGGCCGAGCCATCGACGGCGAACTTGGTGGTGTTGGCGTTCTGGGGGAGGATGGACTCGGCGCGCTTTTCGACCGTCGGGGGGAGCTTCTTCAGAAGATCACCACGACGCGGGCGTGGCATCTCGGGCACCCTCTTTCCTGCATACTGGGCCGACCTTGCTTCGACGAGCAAGGACGAGGCGGCGAGCGCGCAAGCCGAGAGAAGGGTTGCGACGCGCATGTTTCGAAACTGCTCTTGGCTTCTCAACTCAGGAATTGAGTGACAATGCTCGACCAAGAGACACAATTCGCAGCGGAGATTCGACGAAGGGCTGCGAAGAGCACGAAACCGGGCGCGAGGGGATAAAGAACGAGAAGGAGGAATTCGCAGCACAAGTTTCCCGCGGCCAGCGGCAGACACCGGGGTGTAAGAGGTTTAGTATGTACACACAGCAGGGATGAGCAGCCAAGGCTTAGCCTCGTCGGGCAAGTAGCTTGGGGCAGCTTGTCTGTGCCTCGCGCGCACCCCGGCCGCGGCGGCGGTGGTGTTCGGTGGTTACATTGCGGCGGGCGGAGGTGGGCGACTCGACTGATGCACAGCAATAAAAATGACGCCTCGCCGTCCAGATAGTGGCGCTTCTCGAAGACCGCCCAGCTGCCGTTCTAGAAACCCAGAGCAGTCCGGCCTCGTGTTCCTTTCCATTAATTTTTCCGAGCCCAAAGAGAAATGAGAGAGAGGCCGAGAGCGGGGATCGTCGGGCTTGCCTGAGTCCTTCCTGCATCATCAACGAAACAAGGTCCAGGAAACCTGACGGGAGCTGAGCGAAAAGGGCCACACAAGGTTTCAGGCCGATGTCAGATCTCTGGTTTTGTCCGTCTTCCCGCATTCCACACCAGCAAGGGTTGCAGGAAACGCGGCAAGCTCCCGGCACTTATCCATGATGACATTGCGCATCTGCCTCCGAAATAGCGCGCGTCCTTTCGCCTTCCCGAAGCGTAGAAGTCGACCAAGAAACACCCTCTTTCTCCCCATAGGTCAGTAGTCAAGGCCGCCTAGCGACGGCTGGCCTCGCCGGCCGCATCGTATTTCCTGACCGCTGAGTCGTCCCGCGGCGGCGGCGGCCATTTCTTCTGCACACACGCAAACCGAGCTGTCATCGCAAAGCCGCGCCATGTGCAGGCTGCGCCCCCTGACGTCTTTCTCCACACGAGAGCCCGCCCCGCCCGTCCGATAAGACCATTCCCAAAGAAGCAGCTCGAACAGCCAGTCTTCCGTTCAGGTACCCGCGCTTCTGTCCCACTCGGATCATGCGAGTAATTGTTTTGTCTCTGTTGCTTATCAACGACAAGCCGGCCTACGCGACCTCGGCATGTTCCACTGGCGTAATGAGCGCGGAGAAGCGACGCGAAAGGGGGAGGGAAGAGAAAAGGTGGGAGTGAAGCGCGGGGCTTGCCAACCGACAAGCTTCGTCAAGCAGCGGCGTGGCAGCAGTCGCCAAGCGGCTCTGCAGCCGTCGTGGGGCAGACCAGAGCGAAGTGGCTGACGAGAAAACAGCCTACCGAGACGCTGCGCATTGCTATTGGTCCGTGAGTCGTAAATGGTCGGGCCCTCCGGCGCCCCATCGAGTTGGCCGAAGGAGCGCAGGATTAAACTCAAACCTCACGTCCAAATGACTAAGTAAGGTTCGCGGCGACGGAAGTGGCAACTCCAGTGAAATATACTTTGTAGCTTATAATGACGGTTAATGCGACCTGCCCTTCTGATGCTCGGCTTTGCAGCGGGGGTTTCCTGCATGATAGACAAAGTATTAATCCGGATGCAAACCGGTAATGGTGATTCAAAGCAAACGTATCCAAGATAGTGCATCAACCGTCCATGGGCACTCTTCGATGAAAGGAGACATTGATCTGCCAGGAAAAAACATCGGACGGTAAACATTCACCAAGAAATTGGTTGAACTATTCATTCCATCTTCATTAATAAATCTAGATATCCGAGGCGTAGTAATATTTTGAATATCGCACTCCACTTAGCTGCGGTAGCCGCCATACCTGTTCTGCACCGCCAACTTCAGGAGACCAGAGAAATCGGGGGTACCGAGTCCGGTAACAGGATCCCAGCCTTCGGTAGCGTTCCTAGAGATAATTTCAGTAATATACTTCATAAAGGACAAAAAGAAAACATACCAGCTAGCACCGGCCACGTAGGGTGCAGGCAGTCCAGAGTAAGTGTCCCTGCCCGTGCAGCCCCTGGAGCCGCCATCAACGATATCGGTCAGAGCGCTGACACCAGTGCTGTAGAGCCAAGGGTTCAACCAGCCCAGAGGAGCCTGGCCAGCCTCGACACGAGCCGAGTTGAGAAGGGCAACAACAGACGCAAAAGTGGGTGCCGACGCAGAAGTACCGCCAACGGTAATCTCCAACCCACCATCAATGACATGGAAGCGGTAACCTTGAGCAGCAACATCAGGGAAACCACGGCCGTTGGGGTTATACAAGCCATCCCACTGATCACCGAGGATGCCAAGGTACTTGGTGACAGCCTCATCCTGCCAGCTGGGACGCTCCCAGAGATCCGAGAAACCACCAGAGGAGAAAGAGACGGCCCTCTCGGGCTCAACCTGGTAAGTTCCGCCAACCGAAGTGACGTAAGGGCACGCAGCGGGGAAGATCGGGAGGAAGCGGGTCGTGTTCTTGCCGTCGTTGGTCTGGCAAGCAGAGCCGGGGCCGGTGTCACCAGAAGAAAACAGGACGGATACACCACGAGCACCAAGCTGACCGATCAGGTCACAGACCGACTTAGCGTAGCTTGCAGGAACGCTCTGTTCATCCTCGCCGTAGGAAGTAGTAAGAGTGGTGGGAAGCTCAGAGTCAGGCTTCTTCAGCAGCTCGGTAAAGTACTCCAAATAAGGTTCGTTCGATGAGGCCGAGGCATCGGGCTGGTCAAGATCAGGGACCAGGGGGCCCCTGCCAGAGGTGTAGTAGTAAGTCACATCGAGAGGGTATACAAGCGGAACAGTGTACTGGATGTCCAAGTTGGCCTCAACGGAGTCATCAGAGGTGTCCTGGGGAAGGGTAGAGCCATTGATGGCGCCGAAGCTGAAGCTCTTGCCCTTGGCGAAAGGAGCATACTCGTCAACGAAAGAAGCGAGGTCATCATAGCGAGCATATTCCTCGAGGAAACCAGAAACGCCGAGGAAAGTCTTGTTGGCCTTGGGGGTGTAGCCCTCAATCTTGTACAGGTCCTTGAGACATTGAGTAGTAATGCTGGAGTTGCAAGCATTCGATACGTTGGCAGCAGCAACGAGAGATTTGTGGCCGAGAACCTCCTTGTCCAGAACCTGGCTCCTCTCGGGCCGGATCTGAGCAAAGCGAGTGGTGGGCTGGATCATGTTGATGTACTCGTGAAGTTCAGTGGGGATCGAGTACTGGAGAGTGCGGACCTTCTGGATGTTCTTGCGGATCTCGCTGCGGTAGACGTTGAACTTGGTGTCCATCATCTTCTCGGCCTGAGAGACGGTGGCGACGAAGTTGATCCACTCTCCATCGTCCTCAATATCGTCACCGTTGATGCCTGAAGCCTCGAGCCACGAAACGATTGAGTCAGTGGCTTTGGCCTCGGGCCGGAGCATGGCCTTGAGCTCGTCGCGCTTCATGTGCTTGCCATAGTTCTTGGAGCCCGGCGTGGAGATATCCAACAGGGTCTGCTCGAACAGGGCTGGGTTGGGCTATGGACGGCGTCAGCGTGTCTTTCAAGTGATAAGGTGGTGAGGGCATGTAAGATTAATGTGAAACCGACGAAGCACCGCATGACGATAACGCACACAGCCGAGGTTTCACGGCGTATGGTTCGCAGCCATTGTGCAAAAAGCGGACAGCGTTTCGCGTACCTGTTTAACCGCAATCATGAATCGCAGCTTCTGGGCGGCGTCAGGTGAGCCGACCTGGTGCCAGTTCTCGGGAATGTCACGCAGTTTCTCGAACAGCTCGGCAGCCGAGAAGCTGAGGCCATTGACGGCGCCGGCAACGGACAACAGTCCGGCAAGGAAAGTTGCGGCGCGCATCGTCACCAACGAGAGGAGCCTTAGACGGATGCGTCGAACGAAGGACGGGGATGAGGGAGACGCTCAACCAGCGAGGGACTTGCAGACGATTGCACGCCGGGGCGAACACAGTCAGATCCGCAGTTGGCAACGCGCAAGGTGAGATGAGGGGAGGGAGCAGCAGGCCGTGGGGAGAAATATATATTGTGTCAAGCACTGGAAACGCAGGGCCCGCACCTGTCTTGGCGCGTTTATTCACCGCAGCCGGCGGCCAGCTCTCGCGTGACGGCAGACTGTTGGTCCTTCCCCATTAGGTATGAACGCCTCTGTCGATCACGACTCGTCAAGCCTGCGAAACCCATGCACCCTTGTGTGATCTGGCGGCTACCGTGTCTCCGTTCCACGCTTGTTTGCGCGCCGCAAGGAGGCCCTAAGAAATTCGAGGGGGCTCGGCATCCGCAGCTTGGGGATATGCGACCCGCTGCTGCTCGCCATTGGAGCTGGTAGTCCTGCGGCATTGGCGTTTCTGCAAATGGCGTTAGCGCACGTCATCCATTCGCTGCATCAAGGAGGAGCTTGCTTTTGGCCCAGTATCGCGCGCGACGGAATACACCTACGTTAGGGAGGTGCTTGCGCTCTTTGTCGTATCGCCATGACAAGATTTCCCTTGGGAAGCTTTTGCTGCGAGCCTTGGAGTAATGTCGCACCTCTTGGCCCGGCTCCCTTGCCACCAGATCCCCCCTGCCAGGTACAATCGACCGTCTCCACTATTTCTCATCTGAGTCCTACCGTGTCACTGTGCCTCCCGCTCTGTGTGTCTTGACAAGAGCAGCCATTGGATCTCACTGGGAAATAAAATGACTGAGCTTTTCTACTACCGTGTCGTCGGCCCTAAGCCGCGTGGATGCATGCTAAGGAGTCTGCGCCAATTCTTATCTCCTCCGCTTCCTTGGCGGCAGCTTGGTTGCCGGCTCGGCATCGCCAAAATCAAAGATGAGGCCGAACTCGTTTGGCGCGTCCTCGTATACTTTTTGCCTTTTGTTCGAGCGCGAGTCGTCCTTGGGATCCTGTTGCGACACAAGGTCGCCGTCAGGATCAGGTTGCACAACAGGAAACGTGGGCAGCAACTCCTTGTCGACAGCCCTCGGATTTTCCCGCCACCAATCCTCTGTGGCCGATGCAAACCTGCTTCTTGACTTTCCAAGAGCCTCGCTTGCGGTCCATCGTGCGTTTGGGTCCCACTTCAGAAGGCCGCTGAGAAAGCTGACAGTCCCTTTGGATGATCTTGAGAGAAACCTCCGCTCTAGGTTATCTGCACGCCCGTGGGGCATAGACTCTCGCTGCCACTGAATCAAGTCCGGACAACCTATAGAAGAAAGAGCTCTGATGTCTTCAGGTGTAGGGCTTCCAAGCAGCTTGACAATCTGCGACAGTTGCTCGAGATCGTCGTTGCCGTCCAAGACAGGCACCTGAAGAAGCAATTCGCCAACTAACAGGCCGGCTGACCAGAGGTCGACTGAGGATGTGTAGTGAGAGCTGCCAAGGAGGAGTTCGGGTGCACGGTACCAGATCGTGGCGACGCCAGGTGTGAGCGGCCTTGAGGCCCATTCGCGTGCCATTCCGAAGTCAGCTGCCAACAGTCAGTCGGCCGCTTCAGGAATACATATCTAACACCGGGTCGCGGGCCGGCATACCTATTTTGAGGGTCCCTTTCCCGGTAAGGAGCAGATTTTCCATTTTTATGTCCCTAGGTCCCATCAGGAATGCGGCTGATAGACGCTAACAGGTATGGGCGTACCTGTGAATAATGTTTTTCCTATGCAGATATTCCAGGCCTTCGAGTAGCTGGCGTGTGAGACATTTTACTGAGACATGCATCAGCCATGATACGCGTCATAAGATCAGCTGCGCCATCAATACCTACCTTGGCTCAAGCTGAACTGGATCTGGTGTTTGTCTAGGAGGCTTGCCAAATCCTGCGAACAGACTGGCAAAAGCCTCTGCCTAAAGGCAGAAGCAAATGAGCCAGCGAAATACTATCCCGAGCCCCTCAGACTTCCAGCGGGCACGTATTACCAACCTGTTCGCAGTATTCCATCACCATGTACACGTCCTCCAGCACACTATCGTCAACGGCAACCTCGAGGAGGTTGATTACGTTCTGAGCTCGAAGGGATCGCAGGATCGATATCTCGCGGAGCGCCGTAAGCGGAATGCCATTGCTGCGTTCGTATTCTAGGATTCGGATTTGCTTCAGAGCCACGACGGATCCGTTGCGCTTGTCGCGAGCGCGAGAGACGATGCCGTAGGCTGTTGGCGTTCAGCCAAGCGTCAGCAAAGACACTATAGCCGTCATGTGGGCAAAATCCGGGCACTAACCACCTTCGCCGATCGCATTGAGCGTCTCGTAGGAGCTGATAGAGGAGCAGTTTCCTAGACGCAGGTTAGCTGGAAAAGCAATTAGCGGAAGCGACCCGTTTGCACCTAGAAACCCGTTGCTAAGGCTGAGATCGATTGGTTCGCCGGTGATGGAGAGGTGATTTGCGCTGCAATGCGAGTCATCCATCGTTATTGCACATAAGCAGCCGCTGGCTCATAGTGCAGGCTGTGATGATTGTGGCTGGTGTTTCTTTTGGTAGAGCTCCACAGCAGTCTGGATCGCGCTGACGGATGAATATCGGCAGAACCACCCCGGCATGAGTCGAGTCTCCGCGGCTCGCCCCTGCTCACCGAGCCTCGTTGCCCCATTTCCTTGTTTGATGCGCATATCGGATGAGCGAGAGCATCGCCGAGCCCTTACTTGTCGCCAACTCCAAGCCTCAGCAACTGCACTCCCCATCGGCTGGATCAAGACAGAGAGGGGCAATCCGCTCTGATTGGTCGGGCTTCACGCCCACATTCCAAGCTCCAGCTCCAGCTTCAGCTCCAGCTCCAGCTATTCGAGCTCCTGAAGCTCAAAGACTGCTGTCGCACGAAACTGTTTCAATCAGCCTATGCAGTGCTTTGGGAAATTCAGGATTATCGGCGTACCGGGGTCCTTGGTGCCTTCAACTCCGAGGCGCACGAATCCGATGCATGCGATGAGCAGTCGCGCAAGCCGTTCCCAGAACGATCTGAGGGCTGACGAAGCTCCCAGACGTCCGAAGTTGTTTGTCGCCAAGGCGTCTGCTTTGGGAAATCAGCCGAGCTTCTGCCGCGGCCCAAACTCAGATTGCGACAGGCCCGAACGCTGCAATTCGCCGCAACACAAACATCAGTCTAGATACTTCACATGTTCGACCTCACGTTGCACACTGGCTTCGGGCCAAGGGGCCCGCGCAATGACTGCCAGAGACCTATGTTTGAACGGAGCTCCATGCCTGATGACGTTTGTCAGCCTCCGATGGCCTTCTGTCGGCAGCAGTGGGGGGTCGGCCGGATAGATAGGCTATCAGTGCCTCTGGCGCGGAAGCCGCTGCCAACACCCGCTCTGCCCTCTGGATGCCGAGAAAACGCATGCATGAGCCACGAATGCGTCAGATATCTGACATCCCGCCTCGTCGGCAATTCGTGGGTTCGGGATCCTGCGCATGCCCCATGCCCTGGCACCTGGGCTACGAGTGTCAGAACGTAACACAGCTTCAATATCGACGGCAGCCATATTTCCCTTTTAGACCTGGATTTAGGGTTTCAGCCTTCCTTGAGTCATGGTCGACACCGACATCTATTCGAAGAGTCAAGTAAATGACAGGAACAGGTGAAGATCGGATAGGCTTCTCAACCCGAGGGCCATGCGATCTAGTCGGCCAAGGCCCTGCCCAGATCCTTGCGCCGTGTCCCGCGGGTTGACCTGCAAAGAATTGGATGATCCGGAATATGCTATCCCGCAAATGGCAGCGATGAGCTGGAGGAACCTTGGTAAGTGGTTGATAGCTGCACCGCTTTTTCGGACTGTTGGCATGAGCTTTTCTTTAAGAGCCCGTCGCCGCTCATTTTCTTAAAAGAGCCCTCGCTTCATCTTCTGCGGTTTGCGGACACTGCCGACCATGTTTTCATGTTCTAGGCCTATGGCCTTGGGTTCCTACGCGCTCCTTCTGACTACTCTCGTCTCTTCAAGCAAAGCCTTGCTTTCCTCCACCGGCTTCACAGTGACTCTGAACGATGTCCCGTACTACATCTCACCGGACCCTGTAGCCACCATCAATGTCACGAAGACCTTCGCTAGTGGCGCCAAGTCGGGATTTTTTACTCCGATATCAGTTGTGAGCACTGACATTGTCGCATTTTCTGGAGACGTCTTCGCGTCCATGGTGTCGAACTGGACCGAAACCGATGACGTCTTCCAAAATGGCTTCCTCCAAGGTAATTATTACGCAACATCTTGCTTTCAATTTTCATAGTAGACATATCAGCCCCCATCAGTCACCAAATGAGGAACCGGGACAAATAATTGCTCCCTACTCTTTTCCACATTTGCCATTATGCTATGTATGTACAAACGTGCTGACCCAATATAGGTGTCTACGTTCAGTACACCGGACCTGCTCAGTATGGCAAGACGCCACTTCACCCAAACCTTGGCAACATCTCTGTCCTGAGTTTCGACGTGCAAAGGGCAAATGCTATCCCACAGGGTCCATACTTCCTCTCCTCCAATGGAGACCTTCACCAGCCTTGGAGACTGTACTCCGATGTAATGGGGGCCTTCTCTGAAACCACCATCCCAAACCCAGACGGTGGCTACAGTGTACTTCCCGCGAATATGCAAGGACAGTCTCTCGCGGTTGCTGTCCCATCCCGCTTGTCTTACACCAAAACCGAGAAGAAGCCACTTGCAGGTGTTCGCTTAGGTGTGAAAGACATCTACGATGTTGCCGGAATGAAAACCAGCAATGGCAACCGTGCATGGTACCACTTCTACCCCGCGGCCAACACGACTGCTCTGGCAGTTCAGAGGCTCGTGGACGCTGGCGCCATTATTGTCGGAAAGATGAAGACTTCCCAATTCGCTAACGGTGAGCGAGCTACTGCTGATTGGGTGGACTACCTTTCGCCATTCAACCCTCGTGGTGATGGTTACCAGCAGCCTTCATCCTCGTCATCTGGCCCCGGTGCTGGCGAAGGCGCCTATGAGTGGCTCGACATCACTCTCGGAAGCGACACCGGCGGCTCCGTTCGCGGACCTTCTCAAGCCCAAGGCCTCTTCGGCAATCGCCCCTCCCATGGTCTCGTCGAGCTCACCGACGTCATGCCCCTTGCCCCAGAGCTTGACACAGCAGGTCTCCTCACGCGCGACCCTTCCCTATGGACCGCTGCCGCGAAGGCCATGTACTCCACCAACGTCACCATCACCTCCTCGTACCCCAAGCAAATCTTCCTCGTCGACTTCCCCACCGAAGCCGGCGAGTACGAAAGCGACGCGCTACTTCTTAACTTCGTCGACAAGCTCTCCACCTTCCTCGGCGCCAACACGACCGCCTTCAACATAACCACCGCCTGGTCCGCCGACAACCCCTCCGCGCCGCCCGTTACCGAGCTCCTCAACACCACCTACCCTCTCCTCATCTCCAAAGAGCAAACCCAGCTCGTCCGCGACCCGTTCTACGCAGCCTACGCCGCCGCGCACGACGGCCGCCTTCCCTTCATCGACCCCGCGCCCCTCGCGCGCTGGTCCTACGGCGACAACAGCACCGCCACCATCGCCGAAGCCGTCGCCAACAAGACGCAGTTCATGTCGTGGTTCAACAGCAGCGTGCTGGCGCCCGACGCGGAGACATGCTCGTCCTCCCTCCTCCTCTACGTCGGCAGCACCGAGGCCGACGTCGACTACCGCAACAAGTACGTCGACGCGCCGACGATCCCGTACGGCTTCAGCACGTCGCGCGTCTCCGTGTTTTCCGAGGCCCCGGACATGGTCGTGCCGATCGGCGCGGCGAGCTACAACTCGTCCATCACGAGCCACGAGGAGGTGCTGCCGGTGACGGTGGACTTCATGGCGGCCAAGGGGTGCGATGGGATGATCTTTTCGCTGGTGGAGGAGCTGGTGGCGGAGGGCATCATTGGCGTGAGCAAGGCGGGGAGGACGAATGTCGATGGTGGACCGATCCTGTTCAAGCGCAGTCAAGTAGGTCAGTGAGGTTTCCCAGAGGGGGGTCTCTACGGGCCTGGCCAGATGAGGGCGCTGGGTTGTGACGAATTACAGATGATAAGACAGATAGACATAATAATATCATAGTATTTTATTTCCTATTCAAATGCTCCGAACGATGGTCTTCGACACACCAGCGCATTTACACCTGAAAAATCATTCCAAGTTATCACGATGTTCGTTTCCATGAAAAACCTTGTAAATCTTTATCACCTGCGATCGTATACTAAAGTAATTTGTTTTTTCATTTATGCTACCTACCATTGCTAAACCCTTGCAGAAAACCATACCATCCTCTCGTGACCTTGTCTGAAGATTTTCTTATCTTCTCCCATCTCCATGAAGATAAAGTTAGCACTACAACATCTCCATACTACATGAGTAGCCTCTATTTCCAGATCAGGGAAGAATCGTGTGGTTTAACAGTAGCATAAAGCAAGATGGGCTTGACTCGACCCGTCGTCCGGCTCAGCCTAACGTTCCCATCTTGATGGAGACGATCAAGCATTACTCCACACTCCCATCCTCTGAGAGAAGGGTTTTGACGGTCTCCGCATCGTCATTCAACTGCTTCCGAAGGCTGGGGAAGCCCTGGGCTTCCCAGAGGATGCTGTCGACAACAGATTCGACCGCCTCGAAGAATTCAGCCTTGAGGATATAGCGACCGCGACTCTGATCTGAGTACTTGACCAGGTCATTGGATCCGCGCCTGAGCGTCGCTTCGACGAGGTATGCTGAGTAGCCTGGGGTCAGGGATCGGCGAACGAGTGGAGACAGTCCCACGGCCGCTGCACGTATTGCGTACGTCATCTCCTCCCAGCTTAACTCCAGACGGTCCATGTCCGAGAAGTCACGGTCTGTAAAGAATCGCTTGAGTGGGCCGAATTTGGATAGCTCCTGTTCGAGCTTGTTGGCCTTCACCTTGAGCTCTCCTTCACTCTTCTGAAGCTTCTCGAACTTGACCTTGAGCTCTTCTACACTCTTCTGAGACTTTTCGAACCTTTTCAGCTTCATCTCAAAGGCCGTAATGTAGTCCATGTGATCGGGATTATCGTTAATGGAGCTCTGACCATTTGTCGAAGTGGAAGACTGTGACTGTGCGTGTTCGCGCTGACGCTCCAAGGATTGGTTCTGGCTTCTGAGAGACGCAATATCTTCGTGTAAGTCATTTTGCGCCGATTCCTGAGACTTGAGCTGCTTGATGAGACTTCCGACCTTGGCGGTATGAGCCTTGGTCTCTTGCGCATGCTGTTTCTTGAGGCTCTCAATGCTAGAGCCTTCGTTCGCCTCACGATGCTGAATCATGGACTCCAGTTCCAATTGGACCTTCGCTTGTTTCTCAGCTTTGGCCTTTTCCTTATCCAGTTGGGCGCTCAGCTTGTCATTCTTAGCAGTCAAGCTCTGCTCAGTCGATTTGAGCTCAAGGGCGTGCTTGTCCTTCATCTCTTGAGCGGCCTGCTCCGTCTTGGCTAGATGGGTCTGCAGCAGACCACATTGACACTGCAGTTGATCACAATGCAGCTTGAACTGTTGTTCAATAACCTCAATGGCACACTGCAAAGCACCGATCTTGCTCTGAAGCTCTTCATCCCCAGCCGCGCTGCCGCATGACTCCTTGCGCCCGTTGCATTCCTCGCGGATCGACTTCTCCTCGAGAAGCTTCTGCAAGCTCTCGTTCTTGGTCTTCTCGTGTTCCAACTCCTTCTGCAAGCGCCGAGCATCGTAACTACGAGCGGCAATGATGTCGTCCATCTTCGTGTCTCCAACCTGCTGGCCTTTGCAGGCAGAAGGGTCGTTCTCATTCTTCGTAATCAAAGCCTGGCGTGCCATGTGGAGATCATCGCGCAGCATCTTGATCTCCTGGTCCTTGATCTCCTCCTTCTTGGCAGTCTGGAACCTAGCCCAACGGAGGTCGAGGCGAAGATTCTTAATCTCTTCGTTCTCCTCTGCCTTCTTTGCGATCTCAATCTTAGCCCAGTGCAGGCGGTTGTCAAGTGCCACCAACTCATGCCCTTCATTCTTTCCAGCGTCACGCATACCACACTGGTAGGCAAGACGCGTCAATGCCAGTGCCGTCTTCGTAGATCCGGCAAAGTGTGGGAACTCTGAGAAGTAGTCGACACCGGCCTGGGCCTCGGCGCGGATGCGCTCAACGAAGCGCTCCCGATCGTCCTGCGGTCCGATCATGATTGCGGTGCTCCCGATGGGCTGGAGACCGGGCCTTAGGTCCAACTGAAGCCTTACCGAAGTCAAGGTGGGCCACGCGGTGGCGTATGAGGCGAAAGTGAGGCAATGAGAGCGCGACGCGCGCGCTGTTCAGTGGCGAGGTCCGCTTTTAGCAACATGGGAGCGTTCCTGGAGTCGCAAGGATCAAAAACTTACAAGAAAAGGTCCACTCGTGCCCCCTTGCGGAGCTAGAGTGGTTTTGAGGTGCAGCTGTCCGAGCGCTTGGTGACGAGATTGCGGTGGTCAGAGAGATGAAGAAGAGAGAGGTTGGTGTTTGGGCGTCACCGAAGGAGCCACACCCAAAACAGAAGGCACGCAGCTTCCATGACTGGAAAATCAGCAGTGCCACAGCTTGCAGCTTTGCCACAAGTCAACGCCTCCGCACGAACCATGCGGCTTGCATCTAGCATGCTTTCCAGCTCACAAGTGCAAGTTCCTAACGCTTGTCTACGTGCACTTGTGTAGTGATCGCAACCTAATGTGTAGACGTAATGCGTAGGGAGTAACAACCCTTCTACCTTCCACCGCTGACATTTAATCACACGAGCAGCGCACTTCTAATGTCAGACTACGAGAACGCTTCCAAAGACAACAGCTTCCTATCACAACGGCCAAGATGTGGCATGTGGAGAGCTTGATCTCGCGCTCTCTGACGCGCGTGGTTCGCTTTCATCTACCCTCAATGATTGAATGAAATATAATATTCGACTGAAGTCAAATCATTCACCGAATGCATCTTGAAAGAACTGGCATCTCTAGAGGCTCAATCTTCTAGGCTCGATGATTTCATCTAGATGGTTGTCAATTAGAGCAATATTTCCAAGTAGTAGTTCGGAATCTATTGTCCGATAAATATACGATAGCTGGTCCCCAACGATGTGACCAGTGACCATTGCGTTGAAACGAGGTGAAGACGGGAAGAAGCTCGTCGCCGGAGGCCGGATGGTGTCGCGTGCCACACGGGCGGCTGCAGAGGCCCAACGCGCAGGAAAATTGCGCACAGACCAGGCAGTTTTCTCGCTCGTCCACCATCAAACCACGCGCGCCGCAACACCTCGAGCATCTGGTACTCTACCCTCCAGCCAATGCCCCAGCAGCCCCATCCGTCAACATGAGCAACACCTTCCTCGTCCGGCCAATGCGGCCGCTCTCCGCATCCATCTCTGGCTCCCTTCGCTGCGGAGCCGCAACCACCACCACATCCACGGCCGCCACAAAACCCAGCACAACGACGACATCACCATCGCCAATGCCCCTAACCCAACGCCGCCACGAATCAACCACTCGCCGGCAAAGCAACCGCCTGCGCTCCGTCCCCACGGCACCCTCATCCACGCCCTCCAGCGGCCACACATCCGATCACATCGTCTTCAACCCGCCCTCCTCCGCCCCGAGCGTCTACCACACGCCGCTCAAATTCCTGCCCGCCGGCGACCGCCGCCGCGAGCTGTACGCGCTGACCTCGCGCCTGGCCGCGCCAGCCTCCAGCAGCAGCGCCGCCTCCCCCATCGCCCGCACCGGCACCGCCCTCGCCGCGGGCGCCCACGCCTCGCCCTCCATCCTGCCGCCGCACCTGGCCCACGCGGCCGCCTCGTCCAACTCGCCCCTGCCCGCGCCCGTCCGCCAGCCCTACGCCAAGAAGTACCACCTGACCGAGACCGACATCGCCGAGATCCGCCGCCTGCGCGCGCAGGACCCGGCGCACTGGACGCGCGAGCGGCTGGCGGCCAAGTTCGAGTGCTCGCAGTTCTTCGTCGGGCTGGTCGCGCCGGCGCCCGAGCACGCCGTGCGCAAGGCCGCCGAGGTCGACGAGGTCAAGCGCGGCTGGGGCAGGCGGAAGCGGGAGGCGAGGGAGGACAGGCGGAGGAGGAGGGAGACGTGGGGCCAGGATGCTTAGAACCCTTGATAATCAGCTCAACGAGCATCAGATGGGATCATAATGGATGGGGACGCGTGTTGGCCATTCATTGAGATGGCGTGTGAGCCCTGGGGCATCTGGGGGGATGAAGAGCTGGGATGGAGGACGGTCATCAAGATATCCGCTTCATACGCATCACAGCGAATGGCATTGCGAAGACACAATTTCAATTGACGGAGGGCAAAAGATATGGGTTGGCATACTTCAAGTGTCTGGCAGGAGTTTTAAAGCACGACAGCTGTGCGTTCGATTAGAGCGACGAACGACGCAACTCCCTCTCCAAATTTCTGTACATCACATTATCTGTTTTATTTGCTGGAAGGGTAAAAACAGGAGTCTGTAGGATACGTGTATTCACTCCAAAAAATAAATCTGAAGGACGTCCATGACGAACATTCGTATCTCGCGTTACACTTTCTTCTTAAAATCGCCGCTCTTAACCAGATTTAAAGGGCCACTCGAAAGAATGATTATCGGAAGGGATATCATGCAATTCATTTTCTATCCTTATCCGGACGAGTGCTCGGAACCTTCGCAACAAGCTCTATTCAGATAGAGCCATAGGTCACAGGAATAGGGATATAACCAAGCAATTTGATTTTTTATTCTTTTCAATCCATGACTAACTACACGTTATCGTTTTGTTCTTTCATTTTCAGTCCTTCAGATCCGAAACTTCAACGAAAATCCCCATCCCTTGCTTTCTTTAATCCAGCCCATCTATGAGTCCATCGGCTCCTCAGCAACATAGTGCAGATAAGCGCCCAACAACTTGATACCCTCAATGTAATTCCTCTTATCCAGCTTCTCATTGATACTGTGCGCAGCATCCGTCGAGCTGCCCATCGGCAGCAAGAGGACGTTCTTGCCGGTAGCCTGCTCAAATGTGAGAGTAACAGGGATACTGCCACCCTCGCGAGTCAAGTCGGGCTTGACCTTCCAGACGCGCTCAACCGCCTTCGCAGCAGCGGTGAAGTTCCAGTGCTTGGGCGAGGCGACCCACCACTTGCCTGAGTGCTGCTCAATGAGCTTGCACGTGTTCTTGCTACCGAGGCTGGCGAAGACCTTGTTGACGTGCGTCTCGACGAGCTTGTTGACCTCGGGGATCTCCATGTTGGGCACGGTGCGGATCGAGAACTTGCCGATGACCTTGGCCGGGATGACCGTCTTCGCGCCGGGCGCGCTGAAGGCGCCCTCGACGCCGTGCAGCGACAGCGACGGGAAGCGCCAGCGGCCCATCAGCGTGCGCTCCTTGTCGTCAAACAGGCCCGTCTTGCTGCCCAGCGACTCGTACAGGTTGTCCATCGTGAAGGCGATGTCGCCGTACAGCGACTTCTCCTCGTCGGTCAGAGGCGCGACCAGCTTGTCCAGGCCGTCGATCAGGATCTTGCCCGAAGTGTCGACCAGTGAGGACATGACGCGGACGAGGTCGGTCATGGGCTCGTGAGCGGTACCGCCGAAAACACCGCTGTGCAGGTCCTGGGCGGGGCCGGAGATCTCAATGCTGTAGTAGTTGCAGCCTCGCAGGCCGTAAGTCAGGCAGGGCTTCTCGGTGCCCAGCCAGTAGTTGTCCGAAATGCAGACGGCGTCGGCGTCTGCGAAGAACTTCTTGGCCTCGGCGAAGATGAAGTCGTCCAGACCCTCGCTGCCGTATTCCTCCATGCCCTCGAAGCACATGAGCAGGTTGACGGGGAAGTCAACGCCAGACTTCTGGTGGGCCTCGATGGCGTTCAGCCAGCCCAGAACGGGGCCCTTGTCATCCGTGGAGCCACGGCCGTACATGCGGCCCTTGTCGTCGACGGTCAAGGTGAAAGGATCGGTGGCCCAGCCGTCCTCCTTCAGGGCGGGCTGCACATCGTAGTGGCCGTAGACGAGGATGGTGCGCTTGTTCTTATCGTTGCCATAGCGGGCGATGACGACGGGCGGCAGGTCAAGGTGCTCCTTGTGCGGCTGCTTACCCAGAGGCCTGAGCTGGACTTCAGCGCCGAGGTTCTTGAGCTCGCTGGCGAGGAATTCACCCATCTGTTTTTGCGTGAGCGGGCTGCACGGATGGCGGGGTAGGAGATGTAGAGGCGGGGCACACCTTGACGACATCGGGCCTGCGCTCCTCCTCGGCAGAGACGGAGGGGATGGCGACAGCTTTGCGCAGGCGGTCGATGAAGTGGTCGGACAGGGTGTCGACCTGCTTGAAGTACGGGTCCAGTTGTGCAGTCATGCTGTTGTATGGACTGTAGAGATACGGCCAGACGGGCTTGGTGGTGCGGACGGGTGATGTGAAGCTGAAGGTCCTACGTGACAAACAGCTGGTAGTTGGGAGGGAGCGGGAGGGTAGAGAGAGGCAGAGCGGCCGATGGTGGGGAAGTCGAACTGCCAGGCGGGGCAGGTGCATCTTGCGGCCTGGTGTTGCGCTCGCGTGCTGCCGCTGTCATTCGCATCAACCCGCCGGCTTGCGTCGGCTGAGGCGCTGAGCTCCGATCGTATTCTCACCACCATCCTACAAGCGAGCTTCAATTACAAAGCATCGCTAAAGCGTCTGTACTTTCTATCGTCCCGCTTGCTGAAGTTCTCTTTCCAGATGCCTGAATGCTCGTGATTCTCTTGACCCTGGTAAAGCCTGAGGCTTTGATGTCACATCATTCATACGAATGTGATCGAGCGCCGCAAATTTTTTTCTTTGACCTGAACTCTTGGGTCTAGACTGATGATTTACTCTTTCCAAGAGTTCCAAAATTCTCAAGTTTGTTCACTTCGCATCTTTGAATCAAAGACTATCGTTGTACAACCGAAAAGGCCGTTATCATTTCGTCTCATAAGTCTAATGTTATCTTGAGATGAATAAAAGACACCGTAGAGCGGGTATACATAACAAATGATACTCCAAGTACTTCCTTGCCCAATGCCCCCATGCAAAACATTCTGTAAGCCAAAAAAAAAAAAAGAAATGATCAACAGAAGCATGAACATTACAATCCTTCCACACCAGCAGCGACCAGCCTCTTCCTGACTTCCGTGCCACCAACAGCCTGACCTCTATCCACGACCACAGCCTCTAGAGTGCCCATTTTGACCAGCCCAATATAACCCGGCACGATGTCCCAGGCAAGTACCTCAACGACCTTCTTGACCTCATCGGGACCAATGGGGCTGCGGGTGCTCGTCTGAATATCTCTGACTAGACGCGGCAGCGGGAAAGACACGCGCGAAGATACGGTGGATGAACCGGCAGTGGTAGCTAGCAGGCTGAGAGTCGCCAACACGTCCTCGCAGCGGTGCAAGGCGGCTTGGCGGGCGCGGGCTTCGGGGGTGGGGCCTGCAGGCGCAGCAGCGGCAGCGGCCTGTTTAGCAAGAATGCGGTCGAGGAGAGATGTTGCACGGGATGGAGCTGCAGTGGAGGCGGAGGTCGAGATAAGGGGGGTCTTAGAGGAAGTAGTGGTGGTGGACTCGGCATCGTCAGACACGGTGGAGGTGGTGGTAGCAGTGGAAGAGGAGGCGGTCTTCCTGTGGCTGGAGAAGCTGGCTATGCTGGCCTTCTTAGAGAGTGTCTTGATAGACGCTGGGCGGGCGTGCTCGAGGCCTGAATCAGCCGGCTCGACAGAGGTATAAAAGCAACTGCTCGCGCTTCGTGAATGGGCGCCGGATTTAAAATCCTCAAGACGGCGCTGGCCCTTGGCCAAGAGAGGTGCAACCTTCGCCAGCGAGGGGCTTTCAGTGACATCTGCAAGTGGCAGCCGGCTGATGAAGTATGCGATAGATGATGGGCTTTTCGAGTTGGGGGAGATTTTGCAGCGGTACTCGATCCACCTTGTGTTAAGTTCACGTTCAAACAATGCGTTCAGAGCCTTCTCATCGACAGCTTGCGGGATCACACTGTTGGTGCGCTTAGCACGCCCCTTCTTGCTCTCTTGCTGCTCCAGGCAGATCCTGCCGCGGCCGTAGTCGGAAAGGTGGTATGTCCGTTGTTTGAGCGCTGGTGCTGGCCGGTCTGTCAGGAGGCTGATCTGCATTATTCCGAGTGTGCGCTTGATGTCATCGATCGTGACTTTGCGCTTCCCCCAGACCTTGGTAATGGATGGTGTGAGCGTACGGAGGTCGACTGGCGACGCAGTACCATTATGAGCATAGTGGAGAGATAGCGCGGAGAGGAATGATGAGTGTAGAGAGATAAGGTCATGTATCTCTTTCGGAAGGTCGTCGGCGGACTTCTCGTCCTTGAAGCTCGGGGCACTAGACGAGCAGGGGCTTGTTGGAGGCGTTTCGACGGCAGTAGAGGACGAATCGGAAACGGACTTGAGCTTTAGAGGCTTCGTTGGTGTTGAAAGGTCGAAATCGGCAAGCAGAGTGCGCGCACCCTTGGTAGGTGTGTCGGTGGGGGTCTCTGAGATGGGGCGTTGAGACGCTCGGGGACGGCGCAACTTCTTGCACGACACCAGCTTCGGCGATTCGGTGTCCTCCTCAGCATCCTGAGCTACCGCCTTCCTCTTCTTTGAATCTGCCGGTGACGATGCGGGCTTCGAGACGCGTGCGAAGGACTGGATGTCCGTTTGGGATCGTGTTGTGCGTTTGTTTACACCGGCTGAGGAGGGGTGCGAGGCGGGCCGCGCATTCTTGGTAATAGGCATGGCGGGATGATGAGATATCGTAGTAGTATGCTGATGCAGCAGGGTAGGAATTGGGATGTCAATACGGCTGTAGAATGGAGATGTTGTGGTGCGCGGATATCAGCTGGAGGGGAAAATGACGCGCGACGACGGAAACGCGACGAATACGCGCAAAGTCGCGCCAAGACTTCTAAGCACTAGGCCCGACAAGGAAACGTAAGTGGTTCGTGCTGTCCACCGGCTGGCAATGGCGTCAGGTTCGCAGGGATTTTATTGCAAGAAGGCTTCACTCCATCAGAAGGTACAGCACTTGCTGTACAATTACTTTATACTCCGTTGGGCTCCCACATGTTGATCTGCGTGTACTGCTGATCCTGGATGTTGCTATGGAAACTGTACGCCGGCTTTCGCGAAACTCTGCCCGTCGCCGTCCGTTCCGGCACCAGCTTCATGCCCGCAGCTTGATCCCGCGACCATCTGCCTGACCTATTTGACATACGCAACCGTCAGCTTATGCGATCTCCACGCCCACTTTGGCGGCATTGCCGGGCCCCAAAGCTGGCCTGAAATGATGGTCATCCGACTCATGAATCCTGCAGCGCGTCCAAATTACCTGGCGACAACCCACTTCTTTGACTGGCCATTGGCTGCAGCTGTGAAACAACAGGCCATGTAGGTATCCTCTGGCTGTTTCGACCACAGAGCTTATACGTCGCCTTACTTTGGTCTGATTGGCATGTGCTTGATTTCCTTCCCGTTACCTAGGTTTCAGGACATCCCAGGCCTTTCCTTGGAAAAGGCCAATGAGCAGGCGTCATCCAGCCTCCTGTCCATATCAACGGGAAGAAGCATCTCGACGACCGCCGCAAGTAGAGAGATGTAAGGCAGACCTGGTGGTACCGGCATTTGGCTGGACGGATCGGAATGCACAAGCGCGGGGTGTTTCACATGTGGACAAGTCTTTTCGTCCCGCCTTTCCTGTTTTCATGAAAAGTACCTATAAGCAACAAAAGACGCAGGCTGCAGCGGCAGACAGTGGCCAAGTAGGTATTGCCATTTCATATTGAGGATCATCCGGAGTCATGCTCATTCTAGTCATCATTCATGCCGTTTTCCCGGTTCCTGCCGTGAATCCCACAAGTCCGAAGACCTCGCTACCCCGCAATTCACCCAATGATTTGGTTGAAATCATTCCCCAGACTCTGAACAACCGGGTTGAAGTTCTCCCAAGAGCAGTCCGCCGTGATCGGGACACTGTTGTACTTAGAGTATGCGATACGGTGAATGTTGACCGGATAGACTAGGACATGCGGGTAGAGTATGTCGCTGCTGTTCAAGGGGAAGTCCTCGGGGAATGGCAATTCCACGAGCTGAGGTCCCGTCTGGTTTTCGGTTGTGAAACTAACCTTGGGCGAGCCGGGCCGTATGTCCTGTGAGTGAGGGGAGGTCCCATAGAAGACTTCTATCTCAACCTTGGCTCGCACAGCAGCCCAGAAGAAGACCGAATCGTCAGGAAATTCGCCATTCTGCACAGAACCCGACGCGGAGCTTTGGCCTCCACGACACTTAGCGTTCTTGCGGTGTACTCGGTACCAATAGATCAGCTTGTTGTCCTTGATCTCAGGCTCGGATCCAGTCTTGTAGTAGTCAGTGTAATGAAGGCCCATGTCCCGCCAAGCCGTATGGTTCATGCCATAGACGTAGTTGCCTTGGTCGCCAAGATCAACGCAACCAGGAGCGGTGCCGTCTTCCTCGGGCAAATCACGTAAGTAGGACGAAGTGTTCCAGCTGTTCCAGCTTACGATGTTGACAATGTCGGGTTTAGTATCATTTATGACGCCACTCCAGCGGTAATACCAGAGAGTATCGCTGTACTGGACACGGCTGTCGGCAGGGTTATTGGTGTTGCGGTTTTCGTAGAACCACGGTGAAACGGCTGCAAAAGTTTGTTAACGTGCCAAAACGCAGCGAAGACATGATTTACTCACCCATTATGTATGGGCCGTTCCTTCCAGCATTTTTGAGAGCGCCCTTGAAGGCATTGTCGACATCACAGGTCAGGTTCTGGCGGACGTCCATGGGCCAGGCCATTTCTTTGTTTGTCAGCTACTTTTGCTCACACATGTCTCGGGCCTTCGTGGGAACTCACCGTTGTAGAAGCCATCGATGGAAGGGTAATCCGAAAAGGCGAATTTGGCGTCCTTTTCTGGCTCACCGAAGCTATGGGCTGCTTCAACGTAAGACTCGATGTAGGGGGCGATGCTGATTTTGACACCTTGACGGTCAAGGAGGCTTTTGATCTGGGAGAAGTAGTCATCGCCGTAAAGACCACCACCTCTCGTGGTCACCAAAACAGCATTATTCCAGCGGTAGGTTGCGGACTGTTTGCTGGCATCCGAAATCAACGTCGACATGTAAGTCATGTTCCAGGCGGTTCCCGTGGGGCAATTGTCTGTGCGGAAATGGTAACTCATGTCGAAGGCTGGAACGATCGAAAAGTTCTGGGCGTCGGCGGCGGTGTAAGCATCCTTGATCCTGGCGGTCTGCCAGCTGAGGTCCTTGGGCTGACAATTGGGAGGAACTGCCACCAAAGCTACGGGTCCAGAAAGTCAGTATGACCGCTCGCGTAGTGAGACAGAATGGTCGAGGCATACCAAATCCGTCAATTCCGGACGCCTTAGCTGAGGCAATGTCGGCCTTCCAAGCATCGACTGTGTAGGTCTCGGCGAAGAGTAGCTATGGCCAGGTCAGTGACATTCGGCGGTATTCTCAAGAAGGTCTGACCTCGAAGTTCGAGATGACCAGGGCACCAGAAACGGCCCGGTTGAAGGCGCTGAGAAGCAGCGCAAGAAAGACGACAAAGTTCATTTCGGCAGTGTTGAATCGCAAGGGAAGAGAGGCGAAGGGAAGGAAGGGATGGTGACCGTGTGAAGTGAGGAATAGATGTAAACGAGAGAATTGGAGTTAGGTCTGGCGGTGGGTTAATATCGACCGGGCCGCTCAGGGTGGAGCGACGGGCGTCCAGGTGGCGGGCGCTCAAAAAGGAAAGAGCCGAGTGAAGCACTTAGTGGCAGCTGAACTCCAAGTGAGGTGGCAGCTACCTGTAGCACATGCGCTGCCCGGAGCAGAGGGCATGAAAGGAGCGTGAAGAAAGATGGTTGCGGCTAGGTGGCGCCGATCAAAGTAGGTCCATCGGCGTGTTTTAATAAACGTGGGTGCCATACGCCTCGCAGGGGTGAAGGGTGGAAGCAAACTCAACTGCATGGATCGCCTTACGGGAATTGCAGGGGAGATGCAGCCGACAATCAGCGCCAGAAGGCGATATTGTAATTCCCATGAAAAAGAAAGACTGAGCTGGACTTGAGACTACTATGGGGAACTTCAAACAGCTCTACAGTCAAGAATACAACTGGATCAGACTCCAGCTTAGACTTCTGCATTCGCGAGTCGCGAAGCCAATCGACATCGGTTGGCAGCTGCAACACCCTTTCGCACATAGTAGTCGGCATGTGCCCGCATCTCCGCACTTGTCTAGGATTGCTTCTGCACTCGTCCATGTTCTCAGGGCCAGTCGTAGGGTTTTCGGCTCACGTCACGACGTTCCACGGAAAAATTCAGCCTGGACTTCATCCACACGCCGACGTCGTGCAAGGGATATTTCGGGGACTAGGAGCCGATCCCTCCGCTGGTTTTGGACGAGTGGCAATCATTTTCCACTCACGCCATAGTGCTGCCAAAACAGCCGGCCAATTGGCGCCCGCCGTCGATACTGTGTTAAACGCAGCTAGTGCCTGAACGATGCACCGGAATGGACTGCAGCGTGCGGACCAAAGCGGCAGGTCCTTGGCGACTGTCTCCTCAAAAGCACATGAAACAGCACGGCACAGCGTCCAACAGAGAAGAGATTGATGTCAGATGCACTATAGCCTTTCCTTGCCCCGGCCCCTTCATTAGCCATTACTCGTCCCGTAGTTGTAGTAGCATGCCGTGATGCTATGCCGTCGGCTCTCATTTGAACCATCCCGAAAGCCAGCTCTTCGATTGCGCTGCCTTATCCTCGACCGTCTTGTCGAATTTATCGACAGCTGAGTGCAGATCCTTTGCCGTCTGCGAGGAGACATCCCCAATCTTCTTGTCGGCTTGCGCACGATACGCCTCGAGCTTCTCGTCGATCTTGCTTGTGGTGGCCTTGGCCTCAGCGATCTGTGCGTGTGGAGGTCAGCCACTCCGTCGCAAAGCAGCTGAGATGATCATCTTCGAACTAACCGCGCTGTCAACCCTCTCACCTGCCTCTTCACCCAGCACCTTTGCGCTCGTTTTGGCCTCCTTTTCCTTGCCAGGAAGTTCGCCCTTGACCTTGGAAGACAGACGGGCGGCGTCGTCTGCAATCTGTCAGTCACATCCAGTTTCGGAGAGCGAGGAACTCGATAACGCACGTTCGAACTCCTTCTCAGCAAGCTTGGGATTGCCGCCAGCTTGGTACAGGTAGTACCCTATGCCTCCAGCTGCGGTTAGACCACCGTAGAGTCCAATGCGGCGGGCTGCCATAGTTGCAAGAGAGTAAATGGGATTTAGTTTGAGGGTGGTGCAGTCGAATTGGCTTTGAACGGAGAAGAAAATTCGTAGAGAGGGAGACTGCGGGAGTTTGTAATGGGTGGTGGTGTTACTGGAAGGTATGGCAGGTTGGCTGGGCGAAATGACGTAACAGGCGCGAAGCTCTCTCCGCATTCACGCGCGCCGGCCTGGACACTTGACGCTTGGACACCAGCTAGAGCTCCTGCTCTGGCACCAACCGACACGGCCTCGTAAGATAATTTCGCCCTCCCCTCTCCACTCCTGATCAGACGCTGCATGAACGCTGGCAGCGCTTGAGCTGACTTCGCAGCCAAATATTCTCAACTGCATCGTCGCCATTGTTTGTCCGTTGCGACTGCAGAGCTAGAAAGCGTCATGCTTATTCCCTTGGCCTGACCCCTTTAGCCCGCCACCGACGACACCGTAAGGCTATGCTTCCACAAGCTCCGACCGGCGAGACCTCGATCTATCCTCCCCTTCGTCTCCCCACTGCGCATCCGACCGCTTTCACATTCCCCGCCTTCGATCCGCTAAACGCCGAACGCTTGTGCAAGACATGCCCCTCCTCGGCTTGGCATCCTCACGCAATGACGACGCCGACGAAGCTGCCAAGTACGACCATCTCATCCAGCTCGTAGATCATACCAAGTATGACGACGGCGATAAGTCGCCCAGCGAGCCCTCATCCGGCACCCAGACGCCGCTCGAGCCCAAACAATCTCGTCGCCTCAACCGCGCTTCAATTCGGGAAGACCTTGCGAAGCGTGGCCTCGCCCGCCAAAAATATGCGAAATGGCAGCAAAACAGATTTGAGACGATCGGCCAGCCAAGTGCCTCTACGGACACTGGGTTAGTTCAGATTGACACGAAATCTGCTCAGCTGAGGTTGGAAGAGACGGAGCAAAACACTGATACAAGTAGCAAGGACGGCGACGCTATTGCCCGGAAGAAGAGCAAGCTTGAACGGGGCAAGAACCGCGTCAAAGGGCTCGTCAACTCTAAGAAGCTGATTCAGCAGTCCAAGGAAGAGGATGCCGTTGTTGATGTGCTCTATGAAAACCAGCGGGGCTCGTTCTTCTTTGGTATCCCTCTGTTCTCCTCCAAATCACTGCTCAACTTCGATCCCGCCGCCTGGGTTGACGGCAAGTTCAAGGCTGTCCCTGTGAACATCACAAATGCTGCAGTACCTGATCCCAGCTGGGACTGGGCCTGGCCCTCGTGGTATGTGGACATGTCTCACGACGTGGATGAAGAAGGATGGCAGTACTCTTTCTCATTTCGTCATGGGTTTGCATGGCACGGCACCCATCCATGGTTCCATTCGTTCGTGCGGAGACGTCGGTGGCTGCGCAAACGCGTCCGCAAAGGTGCTGCTGCCAAAGGCCAACCGAATCCCAAAAACTTCAACGACGCCCACATGCTCACCGCGGAATACTTCACCATCCATCCGCCCAAGAAAAGACCAAATTATGCCAGTGAAAGTCTGACTCGCTCAAGTTCCTTGACTCGTTTCAATAACCAAGATGTTGTGGAGCAACAAGATGACGAGATCAGTGACATTCCGAGGCTGATAAGGCGCTTGAAAAGAGCATCGATTGATCGGGAGAAGATAGTCCTCGTACGCCGTTTTCTTGATGAAGGAGGCGAAGAGTTATACTATCTCGCTGAGCAGGTAAAACGATCCCGTCCTTACTCACCGGTGTTCGTTTCTTAACCATTCGCAGATGCCAATTATCATGTCGCTTCTCGTATTTCAATCCTCACGACGTCAACTCCTTTCATTACTATTTCGACATTTTGAGGCTGCCTCAGCACATCGTGAAGCCCATCGAGACCGCGACCAACCGGAGTCCTCAGCGGAATCGCGCAAGATTGACAATCTTCTCAATGCCTTACATGCTGCCGACGAAGAATGCCGCCAGTTGGAATATTGGAGCGATATTCGACATGTGACCAAACGTGGAGACTCTCTTGGGGCTGTGGATGAAAGCCATGGCTGGGGACACGGCTGGGAAGGCTTAGATGACAGCGGCCCCGGAGAGAAAGACGATTCTGGTGCAGAAAGATTCAAAGAGAAGGGAACTCCCGAGCAACAACAATCTGATAATGAATCAGAGAGAGTGGCGAAAGATATAGTTGACGAGCAGCAAAACACTGACTCTAATACCGCAGAGCAAAACGAGCATGATCAGAAAAATGGGCACAAGGACAAAGGCAAGGGTAAGGCGGAGCTTTAGGCGTTGATGCCGCCCGTCCGACTATTCAACACTCGTTTCAAAACACTTTTTTTTTTTAAAAAAAAGTATGTCTGACTGTATGCAGATCAGCTGTCTCAATCACCTCCGCCTGGTCCATCTATGACACCACCAGTACAAAAGTCGTGGTTCGAGCAAGCATTTTGGTAGCAACGTAGTAGCGTTGACGCTTGCTTTCGAGCGACATTCAGCAATAACCATCGTCTCCTACACCCTACGTACACCTTTTTCTTATCGTCAATAATTTTTTTTCAATGCAACCAAGCTGTGCTTTGATAGTCGTGCTGTACAGACCTGTTGAAATTAGGTGGTGGGGTCAGTGGGACACAAAATTGGAGAACGGCTTTCAGAACAAAGGTGCACACTCTGGCAAGGCTCGCTTCAAGAAAAAAAATATTATTCGTCTATTGTTGTTACTTTTCTCGTGGGGCTGGACTACGTATCAATGCTCTCCATGTCATGATGAAAACCTATTTTATGTACTGCCAGCATGGCCAGTTCATCAAATTCCAAAGCCTGACTGGACCGATGGGATGCTTGGCTTACATCGAATTAGATTCAAATCCATGCGGACGAATGCTACGGTCAATTATGCAACAACAATACAGGAGAGACATCCGGGAAGCAAGTCAATAACTCCGGTTCTTCCTGATGTTAAACAGGCCACACCATGGCCCACCTTCTCAACTTGTCCTGGCGGCCTGTTTCACATCCTCTTCGAAGCGAGTACACAAGGCTTGGCGGTTACCTTCTAGAGGCTTAACCCTCGTATGCACAGACTATTCGGAGACCCTATTCAAGACTTTGCCTGCTTGTCCATACCAGCTCGATTATGCCGCATGGAGCTCGTGGCTTCGTAAGAGCTGAACGACGTGGAGACGAGAAGGATAAATTCTTTGTCAAGAGGGGCTGTTGTGGGGCGCCCCCATAGTGGTGGCATATATAAGCTTAAGAGGTCTGCTTCTGTTAGGACATCGCAACGGTTCCTTCGTGAAGAAAGTAAGTGTGATCCTACTTCTCATGCATTAGCTATCCAGCTGACATGGGGATATTTGCCAGATACACTGCGAGTTCACGTGTTAACCTCAAACAACATGCGCTTCGAAACTCTCTTCGGATTCGTCGCTGTTTTTCTGTCTGGAGTCTCGGCCCAGACCATGACTTGCCAGGTCCTTACTTATCACCTATTGTTCTCGCATCGATACTGACTGGAGATTTTGCCCAGGAATGCTGCGAAATTTGCCGTCCCTACGATACCGCTTCCATTGAGTACGAGAACTGCACGGGCAACTGTGAAGTCTATGCGTGCTCGGGGGTGGTCCAGCGCTGCGAGGAATTCTGGGAGTAAATCCTATGGCTTTAGCATAATTCATTCTACATTGCCACGTCTATTCTGTACTGAGCGCTTACGCAATCACGTGAGCCTGTAACCGGAGAGCTGATGAGTAGGTCGGTAGTACGGTGGGAAACAGTTCGATGCTGACGCTGCCACAAGGTCTCTCTGGCAAGATTTTCTCATGTTGAACTTGCAAACTAAAAGGAAGACGTTACGCCGAGATTCTTGAGCGAGAATGCCGCAATCGAAGGTTTCGTGTGTGGAGATACAGTGGACCCTGTTCTTCTGCCCTTGGTCCCTGAAAGGACCTAGCCTTTTTGAGAATGCTGCGCCGCAGATGTATCCGTTTTTGGTTCGCGATTCTCATGGGTGTTCAGATGCAAAGTGTTGCGATTTCGAAAGATTCTTCTCAATCAAGCGCAACAAAACGCACGTCCCGGTGCGAATTGGATACTGCGAAGGACATTGAGATTCATGTCACTGACCTACAGGGACTTTTCAGCAAGAGCGACGTGAGCTTGACAGTCTGATGACCTTGTCAATCTATCATCGGTGCAACGGCACGCATCAGGCAGTAGGTCATCCGGATAGGCGGACCCTTGCCTAGTCACAATGGCAACACGCGAGCGCTAGTTGAAGATTGCTTGGAAAGTTTCATTACCTTGTCATTTCTGTCTTAAGTGATGCAAGTTTCGACCCCACAAAAGACACATTCTACCGGCTTACAGACCCACCGTATGCAATAAGCAGACCAAGCGCAAACAGAGAAAAGCAAACCTTCTCCACGGGCCGCCCGCCGTTTTGCCTCGGGTTTATTCCTTGTCTGTCACACCCCACCTGCCTTATCACTGCATCACCGACCCCGCTCGTGATGCCGGTCGCATGAGATGCCCATATAAATTTCCTGGTCCTTGGTCGTTTGATTCTAAACAGCAAACCCCACCATGTCCTCTCAAACACAGCTTGATGTTCCTCTGGGCTTGGCAGTCTGCGCAGCCCTGCTCGGAGCGTCGTCGCATCTTGCTGTGTTCATCCGTGGCGAATGGGAAAAACACGTATTGACACTTGCCACTATCCAACTGTTCGGTCCTATCCTACTTTTCGCCACGCTCTACGGGCCATCTAGTGCGGGCCTTTACAATGCAGCCCTGACAACAGCATCGCTGGTAATTGGCTTCCACACCGGCCTCTTCGGGAGCATGACCATTTACCGCGTGTTCTTCCACCCTTTGAGAAGCTTCTACGGCCCTACCGGTGCGAAGATTACGACGTTCTGGAGCGTCATGCAAAACGTGCCTGATTTCAAACTCTATTCCAAGCTCCAAAGACTTCATCAAGAACACGGAGACTTCATTCGCTTTCGTATGCAAATTCCTTCTGCTCACCCAAGCTGAGAATTAACGAAAAGGATTTCAAGGTCCAAGAGAGATATCCATCAACGATGCGGAGGCCGTGCAACAGGTGTACGGCCTCTCTTCGAAATGTTCGAAAGGGCCTTTCTACGACCTCAACTACCCATCTCGGTCTCTCCAGATGACCAGAGATAAGAAGTTCCACTCTCAGCGCAGAAGGATATGGGACAAAGCTTTCACCGCAAAAGGTGAGATACAACGCTCATCACCCCCACTAGTACGCACACTGATTGTTTGAATCATAGCCATGAAGGATTACGAGCAGCGCCTGATGATGCATTTCGATGACTTCTGTGCGCTCATCAACGCGTCCAAGGGAAAGCCAATGAACGCGACCACGATCTGCGAGTATTGGGGCTTTGACGTCATGGGTGATCTCATGTTCGGTCGCTCCTTCAGCATGCTGAAGGACAACAAACCGAATTTCGCTTTGGAGATGTTTCAAAAAACCAAACCAGTGAACGGAATACTTTTGCAGAATTATTGGACCTTCATGCTCCTACAAAGGCTCCCCATCGTCGCAACAGTGAGATCGAATTGGCTCAACTGGTGTAAAGCTCAGCTGGATGAAAGGCGGGTGGTAAGTGAAATTCCATCACGAATTTTTGGAACTTCTCTAAGACATGCGCCAGAACATTCCCAAAGTCGCGGACCTCTACTCCTACCTCCTGGGCGACAAAAACGAAAAGGCCGGCAAAATCCTCGAGCGAATCAGCGACGGCGACGCCGCCAGCGACTCCGAGCTGGCCATCGTTGCCGGCAGCGACACTTCTTCCGGCACACTGGCCGCGATCATTTACCTCTTGGCAAAGCACCGCGACGTGCAGCAGCGAGTGCACCAGGAGATTGTGCAGGCGTTCGCAGCAAACGGAGGTTTCTCCCACCAGGCGCTCGTCAATAAGTCGCTGCTTGAGGGCATTATCAACGAGGCCCTGCGGCTTTGGACGCCCGTGCCGACCGGATTGCAGCGTGTGACCCCGGAGGAAGGGGCGGTCATTGCAGGGCGCTTTATCCCTGGGGATACGCTGGTGTCGGTGCCAACCTGGACCGTCCATCACGGTGAGTGCTCTTTTAAACCAGTAAAGGAATAAGCAGATGCTGAGATTCTACTCCACAGATCCGCGAAACTTCCAGCAGCCCAACGACTTCATCCCGGAGCGCTGGTCCTCCCGGCCGGAACTCGTGCTGCGCAAAGAAGCCTTCATCCCCTTCTCGGCCGGCCCGTACTCATGCGTTGGGAAGCCGCTGGCTATGATGGAGCTGAGACTTGCAGTTGCGAATGTAGTGACCAAGTTCGATATGAAGCTTGAGGATGAGGTGGAGAGTGTGAAGACGTTCGAGGAGAGTCCAGGATGGAAGGATACTTTTGTTGTCAGCGTCCCACCGGTGCGCGTTTGTTTCCAACCTCGAGACTAAGGGAGGATTGCCGATTTGGTAGAGTGAGGAACGTCTACTGATGGGCACATATGCGTGAGCAGACGCGGGGACAGTTGCTCAGTTACTTCGTTCAGCTTATATACAGCAATGACGTATGGCATTGCGCAGACAAACGGAAGTGTTCCGCCTGATCGACTTGATTCAAGCGCGTGTGAGAACCAGGACGATAGAATGATGCGGAATTGAAAGATGTTTTACTGTTTCATCAACGCCAGCTCCATGTCATCGGAAGACGGGTACTTGAGGCTATTTGCGGATATCCCGGCCTACCCGAAGGTGGGGTTGAACGCGCAGCCGTCAGCGGAATCACAGGGACCATCAACGCGGCGGAAACCCGCGGCTTGGTAATATCTCGCTCTCCATCAGCTGCGTTGATCTTTGGAAGGGCGTGCTGATATCAGACAGTGTTTTGTATTTCATATCAACTCTGTATCCATTGCATTATTGAAGACTCAGGGAGTGGAACTCTTTGGCCTGAACAGCGAAACACCGGGGCAGCAATTGACTCAAACAGGATGGCAGACAAAATACCTCTCGCGCTTTATCTTTGGCAGCGGTATGACCCTTCGAGGAATTGATTCAGACTGGCTTTGCTGACTTAATTTTCATCAATAGCATCGCGGAGTTGGGCGTGGAGAGCATATTTGGCGTTCCTGGTGACATGAATCTGGAGCTTCTGGACTATATTAAGGAAGTTGAAAAGTTATCATGGGGTTAGTCCATGACCGGAGGTCTTCACTCTGGTTCTCTTCTAATTGATTGCGCTTGTAGTCGGGACGGCAAATGAGCTGGGCGCTGCTTACGCCGCGGATGGGTACTGTAGGGTGAAGCAGAGCCCTGGAGTGAGTATGTTTGGCAATGTTCCTACGCAAGTTTTCCAGATGCTGACTGTCTGTAAGTTGTCACTACTATGGGGGTTGGAGAGCTCTCTGCAATCAATGGTGTTGCAGGAGCATATACAGAGCAGGTCAAACTTATTCACATTGTGGGAACCACGGGCACTGCAGTCCAGAAAATGAATACAATGATCCATCACTGTCTGGGTCCAGATCCAGATCATAGGGTTTGTATCCTGCCCATAGTTCATCATTTCCTTTACTGAGCCAAGATAGGTCTATGAAAAGATATCCGCTAAAGTCCGCGCAGCGCACTGCTGGCTGGATGACATCGGCACCGCACCCGCCGAGGTCGATGTACGTTCTTCCTATCCATCCTAGAACACCAGCCTCTAATGAAGCTCTCAGCGAGTTCTGCGTACTTGTCTCGAGACGTCCCTTCCAGTCTACATCTTCGTCCCCATGGATTTCGTACACCCGCTCGTTGATAAACCATCACCCTCAAATCCCCTGGATGTACCGCCAGCTGCCATTGACCCTGCACTCGTCAACTCCATCCTGTCAGAAATCTACTCCGCAAAGAGCCCCGTAATCCTCGTAGACGCCCTCGTCTCCCGCCACCGCGCCACCGCCGAAGCCCGCCAACTGCTAAACATCCTCCGCTTCCCCACCTTCTCCACCCCTATGGGCAAGAGCATCGCCAACGAAGCCGCGCCCTACTTCCTCAGCACCTACAACGGCAACATCTCCTTCCCCGGCGTCGCGGCGACCATCGAAGACGCCAGCGACCTCGTCATCGACCTCGGCCCCATCCTCTCCGACTCCAACACCGGCGCCCACACGCGTACCATCGCCGACGACAAGCTCGTCTCCATCCACCCGCACACGGTCACCGTCCGCAAGAAACCCTATCCCGGGACGTCCATCAGGGGCGTCCTCGCCGCCCTCATCGACGCCATCGATCCCTCGAAGGTCCCGTCGATACCGCGACCGGATCTCCCGCCCGAAGAATGCGCGCCCGACGCCGACGCCGAAACAATCACGCAGTCCTGGATCTGGCGGCGCATCGGCGCCTTCGTGCGGCCTGGAGACGTCCTCATCGGCGAGGCCGGCACCGCGCAGTTCGGGCTCTCGGATGCCGTCTTCCCGGCGGATTTGACGTACGTGACGCAGATCTACTACGGGTCGATCGGGTACGCGCTGCCGGCCTGCCTGGGCGCGGCGGTGGCGAAGAGGGAGAAGGGTGGGAGGGGGAGGGTGGTGCTGGTGACGGGGGACGGGAGTGCGCAGCTCACGGCGCAGGAGGTGGGGACGATGGTGAAGCTGGGGTTGGGAAATGTGTTGATGTGAGTGCTTTGTGGCTTGGAGCTGTCTCTCAATTCGTGGAAGTGATGAATAGCTGACTGACGCGCGTAGACTTGTGATCAACAATGCGGGATACACCATCGAGAGAGCTATTCACGGACCTGAAGAAGGTAAGCGTGATTCATGCTTAGGTCAGCATTGACTGACCTTCATCCACAGAGTACAATGACATTGCGGCTTGGGACTGGCAGCTCATGCTCTCTTTTTTCGGTGATAAGCACGGAAAAGAGCGCAGCCGTGAGGTGAGGACGAAGAAAGAGTTTGAAGCGGCTCTGGAGCTACCCGAATACACGTCTCCAGAATCAATTCAGGTGAGTTTACCGGGATAAACCATAATCTGGGCAAAGTCTAATTAGCTTGGGGTAGGTCTTGGAGGTACACATGGACAAGATGGATATTCCTTGGAGGCTGAACACACAAATTGGAATAGTGAGAGCTCGCGCCCAAGCCGCGGCGGTCAAGAATTAGATGAGAAAGAAGAAAATGCGAAATGATGTATAAAACCATGGGTCCAAATACTACGCCATGTGCTTGGTGAAAGATCACCAGTGGTAGAGGCACCACGACTTCCTCCGCTTGCTAAAAGTAGCATTCTGAGAAGGCACAAGGCGTATCAAGTAGAGATTTTGTTGATTTGCCATACCACAAATCCAAGAAGAACCAACTACGTACGTGATTTCACATTTTGAGTCTAGTTCAATAAACCATCTCTTTTGGAGATAGTATTGTCCAAAATGTACTGCTATAGACATCTTCGGACCTATCCAAAGAAAGATCACTACCACCAAGTCGACAAACGGCCATTTGGTGTTTAGATCGCAGAAACAACCGCCTGATCGGCAAGCTCCGCGCATCCGAAGGCTGCAGCTATGATCCGCAACGGTAATACTAATCATCATTGGCCTGTGCGAGGGTCTTCAATGCAGTAACGCTTTCCGAGATTTGCAATACGAGCATATACTATACATGGCACGCGATGATTTATTCATCTGAGATTAATTCTTCAACGATGCGAATCGACATTCACATACAGCTGAACATATCGTAGGGCCAGGACGATGCTTGAACAAACCCCACGACTATGCAACTCGGCTTTCTACTTGACTACCGTCCCCGAGACTTTATCACTCCTGGAGACAGTGCGGCGGCTGTTGTGGAACCCGGGCGCTAAATAGAAGGTCTCTCCACCCAACCAGGAGTACCAACAAGATCAGCATGGGGTGCCAGCTTCTTGGGCTTCGTGATTCGGGCGGCACAGTGCTGCGCCGCATCCGCTTTCACGCCGTAGTAAGCATTGCTTTTTTCCATCGTATATGAGGTGGAGCATTCAGACGCGTGCGGCGCGGCGCGTATCCATCTCCGCAATCTGAACAGCACGCAATGTCGACTACTTCGAGGAGTCTGCTGGCCGGGCTTTTACTACTGTTGATTGCACGCTATGCGAACGCTCTGAAAAATGCCAATTTCTTCTACTTCCCGTCTCTCTCGGAACCAATCCCGCAGGTCATAGCGGGCGATACGGTCAATGTCTCCTGGTCATCCAACTACGCGCATGGAGACCTCTACGTTCACTGCAACGGAACCCAAGGTGTTCACGCACAAAGCCATCCCCAACGCTACATCCAAGCTAACCTCTGAGATAAAGAATCCGTCACCGCTGGTCTCGACTCCGCCGCTACAGAGCCGATTGTCATCAGAGATGGATGGGCAAGTCCGTGCCATTTCCAACTGGGCATCACCGACGGCTACGGATGGTTCGATTCCGGATACGTCGAGATAGTGGACGAAGACCGTGACACGACCACATGGGCCGCAACAGGATCATGCATGACCACGACCTCTGCCACGGCCACGGCCACGTCAAGCGCCACAGCAGCGGGTTCGTTCGCTACAAGCACAACCGTAGATGCGACATCGGCATCATCCACAACTTGCCCTCCGCAGGAACAACGCTCGGGGCCTGGAATGGGCGCGGGGATTGGGATAGGGATAGGGATTTCAGCAGGCAGCGCCGCGATACCGTTGCTTTTCTGGCTGCTGCTGCGGCGGAAGAACGTGGTCGATGAGAAGGAGGGCGGGGGGAGGGTACTATAATCAACAGAACAACACTTCAGGCTCAGTGGAAATACAGAGTAGAGAATACCAGGAGCTGTCGGCTCAAAACAACCTGATCGAGCTTGACGGGCATGGGAGGAAATGACGACATTGATATACCCAAGCACGAGTTTTGAGGCAAAATGGAGAGGTAGATACAGCTTATTTTGATTATTGTAATAGGGATCCTCGTACTACATAGCGAGGTAATGTCCATTTGAGCCTTAGCGGACTTGTTCCACTTGCTCCGTTGCGGCTCCTGGTTTATGGTCAAACAACCCAGCATGACCCTTGACCTCTCTCGCCGCTTCTTCACCAATAGTAGTCTTGAACTTCGAGAAGTTCTTGACAGATATGCGATTCAGGAACAGCTCATCAATCTCCTCCAGAGTGCGGCCCTTGAGCTCAGGCATGAGGAGGAAAAAGAAGCCGACGCAGAGGAAGTTCGCGGCTGCCCAGATATAGCCGTATTTTGCTCCCTGGCAGCAGTGGTCAGCGTGATGTAACCTTCATCAGTGACCGGGGCACGCCGGCCACTTACCCAGTTCAGGTTCTCCGGATTGATGAAATACGGCGTGCAAAACGCCGTCAGCCAAGCCAGAAAATAGCCCAAAGACGTCGCCGTCCCCACCGTCCACGACCGCAGCCTCGTACTCACCAGTTCCGTAGCAACCGGATAGCTGGCCGCGCCAACGCACGAGTTGTACCCGAACATGAACAGCGCGGTGAACGCGATGATGCAGTCGCGCATGGCCACCGTGCCGGCATCGACGGACGCGGCGATGGCCAGGGCGAGCATGCAGAGGCCGCAGAAGGCCGCGCCGGCCATGAGGATGGTGCGGCGGCCGACCAGGTGGCGCATGGCGTACATGCCGCAGTTGACGCCGACGAAGCCGAGGCAGGTGTTCATGACGGAGAACTTGAACGCGTCGTCGACGCTGAGCCCGCTGACGATCATGAAGTACGTCGCGTAGCTGATCAGGAACCACACGCCGGACGCCGTCTGGCAGGCGATCATGCCGTAGCAGAGGAGCGTGCGGCGGAGGTCGGTGTCTGCGAGGAGCGCGGTGTCAGTCGTTGGTTTGTGAAGTGTTGAATGGGTGGCGCACTCTTGAGCATGTCTAGCACGCCGACGGTGGTTGCGATCCGTTTTTCTTCCTCAATACCCTTCAACATCTCTGCCCATTCGAGCTCGACGAACTCGGGAGCTACGGAGTCTCCGCGGAGTGTTCTCAGAGCTTTCCGGGCTTGCTCAGTTTTGCCTTTGTCGAGGAGGTAGCGCGGAGATTCAGGCACGAAAAGCAGTCCGACAGCAAGGAATACGGGTACGATAAAGAGTGCTCCGATTGGTATTTGATAGGATGCTTTGTCCAGCCGGCTTTTGGTGGCATTCGTGATTGCTGCGCCAACGATGTTGCCAATGTTCACCCTGTGCCAGTCAGTGCAACAATCCTTGCAGCCGTTTCACGTGCGGAATATGGGAGTGTGAACAGCCAGGTAACTGAAAAGGGAGATGAAAAAAAAAAAAAAAGTTACGGCGTACCAATAAGCAAACAGGGCAACCATGACAGCACGCAAATGTGCTGGAGAGGCCTCGGACGTGTACACGTTGGAAAATGTAACGAGGAAGCCATTTGCAAAGCCCAGAATTAGACGTCCCACGTAGATGGCTCCCTTGTTCTCCGAAGCTATTTGAATGATGCAGGCAATTGCATTCAGCACACATGCGGTCCAAAGGGCTACTTTGCGGCCGTAGAAATGCGCAAAGACTCCAGCAACAAGGGAGGAGAGGAAGGATCCAAGCGTCAAGAGGCTGCTGATCAGTTGCTGGAAAGTACCCTGGAGGTGTAATATGAGCACGCGTTGCGTTGGCTTTACGCGTTAAACTGACCTCGATCGCGTATCCACCAGCAGCTGTTGGATCAGGATACCCGAATACCACAAGAAAGCCTGGCATTGCCTGAAGACCGCCCACTGCTGCCGAGTCCAGCCCGTACTGCATATTCGCGATCGAGACGATGCTGCATATGAGCAGACATTTCTTGTTTGCCCAGAGCGAGGTTTGCGGTATCTGCAGGGTCTCCGACATGATGAATCGATGCGGCACATGCGAAACACGACTACGGGACCGAGCCGCCTTTAAGGCAGTCGGCTCCATCAATGCGATGTGCCGTATCAGCGCCTTCTTTCTCGGCGTGCTGCATATGAGCTGGGGTACGAGAGAATCTGGGGCCCCGCATTTCCGGCAAAGGGACCATTGTGGTACGAAAATCGGATCAAGCGTGCGGGGAACGGGGCCGATTCCCAGCTCCAAGATAACCTCCCGCTCGCCAATTTTTGTTTGGAGCTAATGTACCGAGACGCGGGCGAATCGCGGGCAACGGAAGCGTACTTGACAAGCATTTCAATCTAGCAACCCCGGCATAAAATGCGGCTGTTTACAAGTCCTCAGGCCTACAGTAATAGCGCAAGGTTGGCATTAGCTTGAGATTTATCTGCTATATTAGAGACAATGCAAGAAAAAGTAGCCAGAGAGTCGAGCATGCCAAGGCCAGCACTTGCATTCGCACGCTTCCTAGGAAAGTGGGCAATCACTAGCTTTGATTGCTGCTCGAAAATTTCAGGGCTCAGCCATATGATTGTCTAAGCACGGAATTACGGAGGGGTTTTGGCAATCTTGGTCAGGTAAAACGCAGGTGCACTACTCTCTGTGCTGACCAGTAGTACGGTGTTTGAGAAGTTGGCTCAAGGTCACTCCTTAGACAACTTGAAACATGCCTCAACCAATAGTACCTCAACAGTTTCATGGAGGAGATCAGAAACACGGGATATACATTGTTTGTCTTACCATGCCCGGAGACAAACCTCAGGCGGTGTAGAGGATTGTGGGTGCGCAATCAACTTCCGGCAAGTCGGCGAAAGTAGGGCTGCTGGTTAGCAAAGAATTCCTAATCGACCCAGGAAATAGGTGCACTATGATAAGAACGTACATCTCAAGCGATTCGGTGGATCATTCGTCCGTAAGGAGAACCGGTATCGGGGTCCAACACATGCAACCCGCAGCATGCAGGGGCAAGGGGGACGACCAGGATCAAAGCGAAAGCACATAACATAACCCGACTTCGGCCTTGTCGTTGACTTTTTCTCTTCTCTCACTCAATCAACAACCGCTAGCATGGCGCAGCTCATGAATGCAACTCAACATTTCTGGGTATTTCGGGGCCATCATCTCTCGTAACTGCATCAACTACCGCCGCTGGAGCTCCTTCTCTAATCATGTCCCCAACATCTAGGAAATTATTAAATCAAAAAGTAGCAGATCATTTCTCAAACTCCGAGCTTCTCACTGGCCAGCTTCACGCCCTTAACGCGGTTGGTGATCTTCTGGAAAGCGACATCCCTGGCGAAATCGGGCGAGCCGTGCTTAGGCTTGACGTCAACACTGAAGGGGCTGAAACCGCAGTCATCAGTGGCACCGAGCTGGTCCACGGGGATGTACTTCGCAGCGTTGATGAGCTGTTCCGCAACCTCTTCCGCAGTCTCGACCTTGGGGTCCAGGGGGTTGATGACACCGATAAAGGCGACCTAACGTTGTGTTAGAGTCGAAAATCAGAGAGTAAGACTTTTGCTTACCTGCTTCACACCGTTGGCATCCTTCCGGATGTACTGCCCGATCTCCTTGTACACCTTCTCCTTGTCCGTCTCGCTGGCCAGCTGGATCAAAAAGTAGCCGGCGTTCATCTGGAACATGCTGGGCAAGAGCTCGTGGTAGTCAACGTCCTTGCTGTGGACGCTGTCGCAGTCGCCGCCGGGGCAGGTGTGGATGCCGATGTTCTTACGCTCGTCAGGGGTGAAGCGGTCGAGGACCTTGTTGTTCAGGTCGATGAAGGTCTGGAGCAGGTTGGCGCCGGTCCACGGGTTGCGCGGGTCCTTCTTCGCGGCCAGACGACCCTCGGTGAAGTCGATGCTGACGCGCTTCGCGCCGGCCTCGAAGGTGCCGCGGATGTCCTTCTCGCACTCGTTGACCAGGTCCTCGACGAACTTCTCCTTGGGATAGCCCTCGATCTCGCCTATACAGCCAGTCAGCCATGAAATCCGATCTGAACGCGGACTGGACGCTTGCCCTGCAGAGGATAGAGCAGGTAGAGCATGCTAGGGGCGATGACGGCCTGCTTCAAGCTAGCCTTCTTGGCCAATGGCTTGCTCTTCTTGTAAAGCTCATAGGCATAGGTATTGTATTTGAACGGGCCCTTGACAAGGCGGGGGAGCTGCCTGTGGTGGCCGTCGTCGAAGATGGCGAAGTATTGACCGTCAGCAGCAAGGTTGTCAGACAGGCCCTTGCCGCCAAGGGTGTCGATGATGGGGTAGGTCGCGAAAGAGGATGCCTGGCGGCGGCTTGGTCAGCATCGTCTGCTTTCAGGTCGCGAGAACACCACGCACACGCTGCTCGCCATCAGTCACAAACTCGGCGCCGGTCTCCTCGAAGCGCTGCACGGAGTCGGCGGCAGCCTTCTCTTGAGCTTCCAGCAGGTCCTCGCGCGTGGCCTTCCCCGCATCATAGGCAGCAATGGCATCCTGCAGGTACTGGGGCCTGGGCAGGGATCCAACGGGCTCAGTAGGGATGGGCATTGTTGTTTCAGGCTGTTCGTCAGGGACCGTGGTTCTGGGAGGCTGTTGCAGAGCTGGCGCGCAAGAAATGTGCGGAGTCTCATATAGTGGGATGCGGGGCAGGGCAAGCGCGTCTATCGCCCACGCGCCTTCCTGAGTCGTGCCGGATGGTGGAGTCGTATGATTGCGGAAGGTTTTGCCGCTTCTCGACCCTCTCCGAAAGCTTGCTAACCTTGTGCGGCGTGGTTCGTTCCGTTCAAGTAGACCCTGTGGAGCTTGTTACGCAAGGATCCGCTGTTACACTTTTCCGCTTCAGCTCGGCCCGGGAGAAACAACCAAACGGCTCCATCGGGCTTCATCCGAGTTGTGCCCGTCCTGACCACACGAGCCGGTCTGAATCAAGAGACGTTGTTCTTGCGGTATGGGATCTGCTCAAAACCAGAATCTGCCAGGAGATCGCCAGTATTGACGCGAGGTTGTCTGACGATCACGCAGCAGCAGCAGGAATCGCGAAAACAAACGAGGAAACTATCGCGCGCCCTCATAAGAACCGGCTCGTCTGGACAACAACACAGTTACAATGATAGAATGAAAACGATGGAGAACTTTCAAGGCAACTTACCCGAATACCGAATACGGGGGACTCCGACATATCCGAAGATGTATACTTCACATGCTATGCAGGATTTTTCGCAGCAGACTATACATGCCTTTTCGTTAATTTTAATTGTCACAACTGGACGGGACTCATGTTCCCAATTGACTTTCCTTCGTTGACGTTGTACCCTCGTCAGGCTTCCGGAGAAGTTTCGCCCATGTAGTCGGATTTCCTCACTCGGCCGCATGGCGGGAAGGGGCAGTATGTTCGCATGTTTGAGCCTCTACACCATTTCTGACCCGTGATATATATATGATGTGCCCTAGGATATCTATAGAGCCGGTGAGTAATCATCGGATGTGGCGCCAACCCCGCAATCCGGGGAGGCGCACAGCGTGAGAGCAGCGTAGGAGCATGATCAATAATCAGGCCCGGTACAGACTTGAGCTCCAACACCCTTCCCCGAGGCCTTGCGGACATGCACTGAACATCTGAACAGGTGCAAAACATATAAAATGCCGTCATAATTGTGGTCTCGGCCTGACGGTTTCTCTTGCTTACGCATTCCTTTGCACTCTTTAAGTCTATCAAATACCTCCAATAAGTTCATCTCACAATGTCTGCTCTCCGCTCCGCAGTATACGTCGCCCCGCCCACCCCCTTCCAGAACCCAAAAGACAAAGCCAAAACCGCCGGTATCTGGTCTCCCATCAGCTGCACCCTCATCTACTCCACCTCCGCCGTCCTGGTCGACACCCCCATCACCATCAAGCAAACGGAGGACCTCATCGCCTGGATCGCCCGCATCGCGCCGGGCCGCAAGCTCGCCTACATCTACATCACCCACGGCCACGGCGACCACTGGTTCGGCATCCCGCTCCTGCTCCAGCGCTTCCCCGAAGCGCGGGCCGTCGCCACCGCCGCGACGGTGCGCTACATGCAGGCACAGACGGACGAGAAGGTGTACAACGCCGCCTGGGAGTCGCGCTTCCCCGGGCAGATCTTCCGGCCGTTCAAGCTCGCGCAGCCGCTGCCGGCGGGCAACGAAATCACGCTGGATCAGGGGCGCTGGAGCATGCGGGCGGTCGAGGTGGGGCACTCGGACACGCACGACTCGACGGTGCTGTGGGTGCCGGCCCTGAGGCTCGCCGTGTGCGGCGACGTCGTGTACGGCCAGGTGCACCAGATGCTGTTCGAGGCCAACACCAAGGCGAAGCGCGAGGAGTGGATCCGCGCGATCGAGAAGATCGAGGCGCTGGGGCCGGCGTACGTCGTGCCGGGACACAGACAGGCGGAGGAGATTGACGGCGTGTGGCACCTGGCGTCGACGAAGAAGTATATTCAGGATTTCGGCAAGGTTTTGGAGGGCGACCCGAAGAATCCGAGAGAGGTATTTGCGGCCATGGAGAAACTCTATCCGGATAGGTTCAATTCGGCTGCTCTGATTATGAGTAGTGTGGGGGTTTTTAACGTTGCGAGGGAGCATAGAATTTAATACTTCTGCCAAGTTGAGAGTGGTAGCGGTAATTGGCACATAAATTGGGCAATGGCAGCGTCAAGTTCGGCGATCGCAATACCAGCTCCTAGGAATATCCTTTGCATTTGCATGATACTTCTACAGGAGGCTATCATGTTTCTGGGTCCAATTAACTTTTTGCTCTATTTGTTCTCTTTTCGGATTTAGCTTAACTCTTGATGTGTGCACGCTCGGATCCTCACTGAAAAACCATAAGTAGACCCGCGGAACTTAACAACGAGCACTCTCGCTTTCATTCGAAGTCTTGAGCTCACTTTCGTTCACTTTACCTTTGATAGTGTCAATCGTTTGTCATGTCTCTTTTCTTGTGTTTGTTTTTTCTGTGGCGAGCCTGCGCACAGATACTGCCCGGCAATGGTCTAGATTTCGGATCAAGCAATCATAGCACTGACCTTAAATCCGTCGACTGGTGTCATCGGCCTTTCTTAGCCCACAAATTTACCAAAACCGCAAGCTTCCAGAATGACGGCGAATCATGGACCGTCTACGAAGATCTGACCCGATTGGACGGCGTTTTCGTCTATGAATCGGAAAGTGGTTGCCAGAAGGTGGTACGCAAGTACGCGGAAGAGACATTCGTCAATAACGCGACCTATAATCCGTACTTAGGGCTGGATATCCAAAAGATCGCGACGTCTCTGAAGGATCTTCTGGCCGACAGATTGTTGAAAGCGGGTGAGCCAGACGAGGAGCTTGTGCGGAACATTGTTCCCCCTCTGCTCAGTGCCGAAGGCCAGCCACCACGAGGCTATGTGGATTACTATGGGACAGTGCAGTCAGAAGACACATTCTCCGTCTCATATGAGGGGAGCAGTTTGAACTGGTGGACCTCCTACAATGACACGAACGACCTGTTCTCGAAATACAGGTACCAAGGCCATCTCGGCGGCTGGATGCCCGGGGTCCGGATACGTGCGGGCAATTCGACATCGGATTTCTGGGAAGCTCTTACTTTTGGAGACGTTGATTCCAGCCAAGAGTTCATCATACCGTCATGGTACAGAGTCGCGCACATTAAGGATGGAGAACTGAGCGAAGTCTTTTACGGAGACACCTATATCGCATTCCCACCATTCAGTTCCGACCCTGCACCGGAGGAATACTACAGAGCCCTGCTTCGATTTGCTGATTATTGGCACACGTATATGGATGACTTCTCAACTCTTAGACTGCCAGAGCACAGCTGGGCAGATATTCCCAAGTTTGCACTGGCGCAGGAACTGGTCGTGCGGCCTGGCGGAGTGAAGCCAAGGTATGGAGCATTCGACCGAGCCTACGCTGGCTCTGAATACGAAGGATTCCAAGACGTCTTCACAAGTTCAGTCATAGCAAACCTCGAATGGGGACGTTTCACACAGGCCGCCAACGTCATCGACAACTACTTCACCAACTACGTATCGACCACCGGAAGGGTCAACATGCGCGGTCCAGAAGTCCCACAGTACGGGATGATGCTCTGGTACCTCACAAAGTACTTCCAGTACACCGCAGACACAGACCTGCTAGAGAAGCATCAGTCCAAGATCCTCGCAATAGCACAGAACTTACTCAAGATGCACGACGAAAGCCTCCAAGTCCCCGCCGCCGACCCCTCCCACGGCCTCATCAAAGGCTTTGTCGAGTCCGACGCCGTCCTCGCCGACGCCGACCGCACCCTCTTCTGGCAGCCCTACTTCGCCAACGCCGCCTTCGTCGCGCGCGGCCTGCGCGCCCTCAGCACCGTCCCGCTCTTCCGCTCGCACGCCGGCACCTGGCGCGCCCGCGCCGACCGCATGGCCGCCCGCCTCGCCGCCGCCGTCGAGCGCTCCACCCTCGCCGACCGCGACCCGCCCTACGTCCCGCCGCTCCCGGACGTCAACGAGACGCTCAAGGAGTCGTTCGCGCGGCTGGCCGACAACGCGCCCGAGCGCTGGCCGCACCGCCTCTACACGGAGCTTCTGCACGCCCGCATCCTGCCCCACCACCTCGCCGACCAGACCCACGACACCATGCGCGCGTACGGCCTCACGTCGCTCGGGGTGGTGGCCAACGTCGGGACGGCGCAGCAGAACGACACGCGGGACTTGCTGGGGTTCGTGTCGTACGGGTACGCGTACTCGTTGTTGCTGCAGGACCGCGTGGACGAGTTCGTGCTGTTCTTGTACAGCCATCGGTACCATGTGCATCAGCGCGGGTCGTGGGTGGCGAGCGAGGTGGCGGATATTGTGGGCGGGTCGCCGTTGTTTTGCGTGCCGGCGCTGTTGACGATTCCGGCGATTATGAAGTGGATGCTTGTGCTGGAGGATCCGGATGAGGAGGTGTTGTATCTCGGGAGGGGGGTGCCGAGTGCGTGGGTGGGGACGGGGAAGGAGGTCAGTGTGAAGAGATCGCCGACGAGGTGGGGGCGGGTGGATTTTGCGATCAGGATGCTCGAAGATGAGGGCGTTGTGAGGGCTGAGATCAATTTTACCGGGGGCTTTCCGGAGCGGTTTGAGGTGAAGGTGAGGGAGCCGAGAGGAGTGAGATTCTTTGCTTTCAACGTCAATGGAAGGCCAGCCAATTTGACCAGTAATGAGTCTATTTTGGTCCGTACAGCAAGCAATTCCCCATACTATGTGGTGGAGGGAAAGATAAAGCACTCCTAGGGTGGTTAGTCTGCGCTTGAATAGTCTCGAAATGGAGAAAACCCTCTTGACATTTTCCTTCTCTTTCCTTGCAACCGAAAATGAGCTTTGCTCACAATCTAGACGGTTTGTTCGATATGATGGCATCTCGGCGGAGCCGTTGCGGATACATCATACTAAGCAAAGTGGAGAACCCTGCCAGTGTAGGTTATTCCAACGGATATTGCAGGGAAATGAAGGGATGTATTTGGCGAGCTTTGACATCATCGTGGGTTTTTAGCTTCTGTCACTGATGCCGACTGCCATAACAAATCTCATATTGCAGAGAACCAAACGTTCATGCGGATGCAACATTGAGGCCTGCCTCTTGGCTGGTATGTACGAGAAAAGATCCAATGGCACCCTTGGAAATGATCCGACGTGGCAGCTCGCTCGTGCACGGCGCTAGATCCTCACAGAGGCTAATCTTCGATTGCCTAATTGTATGCATTTTCTCCTCCAAATGCTACTCGACATGAGGTAGTCAATGCGGGTTTGAGAGATCCAAAGTGGCAGCGCCGTCGGCCAAAGAGAAGACAGATCGTAGGGAAGTTGCGTAGTGGCGAACGACACGGTGGAGCCCAAAGATGTCACAACAATTTTGTTGCTAAAAACTCTCAAACGATCATTGCGTTGATCGCGGAGATTTGATATACCCACGCCCTACCCAGCACGGCCATCTCTTTGCCGGATGAAGCATGGAGAGGCAGGCACGGCAGGGTTCCGGGCATGAAGTACCGCAAAGAGAAGACTGGAACGCACTGCTGTCTTCAAAGGGTGATCGCCATCGTACCTCGTTTTTGCGACCCAATGAATGGTCGGCTCTTATCGAGGACCGCTAGAGAGGCACGAGGGAAGGTCGGGTGGTTACTGGACGAGGAGCGTCAGTGGCGTGAAGCGGCTCTGGAATACGAGGGGCGACGGAGGAATAGTCGTGGCTGATGCGCTGGCCATGTTTTGGCCGTGCGCTATGCCACGACTTTCTCCGCATTTCCCTCGGGACAAAACTGCTTGCCACCAAATCTAGCCGGTTGCGGCAAAGTCACTTCGAACCACCATCGTATTTTGGTCTACGCCGTGCCATCCGAGAGCTTAGCTCCGCCGCAGTCCGCATACGAAGGGGGGGTGCCCGACTGCCAAGCTACTAGAACAGCGGAGAGGTAGCATCGAAGGGTCCACCTGTGTTTAATTTAGATACATGTGACGTCGAACAGCTCTCTCCGGGTAATGTCACCTGTGGTCGCTGGATCAGATGCAAGTATATAATTGACCTGTTCTCTGCCAGAAATCAGTATCAATCAACAATCACACAGTCTCGCAACAAACAGCAATACTTCGAACCTCTTCATCTTCACCAACACCACCACAACAATCGTCAACATGCGTTTCACCGTTGCTGCCGCTACTGCTCTCTTCGGCACCATTGCCGCTGCCGCTCCCACCTCTCCTCAGTCTTCGTCTCCTCCTGACCCGAACACCTACGAGAACATCGACATCGATGACCTCTATGTCCGCAAGAACGACGGCATCCAGTCCGTCTCGTTCAAGCTGAGCGGCAAGAACGCCACGGACCTCGACTGCTCGGCGAGCAACCCCGGTCTTCCGTCGGAGGTCATCACTTGCGGCGAGAGCAAGTACAGGTTCGCTCTTGAGAACGGCGAGACGACCGAGTTTGCGCTCCACATCTACCACGAGCTGGGCCTTGCGTAAGTGTCTTCCCTGATACCCCTTGATCGAGCTGAGAGGATGATTGCTGACATCCTCCAACAGTTTCGGCTTCTCGGCCAAGGGCGATGTCCCGACGTACTGCCACGCTGGCGGCAACGGCCCTGACGACTTCGTCTGCGCGCAGACCAACCCGACTACCATCGTCATTGATGCCAACCCTGTCCAGGGTTAAAGGAGTGAAATGTTGCGATTGAAGCGACCTGTACATTAATGTATATAAAGTAATGAGACAATGATCAACAGGCCTTTGAAGCTATGAATACTGCGAATTGCCTGATGCTTTTGGTTGGGGTAAGGTCATGGAGTAATTTGCTTTGCCTCGATGTCTGGTGTGTGTGTGTGTATGTGCCTGTGGCTAGGTTGTTGATTTTGCAAAGTTGTGTTTCGCGGCCATCCTCACGGCATAGGATCTGGCAGCTACTCTCGATTTGGAGGATTTCTTCGACTTGAATGCTCATCGTGGTGAGCTCGCGTTCGTGATCCGGCTCCGTGGCCTTCGGTTCACTTTGACGTAGATGAAGAGTTCTGCGTGACAAGTTTGAGGAAGGAATGTGCGCAGAGGCGGGCGGTGAGAGGGCAGGGCGGCGAAACGTCGGATAAGAGAGCCTCGTTGCCTTGATGCCTTGTGCACGGGCCAAAAGCATGCATGGCCGCTCAGGGAGATCACATTTGGCTACGTTTGGGTTTCGGAGAGCGCACGACAGCTTAACCGCCTTTCCCTCCACACGCCCTCCGCCCCAATTCGCCCACCATGGAGATGCTGCTCAGGGCTCTGAGCTGCCTGCTCCTCCTCGTCAGCCTGCCCTTCGCCAACGCCCTCAAATTCGACATCCAGGCTCACCCGGGCCACGAGTCGGCCAGCAAAGAGCGATGCATCCGCAACTTCGTCATGAAGGACCAGCTGGTCGTCGTCACCACCATTACTGACGGCTGGCGCGGCGACGGCATGCGCTTGAACATGCACGTAAGTCTCCGGCTCCCCAATTGCCCCTCCAGCTTCCCGCGGCTGTGCTCCCCATGCTCGAGCTCTCCCCAGCTGACCCGCATGCTCCCCCGCTGCAGATCAAGGACGCTGTTGGCAACGACTATGGTCGCCCCAAGGACGTTGTCGGCGAGAATAGATACGCCTTTACCTCCGTGGCCGACTCCGCCTTCGACGTGTGCTTTGAAAACATCCTCGAGAACAGTACGACACCCCGTCCTCCACCCGGGGCGCTCCTCCGCAACATTTCCTCCAAGACACGCTGACATCCCGATTCTTGCAGAGAGAGGCAACGGAAACCCGGTCCGCCACATCGAACTTGACATCGACATCGGTGCCGACGCCAAAGATTGGAACGCCATCCAGAACACCGAGAAGCTCAAGCCCGTCGAGGCTGAGCTGCGCCGCCTTGAGGAGGTTGTTGGCGAGATCGTTAGCGAGATGGAGTACCTGCGTTCTCGTGAGATGAAGCTACGCGATACCAACGAGAGCACCAACGAGCGCGTCAAGTGGTTTGCTTTTGGCACCATGGGAATGCTCGTCGGCCTCGGCGCATGGCAGGTCGTCTATCTGCGCGCTTACTTCAGGTACGTATTCTCCCAAGTACCCCTTCAGGTGTTAGATGCTGATAGCAGTGGCCCAGATCGAAGCATCTCATCTAGTTTCAGAGTATGCGACGCGCTTTACGCCGCTTTACGACGCATTGGACGTGTGGCTGTAGTTCATACAAGGGTTTTGGGTCACGGTTGTTGTGCACACGTTCTGTCTCTTCTCTGTGTTGTCTGGACCGCTGCATGCGGAGGCCGGCGTTACAGGAATACAGGTACCCGAGTGTATGGGGAGAAAGCTGTTGTGCTGTCTCATAAAAATATCACGCGATCTCATCTTGACCAAGTGGTGCTCTTTTGTTGTTGCTCGGATCTGGCCTCAAGAAGGCCCTCGGTATAGCAGGCCTCATGTCGCAGATGGGTGTTGTGTCTCAATTTCCCCACGGTCTGGCCGCCATTAGGCAAACGGGATTTCTTTGTCTCCTCAAGCCTCCGAAGCCCTCTCGGCGGCCATATATCTTCGGTTGCCGTCCTTGCAATCATGGCAGGATAGCTCTTGCCTCTTTCACGTCAGTAGCCATGGTTGTGCTCATGGCCACTTCCTTCTCAATGCACCTGCCTTCGTACCTTCAGCAGAATGGCTCCTCAAAGCGCCGCCATTCTTCTGTCTCTCACAACCCAACATCCTCACACAGCCCTTCTCGGCAGCCTTCTTCTCGCAAGTCATCTATCAAGTCTCGAGCTTTATCTCTACACAGCCTAAAGTCTGTACTGGTGGATGCCTATCGACCGGCCCAGACAAGGACAGAAGCAACAATCAACATGTCTTCCAACTCCAACCTGGCCCCTCCCCAGCCCGCAGCTGCTCGGCCTGGAAATCCTCGCAGCGAGTCCGCTACGAGCGTCAAATCTGCCCTCGAGCATTTCACTGCACCCGTTCGCCCTTCGGTGTCGACCCGCGACTCTCAGGCCGAGCTTCCTGCACCAGCTCACCACCTGGGCGTCCCAGCTCGCCCACCAAATACCCCCCGACAGCCTTCCGCCGACAACCTCAGATCTGGTCTGGCCGGTCCAGTGACTGACGGGTACCGTGGTGCTGAGTGAGTAATCACGCCTGCCAATTCACTGAACCCATCACAACTCACCTTTCCGTGGGAGTGAGCCCTTGGTCTTCATGAGCGCTGTCGTCATTATTCTCTGCACCTGACTTTCCCACCCACACCATGTCTTCAATAACCAAGTCATGCTAACTCACCACGTCCCACAGCACACTCATTCCCGGCACAGCCGTGACGGAGCTCCTCGCCGGTCACACCGGCAAAGCCTTCAAAGTCCACACAGACCTCCTCATGTCACGCTCACCCTACTTCGCCGAGCTACTCACAACCCAGTCGCCGGATGCCCCAACTTCCCCCATCCTCGCCTTCCCCGACCTGGATGAGTTCGCCTTCGCCCTATTCGTGCGGTGGCTATACGGCGCCGAGCTACGTGGGCCAACCGACTTCCACAGCATGCAGCACTACCTGTGCCTGTACGTCCTGGCGACGCGCTTCCGCACCGAGCGCCTCAAGAACGACGTTATGGACCAGGTGCGCGCGTACTACCGCAAGGCGAACATGACGGCGCCCGCCTATCGCCTCGACTACGTCTACGAGAACACGTCTGGCCCCAACCACATGCGCCGCTTCCTCGTCAATACGGCCGCGTACAGGTATCTGTGCGAGCGCGAGCCCAAGCTGTCGGATAGCATGGCTAGTGTCATGACCAAGGGCGGCGATGTCGCTGTCGACTTTGCGGAGGCGTTGGCGGCGTTGCATCAGAATGAGTTGGTGGACGTGAGGAGAGGTCCGGATTGTGCCTTCCATGACCACTTTGACACGCCGCAGTGCAAGATGAGAATTCCAGAAGCGTATGAGTAGGTGTGAATGTGGGTGCAAATCAGAGGTGAACATTGGGTAAATTGGCATTGTGCTATCTGGTCTGGGTTGTCGGGTTTTGGTGGCTCCTGACAAGGCTCTCTTATTCCTAAGGCGTTGGGGGTATCCCTTGGCTAGTTCTTTAAGCCGCTCTACCTAGAAACAAGTAAAATCTAAACTCTCTTATTCCTACATACCTTTACCTCGTGCTGCCTGCAACCGGTGAATCACCCAGTCGTTGAGACTGATCCGTCACATCTACGACCGCTTCAGCGCCTCCTCCGCCTGAGCCCGCGTGTCGGGTTCCTCATCACCCTGCCCGATCTGCCCCACGAACCCGTTCTCAAGAATGGCAACCAGCTCGTCCAGCCTCTTCACACACAGATCCGTATGCTCGTGCCCCGCCAAATGCGCGTTCGCCTCGTTCACAAGCAACACCGTCGCCGCCCCCGCCCTGTACCCGGCCGTCATATCATCCAGGCTATCCCCCACCATAATCAGCCCCTTTCCGCCATCATCCCCCAACCCCCATTCCCCCGCAATGTGCAGGATGCCCGCTGGGTCGGGCTTGGGGGGGCGGAAGTCCCGCGTCACGATCGGGTGGAAGCGGTGGCCGGCCAGGAAGCGCCTGAGCAGGTGGTTTACAGGCGTGCTGCATAGTGACAAAAAAAAACATTAGAAGGTGGTGGGGGTCTGGGTTGGGAGGAACGGAAGGGGGTAAAGAACGCACTCGAAGTTCCTCGTGCATATGCCCTTGGGGACGCCGCGGCCGTCGAGGTAGTCCATCAGCTGGACGAGGCCCGGTTGCGGCTTCTGGCTCGCCATGGCGCGGCGCTCGATGGCGCGGATCTTGTCGAAGGCGGCGTCTTGCTCGTCGGGCGTGGCGAGCTCGTAGATGTGGTCGAGGATGTCGGTTTTCTTGTCGATGCCCAGGGCGGCTCTGCGTGGTTGGGATGGTGAGTCACGGGGTTGTTGAGATGGATGGATTTGAGGCCCGTGGTTTTTTCTTTTGAACGTACCTCATCTCGCCGAACATGTAGTTCTGCGGTTCGCCTTTTTTTTTTTTTTGCTCATCAGTTTCTGAGTAACGGAGGGCAGGACATGCGGGATGCCATCGTCCCTCTCATATCGTGGTATCCCCGAGAAGCACGGATAGAATACCAGGGGGGAAGCCCCAAGGGAAAGAAATGAAGCAAAAAGAAATTTTTGGATAGACGGAATGAAAGGAACAGAGAGAAAAGAAGAAAAGAAGGAAAGAAGAAAGTCCAATCACTCACACAACGTCCCGTCCACATCGAATACCACGCCCCTCAACTTGGGCGCCCCATTCCCCTCCCCCTTCTCAGGATTCAATGGCGCAAATCTTCTGGGCTCGTCTGCCATAACGACCTTGCCTGTTTGAAACCACCGACGGTCGTTGTTGTGATGCCTTCTCACCGATGACGATGACAAACGAGTCGACGATGGAAAAGTGGGGGCGACGGCGGGTGCAAGAAACGTTCGTCTCAAAGCAAGCTGATGAGGGTACGAAGAAGCACGGGTGAAGCAGTTGAAGGAGGATTGGAATGTAGCCGTTCTGGAAGATAACAGGCGTGAGGATTGACGTCTGGGGAGCACGTGTAGCGGTACGGACAACATCTGGGAGATGGACGGTGATGATTGGTGAGATGCGGAAAACAGATACGTCAAAAGTCTAAGATCCACCCCGCCGAAACTGCGTCATGATAGGCTCCATGAAAACGCATGCCGCTTTACTCGTTTCGGTCAAGCAAACCGTATAGCGTGGTAGACGTGTCGATGCTTGGAAGGTATCGATTCTACATCCATGACTGAAGATTCTCAAATCACTGCTTGAATCAAGATCACTCGATGACAATCCTCCGAACATAACCCGAGACGAAGGCGAGAGGATTGTTCAAAAACCCAATTTGATTCACGAACTACGTCTGTTGAAGGAGGAAAGAAAATAAGACAGTCAGAAAAGTACCCATGACCCTTTACCCATCGTTCCCTATCCGTAACCATCGTAAGGAGTGTGTCCGTATGGTTGCTGCCCCATTCCATCACTGGTCATGGGTGAAACCATTCGAGTTAGCCAAGCGCCAGTAGCCATCCAGAGAACATACACGCCGAAGTTAGCAAAGAAGAGCAGAGTTTGCAAAAGTAAAACCGCCAGCCTGATGTAATAGAGCTGCACCAGACCAGATCCTGCATGGCTTCACGCTTTTCACATCTTTCTTCACGCAGGGAATTCCGAGTCACTTGCATCAAGCACGTCGTACTCCTCATCGGTGAGGAAACCATCATCGCTGGAAACGAGGTCGACTGTCTCGGCATCCTCGAAGATCTCTCCTTCGTCACGAACCGAGGTAGAAGCAACGGTAGTCCTATCAGCTTCCAATGTCGGGCTGGAAACGTGAGTGCTGTTCACAGGTGACTCCTTCTCGAGGGTAGGGAAGATCATCTGGCTCCCCTCCGAAGTGGGCTCAGACTTGACCTCGATCTCCTTCTTGACAGGTGCCTCCGACGATTCGGCTTCGGGAACATCCTCAACCGTAGGCTTGGGCGGAGCAGGGGCAGATGCAGCAGCACGCTCAGCCTGCTTCTGAGCAAGTTCAGCCCTAAGCACCTTCTGGCGCTGCTTCATCTGCTCCTGTGCCTCATGGAGCCTCTGCATGCGACTCACCATCGCTTGCATAGCCTCGCGCTGGAGAGCACGGCTGTTCTCCGTCTCCTGAGCCCTCGACTGACGACGCTCACGGAGCTCCCTCAAGCGGGCCAGAGTGCGCTCGGCATCCGTAGACTGAGGAGACTCAACGGGAGGAGGAGTGGGAATGGGCTTCGTGGTCTCAATGTGGCACCACAGCCTGTGACCAAATGGAGTTCCGTCAGCCGTCTTGAGGCGCCAGTAAGAGATGCAGACACCCTCGCGAGTAGGCGCCTTCATCAAAACGCTGAAGGAGATCTCCTCGCCAGGCAGGACTGCACGACCAATGACATTGCTTTCGGTTGCCTCCGCAATGTCAGTAGTGCTGCAAGGATGCTCATTGTTGACGTTGAGCATGTTGTCACCACCGACATAGCGAACAGAGCAACCGGCAGGCCAAGCATGAGGGCCGGGGTTGCGAAGAGTCCAGACCTGAAGGAACTTGGAGTTGGCCGGAATCTTGGTGCCGTCGCAAATCGTATCACGGATAAAATGAGCGTTGAGCTCCGACGCAGCGACGGACTTCTCCTGGGCAGGCTCAGGAGACTTGGGGCTCTCGAGGGTAGCCTTCGCAAGAAGATCCTCAACTCGAATCTTCTCGTCAATGGGCTCCGCGAGGAGATCCTTGATCTGGACCTTGGCGGACTTGGATGCAACATCTTCGCTCGGCTTGAGGTCGGCAATGGTGCGCACCTGAGTGGCAGCGTTGGCAGAGGCCGAGGCGAAAGAGCACCTCCTGATAGGCGCGTCACCAAGGTTAGGAAGAGGAGAGCCGTTCTTGTCCTCGCCCATGGTGGTGACACTGACGTTCCTAACCGGGGTCTTGAATTTGATGACCGGGTGAGTCCGGTTGTGGCGGTTGCCAGGGTGGGCCTCGCAGTTGGCGCAGAAGTCGGTGTCGTAGCAGACCGCGCACTTGTAACGGACACCTTCGATGTAGGATTGGTTCATCTTGTCCTTGCAAAGAGGACCATCACAGTAGATGCCGAAGTGGCGAACCGTCTGGGAACGCGGCTCGGGCAAAGGGTCGAAAATAGGAACGAAGCGGTGCGTCTTATGGGAGGACTTGGCGTTCTTAACGCACTCGGCACAGTAGTCCCAGTCAGGGCAGTTCAAGCACTTGTGGCGAACACCATAGATGTACTAGAGTCACGTCAGTCAACAAATGAAAAAGTAGTGGGAGAAGAATCTAGAGCCTACCTTGTCGCAGCCGTCACAAACAGCAGCGTGGCGGACGTTGCGGCCTGGAGCGCAGAGGAACTCAGCCAGAGGGCCAACCTGTGAGCCGGGGACCACAGGCTTGAGGGCGTGGCCAGGGTGATGGCCATGCTGACATCCAACGTGGCACAGCGTGCAAAGGTCGTAGTCTTCGCAGTCAACGCAGGTTACGAAGTTGGACTCCGGGAAGACCTTGACGCAAGAGTTGCAGGTCCGAGTGGGCTGCTCCGGCTCCTGGGGCTCAGGCTTCTTCTCAGCCATGAACTTCTCAGTGGTAAAAGCACCGGGCATCTCCTTCGCCTCCGGCTGAGCCTCAATCTTGGGCTCTTCTTTAGCCTTGGGAGCGACCCTCTCGGTGGTGCTATTGGTGACCTTGCCATTCTTGATGAAACGTTTAATGAGCCAATGACCCTCACCAGGGCAGTGATGGCCCGAGGCAACGCAGTTCTCGCAGAGATCATAATCGCCCTCGTCGCAAATGCTGCAGTGGAAATGCTCGTTGGACATGGGCTTGTCGCAGACGTTGCAGTAAACGGACCAGGAGAAGAGATTGGGCGTAGAGTCCTTCACGCGGAGAGCGAGCTCGCGCTGGCGAGACTCGTTGGCGAGCTCGGCAAAGAAGTCTACTATTCTTAGCTTTGGCACAGTGACAGAATGTATACGTGACTTACTGTCGCGTGCCGGGAAGGGCTTAGGAACAGGCGCCTCGTCATCGGCATCAACCGGCTGCTCCTTCTTGGGAGGAGGTGGCGGCGGGTTCATGTTTGTCTTGTGGAAGGCCGGCAGTCTCGCATATGGGTAGAGAGGAATGGTGCCGGGATGCGCAGGGTTATCGGACTGCTGTTGAGCGGTGGGCTGAGGTTGGGACTCAGGCTCGGGTTGCTGAGGAAGCGCAAGTGCAGTGCGGACGGGGAGCGGAATAGGCGGCATGCTCTTGCTGGCGTCGAGCATCGACTGCAGCGGGTCCATTGAGGTCTTCTCGGGTTGCTCGTCCACGATAGTCGCGCGCAGGCGGAGCTTCAACTTGGCCTTGGCTGCACGGAAGAGGGTCTTGTAGACCTGGGGGTTCTCGGGATCGAGGGTGATGTAAGCGCCGGCGCTGTCGGAGAAACGCTCGAAGATGACTTCTTGGTTCGAAGGGATGCTGAGGAGTTGGCGGAGCTAGAGAAAGGGCCACGGGTTAGCTGAGTGCTCGGAATCATGGGTGGAGAGAGCTGGCTATGGGCAAGGCTCGGGCGCGCGGCTAGCATCCCAAGCTCGGTCGTCGCTCACCTTGGCGGGCAGGACACCAGCACCAAGATCACGCATGGGGATCTTGAACTTCCTGTTGCTCCCTTGAATGGAGATCTTGATGGTGATGAGGGTGTCCATGGTGACGGGCACGGAGGTGGCCATGGTGCAAACGCGGCAGCCTTGAGCAGCTGTGGCGGAGGCGGTGACTAGGCAAGTGACGTAGGGGGAATGGGACGCTGCTGCTTCGAAGCCTCGCCGGCGCAGCGTCGAGGAGTAGCGAGTAGAGGAGCTGGGCAGGAGCAGCTCTAGGGCTAGTAGTGGTGAGGGAGAGGTGGAGGGGTGTAGGCGAGGGAGTGAGGTGAGGACGGGAGGAGGTTCAAGAGCGTAGCCTGGGGAGAGGAGCTCGGGCGGCGTTGGCGGCTTAGCGCGGTTCGGGATCCGTAGTCAGCTGTGATACGTACGCCTTGGGCCAAGGCACCAGTGACCGGCGAAATCAGAATACCGAGAATCAAACAGAACCTTCCCGCGCTCTCATAAGCAATCTGCCGCGCTGTGAAAGAGCTGCCTTTGACAAGTGAAGGCGGGCCGCCGAAGAACTGCTGTCGGCGATACGGGCACTTCCAACGATAAGATCACGTGCACTGACGGGCAATCACAAGCTTGCTTTGTGCTTCACTATTGCGCCTTCTTCTGGCGAAGCGCCGGCCGAAACCTCTCATTTCTACGCTGTTGATTTGCCCGTTGCTCGTTGGGTGCGACACGCGTGATCTGCGCTCATAGCTGGCACTGCTCCACCCCGGCTGCCAGCATATACGCCCAACTCCGAGCTCGAAGCAAATAACATTTTCCCGTTGCCTGCAGCACCTGCTTTCGGCTGCTCTTGCAGAAGGTCGCAGGTCAGCAATCAGGCTGGGTTGAGGCAGACTCATCTGACGTAGAGGGCGTCCTGTTGAGACCACTCAAAGCTCCGCTTTTTCATCGCCAGGGTCTTCTTCAGAAGCAGCGGCAGTCTTCGGGTCGTATCCAGGTTGGTACCAGCTCCAAATGTTCAGCCCAACCTTTGTTCCCGAAAGGACGGGAAGGCCGGCATGCCACGCCTCCTCGTAGGCTGAGCCGTCGGGGCGGAAATTCTCCCAGTACACGGCGTTGCCGCCAATCGGCTTGAACGTGATACCTTCGTTTTCCTGGTCTTCACAGTCGAGGAATCTGCACCACTCGTCATTCGGCGGCCGCTCGAGGCGTGGGAAATTAGTACCGCCCCCGGTGCAGTTTGAGTCCAAGTAGACCATAAAGCTCGAGATGCGGCCACCTCTTTGAATGTTGGTCGGACCATCGAAATGGTGCACATAGTGGCCGCCGGGCCCGTAGCGCTGCGTCCAGAGCTTCTCGATGAACGTGTACGGCCGCCAACCCTGAAACAGGCGAGCGCGCTCTTCGATGCACTGCACCACCGTGTCACGCTCTATCTCGGCCTTCTCAGAAACGCGCACGCTTTCATCAAGCCGCTCCTCTCCTCCAGTCCATACGGTCGACGGCTTGAACTTGCCCTCGCTGCAAAGTGGTCAGGATGCGGGCACAAAGAGCAGTATATACGCGTGCACACATCTCCGAACAGAACTCACCTGATATCAACCATGTGCTTGGATTCATCGGCGCTCAGGAAGCCGGGGATGTAGATGACAAGCGGTTCTCTGCTCAGGACATGGACATTGTAGCCATGCTCAGGACAAGCCAAATTCTCATCTGGAATGACGAGACGGTCGGTCTTGGTGAAGGACTCGGCAAGGTCTGGCTGGGGAGGCCTTCCGCCGAGGAAGATGCGTAACACGGGCGAACCGATGAAGATGTAGCCGATGACGGTGTAGAACAGATATTGGAAGATGGACCCAATGCTCAGCGCCATGGCGGTGGGCGGCTGTGGGCAAACAGCTTGATGAAGCACACGCTGGTCAGAGGTCGGGTGTTCTGTGGAGCCTCAAAGGGGGATTTGGCGGAACGAGGCAAACTTGACTCCGGCGACGCCGGCGGCCCATTTTCTCTCAGCCTCGACCACGGCCCGGCTCCATGCGCGCGCACCACGCGTGGCGATGACGACGCGAAGTTGAGGGCCCTTTTACTTTTGTCGTTGACGTCTGCAACAAAACCTACGGCGCCCTCGAGGCCTTCAAATACGAGCGAGCGCAGACCGAGCGGTAGCGCCATGATTCGCCTCCACACTGGTCGCGTGCTTTGAAACGTCTGTTTATTGCATGGAGCTGACGATCGATTATGCGACGCAAGAGAAGGCGCCGGGCTGCGGCAACCGCCCACCGCCACCGTCAACGCCTCAGCCGCATCGTCGGCAGAGCTGCCAGATGACGTCGCGCAGCGTGCATGAGATGACGCCGAGCATGCGGGATCGTGCATTTCAGCAGAAAGACACGCCCTGTACTTTGGATGACCACGCGATTCGGCCGCTCGCCAGGCGCGAAGGCGGACCGGCGGCCGCTTGGAATTCTCCTCCGCCTGTCAACCTGAAGCCGTTTCATGTTTCACGCCGGATCTGCTTTCCGCAAGCTTTCCTATTTCAGGCACGGAGCTCTATTTCGGCGCACGCGCTCCCCCCGCATCCGCCATCTCAAGCCCAATTCGATGGAGACGACGGAGACGAGGGCCCAGAGCCTAAGCGGAAACATGCTCCTGGCATCTCCGTGCTAACCTGTGGCCTGTCATGGCGCTTCGCTATTTATCCGACAGATCTCTTGTATTTATACTGTCCGCATCCTTCGCATTAAGAGAGCTTTTTGGCTGCTAGGGTCTGGTATCCTTCAGTCATATTCTCTTGTGATTATTGCTTCTCTTCCTTGGCTTCCACTGTGACGTTCTTTCAACATGACGAGGATCTCTGCTCTGATTGCAGCTGCGCTGTCTGCCTCTGGCGCCCAGGCTTTCCCTGCTCCGCGCCAGGCTAACGCCTCCTGGCCCGGGTTCGGCGGCCTTCAGTATTGGTTCTCATTGTAAGCCAAAGCTCAATTCTGCTTCAAGTTGCAACTGGCTCACACATCTTTCAGTGGTGATAGTTACACCCAAACTGGCTTTGACGTAAACGGAACCCAGCCCAGTGCCGACAACCCGTTCGGCAACCCTACCTATCCGTAAGTGCTGCTCTTTCCCACCGTCCTTGCAAATTACTAATTGAACAACAGTGGCTGGACGTCTTCCAAGTAGGCCCCGCCCCAGCTCCGGATGCAGTGCCACAGAACGCTAACAATCCCACCTCCAGTGGCCCCAACTGGGTTGGCTACCTCACATACAAGTACAACGCTTCTCTTCTCCAGACCTACAACCTTGCCTACGGCGGTGCCACTGTTGATAGCGCCCTGGTTAAGCCTTACGCCGATACCGTGATCTCGCTGAAGCAGCAGGTCGAGGATGAATTCGTGCCGAAGTACGGGTCTGCCGCCGCCAGCAAGGTCTGGGAGAGCGACAACACGCTCTTCAGCGTGTGGATCGGCATCAACGATGTTGGAAACAGCTACTGGTCTCAGAACACGACCCTGATCGACGCCATTTTCACTCAGTACAGCGGTCTTGTGGAGCAGGTAAATGACTTTTCTACTCACCACTTTGCAACATGGATGACTGACCACTAGTATTAAAGCTCTACACAAGCGGTGCCCGCAACTTCCTCTTCCTGAACGTCCCTCCGATTGAGCGTTCGCCTCTTACCACCGGCCAAGGAGAAGACAGTGTCAGCCTGGAGAAGACCGCCGTTGCCGACTTCAACGAGCGCATCACCAACCTCGCTACGTCGCTCGAGGAGAAGCATGCCGACACTAGCGTCTTCACGTTTGACACCTATACTCTTTTCAACCAGATCTTGGATGACCCGACGAGCCACACCCAGACCGCTGCGCTCAAGAACACCACTGGCTACTGCACCGATTACGAGAAGTATGCACTCTCCCATTTTGCTCTCCAAGATAACCAGCCAGAATGATGCTGACAACCTGACTTTTACAGCGGTACCTCTGAGCAGAACACCACCGTCGCTGCCTGCGGTGTCCCCGTTAACGAGTACTTCTGGCTGAACACTCTGCACCCCACTTTCCCGGTGCACGACGCAGTAGCCTCGGAGCTCTCTAAGCAGCTGAGTTCTTGTACGAACTGCACCTCCACCATCAGGAGAAGGTGGCAGCTGACTCGTTGAACAGAGATGGGATGAATGACGTTCGATGTAAATATTGTACCTTGCAATCTGAGGCTGTACAAAGCACTCTTGCTTGCGTATATTCAAGGTTGAAATCCCCATCGGGACTTTGGGGATTTGCACATAAAGGCCTGGGACCCGTGAAAATTACTTACATTTTCTACCAACATACATTGTGTACATACTTGAATGCCAGCTTTTATGAAATGTAAAATAAAATCTACGTCTGGGCTACTTAATTACTGTGAACGCGAGTGCACTTCTCCATTCCATAGCGTATTGAAATTCAGACACGTTTGCTATTTCACTTACTGTTGAACTCTGCATACCAAAATTAAGTGCCTATATCTAGAACAATGCAAAACATCTATTCATATGCTCTTGATCTCACAATTGGGCAGTGAAATTCCGGATAATTAAGATTTCTCCTTTTACGAGTCCAGTTCAGTGTACTCAATCCAGACTTTCCTGTATTGTTGATGACGAAATAGCAGGAGGCTCTCCTGAGTTGATCTCCACCATGGCATTCAGAGAGGCGAAGCCAAGCCGTTTGATATGAGAAGATTAGTTAATACTCTCAATCGGGTACAACTCACAACGAGCTTAATTGAGGGCAAGGTCCCCATGCCATCCAGCATCTTTGGACAGACCCATGGCATCACATGGAACAGAGAGGTCATCGGCTGTAGTGGGCATATTCAAATGCTCTTGTTCAACAAAGCTTCAACAACGAATCAGGACCCTCTTCAAGGCATTGGCTACCTCCCCGGGTCCTTGTGAAATTTGCCCTATAAGCCAACGCATCCTGAGTCCTCCGCACTCCTCCGCAACCAAACTCATGTTGAAGATGCCTCACACATTCAACCGAGAACGCCAAAAGCCTTAATCTCGCTCCGGGCCTACCCATATAAAGACCTGCTCCACTTCGTTTTCCATCCCCAAAGCGAGATGGAACCGATTCTTTCGCAGGGCTGACTAGATCACGACAATACAGACCACTACCCACATGTTCGTGACGTAGCAAGTGGTATACATGCCACATCAAGGCATATGGCTGGAGAATTTCCATTACAGCGGAGGTATACTAAGAGACTTGATGGAATTCTACGTTCTTCTTCCTCGGTTTCAATGCATCATGGCTTGCATTGCCAAGCTCTGATTCCACGATCCTCATAGCATGTGCAAATGGAACTTGAGTAGAGCGCACCGGTGGAACCCAGCGGAAGTGGTCCATCACAACAAAGGCCTGGCCACAGTGAGAACATGCCAAAAAAAAAAAAGTGGTCATTTGGAAAGTACCACTGGCTTCAATTTCATGACCTTGATGTTTTTGGCAATCAATCGAGAAAGACAGTCAACTTCAGCTGCTATGAAATTCCCGATACCCTAGGTGATGTTTTCGAGCCACGGATGTTCTTACGCAAACCGCTTCCACGAAGACTTGTTTCTGAAACACCCCAAGAAGGCAGACTGTGATTTTGGTCAAGTGAAGCCGAGGTGAATTTTCACGGGCTACTTAGGAATTTCTTAACCTGCAAGCCACTGTATCTATACGAGCGTAGGTGAGTGGCTGAAACAAAGGACGCTAACTGGAAGTGGCAAAAAACTGAACGCCCAAGGCGGACCGAGGCCATCCGCACTAGAGCGGGAGCGCGCCGTTCGTAAGACGAGAGCCTCAAGACGTTGTACATTCGAAGAAAGCGGCATAGTACCGGCGCCCGGGAGCTTTGAAGCCAAAGAGATCATACGAACGTGAACATGGATACATCCATTCTTCTACTCAACAACACAGCTCGTCGTCAGGAAGCCGAACCCATGGAACAACGTCTGTTCACCTCTCGGTGATGATCTGGCCACTGATAATGGGAGGCCTATTCATCATCGAGCACGTAAATATACCACCTCAATGAGCTCCAGTATTCTCAGCATCATCACAACAGCAATCTCCATCTTCAACAACCACTTCAACACTCTCTTCAACACTTCCAACTTAAGAACTCAACTTCTTAAACAACACCTCCAATCAAAATGCAGTTCCTCAGCTTCATCTCTGTCGCTACCGCCCTTGCCGCCCCGGCTCTAGCTCAGGCCTCTTGCCAGGTCCGCCTGTATGCTTCCCTCCTACACGTCTCCTTCCTACCATCCAATCAACTGACCCCGTCTCTAACCTGAATCCTCAGGGCGGTGTCTGCGCCACCATCCCCTTCACCACCGCTCATAACACGGTCATTCCCCTCCGCGACATCAACAGCCTTCCCAACTGCTCCGTTCAGGTCAACGCCGAGGTCGGCCAGACCTGCCGCTACTTCTCCGGCTGCGGCAACAACCGCGACTTCACCTTCGGCGTTGCTGGCACCATTGGTTGCTAAGCGGCTCGCCACCCAGTGGCTGGTCACTGAAATGGCAATCGCCATCAGGGCACGAGGAATTCGGAGGTATCACGCTCATTACTGCCTTTCGAATGGAGTCTTTCAACAACGCTCCTTGTTTATGGAATAGACTTGTCTTCTCAAACTTCTGCCTCTTCCAATGTGAATATCGCCTGCTTGATACTTTTCATGTGACAGTTTCCATTGTGCACGCTTCTAACCCTCCAATGGATATATTGAAAAACACGAAATACCCAGCAGAAGCGAGCGCAGATGATATCCTGCCACAATGATGACTCTCTCCAATTCGAATCCAGGTTACCAGACAAATACGACAGTCCTGGGCATCCCAGGGCACATGCTGTGCTGTTCTTGAGTAAATGTCGCTGACTCGTATGACTTCCCGTTTCGGACCTACACATCAAACGCGGACAACATCCGCACGTCGTTCGGACGGGTAGCACCGCGGTGGGTCGGCGATAAGCACAAGTCACCACGAGCAGCCAAGTCCAGATGCGTCAACTCCCGGCTCCCGCAGATATCGGCAGCTGGCCAGCGCTTGGCCAGGTTGAAACAGGCACGAAAAAGAGCCGGAACGGCATGGATCGCGCAAGGGCATGAGATCAGGCGCGACCACACCACCCTCGAGAGATTGGATCCCTACCGGGACCCACATGAGCTCCAACAAAAGCTTCGCCAATCAACCAAGCTTCTCGTTTTCTCGAAAGCCAAAGAGAAAGGAAAAACAGAAAACCATGTGCCGCGCCAACACCACCTACTGCTGCGTCTGCGGATGCCCTTTCAGCGCTCTGGAAATCGATCCGGATGTCAGAGGGTCACTCTACTCATACGACCACGAAATAGTAAAGACGGAAGACACAGAAGTGAGTGGCCGTCCAGCTGCATGCCGCACCGTATGCGGTATCAACGACTAACCTCCTCAGTGGCTCCGCCAATGCACCGCCATCGACCAAAACACCTTCTTCATCGCCGAAGAAGACGACGAGCTCCGAAGCGTTGAAGGCATCGACGCGCTGGTCCACCAAATCGAAAGCATCGAAGTCTCGCGGCACATCACGCTGAACAAGTTCCTCCGGGGCAGCGAGCTCGACGGGCCCGTCTACGCCATGCACAACTCGTGCATGGCAATAGCAGAACGCGCGCGGCGCCACCGCTTCTTCCGCAGCACCCACCCGGCGCCGCCCAAGAGCGCCGTGCTGCAGAACTTCTACGTCTCCCTGAAGCGGCTGCACTACCGCATCGCCAGCCAGTCGCACAGCGTGCGGTGGGACCACGGCTACTACGGCGCCGCGCGCTTCTGGCGCAACTTCTGGGGGCAAGAACGCGGCTGGGAGGTAAACGCCATCCGTCTCTCCATTCGTTCCGTCATCATCCCCTGCTCACCGATCCAACAGTGGCTCTGCGCCGATCCATCTCACATCCCAGGGCTGACCGACTGGGTCCTCTCCCAACTCCGTCCGGTATCGGACGCCACCGCCGCCTCCTCCTCACCACGCAAATACACGGTAGCGGACGACGCGCGAGAGTACCCGCGGCCGGCGCTCGACGGCATGCCGATCGACGTGCTCAACCGCATCACCTCCTTCCTGCCGTGCGCGTCGACGCTGCGGCTGCGGCGCGCCAGCAAGAGCCTCGCGAACCGCGTCGAGCTGGCGCAGTCGTTCTGGCGCGACGCGCTGGTGCGCGGGGAGCTGGTGTCCTTCCTGTGGGACCTCGACGCGCGGAAATGCGCGCAGAGGGACTGCGCGCAGCACGACTGGCGAGGCCTCGCCCGGAGCCTGCGCGCGCACAAGTTCGTGCAGGCGGCGCTGCGGCGCAGCCTGCAGCGGCGCCCGGTGGAAGGGTACGGGATCGGGTATCTCGACTTCTACCGGTCGGTGGCGGCGCAGGATCCCGACTTCGAGACGGATGCGCCGGTGGGGTTGTTGAACCGGTGTCGCATCGTGCAGGTTGTAGGAGATGTGGAGCATATCGAGGACGACGAGCTGCATGATTGCCATGTGCCGCTGTCGGATGAAGAGGAGATATATGCGGCGATGTGGATTATGCAGGTATCACAGCCGGATAAGTTCGATGAGTATCGCATTCGGCGGTCGTTAGAGTTGTACGGGGATTTGAGTGAGGTGTTGGAGAGTAGACCGAGGATGATGTGTAGACTTTGAAGCGTAGATCAGTTTCTTCATTGAGAGATGGACTTAAAAAATATAGAGCATGAATTGAGTTCAAGGGAAGAGCTGAAACCCGTTTGGGGGAAACATGGACTGGAAACCCCTTGACCTCCGCATGAGTTAATGAAGAGTATAATAAGCTCTTGCAAAAACTCTTCGGACTGTGCATCGGATCTATTAGGAGCTCTCAGTTAAGCTGGTCTGCCTGTGACACCAGCTCCAGAATTGACGGGATAGGCTCTCTCCTCCATCTGGCTTTGGCTTCAAACCGTCCAGCAGCGCTTGGCGCGGTGTGTGCTTCCGATCCCAGGGGATGATAATCTCGCCCGCCAAACAATCATCCATGGTGACGGAAGAGGACCAGCCAGCAAACAGGGGAGGAATCACTCCAAGATCTGGAGAGAAGAGTGCGGCTTTCTGGTTTCTGTAAGTAGTCTGACAAAAGCAAACTCCACTTAATCAAGTGAGGACTTACCGAGACAGCCGCCTCAACTCCGCTAAGGTGTCTATACAAGTCAGTCCGTATGTTCCCAGGGTTCCATGAGATGCTGAGAATGCCATCCTCCTGGAGTTTCTTTGCGAACTCAACAGCGAGGAACACGTTAGAAACTTTGCTCTGACCATAGTTTGTCTTGTTGTTTTCAAAGTTACGGGGGATCCTTCTTCGTTGAATTCCATACCAGGACCAGAGGCCATTAGATCGATGGCCAGCGATGTGGCCCAGGTCACCCTGACGGAGTTCTGAGGTGATGATGCCGCAGTGCTACGGAGAACAGGTAAGAGGTATTGGGTGAAGAGGAAGGGTCCAAGACCATTTGTGGCTATCTGAAGTTCGTGACCCTGCGAGAATGTCAGATTATGAAGTGCACCACAGCGTTACAACATACAGCTTCAGTTTTGCTACCGTCTGGAGGAAACATCACACCTGCGTTGTTCACCAGGACGTCCAGCCGTTTTTCCTTCGACAAGAAATCATCAGCAGAAGCTTTGATTGCGTCAAGATTGGCAAGATCGAGTTGGAGGAAGGTGAGGCTTCCGCTTGAGGTGGGAATTTCCGCTCGAATCCGGGCTTCTGCTTCGTCAAATTTCTCTTTGCTGCGCCCGGCAATGTAGACAGTCCCATTCTTCCGATAGAGTATTTTGCAGAGCTCATAACCGATCCCCGCATAACCGCCCGTCACAATGATGACCTGCTTTCTGTCAATGCTGGGACTCACGTGGTGCCGCGTACCACTTACCCGACCGGACTGATCTGCAACATTTGCCTCGCCGAATTGAGGCTTCGGGATGCACATCCCTTGGTTCCACAAACTTTGAATTTTGTACATTTCGAGGAAAAGGATTATCGTTTTGAGCTTTGAATGGTGAAAGCGAGTACTTGTTTTTTTTCGACCCGGGAACTCGCGCATTCAAGTAGATATACTCCCGGCCTAGAGTAGTGCTGTTGATCCTGATAACATGTCGTTCTCTGTTGGGTGTAGTTGTTGTGCCTCGCACTCCTAAAGCTCTGATTGGACTCCGAACGCGGTAGCTCCGAGCCCATTTTCAGCCACGGTCTAGAACGTATTTCCCTCTGCCTGGTCCATTTAGCGCATGACGTCGTCCCCTGCTGATGAGCGGTCTCCACGGATTCCACGGACTCCATCAACGATTTGAAGAGATTTGGTGTGCTACTTGTCTGCTCACCGGTAGTCGCTCAGGACGCATAGCCTAACGGAAGGGTCTTCAGCCAAGACATCAGTGCGCTACTAAGTATTTGATAAGAATACACAAGCACTTCGTTTTACTTTTCTTGGAAAGCTTGGTATATGGTTTTTATAGGCCCAATGTTGCCTGGAAAGTTCCTCTTAGGCGCCTCGCATGCAATGTTCCGTCTCGTCCTTGGTTAACCCTGGCAATGATCTGTGGAAGTCCATTTACTCGTCCATCACTCGGCTTTCGTGGATCCTGATAACCTAGGCCCCGGGAATTGCAGACGTCTGTGTAATCTAGACACAAGGTCCGTGTAATCCGCATCGTTCTCCACCGTCAGAATTCCATGTCTCACAAAGAAATCCAGCATGGCGAGCGCAGCGCTCGGCTTGAACTCTCCCCTCGCCAGGGCGGCCTGAACCTCCGCTGTCGAAAGAAGCGCGAGATCATCCATCTCAGCATCATCCGGTCTGGGAGCCAACTCGCGCTCCCCATCCAGCTCCAGCTCATACACATACTGCGATTCGGGCTGCAGCAAGCCTGCTTCGCCACCAGCCCTTTCGTCCCGGATCTGGAAGAACGAGACACTCCCCACCGGCCGCGCCTCGCTCTTCACCACGCCCGCCGCCAACGACGCTTCCACCTCGGCCATCCGCGTCAGCGCATCGAGCGGCCTCTCCTCGCCGCCAATACTCCCCGCGACGGTGGTGTCCAGCATGCCGCTGTACGCCGCCCGCGATCGCTTCCGCCTCGACACCCAAAACCGGAAACCCTCGCCGTCCCGCACGTAGCACGTCATGCTCACGCTGCACACCAGGATGCCGAACAGCGGGCACGCCGCGCGCTCGATCCGGAACAGCAGCTCCCCGCCCTTGCCGTAGACGGGATACAGCTCGTCGCGCCAGAACTTGAGGTCTTCAAAGTGGCGGGTGGCGCGCATGGCGGAGGTGGTCTGGGCGACGATTTGGGTGCGCTCGGGCGGGGTGACGCCGGCGAGCAGGATGAGGGTGCGGCTCTCGGGCGAGACGTCCCATGTCGGCAGGCCCTGCAGCGTCTCGGCGATGTGCGGGCGCACGAAGCCGAGGGTCGCGTGGTGGTCGGCGACGTGCAGCGTGTAGAGGCCGGCGAGGGTCTCGGAGTAGAGGTCGGTGTCCAGGTCGGGGTGGGGGAAGCTGTGGGAGGGTTAGTGTTGGTCACATCTCGTCACATATTGTTGAGTGCGCGTCGCTCGAGGGTTGGTTGAGCGAAGAAAAAGGATTGGATGCAGCAGGTGCGAAAGGGGCGGATTAGGAAGGCAGAAGCGTACTTACTTATCGCAGTCGTTGATCAGATCGAGATTGGTCCTGCCGAAGGCCTGCGGGCGCGGCCACTCGTCGTCGGGTAGCGGAGCCGTGGGAGGCGCTTCCTTTTCCATCTTGGTGCAATATCACGCTGCATACAAACGACGGGTTGAGGGTGAGGCGTACGGGCTTGGGAGAATGACAGCGTGTCCGCTTATTTCGCAGCGAGCTGCCTTTTGTAACAGCTGGCCCAGGATCCTTCCTTGTTGCGGGGTGCCATTCATTCACGAGTTGGCCCGAGCATTCCTGCCTCATGACCGGTGAGCGACTGTGCTCCAGCCTTATCAGCCTCAGCCGCCAACAGTCCAGAGAGATGTGTGAAGCAGGACGACGTTGTTTCGGCGCAAAGCAGATGCCCAAACTTGCACCCAACAAACAACAGCGCCGTCGCCGCCGATTCCGGCATTAGGGGCCGCCGACCAAACGCGGCCACGCAGCCACGCAGGCCCCACCGCGCCCCGCTTCGGGGCCGATGCCTCTCTGCTGGGCGTTGGATATGTCTTATGACGCCCGACGTGCTGCAAATCTCCCACGCCGCTCGCTACTTTTGCTTCAAAGCAGACTGTGGAGATGCTGTCACCAGCTGCTTCCTCACCAAGGTGTGGGGTCATTCTTTGCCGCCTGACACCTTTGACGCATGACGATACATCTTGCCCACACGAAAAGGTGGCCCACGCGCTAGCTCACGCCTGAAGCCCAGATCTGAATCTCGGTGCATGGACCCAGCTGCTACTCCGGCCCGTACCTTGGAAAATTTTAGTGGGTTCCCGCGGAGTTTTTACTATTCACCTTCAATTCTCTCATTTCTGCCAATGGATGAAGACTCTAGGCTGATAGGTTCCACATGTAGGATGCTTGTAGGGGTCAGCCGTCCGGATGTCGGATATCGCTAAGCCCCACCACCTGAACTCTCAATATGGTCAATGAACGCGCTTGAATCTAGGGCAGACGGAAGATCCACGGAAAATAGTAAAGTGTAAGATAAGTGGACCAATTGTCGGCGACGTCGAAGATGGCACCATTGCTAGACTCGACGAATAGGCACCCAGCCGTCATTCACGCCGTTGTGCTGTGAAGAGATGCCACTTCCAATATTGCCCGGCAAAGGCGCTTCAATTTCAATCTGCAACTGACACGACTGCCAGATGCACAGGCACGGGAACTAGATCAAAGTTAATTCTGGTGATGGCAGTTGGCTGTCAGACCGCAGGTCCAATCGGGGCTCATCACTTTATTAGCTCCTTAAGGGTAAAGATGGGGGAAAAGGAATATGAACCCGGTCTCTTGGGTTTATTGCACCCAATCCGAGCCATCGCTTAGCCAAAACTAAGACGACGTCTTCTATTAGAGTTTGGTCAGGGCTCAGTGGCGCCCTTACGATGCTGGCCCCCACACGGATGTCAGCCAGCCAGCCATGTGGCAGGGCTGAGGTTACACAAGACTCCCAACAAATCCCCCACATTTCAAGTCCGTTAAATCTACTTCCTCTCCAGTCTGCGAACGTGCCACCGGCACCTTTGGTCATGGCACTCACATCTTGCAACCGCGGGCCCATGTGCTGCGCAATTTGTGGCAGTGCTTTTTCACAGCAAGTCAGCCTCGGCCTCTGCCACCTCACGTGTTACCCATCATGGCTAAACAGTAACAAACCAGGATTCTACAATTCTCCTTCACGACGACGCGCGTGAGCTGGAGCACGTCCAAGAACATTACGCTACCAAGTGGGGCCCTTGCAGATTCACAACAAATCGCGGAATCAACGAAGCTCCAGCCACCTACGAGTCCGGACCAAATTTCATCACACAAAACGGTCGGAGAGTAACAACATGTTGCTCTGCAGAATTTGCAGTCGAAGTCGACCAGTATCGCATCCCAGTGCATAACTATTGTCTTGACCTGGCTAAATATGCCTTTCGTTTACGTCACAGCCGGCTTTACTCGATGCGCCAGCTCTGGAAGGTCCTCCGGATGAGGTGTCTTGCCTCATCAGCAAATGGTCAGCAGGACCCATTAAGAAGAATAGACGCACCGGACAATTACCATCTGCCCTCATCATCAGCAGGTGCCCAATCGAAAGACATGGATGAGCAATGGGTGAGTAGAAGAATTGCTCTTCAGAAGGAAGATCTCGTGCTGACAGAAAGAACACAGTACGCTGCAGGTGCTTGGAATATCCCAAACCTCACAGCCGGCCTTGTTGCACAACTACAACCCGTTCGTTCACATGCCGCACAATCGCAATCCGCTTTCCGGGCTCGATTCGAACAACTCCCACAAGAGATGCAGGACCATATCCTGTCCTCCGTTTTTTCCGAACCCGAATTCTCGTCACAGTGCACAAAGCTGGTTCCGCAGTCTGTTTGGATGGATATGCTACTCAACGACCGTATAATACCCTTCCTTTGGGACCTGGACCGTGAGGCTCTCGAGCGGAAGATAGCAGAAGGTCAGAAAATGGGTGTTGAATGGGACTTTGAGCTTCTCGTCCGCCAACTCTGTCAGACTGCCTTCAACGAAAGTAGTTCATGTCTCGCAGGCATGCCAGCTGGACTCCGTAACCGGAGACGGATCTGGAAGCTCTTGGGGGAGATGTATGTGGGTGATTACCTGCCCGAGGCTCCTTCGCCCGCCTCGTCGCCCATGGGCCAACCCGCAGCAATTCCACGCTATTGGAACGAAGAGGGCGACCTCCAACATCCTCTGGTCTGGATGCGACGAGAAAAAGCGAAGAACTGAATCGTTTCACTGATCAATCTGGAAAGGGGTGATTACTCGAAGGCAAGATTTCTACGCCTAGGAAGTCGACAGCGATTTCACGATGCTCCATTCGCAAACAATCCAACGCTTCCACTCCTCATATGCAAACCGCAATACGAACAGCTTAGCTCTCCTTTTCCTTTACTACCGTCAAGCGGAACAGATCCAAAACACCCCTGCCCCCGCCAATCCAACGGCGCGCAACATTAAGCTTTTTTCCATGATTCCGACGCGCCCGCCCGCGCCTCATCACCCCTCCCCTCACCACCACCTACCATCTCAACAAAACCGAACCCATCAAAACGCAACACCGCGAGCAAGAGCAGCGCAGGAGAGAGAGAAAAAATGAAGGTCCTCCTCACCGGCGCCACCGGCTTCGTCGGCGCGCACACGCTGCACGCCCTGCTCGCCGACCCGCGCATCGCCACCGTCCTCACGCTCACCCGCGCCCCGCTCTCCAAGTCGCCCTACATCACCTCGCGCCACCTCGAGTCCGCCAAGCTCGTCGAGATCGTCCACGATGACCTGGGATCCTACCCGCCCGCCCTGCTGGAGCGGCTGCGAGGGGTGCGCGGCTGCGTCTGGTGCGTCGGCGGTCGCCACACGCAGCGCAGCCGCTGGCCGACGGACGACGAGTACGTGCGCGTGAGCGTCGAGTACTCGCGCGCGTGCGCGGAGGCGTTGGCGGGCGTGGCGAGCGCGCCGCTCCGGTTTGTGTTCTGTAGCGGGCATGCGACGGAGCTGGATCAGGGGAAGAGCTTGTGGGTGATGGAGCGCACGCGGAAGGTCAAGGGGATGGCGGAGAGCGCGCTGTTCGAGGTGGCGGGGAAGATTGCGGGGAGGGTCGAGGCGTATAGTGTTAGGCCGTGTGGGATCTACCAGAAGAATCCGACGTTGAAGGATAGGTTCCTGACGGCGGTCGTGCTGCCGAGTTGTCGGGTGGAGGAGCTGGCGGTGGTGATGGTGGAGGTGGCGGTGGAGGGGAACAGGGAGAGGATTGTGCCGCATGAGAAGATTAAGGAGTGGGGAGGGAGGTTGCTGAAGGAGGGGAAAGGGGGTGAGTGAGGTGGTGTGTGTGGATGACCGACTGTCTCTTTTGCGGGCTGGCTTGCAGGATGATTCGGTTTGTGGGAAGCTGAGGCTGGGACATCTCCGTTCTTGTTTGCACTTTGAAGGATGGATCCTTGGATGATGGATGATGGATGATGGATGATGAATAATGTACCACTTTTCAGATTGTTTATGTAGCTCAAAAAGGCTCCTGTAATGATATCGAAATTCTCCGTAAGTTCCACCGGTTGAGCTTGTATTGGGGCGTTCGTTGCACTGCTCATGTATTCATATCATAGCAACATAATTAAAGACAAACGTCCTGACCTAAGGCAGTTTACAAATATGAGGGATTACAGATGTTAAAAAAAACTTTTACATAGTACACAAGTCAAATGATACTAGCAGAGACCGTACCCAGCTACGAATCAATAGAATACAACAGGGCAAATACAATCAAATCGTTACAGGCCATGGCTTTTGTCATCGATCCGGAACGTCACCATTTATCGGACCCTGTCAATGTGAAGCTGTCCATACTTATCCTCCCACGGCCTTTCCGAAGCACGACATAATACTCCACCATCGTGCCTGAGCTTGATGTCGAAGCCGCCCTGCTTGCGCCAGATCTTCTCCATCTCCTCCCTAAATTGAGACTTAGGTTTGCCATCCTTGATCCTGAGCTTCTCAAAGAAGAAGTAGGCAGCGTAGAACGCAGGGCTAGTATTACCGGTCGTCGGGCCCTTCTTACCGCGGAAGGCAGACAACTGAGCAGCCGTGACCTTAGCGTCGCCGTGAAACATGGCGGAGAGGTCGCGGGCGAACTGGGCCTGGGAGATGCCGGGCTTCTTCATGTGGGCGTTGATCTTCTTGCGGATCTCATCGCACGTCTCGTACACCTGCACGGCATCTTTCTCCTCGCCGGGCAGCTGGACGTCTGCCACGTCTGTAGCGGTGGGGCCGCCTTTCGAAGCGCCCTTGGCCGACGCGCCCTTGGGGGAGCCAGAGTCAGCGGACTTGGCCTCGGTCTTCTGCTTCTTTGCGGCAGACTGGGCCGTCGGGAGCTTCACGCCGTTCATCTCGCGGTACTTGAAGTAGGCCCAGGCGTTCATATAGCAGTTGGACCCCATGCCCTTGGTGGCGCCGCTCTGCTTGAGGAAGGTGTTGTACGAGTTGTTGGAGACGCCAATCTTGTCGCAAAACTCGCCGACCTTCATGCCGCCGTTGTCGATGAGCCGGTGGATCATGCGGCGCACCTGGTCGCAGTTCTTATCGACGGGAAGACCCGAGCAGGCCTGCCCCCACCCGGAGTCATCGAACTCCTCTTGCGGCTCCTCGGTGGTGCGGCTGCGCTTCTTGCCGGCGTTGGCGCCTTTGCTGGCGGGCTCATTGCTAAGCTCCTTTGAGTCTTTCCTCTGGCGTGGCATTGCGGGAACATTGGCTTTATCGCCTAATTCAGCCAAAGCTGGTCTGGTATGTTGCACCACGTTAGCGAGTGGGTACATTGCGCCACAAGAACAGGTGTATTTACGGATGCTGCGGATGCCAACTGGGCACTCATTTTGGTTGTTCAATAAGAAAGCGATACTAAGCTACTTCGATGAATGTTGAAGATGTTGAGAGTGAGGAGCGCGCAACTCAGGAGTCGAGCTGATAAAGGGCGCTGTGAAACGTGGAACTGGAAGCTTCGGTGACGTAGGCGCGTCGAGCTGTTTTTGGTGTGCCTCGCGATCCCTGCGCGATCGCACGTGAGGAACCAGGGCCCCAAGATCTTTCCACCTTCTACGAGTCAGTTCAAGATACGAGAGGGAGGCTCGAGGAAAGTGAATCTGGAGTCAGTCGTCCGGAAATTCTCGAGACGCCTCTTGTCATGCATATGCATATACGAGGGGTGTTGAGCCCGACGGTCAGCGATGGAAGCAAAATACGAAGTACAAATAGAGAAGCCAAAATACCACATCGGGGTTACCATGGGAAGTTGAAGCAATTATCTAGATGTAATTGCCGCATGTATCTAGTAAGAAAGCCATTGGGATGAATATTTCGACCCTCCATGTGGCAACCCTCTATATGTGCGTAAATTTGCTCCAGCACCTGTTCTTCTCAACAACTTGAGGGCCGGTCCCCCTGCTCCAATGACACAAGGTAAATGAGACAGAGCCAATGCCGGGCGCTTCTTCAGTAATGTTGAAGTCACACTCAATTCCGCTTCTTATAAACACAAAGGAGGAAGACATTTGATAGACTTGGGCAATCCGGACAAGCCCTCCATTTCTCCTGCCTTTTCCTGCTTTGGAGAGTAGTGAAAAGGCATTTCCTTCCCTCAAATGCGTCGAATAGTGTACACTTCTTTTCCCATACCAGTATATTTTACACCCAGCGCCCAGCCCATGCAAACCTTCCCTCATGCCTTGACACCCATAGTCTGTGGTCTTCTTGCAGGAGCCTTACCTGCCTGGACCAGTAACGGCTCTGGTACCTCAAAGATGGGGTTCGCCAATGCCTCCTCAACGACGTTGTTCCCATCCACCAACGTCCCATCCTCCCTCTTCTGCTGGTCAATCTCAAGCCTCTCTCGCCGCCTCTGTTCCAGGAATTTCTTGCGCTCGGGAGTCATGGCCCACTCCTTGGGGAACTGGTGGAAGACCTTGGGCTTGTGGTGGCGGAAATCGAAGGGCACGTCGGCGAAGGTGTCCTTGAGATTCCTGGCCTCGTCGAGCAGGTCCTTGATGACGTCGCCCAGGTAGCGCTTGTTCTGGGCCTGGGTCTCAAAGTGCTCGGCGCTCATCTTGATGATCTGGGTATCAGGGTTGTAGCGCGGGCCGGCAAGCTTGATGAGCTTGTTGCGCTGAACCTCAGTGAGGTCAGGGAGATCGGGGACGCTGAATTCGACTACAACCTTGCGCTCCGACGGGTGGTGCTCGCCCATGTAGGTGGTGTATCGGAAGCGGAGCGGAGTTTCGCTGGTAGGAGGCTGGAAGGGCTTCGCATACTCTAAGCAGTGGGTTAGCAAAAGAACAGTGATGAGCATTGGCACAATGGCAGCGTACTTGCTAACAGCGGCATCTCCCACGCGGCGATGCGCATGTACTCGCGGATCTCGCGCTGCTGCTCCAGCTCGGCGTGACCAGTCGAGGTGATATCGTCGCCATGCCACTCCTCATCCTCGCCCATATCGGCCTCACCCTCCATCCAGAAGCCCTCGCGAGCCGGGCGTTCTCTCCGCTCGATGTAGCCGGACAGCTCGGAGGGATCGACGCCTTGGAGGATCTGGTTCAGAGCCTGGCCGCGGGTGGGCAGGTCGTCGCCCAGCGTACGCTTAAAGTCCTCGAACTCATGGTCGACCTGCTTTTCCTGCTTGGCCTCGCCATCGTCCTTGTCAGCCTTCGCGCGCGGCGCGGGTGTGGTGGAGAAGCATCGCTGGGGCTGCCACTGGGCTGGGAGGTCGCGGGTGCATCGCTGCGATGGGCGCAGCGGGCTCGGACGGGCGACGCGGGCATAGAATGCCAGGCGCTTGGCAGCGGAGGCCATTGTCGGTGGAACAATGGCAGCTGGTCGGGCGCGGGTGGTGGTGTCGCTCTCGGCTGTGCTCAGTGCTGCATCTTCTCCAGAATCTTTGCGGACCACCGAGCCTGCCCGTCTTGGCATCGCCGCCATCTATGCTCCACAAGCTCCACCTCCGCCGCCGCCGCTCAATCCCGCTCAGAAATGTCGACAGAAACCCAGCAACGCAAGAAGGTGTGCTTTGTCACCATTGGCGCTACCGCGACCTTCGACGACCTTGTGCGCGCCTGCACGCTGCCCGATTTCCTGCGTGCGCTCCACCAAGAAGGCTATACCGACCTGTTGGTTCAATACGGCAAGAACAGGGCATTATGGAAGGAGGTTGTGGAAGACAAAGAAGCTCTCAACCAGTATGGCGTTGAGGTTTCTGGCTTCAGCTTCCGCGATAACGGCATTGCCGCCCAGATGCAGCTTGCCAAAGGTGACCCAAAGGATGGGTCCATGGAGGGTGTCATAGTCAGCCATGCTGGTACACGACCTCGCAAACCCCTACCGCAACTTCCACTGACACGTCCTCTTCCCATTCCCTAGGCTCCGGCAGTATACTCGACGCACTACGCCTCAACGTTCCTTTAATCGTCGTCCCGAACCCAACTCTACTAGACAATCACCAGTTGGAACTCGCTGAGATCCTCGAACAACAGGGCTATGTCATACACGGGAAGCTTGAGTATGTCCATCAGGAGCACAGAATTCCTAAAGCCCATCGCTGACAGGAAAATTAGCAACCTCGCCACATGTATACCCCAGGCCGAAGAGCTTCGTCAGCGGCAGAGGAACTGGCCACCCATCAACAGCGGTGCTCACAGAAAAGCGGCCGGCCTCCAAGGTGTAATGGACGAGGAAATGGGCTTTCTGGACTAGCATTCACCTGGGATCCGGTTGTGGTATAGCACATGCATCCCCGGAGATAACGGCTGAGTAACATGCCTTCGAAAAGACTACCTCCCGCAGGCGGGAGCCTCAAGTGGGATCCCGGAAAGGCCTCCAGGTCGCGCTTCATGTTCAATTCCCTGTCCCATCTTCGGCATGAAGTTTTGCCGGGTTCCCTTGGACCATTTCGTCTGCCCTATCCCGCTCAAATGGTGAGAAATGCGGGGGTTGGTCTTTTGATTTTGCAATGGCACAAAAGAAAGAGGAAGAAAAACTGTGCAGAGAATATACAGACTAAGAGATGCGGAGGCACATGTGGGAAGCGCTACCAACCAAATGCTCCAACCACTCGCGTCAGCAAGATTATTCTTCATTCTGCGGTGGTCGCCCTGGATCCGATTGCCCGACTTTTTCTCGTCAGCACAACGGAACTCGGCCTCGTTCGTCAGCAAAAAGCGGGGTGTTCGTCAGAAATCACCGGGATAAAATCCCGACGAAAGACTAGAGCTCAGGGACATAAGGGATAGAGAATGGAGAAGAGATCACGCCGGATACTACGGATATTGACTCGTCAGCCTGCGTTGGATAGCATGTATGAAGATGCCGACTATCCGCGGTGGTTTGAGTCTAAAATCAACAAAAGCAAGCAGTAGTTTGTTGAGGTAACGGCGCTACGGTAAGTGTTCCAGCCGGTGCGTGACGATCATTACAGCGGCTTTTTTTTGGCCTGAACGAGCTTAATTACGCGCTTTAATAGATTTCTACCGTTTCTACCTTTGAGTTTGGATAATATTTGCAATATTCGGCCACTACAAAATGAACGGACGTAGAATTTCTAATACCCATAGCCGACGGAACTGCCAGTCGAGGAGTCTACGTCATGACTGCCTCCCCCTCCACACGCGCGCTATTTCTGATGCCGACCGGGGGTTCTGTTTCTAACGACGACAGGCAAAGATAAGCGCTAATGAAGCTTTCCTAAGCTTCTCGCCAAGAGAGATTGGTCGCGATTCCGGAAAGGCGTGCCGTGCCTTTGTGCCGATGATTGATTTATTCCCTTGCCTCTGCACGTCCTATGCCTGATCAGGTGTTCTACGGGGTGAGGCTCACACTTCCTCTCCGCTCATCCTCCGTTAGCCCCTTTTAAATGGCCGCATCCGTCAAGGATACTTACGAGGTCCATGTGCACCACTGCATACCCGTCGCCGTCCGCTCCGAGACCGCCGACGTCCACAAATCTCATCGGCATAGCTGCGTCATTACGTTTTTGACTTAGGCCTACGTCATTTGCATGAAGCAATATGTGAATTATAAGGCGTCGACATCTCACTTATTCGAATTCGATGGACGCCCGTCAAAAACCCTCACCTCGCCTTGTCTCCCGTTTCCTCTACCCTGAGCGCCTCGCGTGAAACATGAGATTTCCTACTATACTTCTCACAACAGCTCTGCTGCTGAACTCGGCAGCATCGCTGCCTGCACCTCAGCAGGGATCTGACTCTGGTTCAGGCAGTGGCGGTGCGTCAGGATCCGGACGCGACGGAGCCGGATCCCCAGGTCCGCCAGGTGCATCAGGATCACTTCGAGGCTCTGATTCACTGCGAGGCTACAACCCATCAAATCCAGTCTCACAACAGTCAACCGAAATTCCCCCAGAGGACTTCGAGCTCGGCCCCGGACAGTCGCTGGATCCGGATCTCGGAGTCTACATCGATCTCTCTACAGTAAAGAACCCTCAGCCCATCCGTGGAGGAACGCAGGACCCCACTGATCCCGGTCCTCGTAAGTACCATCTTGCTCTTTTTTCTTACCGGACGTCTACCACATGATCACCGATATGAACTACTTACAGAGAAAACCCATTCATGTTCTTCATAGTTATTCCAAGCAACTCTCAAGCTAAAGCTGACAACATGTTACAGGCACTGAAGCCTACGACAGACTGAACCCAGACCTTTTCGCCCCACCGGGGACAGACAGTGGTGACGTGCCGAACGCCAAATGGCCCTTGGGCCTATCACACAATCGTCATGGTCTTAAGAGCGCCGGCTGGGCACGTCAACAGAACGTCAATCAGCTCCCCATCGCAACCGCAATGGCCGGAGTAGACATGCGGCTAGAGCCGCACGCCTACCGCGAGCTGCACTGGCATAAGCAGAGCGAATGGTCCCTGATCCTCAACGGTAGCGTCCGCATCGCCGCCATGGACCAAAACGGCCAAAGTTTCGTCGACGACCTCCAAGCCGGCGACGTGTGGTTCTTCCCGGCCGGCATCCCGCACTCGATCCAAGCGCTCGACGGCGGTGTCGAGTTCCTGCTCGTCTTCGACGACGGCTCCTTCTCCGAAGACGGCACCTTCCTCGTCTCGGAGCTCTTCGAGCGCAACCCCAAGCAGATCCTCGCCAAGAACTTCCGCACCGACGTCGACGTCTTCAAGAACCTGCCCGACGGCCAGCTCTACATCTTCCCCGGCACGCCTGCGCCGGCAAACATCAGCGAGCAAAATGTCACCGGCCCGGCCGGCAGCATCCCGCCCGCGCAGGCGTACAGCTACCACCTCAGCCAGCAGGAGCCGTACCGCGTGCCCGGCGGCACGGTCAAGATCATCGATCCGGAGACGTTCCCGATCGCCAAGAACTTCGCGGCCGCGATCTTCGAGATCGAGCCGGGCGCCATGCGCGAGCTGCACTGGCACACGGACAGCGACGAGTGGACGTACTTTCTGGCCGGGCAGGGGCGCATCACCGTCTTCGACGCGCCCGAGGCGAGCCGGACGTTCGACTTCTCGGCGGGCGACGTGGGCTACATCCCCGTGCCGAACAGCCACTTCGTCGAGAACACGGGCACGGAGACGCTGGTGTACCTGGAGGTGCTGCAGGCGGGCGTGTACAACGATATCAGCGTGGCGCAGTGGCTGGGGTTGACGCCCGGGCAGGTGGTGAAGGATCACTTGGGCGTGGATGATGCGTTTGTTGCGCGATTGCCGAAGACAAAGCAGTTCATCTTGCCGGGCGATAAGAACCTGACACAGACGAATTATTCGGATGAGCAGTTGTAGGGGGAATCGGGTGGCTGAGACGGGATCGTAAGGAAGAGTGAATCGGGAGGGCTGTGCGACTGGTTTTTCTGCGGAGGCAGTGTACTGTTAATCTTGTTGCCTAGGGGTTAACTTTATCTCACAGCTCGCGACGTGCGAGCCGCGAGGCGTTTTCACAGTGTTTACGGTTCTTTCGTGCGGTCTCTTGGCTCGGTGAGTAGGCGTATGGGTAAGCTCGAATACGTGGGCCCGAGCGTAGAGGGATCAGCCAATCATCGTTGTGGAGACGAGAGTACGAGCTAATTTTTACGAATCCGCTACGAGTCCGAAGTGCTTTGCCAAGATGTCAGCCTGGGAGGCGCAGGGCTCTCGGCACACTCCAACATCCGGATGCGTGCTGAGCAATGCTGTGTTTGCACTGGGAGAGGAGGACAGTAGAACGATATTTAAGTTGTTGTGTTGAACTTCAACATGGTTCAATCAACACCAAGACATCTCTCGCAACACTCTACTCTCCGTTCGATCTTTTATCTGTTTGATATCCTCTTTGTTCCTTTATCCAGAATCCGGTATATTGATTCAAAATGGCCGGCGAAGACCAGTATTTTGACCACTATAAGCCCAGTATCGCGGCTGCGATCATCTTCGTGGTTTTGTTCTCCGCGTCTACGCTGTCCCACACTTGGCAAGTATGGAGACGCCGTACGTGGTACTGGATTCCTTTTACCATTGGAGGTTACTGTAAGTTATTCCTTTCATCTCCGGCACTTGACTTCTTGCACGCCCGTCTAACTTCAGCGACAGTCCAAATAGTCGGATACGCCTGTCGCACCATATCGAGCACGCAATACCCAGATTCGACCCTAGTTCCCTACATCCTGCAATCCTTGCTCATCCTCCTGGCACCGGCACTCTACGCAGCATCCATCTACATGGTCCTGGGTCGCATAATCAGAGTGACGGCGGGAGAGAAGTACGCTCTGATCCGCGTCACCTGGCTCACCAAGATCTTCGTCACGGGCGACGTCCTCTCCTTTCTCGTCCAGTGCATGGGTAAGAACACCCTCACATCCCACCTCCCTCAAGCAATCACACTGATGAAGGGGGCTACAGGCGGCGCCATACTCGCCAGCGCCGACACACAGGACCAACGCGACCGCGGCGAACTGCTCATCACCATCGGCCTGATCATCCAGGTCATCTTCTTCGGCCTCTTCATCCTCGTCTCCATCCACTACAACTGGCGCCTCCGCAAGGAGCCCACCGATGCCTCCCGCGCCACCCCGGTGTCCTGGCAATTCTACCTCTACATCCTCTACGCTACCAACGGCCTCATCATGGTCCGCTCGGTCTTCCGTCTTATCGAATACGTGCAGGGTGAGGATGGCGCGCTGTTGTCCAAGGAGGTTTATCTGTATGTGTTCGATGCGGCCCTAATGATCATTACGATGGCCATCTTTAACTGGAAACATCCGAGCATTTTGATTCCGGCGAAGGTGAAGGGGCAGGCGCAGGACGTAGAGGCTGGGAGTGATAACTTTCTTATGCAACAGCGTTCAAAATAAGGAATAATAAGGTTATCATAAGTAGGATAGGAAATAGATGATGAAAGGAGGGGTGAAATTTGTTTGCATGTGTCATCAGGGTGAGGAAAGTGTTCACGAGTCACTTTCTGTTCTTTCAATGAGTTGTTTGGTATCTATTGTGTGTTTGTTAGCGTTCGATTTGATTAGATTGGTATCTGCGATATGAATCTGTTTAATCATTCAACGAGGAGCTGCTCCCTTATTTTCTTTGAGAAAGAGAAGAATTTCAGAAAGAAGCACCTCAAGATAGCAAGAACACTTGAGCTTAATCTGCCGCATCCAGCTTCGGAAGACCAAGGAAAGCTGTCAAATCTCGAGAGACTTCCATTGTCACGCATATGATTATCCTACTGTTGACAGATTCATGCTCTATTTACCCTTCCAGGCCTGCTCCAGCAACTCTTTCGCCTTCAGAGTCTTGATCTCTGGGAATTTCTTGTTCAATGTCTTTTCCTCTGGCATATTGAATCTTCCAGTGGCCATGAGCAACCCGAAAGCGGCATACAAAGGCTGCAGCATCTCTTTGGGAAAGAAAGAGTAGCTTGCGATGTGGCTTGGAAGCTCTGTAATTTTCCCCGACTTGAGCTTCTCGATTCCATCATGATGAACCTCGAACTTGGAGCCTATCATTCAAATCAGAATGGTAGAGTGACACCTCGGAGGGATGATATTTACCGCGTGCCTCCTCGGCCAGCCTGACAAACTCATTCCATGTCAGTTTGTCGCCAGTCACGAAGAACTCGTCATCCCATTTCGGCAAGTCGAGGCTCGCGACCACGAATTTGGCGACATCGTAGGTGTAAGTGAAAACCACAGGCGTGTTTCCGTCTCCAGGAATGGCAGCCACCTTGCTTTGCATATCCATCACGAAGGAAATGTTCGGCTGGTAGCTCTTGACATGCGGCAGACCATAGTAGTCGAGGAAATAGCCGTTATGGAAACGAGTCCATTCGAGATTGGTCTTCTTCAACTCTTCGACAGCGTCAAACTTGAATTTCATGAACGGCAAAATGGCCACATCCCTGAATCATCAATCAACATCGATCTTGGTGGCTGTTGAATTGAGTCTACTTACTCCTCCATGAGGGGAAAGCCCCACGTGCTGGCAACGAACCTTGTGGTCGTCGAGGACTTTTCAGATGCCTTGATGAGGTTGATTTGACCCTGCGAAGCAGTTTCTTCCATGACCGCCAGCGCGGAAATGACAACCTCGACGCCGTTACTCTCCAGGACTTCTGCCAAAGACTCCACATCCATGTAGTTGACCGCGACAGCATTGTCAACAGCCTACCATGTATTCAGCAATCATCCACTACATCTGAACGTGAGCAGTGATTACCTTCCTAGATAAGGCGATAAATTCGTGGCGGGATTGATCTTTCAAGACATCGACGATGGTCCTGCCCACGTTTCCCTGCCCTCCCGCGATAGCAATTTTGACCATTGTGGAAATTGTGTTGTATAGTGGGCAGATGAAAAGCGTTCAACAGGATTGTTCGGGCATATGCAGTCGAGAGTAAGCTGCTACGTTACTCGACCTCTTTTATAGCACTAATGAGGCCCTGGGATACTCCATGTGCCTGTCACTGGCTACTCGAGACTCACGTCCACAATAGGGTTCAATTATTAAGCTTGACCATATTTTGGGGTTGCAATTCCCGAATTCCGAGCAGCCGAGCTTCGGGCAACACAGACCCGTCTGATGCACTTTCTCCGGGTACCTTTGATGCAGCAACTGGATAAGTAGGGTGCAAGTGCCATATGATTACAAAGATGATTGTCTTGACCAAGCCGGAATGCATTGAAGTTGCAAGTGCTGTGATTGGCCATGTGTACTCGGATGTGGCTATCCGCCGTCTTCCGTGCAGAGCAGAGGCTACCCCTCAGGGATGACAAAGCGTTTCCGGGGACTCCGGATGCGTCGACACCATGTGATAGTAACAACTTGTTGTCTCACAAAGTCAGGAAATCCTACCAACACGCAATTGCGAGCAAATCACAGAAATCGATGTAATGATTTTGCACACAACTGTTTTACTTAACACCATCATCTTTGATACGTCCCGAGAATCTCTAGTTCAAATAGCAAAGAAAAACGTCAAGTTCAATCTTCACAATATCCAATGCCTTCGTCGTGAAATCAGGCATAAAGATTTTACTACCCAATCACTGTGAACCACCTTCGATGGGAATGATACTCTCAGAAATTGTTGCACTGACAGTCCATCCTATCAGTCCGAGTGCCGTCTCTCTTTTCTTTTCCCAGTCCATGTTCGCACTTCAACGTCTGTGGACAGAACTGATAGGAGAAGACTGGTGCTGGAGTATCAAAAGTTTGGAATCTGTTACAAGAGGTTTTGAACTCATTCGAAATATTAAATTCGTCATTATGCGGTGGTTGCCTACAGAGAATTAGATTGATCAGGATAACATGATGTAGAATTACGACGTACGGTGGACGAAGTTGTCAATTTACCATTGGGCCAAATTATCGGCCCATGCTTGGTGCTCTTCTCGGCCACGGCGACTGAGAGTAAGGTATCGGTAAAAGTGGCAGCAGGATCAGTGGCATCCTCGGCAGCGCCAAGACCTAGAGCTAACATTTGGGATAGGGAAGGAATAACCGAAGTAGTTAGTGTCGCTACTCCATCAACATTCACTCCAAGCTGTGCATTCCTGGCAGTGCAAGTTGAGATATTGAACAGGAGAGAGATCGATGGATCGTGCATGATCGATTCCACGACCGGCGATGGGACTGGCATGAGACTCTCTGGAATCGCGTTCGTTGGAAACAGGATCGGATTTTGTGCAGTTATTGTTGTTGGGGCGAGGATACATTCAGAGCCGCCACTGCAGTGACTCCATGTGGCGGCTTGAAAGGAGCTGTAAGCCAGGTACGCAGTCGGCCATGTCCTGAAACTTGTCAGATAACCCAAAAGACATATGACACCGTAAGCTTACAGATGGTTGCTGCCATATTCCCAGGTGAGTGATTGTGTTATGGACTTCTGAGTGAAGGTATATGGACAGACATCGTAGCTAGTGCAGCCATCCGACAAGATGTAGGTATATTCAATCCATGCTGCCACGGTTGTAGCTGACGTGATTGTGACACAAATGACTGGTCGAGGAAACGTAATTTGAGTAGGCTTAATTGCCTCGAGTACGCATCCCGTGCATTCTGGTCCATCGGTGATTGTGTTATAGAGCGTCTTCGAAGGCACTATGTTGGTGGTCGGAATTGTTGGAACATCAGTGATATGAGTGACCTGGGCAAAAGCTCGAGTACATTCAAAAAGGAACGAGAGTAGAATCAACCCAAAGGTAAATGATCGCATCGTGATGGGCGTGGGGGCTTTGAAGAGCGGCCTGGTTTGTTCAATGTTTGACTGAAGGCGCGGACATCCGCTGAAATATTGGGCTGAGGAGGATAAAAGCTGAAAATTTACCAGGTAGTCGTGAAAATCCGCTTGAGTATGTGAAACAGAAAGAAGGAACCACATTGGCTTGATGTCGTGCCTGCATCTACCCTGGCTGACATGTCCTTTCAGCAGGTACTGGGCCTGCCGCAACATTAGATTGAGGTATCCTGCATACTTGCAGTGGTGTATACTGTGGCTGCTGAAATTCGGAGGCTGGTTACGGATGGGTGCTTAGAAACACTTCCATAGGTTGAACTGGTAACAAAAGATGCTGATCTGGAAGGTGCACATGCGAATGCAACTCAATTGATGCAGGACTCACCTTCCACAGAATTCCGGGAACGGGACGCCACAGATACCTAGGGCAGATTATCAGGCCACAAATGAGCTGGCTCAATTTAATTGGATGTGGTGCAGCCCAGTCTCATAGTTTCTACCTTCTCCTTACCGGCTGAATCATCCAGCAATCTTCTGCTTGCACGTTTGTCGGATGATCGCATAGCATCATGTTCGTACCGCGTCAAACCACTATTGGAATGCCATTCCTCACTGCCTGAGAGTAAAGACACATCTGGAGATATCTTATCATGAGCAGGCAATCGGAGATCTTTTGTGAGATCTAGGACCTTCAAGGTAGTGAATCAGTCGATCGCATACCGGTCTCCGAGAGGTGCAAAGCATAGATTGTGTTTGTCGAGGGTGGACGTGGAGCTGACGGCGAGGCGGCCAAGCTGCGCTGCTGCCTATGTGCTACCCTCTAGAATATGGAGGCTGGGATGCCTGACTGCAACAGTAACACAAAAAAAGCTCCCTGCAATTCGGTAAATTTTACAGCAGGCGTGGAACAACGAACTAAAAGAAGTCGTTTGAGATGTAATCAAAGCTCTATGATTATCAAAACCAACAAGTTCTTGACAGTAAGTGCACATGTTTTTTCCTCCCGAACAATCAGTACCGTCCATTGTTGTGTCAACTATCAAGCCAAAAGTCTTCACCATGCTGTGTCTACGAAGGTGTTTCCGAGCTTGCAGAGTGTCATATGCACCTTTATCGATTCTAATATTACCTAGGAACGTCTTTAAGGCCTTAGCCGCTCAGAAAGTTGTTCTGATCACAAAAAAAACTGAGAACTCAGTTACGTATTGCTTAGAACTCAGATTCTGTGACAGAAGGATACATTGGGTCAGTCAGTATGGAAACGGGTTGTTTACCACAAATATTCAGCTCTATGGGGTTACCTATATCATATTACGCTTTGCCAAAGTGTAATACATGCCCAAAATTGCCAGGGTGAGTGTCTGAGTTCGCGCTTGTGGTAGTAACTTGAAGAAGCCTGCCGGGTGCTAGGGATCACAAGTGACACTGATACACAGCTTCGAGCCCATCAGCTCTGAGGAACATGAAGCGTGACTAGTTTCAAGTGATTACTGGGGCCCCTCTTCCCTGCTCCGCAACTTCAGAACTGGTTCAGAGGTAATATCAATCACGCTTCAAACCCACATCTCTCCACTTTGACCCAGTAGTCATCTGCTTTCTGATGACCTATTTCCGCGTCTTCACAGCTCATACGCCTCCGAATTGCATTTTGAGGTCATTTGGGGCTCCTTATCGATACACTCGTGACGAACATGACTGCAAGCTCAACCTCAATTCCTTCGCCATTCCATGTCAGTCCGACCACAGAATGGGATGGAATGGATGGCAATTGGTCTAGCTTTCGCATCTCGGTCGGAACTCCTCAACAGAACTTCCGTGTACTGATCTCAACTCGCGGGTCCGGGCCATGGGTACCTGACCCAGACGCCTGCCAAGACGACCGACGCCCAGACTGTGCTTTTTGGCGCGGCGCTGAGCCTTTCAATAGCAGGAACAGTTCTGGATTTCAGCAAACATCAAGCACCTGGAACAGAATCGCTATGTATGGTCTCTCACTTGAAAAAAACCTTGAGTTTGATGGTACGGGAATTTACGGCACTGACGCTGTGCACCTGGGTTACAATGGGGAGACTGGTGCTCTGGAGCTGGACAAGAGTCTCGTGGTAGGCACTATCAGCGATTATTACTATATGGGTTTGTTGGGGCTCGGCACGCGTGAGACAGCGTTTTCGGCCGCAAGCCAGCCTGTGAAAAGCTTTATCACAAGCCTGAAGGAAGCTGATAAGATTCCAAGCTCGGCATACGGATATACTGCCGGTGCTTTCTACAGTAGGTTGAAACAGTACCTGGTCTATATTCTTCAAAGCGAGGGTTAACATAAAACAGAGGGGAAGTCAGTGCTTGGGAACCTGGTGATAGGTGGCTATGACCAGTCCCGCTTTAAACCGGCGGAATCCAACTTCACCTTCGGACCCAATCCAGATCGGCCACTCAAAGTTGGGGTCCAATCCATTGTCACCAACACAAGTCTTTTACATCAGACGCAATCAAATTTGGTGGACTCCGGCCATTGGTCATACATCGACTCCACTGTTTCGCAGCTATGGCTTCCTGAAGCTATTTGCGATCAGTTCGAGAAGGCATTCCATCTCACCTACAACAACGAGTCGGGATTATACTTCGTCGATGACAAGACGCATGAGCAGCTGGTCGAATTGAACCCAACTATAGCTTTCCAGTTCGGAAATGACCTTTCTCCAAGCTCTTCCAACAGTACCGAAATCGTGCTGCCGTACGCCGCCTTTGACCTTTGGATCCGCGCTCCCAATAGCTCCGCCAGTAATGCTCTACGCTACTTCCCTATACGTCGGTCAAAAGATGACTCACAGAATACCATTGGCCGTGTCTTACTTCAAGAAGCGTACTTAATTGTTGATCATGATCGGAAGAGTTTCAACCTCTCGCAAGCCAACTTTTCAGACCCAATGCCGGACTTCGACATTAGATCGATCTTCTCCCCAGGGACCGTTTTCCCATCCGATGATCACGGTCTCAGTTCGGGTGTCAAAGCCGGGATTTCCATTGCCGCCCTGACAGCCGGTTTGCTCGTGCTGGTGGGCGTTCTGCTCTGTTGGTGGAGACCCCGACGCAGCAAGAAGATGAGGCAACGAGAGGCAAGTGTGGCTAGCGCGGCTCCGCCTTACTTTGAGAAACAGGACCACCACCCACCGCTACCACAATACATGCCATCAGAAAACAAGCCGTACGATCCTTGGGTCGAGATGTCAGCGGACCAGAATCAGCAGAGGCCGGAGCTGGAAGGTACTCAGAGCATGTCCTACGAGCTGGCTGCGGTCCATGTGCCCGCTCCTGTGCACGAGATGGAAGCCGATGTTACCAGCGAAGGCAACGCTACGAGTGATAGTAGCACTGGCGGCGAGAGTATCACGAGCGGTGAGAGGAGCAATGGCGGTGAGAGAAACATTGACAGGGAGAGAAACACCGATGGAGAGAGGGACACTGATGGGGAGAGGAAGGCTGGGAGTGAGAGTAACGTTGACAACGGACGCGAGAGGCGACCCTCAGAGCCATTTTCATCCCCTTGATTCATGCGTGTCTGATCTGTTTCTGTCTTCCAGTTTCTGTCTCTCGTCTTCCAGTCCTGTATCCTGCGTATTCTCGTGCAGTACTTTGACACAAGTATTTGACATCAGGCCCAAGACTGAGCAGAAGCCAGTGATGAAGCCAGCGATGAAGCCAGCGATGAAGCCATCCATGAAAAAAGTTATCTCTTAACATTCTTCCAAGTGATGGAGCTTCGGTTGAACAGTTGGGTGTTTCCCAACCGCCGCGAAGCTGAAGGTTGTGTTCATCGAGTGAAGCCAGCTTCCATGCAAGGGTTGGCGTCGTAGTACTACGAGGTTCAAGGCTGGGCCTAAGGCACAACCAGCCGGATGAGGAATCATCATTTGACTTGTACACCTTCTTCAGCGGCTGATATTGGGACGCGCACTAGTGGGTGGAACCGGTATTGGTGCAAGTATACCTCACTTTCAGGCATAATATCATTCCATAGCTCCTGCCTTATTCTCTCCTGAGAAGGCGAATTCTCTGTACATCCAGTGTAACAGCACTGCTGAGGAACATGGTGATATGTTTCAAGAAACCATCGTGTTCTCATGCTGCGTCCTTGAGAGCTTGGATCATGATTCCAAGACTGCGAAGCGTCTGCTACGGCTGGAACCTGCGTTTATCTGCCTCCTCTGCAAAGCAGAATCAATTCCGGGGACACTCCGATGCGGAAAGCGTCAAATCCTCCCGTATGTGGTGAACTCTTGTTGTCTTGCGTGTGTGTCGAGGAGTCCGTGGTTTGGACGCGGCTGGGATGCCCCGCATCCCGAGCAGTTGCCAAAGGGCGCGGCGGAGCAGCTGCTCTTCCGAACGTCAAACCTCCGCCCAACATGGCACCATCGCTCAGTGAGTCAGCTCTTTCGCATTCCTGTCCTCTCCTCTGCAAGCAATGGCTGACATCTCGGAGTGCCCGCCGCTCTCTAGAGAGTCGGTCGCCGCAGCGCACCAGAAGATTAAGGACCACATCCACCTCACTCCAGTCCTCACCTGCACCACCCTCTCCAACTTCGCCTCCGCTCCGCAGACCGAGAATGACTTGAAGGGCACGCCATTTGAGGGCCAGGCCCCTGCCCGCCCCAAGATCAATTTGTTCTTCAAATGCGAGAACTACCAGCGCGTAGGCGCCTTCAAGGCCCGCGGCGCTTTCCACGCTCTCTCGCGCCTGACCGACGAAGAGGTGAGCAAAGGCGTCGTCACCCACAGCTCAGGTATACACCGATCCATCCAGTCCACATGCAGTCGGTTCGCTGACACCAACAGGCAATCATGCCGCTGCCCTCGCGCTCGCCGCCAAAACGCGCGGCGTCAAGGCCTACATCGTCATGCCCACCATCAGCACGCCCTCCAAGATCGCCGCAACCCAAGGCCACGGCGCCGAGGTCATCTTCAGCGGCTCCACCTCCCAGGAGCGCGAGGCCGTCGTGAAGGACGTCATTGCCCGCACCGGCGCCATCCTCGTTCCGCCCTACGATCACCCGGATATTATGTTGGGACAGGGCACTGCTGCTCTGGAATTTGAGGGACAGGTCAAGGATCTGGTGGCGCAGCAGCCCGCATTGAGCGTGCGCCCTGAAAGCCAAACTCTCGATGTCGTCATCACACCATGCGGTGGGGGCGGCCTGCTCTCTGGCACGGCAACAGCGCTTTCTGGCACTGGTATCCGCGTCTTTGGCGCCGAACCCTCATTCCAGGGCGCCGATGATGCGCGTAGAGGCCTGAAAGAAGGCAAGCGTATCACGACTGTCAAGTCGCTGACCATTGCCGACGGTGTGAGAACGCCGGTGGGAGAGATCCCTTGGTCAGTCATCAGCGACAAGAATAAGGTGAAGGGCATATTCGCCGTGACGGAGGATCAGATCAAGTCTGCCATGCGGCTTCTCATGGAGCGCATGAAAGTCTTCATAGAGCCCACTGCCGCTCTTGGCCTGGCCGTGTGCCTGTACAACGAAGAGTTCAGGCATCTGGTCGAACAAGAAGCTGGCGAGAAGGGCTGGAACGTTGGTGTTGTGCTGAGTGGGGGAAATACCACCATGGAGGCAATTGGCAAGCTCTTCGCCGCGCCCGAGAATAAGGCTGAGAGAGCTGAAGGTGTTGTAGGCCAGCAAGGAGAGCGCAAGGCAGAGAATATTGCCGGCTAGATAGACCCATCTATAGAAGTCCAATCCTCAAGACTGCAACCTCCCACACAAGACCACATCCTCCCCCAAAGGGCACCACTTGACATCCTTCAGCCTAGCCGCCGCCACCGCCTTACCTTCACCATCCTGTCTCCTCGGCGGTGACACCACGACGCCGCCCTGCCCCAACCACGTCGGCGCAATCGTGACAATGACCGAATCCACCAACCCCATATTCCCCGGCTCCAACAGCTTGTTTATCACGCCCGCACCCCCCTCGACCATCACGCTATCGATCCCCTCCCTCGCCAACACCTCGAAAACATCCGCCCACTCCATCCGCCCATCCGCCCCCGCCCTGACCTCCAAAACCTTCCCCCCCACCGCCTCCAACGCCTCCACCCTCTCTCCCGCAATCGAACCCTTCACCCCCTCCCGCACCACCACCCACGGCCCCCGCCCCCGCCCCTCCGCCGCCAGCCCCAGCGCCTTCTTCCCCCGCCACTCCCACCGCGCCCCCGGATCCACCACCACCGGCCGCGGCTGCCCCGCCAGCCGCTCCGCCCCGCCGTACCCGCCCGTCCCGGCGATCCTGCAGTTCAGCGACGGGTCGTCGGCGGCGGCCGTGCCGGCGCCGACCAGGATGGCGGCGTGGCGCGCGCGCAGGTGGTGCGTCATGGCCTTGGAGGAGGGGCCGGAGAGGGGCGTCTGGGCGCCGGGCGCGAGGGCGAGGGCGCTGTCGAGGGAGGTGGCGAAGGTGAGGGTGACGAAGGGGCGGCGGTCCCGGGTTGGCCGGAGCGGGGGCGGGCGCGGTGGGATGTAGGGTTCGAGCGGCTCGGCGAGGGCGGGGGGGAAGTGGAGGGCGTCGCGGGAGGACGACATCGTGGGAATGTGGTTGTGGTGTCGTGGGCGGAGGGTTTTTTTTCTTTCTTTGTGTGGTGGTGATGCAAGGGATCGTCGGCTGGGGGAAGCTTGCTTCGGTGGGGTCTTTGCGGGTTAAGCTTCACGGTAGGGTTAGCGGGCTTTGTTTTCAACATGGAAGGGGGGGAAATGCAAGCATCGACTTGGAGCATTGGTGCGGCTGGCGTGGTGGGGGATGCCAAAGCATATTGCTTCCTGCATGCGGGTTGCCGACCACGCTCGTGGAAACTTACCTTTCGACGTCTCGCAAGCGGCAGGAATGTGCGAGTCAGCAGGAGATCTTCAGATGGAGCAAGGGACTCGGTAAGGCTGAGGAATGTCTGTTTCTGTGGAGACACAGCGTCGTCAAGTGGACTTAAAATTATACTCTATCTCGGCGTACGTTGTTTGCTCCGGCCGATCCCTCCAACACATCGGCCCGCATTGCATATATTGCCAAAGTATCGAATTGGGCCAACAGCAGTCACACGTACACGCGTAACGAGGCCAGTATTTATTGAAAATGTCCAAACGGAGGGAAAGGGGAGCCCAAAATTGGAGCGGAAACGCAAGCGTTGGCAAGGGACATGGAAGCTATGACCTGGCGGGCCAACGTCCATGCAGAATTCCGTGCCAGGGAGCTGATAATCAAACTACCGGCCAACTTCAAACGTCGATAGGCAAGAGATGCCGGTCTGGATAGGCGTGCGACAGGGTCCTTCGCCGCACGGTGTCCCTCGGCTCTGCCCTTCCATCCTTCGTCAATCGGGGTGCCATCAACGGCCACCAGCGTCGCAGCCGTGCGGGGCAAACAAAAAAAGGTCCGCTTTCAACTCGACTTGTTCAATTGGAGAGCATCACTAGCAACATGCACGACGGGTGCAAGAAAGCAGACCTCTTGATGTATGTGCCACGATTGTTTAACATTTACCTGTACATGCTTGCTCCCACATCCCAAACATACTTTGCAGGACGGCCGCCCCTCAATCCTCCTTTCCGCAAAGCAGCCCTCCCGTTTCACTAATATGCTTGACATGGAAGCTTAGTCTCGCCGAGAGATTGCCTTCATCTCACCTGATCCCACCTGCGGTCCTGTCTTGCCCTCGCGTGCCGATCACCATATTTCAAACTGTGGGCGCGAAGCCTGGAATTCTTTTTGAAGAGTCGCTGATTAACTATGCCAAGAAAAAACAAAGAGATACAGGTGCTTCCCGACTGACCAAAATTCGACCAAAGAAATGTTTCGAGGAGAACCGACGGACATTCATCATGGCTAGATTATACAAAGAGACACCGGCCTGGTTCGACTATACGCCCCGTTTTTTAGTTTCCAATGTATGAGAGAACTCGAGTACAGGTCCGGGCCAGCCAGCACGTTACGTGTAACAGCAAAAGCCCCTGAGATATGCCAAAAATGAGGAGAGGAAAGAAAAGAAACCAGCAAAGGAAAAACACCCAACACGCCTAGATTTCTCCCTAGGGGGCTGATTTGATTCGTAGCCATGGAAGAGCTAGAGACCTTGGGCGTCAAGCTGCTTCCGAAGCAAGTCTCCGAAATGGCGGGTATCGTTTTGAAGGTCATCGTCTATCTCCTGGCGAAGCAGCACAGGATACCAGTCTTGCCCAGGAACCACAGGCAGCCGAAGAAACGAATCAAAGACATAAAGGCCGTCGTCCACAGAAGGACTTGGAAGAAGCGGGCCGTACGCTGGGAAGCACCGGACTGTATGACAATTAGCAATTGAAGTCTTGCGTCTTCTGCGCCATGAACTTACCGTGAAACCAAACTTGTCAAAGTTGTCGCTAGTAATAACAACAGCCAAAAGGGCGTTGGAGAAAATCCATGCAGTCGTCAAGTGAGTTCTGAAAGACTTGTACGAATCATCGAGCGACTTGGCAGTATCCTCGGGCTCGGCAACGAAAGGCTGCAGAGCACGCTTCACAGTCTGCTCGAATTGACTATCAATATCCGCCTGGGGAACATCCGGCTCCTCAATAACCGTGTGCTTTCCGTCGTCAGACTTGTCCGTCTTCGCCGAGGGCAGGACATCAGCCTTGTCGGAACCCTTGGTACCCCAAGAAACATCGTGCCAGTTGGAGAAGGCGTAGACGTTCAGGATGTTGATGTAGGACGAAGCAATGAGCAGGTACTGCGGGAATGAGGTGAACATGTGCCACGGGTCCAGGTACAGGAACGAGGCAATGTAGTAGAGACCAAAAGTAGCCGCAAGAGCGATGATGATGATACCAACACCGTCAGAAGAGAAGAACGAGGCCACGAAGGCGGACGAAGAGCTGGTATCAAGACCCTGCGCAGTGGGACTCGTGAACGCTTGGACGACCAGGTACATCGACAGAACGACGATGTAAAGCTGAATCAGACCAAAGACACAGAACGAGACCACATAAGAGTAGCGCGAACCCTTGGGACGGTTACCGAGCGCGAGAATGAACTGCAGGAGAAGGAAGGCCAGATACGCGTACTTGAGAACCGTGTTGAAGATAGGCGTGACCGTGTTTCCGAAAGGCCAGGCGTTCTTCTGCGTGTTGCCGTTGCTGTCGCTGGGGCTTTCGGGAATACCGACGAGATCCATGATGACGGTGGTGGTCAACCAGTAGGAAGCCAGAGCGAACCAGGTAACGAAGAGAGTCATGAAGTTGTAGACGAGCTGGATGTGGAGGAAGAACATGCGAACGAAGTTGTGACCGGACTTGTACATACGGCTGAAATGCATCAACGCGTAAATACTAGCGGCGAATGAACCGTTCAGCCAACGACGACGCTGACCGATGAACTCAGGAGCACCTTCAGGCACATCGGTTTCACCCTTAGATGCCTTGACGTAAGTCAGATGCCACTTGGAGCCGGCCTTGGCGACAAGTTCGAAACAGAGAATACGATCTTCGGCCAAGAACATGTTCTTCTTGAAAATGTTCATGCCCTCAATACCCTTCTTTCCGAGAATCTTGGATAGCGTGTGATCACCGTGGAAGTACTGCTCCAACGGACGTCCCATGATGGCACGGAAACGGTAAGCAGAAAAAGCACCGGGCAACACGGAGACGTAACCGAACGAAGACTCCAGGGGCTTGTCGAGAATGTTACTGATCTTGTACTCGAAGTTCTGAGCGGCGATGAGCGGGTTGACGAGGTTCTTCCAGCCCTTGCCCAACATGGCGTGAATTTCACCACAGGCACCACCGAGATCCTTGTCGTTGTAGAAAGCCTCCCAAAGCGCGAGCAGTGACTTGGGGCCGGGCTTGGTACCGGCATCAATCAGGATAACAACTTCAGGGTTGAGGATTCTGCCGAAAGCAGTAAAGAGCCAACGGTGAGAGTTGATCTTCTTGGTGTTCTTCTGCTTCAAACAGAACATCATCTGCACCGGGGGCAGGGTGCTGGAGCTGTCATCGTGCGGGCGGATCAGCTGCTGGTTGGGGGTAACAGACAGCTGGGTCGTGTATTCGAACTTCAGGAGTGTTAGCAACCGAACTTTTGGCGGGCGTCGCTTCAGCTTACAATGTGCGCAGTCGTCTCCTTGCCGTCGATATCCCTCTTCATGACACCGTCCTGGTAGATACCAATGGTGGCGAGGACGTCGAGCGTGCCCTTGTCGCAGGGGTCGATACCGTCGAAGACCAAGCACACGACAATCTTTTGCCAGGCCGGACCACCCTTGTTCCAGAACTCGGACTTCTTCAGGTTGACAATATCGCGGATGTTCTGCATAACACCGTGAAGCGTTCTGGCCGTCAGAACCTTGTCTTCGTTGTAGTACGTGACGGCGATGAGCAGTTCGGTGTGGCGGTTGTACATGGCCGGGCGCAGATTGTAACCGTTCTTCAGCGTGAAATCGTTCGGGTCGCAGGTCGCAGCGGTATCTGGATACGGGTCAGACAAGTTGGGGGCTGAAAACGAAAAATCCGAGCAAACTCACAGCGCATGTGGGTGAATTCTTCGCTGCCACTCTCCAAGTCATTGCGGTACTTGGCCTGGATGGCATTCTGGATGGCAGAGGGGACGGGATAGTCGGCACTCAGGACAGCGCCCTGGACGAGGCGGACTTTACGCGTCGCAGCACGCTTCAGGCCGCCGAGACCGCCAGCGCCGCCGGGCTGCTGGCGTTGCCGCCAGGCCTCGGTAGAGCTGGTTTCGCTCCTGCTGTAGGGCGAGGGAGCGCGGTCCTGGTTCACGCCGAACTGCTGGGCGGCATCAGCGCCGCCGTAGACATCGTCGGCCTCGTTGTAGCCGGCAGCGTTGTAGCCGTAGGGCGTGCCGCTGTTGGAGCCATCGGCGTACGTCTCCGTCAGGCTGTACGCCGAGACGGGGCGCGGCGGCGCGTTCATGTGGTGGTCTTCAAAAGGGCTTGGATGAAGGAGTGAGTCGCCCTCGTAGGCAGCGTCGTGCTTTGATGGTGGTTAGCAGAAACAACGGCGGAGAGCTGCCGGGAAGAAATCGCACTTGATCTTGACGCGGGTGGTCGAGGTCGCCCATCTTGTACTGCCCCTGCTCGTGAGCCATAGCGAGCGATGTCCCAGGGTTGATCGATGTGATATTTTGCTGTGGCCGCGGCGCCAGCTGATTTCCCTGGCTGATCGGGGAGCGTTAAGGAAGTTATAAAATAGGAGAACTCCCTACGTAGGGAGGAAACTAAGTCAGACAAGGATCGATCTGCAGGCGAAAGGCCGGTGTGTGGAGAAGAAGGCGGCTGGCACTGGCACGGGAGGCAGCCCCTCGTAAGCACCGTTTCAACAGCGGGAGCAGGGTCACTTGTCAGGCCGACCCTCAGTGGCTACAGCTCGGAAAACGGGAAAGCGCAGGCAATCTGGCGAGACAGACGTGACTTGGCGCCGATGCCGTTCTTTAATGCTTTTCGCGCTCCAGCTGTCAGCCGCCGTTGCTGCGGTGCTGCAGTGGACAGGCGCGCACGCCTTTGTCCTAAGAATAGCCCGGTGTGTGTGCGCACGCAGTAATGTCGCTCACCCTTTTTCCACGACTTCTCCAGAAGGCGCACGGGTCACCAAATCACAGCGCTCGCTCGGCTCCGGCAAAGACCCCTTTTATCGCTTTCGACGTATCGATACACGCACGCGCCCGAGCGCCTGGTGGCTGTGCTGTTGGCTAAAACAGAGCTTGCAGCCGTGCTGACGCCTCTCTCTCCTGCACGCGGTGCGACCGTCGCTCCCAAGCGCGCTTGCCCGCTCGCGGCGAGCGCGGCCAGAGAGAGGGCTGTCAGTCAGCCATCTGCGCATGACCGGCCAATTTCACCTCTCCCACGCGCTGCGCGGCTGCTGGGGCGAGCGCATTCTGTCGCGGCCTGCGAAAATCGGCGGTAAGAAGCTCGTGTCAGGAGTGAAGCGCAATCTAACGTCGACAAATACGACTGAGTCCCCGCTTGAAATTCGGCCACTCTGCTGCGCAGTAGCTGAAAATCCCGGCGCTTTGATGCGCTGGCCCTGTCTGCGTCTCCTCTGTTTTTCCTGCTCCATCATGCCATTGGTGTGCCCTATCGTATTCGGCCGCTCTGAAACGTCGCGATAAGACGGTACGTTGTAGAGCCTCTCCTTCGAGGAAACTGTTTCCCCGCCACAACTCGCTGCGCTGCCTTGGAGTTGGCGGTGAGCCTCTGGTATGTACATGCGCCGTACAGTCAGCCGTGTGGCTGAATCCCAAAATTCATGTACCTGAGCGGGCGCAGTCCAATTGCCTCATCATCCAACACTCGAGCCTCACCATTGCCCTAACCCTTTCCTCGCCGAGCGTACGTCAGCCGCCTCGGTGAAGGCGAAAAGCAATATTACACATCGGCCAATTTACCGAATGAGCAAGTACGTTTTGGTCCAGCGTCAATATTCTTGGACGGACACGTCCGAGTCCCTTCTCTTATACAACCACAACTGTGGTGATGCTGTAGATCTACCAGGTATAAAGGCGACCTGCTGTTGCAATTTCATTCAGGAAGGAGCCACGCACGTCAGGCCTGCGCTGTGCCACACCGTGCTAAAATGGCCGATACGAATGTTGCTACCACGGGGGGCTCGGATGCAACGGCCAAGACGTCGAAAACACCACGATCGGCAGACGCATCAATACAGGGCATAGTGCATCAGAATGCTGCACATATAGTTTGAAGAAGCCAACCTGAACAGCAACTGCAACAGTAGCGTCCTTTTACTAGTTGACAATCGACGTATTATTCCTACAACCGGACGAAGAGCTTTGATTGTCCAATAAATCCTTCTCAACCCCACACTATTTGCAGCCATTCGATAGCATATCAACTCTGCTGCTTTACTTCCCACTGATGCGATCATGCTGATATAATTTCCCAGGGACGGCACCATTTGCACGCTTCATCATGAGCTCGAAATATAGGGATCTTGTGGTGGTGGCCTGCCACGCTATATTTCTTGGTAACCCCGAGACACTCGCTTGCGATGTATATTCGCCGCTCCAGTGGAATCTGCAGCCCTTCCAACAGCCTTGTGGAAACAAGCCCGGAGAGCATGAAACATTCTTGCGGCACATCCAAGCTGGCTTAGACATTTTGTCTTACGGCGCCATCAAAGACAGCAGCATCTTGATATTCTCCGGCGGGGTCACGGCCAGTCGTATTAAACTAAGCGAAGCTCGTAGCTACTATAATGCGGCTGTCGCACTGACAAAAGCTTCTGCACGAACTGAATCATGTACTGAAATGCTCGGTTCGAGGATCTTGCTGGAAGAAAACGCGACAGACAGTTTTCAGAATCTGTTGTTTTCTATTTTGCTGTTCCGAAGAACGACGGGAAACTATCCAGAGACCATTACGGTCATCACGCACGCTTTCAAAACAGAGAGGTTCATGGTGAGTCATTTATTCGGAATATTCCGTATTATCTCCGAGACAGTCCTTGAGTACGTGGTGTGGAAGACTGTGAATTCTGATAAAACACCAGATATCGCACGCCAACGCTATCCGATGGCCGCAAGAAAGCATTCGAGTGCAGGGCATCAATCCAGTCATGTCAGGTGGGCAACTCTGTGAAAGAAATTCTTCGTATGCATGGCTTACCAATGCGCAGTGAGTGATTATGAGAACACATTAAGCGGTGAGAAGCGCGCATTTGATTCATGGAAAGAAGATTTATACGGCGCGCGGCCGCCCTTGAGCTCGAAGCGCGATCAAAGAGGATGGCGAAAAACATCAATGAACGCATTAGGTGATGGTTTTGAGGAAGAGGTCAAGAAACTTCTGAAGTATGATGGAGGAGAGAATGGTCAAACATTGTTCGAGGGCTCTTTGCCTTGGTGCTGATAGAGGAAAGTCCGGGTTGAACCAGTGGGTTGCTGATGGCCCGATGATGGCGAACTGAAATTTTTTTTCCTGGAGAAATAGACATAGTAGAGCACTTCTTCCGCAGATCGTGTGAGTTTGAGTTTCGCATTGTTTGGATTTTTCTTGCGATAGGTCGAAATGTTGAGATGCTCTCGACATTGTAGCTTGGATTATTGCTCTGCACGCACATTAATGAAGAGGATGGCTCTGTAATTATTCCAGATCATACGGCGATATGTTGCAATCATGTTTTAGGAAGTCGACGACTATTTTTGAAGAGCTCGCGTGTGCGATGACCGTGCTGGATGGGCATGTCAATGCAGTAGGTGCCTGGAGCGGCAACCGGCCCTAGTCTTGGCGCTTCGGAGGGGCCAAGTGACGCACTCTCTACTACTGATCACCTCCTCCGCTTCCGCAACCTCTTTACGCCGCACACGCCTGGCGCGATCTACCTCACTGGAGCCCGGCTCTGCTCTCTATTTGCGCTTCATCACTCTCCCGCTGCACGCTCCGGGTCTCGTCGCACTTCCTTTCCGACTCTCGCTGTTGCCGCCGCCGCCCAGGCACCGCCCCCCGCCCAAGATGCTCAAGATATGGTCTATGGTTCGCCGACAACCCAAACGCGGAAAATAACTGCATCTGCTGGGTCGCTAACAGCCTGCGCAGAAGCAGAAGCAGCAGCAGGAAGAAAATGCTGCTGCAGGCCAAAAGAAGAAGAAGGTCACAGCTGCTCAGCTGCGAGTACAGAAAGGTGCGCTGATCCGCCCCCGCCACCAGCAATGATGGCGCGTTCTGACTCTAGCTTCCTCAGATCTTTCCGAACTGTCGCTAGGCTCGACGATGAAAACTGAATTTCCAAACCCTGACGATATTCTTAACTTCGTCCTGACCATCGAGCCGGACGAAGGTATGTACAAGGGCGGCCGCTTCAACTTCAACTTCTCCATCAACCAGAACTTCCCCCACGATCCGCCCAAGGTCAAGTGCACACAGAAAATCTACCACCCCAATATCGACCTGGAGGGTAATGTCTGCTTGAATATCCTGCGTGAAGATTGGAAGCCTGTGCTCAACCTGAACGCCGTGATCGTTGGTTTACAGGTGAGTGGAGACTATTTCTGCTCAAGACCAGGGCCCTGATGCTGATGGCCAAACAGTTCCTTTTCCTCGAGCCCAACGCATCGGATCCGCTGAACAAGGAGGCTGCCGAGGACCTCAAGTCGAACCGGGAAGGCTTTAAGCGCAACGTGCGGTCTTCGATGACAGGCGGACAAGTCAAGGGGCAGTCGTTCGACCGCGTGCTGGTGAAGTGAAGGGACGATACAAGCATTCTATAAAGGTGCGAGCGAGCATTAGGGCAGGGCGTATCTGGAGCTGGCGTCTTTGAATGGGAATGCTGGGCTTCCTGCAACTGGCACCCAGCGATTGGGGTTATGATCGAATAGAGTCTGTATACCAATGAGAAGCAACAAGAGATGCACGTGCTGGCTGGGAAACTAGCAGTTGAGGAATGAAGGAAATGCGAGCGTCGGGCACCGCTTAGCTTTTTTGCAGGACATGCACCAACGATACGGCTTTATGCAGCGGGGAATGGTACGCACGTCTGCTTCATGGTGCCGCAGCGCGGTTACACACGATCGATACTCTGCCTGTGCGTTTATGAGATTAAACAAACCAACACGACACGCATACGATGCCGGAAATAAAATAGACGACTCGGCGACACTTGTAAATGCGGCCGTAGGTATTGGTCGAGTTACACGTGACATGTCTCTGCTCCGATCTCGGCGGAGCTCGGGCGCGCTACACGGCGGCAGAATTCACCCAGTCCCCAGATTTTTGATGTCGTGAATCACACCTTGCACACCTCATCCCATCCTCTCCCCTCATCCCCAAGCGCTCTCTTTGCTGCTTTACCTTCGCAATGGCTTCCCGCACTGCTTCCAGGGCCCTCCGCGCCTCCGCCAGGCAATTGGCCGCTCCTTCCGTCCAGCGCCGCACCTTCGTCTCTGCTCTCAATGCCGCGACCAAGGGCGCTGCTGCTGCTGCCCCCCGCGCCGCCGTTGCTCTGCCCAAGCAGCAGACCCGCGGCATGAAGACCATTGACTTCGCCGGCACCAAGGAGGTGGTCTACGGTGCGTTCTGAATCCCGCGCACGTCCGCCGCCGATTGCTAACACGTAGCTTCCAGAGCGTGATGACTGGCCGAGGGAGAAGCTCCACGTGAGTCACTTAAGCATTTCTGACATCGAAACACTTGTTGACATGTCTGCAGGACTACTTCAAGAACGACACCCTCGCCCTCATCGGCTACGGCTCCCAGGGCCACGGCCAGGGTCTTAACCTCCGTGACAACGGCCTGAACGTTATCATTGGTGTCCGCAAGAACGGTGCTTCGTGGAAGGAGGCCCAGCAGGATGGTTGGGTCCCCGGCAAGAACCTCTTCGAGGTTGACGAGGCCATTTCCCGCGGTACCATCGTCATGAACCTTCTGTCCGATGCTGCCCAGTCTGAGACCTGGCCCGCCATCAAGCCCCAGCTCACCAAGGGCAAGGTAAGCTACTCCGAAATTCGGGTGGTGGTGGTGTGAGCAGCCTGATTGACTGATGATTCAGACCCTCTACTTCTCTCACGGTTTCTCTCCCGTCTTCAAGGACCTCACCAAGGTCGATGTCCCCAAGGACATTGATGTCATCCTCGTTGCCCCCAAGGGCTCCGGCCGCACTGTCCGCTCCCTTTTCAAGGAGGGCCGTGGCATCAACTCCTCCGTTGCTGTCTACCAGGATGTCACCGGTAAGGCCGAGGAGAAGGCCATTGCTCTCGGTGTCGCCGTTGGCTCTGGTTACCTCTACAAGACCACCTTCGAGAAGGAGGTCTACTCTGACCTCTACGGTGAGCGTGGTTGCCTGATGGGTGGTATCCACGGTATGTTCCTTGCTCAGTACGAGGTCCTCCGTGAGCGTGGCCACAGCCCCAGCGAGGCCTTCAACGAGACCGTTGAGGAGGCTACCCAGAGCTTGTACCCGCTCATTGGCGCCAACGGCATGGACTACATGTACGCTGCCTGCTCCACCACCGCCCGCCGTGGTGCCATCGACTGGAGCAAGAGGTTCCAGGAGGCCCTGAAGCCCGTCTTCAACGACCTGTACGACTCTGTCGCCAACGGCAGCGAGACCCAGAGGTCGCTCGACTACAACAGCCGCCCCGACTACCGCGAGCTGTACGAGAAGGAGATGGAGGAGATCCGCAACCTCGAGATCTGGAGGGCTGGCAAGGCTGTCCGGTACGTAATCCTTCTATATTGTTTGTTGCTGGCTTTCATCTGACGAACCTGAACAGCTCTCTCCGCCCCGAGAACAACTAAGCGAAGCAGCCTACTATGGATTAAGGAGATTCATTGTGGCAGACATCGAGCCAATGCAGGTGGGAATGTACGACAATCGCTGATCCGGGAGCCTTTTTACTAGACTGGGCGCGGCTTTTTGGCGGGATACTGTATTTTCAGGTTTCTTATGGGGATCAAAAGTAAATCACTTGAATGCGGTTTTTGGAATGCGAGATTTTCATCGTCAGCGGGATACTCAACATCAGGCGTTTTCAAGCCTAGTCAATTCGTTTGACATTGCATCTGAATGGCTGTGCCAGAAGAACGTGAACCACTTGTGGGACGTTGACTCACTCTATTAGATTCCGCGTCCAACCTGTGAGTCCGCATATTCACGGAAGCCTACTTCAGTGTTTCAGCCATCGCGATAAAGCATTCTGACACATTCATCAGATAAGTCAGCCAGACCCCATGCGTCAGTAAGCGAGGACTTGCAGCAATCTGCTCAGGCTTTGGCTTTTAGCCTCGTGGGCTTCGCACCTGCTTGCTGCGGCTTGGGGATCGTCGTCCTAGACCATTCATATCCTGTTGCCAAATCACAGCGAGATAGTCTGCAGAATGATCGATGCAGCTTTTCGGAGCATATGGCCAACCCAGAACGAAGAACGGCGTCGCCGAGATGGCTTCGCCCAGTTCGGTGGGGTGACAAGGCGCAGATGCATGCAAATGGCCGGGATGCTTCAAGACGCGACCCTTGAAGGCGATCGCAAGCTTTAGGCTTGAACAGCGATGAGCGAGCCCTAGTCCCCACCGCTGGTTCGAGTGCTTGTCTGCCCATGTTTTTTTCCCCCGGGGCGTGGTCCAGCAACGAGCAGGGTGCTACCCCAAAAATTACTTCCGTTTTGGCGACACCGTTCGCTCCGGTCGAGGGCGGTGTTAGTCGAGCGCGCAGCCCCCAGCTAGCACGGACGATCGGTGGAGGCTGTGATTGGATCCGCCTGTTGACTCACGCCCGCCAGCCTCCACTAGCGCTGACGCCGGAGGGCCGCAGGATGCGGAGCTGAAGAGATTGTGGCCGCTCGTGACGCGAGGGATGGCCGTGGTTAATTGCTTCCCGTTGCTTACCTACCGATATAACCAGTATTTTACCCTGATCGACGACTGATGTACAGGTCTAACATGTGCTTGTTGCTCGAGAAATGCAGGCATTGGAATTCGTGGAAGTGCGGGGTCTCGGCGGTCCTGATCAAAGCTCTCAGGCTTGTGGGTCAAGCGACATGTATAGAATTCGAGGACTTCGTTGATTTGCTAGTGCTTTTCCAGGCGTTGCGTCTTGTTAGAGAATTGCAACGAGCATTTGCAAAAACCGCAAGAGAATTTCTGGTTTCGAAGTCTGTCCCAATGACGCAGGCTTTCCGTAAATATTCAAACAGAGCTTCCATTCTTCTGCACCCTTTCCCGAGTCTTTCGAGCGTAGCTGTCCGCTATCGCCGGGTCGAGGCGGCATAAAACTGTATCAGCCTAGCCATTAGTAGTATGGATCTTTCCACACCACGGCCACTGTCCGTACGATGTCCAGGTGCCGACGCACGGCTACCACGGCCACCAATTCGTGCTCGAAGTCTAACCAAACTAGGACACCGCAGCACCCCGACACCGTAGGCAGAAACGTACGTAGAGTTGAAACCGGGCATCCAGCAACTCCATATCAGCCAGCGGTATCCTCAGGCATGTTGAATTTCTTTCAACTCCCTCTCCTCCTCTTTGCGAGACGTCTAGCCCCTCGTTGCGCCCATCGCGACGTGGCCCCCTCGCTGCCAAAAACCCAAGTTGCGCGGACTGACCACCCCATCAGCCGCTTTTCCACCCGTACTATAATCCCAATTCACCCCTTCGGCACTCGACCGACTCCGCTGGCGTGGAGTCACCAGTAGCAATAACGCATTTCTGTTCCCACCCCGTCCTCATTACTCCCACTCCTGTCATCATGAAGGCCTTCCGCATCTCACGTGCTCCGGCTGCCGCCGGCGAGGCTACCTACGACGCGTTCGCGAAACTTGTCTTTGAGCCCCCGCTTGAGTCCGACGAACTGTTCGACGCCCTGAGGGAGGCTTATCCGTCCCTGAAGACACATACCGAGAGAAAGAAGCAGGCCGTCCTGGACTTCCTCATGGAGGAGCGCCAGGCTATTGAGCAAGAGATCACCGCCTTTGTCCAGCAGACCGGAACACCTGCTCCACAGACCGACATCTCGTACTCGACAAGACCGTCCCCTGCATTCTCAGCAGCGTCCAGCCTTGATCTTCGCAAGCTCTCGACCTCGAACTCTGCTTCGTCCTCTAGCTCGTCCAATCGTAGCGCAGGTTCTAGCCCCGAAACCATGTCTCTGAAGGACATGACCTCGGTATGGACCGCCGCAGGACACGGAAAGCCCAAGATTCACACCCGCAGATCCATGACGACTAAGGAGAAGGAGGAGTACCGGCGGAGACGGCAGATGAAGGCATGCAAAGAGTGCCGATCTCGGAAGCGGAAGTGTAACCACGACCCTTCTAGTGCCTCATCTGCCGCCTCCCCGCATGCAGATGCGAAAGTGAAGAAGCGGACATCTACAGCTGCTCCTTCACATCCGCATTCTCAACAATCCTTTCTGAGCGCCGAGTTTGACACCTCCTTTCTCGCCGACTCGATGTCTACCGACAGCCCCATGGACTTCTTAGACTTCTCTCCGGCCACAGGAACTGAAGGCTCATTCGACGACTTCCTCCTCCTCCCTCAAGACGACTTCTCCTCGATTGACTTCTCCACGGGCCCTCTCTTCCAGCCTGTTTCACACGACTTCTACGATCCATTCCTCCGGTCGCAAACACATCAACAATCACATGCCCTCTCGACTGGCTCTAGGTCACCAACTTCCACTTACCAATCATCTGGAATGTCAAGGTCTGGATCGAACGCAATGACCTTTGACGCGTCACAGAGTTGGAACTTTGATCTAGATCCAACAACAATGGATCTATCAAGTCAGCAGGTGCAACATGCGCCATTCGCAACTAGCTCGACCGATGGGAAGCAGACAGGCCTGGCTGCAGGCCTATCACCAACTTCACGCCGCTCCCCGACTCAATCGTCTCCAACAGAGCAGCTATTAATCTCTGCTGATGAGCTAATACCAACACCTGCGGCGAGCCCGGGACTTGTGAGAAGCCCATCCACATCTCTTCGTTTTACGGAGAGCACCCTAAGGCAAGCTCAGTCCAGCGGTGGCAGGAGCCGCCGGGAAACATGGCAGTCTGCCGCCGAGGCCACGACTGCCACACACACCCTAAACGCTCATACCTCAATTCAACTACCGAGCGACCTCGATGTGATACCACATGCATCGCCAGATTGGTTCAACGATGGAAGGAGCGACAACGATGCTCGCCGCGACGGCCTGGTGCTGGGCACCGATCCCAGCGCTGCCGCCCGCTTCGGCGAGCATGGCTCTTCGCGCGCCCGTAACCTACCAGTGAATGGCGCGGCTGTCAAGATACCTGGAGAATTACACTTAATCCCTGAAGGCTACAACAACCGCAGGCATATTGGCCGTTCTTCCGTTTCGGAATCACACGGCCACGAGGGCGAGGCACCACTCTCCTCGAGAAACCAAACCTCTGTCAATGATCCTCCCTCCAGCAACTCAGTGGCACTAGCAACAGGCCTAGATAATCACTCCACTCCAGCCCGCTTGAGACAATCGAGGACGACTGTCCTCGACCGCACTGTTGCCAATGGCCAGGTGCAAGAGGTTGTTCGCGATGAACGCCGCGGCGGTGGTAGCGCTGACGTGATCGCTCCTGCGACCAACGTGGCTCATTGGGAGACACGTGAAATCTCCAACTCCTCCGCTGACCAGGCTCTTGCGACAAGCAGAGCTTGCAAGGGCAAGAATCCAGATCAAACTGTCGCCTCATCTGGTCTCGAGAAGCAGTCCAAGAGGACTCTCTCCGACCAGGCACTCGTCGCCGTCCACACTCGTCCTTCCTCTCCACGCGAAGCTGATGGCTCGAGCGTCAATCTACAACGACGCTCTGTGGTGACATCGGAGTCCGATGTCTCAGCACTAGTCTTCGCAGTCGCCTCTGTCGCTTCGACTGTTCTGGCCTCGGCTGTATCTGCGCTATTCTACTACTCTGGCGCGAGTCGGCAGACGTCTTCGATATCTTCGAGGTTACTAGATAACGCACGGAAAGCCATGGGCCGACCCAGCGTTCTGAGGCAAGAGAAGGCGAATATCCCTTCTCGAGCGACGGACGTGTGTGTTTCGCTACTGGCTGGGGTAAGCCGCAGTTGCGTGTTTGTGTAAGGTTCTGTCGAGCGTTTAGCATCTGGCGTTTTGTTTTGGGTATCTTTCCTCATGATTTTTAATTTCGCTGATGGTTTGCTTGTGTTTTCACTGGCCGGGCGTTTGGTGTTCACGGGTTGGCAACGAAAAGGCCATGTATGTATGTTCTCCCCCCTCGGGGTATGAGGGGGTAGAGGACAATTAGCACGATACCTGGTTTGGGTGTTGAATGGACGGGATCCTTATTTCACGATTTTCGATAACTGTGATCGTGTTCCCGCCCTGGCAAGCATGCCTCATTTGGCGATCAAAAGTGACTCATCAACAAACTGTCCCTCTCGTAGGTTTGCATTCAAACACCTCGACCCTCTTTTATACATGATCGATGCGGACAACAAAACGATAGTTGACATTGGTATGGGGAACCACCGGCAAAGATAGTGTTGCTGCAAAAGACATTTCACAGCAATGCCTAAGCAAGGTGTCAAGTAGCGAGTACTCGCTGGGCGAGAGATGACCGAAATTCGCATATCATTTCATCGTGATCCTGCAATCGACTTGAAGTCTGTCCATCTTCTTGTGAACAAAGTTCAGCATGAGCCTATACTCTATAAACATCTTCCCCACATACACTGTGGTCTAGCTGTGACTCCTTGGCCCCTTTTCCAAGGACGTTTCGTATGCCCCTCCTTCAAACCCAACTCCTGTAGCTCTCTGCCGGCGGGACTGTACTTTGGAGAGTAGAACAGTATAGCCAATTCTATCTCGTAGGAATTTGCATGTCATCTAATCGACGTGGGTCCGTGTAGATTCCAATTGAAGCATCTATAGCGAAGCGGCTGCCTCGACGGCTCCGGCGGCCTTGAAGGCGGGCTGGCTCGTGATCTTGACTTCGACGGGGTATTTCCACTCCATGAATTTCGCCCAGCCTGCGGAGGACGCGGTTAGCTGCGTTACTTCATCCTGATATCGCTCCCAGAACATACCCCAATATGCGCATTTGCGGCCAAAATACTTGCCGAGGTAGGGGACAACGACCATGGTCAGGAGCAGCTCGAGCTGTTGCAAGCTCTCTCGCCACTCACGCTCGGCCTCATTCTCATCGTAGTCGAGGCTATCGGTGGTGGCTTCGGAGGGCAGCGAGTCAACGTCGTCGTCGGATGAGTTCGAGGGCGGGACGACGAAGGAGGTGGAGTCCATGATGGACATGGCGGGCGGGGAATCGAGAACTAGCCGGAAGATACTCGTCGGCCCATCAAGAAGACCGCGGGGACAATGGACGCGGAGGATGCAGCGAGCGGGATGTGGCGAATGGCGGAGGAGCGACAGGCACGTAACTGCGACGCGCTGGAGCAGGCACCTGGACACAGCTGGTTGACGTAGCGGGGAGGCGCGCGACGGCCGGCCCGGGATATCTGCGGGTAAACGCGGCTTGGCACACCTAGGTCGGATTTTGCGAACAGTCATAACATTGATTGTCTGAGCGCCGCGGTGGGCAACTCTGGCACGACAAAAGCACTGCTAGCTCCGAACCTCACTCCCTCCCCGCCACACCTGAACTCCACCGCCCACAGGCCCGTACACATCCCAGTAGCGCCTGTCTAGCAGCAATCATGGCGGACACCGAAGTACGTGTCTCTTGCCGTTTTGTCTCCCCACTTACCCCAAGCCTGCGTGCCCCTCTGCCCGATGACGTCCATCGTCTCTAACGGTGTGTGGTGTGCGCGCAGGTTCAACCTCCCGCCGGCGACGAGCGCAAGCCGCGCAAATCCGTGGCTTTTGCTGATGGCGCCCAGATTGTCGATAGCGACGGCAACGTCAAGGATATCAACGGCGCCGGCGAGAACAACACGGCTGAGAGCCATGCCAACGAGGCTGACAAGGCCGTCGATGAGGTGACCGACATGTTCAGCAACCTGGCCAAGAAGAAGAAGAAGAAGTCGTCCAAGACCAAGGAGGGCGAGGAGGATGCGCCCGCCGCGGATGGCGAGTTCGACCCCTCGGCCCTCAAGAAAAAGAAGAAGAAGAAGAAGCCCGTCGAGACGGACGACTTCGAGGCCAAGCTGGCCGAGGCTGGTGCCACTGGCGACAAGGAGGAGGAGGAGAAGGAGGAGGAAGTGCAGGAGGGCGACATGGAGAAGGGCACCGGCATTTTCGCCCACGACGTCACCACGCCTATCAACTACAACCTCCTGCTCAACCGCTTCTTCACCATGCTGCACTCGCACCACCCCGACCTGGCCTCTTCCGGCGGCAAGAGCTACAAGATCCCCCCGCCGCAGTGTCTGCGTGAAGGCAACAAGAAGACGATCTTCGCCAACATCTCGGAGATCTGCAAGCGCATGAAGCGTAGCGACGAGCACGTCACCCAGTTCCTGTTCGCCGAGTTGGGTACCAGCGGCAGTGTCGACGGCAGCCGGCGACTCGTGATTAAGGGTCGTTTCCAACAGAAGCAGATTGAGAACGTGCTCAGGCGGTACATTGGTAGGTCTCCCTGCAACACAAGCTTGAGGAGCGTTGGCACTAACGCAGTTGACAGTCGAGTACGTTACTTGCAAGACGTGCAGGTCACCCGATACCGAGCTCAACAAGGGAGAAAACCGTCTGTACTTCGTCACCTGCAACTCTTGCGGATCCAGGCGCAGTGTCACGGCTATCAAGACTGGTTTCTCTGCCCAGGTCGGCAAGAGAAGGAGGCAGCAGCAGGGTTAGAGCGGAGCAGGTGTATTTTTCGAGGGTTCTCGGGTTACGACTTTGTGCGTTCTGGTTACATGGCAACGACTTCATGGGATCCGGGCTACGCATATGTGGCAATCAAAAAGCATGGCGGTCTACGGATTGGATTTGCAGAGGAAGGAGGGAAGGTGTATTGTAGCAGATACAAAATGAGAATGCACATGATACACACATAGCTTCCGCTGGAGCCGGCAGCCGGGACGATCTGGCCTGTCGATAGCCGCCGAGCGAAGACCCACCAGATGCTGGTGAGCGCTAAACGACGGAGGTGATGTGCGTAGGCGCTGTGGCTGGCCAATGGCAGCACGCGCGCCCCGGCCCCAGGCCGCGACGCGTCGAGGGCCGAGAGAGGATCAGCTTACCTTGTCAGAAACGAAATGCGCGTACGGCCTGGCGCCGCGAAACTTATGGCCGTGATAGCGGAAACACTGCTGACGTACGGCGGCTCGTTGCCCTATGGGGTATTCTGTGGAAATGTAAAAATACCAGGCCCAGCAATGGAGCTTTATATAGAGAGGCGCCCAACCGCCAACATGCGCCGACCATCTTCTCCGCTATTCCTCCCAGCCAAGCTCTCCAACACCCAGTAGTACAAAGCAGACGCACTGCGGGGTACAGAGCGCATCTCCCACAACCCTGAAGCTGCGCAGTCCCCATCTTCACATCCCGTGCATACCACCATGTCGGCATACCCACCACCACCCGGCCAACAGGCGCAATACTTTCCGCGTAAGCCAGGTTGAGTTCTGAGGCAGTGACTCGCGACTAACGTGCTGCAGCTCCTCCGCAAGGTACAACAAGCTCAAGCAGCTCCGCCGAAGCTCCGCCCAGCTAACATGACCCGCGACCAGACGGCCAGCAGCCGCAGTTCGCCCCGCCGCCTGCACTCCAGCAGCAGCAGCAACAACAACCACAGCACCAGTACTACCCGCCCCCGCCCGCCCAGAGCCTACCCGCCAACCAGCAGCACTTTCCGCCGCCTCCGCAACCCCAGCACCAGCAATATGACCACCAGCGCGCATCCTCGTACCATGGCAGCCCCGCGCCGCAGCAGCAACACGCCCAGCCGCCCACGCCGGGCTACCCCCCGCCGCAGAGCGGCAGTCCCTTCCCCGTAGAGAAAGCGACGCCGCCGCCGCAGCCCGGCCAGATCCAGCACTCGCACACCTTCAATTCGAACACACCCGCCCAGATGCCCGGCGGCGCGCCCGCTGCGGGCCACTTCGTGGGCGCCGGCGCGACGCAAGACGACGTGGGCACGTTCAACGGCGGGAGCTACCGCATCAGCCACCGGGACACCAACACCATCTTGACCGTCCAGCTGGCCATGGGGTGTCCGCTGACCGCGAGGCCTGGTGAGCGCGCGCGCTTTATCTTCGTTTTTTCTTTTTCTGTGGGCTTCGGAGCTGATTGGCTTTTAGGTGCTATGTTCGCCATGTCCCCCACCATCACCCTCAAGGGCACCGTCAAGTTCTCGCTGAAGAAGTTCGTCGCTGGCGGCGAGCTGGCCACCTCGACGTACACCGGCCCCGGCGAGCTCCTGCTCGCGCCGCCGTCCATGGGCGATGTCACGAATATTCGCCTGAGCGGCAAGGAGATGTGGAGTGTCAGCAAGGATGGGTTCCTGGCTTGCACGCAGGGTATCGTCAAGGAGTATAAGAGCCAAAGCTTGTCGAAGGCTATGTTTTCTGGGGAGGGCTTGTTCGTGTACAAGATCTCCGGCTCAGGAATCTTGTGGGTTACGAGTTTGGGTGCGATTTTGAGGAAAGATGTGAGTGTATTCCGCGCTGACGCACTTGTGCTATATGCTGACGATGTAACACAGCTCCAAGAAAACGAGAAGTATATTGTGGATAATGGCCATCTCGTCGCATGGAATTGCAAGTATGCGCTTGAGCGCGTTGCGAGCGGTGGTATCATATCCAACATGTCTTCAGGTGAAGGCTTGGTCTGCAAATTTACAGGTTTGTCTATCCTCCCGAGGCAGTTGGAGAATCCAACCAGGTTCAATGTCTTGATAAAAAAAGAAATGAGCTGAAAGGGCTCTTTGGCTGCCATTGGCAGTATTTGTTTGCGCTCAGCTAATATGTTATCTTGACAGGGCCCGGCACCATATTCATTCAGACCAGAAACCCCTCCGCTTTCGCCCAGTGGATCGGAGCCCACGGTGGCGCTGTCTAGTTTCCGACGATTCATGATTCCCCTTGTACTTTTTGTCGATGTTCTAGCATGCATCAATCTGCTCGAGCGATAAAATTGAGATTCCCAACACCGATTGCACTAAGAGTTGAGCCCTGTAATTTCTGAAATGACATGTATCTGTGTTGGCAAGAAAGAAAAAATACCGCAGCGTATTCAGATTCCTTATTTTTGTTGACTCTCCACGCCGGTGCAAAAACATCGTCTTCCGCCAGGGACGAGCCTCATCGACTTAGTTTCGGGCAATGTACCCGATTGACCAATCTCGCACCTGAAAGCCTTCTTGAAAAGGTCCTCGTATCGTTTATACAAAGGTATCCTTCCATCCCACACAGAAGTTTCTCGCTACGACAGTCATGCACATATCTGACATATACAGTGCTACCGGAACTTCAACAGGATGGTTGACAGGATTGTTCAGTGCAACAAAAGCTCGACTTAGGCTCTTCATGTGAAAGCAAACAATGCTTTTGGCCATATCTTAAGTTTTGTCGGCTCGGGCCGGTCCCAAAGGAACCATGGTTCATAGTGTGGATCTTCAGTCTTCTCCTCCCCAGAACCTAAGCCATGTTGACAAGCGGCCGTCGGTTGAGTAAAGAACCAGTGGAAGATCTCTTATCACTGGTTTATCTTACCTCGCGCCAGAAATTTCCCCGCAATCACCTATATCCCTCGTTTGCGCTGGTCCATCGAAATGGTTGATATCCCGCCGGGTCCTCAGATGAGTTGGGTAGTCCCCTCGTGCCCCTCTGTCTCCCCACCCCAATTGCCCTTGACACCTTACTTGACGATACCCGTACATATCGACACAAGATGTCCAAGTTTGATTGCTCGCTCAGCCATGTTCCAATCAACCACGAAAGGTCAGAGTCCCGTTTTTCTGTTCCCGACTCTTCTTCTATCGAGATTGGATCTGTTCAGCGTTGTGTAGATCCGATTCCAAAACCCCAAGGGAACGCAGAAAATGAACCTGAGCTCAAGCGAGAGATGCTGCCCCGACATCTACAGATGATTTCGGTGGCCGGCGCTTTTGGAACTGGTCTCATCATCTCGTCCGGCACGGCTCTGCTGCGCGGAGGCCCCGGATCGCTTCTGATTTCTTACATTCTCATGGGGGCCAACGTTTACTTTGTCATGACCGCATTGGCGGAGATGGCGACGTATGCGAAGATGGACAAGGGGTTCCCGGGATATGCGACGAGATTCGCAGATCCGGCACTGGGGTGAGAGGAATTCCTCCCATCATTTGACAGATTTCCCTCACTGTCCGTTGGCTTTCTATCATGGAGATGATGTGCTTATCCATTGCCAGCTTTGCAACGGGCTACAACTACTTCTGCAAATACGTCGTCGTCCTCGCCAACAACTTAACTGCAGCCGGCCTCATCGTCCAATACTGGCGCCCAGATCTGAACTCAGGCATCTTCATCACGACGTTCGCCCTGCCTATCATCCTGATCAACCTCTTCCACGTCCGCGTATTTGGTGAGTCCCAATACATCGCCGGCGTGCTCAAGCTGGCAGTCATGGCAATGCTCATCATCTCGTGCCTCGTTGCCTCGCTCAAGCCCGTCGAAGGGCGCGGAGTCGTCGGTTTCCGCTACTGGCGAGACCCTGGCGCCTTTGGGGAGTATCTCGAGCAGGGCGACCTCGGTCGTTTCTTGGGGTTCTGGGCGTCCATCGTCCAGGCTGCGTTTGCGTATATTGGGACGGAGGTTGTCGGCGCGGCGTTCGGTGAGACACCGAATATCAAAAAGGAGGTGCCGAAGGCCATCTTCTGGACTTTTTGGCGGATCGTGTTCTTTTATATTGGTGGGGTGGTGGTGCTCGGCATGTCGTGCCCGTATCAGAATGATATGCTTGTGGGAGCCACGCACACGAAAGCCAGTGCCGGTAGGTGGTACCGTGTGACTGGTTACCATGACGTTGCTGATGTGCATTCCATCTAGCGGCTTCCCCCTTTGTCATCGCTGTCAAGCTTGCGGGCTTCGAGGTCCTTCCAGATGTCATCAATGCTACTTTGCTCGTCTTCGTACTAAGCGCCGCATGCTCTGGTAACTTCACCTCCACACGGATGAGCGACTCCGACTCCCTCAAGGCCTTGCTAACCACATGCAAAGACATCTACGTCGCCTCCCGCACCATCTACGCCCTGTCCAAAGACCACCAAGCCCCTCAAATCTTCAAACGCACCATCAAACAGAGGGTCGCCACGCTCTACCGGCCGCTGCCCCTCCGCCACCGTCTCTCCAACCTCTGCGTCGGCGTCCCGCTCGCCGCCGTCCTATTCACCTCTGCCTTCTTCCTGCTCGGCTACCTCAACGTGGCCAAGGCGTCCGCCACCATCTTCGGCTACCTCGTCTCGCTGGTGACGGTGTTCGGCGCGCTCAACTGGATCAGCATTCTCATCTCGTACATATGTTTTACCAGGGGCCTGCGCGCGCAGGGCATTGGCCGGGAAAGTATCCCGTACCGAGGGGTGCTGCAGCCGTATGCGAGTTATGTGTCGCTCGCCGTTACGGTGGCGGTCATACTGTTTAACGGTGAGTGGCCCCTGTTATTCTGAAGCGGTCCCGCATATGACTGATCCCGATGGCGCAGGGTTCGATGCGTTCATCCATGGATTCAATACCCCGAAGTTCGTGACCTCGTATCTCGGGGTTCTGATATTCGTCGGGAACTATGTCGGGTGGAAGGTGTTTGCGAAGACCAGTTGGGTCAAGCTCAAGGATATGGATCTCGCTACTCAATGCAACGTTGAGCTGTCGACTGAAGTCTTGATGACACGGCGGGCGTCTGTGCTGAAGTATTGATGTAGGGGACGAGAATGGCGAGTACGCGTCGCAAACATGGCATAGGCCCATGAAGATGCCCTCGTCACACGGCTTTGTCTTCTGTGAGCTTGGCTGTGAGTTAATTAGCGATTGTGAGTATTGGAGCTAAAGAGGTGTCTTGTGTTCTTTGGCGTGCATGGAGACACTCGTATCTTTCACCATATTTAGACAACGCAACACCCCCTCTGAAAAAAAAAAAGCCACAGGAAGTAAAATGATCAGGTAAAGTAAACTGTAGAACCTGCTGTACCATTCGTGCTGCTGTGCTATAACTATAACTAAATAGTCAAGTAAAGGATAAGCCTTGAGGATAGGTGCCAGAGTTTGGATTGCAGTTTGGCAGTACGCAGTCATAGGCATTATTTCCATGGAAGACCTCGAAGAACATGATATTGTTCGCAGCAAGATACTGCACACTTGGAGAGAAAGTCAAAGAAAAGACGTGTGTGCTGCAGTGGGGCGGCGTCCGGGCGTTCGGGCTTTCTCGCCTCAGCGGCACTCAACCGGCAAAAAAGCGGCAGCGCTCAACGCACATTCCTCTCGATATTCCACGATGGCTAGGTTGTTGTTTCACAGTTTGGCAGCCTTCCAAGTAGGACATGAAGAGCATGGTGGTTGTAGTACATGGTTGACACTGGCAAGTGGCGACTTCAACAACCTTCCCCCAAGGAGGCCAACAGCGGTCTTGTGGTCTAGTGGTGAGTTCATCATCAATCATACCAATTCCACAACGCAATTCTAACAGGCAACCAGGTATGATTCTCGCTTAGGGCACACCCTGAGTTGCTTGCGAGAGGCCCCGCGTTCGGTAAGTCATCCATTCGATTCCTGATCGAGGAGCACCATCCACTAACAGTGCCAAAGATCCGCGGCAAGACCCGTTGAACGATATTTTTTTTTTTCAATCAGTTGTTGTTACTTTTGCAAATCCTTTTGCTCTGACTGTCATTTCGATTGCAGACATCGGCCTACACGTAGGAGGTCCTCCGGTCTGCAATTTTGCTTGGTATCCGTTTCCCGGTGATGAAGCCCGGTAAGTGATACGTGCTAGCCGAGTATGGGAATTCGAACAAAGTTCGAGTGGGTCTTTATTTATGTCGAGACTCCATATCTTACTGTCAGGCGGGCCATTGATAAAGTTGATTGTAGGGGAACTCAATTATGATTATACATAAACCTGAAACTATTGCAAGCTGGAAAGACCCTGGAAGGACAGTATCTCAAAGACTCAAACGTGCAGAACCAACTTCGTTCCGCTCACTCCCCCCTTCAGTTCATCCAAACCCGCTTGCGCATCCTCCAATCCCCCAACGACCTTGACGCTCGGGCTAGGAACGAACTCCTTCGTCTCCAGCTTCTCCTTCAACCAGGTACCGAACACGTACCGGTAGAAGTCCATGCGCTCCTCCTCGCCATCCGGCGGCAGCACGAACTTGGTCTCCACGCCCTCAGTCTGCGGAGTCGGCTGCGGCAGCGGCGGCGCCGAGGCCAGCTTCGCGCCGCCACCGGGATTCAACTTGCTGAGAACCTCCTGGCACTGCTGCAGGCCGCCGTACGCGTCATACGCCATCTTCAGCACCACGCCATCGCCCTTCACCGCATCGACAACATCCTCCACCACATCCCCATCGCGGTAATCAAACACCCTCTTCGCGCCCAAGCCCTTCAGATACCCGTGGTGCTTCGGGCTCGCCGTCGCGTACACCGCGAAGCCCATCACCCGCGCCACCTGGACCGCGGCGGTCCCGACGCTGCTCGCCGCGCCCCAGACGAGCAGCGCCTGGTTCCGCTCGGCGGGGCCCTCGCGCGGCACGCCCAGCGTCGCGTGGATGCCCGCCCACGCCGTCTGCACCGCCATGGGCAGCAGCGCGCCCGCGTCGAAGCCGACGTGGGCCGGCAGCGGCGCGACGGCGGCGGCCGGCACGCGCACGCGGGCCTGCAGCGCGCCGCGGTCCGGGTCGCCCTGCGTGTAGATGGCGGACGCGAAGGCGGCGATGCGCGTGCCGGGGGCGAGGGAGGAGGAGGCGCCGGCGAGGAGGACGGTGCCGGCGACGTCGGAGCCGAGGACGGTGGGGAAGCGCGAGATGTGGAAGCCGCTGGCCTGCTGGGCCACGTCGACCGGGTTGAGGGCGACGGATTTGACGGCGATCAGGACCTCTGAGGGGCTGGGGGTCGGGGTGGGGCGCTGCTCGAGGCTGAGGGGCGAGCCGGCGCTGTGCAGGATGGCGGCGAGGTGGTGGGTGGTGGAAGAAGACATGGCGAAGAGAAGATTGCAGGTGTTTTCAGTGTTCAATTGGTGCTTGGTTGGGTTCTGGACGCTGGGCAATCTTGGCTTCGTTATATAGATATCTGGTGTGCTACGCGGAGTCGGTCTCATCTAAAAGCCGGTCGGTGGTCGGTAGGTAGGAGCTACGCAGTCAGCAGCTAGTGTGGTTGACGGTCCATCTTCGAGGTACTACTTTCCTAATTGGCGAGCAAGCAGTTGGTCGCAAACATGTTGTAGGATGGTGGTTAGCTCGTCGACGCGTATCTCCGTCCGTCCCATCTTTAAATCCGTCTCGCGCAAAGAAGCTGAAGGATCACCTTAACTCCTAAACTCCGCACCACAGTCACGCTCGGGGGTTGGTGGGCTCGGTGCCGACTTTCTTCAGCGACCGCATGCCACCATTCAGCCCAACAAGACCTTCCATTTCTGCACCGCCAGTACCAAAGACTCGACGTAGCGTTTCTGCCTTGAAAAATTTTCTCATTGCAGCGCTCAGTGAAGGACAGGAGATCCGTTGTTTCTGTTTGGTTCATTCAGCCAAATGCGGGTGGCAATCATGGTCCCAGACGCCGAGGAGGCTGTCTGCATTTGCAGATGCACAGCTCCAAGATAAACAAGCCGAGACCTTATAAAAGTGCCTCTGGATCTGAAACATAGCAAGAAGTTGACTGACTCATTCGGGGCACCAGTATTCCCCAAAAAAGAAAAAAGAGGAAAGGAGATTTGTTGACAACCTCGCCCGCAGTAGCCAGTCCGATGCTGGCCCCACAGCACGCCATCCATCACTATACTCTCGGTCGTCCTCCGCTTCTAAACCATCGAGCTGCATTGTGCATCCATAGCGCAGAGCAGATGCGCCTTCGCGGCTCATCAAGCAGCAAATTGCAGACGGGCCGGGCAATGTAGCGTGCTTCTGCTCAACGGTCTGTCCTCGTTCCAGCAACTAAGACGCCAGGGTCAGACGCAACGCCACAGGGTAGTCTCAATGCGAGGAGAGGGGGCTCGGAATTGGGCGAGAGGCCACAGAGGCTTCATAGGGCTGCCAACCGCGGGTGCTCACGGTTCTCAAGCCGGCACCGTCCCCGAGTGTGGAGAGACGCAGCGAGTAGGAAAAGGCGTAAATCTTAGGTGTGGCTCCGGGCATGCGCAGATCACCCGATCACACCGCGCGACGCAGTGTTTATGGCATGCATATGCCTGCAAGCTTCGCAGTCTGATGAAAGAGGCGCCGTGCGGCAAGAGTCTGCCGACCCTGTCAAAGCTTATTCGAACAATGGGGATTCCTACCGCGGATGTTCGGCCCCTATGCAATCCTTCCCCTTCAAGCTTCCAGCGTGGAGGTTGACGACTCAGTGCTGCTCGCCTTCTTTTATTTTTGTGCGTCGAGCTGTCACTTGGCGAGGCATCATCGCTCTGGCAATTGGCCACAGCGTGACTTCGCCTCCGCATTACTTTAAACTTCCACGATGTAAACTTCAGCACCTCTCGCTTGGCTTTCCAAGGCATCCGGAGCAGGCGTCGGAGTACACATGTCAAAAAGGGGGATGTCTGTCGGCCCGGATCACAAATCTGTCAAAAATGGAGAAACAGCCAAATCCACACTCTTCAGAAAACACCAAGATGCAGGACAAGCCCCCGGTCATAGAGGTCACCCACTACAATTCAGACAACACGTCAGAAGATGGCTGCTCCAACGGAGTGCCCGTCACTCCTCCACTTCGCCTCAAGGTCATCTCGACCCTTCTCGTGTGTCTCATGGGCTTCGGGACGTATTACAACCACGGCGTGCTCGGAGCAGTGAAAACACCACTGAAGAAGGTGAGCATCAGACCAAACCCCCCAGTCTTCCCACTACTAACAACAGATTCCCAGGCCATGCACATCGACAACACGCAGTTCTCCCTCATCCTTTGCACCCAAGACCTCGCCATCGCCCTGCTGATGCCCTTCAGCGGTCTCGTCACCGACTACATCGGCGGCGCTGGTAAGCCTCCTCTCTACCCTGCACCACCCCTTTTAAAGCGTTAACAATCCCCCATAGCCACCCTCGTCATCGCCAGCACCGTCGGCGTCATCGGCTCCATCATCGTCAGCTCCGCCGTGCAAACCCGCACCTACGGCCTGATGCTGCTGGGCGCCGGCACGCTGGCGCTGGGCAACTCGGCCAACAGCACCGCACGCTACCGCCTCTTCTCGGCGTGGTTCCCGCCGAACCACGGCTTCGCGCTGACGCTTGGGCTGGAGCTGGCGGCGGCGAAGCTGGGCATGCTGGTGTCCAAGGCGCTGGCCAACGTCATCGCCGAGGGCGCCGGCGACCTGGCCTGGGCGTTCTGGGTCGCCACGCTCGCCGACTTCTGCGTGCTGCTGCTGGGCGTCGCCAGCCTGTTCTTCGTGCGCGCCTGCCGCCGCAAGTACAGCGTGCTGGCCGACCCGTCGACGGGCGAGCGGCTGGTCGAGCGGACGGGCCGCTTCGAGCCGCGGCGCATCGCCGAGCTGCCGTGGACGTTCTGGTGCATCGTCGTGTATCACGTGTTCCAGACGACGACGCTGCTCACCTTCGCGCAGAACTTGACGGAGATCACCGAGAAGAGGTTTGATGTCAGCTCCAAGACGGCCGGGTGGGTGTCGGGCGTGGTGATTGGGGGCAACTTCCCGCTGATCCCCCTCGTCGGGGGCTTCATCGATAAAGCGGGTCATCGGTTGTCCGTGATGGCTTCCCTGGGGCTGTCGATGGCCATGGCGATGGCGATCATGCGGTGGGATAGCAGTAGGGTTGCGACGGGCGTGTCGCTGGGCTTTGTGAGCCTCGCCATTTGTCCCACTTTGCTGGTGGCGTACGACGGGGTGCGGTCGAGCTTGTGGCATCAGGAGCTGTATGGGACGGCCAATGCGGTAAGTGGATACTTCTTCAAAAAGCTTTCTGAATGCGTTGATATTCATGTGCCCTTCGCAGATCAAAGTCTCGACCGGTTATGCGGTCGCCCTGATCGTTCGGGTTGGTATCGGCATCCTTCAGGACCGCGACCACGACGGGTACCAGAACGTGATAATCGTATACCTGGTCCTGGCGATTGGGTCTCTCCTCACTGGAATAGCCATGATCATCGGTTCCATGTTCACGCTGGACCTCGGGCGCTTCCAGTGGTCCAAGAAGAAGAGGGCGGCTCGGGGAGAAGAGATAGCGGCTCGCACAAGACTCGAGGACGACAAGCTGTCTGTCGGGAGGAGCAAGTTCAACTTCATGGCCTGCTCGACTGCCTTTACCTTCCTCCTCGGAGCAATAGCAGCGTACATCTACGCCTGCATCCGGGCCTGATATGGAAAGCAGAAGACGTGAGCAATTTTGGAGCGCTGGAAAAAATAAAACAATACCAATTGGAAAGGCTCGAAAAGGCGACCGGGATATTTGTTTTTGGCGAGTGTTTACTCTGTAGGGCTGTAATCGGGTTCACGGGTGGTCGTTCTCACCTCCAGCCTGAGGCCCCGTTACTGTAAAAAAAAAAGAAAAAAAGAAGATCAAAGCGTGGCCCGAACAATCTTGAAACGTGGAAGGCTGAGAGACTGATGGTTTCATTGATCTGCTCCCAAGGGCGACCCAGAGAGCATCTGGAGAGGAGGTCTCGGGGCCGAATTATTCCTTCCAGAGCTTATTGGCTGGGATGTGAAGGCGGCTTTACCGTAAACAGGAGTCCGGCAGGGCTTCAAGGTAAGGCCGTTCTCGAACTGCTGGGTCGCGATCCGTAAAAGGCGTGTCAAATGAAGTTGGGCAGCATGTGTCACACCAAGCCGGCGACCAAATGGCGGAAGCGTCTAGACCGAGACCAACATGGCGGAGGGAGAGGTTGGCTGAGAACAAGGGAAACCTCGTCACGGTCCTGTTCTGAATGACGTGAAGAAGGAATATGCTTGATTCGAGGTAAGACTGGAAACTGAAGTTTCCGGTTGCGCATCAATAAATTTACAGTTCAGGAATCTAGCCAGCGGGCGGCTGGAAAGGCGAGGCTGCCCCGAAACAGCCGGGCTAAGCCGAAACCGAGGCCACCTTAGGGTGCTGACACCTGCAGCCCAAGAGCTCCTGCGGAGGTCAAAATGCATGCACGTCGCCTCAACTGCTGTTGTCAGTATGCTTGCGTCGACATGTGGCATCCATGCCTAGCGCTGGCGACTGCATTAACTCCACTTACCTCTCCTCTCCGCTCAACCCTTCATCCACGTCAACAGATCGCTCTGTCTCCGCCGTTGCCGCATGACCAAGGCATATTCCTCATCATCCGTCTCCTCTTCTCCTCCCGAGCTCGAATCGGAGTAGTACACCCACTCCGGATTCGGCGGGTCCGCGGCCATTTTCTCTCCTTCCATCTCCGCTTTCAACCGCTTATCCATTTCCTCGTCCGGCTTGAATGGTAGGTCGTGCTTTGCTATCCAGCTGACCCATTCCTTGTACCACTTGCTGCCAGTTTCGCGGATGCGCTTGCTCCGGATCCTCCGGCTCTCGCGGAGCGGCTTGAGGAAGAGGAAAGCAGTGAGTTTATTGGTCGTGTGCTTCAAGCGAGTCCAAGTCACGGAGAATTTCTCAATATTGAAGGCGAGGATGACAAATGGAATGGAGAAGGCGAAAGATATGCCGAAGAGAAGAGCGGAGACCCAGCCCAGCGGAAAGTTGTTCTCACCCTCGGTTTTCGGGAATATGGAGATCCCGAGGGCGAAGAAGGATGCCATGAACGATAGAGGCAGGAAGATGATTGTGACCACGGTGAATACCAATATCGTCTGGTTGTGTCAGTGAAACGGTTGAAGCTGGAGTGGTGGGGTAATCGTACACTTCCTTGCCGGGCGGCGTGCTCCGCACCTTCACGGGAAGAGCGAGCCTCCCACAGATTTGCTTGTTTCTGTTTGAGATCGAGAAGATGCTCGAGCTGCAGAGAGTCAAAAAACCATATATCATCGAAGAGGTAAGTGGATCACTTACACCTTTTTCCACTTCTTTCGCATGGGATTCCATGAGATCGAAACTTTCTTTGGTTTCTTCAAGCAGATTCACAACCTCGGAAAACTTGTCGACCTCAAAGACATAGCTTGAACCAATACTTCCTCGCGTGATGCTCCGTCTGTCGGCGACGATTTTTTGAAGAGTCTTGACAACCTTGGTCTGATCATTGATGACAGCTTTTATCATCTTGATCTCATCCAGGATATCCTTGATCTCCTTGAGAAGCTTTGACTCTTTGAGGATATCCAGAAGCTTCTTAAGAAGCATGCTTCGGTGTTTGGAATAAGTCCGGTGCATCTCATGGAGAGCATGGAGCATCTTGGCTCGTCGGCGGAAGCGCCTGAAGAGGCGAGTTTCTTCCTCTTCCTGGAATGCTATCAGCCTATGCTCAAACGAAAGGGAGTTAACTCCGAGCATACCGCGCGCCCGATGGCGCTCTCGAAAAATTGCAGAAAGTTGATTGGATCAAGATGTTGGTGGCGATCGAAAGAATTGCAACAAACAGACAAGATCCGGGAAACAAGATCTGTGCTATCCTCAATTGACAGTCTGTTATCATCATTGAGCACAGTACTTTCAATATCGTCGGCTTCACGTGAAGACTGGGGAAAGATCGCTCCTTTCCGTGACGGGAAGCTGGTGATGATAGTATCAGGCTGGCCATCTTTTCCCTTGACGAACCACAGCCATAACTGGTCTACCATCAGGAGATTGTGATCCTGTTGGTCTGGCCATTCCGATTTAGCCCAGCGGGAGACTACTTGCGTTCGATCTCTATAGGATGTGTCTTTCAACATGTAATAGTAGGACTGATCAAGAGTTCTGTGTCTGTTAATGACCATTGCTGTAGACACCGAATTCGAAGTATTTACACACCTTCTTGGATGCAAAGTGAGATGTTGGTTCTCGTTGTGGTTCTGATCATTCAGGTAGCCTCGGATTGCTAATGCCTCATGATCTTGGTCGGGAATCAAGTGAGTCCTGATGTCATTTGTGCTGCGACGCGGCGGTTTCAAACGAGGACGATTGAAAGGTAGGTTTGGCAGCAAGAACATTTTCGTCGGTGAGGGTCCAATTCTGTCAGCTATTTCCGCAAGGCTTCTTTGTCGGATGGAGCTTTCGTAGCTCACATACGGCATCTAATGGATTAGTTATCGGTAAGTCGAAATTTTCAGCTAGGGTCCAAGAACTCACAAAAAGCACCCAATTGTCATTACTGTTGGTGCCCGATGCTCTTTGAAGGCCGGGTAATCTGGTGGCTTCTGGATTCATGTAGCGCTAGTTTGATGGACAATCAGCACAGGCAACATGCGTATGAGGCTTCCATCGCGTGGAAATGAGGGGTTCAACTTACACCATGAAAGATTTTGCTGCGTTTGTGAGGTTTGGGCCATGGCCAGTGAGGCAATTCAAGTTTCGCAAAAAGATCCTAAGAAGTCAAACAATGCAAAAAAGTAGAAGAAAAGAGCCTTACATGAACCCAAGCCATCTATGAAACATGTCAGCATTACCTGCGTGGACTTTCGAGTTACACATACATTGTTCATTGGAATGTGGTACCATTGACACAAGGCCTTTGCAGACTTCTTGTCACGAGCGGATTGGAACCAGTCGTTGATCTTGTCATTCGTGTATATCAAGTCGTGTACCGTCTTATACACAGGTAGATGAGTGTCAGGCTTATCACCCTCGGCTGGAAATATTTCGCGAACGCTCATGCCGGTGAGATGGCAAGCAGACCGAGCCTTTTCATTAGCTGGATTTCCTCTGACCAGACGACGAGGCCCAGAGGGTCCTTCTACCAACGGGGGCCTTTCGATGAGGTCCTTAATTCCTGGAAAAACCGAGGTATCGTGAAGGGCAATGTCCTGAGCCGATTTGCCGCGTTTATTCTTCACTCCTAATTTCGCTCCTGCTTTCAGAAGACAATGTACCATAACCGGGTCGTTGGGGTACCTCGGATCAACAGCAATATGCAGTGTCGTGTTGCCTGATTCATCTTGACGATCCAAATCGACTTTGCCGCTGTTGACAAGGTGTTGCATGAGTCTTGTATGCCCTCGCTCAGCGGCAATGTGCAAGATTGTCTGGCTCTTCCGGTTCTCGAAGTTCAAATCGTCTGAGGCTTTGATCAAGTCTCCCATGGAACTCTCATCCCGCGTCTCGGCAGCAGAAAGCAGTTGATGGAGCACTAGGGACTCGGAAATGGCTTTCGAAATATTCCGAAAACGGTTGTCTTGAGGGCCAGAGAATCTTGCCACATCGTCAACTTCTAACTCGCACATCCAGATACGGTCAAGGCGGTATGGAGCATGCTCAGCTAACTTGGTGTCCTTGGATTCCTGGGTTTTGTCAATGTATCCAAGCGAAGGAATATTGTGCTTTTCTATACCATCGAAGAATCTCTGCCAGATGACCTTTGGAATGTGGTTGTTGTCTTTCCGAGCTTCAAACACTCTTGTTGACTTTCTTGAGATGTCAAATGTGGACGCTGTCCAGTTGACCAAGTCATCGAAATTTTCTAGCGGCGGAGCAAACATAGTTACGGCTGCAGTGGCTTCAACTATGTGGGTCCTCGAATTCTTGTCCACGGTCTCTAGAAGGTCGCCGAAAAGGATTTGCTCGATGACAACGTTGCCATACCCGTGACCAATGAAAACAATGGGATCTTTGCGTTGCTGACTTCGTGCTTCAAGAAGTTGAGCGAGTATATTGGTTGCTGCATGTTTCAGATGAATAGGGGCATTGTTTGCGATGCATTTGTTGATATCCAAGCCAAACCCGGTTATTCGTGCTGTTGGAAGGGCTTTCGGTAGCATGTCGGAGTCTTCCAACCAGCACATGACACCAGAAGTTTGAGATCTGGAACGTCTGGCAATCGTCAGTCAATGGACTGGACCAGGGGCGGTTGCCATACTTGATACTGGGGCGCTTTGTATGACCTTTGGAAGCCTCTTCCTTAGGGACAGTCAATAGTCCTGAAGCATCTTTGACACGCGCCTGGGGTTCTCCGACAACGGTCCTTTCTTTCTTATCCTTCTTTTCGAGGAACACAGAGATATCCCAGTCTTCGTCTTTCTTCTGATTCCCACACATGTAAATTACAAAAACATCAATTGGACATCGGTTGTCTTTGATTTTGGGTTCGCGAAATCTGCGAACTGTAATATCGGGAATCATATGCTGAAATCCGGCATGGTTCGCAGGTGTTGGAGATTGAGCGCTACAATTTCATCAGTATCACTAGTTAGGACATATGCAAGACATCTTACCGTCGTTCCACCTTGCTTGCCCTCCTCTCGGAGGCCCGTCTCCCATTTTGGGTAGGCGTTCTGACGCCATCCGGAATTAAAAGAGACAGGCGATTCCGCTCAGGATGTCCTTTGGGCGAGGATGGTCTCTCATTATCTATCAAACTTTTGCTGCGCTTGCGGTGGACTTGCAGCAAAGAGGTCGGAGCTGGTGGATCAATGGGGCCAGGTTCGTCGGTCAATGAAACCGATATGTCTGGAGGCAATATGGACACGCTCGGACGGGGGTGGCCGTTGTCCATAGAACTCCTGAGAGGCGAACCACCATCTGAAGATTGATTAGATGAATGTCTCACGTGAGGAAAGTCATCGGATACAGTACTCACGTTTCTCCTGTGATGAATCCATAGGGAGCGCGCGTTTGCCAACAGGAAGCAAAGCCAGGAAGATGGCAGGAAAAGCGTTGGAAGAGTGGGTCGCATCGGCTTTGATCCATAGTTATCACCCGGCTGCGGCTGAGCTGCATTTTGGCCCCCACATCAGAGCGGGACGACGGGGTGTGCCGAACAATCCTGCAGTTGGTTGCACATATCAATACTTGAAGTCTAGCCACTACAAGCCATGGCTGTTCTTCCGCGTATGTGTATGGCTGCAAGGAAAACAAAGGTGGTGTCGTGCCACAGTCTGGCGGCTCAATTGGTTAGGCTGGCCGGGGCGCCATCTATTTGGGGGCCATTAAGGGCGGAGAAAATCAGCAGAGGCGGCTGATGACTTGTCAGCATTTGCAGATAATCTGTGGGGATCGAGAGTACAGCAGTACCAATTCTTTGGCATAAGACAAGACATTGAGCAACATTGTCACATTCAAAGGGTCAGACGCCATCTGATTGAACTAGAAAACAGGATCCCAACTACCAGTATCCTGACGGCGATTGACAGTAACAGTGGATTGATGATATGCGACGGCTGATTTTCAAGGAGAGGAGGACAGAGATGTGAGGTGAGTTGAGGTGGAAGCTCTGGGCGGGAACAGTGCGGGCGGGAAGGCAGCAGGCGGGGATCCCTGAAGCCCGGGGTCGGCCCGACCAAGCAAGCTCGACTTTCGCCACCCGTCGCAGTTCTACAACCACTCAACTCGACCTCGAGACCTACCGAGCTCAATCTCACGCACCAATTCGAGCACAGGGCTACCTGCTGATTCCACAAGCCAGCAACGACTCCTCAGTCCACAGCCGTCTTGCAAACCTCTACACGCATCCACGTCCGCTCCAGCATCCGCTCTACCACCTTTGCCAACGCGCGACTCCACCTCGAGCGCTCCTCACACCGATTCTCCTGCCTACGAACTCAGCGTCTCCTCTAAAATCACCATGTCCGGCAAAAAGCCCGGCGCCTACGGCGCCAACCACGCTTCAGACACCTCCTTCCGCAAGACCTGGGACCGCGAAGAATACGCCGCCAAAGCACGCCAGCACGACGAGAAACAAAAGGAGGAAGGCCGCGCGCGCTACGAAGCCAAGCTCCAGGGCAAGAAATACGTGCGGCGCGCCTCGACTCCGCCCGATGCGAAGGAGACCGAAGCGCGGAAGTCGCGCCTCGATGTCGGCGCCATGGTCGGCAAGACGATGCTGGTGCCGGCGGGCGCGGCTACGGGGAAGAGGGGCCGCGGCGCGGGTTTCTACTGCGATGCCTGCGATTTGACGTTCAAGGATAACTTGCAGCTGGTGGAGCATTTGAATAGTAAGCAGCATTTGGCGGCGACGGGTGAGAGTGGAGAGGTGAAAAAGGCGACGGTGGAGGAAGTGAGGGAGAGGCTGGCGTGGTTGAAGAGAAAGAGGGAAGATGAGAAGAATGATGAGGTGGTGGATCTGGGTGCGAGGTTGGAGCAGGCGAGGGAGAAGGAGCAGAGGGAGCGCGAGGAGAAGCGGAGGAAGAGGAATGAGAAGCGGAGAAAGACGGCTGGCGGTGTGGGTGTGAAGACCGAGTATGATCCCAGTGAAGGAATCATTGCGTGAGCCTCAAGTCGCATTGCGAGACGTGTGGGCGCGGCGTTAAACTGGATATGAGCATTTCAAAGGCGTTCCGGTGGGTCGGATCAATCGGCATAAAGGCCTGGGAAAAGATACGGATTGCATGACAGGGAACATGAACTTAACAAGGATTCGTCCTGCGGATCTGCGGATCATTTCAAGATGGTGATGAGAAATTCACGACTGTGTTCCGTGTTGAATCAAAATTACAGAGAATCCTCCTCATCTTGGCCCCAAGCCGCTAATCCTCACCTACATGAACCACAATAGACTACCAATGATATCTATGATTATAGCCGGAATTCCCAGGTCCACCCTCAGAGTGGATTGATTTACTGTTCAAATTGGTACGAAGTTTGTGTTCCGTTAATGTCTGCCAAGACCGAGTCGATGCCATGAAAGAAAAGCACACCATTCAAACTCTTGCGCAACAAAGGCAATGGCCTGGAGTCCTAACTCAAGTAGGCTACAAAGGGACCGCAACATTGGAGTGCTGCATGCAGCTCTTTGGGATTTTGAATTAGAGCGCTGAATTGTGACTTCTCCGGGTGCGATCCGTGATATCAAGGTATCATATTAGGCAGATAGTGCCCTTCTGTAGTGACAATTATGCCGAACAAAGCCCTCTATTCAGTTCTTGAATGCAGCTATGAGCAGACAGCGTGATGGATAACAGTCACTCCAGTGTTTAAGATCGTAACATTACACAATCTCCTAAAGAACATTGCAGTATCTATCGGCAGAAAAGAAGACATTTCCTTGGCCAGACAAACCATGTCCCTATTCGCACAAACCCCGGGTCCGAAGGCTCCAGCGGACGCGCCGGCCGCCATCAACCCTCCCGCAGTCCGTCCTCGACCTCGAGGCAAAGCTCTTTGGCACCAGAGCGACCATCCACAGGAGACCCGGCTCCCTCTTCGGGACCTCGACCTCCCGCTCTCCGCAGAAGCTCAGAGACCTCCCTCCATCTACAGACTCAAAAACGGTGTCTCCGGCGCCAGCACCAGCACCAAGCCCTGTCTCGACCTGCCGCTTTGGGTCAGGAACGTCGATATTGCAGCTTCCTGATACGAAACAAGAAACCCGTATTATTCGATCCACGAGTATAGACACTCAGACGATTGCCGAACTGGATGGAATGACAAGCTACCGGAATCGGTCTTCGTCAAAGAGGCGGCTAAATTCATGAACTCAAGGTTGGTCAACGTCAAGTTTGTACGATCAGATGGATCGGGTCCATTGGGCGAGGTGTTTCCGGAAGTGTGTGCCATGCCTGAATACGATCCTGAGGCTTGGGTGTAGGCCTGTAATACTCAATTTTGTTTTGTTTTGTCGGTTAAGTTGGGAGCGATTCGATCAGTTGTTGTTTCTTGGGTCGAGTACAGCCGAACTCCTTTCAAATTTTAATGAAGCCATGCTCTTCTGTATTCCTTCCACTTCCACTATATTCTCGGGATTTTCCGTTATTTCTTATGCTATGTTGAAATCCGCTGATAGCGATTGGTCACCCGTCAAGCGCTCGTCGAAGCGAGCAACTGCTCAAGTTGTGGGCTCCTGCTCTAGCGCTGAGTCCTGCTGAAGTCTGCGCACCCTAAAGGGCCCCCTTATCTGCTCGGATGGGATATTTGGAGGGATGACTGCGCCGCGCTGCAGGATCTCGACCTCGCGTGCGGCTCTCGCTTGGAAAACGAGGGCGCGGATGGTCGGCATCAGGTCGCGCCACTCGCGCGCCCCTAAATGCTGCAGTTCTCGAGAAGACAGCGAGCGAGCGAGCGACCTCTGAGAGACAAATGGTCTTTGGATGGTGGCGGTGGTCCAGCAAGGCTTGCAGGCGAGGGCGCAGCAAGGCGCCCGTGGGATCCATTTGAGTGTCAAGTGGGGCGCACGTTGGCGGCGGGCAGTCGTCTGATGAGGACGGAGCGGCATCGAGATATGGTTTAGATTAAGTTTAAACGAATGACGTCTTCCACTCTATCTACCCAAAGACTGTAGATGGAAGCTGAACAAAGGGCGGAGGCCCCCCACGGGAGCGGAAATAACTTTGAAAAGACGCCGAGGTGCTCGGGCCGGCGATCGATGCCAGCCCCGGGACATGGCCCCGACTGCGCCAGAAAGGGCGTCCCCCAAACACCATCACGAGATGCGTCGCCGTCTTTGGCACTGAGGGCTGTCGTTGTTTCCGGTTTCTGCTCAGCATCGTTTCATCGCCGACTTGGCGTGTCGAACGGGAGCCCCTTGCCAGAAGAGCCGACGTTTGTTGTTTCTGCCGACGACCGATGCGGGATACGAGCTGCAACACCGCTGCCACCACCGGCCACCACCATCGCAGCAAGCGCCGTGTCCAACGGGGCCTCCCGAGCAGTCGGGGGGCGGAAGAGCCTGGAAGGAGTCTGGAAGTGTCGGTCACGCCAGGGGAAATTTGCGGCTCAGTGAAGCGAGCAGGTCGCCACTCCGGCATCTCACCGCCGGGCTGTAGTTGCTCCCTATGCTGGGGCTCTGGAGCGCTGGAGGCGTGGTGTAGCGCGCGCAGGAGCGTTCCGCATCATTTCGTTTCGCGGGACGGAAAAATGGCTGCACAGGATGCGCCTCATGCGTAGGCCTGGCCTGTTTCATGTCCAAGCGATTGGTGTTCCTGACGCCGCCCGAGCCACGCCCTCCCGCATTCGGCAGTCCTGCCGCCAGTCTGGTGGAGCATCGCAGCCGACTGCACCGTGTAGATGAAACCCACGTCTTGGCACCGCTCTGTCCGCTCTCCACTTCGCGCTGGAGGCGCGGGCACAGCGAGGAAGGTGAAGTCTTGGCAATGCTTCAGCCCTCTGGAAGTGGCCGATCGCCCTGGCGGAGGACCCCCCCGATTGTGCTGTATAAGAGCTGCCTGCCCGGCCGGTGACCATGAGTTTCTCCCATCAAGCCTGGATAGCTTAGCATTCCCTCTCACATTCTTCTGCTTTCTGCAAACTTTCGTTCGTTTTAGTCACTCTTTGACAACCCACACTCTTTCCCAAAATGAAGACTCACACTTACGGACTGCTCGCTCTGGCAGCGGCAGCTAAGCTGGCCAGCGCCCACACTACCGTCTTCGCCGCCTGGATCAACGATGAGGACCAGGGCCTCGGCAACTCTGCTGATGGCTACATCCGCAGCCCTCCCAACAACGACCCCGTCAAGGATGTCACCTCCACCGACATGACCTGCAACGTCAACGGCGCTACTGCCGCCGGCAAGACTCTCTCCGTCAAGTCCGGTGACAAGTTCACCTTCGAGTGGCACCACAACGGCCGTGATTCCTCGGACGACATCATTGCCTCTTCCCACTTGGGTCCCGTCATGGTGTACCTGGCCCCCACCGAGAAGGGTTCCAGCGGCAGCGGCTGGGTCAAGATTGCCGAGGAGGGCTATGCCGATGGCAAGTGGGCGGTCGACAACCTGATCGCCAACAAGGGCAAGCACTCTGTCACCATCCCCGACATTCCCGCCGGCAAGTACCTGCTCCGCCCGGAGATCATCGCCCTCCACGAGGGCAACCGCGAGGGCGGTGCCCAGTTCTACATGGAGTGCGTCCAGATCGAGGTCACCTCGGACGGCGCCAACACCCTGCCCGAGGGTGTCTCCATCCCCGGCGCCTACACCGCCACCGACAAGGGTGTCCTCTTCGACATCTACAGCACCTTCGACTCCTACCCCATCCCCGGCCCCGCTGTCTGGGACGGTGCCTCCTCCGGCTCGTCGGGCTCCGGCTCGACCGCCTCTTCCTCCTCCGCGGCTGTTGTCGCCGAGACCACCGCCGCCGCCGCCACCACCTCGGCTGCCGTGGCCACCTCTGCTGCCTCCACCCCGGCTACCTCTGCCGCTCCGGCTACCACCGCTGCCCCTGAGGTCAGCACGAGTGCTGCTCCCGTTGCTACCAGCACTGCCTACGAGACGGAGAACGTCGCTGAGACCACCTACGCCACCGTCACTGCCACCCCTACCCCCGCCGTCGAGACTCCCACCACCCCCTCTGTTGGCGGTGCCGTCGGCGGCGCTGTGAAGAAATACCAGAGGTGTGGAGGCAAGGGCTACAGCGGTGCTACTTCCTGCGAGGACGGCACCACGTGCAAGCAGTGGAACGATTACTACAGCCAGTGCGTCGAGAGCTCTTAAATGGCGTCTACAAGAGAATGGCTCCGTAAAAGGAGGTGTTGGAAATAGACTTGGTGGGGGAGTTCACGATGTTTACAAGATGCGGCCACTTTCGGCATTTCTCACGGGCCACAACCATTTGGAAGCGTTTTCCGTTGCACGGTAGCGTTCTTTGGCATAATCGTCTTCATTGTACATATAGCAAATACATTGGAATGCTATCTGGGCGTCCTCCTTGAGAGGGATCGTCCCAGGTTTGACCAAAAGGTTCACATCCCCCTAACTGTTGAAGTGATCTCCCGTTTCATGTTTTTCCCAGTATAAAACGCAACAGCAGCAGCGAATGACGGCGCTCTCTTTGCAAATGACGGCAGGACCGTGTGCTGTGCCAACGCACCGGGCTGGACTGCCCCATCGTTTCCTTATAGGCGAATTTTCCCCGACGTCCTCATTAAGCTGCGGGTCCGTGCACCCGGGGCTCGCCCTTAGCCTGTTTTAGCTGAAACATTGCAGCGGCCGTGCGTCTTGCGTCTTGCGTCTTGCGCCCGCTCCGCTAGCTTTTGGCGAGACTTGGCGCGCCTAACTGCCCTGCCGCCGCAAGCTGTTGTGCGAGACGATGACAGCGGCGTGCGTCGCGGAGGCCCCCGGAGCGGACGTCGTGTGCGGCACAGCAATGGTGCAGCGGTCGTGAAATGAGATGGTGTGGTGTGCTCTGCATGAGCGCCAAGCGCGAGGGAACGCTGGCGAGGGATGAGGCGAGCACGCTGCTTGCTTTCGCTGTTTCTCTCTTCGTGTTTTTTTTTTTTTCCATCGTCCAATTTATGCTGATTACCTTGCCTCTGCCCGTATATTTGGCTTGTGCAGTGCAGTTAAGGTAAGCAGGGATCAAGCCTGAAGCCGTCTTTCCGTATTCGTTTCCATAAAGCAGTGAGGCCCTCTACCTACGCGTCACCCTTGTCAATACACAACTGGGGCCTGAAGACGTCATGCGGACGAGAATCCTGATGATGGCGAGAGCTGTTCGTACGTAGTACGTGCTAGTGCTTCGTGTTCCAAGTTGCGACTATCACGCCGCCGTTTCAACAGCTACTGAGTTCCTACCCGGCGATTGAAGCTCATATCTGCGCTTCTCTCCATGCGCTCGCCAATCACGGGCACTTGGGGAAATCCGCAGTCATCGGGAGTTTGAGCTACCAGGCTCCTGTATTGATCCTAAGAATATCCCACTTTACCAGCTTACCGTGAGGAGTCGAAACATTCATCCGGACGTAAGTGTTCAAACAAAATGGTGACACTTCCCACGCTTCAAGTTATGTACCGTTTTAGAGCTGCTGGATCTACTATCTGTCTCATGGCATCGATAATATTTTACCGTCGATTTTCCAGATGCTAGAGAGTCACCATGCCTGCGTCTTCAGCGGAATTCATTTTCCCCTCTCGTCTGCACTGAAGCCCTTCACGTTGTTCCCCCCACTTCCCTGGTCTCTATTAGACAAGGCCTTCACTTCAGAGGCCTTTCATTCCCTGGAGCCCAATAATTATCTCTTTCACACTTCTCCCACCCTCCATGCTCCCTTGACCCATCATTTCCAAAAATATGTTGGCTCTTCCCTTTGCAGTAACGCGCCCGCTCCGCCGCCCCGCTTAAGCATCAGATATACGACTTTCATCCTCAAAGCTCAATTTTCAACTTCAAACCTCATCTACATCCATACCACACCTATCGTCAAAGGCATTACGACTCACGAAGATTGTCCATGACAGCCTCCCTGTTCAGCTCCATCGCAAGGTCCAATGGTGTCCGAGACTCGTTGTCTTTCAAGTCCTTCCGAGCTCCGAGCTCAACAAGCTGCCGCACCACGAACGGCCGTCCATAGTAAGTTGCGACGTGCAACGCCGTCCAATTTTTCTCGGGATCCACGATCGCATCCACGCCCTGCAGCTTCTCAAGCAGAATCTCAAAAACAGCTGGAATTTTCCGCTCAATGGAAAGACACAGCAGCTCCCCGTTCTCAACGTTGCCGAGCTCAGCCCGATCAATCAGGATCTTCACCAACCCACTATTACGCTTGACCATCGCGTCCTTGAGCGTGTCCACATCAACCGTCGCACCGTTCTCAAGCAGCAACTCCGCTGCCCGCTTGCGCCGGTTGCGCGCAGCTCCACGCAAGGCATCATTCAGTCTCTGCTGGTAATTCGCACCCTTGGCCTTCTTGCCCTGCAGACACCGGAGAACAAGCGGCCTGATGCCTTTCTCGGCGAAGTGACGGAGGCGCGACACATCCACGTCGTCATGAGCAGCGGCGCGGATGTTCTCACGCAGCTGCTTTCCCGAAAAGATGGTCCACGTAAGATCCAGTAGATCGTCTGTCTGGTCGCTGCTGCGTACCGCCGCGCGCAGGTGGCTGTCCCAGCGCGCGGCTGCATATACACACGCTGGAAGACGCTTGATGTCTTCCGGGCTGCGCAGCTCGCGGAGGTAGAGGAGACAGTAGCGGGCGAGCAGGGCGTGGGCGAGGGTTTCTCTGGTTCCGAGCGTGGTTGCAGCGGGGTCACTCTCCAGGAACTCCTTGAGATGCGGTTGGGCAAGACGGACGAACGAGACCTTTATGGTAAAGGGGTTCGGTGTAGCCTCAGCAGCATCGGCGCGCATACGCTCTTTCTCCGCGTCATTGAAGTCTTCTGAGAGTTCGTCGACTTCCATGCTATACATTTCGATGAAACTGGGGCAGCAGTCAAGCACGTCGCTGGGTGCTCTCAGCCTCTCGTTTTCGTCGAACCCGTTCGATGAGTCAGTGGCGAGGAGATCCCGGAGCTCTAGAGCCGCCAGTGGACGTTTGGAGAAAGAGAGCCATTGGAAAGTGCGGATTGCGTAAGCCCGGTACGCCTCGTTCTCAAGGATGCCTTTAAGAATGGTGCCGTAGGCCGCCTTCGTATCCTTTGGAAGCTTGCGTAAAGCCTCCCTGAGCTTTCCCGGGGTTCGGTGTTGTTTGAGCTCGTTGATGCAGTTCGCTACTAAGCTGAATCTGTTTATGGGCACATGTCAACAAATTTCGGGGTAACTCCAGGCAACGGCGATGCAGTGAAGGATACTTACGTTCCACAGGCCCTTTCGACAAGGCAATCCTTCATCTCCTTCTGAATATCTACTGGCCACTTGCACAGGCTTGTGTCATTTTCCAGCTGCTCGGTGACGTAACGCTTTATGTCTTCTACCACTTCCGCACGCTGGTCGAGATCGATGACGCGGACCTCTTGATGGTCGAGCAGGTCATGGTCGAGATGGCTCTGTGTGCTCGATAAGATGATACTCAGGTTGGACGAGGAACTGGTGACATTGCGCAGCCATTCAACATCCTCTGCACCAGGATTGCCCTTGAATCCGTCAATGACCAAGAAGACCTGGTCGAACCTGCGGAGAATTGCCCGGCTTGCCTCAGCAAACTCTCCGTACATTTCCTCCAAGTCATCCTGCATCTCGTCATCAAGATTGAGAATCTCCTCAGGAACCTCGCTCCGTTGCTCAATGGCCTGTTTGATAATGGACCGAAGGATGATTTCTTGTTGGCCGTGCTTAGGATCCAGATCATCGAAGAATATGTGGATCACAGCATTTTCATCTTTCTTGTGCTCATAGAGCCATCTAACAGTGGTGCGACTAGGAATATATCAGCTTCGCTTGTGTGAATTCATGGTCTCTTAAGCTTACCACAGTGTGGACTTTCCACAGCCCGCTATCAGGAGGTCAGCAGAATTTTTACCTGAGAAATGCCATACGTGGGGTAGACAAACGCTTTCCGGTCAACCACAATACCATACCAGGCGTGTCAACACAGTCCAGAAGGTCTTTCCCTTCTACAAACCAGTCATTCGTACCGCGTGCGCGCTTGAATCGAGGATCATCCCGCAGAGCCGTTGCCACACCCGGAGCGTTGAGTCTGTGCAAGATGCGCTCACGCTTCTCCTTGCGCCCGCCATCCTCCTGGACCCGCAAGACAGTATCGACTTGCTTCTCAATGCGGCCGATGGCCTGAGCCATGATCCTGTTGCCCATCAGCCAGACACCAAAGCACCGACAACCGGAGACACAAACGCCGTATCCCCCACCATCGCCGCAACCAAAGCCTCCCTCAGCCTCGCCATCTCCCCCACCCGCGCCTCCAGCGTCTCCTTCTTGAACGGCCACGCAACCTTCCCCGCCGCCTCCCTCGTCTTATACAACCCCTTCTTCCACGCGCTACCGTGCTCCTTTTTCATCTGCCTCTCGTTCTCCGCTTCAAACGCCCCCGCCAAATCTTTCAGAATGCCCCGCAGCTGATCGACCAGCCTGTTGTCGCCGATAAGCAGTTCCTGCGTCATTTCGAGCCCGCCTCCATCCTCCCCGACCGCCACGACCAGGCTCTCGAGCGTGCCTCGCGAGGCGCAGATCTCGATCAACAACCTATTCTTGTCTTCCCTGCGGGCCTTCGCGTTGTTGACGTACCAGACGAGGTCTTTCGTGAGGTCGATCGCGAGGGCTATGACGCCGACGGCCAGGCCTGTGGCTTCCATTTCGCCCTTCTGCGTGCGGGTGGGATTAAAGTCGCAAGGCGGACGGGGCGTTCTCCTCGTCAGTGCGAACGACTACTACCTGGATTGTCCACCAAGATAAGCGGCCTGATGGATTATCAGCTTGAGACGTATACAGGGCGCCTCGTCAGCTGAGGGCTGCAACGGGTAGCACAGAAGCGGGGAGCAATACCAACATACCTGCTTAGGAGCTGCGTGTAAGCTTTATAGAAGGCTTCAAGCCTTGTACTTCACGTCGATCTGTGCTCGGAAATCCATTCAATTGGTGCACGTTGATGATCTCTCAACCAGATCTACACGGCGACATATGCTTTGCAGACGCCTCTGACGTCAACGTCATCGGCCCCCACGTGGAGCAACGCAGTCATAGAAGGAAAAAGCAATGCTTATCTAGGATGTCATCTTGTACCTTTTGCTAGTCCCGTCTTAAGATCGTTGGAATAGTGAGATGTGAGGCGCATTGAGAGTTGAATCACTCGTCCCGGGTACGTTTAAAGGAAATCCATCATATCGCAAGTCGCGCAGGACACAAGATATAAAATATTCATTACAATATTCATTCCGAAGCGAAGGATTTTCTCAAAAGCTACTTCATAGCCTTCCCTCTGGGACCTCTCTCAAACAACAATCTCCCTCCTACTCCACTGATGCACCTCCTCCCCCTCGCCCGGCACGCGATTCTTCTCCTCATAAATCCGCTTTGTCAGCAACTTGTACAAAAATGCGCTATCACCGTTGTACCTGATATTATGATCGGAGTCCGTAAACCACTGGCTGTCGAACTTATCTGGCCCAATACCATCGCCCATCAGCACGTCCGCCAAGACCGCCGAGTGCTGGAAATGCACGTTATCATCGCCCAGCCCATGCGTGATCAAGAAGCCACCCTCAATATTCTTGAACCCTGCCGTCTTCCTCACCGCCGTAGTGTTGTATCCCGCGGGGTTTTGGGTGTACGTCTTCATGTACCGCTCTGTATACATGCTGTCATAGAACCGCCAGTCCGTCACCGGCGCCGTGATGAGACCCAGCGTGAACACGCCGCTGTCCAGCTCCACCACCTTCGAGGAAAGGTATCCGCCGAACGACCAGCCCCAGATAGCCACGTGCTCCGGGTCGGCCCACTCGTTCTGCAGAATCTGCTCCGCTGCCCAAACCTGGTCCTCGGCCTCGAGCGTGCCAAGTTGCTTGGCTACGAGAGCGCGGAAAGCGCGGCCTTTGTACCCAGTGCCACGGTTATCCACGACCCACTGCACGTACTCAAGTTCCGGGTCGGACGAAATGTACGCATTCCAGTTGAGGGACTTCCAGGTCTTGGGGATCTGCTGGGCGCCGGGACCGCCGTAGGGGTTGAAGAGGACCGGATATTTCTTGGTGGGGTCGAAGTTGGCCGGGAGGCGTTGCATCACATTGAGCTTCTCACCGGAGGGATGATCCAGCTCGAGCCAGCTGATTGCGGGAAGCTTGTACTCGTTGATACGGGCGTAGAAGGCGGCGTTGTCGACGAGAATGCGGAGCGGGGTGGTGGTGCTATTGATGGAGTAGAGTTCCTGGTAAGGCACGTCGGGGCCTTGATAGGAGAGGGCGTAGTACGAGCCACCAGAGGAAAAGGATGCAGACCAGTAGCCAGCAACGGTGTCGTCAACCAAGGGCGTCTTCTTGAAGGTCTTATACGAGACGGAGTAGAGATGAGATTCGGTGCTGTGGTGCTCGGTCGACGTGTAGTAGACCAGGCTCCGTGCGGTGTCCACTTTCAGGATTGCACGAACCTCCCACTCGCCGGAAGTGAGTGGAATGGCAGAGCCGCCATTAACTGGGTACAAGTAGATGTGGGTCCAGCCAGAGACGTCCGAAAGATCGAGGTAGTAAGTTCCATTAGTGCCATTGCCGGCTGCAGCGCCTACGTAGGTGATGGCGAGGTTATTGTCAAGCCAACCCTCATCCTCAGAACGCTCACGTACAACAGAGGTGGATCCAGAGGCAACATCAACATTGACAATCTTCTCCGAATCCTGAACTCTGTTGTAAGCACGGAAAAGAACATTGGAGTGGTCGTTTGTAACCCAGGCGACCTCCCCAACGATCAAGTCGTCTGCGGGGAAAGCATCGATGGGAATAGCGGTGATTTCTGCCGAAGCAACGTCCAGAAGGTTGAAAGCTACAGTTGGGTTGGTAGCGTCGACCTTGGGATACCTGAGCTCCAACTCGCGAGGGTAAGAATTGCCGTACTGTGTGTTGTCCATGTAGTACGGCACACGGAAAGTGGGAACACCCGTTTCATTGAAACTGAGGTACGCAATCTTCTCGCCATCAGGGCTCCACCAAAGAGCGTAGCGGTCACCAAGAATTTCCTCCTCCATGACCCAATCAGGGACTGCATTGAACGTGTCTGGATCTCCGTCGGACGTGATACGTGTGATTTCACCGTCTCTCCAGATGTAGAGGTCATTTCCGCGGACAAAGGCAATTACTTCGCCATTGGGGTCCCACTCGGCATACTGAATGTCGCCAATCTGGTCGTCCACGAGTGCATCGAGGCTACCAGAGGCAATATCAAGAATGAAGTAGTCGGCGAAGTAAGAATGCCGATACTGCTTGGTGTAATTGGTGGCCCACAGGACGCGAGTCAAGTCGGAGCTGATCCAGTAATCCCAGTAGTCGGCGGGCACCTGGTCGGCGGCAACGAAGGTCTCGTTTTCGCCGGTGACAGCATTCGCAAGGATCAGGGCGCCGTCGCCTCCGGCATAGATGAATTGACCGTCGACGTCGCTTGCCACCCAGGCCAAGGAAATGGAAGAGGGAGAGAGACTTGCCGGGACTGTTTCGTTGAAAGTCAAGAGTCTGGTGCCGTTTCCGGTGGGTGGAGTGGTGCCACGAGGCGGAGAGATTGCGTTTACGCCAACGGCTGCGGCGAGGGCAGCAAGCAACAGAGAGGCCTGCATGGCGGTGAGCCGGCAACAAGGCACAACCGAAGGAGCGAAGAGAAGGACCTTGAAGCAGCGGGTGAAAGCGAAGAAGAAGATGCGCAGTAGTGCTCACTTTATAGGCAATGCAGGCTGCATTGAGCCCAGGAACAGTAGCGGAGATCTCGCCATCGTCTGCAGTTACGCGCAGCGATAGATTTGCGGGTTGCTTGGCAGGTGCATCGTACACCACTTGTGAATATCCCAATCAGGAAGCTGGCAACCTGCGCGATGTGAGACCGGCCTGCTTGGCAGCTTGGCCGGCGGGACACGAGCGGCGACGCGAGGAGGCGCCCTGTGGCCGCCCGGGGATACAGTCGGTTTAAAGAAGCTGGAGGATTGTCCGGGTACGAACGGCGCTGGAATCGACGTGCGCGGGATCTCGTAGCACACGATAGCGTGGACAGAGCGGGGCCACCCATCAAGTGGGCAGCGTTGGCGTGCGCGGAGACAAAGAAGGAGCATGATGCAGTAACACTGGAAAAAGGAAAATCGTTGCCGGCTGCGGAGGCCGTTGTGCTCGAACGGCATCCGCTACCGAGCTGCCCATATCGCTTATCAGTGACCCTGCTATTGCTCCGGCATCCCTGCTCAGGAGCTTGGTCAATTAAACAGTCTCATTGCTTTGATTCGCATCTCAGAATGCAGCCAAATGAGAAATCCCCAATATGCAAGGGACGCTGCAACCACGGCTCGGTCTACTACAGATGTGGAACCGGCACCCCACAGTGATCGTGCCCACCCCTCAGCCGCAATAGTTCAGTTTTGTTCTCAACCGCACGAGGAATTCCGTCAAAAAGGCCGAAGGCGGTGAGATATACAACACCCAAACACGGCCGTTGCGGGAGTTAGGCGGCCGATTGAAATGGAATCCTTGCACAAACCATTCAAGTGCATAACGAACACGTGATTTCCTCTATACCTGCATGGGACACTTCTTCATTCCCTGGTATTTCGATGCTAAGCAAAAAACAAAAAGGTATCATAACCCGTTATTCTCGTCAAGCCCAAACTCCGGGATATCTCGTACAATGCTCACGTAAAACCCGCAAACCCGGAAAGAATTCTCCGGTAATAATTCTCACCCTTCTCCTCCCGATCACCACAAGACCTTTTCATCACCTTTTCAATGCCTACCCGGCATCTCATGCGCACCCCCCTTCATCGGCGGCGGCAGTACATAAGGTCCTTGTCCGGTGGAAGGATGGCTCGCCGGCAGCGGGCTCGTTGGGGCCGGGCTAACAGACGGATGCGGCGGCGGCATGACGTAGCCGCCGGCGCTCTGCGGGCTCACAGGCGTAGCGCCCACGGAGCTGGGGGAGAAGTATTCGGTGGTTTGGTGGTGTTGTTGCTGCTGCCGGGGCATGGGGATGGGCTTGAGCTCCTCGGCGCGGGGCGCGTACGCCTCGTTGTAGGTGTAGGTCGGCGCTTGGCCGTAGGTGGGTCCGTTGCCATAGCTGCCGGCGTAGGTGGCCTGGCCGTACTCTTGCGCGGAGAGGTTGTTGTTGACGGGGTTGGTGGTGGGCGCGTAGGCGCCGCCGGTGCGGCGGGCCTTGCGGTCGCGGTGGTAGACGACGCCGGCGTAGATGAGGAGGCCGAGGTAGAGGAGACTGTGGGTACCATTGTTAGATTGGGCGTGTCTCTTCATTGTGGTGGAGCTTGAATGTTCGATTCTGGGAAGGGAGTTTGAGGAGGACTTACAAGCAAGCGATTGCAAAGATGAACACGAAAGCGCGGCCGTATGCAGCACCGCCAATGAATATGAGAATGAGGACTACGGTCCACCAGGTGGTTTGGAGGACGTTGATGATCAAGAATGTGCGCGGGCTCAAGCTGTGGCAAGTTGCCCTAACCATGCAGTAGATGTCCAAGAGCAGCGAGACAGCGAAAAGGCTCATGTAAACTGCAACAATGCTATTGGAGCATTAGTCATCGGGACCCTGTTGATGCGAGCGGACATTAACTTACACCTTCGTAGATTTAATCTCCCTGTCAGAGAAGTTGTCTTCGAGAGTATCGTTCGGGTCATCGCTTATGGCGGAGAGGATGATGGCGTAGCTCGCGATAAGGATAATGGTCAATGCATCGCGAAGAATCCAGAAAGGAAGCAGGACGCGCTTCTTCCATGGCGACGTTTCGTGTGAGTAGCGCGCCATTGTTGATCTGACGTATGCGACGGTGTATGTAGTGCGACTCTTGGAGGCGATGCGGCTGGCGCGAGTTATTTACCAAATCAGGTTGTCGCGAGGGAACGGTTGTGAAAGGCCGTGAAAAAAGAAGTACCGAGTACAAGAAAATCCTTGGGAGAGGCCCGGCTCATATAATCAAGCCACCGAACAAAATCTCGCTTTCAACCGCCTGGATTTCAGTTTGTGGCTGCGGCTGAGCTGTCTCGATCAGTGGTCCTTCGCTGCTCAGCCTCTCATGCACCAGGCCGTCAGGCACCAGCGACCCTTGGCTGCTAGGAAACAGCGCCGCTCCCGTACGCTAATCTCAAAGAGTGCCGGAAATGGCATGCGGATTTCCCGAATGAGGCAAGCGTCGTCTGCTGGTCCCTCATGTGAAGCGGGGGCCTGCAAAAATGCTGCCGTGTCACTGGTGGACAGGCGCGTAGGATTTGGGGGCTATTTTTTTGCTCCGCTCCTTCGCCTGTCACGCGTCTTGGCGAGGTCGTTGATCCCTACACAGCCATTTGCTACGAACTACTCCAGCCCCATGATATAATAATCCACTTCCTGGGGCTGTGCCGAACGTCGGCAGATGTCGATCTGGGTTAGGGTTTCAACTGTTTGCTGCTTAGCGGATACTGGCATAGGGAGTCGAAGCATTCTGAAGAATCCAAGTGTTGAGGAGGGCCGTTTACATGCACGTCCGAACGAATTTCTCCACTTCCTACGTATAGCTGCCTACCTTCCCGTTCTAGAGAATGATTCCACTCCTCAGAGCCAAGGCCATATTGCGATTATCTTGGACCGACTTACTAGATGGCGTGACAAAACTGGCCTCAGTACAGCAGACAAGGAAGAAAACGCCGATTTATTGATGAGAAAAGACGCCGTCTATTAGACTTTAATGAGGACATAAAGGTGTATTACAGTCGTAGGACGTCAGTGCGGAGAAGAGGTGCAGGGTTACTTCTTCATCCACGTTCCATTCCCCGAGGCCAAAAGCGGCACGCCAACGCCACCAGGTCCATCCGTATAGCCCAACACAAGCACTACAGGAAACCAACGGCTATGATCAACGGACCAGACAAATTTGCTGAAATTCTGTGATCATGACCCTCCTGAAGCCACCTTGCGGGCTGCCCGTTCTGCCTTTTTCTGCATGATTTTAGCGATGAGACGCCGCCACAGAGCTCTGATACGGTCCCGCTTCGACTGCTTGCTTGCAACGGATGTTTGTTCTGTCTTGTTTTTGAGGATCGATTGAGGTGCCTCCGTCCGAGTACTGTCTGCAGGGGTGGCGAAGACAGTTTGTTCAGAAGGGACCTGAAGCGTGTGGGTAGGAGATTCACGAGCGGGCACCAGGCGCTCATCAGACGAATTGGCGGGTTCAATGACAACTTTGATCGTGGTAGACCGACGCCTAATTGGGCCCTCGGATTCGTTTTGTGGCTCCTCGGGGACTTGAATCACGAAAGTTGTGCTCCGATTCGCTGTATGATCCCCAGCAAAGGTCACCGAGCTCTTGCGTTGAACTTCGATTGGAGAAGCCGGTTCAGCTGGCCGCGTAGTCGAGGATGACGAGCTAGAAGGACTGGACGAGCCTGATCTCACGCGTTCACCTTGGGTGATGACAGGCGATTCATGGATAATAGCAGTGCCGACAGGAACTTGCTCGACATGAACAGCTTCAGGGCCATCAGTTGACTGGGGAGCTTCATCAGGATCGGTAACAACAGTGGCCCTACGAGATTGCCCAACAGGAACGGCTTCAGGCACTTCAGTCGACTCGGGAGCTTCGACTGCCTCGGGCACAACAAAGAGCTCGGGTACTGTGGTAGTAGTTACGTTGTCTGCACTGGGTTCCGGCGGGTTGGCGAAAGGCTCGGAGCTGACGTCGCCATCATAACCGAAAGGTGACAGTAATAAGGCCAAGGGCTCGTGATGCTTGATGTGAGGAAGGGTGGGTGACCAGGATCCAATGCTCTCGCCGGACATCGGATTGGCGCTTTGATGGGTCGGCTGAATAGCTGACGATGACGGCCGGAGCTTGGGAAGACGACGTCTCCACGGCAAGTCGGCGAAAGGATGGTGATGGAGTAAACGAATATGACTGTCAAACGGTAAGATGGGAGGAGAGAAGAGGATTGCGTCTTCTCAGCGAAGTAGAACTGCATTCTAGGAAACACCATGTGTTGTTCCTACCCGCGCTGTACGCAGGTGCGACTTCTGAGCGAGAGAGATTACAAGCAGACCACCATGTACCTTCCCAGGCCCAGGACCTGCCACCACAATCAGGTGCAAGGTAGCTCCACAACTCACAAGTATGGCTGTCATGCCGTCTTGACTAGAATAAAATTGGAGTCGTCACAGTGGATATGGTTTGCCGTCGGTAAGGATCGGGATAGTCTTATTCAACACGGGCGCGTCACTCCGCGCTGCATGGTGGCCTTTGCTGCAAGTAAATAGGCATTTACACCGGTCCTGCCTCACTTTTTCCAGTAAACATGAATCATTTCGAAGGGGCGATGTGCGCGCATGCAACGCGACACTGGATCCATCGGATTGCGCTCAGCGACTCGGGAAGCGCGGGGTTGCTATTGGAGACGAAATCATTGTAGCACCGGGCGTGGCAGCAGTAGCCGGTTGAGGAGTCGTGGTGACGATGGGGGAGGAAAGAAGGAGGCAAGGACGAATGACGCTTTGCTCGCTGGTCGGCGTTCATTCCTGGCTCCCGTCTTTCGTCGGAAAGGCGGGGCGCGCCAGAGCCAGAGAGCCCGCTGGCCGAGCCGTCGCCGGAAATGCAGGGTGCTTCATCCCGGCGCATGCTTTCACTTTCACGTCCAGTCGCCTCCACATCCGACGGCCTGCTTTTCTTGTGTCCTGCCCTCGCCGTGCTCTCCTCCTCCTCCTCACACTCCGTGCGACGGTGACCCCGCTGTTTCCCACCACACCGAGTCCCGGCGCAGCCCTAGCCCTACTGCTGCCCCGCCGCCTCCACCCCGCTGCCCGACGAAGAGCTTAGCTCAGCTCAGCGCATCGCACAAACCGTCATCGCCACTTCTCGACCCTCGCGCGCAAGCCCACTCTAGCATCCGAGACATACGTCGCTAGCCTCCTATCGCCATGGCCTCGACCTCTGCCGCTGCCGGCCTTTTGGGGCGCCAGTTGAAGCACATGCAAACAGATAAGGACATTCCTGGCATCAGTGTCGGGCTCGTGGACAACAACGTTTTCGAGTGGGAGGTCATGCTCATGATCAACGATGACTGCAAATTCTATGGAGGTATGCGGCAAGAAGGACGACTTCCATAGTATGGAAGTGTCGTAGTCTCTTCAAGGACTTGCGGCGCACCCAACAGCTGCGACCTCGCCTTATACGGCTTAAAATGTAACATGGCGCTGACATGGTTGCAGGTGGCTTCTTCAGAGCACGTCTTTCCTTCCCGCCCGAGTATCCTCTGCTTCCTCCTAAGATGAAGTTCGAAACTCCCATTTTCCACCCTAACAGTATGTCGCCCCACAAGACTTGCAGGCGCAAAGATCGCGCCGCCTTACATACCCATGTGCAGCTTTTCCTAGGGAACTAACAGTGCCGATTTTGAATCTGACTAATATTTCATAGTCTATGCGAACGGCGAAGTCTGCATTTCCATCCTCCATCCTCCCGGTGATGACAAATACGGCTACGAATCTGCTTCCGAGCGCTGGTCACCCGTCCAGACGCCCGAGACCATCCTTCTTTCCGTCATCTCCATGCTTTCGTCACCCAACGATGAGAGCCCGGCCAACGTGGAGGCCGGCCGGTTGTGGCGTGATGACCCGAAAGAGTTTAAGAAGAGGGTCAGGAAGTGTGTGAGGGACAGTCTAGAGGAGGGTATGTAAGAGGAATATACATTGTTTCATAGAAAACATGGCGATTTCTAGCATTTGGCCTTCCGGATCAGATTCGTACAAGCGTACATATATAGGGGGTAGGGATGGCTCGGTCGGCGTATTAGCTTCATGCATGGTGCGGGCGTTAAGGGTTCTTCTTTTTCTTTCCTCAACCGCTTCTTCCGCCTCTAGTCTCCCCACAAAGCAATTGAAGGCTAGTGTGATGAGAATGTTGACTATCCGGACTTGGAGAAAACGACGTGGAGGTCTACTAGGCAGGCTACCTTCCCTCTATATAGCTCTCTAATCGTACTGCATATCTCTCTGCTTTAATACATACATTTCTGCCTAACGGTGAATTTTTAGGATATAGTAACCCCTGTCTTTCCCGCATAGAGGGTGGCTGCAGCTGACGGGTTGTGCCAGACGCGAAACACCCATAGAAAAGCTAATATGGGGGATCGAGGTATTCATCCAGATAGCATCGTCAATGGAAATGAAATACAATTGTATGCGGACAAATGATTGCACTACCGATGATTACGTGTTTCTTGGATGCCACTGCTGCAAATCAGCTGCCGCACCCCTCTGGATATGTCTGATGTTTTCCGGGATTCCGAGCTGGACTACAGCGCATAGCATCTGAAAACTCTTACCGGAACACGAATCTGGAGCGGAGCGAAGCTTGTTGAATTCGAATCTACTTTCTCCCAAACCCGTTGGGTGCGAGCGATTGGAGATGGAATATGGGAAATATGAAGTCTGAAGTCGGTATGACCAAGGTAAATCCCTGGGATCAACCGTTTTACAAATATTACTCCGCAAAGGCTCTATGTATCAGAAGTACTTTTTACACATATTCCAGAGTTGCCTAGACTTTGCAATGACGGCACAATATGAACTGCATCTCAGTCGCGCGTGGAACTGGCACGACACTGAGGCAATGGGCTTCTGGCGGACATTGATCTCAAAAAGGAAAATCGGATGACGTCAGACCAGCCTTTTTTGGCAAGTTGTGCAAATTGCGTGGGGAGGCTGTGGGAAGCATGGCGGCAGCATCGCGACCGAGTTTTTCTCACTTGCAAAGGTGTATAGTGGTGTGGGAGCAGAAGCGAGCTTGTGAGGGGGCAAAGAGGTGAGACGTCGCGGGCGCTGATTGGGTAAAAACGGGATGCAGGCGCGTCACGGGAAGATCGGCGGCCTGAGTAAGGAACCGCGTTCAGACCCTAGCATGCGCGAACACAGCAATCCTCTGTTCACCTCCGCCGACGCACCCTCTCCTCCTGCGAAACTACAAACTCTGCGCGCCCAACGCGTCGATCCCAACCACCATCACTCCATCGCCCGGGCCTTGCATCAGCGAGCGCATTCGACGCGTGCGCCTCTCAAAACATTTAAAGCAAAGGTCCGCGTGCCCAAACGGGCAATATGGCGCCCTCGCGCAATCGCAATTCTGAGGCCGCGTCGCTCACCGACGTGTCCATGGTCGATGCCCCCGACGCGACCGATGACTACACTCCCGACCCGCAAGATACGCCCGACTACACTGTACGCGTCTATCACCATTACTGCGACGCGCTAAACACTGACGTCGCGTTAGGACTCCGACTCGAACCTCAACACCGCCACCCCCAGCGAAGCCGGTGATGCGGCTCCCGCTGACGGTCGCAGGCGCCGTTCTGAGGCTTTACAGCTGCGCAAGAGCGTGCTGGGAAGGAAGCATGACCGTCTAGGCGAATCTAAGGTGCGTCAGTCATCTCATCCTCCGTCTAGACACTTTTCTTCTCGGGGCTTCAGGTTTAATATATTCGCAGGAAGATGATTCCATCCGCCGATTCCGCTACCTCCTGGGCCTCACAGACCTGTTCCGCCATTTTATCGACTCGAATCCAAACCCACGCATTAAGGAGATCATGGCTGAGATCGACCGTCAGAATGAGGAAGAGGCCAAAAGGGCAGCAAAGGGACACGCGCGTAAGGGTGGCGCTAGCGGCGAGCGTCGCAGAAGAACCGAGAAGGAGGAAGACGCGGAGTTGCTTCGTGAGGAGAAGCATGGCGGTGCCGGCGACCTGACCATCTTCCGCGAGTCACCTCCGTTCATCCAGGGCCAAATGAGGGACTACCAGGTTGCTGGTCTCAATTGGTTGATATCGCTTCACGAGAACGGTATCTCCGGTATCTTGGCCGACGAGATGGGTCTTGGTAAGACGCTGCAGACCATTTCGTTCATTGGCTACCTCCGCTTCGTCCGTGGCATCACCGGACCCCACCTGGTGGCCGTACCCAAGTCTACACTCGATAATTGGAAGCGGGAGTTCGCAAAGTGGATCCCCGAGGTCAATGTTCTTGTGTTGCAGGGCGCAAAGGAGGAGCGCCAGCATCTCATCAACGAGCGCCTCGTTGACGAGGGTTTCGACGTCTGCATCACCAGTTATGAGATGATTCTCAGGGAGAAGTCACACCTGAAGAAGTTTGCGTGGGAGTACATCATTATCGATGAGGCTCACCGTATCAAGAACGAGGAGTCTTCGCTGGCTCAGATCATTCGTGTCTTCAACTCCCGCAACCGGCTGCTGATCACCGGAACTCCGCTTCAGAACAACCTCCATGAGCTTTGGGCACTTCTTAACTTCTTGCTTCCAGACGTTTTCGGCGATTCGGAGGCTTTTGACCAATGGTTTTCTGGCCAGCAAGAAGACCAGGATACTGTTGTTCAGCAGTTGCACAAAGTTCTTCGTCCTTTCTTGCTTCGCCGTGTCAAGAGCGATGTGGAAAAAAGCTTGTTGCCAAAGAAGGAGGTCAACCTGTACATTGGCATGTCTGATATGCAGGTTCAGTGGTACAAGAAGATCTTGGAGAAGGATATCGATGCTGTCAACGGTGCTGGTGGCAAAAAGGAGTCGAAGACGCGCTTGTTGAACATTGTCATGCAGCTCCGGAAATGCTGTAACCACCCGTACTTGTTCGATGGAGCCGAGCCTGGACCGCCGTACACTACCGATGAGCATCTGGTCCACAACGCTGCGAAAATGGTCATGCTTGACAAGCTCTTGAAGCGCTTGCAGGTTCAGGGTAGCCGAGTCCTGATCTTCTCTCAGATGAGCCGTCTTTTGGATATTCTCGAGGATTACTCAGTCATGAGGGGATATCAATACTGCCGTATTGACGGCTCTACTGCCCACGAGGATCGTATCGCTGCCATTGACGAGTACAACAAGCCGAATTCGGAGAAATTCTTGTTCTTGCTTACTACTCGTGCTGGTGGTCTCGGTATCAACCTTACAACTGCAGACATTGTCGTCCTATTTGACAGCGACTGGAACCCCCAGGCCGATCTCCAGGCCATGGACCGTGCCCACCGTATCGGTCAGACGAAGCAAGTCGTGGTTTTCCGGTTTGTCACGGAGAACGCGATCGAGGAAAAGGTTCTTGAGCGAGCTGCGCAAAAGCTCCGGTTGGATCAGCTCGTTATCCAACAGGGTCGTGCCCAGCAGCCTGCTAAGAATGCCCAGTCCAAGGAAGAGCTGCTGAACATGATTCAACACGGCGCAGAAAAGGTCTTCCAGAGTAATGGTGCCGGTGCTTTCGGTGAAGGAACGTCTGACGACGATATTGACGCTATTCTCAAGCGCGGCGAGGAGCGTACCGCGGAGCTCAATGCGAAGTACGAGAAATTGGGCATCGATGACCTGCAGAACTTCACGACAGATTCGGCGTACGAATGGAATGGCGAGAACTTCGTGAACAAGCGAAAGGAGATCGGCATCAACTGGATCAACCCTTCGAAGCGTGAGAGAAAGGAGCAGTCTTATTCCATGGACAAGTACTACCGCCAGGCTCTGATGACTGGAGGTCGCACGGCGGACACGAAACCGAAGATACCTAGGGCACCGAAGCAAATCCAGATCCACGACTATCAGTTCTTCAACCCGCGCCTTCAGGAGCTGCAGGATAAGGAAACCGCGTGGTACCGCAAGGAGAACAACATCAAGGCACCACTTCCAGAGGGCGATGAGGCTGAAATGGAGGCCCGTGTGGCGGAGCAGGAACTCGACCAGAAGGAAATTGACGATGCCGAGCCCCTGATCGACGCTGAGAAGGAAGAGAAAGAGCGCCTTGCAGCTGAGGGTTTCGCCGATTGGAACAGGCGTGATTTCCAACAGTTCATCAACGGATCTGCTAAATACGGTCGGAAGAATTACAAGATGATCGAGGACGAAGTTGATGGAAAGACTGCGGAAGAGATTGAAGAGTACGCTAAGGTCTTCTGGAAGAAATACAAGGAGATTGCCAACTGGGAGAAGTATATCACTTCAATCGAGGAAGGCGAGGAGCGTCTCAAGAAGATTGAACGCCAGCGCCAGCTTCTCCGTAAGAAGTTGAGCATGTACCGCGCTCCCCTGCAGCAACTCAAGCTCAACTACTCGGTCTCGACAACGAACAAGAAGGTCTACACCGAAGAGGAGGACAGGTTCCTACTTGTCATGCTGGACAAGTATGGAGTTGATACGGAGGGCATCTACGAGCGTATCCGTGATGAAATCCGTGAATCTCCGCTATTCCGCTTCGACTGGTTCTTCCTCAGCCGTACACCTGTCGAGATCAGCCGTCGTTGTAACACGCTGCTCACGACGGTCGTGAGGGAATTTGATGGTGATGGTGCCAAGGCTGTAAATGGTACTGGAAAGGGAGGAAAGAGGGGAGCTGAGGAGGAAGATGAGGAGGAGAGCGACGAGGAGACTCCAGCTAAGAAGAAGGCGAAGAACGGCGTCAAGGTAAGTCACCGCACCGCATATTGAAGCGTTGCAGAAGGCCGATGCGTGAATCTGAAGGAGCAGTCTGGACGGAGATGTCTTGCCAAATAGAAAGGCAACTTCATACAGACGACTTCTTCAATTTTCCATGCAGAAATCCTGTTGCACGCTTTTTCAAAATATAATGAATAAATGATACTAACTGCAGCACAGAACAAGGCGCTCGACAATGTCCGCGGCGGTAGCAAGTCTGCTTCTGCCTCAGTCTCCCGTGCAAGCAGTGTGGTGTCCAATGGATCGGCTACAGGATCCAAGGGTGCCAAGGGCAAGGGAAAGAAGAAATGAGCATGTCGCCAGACTCTTTCCTTGCGAAATTTCATGAACTGGGAATTGGCAAAGGCGTTAGGGTGTAATGGGAATAAGCTCTGTCATCACGAATGGACAGGCAGCTTGGTTGGCTTTCTCATGACGATAATCTGGGCGGTTATCACTGAGGTACATCGTAGAATTGCTGCCTTGCTCTGTACGCTATAGAAAAGAACTGTTGATTTTCCTTCTTCGTCAAGTGCTCTCTCTTGCATCAAGTGTTTTGCAGATTCGCAAGACGTGACAAATTTCCAGATTGGAAGATAGAGATTTCAAGCTTCGGCGGATGTCCTTGTATACTGCTATGTGGCAAGGTCCCGCATTTTCCTGCGATTGTGTCGTTGGACTATTTTACCGTAGCCTGACGTTGAGGCCATGCAGGCCGAGCCGCGCTGCACGATGACGCGCCTCGGCCAGCCGAACACGTTGGAAAGTTGCGGACTCACCTCCCCGCGCTTCTCGACCAAGCCACCACCGTTCCTCGCCCCGCGCACTCCAGGCCAAAAGTCCCTCCTACGATACACCTCTTCTGCCGCTTCGACCTCGATCTCTGTCACACGATCATCCGCGCGACATCTTTCAAAGCCGCCGCCACCGCCGCGCCACGCAAACACACCCGCGAACCCCGCCAACAACAACAACACAGGCACGCAACACGCACGCACGCAACTATGGCCTCGACCGCCGTCGTCTCGGCTGACGACGCCATGGAGCCGACGCTGCAGTCGATCCTCGACCAGAAGACGCTGCGGTGGATCTTCGTGGGCGGCAAGGGCGGCGTGGGCAAGACGACGACGTCGTGCTCGCTGGCGATCCAGATGGCCAAGCACCGCAAGTCCGTCCTGCTCATCTCGACCGACCCGGCGCACAACCTCAGCGACGCGTTCAACCAGAAGTTCGGCAAGGATGCGCGGCTGGTGAACGGGTTCGACAATCTGAGCGCGATGGAGATCGATCCGAACGGGAGCATTCAGGACCTGTTGGCGGCGGGTGGAGAGGGCGCGGAGGAGGCGATGCAGGGTTTGGGCGGGATGGGGAACATGATGCAGGATTTGGCGTTTAGTGTGAGTGGGAGGAAATAAGGCTTTCTCTTGGGTTCTGGGGGACAGATTTGGGCTGACGATGTCATCACGCTGCAGATCCCCGGTGTCGACGAGGCCATGTCGTTCGCGGAGGTGCTCAAGCAGGTCAAGAGCCTGTCGTACGAGGTCATCATCTTCGACACGGCGCCGACGGGCCACACGCTGCGCTTCCTCCAGTTCCCGACGGTCATGGAGAAGGCGCTGGCCAAGCTGAGCCAGCTGTCGTCGCAGTTCGGCCCCATGCTGAATAGCGTGCTGGGCGCGCGCGGTGGGCTTCCCGGCGGCCAGAACCTGGACGACATGCTGGCCAAGATGGAGAGCCTGCGCGAGACCATCTCCGAGGTCAACACGCAGTTCAAGAACGCGGACATGACGACGTTCGTGTGCGTGTGCATCCCGGAGTTCTTGAGCTTGTACGAGACGGAGCGCATGATTCAGGAGCTTACGAGCTATGAGATTGATACGCATACGATTGTGGTCAATCAGCTGTTGTTCCCGAAGAAGGATAATCCGTGCGAGCAGTGCAATGCCAGGAGGAAGATGCAGAAGAAGTACTTGGATCAGATTGAGGAGTTGTATGAGGAGTTCAACGTGGTCAAGATGCCGCTGCTGGTCGAGGAGGTCAGAGGAAAGGAGAAGCTGGAGAAGTGAGTCTTTTCGTTCGCGAGAGCCTGGCTCTGAGAGCGATTTTGCTAACCATGACGCTTGCAGGTTCAGCGAGATGCTGGTCAAGCCTTTCGTTCCCCCGGAGTAAATTGAGCGCGCTGTTCCGGCCTTGCCGGTGGTGCGCCTGTCAAGCACACAGAGACTTTGGAACGGGCTTCGAGAGAGGCGTTGCAGTGGCATGACGTTACCGGTCCCTCTGGAGGACAGGCCATGAGGGTATGGCTGCAGTCAACTGCTCATCACGCGCCGGTTTGAAGAAACAATGATACGAGTTCGATCAGGCATTGGAAAGCGAGCTGGGCTGAGACAACCATTTCTTCTTCTGCACTAGATGAGGGCATAAGTGGAGCGGGGAGAGGCCAACGAGAACATGATATCGGCGGATAGAAAAAGTACACGATCAGTTCTACAGTTTCAACATGGTGTTCATCGCACGAGGTGACAAGAAGACATGGATAGTTTGCCAGGGTTAACAGATGCGATATATTGACCTTCCCTTTCGGGCAGACAGCTCCGTGAGGTGGAACGGCTTCTTCCTGAACTTGACCGTGCGGCATCCCAACAGATGGCGGCGAGAGCAAAAGCTGGGGTAGGCAGCTCGTTTTGTCAAATTCTTTTTGTGACGAGCCAAGAAAAAGCAACAGGCACGCATGCGACGCATCGAGTTGCGACAGACAGGGTCGTCTTGGACTATTGACGCATCTGCTGGCCGAACTTCCAGGCGACATGGCTGAGAAAGACACAGCCGTTGTCAATCCCAACCGGGCCGGGAAATTCCGGTGCAAATCATCAGACTGGGCCCAACAAGTCGAGGCAGAGCAAGTCTTGCCATGTCGCGGCGCCGTGAGCCGTGAGCAGGCGGCTCAATTGCATCCCTGCTTGCCGCTGAGCAGATCGTGTGGGCGATAGCCGAGCAAAGAGAAGCTCTGTCACTCTTCCAAGGACGCCGGGGTGCTCTCGCCACAAAGAGATGGCGGTCGGCCAGGTCGACAGCTGTGCCGGCTACAGGGATTCGGAGGTACCTCCTCATCTGCACTGCCATGGTGCTGAAGACTAACGCATTTGCCACAGAGCAGAGAAGTCGGGCTTGCCGAGCCCCCGGTGACCTGAAGAACAGCCGTTGGCACTTCCCATGTCCCCACGACTCGGCCAGGGCTACGAATGCCGCCGAGCAAGCCGCCGTGGGCGTGTCGCGGGAAGCGATGCATCTCTGGAAAAAGTCCATCCGACTTCGCCGTGGTTTCTGCCGGGGCTGCTCTGCAAGCGTCGGCGCGTACGCGGTCGCTTTCTTCGTGTCTGCACGCCCGCCAAGGGACTCTGCCATCCTCCACGTCCGTTCATGCATGGTGCGGGTGGCCGGGAACTAGAGCAGGCTCTTATTCCATCGTCTCCGCGCCTCTCAGGGCTTTTGGCATTGCTGCCGGGCCTCTCAGCTCGCTGAAGCGCGCTTCTGAGCGCTGAGTGGTGCACCGATGCGTCGAATCAGCGCGGCGGAGACCGGGAACAGCTCAGCAACAGCGCCTTCGAATCACTGCCGCTTTCGGCCCATCCTCCACCCAACCGCGGACCCTTTCCCCTCAAATCCGGCATGAAGAGGCTGACGGGCCAAGCGAATGAGCAGGCTGGATGCCAGGGCAAGCACTGGCCATTTCGCCCGTCCTGGCGCCTCGTGGCCGGCTGGCTTAGCACCGGACACAATGGACCATGTTCCAATCCGCGCAGCCTCTGCACAGCCTGTGCGGGAAGGGTCGATCTTATGTATGTACATGGATGGCTGCATTCGCCTTTTTGCTTTTTTACTTTCTCGTCTCCCTCCATCTCTGAAGAAGGTCTGAACGAGTACGTATAAAGAGCTTGGGAATCTCCACGCGGTTGCGGCCAACCTTCCTCTTGCGGTCATCCAGTGTGAGTGAGCAGTCTGGTTTCGCTGCGAGTCGTGCATGGAAACAAACCGTTGTTATACCTGCCGGTTCCTGCAGTAGCTGCCGCTCTCCGCGTCTCCGCTTCTCTTCTCTCGTCGTTGGCGTCGCCGGTCGTTGATCGTTGGTTGTTCTGGTCTTGTGGTCGACTGGCCCGTGATAGGCCGATTACCTATACTCTTGTCTCCAGTCTTCTATTACATCGACATTCAAAATGCCGTCTTTCTTTTCGCGCCTTGCCGCTGGCCTTGGAGCCGCCGCGCTTGTGAGCGCTGCTCCTGCGCCTGCCGACTTCAAGATCGAAAGGAGAGGTATGTCGTCACCCACTACCATCATGAAACAACACTTCAAACTCGACAAGGGGGTGCTGACGTGAGAGCCGCAACAGACATCTCGCAGGACCTCTTCGATACTTTTACTCTTATGGAGCAATACGCAGCGGCCGCGTACTGCCCCGACAATAACGACACCCCCGACACCAAGTTGACCTGCGCAACGGAGAACTGCCCTCTCGTTGAAGCCGCCAACACCTCTACCGTCAGCGAATTTGAGAAGTGAGTCTCTCTCGTCTTCCTTACTTCCTGATCTCGGCGTCTTTCCGGTTCTTTCACTTTGTGGCTTTTTGTTATTATTTTTCTGGTGTTTGATCTTCACTGGTTCTGAAGTATTCTCGCTTCGTTTGATTACATTTCACCCTGTATTCGGCCATACTTTGTGATTCTTTAAACACGTTGGTCGGCTCTTGCCGAGTGTCCGAGTCGTGGTGGCAGTCAAAGCTCTCTGCTTGACTCCATGATCACCCATCGTCTGTCAAAGCTTCCTTTACCTTGCATCACGTCAACCACAGCGTTGGATATCACTGATCGGCACCGGCTTCACAGCTTTCTATATCCACACCTCGCACATTTTCCTCTTCATGGACCAAACCTCATCATTACCCCAGACTAACAACGAGCACAGCTCCCTCGTCACCGACGTCACCGGCTTCGTCGCCACCGACAGCACCAACAACCTCATCGTCGTCTCCTTCCGCGGCTCCGGCTCCGTCCGCAACTACCTGGCCGACTTCAACTTCCCCATCGTGTCCGCGTCCGACATCTGCGACGGCTGCCACGCCTTCGGCGGCTTCTACACCGCCTGGACCGAGGCCCGCGACGGCGTGCTCGACGCCGTCAAGGAGGCCGCCGACGCCAACCCGGCCTACAAGATCGTCGCGGTCGGCCACAGCCTCGGCGGCGCCGTCGCCGTCTTCGCCGCCGCCCAGCTGCGCAACGACGGGTACGCGGTCGAGCTGTACAGCTTCGGCCAGCCGCGCATCGGCCCGAGCAAGATCAGCGAGTACATCTCGAACCAAGGCAGCAACTTCCGCGTCACGCACAAGGCGGATCCGGTGCCGAGACTGCCGCCGATTGCGCTGGGGTTCGTGCATATCAGCCCAGAGTACTATCTCGATGTGGGTAATGATGAAGAGGTGACGCTAGAAGACATCGAGGGGCCGCTCGAGGGGAGCATCAATTTCAAGGGGAACACGGGGAATTTGAAGATCGATTTCGATGCCCATGGGTGGTATTTTGGTAATATTAGTATCTGCAGGCCGGATGTGTTTGAGTTTAAGAAGAGGGACGTCTATAGGGGAACGGTGGTGTTGTAAGGGAGGGGACTTGATTGGCGAAGAGAGAAGAAGACCGAAGCTCGATTTCATGATACCAAATAGCCTATATGGCAGATAAGAGAGTGTGGATGAAAAAAATTCCAGGAATTTTCAACAAACCGCTCTGTTACTGAAATATGTGCAACACTGACATCTGGACGACTTATACGAAGGCGTTGTAAGTATCCCATTTCCTGTCAGCTTTATTCGCCAAAATCCGAAATTCTTCTCACTTAGAGTGGTGATAGATGCTCGTGTTTGTATTTCCCCACGAGCTGGTTCGGCAATTGCATCCTGGTCAATACGCCATATCCCCTGCATTCCAGTTGGTACCTTGCATGACCCGTAATACGTCCAAAACCTCTCGTTGATGGAGGCCAGATGAGTACGTACTCGTGATGTCGAAATATACTTCTTTCGATTTCAGCAGGGAACTGGAATCCGCATTCCTAAAGTTCGACACACCGCAACCACCATTTTCGCCTTCCTATTCCAGCAATCTTGGTCCGCCCGGTCCAATTCTTGGCTGCCGTCTGCACTTCGTATACTTATCAACCACCTAAACCACTTTCCGCGCTTTCGCAATGCTCGATCCCTGCGCAATCGCCTAAACCCCTACCTGCTCTCAGTAGCGCAATAGCGGTGAATTTGTTCCCCATCACTCCACAGTACCAATATATTTCCGTCCGCCCGCCATGCCGCACCCGCATCTGCCCCCACGATCCGCTTTCCCAACCGAACGCATCCCAAGATGAAAGCAGCCCTCACCTTCCTCCTCGCCGCCCTCACCAGCGCCGCCCCCTCGCTGCTGCTCCGCCGCCAGGACACCAAGGAGTACGACGTCCTCGCCGCGCCCACCGCCGACGTCGCGGCGCTTTTGGAGAGCCTGGGGCTGTCGCCTGCCAACGACGGCGTCTTCGCGACCTTCGACAATGCTCGGTTCCGCGGGTTCTCGGGCGCGGTTACGGAGGACGAGGTCGAGGTGCTGAGGGCGGCGGAGGGCGTGTTGAGCGTGCGCGAGGTAGCGCAGATTGCGCCGGCGGCGAGTAGGCAAGACGCGCCGTGGGGATTGCAGAGGGTTAGTCAAGAGGGGAGGGTGGGTGTTGTGGGATCGGCGACGGGGAGGGGGTGAGTGATTTTTTTCTATTTGTGATTCCGTTGTCCGTTTCATCTTCTGGGAAATGAATTTTGGGGGCTGGGGAAAAGAAAGGGGTAAGAGTACGGGTTCTCTTAAAAAGGAATAAGGATTGGAGGAGGAAAAGAAGAGGAAAGGACTGCTGAGGAAAGAAGGAACATCCACTGACTTTTGCACGATCAGCTACACTTATACGTGGAATGACACCTCAGTACTTGGAGACGGCGTCGACATCTATGTTATTGACTCCGGTATCTACCTCGAGCACGACGAATTCGGCGGACGCGCAGTGCTGGGGTTCAACTACTACTCAGATAAGCCTGGTGATGTGTTCGGCCACGGTACGTTATCACGACTTTTCCGTAGCTTCAACGCCTGACTTATTTCATCTGAAGGGAGCCATTGCGCCGGCACAGCCGCAGGAGAGACTGTCGGCGTAGCCACGAACGCAAATCTCATCGATGTCAAGACCATAGCCGACGACGGCCTTGGCTCATCATCTGGGGTGTGTCCCCAGCTCTTTCCAACATTCTTTCATCAGAACAATCTGATTAAATCCCGAACACAGTTCTTCGCCGGCCTCGACTGGATCCTCCAATCCCACGCCAACCGCTCCACCAAACCCGACTTCGTCGCCTCCATCGTCTCCATGTCCATCAGCTTCAGCAGCGTCCTCGACAACGTCGACACGGCCGTCACCGAGCTCGCCGCCGGCGGCATCCACGTCTCCGTACACCTTCGTTCCCCACCACTCTCCCCTTCCCCACCGCTGACTCTCCTATCCAGATCGCAGCCGGCAACACCTACGACGACGCGTGCACGCACTCGCCCTCCAGCGCCGGCGGGCCCGGCACCGACCTGCTCGTCGTCGGCGCCAGCACCATCAACGACACCATCCTGTGGTTCAGCTCGACGGGGCCGTGCGTCGACGTGTACGCGCCCGGCGCCGAGGTCGTGTCGGCGGCCGTGTCGGGACCGAGCGCCTACGTGAGCGACAGCGGGACGAGCATGGCCGCGCCGCACGTCGCCGGGCTGCTGGCGTACTTTGTGGGGGACGAGAAGGCGTTGGGCGGGAGTCCGAGCGCGGCGAAGGAGAAGCTGGTCGGGATTGCGAGGGGGAGGGAGGGCGTGTTGACGGTGAGTGCGAATTTTGTGGAGGGCGGGGAGGTGGTTTTGGCGGGGAATGGGGTTGCGTAGGGCGAGCTTCTGGTGCGGAAGGGTTGTGATGATTGGGTATTTACTATCTTTTGACGGGTAATCATTGGGCATCCTAAGCAGTGTCTAGGTCGAATACAGATTGAAGATGCCCTTGTATCTTTGTCAGAGACTTTTGCTTAGCATGCCTTGCATGTATATTTCCTACAAGGACTTTCCACATTGAGATACAAAACGATCGGAGAGGAAGAGAGCATGTGCTTGGCCAGAAAAAGTTGCTACTGCATCTTCTGAATGGTATTTGTTGCTCCACATATCTATCTTGGATAGTGGCGTGTTCGGTGGAATGTTCGATGTCGGACTGTGCTCCTGCCTCGTCTGCGTCTGGGCTCCGCTCTCTCCAACCTCTCGATGCGGCGTTCATGGTCGAAATGGGAGAATGCGCAAACACAAACCAAGACTTGCTTCAACATCCAACGAAACCTTTTTCTGTAAGACATGGAGTATAATTCCAGAGAATGTTTCAACGAGAACCTGCAGATCTCTTTGGTGGCGAATTTGCTCATGCGCGTGAACAGTGAGAATTATTTTATATTACATATTCACTAACGCCGTGTTGCTGCACCACGCTAGCAAACGCCGGTGTCTTATTTCCGTTTACCAGCGGCCATTAGGAGGCCAGTTTGTGTAGGAGCAATCCCAGTTGTCTACTTGAGTTCGGCACCTGGGTTGCGGGTCGCTCTGTGCCCGCGCTCGGGGGTGATCAGTTCTCTCATCTGGATACTGCCGCTCGGAGGAGAAGCAATGAAACATCCTCCCGATACAGCGGCGCCATGGGCGGCGGCCATCGGCGTCTGAGTGTCTTTGTGGCCTGGAGGACCGGGGGTGTACAGTGTCTCTTGGCATATTGATGCATCTATGAGTAAAAGTGTTTGCGGGTTGCATTTGATATTTGATCTTTGACAGGCAGGCTATTTAAGAGTTGAGAGAGGCAAAGGTCTGTTTGAAGATTGTTTTAATACATTTTGTGCTGCTGACTCCAATGCGTGGGTTTGCACCATCGCCTGCGTTGTCTTCAATTTTGTCATTGCAGAGCTATTGAAGTAGACCGACCAAGGCTGATCTCAAAAGCTCTGACTGACTAACGCTTAAGTAAAATCAAGGCCTGTGATATGTGGAATAGTGCCAGACACTAGTCCAGGCAGGAATCCAGACAAGTATACAGTCGGAAACCCATTCAGAAACCCAGTGACCACGCCTGCGTGTGTTCTTCAACTGCAGCCGTTCATGTTTGTCAGGTTTGAGATGATCCCTAACATGATATTCTGAATCATGGACCGATTCTTGGGTTTTCTCCCTATCGGATCCCTTTGGTCTGTGTTGAGGCAGCCTTCACAATTCGATTGACCAGCATCAGCTACAAATCTGTCACCTCGAGTTATTGGCCATTGCCTGCAAGTTGTTTCACTTACATGCTACCAATTATAAAACTTTCATCTGTTGAGCTTTGTGAGTCTTTATCCCCTGCCTCTGCTCTGGCTTCGTGAACGACAACCTTTAAAACAGTGGATTCGAGTCGTTTGAGAATAATAAGCCCAATTGACAAGGGTACCAGGAAAATCAGTAAGAAGACCGCAAAAGAATCCAAGGGTCTAATGGTCAGACTTGCGAGTGCTTGTGGATTTCCGAAGAAAGACATATTGATAGTGTCGATGAAGACTGAGCAGGGTGCTTGGGGAGGACTAAAATAAGTAATGTAGGTATTTTGATATAATATTCGTGAAAACGAGCTCCATTAAATAGTAGATGGGCTTACTCTTTGCCTGAAAACGATTCTGTTCGACGGTAGCTGAATGCCAAGTCTGACGAACTGAACCCGCCCAGATGGGACCACGTTTCTGAAAACAATCTATTCTGCTGAGCACATACACACTAAATCTCTATCTCTGATTTCCGGGCTTTGTACATCAAACGGGCCGTCGGGTCAGGCAAGATAGTCTCCGCCTGACAGATGTTCTTCGGTCTCCCCGCAAACACTTTTTCGGCGCCAGGGAAGCTCCAGTCATACTTCATCAGCAAGTGAACAAGCGCAATCTTGACCTCATTGCCAGCGAAGAAGCGACCTGGGCAAGCATGCTTCCCATGTCCGAACGCAAACATCTCCTGAGATGTAGTGACAAACTGCCACTTATTCTCATTCCCAGGCTGCAAACGCAAGTCCATGAACCGGTGCCCATCAAACTCATCCGGCTTGTCAAACAAAGCGGGGTCCTGTAGAGCGCTGGTCGGTATGCCGACCATAGCACCAGTTGGCAAGACTGTGCCGTCGGAGAGTGTGACTTCTTCAAGGACCTTCCGTCTCATAGCAATGACGTCCACGGGGTTGACGCGCTGGCTCTCTTTCATCACCGAGTCCATGAGCCGGAGCTTGTAGAGGCTAGTCTTCTTCCAGCCACCACCGTCTTCTGCCTGCAGACCCAAAACCTCGATGATCTCCTTGCGCAGCTCATCTATAAGATGGGGATATGCAACGAGATCGAACATGACGTTCGTAAGGGTGCTCGACGTGGTGTGGGTTGCCACAACCGTGAGGCCGAGCTGGCCATAGAGCGGGTCGAACTTGAGCTTCTTCGCCGACGCAACCTCTGTAAACCAAGCCAGCGCATCACTGGACCTCTCCATTATACCTGCTTTCTGTGCTTCCTTTCTGGCCTTGGTGCGGCTTTCGAGCTCCGGAGCGAACAGGGCGCGTGCCGTCTTGTGTATTTGGTTGAGTCTTTGCACCTCGGGCGCCAGATTCAGTAGCAGCGGTCGGAGACGTTTTGGAAACCGACGGACGGCTTTAATGGCTACGAAGAACTCCATGGTATATGCGGCGGCAATCATCAGCCACTCTTTGTTGCGGCAGAGAGGCTCGCCCATGAAGGCCCTGGCTGACATGCGGGAGACGAGTTCAGTCATTTCCGCAAGGAAGATGCCGGAATCCCGCCAATCTGTCATTTAAATCAGTCTTGATTATTCCATCGAGGCCCATTGTGAAGGGTTTACCTTGACTTGGAGGGAGTATTCGGGAGAGAGCGTCACTCGTTTCTCCTGAAAGAGCCATCGTGAGTTTTGCTGCGAGATCAATCAGCCTCGTAGTAGCTTAAAAGGAAGCCTTACACACCCAGTGACTGGGTCAATCTGAGCCTGATGGTGTCTTGCAATAGGCCGTCTTGCAAGGCTGCTTGGGCGGCGCCAAACATATCCGCAATGAATTCCTTGGTGAGTAGTCAGCAAAATGGAGTCTTGGTATTGCTGGGACACCTAAATACCTCTTTCATGACTTCTTGGAAATCAAATCTCTTGTCATTCCTGATTTCGTCGACGAACCGTGGTGGAAGCAGAATCCGAGGTCCTCCATCAGTCACGATCTGGCAGATACCGGTATTCTGCAAAATGCATTAGTAAAGAAATCGATAAAGACCTTATTCTCCATAAATACTTTTTTGTAAGCCGCGTCGACTAATGCACGCGACTTGGTCTTGAACTCTTTTTTCATCTCTGATATTGAACGTTCACCACCAAAAACGGGTATATTGGGGTGGAATCTGTCGGCTGTGGCAAGCCTATATGAGTAAACGGCCAAGAAGCAAAGAAGAACGACTCCTAGTATCAACACCCCGAGCTCCAAAGCGTCAAAGGACTGTTGCTTGCTGATTTCCTCCATTGCTGTAGTGACATGGCAGTTAAAGAACAAGTGATATGGAAAGTCCAGTTCATTGATGCAAAGTCTTCGTGTATCTACGAACTTATTTTTTATATGCTGCTCAAACCGACTTCGGAAATGTTATATCCGATCAGGCGTGTGGGTGAAATAGGTCTCAGCTCTGGAAAGCCCAACTCATTAACCAGAGCCGACGGGCCGTGAGGCACTCGGCTCATTTGCGTATGATCTTTCATTTTCAATGAGGTTACTTCCGTGTAAACTGAAGGCCTTTCATTCAATAGTTCCTGCTCTGATTCTTTTTTCGGCAGCTTCTTTCTATACATCGAACTTAGTGGACGGTGTCTTCTACACATTTACAACTCAACCAGGCGCCAAATGATCGCTCCAGTTGATCAATGGATAGCACCTCAAATGTCTAGAGATGCGGCCGGACCGAAAACTCCTGGCTCAGCAAGTATTACTCTTGAACAATAATCATGTAGAAGAACTTAACAAACTTTAGTGATATCTGCGACCGGCATCCGGAAACAGCTTTTCCGAAAGATTATCGAGTCCGTGGCAAGGCGTATATCGTATTTCCCAGGTGTGGGCTTCCTCGAGGATTGTTTCCTAATGCGGCGGTTGTGAACCCAGGGAGAAAGACACTTCCATGTCAATGGGCCGAGGGGCGAATAGGAAAAAACCCACATGCCCCACTATGGAACAAGTTGCCTCATACGCCACAACTCACTGCATCCACCACTTAAGCATGCGAGATGACGGGTCGCACAAGCACAGCATTTAGTGCCTCTGTTGCCGCATATAGATGTCTCAAGTGTGGCAAGGCATACGCTCGGAGCAGTCACCTACGTCGCCACGAGGTTACTCGTACGTTTCAGCAGCACTTGTTGTATTACAAGCAATCACGCTCACAGTACTCTAGACGTAGGAAAGCCACAGCAATCATATGTTTACTGTGGCAAGGCATTCATAAAAGTGTTTTGGCCCCACCATCTCTGTTCATGGAATATGCTAATGTCACGGCAGTGACGTCCTTCGCCGCCACGCGCTGAAATGCGCCGCCAAGGGCGACCACCTCCTCCACCGGAACGAAAGAGAGGTAGAAAAAGGCACGCATGTTCAAGATGCATTTACAGGAAGCTATTATGCGATGCAAATGCTCCATGCACCAATTGTTTCTCGGGCGGTTACGAATGCCTGTACCCGGACGGTCGTACCCCGCCATCCCCCGAACGTATCAGTCCGCCACTTCCAATGAACAGTACGGATCAGCATGAGAATTCAGTGGATGCGGCATTCCCTAGGCGATTTACAGACTTGAAGGTTTCCATTCCGGCGCAGACCGTGGCCGCCGAATCGAACAAGTTGCACAACAGACTACCGTGGACTTCCGGTTGTAAACTCCTTTCAGATCTGCAAGAAGAGTTCACCGAAGTTGCTACTCACTTTCCGAAGCCTGAAAACTGGGTTCACAGTCTATTTCCAGGTCTGAATGCAGATGAAGGCACGTTTCATGACATCCTCCCGCAGCCACAAACCCGGCGTTCTCTTCTTCAAACACGTCTGTATGATATCGTACTCCAGATGTCCCTCACACACCAAATCCGACAGAGTCCTGAAGAATTTCCCACTGACCCGGCACGCTCCATCTTCACCGTTCAAAATCTCAAAGGCTTCGCGTGGGCCTTCTTTTACCGCCTTTCCCCCACCTGCCCTATTTTCCATCTACCGACCTTCCGCCTTGGGAGCACCTCATCACGGCTTTTGCTTGTAATCTTCCTGGACGGCTCTCTAGTTTCTGCACCATGTGACGATGCTCTGTCTGCGAGGCAATTCTTCAAAGTCGCCGAGGAGTACATCTTTGACCACGAAATATTCAAACATGGGAAGCTCAAAGCAGGCAATAATGAATTTGAGACCTTTTTAGCCGCGTGGCTTTTGTACATGATGCAAGCCCATGCGGGTGATTCGGAGACACGGCGAATGATATTGGCGAGACGCCACCCGGACTTCGTCAAGGTGGTCAGAGCATGCGGCTTGCTTTCTATCCGGCATGAATTCCCTTTGGAGTTTGGAAAAATGTCGGACTGGAAAACGTTCGTTTCGAAAGAGCAGTGTGTCAGGTAAGTTTTGAACTTTTTGAAAGAATTCATCTTAGCAGCTTCTCAATGACCTCGATATGCAGGCTTGCGGCATGGACGTGCCTCGGAGACTGCCACCTCAACATCTGCTTTAACAGCCCGTTGCACCTAGATGTTTCAGACGTGATCGTCGATCTCCCCTGTGGCAACGCTCTCTTCGACGCTGAGTCCGCCGCAGAATTTGAGCGCCTTGCACCTTCGGAACGTACAAGCCAACGGCCGACGTGCTTAAGAGACCTTATCCATTGCTTGAGAAAAGACTCTTGGCTGAATCCAGGAAGCGAAAAATACAAGTCTGTCACCGTCCTTCACCTACTTATGGCAATCTCTGGTTAGTGACCTTCATCCTTTCTAGTTCCATTCATACTGATATACTTTCCAGTATCATGTGCGCACAGTTATGAGGCACGAGTTAACCCCGCTAGTCGGAGAGACCTCAACCAGATCCTTGGCATGTCAGACCATTGGAAGCGTCTGTGGGACGAGGTGATTAAAGCAGAACACGGCGAGTACAAGAGCAATAACTGCTTCATGGAGCATGCTGATGAACTGTGGTGGCTGTTGAGAATGGTTATCAAACAATTCCAAAGGGGTGAGTCTGACGACCCCTACGTGAAAGGCACTGCGGCGGATTCATTCTACCATTTCAACGACTTCCTCAACCGATTGACGAGGGATGAAATCTCTTTCAGCCACTAGGTTTTCCATCTCTTGGTGGATTGAGTGAAATGCTTGCCCAACGGAGGGATACGGGGGTTGCGCATACAAGCTCACAAGCCCCTCATCTGACGTCACTCTGCATCAACTTCATCGACTCCACCTTTGAGCTTTCTCCTCACATCTACTAAAAGCATCATTGCACGTATTCAGCGTAGAGTCCCGTTGTATTTCTCAATCTCATGAGACGTCCGTAGACTATTCAAGGACAGCAGCGGCGAATAAAAGTACATCACACGGACTCCCCATGCAACTGAGCTCTGATATACACCTAAATACACTCAAATTTTGAGCTTTCGTCCTGTCCTATCAAGAGATTGTTCACCAAGAACCATGACGTCCGTCCAAGACTCAGTCATCTTCCGCAACATCCTCAGCACTCCTGAAAGCGCAGCAATCTGGTCCGCCTCCCCTCATCACCACTGCTTATGCACCCTCGAGAAAACTGAACCCAAACACTAGGTCCGACGAGCGCCGCACATCCTACTACCTCCTCTTCGAATCACACCTCGCCCGCGTCCAAGCCCGCCTCTCCATCATCCCCTCCGCCGCCGCCGACCTAATCCAGCAACACTGCACCCTCTCCATCATCTCCTGGCCACAGCTCGAAAAGGACACGCACCTGATCGGCTACCCCGTCCTGCCCGTCGTCAAGCAGCTCGTCGCCGCCACCAACGCCGCCTCGCCGCCGGGCACGCAACACGGCGAATACGCGCACTGGGGCGCGACGACGCAGGACGTGACCGACACGACGACCGCCCTGCAGCTGCGCGACACGTTCGACCTGCACGCGCGGACGCTCGAGTCCATCATCGCGCACCTGCGCGCCCTCGCCTCGAAGCACAAGCGCACCCCGCTCGCCGCGCGCTCCAACCTCCAGCAAGCCGTCCCCATCACCTTCGGCTTCAAGCTGGCCCGCCTGCTCGCCACCTTCCAGCGGCACCTCGACCGCCTCGCCACCGCCGTCCGGCCGCGCGCCCAAGTCCTCGAGTTCGCGGGCGCCGCCGGCACGCTCGCGACGCTGGCGCCGCACCCGCCGGACGACCCGGGCGCCGCGGCGCGCGCGCTGCAGTGCCAGGCCGACCTGGCGGCCGCGCTCGGGCTGCGCGCGCCGGCGATCGCGTGGCACACGGAGCGCGACGGCGTCGCCGAGGCGGGCGCGTGGATGGCGCTGGTGAGCGCGACGTGCGCGAAGCTCGCCCTCGACGTCAAGCTGCTGGCGCAGACCGAGGTCGGCGAGTGTGGCGAGCCGTACGCGCCCGGCCGTGGCTCGAGCAGCACGATGCCACAGAAGCGGAACCCCATCTCGTGCGCGTACATCACGGCGGCGGCGGGCACGGTGAGGCAGCTGAGCGCGGCGCTGATGGAGGCCATGGTCGGGGACCACGAGAGGAGTACGGGCGCCTGGGAGATCGAGTGGGTCGTCTTGCCGCAGATCGCGACGCTGACGCATGCGGCGCTGAAGCATGCGGAGTTTATTTTGGGTGGGCTGGAGGTCGATGAGGGGGTTATGGCGAGTAATCTGGAGATTACGAAGGGAGCGATCGTGTCGGAGGCGGTGATGATGCGGTTGGGGGATAGGTTGGGGCGGCAGTACGCGCACGATCTGGTGTATGAGCTGTGTCGGCGGGCGAGGGAGAAGGGAACGGGCTTGGTTGAGGAGCTGGTGGCGTGTGAGGAGGTGGGGTTGGGAAGGGAGGAGTGCGAGAAACTGTGCGATCCGCGGAGGTATTTGGGATTGAGCGTGGAGATGACGGACAGAGTCTTGAACAACGGAAAGTAGTGGACAAATTGGGCCTGTTTCGGGGTCACAGGGCTAGCATTCATCCTACGCATTCGGGAGCGGTCGCGTCTGAAAAGTTATTTACAGTGTCATTTCCTCATCCTTGTCATCCAGCTTCTTAAGAGGTTCCAACAACGTCGCCAACCAAGAAGGTGGGCTCTTTGTTCGAGAAGTTGGGCACGTCGCCCAAAACCGGGGCGGCGGCGGCCTTGAGCGAGGCGTCGAGCTGCTCCTTAGTGTCGTAGTGGAGGGTGCACTGGATGCTGAATGGAGCGGCTTCACCAGTCGCGGTGCCGAGAATCCTGCGATTGGGGAGACTTGTTAGTCCTATTGACGAGAGAGGTGGGAGGCGTGGGAACTGACTTGGCGACCTTCCAGCCCTTCAGGCCGTGAGGGCCGAACTCCTTCACAACAAGCGGCATGTGGGTCTTGAGGTAGTAGTCGAGGTTGAAGGTAGCGTCGGATACATTGGGGTAGAGGACGGTGACTTCGATCGGCATGTTTGCGGTTAGGTGTGAGTGCGCCTGCTTGGTGTGGGTGGGATGGAAAGGTGTTGGTGTTGGTGAGCGATTTGAGGTGGGGCAGCGGTGGGTTTTGAGGTGGGAGCTATGACGCGAGATGTCTGGCCAGAGTGGACAGAGATCAGTTCAGGAGGGCGATAAGCCGTGCAGATTGGCGATGACAGGGAGGCTTATAAAGCGACGGTGGGTACACAATGGAAACGGCCGCAGAATCGCGGCCAAAGCGGGGCTGGAGGCGTGATTGGCGCATCGTGAAGGGTCCTGCGGGGTAGGCGCGAGTCCTCGCTGCCTTCCGAGGAACTTTCCTTCCTGGACCTGTGTCGGCGGAGCGGATGAGGCCAAGCATCTATTCCAGAGCGGGAACTGATGCACATGTTGTTTTTAGTGCAGATCGCGCCGACAGCGAGACTCAATTGATCAAGAAGCGGCTGCTTTTCGTCCGGGAGCTCTCGGAAGTTCAGCGTGAGTGCGCCGAAGCGGTCGCCGTAGTGCTCTGCTCGCCGGGTAGCTGTTCCGCGCACCATTGTTTGCACGCGGGACTCCGCTTCTAGAAAGAAAGTAACAATTCAAACGTAAACACTATCGACTGGTAATAGACACCTCCTATCCTACTCTTTGCCGGAGCGGTCGCAGCAGCTCACCAACAAGAGATGGGGACAACTCCTACGTGATGGTGCACCCACGACGCCTATGCCACCTCGTCAGTTCAAATGGCAACTCGCCAACGTTCGAACGCGCCAACTTCTCTTTCACAACAATGTAGTTCGAGTACTCCATCCATACGCGGAACGATTGTTTAACATTTCCTATTCGCGCGAGTGCATGCACTATTTTGAAAGTGTTCTAGTCCCGATTAGAGTGCTGCAAAATATTGACCGTAAGGTTCTGCAGCCCCTCGAGCGTTCTGATTCTTCTGACGAAGCGCTGAATTTCGACAAAATCGCGCCAATGCACGTCGATTGCGATATCCGATATCGAGTTCCTCGTCCTGATGGGCAAGCTGCTATGCAGATCCAAGAATCTCCCTAGAGCGTCGAAGATAAGGATTCGGCGAGTGTACACTAAGTCAAGTGTCTCAAGATAGCTGCAATCGATCAGTCGTTGTACTTCAATACGCTCGGTGCTCGCCTTACATCTGCCGACAAGTAAATGGGAGAGCCACTAGGAATTTATTGATGGGCTCATAGTAGAGGTAACAAGAGCACGCCCTCACCAATGCCCTGCCATTCATGGACACTCTTTCGCTCAGGCACATGATGGGTGATATCCTTCCCCATATGTCCACCACGTGAAAATCACCTTCGGGTACCACCATCTCCCAGATGATATCTCTGAGCTCCCTTGGAAGCCTCATCAAAAGGCTCTGTCCTTGGCTCAAATGGATAGGCGTGTTTCCAATCGGCTGGGATACAAGAGACCCCCGCTCCCCATGTTCCTCCGCTGAGCTCGGAGCGGGGTGCTCGAGACCGAAACAGCCGAAAAGTTCCCTCACATTCATGGGCGCCGGAGGATTTGTCAAGCGCCTGCCTTTCTGTGACAAACAGCGTTTCTGAGGATAGACAATGCGATTGAGGACCGGCAAGAGCTGCAATGCAAATAATTCGGAATGTGGGGGAGTTCTTCTTCAGAGATCAAGTTAGGCAGCAGTTCTGAGACTGAGCGTTGTTGTGCCGCAACAGTGCGGGGCATCGCGGCCGAGTCGACGTCAGACCGCCTGCTCAATAAAAACCTTAATCGTTTATCAAGACGTTGGTTGCCGCAAGCTCTTTTCTCAACTATTGAAAAATAACTTACTGCAAGTAGAATCACACAATGTTTAAAGTAAATTAGCGTGTGCATAACGTCGCACGTCCAAGTGAGTTGGTACGCCGCACTTTCCACGCCATATTTCAATGCTCGAAGCCTGATACAGTCAGTCGATGTTTCGATTCAAGAAGCTAACTACAGCAAGTTTGCGCAGACATCGTCGAGCTAGCTTTGGGCATATTCCAGGAGCTGTGACTGACACATTCGCTGTCGGGAGGCCATCCTGCCTTCTCTATCATCATTAACTATAGCCTCGACTCGGGGTTCGGAGTGGCGGTGGTTGAGGAGTGGTTATTGGCATAGAACGCCTGTGATGCAAAGCGGTGAAGGTTAGCTCAGCTGAGTGCAGAAAGAAGACTGCAGCCGCTGTCTTGTGGGCCGACCTCAGCTACATCTTAGACTTGGGACCGAACATAATGATTCCAACCAATTTCATGGTCGAGAGATTAGCCGTAGATTAAACATCGTCAGGGTGGCTGACACTGCGGGCCGTTTGCAGGTGCGGTATGACGATTTACGACGGAACGCCGGCTTCAAGCAAAACGGCGACTCTCGAGCGGTTCTTGGCTGGAGTTACATCAGCGGGCATGACGAAGGGCACAGCCGTAGTGTCCCACTTCACAATCTGACCGGTACGCTGCCGCCCTTCTCTTGTATCTCATGACAGCCTCGTCATAGTCATCGATGTTTCTGTGTCACCGGTCCCTTCTGCCTCGCTCGAATTATGTTGGGTGCCGTTTGCGCAGTTTCGAGTATCCTTTCGGCCGGCATGATACCGGTAGCACGAGCCTCGCAGGTGCCAAAGGTGAGCACTGAAGCTGGAAGAATACGAGGCAGCAGCCACAATGGCAAAGAATCCGGGGAATCAAGCATCAGTTGTCGTCGACTTTAGCGGCGAACCAACCTTATTGTGCCCACCAGCCCCACGGCCAGCCTAACCCGCATCAGGCCTCCAGGACGCCCAACACAGGCGCGCGCGAGCAACCCGCCCGACGAAACGCCACACAGCCCTCCCTCCGTCCGCCATTACCCACAGATTGACATTGCCCATCTCCACCGACGTGCCACAACGCCAGTCGCACCGCCCGTCACAGGTCACAAGCTCCCACGCAGCAGCCAGCGAGCCAGCCCGTCCGCCCTCCGCCCATCCCGCCGATCTCGTCGCGTGCTAACGACGGGGAGGGCGGCCTGCGCCACGTCCACGCTATTATTTTCTCTTCTCTTGACCTCATTGCTCGGCTCTCCTCAATCACGAAATCCAAGGTCGCCAGGATTGGCTCACAAAGTTGCAGTCCGTACACGCACCCAAATCACCGGTCCCAGGGACACACGCATCAGCCCCCGAGCTTGTAACATCGCTGACTTGTCCACAATGCCGTTCTTCCCGAGAAGCCGTTCTACCCGCAGCAGGCAGCTGAGAAGAAAGAATGCACTGCGCCGTCATGCTGTGTGCCCCAGCCAGCCGCGGCGCACGTCTGTGATCTATCCATAGAAACGTGGCCAGGCAGGACCTGTGCTGCTCTGCCACAGCCCTGCTGCACGAGAGAGAGAGAGAGAGAGAGAGAGAGAGAGAGACGCGAGGCGAGAGGCGAAAAGAACACTCCCACACGCCTGTGCATGCCTCCCTTTACTCGTCTGGAATTACTTTCTGATCCCTTTGTCGCCAACTTGGCGCATCCCTGGCTGGTGCGCGCCTACCCGCCCTTTCTAGACGAATAGTCCAGCGTCGCCCCCCTCCACAAGCAACATTTCTGAGCGGCAACTCGCAGATGCACACCTCGCGCATACCCGTGGCGCATCTTTTGCTCTGTTCCCCAGAAAAGACGCAGCACAGCCTTTTCGTATCCGACTACTCGTGGCATCCACGTCGAGCAGATCAATCAACCCGATACCCAAACCATGTCTCACAGCTACCCAGCCCACAGCCACTCCCTTTTTCTCTCGGACCCCCGTAAGACGAACTTTCAGCTCCGAGAATAGTCATCTCCCCACCGTTACACAAAGACACACATGAAAATTCATCAACCGTTCGCGTCCACCGTGCCCGCATAATGCTCTTAGACAATAACCAACAGCCCTACTCCCGATAGGGCAGAGGTCGCGGGATCCTCTTCACCAGTAGTGAGACACCATTGCGCGTCCCAATACTCCGGCGCACACCGCATCAGCGTGTCCCGAACACATTTTAATTTCCATGAGGAAAAGTCAAAATGGTGGTTCAGACGAAAGCCAACATAGCAGCCACGACTCATTCCGTGGAATCAAGCCCAGAAAATCTCGATACCTACGTTGTATGCCCCGGTGAGGAATGCACCAACGAGAAGAGAGGAGCCGAGCAAGCATCTCCCATGCAACCCAGCTGCTTGCTTTCCCCCGCCAAGGAGGAAGCCGTGAGAAAAGAACTGGAAACCCACATACGTGACCCGTCTCACCAAAAGATGCACACCCACCCAGCCCCCTTTCCCATCATGCACGCACAAACGGCATCCCCGCACTATCACATCATATCCCGCGCCCTACGGTAGCAACTAAGTTCTCATTGTCAAGAAGAACACACATTATTGGTTTTGTGACAGGATAATTATTATGTATGGTCTTTCTTTCAACCACGTTATAGACCATGAAAAGCGTTACATCCCAACCCAGGCATCCTCCTGCCTTACTCAGTACAGTTCCCTTTGAATGAGAAAATAAACTTATTTTGTTTCCGCTTGGGCAAGGCATTTCCTGCTGCGACGGCTGTTTCTTCTCCAACTATCCCTCACTTCCTTATCAGTCAGCTCGAAAAAAAAAGAAAAAGGTAACAAGAAGGAAGAACCCATTCCCCCCACTCGTTCCTTTTGAATCTCTGTTTCCCACAACACCGCCAAGAAAGGAGAGGAGAGAGATGTGAAGAAAATGCTAGTCGCACCCCAAGGGATTTCGCTAGCTGTTTGGGTATCTGTAACAACGTATAGAATCAGTTCCCTTCTTCCGGACTGATGAAGACGATATGAATCTTCTAGCCATCTTGGGATCTTTTTTTTGCTGTTGCTGAAAAATGATAAAATGCCGGAGACCTCTTTTTCCCATGTGTCCCGGTTGATGCTGTTGTATTGGTGGAAGGCCGTCGAAGGACCTCCACCGGCGCAAGCATACGCCCATTCCGCTATGCCATAAGAGACAAAATTCCTGAACGCCTCCATGCTTTATGCAGTGAAATAAGAAAAAACTACCCTCCGAATACTCCTCGAGGGCGCGCTCTCGAGGGAAAAACGCCTGGAGCACCGTGTGCTGTACCGCAATTGAACCAGAACCAAAATCACATCGCTTCTCTTTCCTCGTCCGGCTTTAGACAAGCGGAATGTTCTTCTCTTCCTCCTCGAATACGAACTTCTCCAACCTTTGCGTCAGCTGCGCGCAGTAGTTGTCGACGTAAGTGGTCCAGAAGTGCGCGCAAGTGTACACAATGACGATCCAGATAGGAATGGCGATGGCGAAGCCGAGCGTGCCAGGGCGCTGCAGCCAGTTGCCGATGATGACACCCTCCTCGTTGCGAACCTCCTCGAAGGGCTCGCCGGTGATGCCGTAGAGCATCCAGATCAAAACCGTCCTGAGGAGCGTGCCGTGGATGAGGTAGACAGCAAAGCTGTTGCGGCCGAGCCACATGAAGTACCTGTTCGACAGGAGATCCTTGGCGCCAGACGAGAAAATGATTCCGATAATGATGATGTCGAGCCCAAGAGCGCTGTAGCGGCGGGGTGTGTCGGAGCCCTCGGGGAACAACCACTGGGCGGTCTCCATAAGCTGGCGGGACCAGGTGAGCCACTCCGGGCCATCAGCAGGGTAGGAAGCTAGATAAAGGCCGAAGATGATGAAGAACGGAGAGACCATGTTGAGAGTGAAGCGGTTGTTAGCCATGAAGGCCTGGGCGGACGGGTGGAGAGAAAGGTCGCAAAGCAGCATGGCAAAGTACAGCTGCTGCGCAAAAGTTTCTATATCCTTCATTAGTATCAAGAGGATTCCAATTCAACCATCTGCGAGTTATCTTACCGATGAGATCATGGCTGTCCTGGAAGAAGTAGCAGAACATAATTGCGTATGTGATGACGCGGTACTTGTACTTCATGAAGATGGTGGCAGCCAGACCGACGTAAGCAAGCATGGACTCCTTCAACAGCGGCAGCATGGCCCACTGGTGATCGTCAAACGGCATGTAACCGTTGGTCCAAACGGAGCGAAAGGCGTTCCAGAGATCGACGAAGGCACCGTAGAGCGAGTCAGCAGCCTGCGGGCTGGCCTCACGAAGCCAGACTTCATCCGTACGGTGGGCGACGTGGAAGGCGCCGAATTGGGCCAGCAGCCAAGCAATAATCATTGCGATGGTGGAAGGGAGTACGAGCCTGGGAATGCGACGGAAGGCACTCTTGGCGATGGAAGTGAGGGCGTCGGAGTGCTGGCCGGCCCTGGCCTGCCGGAGCGGCTTCAAGGCGCACACGAATCCAGTGAGGAAGCCGAAGATGGTGACTCCAATACGGCCCTGGGGAATGATGCGGAAAATAGGCATCTGCCATAGTATGGGAGCGACTCCCTCTCCATCAGAGGCGAGAAAGGCCCGGAAGTAGAATGCACGGGTTAGATGGGTCATAATGACACTGACCGAGGCAATGCCTCGCAGGCCCTGCGCGAGTGTGAGTGGCAATGCGGTGGGAACGAGCAGACCTGGACACGTACCTCAACCCACTTCACGTTCTTTTCGTTGCCCATAGTTGGTAATTAGTGCTCATCCAGTGAGGCGGTGGGAGATATGGGGTGGTAGGGCGGCGGCGGCGACGGCAGCAGCCAGAAACGGCGAGGACGAGCGTGACAAAGAAGGCGAGGCGCGAAGCCTGTCGTGGTGGTGGTGGTGCTTTCGGGCGTGGGCAGCGCGCAAACAAAAGGCGAAGAATGCAGCAGGACCACTAACCACGGATAATTGACGAGGTCAGCGGTAAGTTATGTAGGAGGTGTCAAAGCAGGCTGGACATGGATGGAGACGAGGGATCAGCGGCTCGTGTCAGGATGGGTCGGCACAGCGATGCCGCAGAGGCTGCTCCTTATTCTCTTGGCGGAGTCTTGGCTCGGGGGCAGAAGGGAGCCCTTACTGAGGCGCGTGTGGTCGCACTGACGGCGGGATGATGTGCTGGAATACCGTTGGCAGAGGCGATCGGATGTGGCGCACGCCCGGACTGCAAAGGAAAAGAGCGGAAGATAACGCGCCCAAAAGAAGGCGTTTCACGTAAAGAAGCACCGGCAGAGCCGCGAAGCGCGCAGCGTTCCCCTTTTTCTACTCTGTCTCTTGCCCATCCGAGCGAGCGCCGGTCCTAGGTGCGGATTGCCTGCCCTGCGCGGGCCTGAGGCCAGCGCTGGGATGAGCAGAGTGCAGCACGCAAAGCATGGGGGAATCACACGCCATACTCGCTAAGCCCAAAGCGGCGCCGCTGGTCCGTGGCTTGAACCGCTCTCTAGGGGCGCGCGCCTCGCCTGCGCCAGAGCCATCATGCTTGGCGGGCGCTGGCAGGAAAGGCCTGACGGCGGAGACGCGCGGAGCCAAGGCAGCGAGTGTTGCGGACGGCAGTACCAGCCTGCCTGTGAGCTTCGGTATGCTGGGCGCTTGGGAGCTCTTGGCTACGAGATTTCGTTTCTGGAGGGCGGCGACATGTCGCGGCTGGCGGTTTTGGGACGCTGTCCGCCGCATCCACGAGGGCCAAGAAAAGCGCCGACACAGCCGGCGCTGCTTCAGGGGGCCTGTGCCGGCATCGTGGATCAGCAGCTCTTCAATAGGCATGGCGCCACAGGGGGCCAGCCTGGACGTGGACGGCCGCCGGCGATGGCCACGGCCACGGCTACGGAGGCGGACAGAGACGCACGGGGGTACCGCAGCTGTGGCGGCGCACAGCCAGTTCTGGCTATGACGACAGTGGACGGCGTTCGATGACGGCGGCTGTGGGGGAGCAGAGGAATCCAGACGCACGTTGCCAGCTGTGCGTCCATCGGGCCGTTGACTGGCTGGCGGGCTTGACGTCGAGCTGCACGTGAGCGCCACCTGTGAGGCTCGCGTTAAGCTCAAGGCCCCTTTGGCGGCGGCTGATGGGGTGTCGGATGGCGGTTCGCCCTGCGCGCCTCTGCCTGTTGCCCCGCTGCGACGAGCGCAGCGCACAGCGAGCGGCGTGCAACGGCAGACACACCGAATCACCACGATCGGCGGTGCGATGCCCGCATTGCGCTGGGTCCCGCGGAGGGTTTTGGGCTTGCCAAGGCCAAGCTTGGCTGCCGGATTCCCGACGAGCGGCGTCGCCGCAGAGCGCCCGTCAGCCGCCATTCCCACGCGCCCGCAGCACTGCTCATCAGGAACGCGAAGCCTTTGGGTCTTGTCTAGCGCGCATGCATTCTGAGGCTCAATCAAATCAAGCCCCAAGGCCGCCGGTCCTTGGGATGCCTATGCATCGTGCGAAGCGGGAAGCGGAAAATGAAGGGCAATGGCGAGGCAGCCGGAGTCTTCCCGCCCAAGAAGGCGTTCCATGCCTCGCTATCTCTGTCCCCACGAGCCGAGCTGCTTCTCCCAGCCTAATCAACACAAGCCGTACGCCACGACCACACCCATTCAGGCGCTCGCGTGGGATCACTGCCTGTGCCTCCGCCCAATCCTGGGGAAGCACCCATGGTGACGCGTCCCATCCGACCTCTTTCAAATTGCACTGCTCCAGAGAACCGGCTGGCGCACAACCTGACAAGCGGCCCCTATCCTGGCGACCTTCCCGTTTCTTGTCTGAAGGCAATTGCGACATCACCACACGTCTCTGCCTCCGTCCACTCAGCTTATCGTCAGCTCTCCTTCCCGTTGTCTGCACCTTTTACCGCTCGTATCCGCCTATCTGTAAGCATGACGCTGTTCGCGGATCCCAATCCTGCGGAAGCTTGCAAGCGAGCGCCACCGCGGAAATTCTACGGCTTGGCGGCTATACTCGTACAATTGAGCTTGGCGGTGGCCTGTGGGTCGAAACGCTCTCCCCGGAATGGTCACTCAGCCCTGCCTGTGCTGTGCCGATGACCCGGTTGGCACTACCATGCGCTGCTTTCTTTGGCCCGTTACATGAGCTCCATATTATTTCCGTACTTTATCTACTACCAGCGAACCAGGAGGCCTGCTCTATTCCCTGGATATGGAGATGCTGGCCTGTGTGCCAACATTCTCGTAATCTGGGGCGCTGGGAGATTGGCTACTTTTTATATCGTCGGGAATATCTGCCTCCCTTCCCGCACGGCCAGCTCGGACTTACGACCATGAGCCGGCCTTCAAGGCTTGATCTGCCGTCGTACGGTGGCCTGAAAACTTCCGTGTTCGTTCTCGGTTATGCATTCATCCTGATGGTTGTACATGCAGGTAGTTGTTGTCAAGGGATGCAAACAGGCAAACAACATCGACTTGGCAGAACAGCATGTTTCGCACGGCACCGTCTTCCGTCTTGACCTTGTACAGTCTTTCTCGGCGGTTCCGGAACGGTCCGCGTGCAGAAGGGAATGGTCCTCGCCATGAGCTACGTTCACAGGGAAAGCGGGCTGTGTTATTACCAGAACGGCATCCTGCTTGTCTCCCAGCCGTTGCCTTCATGGTTGCAAATTGCAATTCGAGCAGTGCGCAGACCAACAGGGTCGCATCCCCGCACTCCCAAGATGACGTACGGGTCGTCCCGCAGCACACAAGCAAACGCTTTCGCTCGACTGAAACAATCACGACACTCACACACGACATCACGAAATCGGTCCAACCATTTCTTTGAAACGCAGCTCATAGCTTGAAACGCTACTTTCGACTGATCAAACTCACTTCACCAAATTTCGCCGAGCCTGCCCAAAGCCGCATAGCCGCGATCCTAGTTCGAAACCGTTTCCTCCCGCAATATGCCAAACCGCCTCGCTGGCAAGATCGCCCTGATCACTGGCGCCTCGTCCGGCCTGGGTCGCGCCATCGCCGTCGTTTATGCGCAGGAGGGCGCCCGCGTCTGCTGCGTGGATCTGTTTCCAACTCTGCGCGACGCGAGAGATCCCACCACTGGCAAGGCCAATCTATTCACCCAACGTCTGACGGCTTCCACTTCCGCCTTACCCACGCATGAACTGCTACGCCAATCACACCCTGACAGCGACGCCATCTTCGTGCAGGCGGACCTCACCAATGCCGCGGACGTCGAACGCGCTGTTGCCGCGTGCATTGAAGCATTTGGGCGGCTGGATGTGATGGTCAACAATGCCGGCATTAGTGTTGAGAGCAGCCACCCGCGCGTGCTGCGTTGCCACGAAACCCCTGAAGGGGACTACGACAAGACCATGGCAATCAACACCAAGGGCGTCTTCCTGGGTTGTAAGTATGCATTGGCTCAGATGCTGCGCCAGGATCCGCTCGAGGGGCAGAACGGCGATAGGGGCTGGATCGTGAATACTGCGAGCATCCAGGGGCTGCTTGCTTACCACGGCACACGTGAGTTTTTTTTTTCCTCCTGCGGGAAGGCAAATAGTTAAGGATGGTAAGCTGATGATGAGCAGCCGCTTATTGCGCGTCCAAAGGCGCAGTCGTCCAACTAACCAAGCAGATTGCGCTGGACTATGCGAAGGACAGGATCCATTGCAACTGCCTTTGCCCCGGCTGTAAGTGCTTCTCGCGCCGCTCTTATGTCCGTCGTTGGCGGTGCGCCTTCACGCCACCCGCTTCGAGCTAAACCACGCCACTTCATTCCGGCGCTTTTGTCGGTCATGAGTTTATTATCTTTTAGGTTACTTTTCGCCTGCTTTTTCTTTTGCGCCTTGTTTTCGTTCCGGTTTTCCTGCTCCCGGACTCGCCTGATAACGCTATCATGTAGTTCTCCGCACGGCGATGACGCAAAACCATCAGGACGATGGTCCGGCCCAAGCTAAGGTCGACGATGCGCATCCTTTCGGCGGCATGGGCGAACCGGAGGATGTGGCGCGTGTAGCTGTGGTTCTTGCCAGTGACGATGTACGCTGGATCACTGGTCAGCCGCTAGTCGTCGATGGAGGTTATAGTATCCAGTAGGTGAGTGGCGTTGATAAGGTTTACAGGTTAAAGGCAACATGTGGACGATATTCCGGTCAGTTTATCAGGTGAGCCGAGGCACTGAGGGGGTTATTGTTTGAAATGGTGGAGGTAAGAGCCTGTTCAGACATGCTTTAAGTTTCGCACTATGTAAGTGTCTGGGGTCTAGATGTGGGAAGTCCAGTCTGTCTGCGATGCTCTTCGGTCTTGTCACGTATGTACTACGCAATCTCGAGTCTATTTTTTTTTTTTATGGTTTCTGATCCCTCTGCTCATGCTTCATGTCTACATTCGATCGCCCTCCGCTGACCCACCTCGTCAGAATTCAATCATCGCTCCATGCGCTCACTAGGCTTTGCAGGACCCCGTGCCCGTGCCCTCTTCTCGAACGATACCGCATAAAAAGAGAACCGCCATCTCTATAATCCCTTCGTGTGCAGCTACTGGAGAGCGAGCAAGCAAATGCTTCCAGTCCGGAACTGTGTTCCGTTGAGATCACTAGAGACAAGGCATACGAGATTGTCCGCATCCTACGTTATTTTGCGCCCAGGCCACCTTGCCTCTCTTGTACACGTTTAGTCTTGCTGCATTCGGAGCTTCGGTGTACGAGACGAGCAACCGTAGTAGACACTGGTGAGCGTAGGCATGACAACAATAATGATGATAGTCCTCAGCCTACAATAATGCTAAGCGCGACCACGGTCTTCGCTTCCTTGGCGAGCGGCCTTGCTTGAGCTTCAGGACATCGTGTCGGAAAACACCTGTCCCAAGTGGTTTCAACGATTCGCTCCAAGCAACTCGGAGAATCACGTTTACACTGAATCGAATAGATAAGCGCTGCTGCAACCCAAGTCAGGAGCAGCACATCGTCGCTCTTTTAAGCAGTGGACAGAGCTCGGTGGTGGGCCGCGGCCCCCTGCGCGCCCGGATATCTCCAGTCTCGCCAATCGTCAGCTGCTCTTCGGACCGCGTGCTTGGTACACATTTCCCCAGACTCTGCGAGTGGTCAGGCGCTGGGCCCGGATTGCGATCCCCATTATTGGGTCGCCCTACGCTTGGATCCCTGTGGTGATTCAGAGGCATCTGACTTGTCGGATGGTGTGCTGGAGATAGTTCGCGAGCTATTGTACAGCGGTGAGTCAGGTGTGAGAGGTGGTCTGCCGCTTATGGAGCCGGAATTGAGTCTTAGCGTTCTCAAAGCTGGGGTCTTCGCTAAGTCTACGATATTGTGGACACCCTGCTAAGAGTTCGGATGGATTCCATCACCCAGTGGCACGACAAATATCTACAAAAGAGCGATTATCCTCGGTACTCTTGTTTTTCCTTGGGAAGGGGCGGTCATAATGGTAAGCACTTTGCTTCGGAATCTTTCTTGGTCTTCTTTCGTTGCCAATATTTAAAGCAAACCATTCTCCTCGTTCTCAGCAGATGACGCTTTTGGAAATTTTTCAACAACGCAGCACACCAGGAATTCTCACAAATCTGCTCATCTAAACTATCAACAGATTGAAGACAGGGAAACATGTAGCAAGTAAGAATGAGATGAGACTCAACAGCGTTTGAGAACCCCACATTCATGGTGCTTCGTAGTCCAAGCCTGCAACACAATTGATTGCCCGCTCTTGATGAAATATCCCGCAACCCTTCTACTCTTCATGTATACCATCAATGCTTTCCCCACAATCATGGCATATCTCGCTCCCATTCCAACGGCGCTTAGTGATGGCATCTTTTCTCAATTGAGGACCAAATATCTGCGCAACTTGAACCTTGACGAGCCGTCGCCTACGAGGCTCTTCGGAGCTGCACTCATATCAATCTCTCCAGTGGTGGGTATGGAACTGCGCTGAGGACATTCCCGGGTCGAAACTGGGTCCGTTCTGATTCTTCCGCAGCAGGGAATCTACCGTAGGGATAGCAGTATACGATGGCAATTGAATTGTTACAGAGACGGTATTTCGAAGATTCAGGAAAGTTATTCCAGAGGCCAGAGAGACTTTCAAACCCCGTACTTTGCCTTATTATAAACGTGTGCTTGATGGCTCGACGATGTATTCAGAATGTTAGTATCCCGAGCCTCAATCAAGAGCATTTAAACTTCGTCGAGGTTAAGTTTTCTTCGGGCTGTTGGGGCCGAACGTGGATGGAAAGCGGTGGGTTCGGAAGCGGGAAACCGCGCGCCCTTTGACAAGCTGGACAAATCTTGCCGAGACAGTGTCGCCGCAAAATTCATCAACCACCCGAACTCCATTCAATTCAATCATTCAATCATTTCATCACCAAAATGACTGTGTCTGAAATCCATCAGTTGCCCACCGACCAGCAATTGCCGACAGACCGCCGGCCATGGCGAAGCACTCCGCTCGTCGAATCCGTCGCCCTATCTAAAGCGGCGGGCTGGTACATTCATCACTCCCACAGCCCACCTCATCAGCCCGCTAAATCCCAGAAGCAGAGTCTTCCTCAAGCTCGAGAACCTCCAACCTGCTGGCTCTTTCAAGTCCCGGTAACTCGTCCATCTGCAATCCCTCCTGCCTTCCCTCCCCCCCCTCCCCCCCAACCACGTGACTCCACCGCCGACCCACCCTCGAAAGAAACAAAACTAACAACCACTTCCAGAGGCATCGGCAACTACATGACCCAGCGCCTCCTCGAGCACCCCTCGCCCGCCAACATCCACTTCTACTCCTCCTCCGGCGGCAACGCCGGCCTGGCCTGCGTACGTTTCCCCCCTCTCTCCCAATCCGCCCAACCGTCACCAAAATCGACTAAAACCCAAACAAGGTCCACGCCGCCAACACCCTGGGCCGCCCCTCCACCATCGTCGTCCCCCTCTCGACCAAGCCCCTCATGATCGCCAAGCTCCGCGCCGCCGGCGCCCGCGATGTCGTCCAGATCGGCGCCACCTGGGCCGACGCCGACCGGCACCTGCGCGACGTCCTCCTCAAAGCGGACGGGGCGGGCGTGTACGTCCCGCCGTTCGACCACCCGGACGTCTGGACGGGGAACGCGGGGATCGTGGGGGAGGTGCGGGGGCAGCTGGAAGGGGAGGGGGTGGCCGAGGGGAGGCCGGCGGCGGTGGTGTGCAGCGTCGGCGGCGGAGGTTTGTTCAATGGGGTTTGCGAGGGGGCTGAGCAGCTTGGGTGGTTTGGGAGGGGGGCCAGGGTGGTGGCGGTGGAGACGAAGGGGGCGGAGAGTCTGGCGAGGAGTGTGGAGATGGGGGAGTTGGTCACCCTGCCGGGGATTACCAGTTTGGCCACGAGCTTGGGCGCGACGAGGGTGAGTGAGCAGGCGTTGTTGAATGGGCTGAAGGAGGGGGTGAGGACGGCCGTGCTGAGTGATGGTGAGGCGGCGATGGGCTGCTTGAGGCTGGCGGATGAGGAGAGGCTGCTGGTTGAACTGGCTTGCGGTGTGAGTGCCGCGCTGTGTTTCGGAGGGAGATTGGAGCAGGCGGTGGGAAGGAAACTGGATAAGGAGGAGGCAGTGGTGATTGTGGTTTGCGGTGGGAGCAATGTCACGGTTGAGATGCTAGCGCAGTGGCGGAACGAGTTTGGAGATGTGGAGTAACAGAAAGGGCATAGTGTTGCAAAGACATAGCTGCCTTTCCGGTTTTCACTATCTCCATTATTTCCACACTAGATTTCAACACTCTATAGACGGAAAATAGATGATATTGTATGTTGTCATAATAGCGGGTACCAAGGCTTTAAAGGCTGTCTTCTTTGCGGCTTATATCGAATGCTACAAATATTGACTGTCATCATCAGCTGAACTGACAATGAACACAAATCGAGTGAATCTCATTATTATTAAAAGTTCATGTTGTAAATAGAGTGGAGTGAAGTGGATACAATAAGATTAAGCTGATTATGCAAGCCTACTGAACGGCAAGTAACGGACAGCCAAGGAAACAGTAGTAGCATGTTGACGTTCAGGAGAACGGATTGCGAGTGATTTCCCACGGGAGATCACTGATGGTAATAGTAGGCATGTAATTTAAGCATATTTTAGTGACTTTTGGCATCAGATCTGCTGACTGACCTCGCTCTCCGGCTCGGAGTCTTGCCTGGAAGTAACGAGGGCTATTTCATATCAAGTGTGAAAAATAATTCCCTTAGGCTTGATGACGGCCATTGAAAGAAGACAGCGTCATATGGTTGTGCCATTAAAGGTGCCACGGCAGGGCTATTTTCTTTTTCGCCAAGTGGGAAGCCTTCACAGACTGTGGCTTCCCTCCCTCATGAGCTGATAATCAAAATGATCAAACGATGTTGAGCAGCTATCATTGGCAAAGGCTGTGTCCAAGGTCAAGTCTCAATGTTTTCAAACCGATCACTGTCGTTTAGAAAACTGCTGTGGATCTCTACTAGATGATCGAGGAGAAGCTAGCAACGCAGAGTCGGCAGTCTTTTGGTGAGATGGGAATATCGACAAGCTGCTGGCAATGTTGTACCCCGAAATTATCCGATAGGACCGTTGTACTTGAGGATATACACGGTGGCAGAAGACCTGTCAGGCGTTCTTGGGAACTGATTGAGTAGGCAGGTTCAGCAGTGATCCAGCTTTGTGGTGGGATTATCACCTCGCAATAGAAGAGAGTCGTGGAAGACCTCAACAATATGGTTTTCAACTTCCAGATTAGCATGAATCCATCAAATGAGAGGACCAAAACCACAAGCATGAACTGGTAGCTCTGTTGGAATCCACTGGGTCCAACACTCCGATCCTCAGAGCGTATCTTTGAAGCCTTCCTCAAGATTCCTCGAATCTTTTGTTTTCAAGGTGAATACGGTGTTCAGCTCTTCAAATCAATATCCAATGATTCTGCTTACCCTCATCCCTAGAAAACCCATTTCCTGAGCACTCAGACTTGATGCTGATAGAGTAGCCCAATAGAATCAAATTGATATTATCTGGGCAAACGGTAAACGCGCGGAAGACAGCAAGCGGCCGCAGTTTTCCGGGACGTACTCCATCAAAAGTCGAATGTTTTTGGCCTCTTATGAGCGCTATCCCTAAAGAACGGATAAATTCCAATCTTGGACAGCCGCCATATGTGATTAATATGCTCTTCAAGACCACGGCCTCCACGTGAAGCAACTTTGAACCCTCAGCTGCAGTACCACCCCCCCCCCCCCCCCCCCCCCCCCCCTGGTATGCTTTAGAGTGTGCATCTCATGCGCAGTTGCATGAACTATATTGACGTAAGCACGCACACCGCTTCTGTTCAGACAAACACGTCATTTCCCGCTTCCTTGTGACCACGGTAGCTTTTCCAAGGCAATCAAACACCAATACTTGACCCACCCAAACACATCTAGACCAGGATGATCCACACTCACACAATAAATAAGAAGAATAGTCAGGCAAGGAAAAGATCTTTTATTCCTTTCTCCACCCTCCCTTTCTGTCCAACTCATTTGATCTTTTTGGTATCTCCAACGCTAACCGCCACCAAAAATCTTTGCCAGCAATCGGCCAGCCTCCTTTTATACACTGAGTTCTTCCTTCCATAAATCACAAACGTAAGATGCTTTCCCATCCCATAGATGAAATGTCAAGACGCCGGACTCCGTTGTGGCTTTTCAGGTCGCCATAAAAATTCCATGTAATTGCCGACGCACATGAGACAGTATTTCGTTATTCAATCCCGTTCTCTCTCAAACGTCCGCCACTGATGTTTTCTACTGCTGTCCCTCAGGCGGCGCCGTACCCGCGGCTTCCGGCTCCTTGAAACCATCTGCGGCGATCTGCTGGCCTTCGGCGGTGCCTTGCGCGGCGGGGTCGGTGGAGTTGAGGGCGGAGATGCCGTTCATGGTGACGTTGACAGCGCCGGCTTGGACAAGCTATTGCAAATGATTAGCATCTATGATCACATCACACTTGACATGGAGGGACTGCTTACCGCTCTCCGCAGATCGTCAATGAGATCGTCAGGGTCCTCAATACCCACACACAGCCTAATAATATCCTCAGGCATGTTCCTCTCCGCACGCGTCTTGGCGTCAATACTGGCATGGCTCATGCGGCAGGGCATGCTGATCAGCGAGTTCACGCAGCCGAAAGACACGGAAATAGCCCACAGCTTCGCGCTCTCGACAATGCGCTCGCTCAGCTCGACGTCACCAGTCTCGAACGACAGGACGGCGCCGGCGCCCCGCGCCATGCTCCAGTGAAGGTCGTATTGCGGGTGCGACTTGAGACCGGGGTAGCGCACGCGGAAGCCGGCGTCGTCCTGCAGGAACTCGGCGATGCGCTGGGCGTTGGATTGTTGCTTCTCCATGCGAACGCCGAGGGTCTTGATGCCACGCATGAGCAGCCAAGAGTCGAATGGCGAGAGACCGCAGCCAGAGGCGTTGATGGTGAAGTAGAGTTTGTCGCCAAGGGCTGTATCGTTAACGGCCAACACACCTGCCATGACGTCGTGGTGACCGGACAGGTACTTGGTACCGGATTCGTAGACGATATCGGCGCCGAGATCGAGCGGGTTCTGGAGGAGCGGGGAAAGCATGGTGTTGTCGACAGCCACGACAGCCGCCGGGTTGGCATTGTGAGCTGCCGACGCAATGGTGGGGATATCGACAATCTTGATTAGTGGGTTCGTAGGGGTCTCAAGGAGGACCATGGCGGTCTTTGGGCCAACGACGGCCTGAACGGCGGCCGGATCGGTGGTGTCGACATGGTGCACGACGATGCCGCCGTTTGTCGAGAGGTACTTGAGGAGGCGGTTGGTACCGCCGTACAGGTCGTCACCTGTCACGACCTCATCACCAGGCCGCAACAGACGAGTGATGACGTCCAGCGCACCCATGCCGGAGGAGACAACAAGAGCGCGCCGTGCGCTCATGATCTTGGCGAGGTGTCGCTCGAGGTGGGAACGTGTGGGGTTGCCGGAGCGTGTGTAGTCATACTCACCGCCGCCGCTGCCGGAGTCTTGCTTGAACGTCGCAGTCTGGAAGACGAATACAATCAGTACGTATTTTCACTTTATCCCGTGAAGCGCCAGTGTCAGCGCAGCTCAAGAGCCTTACCTGGTAAATTGGTGTGCTTGAGGCATTGTACTGATCGCTGCTCTCTGTGTAAACCAACTCCGTCGCAAGAGCGTATTTGCGGCCAGTGTGCGGGCTGCTGGGTGCTGGACTGGGCGGCAGGTTGTGGCCATCAAGGTCGACGGTCTGCATAGCCTTGCCTAAAGGACCTTTCTTAGGGCCGTCGTTTGGTGCGGACATTGTGTGCGGGCGGGCGGAAGAGGAAGGCTGAGGTTTTGGACTCGGCGCTGGTGGCGGGAACACGGGTGGGAAAGGGCGATGAGGCGGCGAAATATATGGCCTCAATTGATGGAGTGAGAGAGGTTGTGGAGTGGCGCGGTGAAATGTGCGGTGAGAATTGGAGGTTTTGTTGGAGAAACGGCGAGCAGCAGATTGGAGGGAGGGTCTTCGGAAGCTGCAGGTACGTTGCCGGCCTGGGGTGGAGCACAAACCGTGGGGTGCCAGCCCGAAGACTCATTCTTTGCGATGGCGTCAGATCCTGCGCCGCTCATTCGCTCCGAAGTCGGTCGGCCGCGGCGCTCGCAAAGTCGTGGCCGCTGAATTTCCACCGGCGCGATCCTGATGCACTTTGAGTAACATTGCTACTGACAAATATGTACCGCGATGACACATGCGCCCTGTGGATTGCTCTGTCGGGGTTGCACAATTGGCAAGATGACAGCACAGATGATTTTCCCTGCTCAATCCAGTGTGATCGTGCAGAGCCGGGAACAAGAGTCACAAGTTCTGGATTATGACTACGCGTTTCTGACACACCTGGGAGCTGCAGTGCTGACAATTCCAGTTACAGTGAGTAGATTGTGGTATTTTGGACAGAAATTTGCGGGCATTCCCAGTATTGTCTGACTGTTGCAAAGTTCAAGCATAAAAGGTAAAAGACACAGTAGATTTAGACTCGAATGCTACTGCAGTGCAGACTTTTTACTACAAACTCCATACCCTTCCTCATCCAATCCATCCAAATGCGCCGATCCTGCTAGTTCTGCATACGAAGCATGAGAAGGATATGTGCCGTGCCCAATAATTGGTAGGCCGGGAATATAAAGATGAGAACATCAGAAAGCGGTATGATGAAATCCAACACCTTAATCATCTTGGTTGCACAGCACCCCATCCCTTCCTGCCTCGCACGTCAATTTCGAACTCAAAAATTCCCTCCTCAGTACCGGCATACAGCTTCCTTCCATCTTCACTCATTGCGAGTCCGGCGGTTCTGACGCCAAATGCTGGATTCCACCGACCTGCCATGCCGACCCGTCGTTGTAGGCCGATCACGCCGTAGTCGTCGAAGCCCCGAGATGCAGTCTGCATGTTGCGCACACGCTCACGCGCCCGTGCCAACTGCCTAAGCCGGCCCATTTCATAAAGAGGGTCCATGGTGCGCGGCGCTGATGTATTGTTGCTGGTGCTACCACTCGGGCGAGAAGAGGTTGGCTCAGGGCTGGTTGCCATGGCGGCCTCAATCGTTCGCCAAGCTTCTGAAGAGTTCATTATGCTCCTGGCCACCGTGTTCGATGAAGACCGGTTTGAATCATCGTTTGCGCTGCTGCCGATGGTGAGGACAACGGACGCTTGTCGATGCGGAGGATGTGGGGGAACATACGAGCCACTCTCACGTTCGCGCTCGCTGCGGTCGCGGAGAAAATCTCTGAGTGATCCGAGAGACGGGAGAGCAACATTTCTACCTTCACTGCTTCTGTTCCCTGCCAGGGACGGGAAGCTTTCCGTCGAGAGTTCTGACCTCTGCTGTCTTGATTCGCCCGTTGAGTAGTTGATGCTACGGGGGATTGATGCAATCCGCTCTCGTTCGCGCTGCACTATGTCCCGGTGCTCTCTAGTTCGTAGTGCATCGAGTATAGAGCGCTCTTGTGCTGTTAAGCCGTGCGGGTCATTATCCGACTCGACGACTCCAGCATGTCGCCTTCGCTGGAGGACTGCGCTCATGAACTCACCGACGACTTCGAGCGCTGCCGAAGTATCATTTGCTGCCGACGCCAATGCTCGTCTGTGTCTGTTGATGAGGTCTTGCTCTTGAGTCAATTCTGACTCCAGACGCGCGATTTCTCGGTTCCGCTCACTGCTCGAAGATTCCCCAGCCTCTTCTATATCCACGAGAGGTGTTTCAATCCTGATAACGCTGTCTTCCTTTGGATCCAGTGCCAAGACCTGTCGTGCTAGAAGACCCGCTCGCAGATCAGCAATACAGACTCGTGCCTGGTCCTCAGCCCAAATCAAGAGGTCCCATGGTTGGGGTGAAAAGACCATTGTGCGCACCGCACCCGGGCCATGAGTAGTATCTGGGCGTGTTGAGCGGATGACTTGCACAATTGCATCCTCACCAAATTCGCTACTTGTCAGGAGGTCCGTGTCGAAGACGGAAATGTAACCGCATTCCGAACCGACCGCGCAAAGCTTCCCTGAGGGCGACCAAGCGGTAGTGAAATAGCCTGTTGTGGCCGAGTTTGGCGGAACATGTAATTGCGCGACACAGATGTTGGTCCAGTCGGAATGGCCTGCTCCGGCTCTCGAATCCGTTTTCGCGGTGTGTGATCTATCCCTGGACCGAGCACGTTCAAAGAAGAAGGCTTGGTGATAATCGCCTACGGCAACCATCATATTTCCATCCGGCGATATTGTGGCATGGTTCATCGGGAAGGGCAGGTCCAGCACGGCTTCCTCTAGTCCATGTGTTAGACAGTAGATACGAACGGTCTTGTCGTTGTTCGTGAGGACTGCGACTACCTCATCCTCTCCGCTTTCCTCCTCGCTAGCAAGCTTGTGGATGGATATTGAATTCACAATCTCTTCGCCTATTCTCTCCAATTTCACGGATGGTGATGTAGAGGCGGCGGACGGGCGGCCAAGCGGACGGGTACCAAGATCGAGCGGCAGGAGAGCGTCGACATCTGCTGCCACGGAGGCGGCACCATCGAGCTTGATTGCAGCAAAGTGACCCTCATCCTCGCCACCACAGCAAAGCCAGCCATGTCCTGACGCGGTACATCGTGTCTCGAATGGGAGGGTTGCGATGTGGGTACGCTTCTGGGTGGAGGTATTGAGAGCGAAAACGTCGGTACCGCTGGCGTAGTAGAGCACGTCCTGGCCCTCGCAGCTTATGTAGTGGCGAAGCTGATAGTGGGCGACGGGTATCGAAAGAGGGTAAAGGGTCTTGAGCGGGAGGACAAGGGAGTCTGTTTCGCGGAAGCTGCACAGGGAGCAATCAGTGCGGGTCGTAAGCGCGTCAGGAGCAGCGCAGCGACTCACAGGTACTCGTCGACGGCCATTATCGAATACTGGTGATTCAGATGCAGGCGTGGAACATGGTCGTGGGGGAGCTGCGGAGTTTCTGGAGTTGCATCAGGCACGCATGAGCCGGCGACCGCTCATACGTCACCCAGCTCGGCGGACGTAGTGGCAGGCTTGAGCTGGCGGCGAGTCACAGCGGCGCAGGAAGGCAGTGGTTCAATAAAGCAAAGTGGATGCACGCAGAACGTGACGGAAGTGCCCGAGAGTGCAGCGAGGATGATGTATTGTTCACGCAGGAGCTTCGCGGACAGGGCGAGGCGAGCGATCTGGACGAGCGAAGTGAAGTGAGCGCATCTGGGCTCTTTCGCCGCCGCACGAGTCGCGCCCCGCCAAGAAAGCACGTGAATGTGCCTCCTCTGCATCTTTTTTGACGGGGAGCGCGATGCACGCTGCGGAAAGGCGTGCGCATGCCTCAACGAGGATTTCTCGGGCGCGACGGGTTTCGCGCTGCGCGCGGCGGCGAACTTGGGTCTTTGCATCATCCGCGTCGAGCTTTTTTCCCGCGGCAATTGGCCACTCGGCGCCCCGGAGCTGCGCGTGCACAGGGTTTGGCGCACTGACTAGCGCGGCGTAGAAGAGCTTCGAATGCTCAACTTTTTCTCTCAGGCCTCGTCCATTCTTCATCATCACCACCATCCATTTAATACCCAACCTGTCCCTCTCCATCCCCGTACTCTTCCCGTCACTACCCGCTGCTTGCGACGACCTCTTCGCTGAGCGCTCACGTCCACAATGCTGTCCTCGAGGCTATCTAGAACTGTAAGCTTGCGCTGAGCTCATGACGCCAGAGACCACCAACTAACACCTGCGCCAGTTCCTGCCCCGGGCCTCTGCCCTTAGCCGCGCCTCTCCTCTCACTAAGACTCCTCTTGGCTCGTCGTTTGTGAGACGTTATGCGGATGAGTCGACGGAGAAAGTCAAGGGCCAGGTCATTGGTATTGACCTGGGTACCACCAACTCCGCCGTCGCTGTGATGGAGGGCAAGCAGCCGCGCATCATCGAGAACTCTGAGGGTATGTTTTCAATGGGATCGCGTAAGCCTTCGCAATCAATTTTGCTAACATTGGCGCCGCAGGTACCCGTACTACTCCTTCCGTCGTCGCTTTCACCAAGGACGGCGAGCGTCTCGTCGGTGTTGCCGCCAAGCGCCAGGCCGTTGTCAACCCCGAGAACACTCTCTTCGCCACTAAGCGTTTGATCGGACGCAAGTTTACCGACGCCGAGGTTCAGCGTGATATTGCCCAGGTCCCTTACAAGATCGTCCAGCACAGCAACGGCGATGCTTGGCTCGAGGCCCAGGGCCAGAAGTACTCGCCTTCTCAGATCGGTGGCTTCGTTCTCGGCAAGATGAAGGAGACCGCCGAAGCTTATCTTAGCAAGAACGTCAAGAACGCCGTCGTCACCGTCCCCGCCTACTTCAACGACTCTCAGCGTCAGGCTACTAAGGATGCCGGTCAGATCTCTGGTCTGAACGTCCTCCGTGTCGTCAACGAGCCCACTGCGGCCGCTCTTGCTTACGGTCTGGAGAAGGAGCAGGACCGCGTCATTGCTGTCTACGATCTTGGTGGTGGTACTTTCGATATCTCCATTCTTGAGATTCAGAACGGTGTCTTTGAGGTCAAGTCCACCAACGGTGACACTCACCTCGGTGGTGAGGATTTCGATATCACCCTCGTCCGCCACCTCGTCCAGCAGTTCAAGAAGGAGCAGGGCATTGACCTCTCCAACGACCGCATGGCCATCCAGCGTATCCGTGAGGCCGCTGAGAAGGCTAAGATCGAGCTGTCCTCTTCGCTCTCCACCGACATCAACCTTCCCTTCATCACTGCCGACGCTTCCGGCCCCAAGCACATCAACACCAAGCTCACTCGTGCCCAGCTTGAGGGCCTGGTTGATCCCCTCATCAGCCGCACCGTTGAGCCCGTCCGCAAGGCCCTGAAGGATGCCAACCTCCAGTCCAAGGACATTCAGGATGTCATCCTTGTCGGTGGTATGACCCGTATGCCCAAGGTCACTGAGTCTGTCAAGAACATCTTCGGCCGTGATCCCGCCAAGTCCGTCAACCCCGATGAGGCTGTTGCCATTGGTGCTGCTATCCAGGGTGCTGTTCTGTCCGGTGAGGTCACTGACGTCCTTCTTCTCGACGTCACCCCTCTTTCTCTCGGTATCGAGACTCTCGGCGGTGTTTTCACCCGTCTGATCAACCGCAACACCACCATCCCCACCAAGAAGTCCCAGGTCTTCTCCACCGCTGCCGACTTCCAGTCTGCTGTTGAGATCAAGGTCTACCAGGGTGAGCGTGAGCTCGTCCGCGACAACAAGCTTCTCGGCAACTTCCAGCTCGTTGGCATTCCTCCTGCGCACCGTGGTGTTCCTCAGATTGAGGTCACCTTCGACATTGACGCCGACTCTATCGTCCACGTCCACGCCAAGGATAAGTCCACCAACAAGGATCAGTCCATCACCATTGCTTCCGGCTCCGGTCTTTCTGACTCTGAGATCGAGAACATGGTTCAGGATGCCGAGCGCTACCAGGAGGAGGACAAGGAGCGCAAGGCCGCCATTGAGGCTGCCAACCGCGCTGACTCTGTCCTGAACGATACCGAGAAGGCCCTCAAGGAATTCGAGGACCGCCTCGACAAGACCGAGGCTAGCAAGATCCGCGAGAAGATTGACTCTCTTCGTGAGTTTGTCACCAAGAGCCAGGCTGGTGAGGGTTCCGCCACCGCCCAGGAGCTCAAGGAAAAGACCGATGAGCTCCAGTCCGCCTCCCTCACTTTGTTCGACCAGATGCACAAAGCTCGCTCCGAGCAACAGGGTGAGCAGCAGCAGCAGCAGCAGCAGCAGGGTGAGGGCGAGAAGAAAGAGTAAAAAGCTCGTTTTGATTTACGCCTTCTTTCCTTCTCTTTAAACTGTTAGTTGTGCGCGTCTAGAAAAGCGATCTTGCATATCCCGGGTCGGTTCGAGCGGAGCGTTTCCTTTTTACGCTGCTCCCTTGTAGAATATCCTCTTTCATCATTTTCTGTATTAAATCTCTCATATCCTCTGTTGACGCCGTCAAAAACTCACCTTTTCGGGAACGTTGGGAGGGTGGAGTAAGGGTTAGGACTTCGGGCGCGACTAAAAGTCGTCATGATTTTTTCTTCTCTTTTGGTTCATTCAGGCGCATGACATGCGTGGCAGCGCCAAAAAGACGGAGGAGATCTTGTGTGTTCTGTAGGATTGAAACGACGTATAATGAAAATTCTCCTCTCAATCCATCCAATGCTTGCTGGATTTCCTACTCGTACATCCCGCTCAACCTAGGGTACGTTTCGCAGTGATGAGGCAAAGGGTGAGTCGGTGCCGCTGCCATGGCCGTAGCTGGCAACGTATGAGTCGCAAATGCTTCATGGCTTATCAAGCGGGATGAGATTCAATATAGGCTTTAGGGGTACATAATTTAACTAAGGTGAGATAGAATCATGGCGAACGCCTCGCGTCGTAGAAGCCCCGACCTCCCGTTGCCGGCTTTGTGACCCCTGACCCACAAGCGAAGACCGCGCTTTATCGGCTGGTCTGGACTCTAAATATTGTCGATGTCTCCGATCTTCCTGTCGACCTTCGAACCTTTTCCGTTCCTTGCTGGTCCAAAAATCATGATCCGGAGTTTTGAGGTGTGAATAGATCTCGGTGCTAACGTCTGCCATTCCTTTTGGGTATCTTGCCCGGTCCGCTCATTATCATTGCCGCGCGTTCCTTTCTTTTCCTTTTTTCCTTCACCCTTGGCTACTCCGCTCCTCGCGATCTGAGCCAAATTTTTGATTGTCGCTCGTTACTCACTTCGTTGCTTCGCACTGTGCATTAGGTTGCTTCACGAGGAGGTGATTTTCGTGTTGTTCTTTCTCTCGGCTATCATTGGTCGACATCCCTCTTCTCTTCCCCTTCTCGGCAATCATCGACCGACTTGGGTTTTTATTCTTTTCTGCTCGTCGTCTTTTTCTTCTTTCTTCTTTCTCTCTCTGTGTCGCGTTTCGCCTGCCCGCTCTCTACCGTCGTTCCTTTGCTTCCTGGATCCCTCCGTCGCTTTCCCAGAAGACCGCCACCACACCACACCAACGATGGCCGTGCTTCCCGACCGCCCGGGCATCGAAGTCTCCGTCCGAATCAGCCCCCACGGCGCTGTCATGTCCCCGAAATCACCGCCGCCGACACCATGCGCCGAGTATCCCGCTCCTGACGTCCCGGACAAGCCGAACCGCACCACCAAGTACATCGAAGCCCTCTCTGACGCGGACTTTTCCATCGTCATCAAGTTTACCGCACGAAACTCCGATTTGCGGGACTACAGTTTGGGGCTGTGCATATACGTGGACGGGACGAGGGTGCAAGGAAGCGTCATCGACTTGAAGGGACATCAATTCGCGAGGGAGTGCTGGTACGTTTGCGACGGGGCGATGGGCTGGGAAGAGGGGAGGTGGGTGCAGAGGGCACTGCGGTTCAGGCGGTTGAGTGTCGGTGAGTGTGGCTACTCGCTGTTTCCTTCTTCCAGAACTTTTTTTTGACGACGGGTAGACCAGAATGCACGAGAGAGCCTGTATCAGACGCAGTTTGAGAGGGTGCAGTGTTTGGGAGAGATCAAGGCGCGGTTTTACCGCGTGCAGGAGGTGGGCAGGATATTGAATCGGGATTGCCCGAGTCCGACGAGTCCGACAGGGTTGGTGAAGTTTGGGAAGGTGGCGGAGAAGGCGTTGGCAGGGAAGGCGGTGAGCCATCAGGCGTGGTGAGTTTTGTTCCCAGAAGACTTGGGGTCACAATGGAGATGCTGACAACGGAATAGTACGGGGAATGTGAAAAGAACGTTCGGAAGGTGCGGAAGAGTCTTGACGGAACAGATCGATCCGACAGATGAGCCGTGGGCGGAATTTACCTTCAGGTATCGGTCAGAGGATGTGCTGAGCGCAGAAGGCATCTTCCCAAGCTCGCCACCACCGGCTACGACGTTCGATTTCTTAGATGGGTGATGTAGGGAGCATAGAGTAGAGGAAAAGCAAATCATCAGGAACATCAATATCCGCCACAGTGCATTGCAGGTGAGAGACCTTGCCAGGAGGCAACTCCGTGTCCAAAAGCTGATAATTCGGGTACAGGATTCTAGTGGTGAATGTTGAAGGCTTAGCCCGTAAGCGCTGAAATGAAGAATGAAACTGATACTATCACAATTTCAAGAAGCCAACCAGACTCCTCGCCAAAAAATCCAATGCAACCTTACAAACGTCCAAATCTTGAGCGGCACACAAGCAGTTTCACAGACAGACTCTCGGACTACCTTGGGTGTGACTGGATGTCTTCTTATCGTGAAAAAATAGGAACAGCAAGCCAGAAGTTCCTGCCAATACTATGTTGACCGATTCTGGGGACCAATCTTTTATACTACACGTTCGAGCACGCGCATTCGGTCCCCGTAGCACGCCTTGCTTCTACAACAGGGTGATCTACAAGTCGAGCTGTCTGATTCCCTTACTAGCATATCAACATGCAAGATAAAGTATGCTAGATCGTTCATCAAAAGCAGATCTCATGAGAGAAAGCGCGGGGCGCGCGCACTGGACTGTTCTTGGCAAGTGTCTTGGGCCCGCGGAAGGTGCATCTTCCGAAAGTGATGAACCCGCGTCAAGAGCACATGCCCAAGTACGACAGCGACGCGGGTTCGTCACTCTTCCTGGCCAAATTAAACCCTCGGCACACTCTCCAGCTTTTCAGCCTCACTACTCGTACCGATCATTGGGCCTGCCCTAGCGCCTTGCGGACTCTGCGCCCTCTCAGACGCTTTGCCTTGGGTTGCCTCTCCCGCCCTGGCTTCCATCGAGAGAGCAGTTTCGACGAGATCAACAGAAGACTCTCGTTCTTCAGGCCCGACGTGACTCCTTGCGGGGTTCTGACCACCTTTCACCGTGAAGCAGCAACTCAATCCGCATCGGCTCTTCCGTCAACTTCACTCCATATCAACCTAGCCAACCGTCTATCTTCTTCCAATTCTCAACTCTCTCGCCACATACACCTCTGGAATGCAGGACTAAGGCAACATTCGGAGTGAAAATGGCCATCCTCACTAGTATACCGGGCCTAGACGCAGAGGTCAGAGTGGATGGTGTGCACGCCATGGAGTACACGAATGAGGTAGAAGAAGAAGACGCGGCGACGACTACCATCCGATATATCGAGTCGATATTCGGTGCAAAATTCTCAACTCACTGCACCTGCACGGAAGCTTTCAACCACGGCGAGGAGGATGTCTTCGTGACCTTCCACGTCGATGGTCAGAAGATTCATGGAAAATCCTTCAGACATCCACTTGTGCGAGCTAAAAGAAAGCCTCTCACAATCGAGGTCACTGGATTGCGCACCAAAAAGAACGGGGAATCGACAATGAGGCGTCTGATGTTCTCAGACATTGACATAGGTAACGGCAATCGTCATATCGCTTTCAACATATCATGTCTGGCATATTTTATGTTTCTGTTCTGGACATTTATTAGCTAATGAGTCTCCTTGCTTTCCACAGATGAGGATAACAGTGAACTTGCCGGAGACCAGCCTGAGACCAAGCTGCGATCTTTGGGAGAAATCAGCCTGCAGTTTTACAAGGGCAAGAGGGGAGGTTTGAAACGCGCCGTCTCGCGTTCATCCGAAAAAGTCGCCAAAAAAGTCAACAAGATTCCAGAGAAGGCATTAAAAGGACCCGCGGTTTCTCATTCAGTTGGGTATGTCGGGGTCGTTAAAGCAATACTGAAATACACTCACACGTACAAAGCGTCGGAGAAGCTAAGCCCACGCGACCGTGGCATACCCGGAGCTTCAACCGGAAAGATGGAGGAAGGCCGTTTGCCACTATGACCTACCGATATAGCTCCAAAGCAGCGGTGCAGAAAGAGCATATCATTCCAAGAACGCCATTCTCGACACCTCTCAAAGATCGTCCTCTTGAAACAATGACACCCGATGAGCTCCGCGAGGAGCTCCGCCGTCACAGGGTGTGTTGCCGATGAACATATAAGATTTCTTTTGGAATTCTCTGACTTTGCAATTGTAGGAGGATCAAGCTAGACGGCCCGTGATCAAGCAAGAGATCAACCCCGCGATCAAACAGGAAATCAAGCAGGAGAGCTTTCTGGGTCAGACTGGCATTGTCAGCTTGGATGACGAGGATACCGACATTGAAGCTGTCAGTGTTCGCCCTCGAAAGCGTCAACGCACTACACGACCTGCTGAAGTCATTGAGCTCCTCGATGATTAACGGCCCCGCTCTCCAGTGCGTCTCTGCACGATTCCTAGCTTTCGAAGCCAGTACACTAAGTGGTGCAGTGGAAAAAGTTCGGTTCTGATTTCCTATGGGGTTTGCAGCGGGCGCTGCTATGAGATTGCGGATACAGTGAAGGGCGTCTGGCTGGGATAATGATCTTCTCGCAAAGGCAGATCGGGGATGGGTAGAATTCTGCGTTGGAAGGATTTTTCAAAAGGTTATTGAGACTGAATTCAGGCTGAGAATGAAAAGAGCGCCTCAAAATGCAGTCCAATGGCCAGCGAGCAGCTCCATTGCGGGCGATCTTCAAGCCCGTATATCGACTGTGGTTCTCGTGAGGGTTCCCTGGGGCGTGGGGATGCAGTGTGCCGATAGACAAATTTATAATACGTAAGCTGCCACATACGGCCAAAACGATGCCGCAGCACTCTCATTTCACTTCAGAATCGTGCTCAAAAAGAACGGGACTGCTAATGCGTGCCTGACTTCTCGACCTCCGGCGACGCAACCACCCAGTTTCTTCTTTTCAAATTTCCAACACTCCCACCCCATTTTACAGCCCTGAGTTCTTTGTCACCGCTGCAACCCACCACGCGGACAGGCAAGTCGAAGGCATCGCCCGTTTGTGGCAACCTTGACTTGTCGCTCCCAAGCCATAAAATCGCTCTTCGGAGGAGTTTCGTGACGCACGCACACCACCAGGCTGCGCCACCTCACCCAAGGTTCTTTCGCACATCACCTTATTTGGAAACTCAGAAGATTTTCCTTTCGACAAGAGCCCGCCGCCCATTCTGTTTCAAAGAGCAGACGCAGTCGCACCCTCAGCAACCGGCCGACAACTTCTTGCGCTACGGAAGAGACATTTGCTTTTGATCAGACGTGCGAGACAGATCATGGCAGTCTTATCCGGATTACCTGGTCCCGCCGTGAAGGTCAAAGTGAATGGAAAAGCCCTCAAGGAACATGTCAACGGAGGTGAAGAAGATCCGGATGATACTGTTACGCGCTACATCGAGGTAACGTCAAACGCCAAGTTCACCGTCCATTGGACTCACGCGTCAAAGTCTGAAATACAGGGACTGGGACCTGTATGCGCGTCTTTACCTTGATGGCAAGTACGTCGACGGTGGCGTCACCAGGTCAAAGTGTTGAATTGTGGATTATTCGCATTACCAGATGATGAGTGGCATGAGGAGGAGGGTAGGTGACCCTGCAGCCTCTTATATAGTAGCTATCTAGCAAATTTTCGCTGTTGATCCTTGGTACAATAAGACCCTGTTTCTCCTAACAGTTCATAGTCCAACACAAAGGCATGGGAGCACTTTCCTATTCGCCTAGAGGGTCTCAAGAGGGTACGGTCATATGAAGAGGGGCAGTGCTACGAAAGAGACATGGTGTTCTCCGAAGTCAATATCGGTAAGCATATTCATCTTCGCATCATCAGCAGGATGCAACCACAATAACCCACATGGTCCTGACAACACAGACGAGAGCAACGAGTCTCTTCATTCGGACGAGCGCGCAGGAAAGCTCCGGTCTCTTGGCGAGATAAAAGTCATTTTCTGGCATGGCAAAGCTAGCGAAGACCTTGTGCCTGTGGAGGGCTCACAGCCGTTGGAAGCCATCGAAAAGATTCCGGGGAAGACGTTGAAAGGTCGAGCAGTCTCACATCATTCGAAGTAAGTCACATGTATTCTATGTTGGTGCCATTGCTGATATGTGCTTAGGATTGGCGAAGCTAAGGCAATTTCCCAGTTTCAGAGCTGGCCATTTGACTATGAAGACGGAAAGCCGTTCGCTACCTTCATTTTCCGATACCGTTCAAGAGATGCGTTGAAAGCAGAGTACATCATCCCAAGGACTCCGTCACCGGTGCCCCTTGAGGAACGTCATGTCGAGGACTTGACAGTAGAAGAGGCCCGGGAACATGTCAGTCGTCTGAAGGTGTGTATCGAAGACTGCTCAGCTGAACAATGCTGTTATGGAATCCACTGAGAAATCGTACAGGGCCAGGCGACGTTGCAACAGGTACCGAAGCGTGAGATCAAGGAAGAGGTCGAAAAAGAGGTCAAACGGGGAAGGCGTTCGAGTTCGCCCAGTTTTGCCGGTTTGCAAAGCGACGATTCTGATATCGAAATCATTAGTGTGCATGATCGCTCTCGCAAGCGCCAGCGCATCTCCGACTCTGCCGAGGTCGTTGATCTTAGCGGATACTAGGAATATTCACCGGGCAGAGTCATGGTTCGGAGAGGAAGGATCAAGTTAAAAAAAAGGTGAAGGCTGAATACCTTGCTGGTCTGAGGAGTTGGTAAAATATTTTGATTGATGCGGGCGGGCTTTGCTCGTGCTTCCTCAGCACTCTCGGGAACCATATTCAGACAAACCCCGGCTATTGAAGGTACTCTGCCCAGGGGAAAATAGAACAATTTCATGCTTCTTTCTTGGCTTGCCGTGCGTGACTTGTGTTCGGAAACCACTGTATCAGGAGAATGTCAAAATGGAAACGTCCGGGAACTTTATTGATGTTTCAGCCAAGGCCACTCTCGGAAGAGAATTATTGTATACGTATGCAGGCCCAGGATGAACGTGAGGTCGCGTCGAAGCCTGACTGAGACGTGCCTGGAACCCCTTGGTTTGCGCGTGACGCGACTATTTTACTTCTCCCCGCACGTTCGACATCCTCTCCACAACACGGCTCTCCTCCATCACTATAACGGCCCGAATCATCGCGGTCCATCACACACTGTACGCTGTCAGGCCGACGGCTTCGTCCACTGTCGCATCATCCGGAGGCATTGCGGCGTGAAAGGCTGCTGGACCTTGAAGCGAAGCTGCATATTCAACGATAGCTTATCAAGACCCAATAAACACCGCCTCCGGAGGTTCCCGCATCGAAATCGTGACCTTCTCTTCTGTCTTTTCGTTTGTATCACTCTTGGACCCATCGAGCCCGCCCCACTGTCTCGACTTCGCGTGGAATCCATCCATTGGCCCAAATGATTGTCCTTCCCGGTTTTCCTGGCTTGAAAGCCCATGTCAAGGTCAATGGCGTGCGCACAGAAGAATATCTAAACGAAGAGGAAGAAGACACCGGAAATACTGGCGTGCGTTATATCGAGGCCATTTCGGGTGCGACTTTCTCGGTTCATTGGGAATTTAGCAGAACCTTCAAGCACAAAAATCGAGACATCCATGGTAGTGTCTACGTGGATGGAAAATAAGCCGGGTCCGATGTTGCCACAGCTGAGCAGCTAAGGAGTCCTTCAGGATACGACTTGAAAGTGCGCCATGCAGGTTCGTACGAAGGCGGGCAACACGTAATAAGGGAGATGATTTTTTCTGCGATAGACATCGGTATGGCCTTTCCTTGATCATTATCTGACATGCCATCTTCATCCATTTCGGTGCCATAGCTGATGCAGCCCCATTTACGGCCTAAGATGAGGGCAGCCAGGACAAACCCGATAAGACACTGCAGAAGAAGCTGAGTTCTCTTGGGGAGATCACTCTTCATCTCTATCATGGAACAGCTACGCCCACCTCCACAGAGTCAAAGAGAAAGCATTTCGACACGATGGAGAAGATCCCGGAAAAAGCACTGAAAGGCCGGGCCATTTCTCATCAAACAAATTATGGCTGAACTTCTCTTTCGTAGTTTCCTCCACTGATGAGTTGTAGGCGCGGAGATCCACGAGTGTGCCAAATTGTACATATTTACGATTTCCAACACCACGATTTCGACAAGAAAGGAAAGGAGGTCCCATTTGCTACCTTCATATTTCGGTACCGTTCCAGGCCTGCTCTTCAGACAGAGTGTATAATTTCCAAGTCTCCGTCTCCAGTGCCTCTTGAAGAGCGCCCGCTTGATGAGCTTACAATTGAGGAAGCTCGGGAGGTCATCCGTCGCCTTAGGGTAGGTGCTCTATAATTGCTCCATTAGCCAAACCATTTTACAGCAGGATCTGACAAACGCGCTTTGACATAGGAGAGAGAGACCTCACATCGATCAATCAAGCAGGAAGTCAAGCGAGAGAGACACGCGAGAGAGGCCAGTATTGTCAGCCTCAAAAGCGAAGGGTCCGAAACGGAGACCACCACTTTGCGTTCAAGGAAGCGCCTGCGTACCTAGGTCATCGACCCGTGTGATGATTGAGAATGATGAGGACTACACATAACCATTGATCTTTGTTTTTATTTTATGCGCTCGAGTGGTACCGGATGAATAAAGCAGAAAAGCACATGGTTGTTCAAATCGGATGAAACTACTCAGAAAATTGCCACACTTCTGTTTGGAAAGGGGGGAAGAGGGAAGAGAGGCCTCACCGAACATTCCTGCTTTCACTTGTTTGCTATGATAACTTTATATTTTCTTGATTTCCGGGCTACGGATTTCTATGCAGAATGCACACGTCAAAGCCAACCTCCAAGGGAAGTGAAAACCAGGCAATGAATCAAACGTGATGAGTTCTTCTGCTTACTTTTGTGAGACCGGCCGTCTCGATCATTACAGAGAGTATTTGTTTTCAAAAAAAAAAGGAAAAGAACGCTAGGGTATCTACATACGCCTCTTCTATTGTTCACGTTTTGTCTTTCTTTTTCCTCCATGTATTTCCCCCTTGTGACCTGTCTCTTCCACCCCTTTACAGATACACCCTTTGATCAAATTACCATTAATTCCACCGCCGAAAAGTACCAAGAGATCGTGAGGTAAGTAAGGGAAAGAAAAGAGATGAAAAAGAAAATTTCGAAAAGACGGTCCTCCCACCCCCAATCACGCCCACCCTTCAATCCTCGACCTCTCCCTAACCTCCCTCTCCAACTCCCTCCTCACCCTCTCCTCCATCTCCTTCCGCGCCCTCTCCTCCTCGATCCTCTTCCTCTCCTCCCGCACCACCTCGTCCCTGATCCTCGCCCTCAAAGCCCCTTCCCCGATCAAATCCCGCGCCCGCGCCTGCTGCTCAAGCAGCCTCCGCCGCTCCGCGTCCTCGCGCTCCCGCTGCGCCGCCGTCGCGCCGCCCTTGCGGTCCGCCGCGCGCTCGGCGTTGGCGCGCTCGTTCTGCGCGAGCCCCTTGTACGCGCTCTGCTGCATCTTGGACAGCTGCGAGCGGTGCGACGCGGACGTGTCGAGGCTGCGCGCGCTGCTGCCGCCGGTGGTGGCGGCGGCGAAGGTGGGGACGGGGGCGGGCAGTACGAGCGAGTATTGTTGCTGCGGCGGCGGCGGGTAGACGTATGATGAGTTGCCGATGACTGGGAGGTGCGCGTTGTTGGTGCGCGCGGGTGGATGGTGGAAGCTTTGCGGAAGGTGCGGGACGGGCGGCGTGGCGAGCGGAGCGAGGCTGCTGCCGAGGGCGCCGCCGCGCATGCTGTGGCTGGTGCCGGGACGAGACGGGAGAGGCGATGCAGTTGAGGGGGCGCGTGCGCCGTGGGAGGTGCTGGGGCGGAGCGAGCTGGTGGGCATTGGCCTGTGGTGGCCGTTGGAGGTGCTTGGGCGGGATGGGTTGAGTGTTTGGTTGGAGGATTTGCGGAGGGTTTCTGGGTGAGGCTGGTTCCTGGCGTGGGCTGCGAGGCCGTGGGGACTGTTTGGATGGTGGAGCGTTGGTATTTGAGGAGAGGAATGAGCGTGTTGGTGAGCGTATTGAATGTTCTGAAAGGATTGGGAAAGTTGAGGCATGGAATGCTGACGCGACACTTGTGTAGGGTGTTGGTGTTGCATAGGCGTCATCTGATTTTCGTAATTCCCTAGTTGCTGCCTCTGGAAGGCTTGCTTCCCGCCCGGGTAGTATTCAACATTTGGGCTGTGGATCGCCATAGGGTTTGACAGCTGTTGAATGCTGGGCTTGTTACGGAGAATAGACTGCTGCGAAAGCGGCGTGGCTGGAGGAGAAGAATGAGTGGATCCCGGCTTTGGCTGTTGCTTCAAGTACAGCTTAATGGCGTCCCGGTAACGGCGCGGTTTCTTTTGCGTCATATCTGGAGCATTGTTGGTCTCCTTTGGTCTTCCTTCGAACTGCACCTGCTTTGGAAGTTGCCGATGCTGCTCATTGGACTGTTTGAGAGAACTCCGGGAAACCTGGCGCGATACAGCATGTCGGGCTTCTTCTTGGTGGCCGTTGGGCTTGGCATTTCTGTAGACCTGTTCCCTCACAGAATCCGCCTCGTCGCGGCGGAGAGGTTGTTGTTGGGAGGCAAACGTTGCTACCGCACCATCGCGTTTCGAGTAGACGGGAGTGAGAGCGCGGCGCTCTTGGGCTCTTGTTTGCGGATGCTTGTGCGCTGAGTGGAAGGGCTGTGGTTGGACAATGAACTCGACTGACATTTCAGGTAAGGTTTCGAGGTAGGAATTTCGAGCGGGCTGAGCAGAATGAACCGGAGAGGATTTGTTGCTGGTCAGGTCTGGAAGTTCGTGTAAAGCTTTGTTGGCAGCTTGCCCCAGTTCTCGGACTGGCTCTCCTTGTTCCTGCATAGCCTCCTGTTCCTGCAAAGCCTCCTGCGCCCGTAAAGCCTCCGGGCTCAGCAAAGCTGGTTCAGCTAGAGTCTCGGCCCACGCTCTGACTCGCTCCGGATTCACCGGCGTGGACATCGACGAAGCAGTATCAGGTGGCGTCTGCAGTCCGTGCGGGTTATTACGTAGCCGCGCCTGGAAGTTTTCTTGCTCTCGACGGTGCATCTCCAACTCTGTGAGTTTGCGGCGCTGCTCTGTAAAACGGGTGGCTATCGTTGAGCACTTCTTCTCCAGCTCGTCGTTCTTCCGGGATATTTGGCCGTTTTCCTTGGTTAGCTTGCGCTTCTCGTATTCAAGCTTTGTGATACGAGCATGGTAAATTTCCTTCTCTCGCTCGCTCTGCGTCGCTTCTCTCGCCCGCTGTTCCTGTTCTCGCTTAAGAGGTTCCTTCTGACGTTTTTGTTCTATCGCTTGAGCAACTCGTCTTTCCACATCCTCGGTGCTGGGAATGAAACAAGAGTTAAAATTAGCACGGCCGTTGACCCGTTGCTTGTCAGGAGGGCAGTTATAAACAGGGCTATAGCTAGCGCTTCGGCGGCGGTTATGGAAGTGGCTGCTGGCAAGATGCCTGTTTGGGGCTTCGGGGGTATCCGGCTCTTCCGGATGTGGATAAAATGATGAGGGTGGCGCTCCCCTCATCCACTCCGCTGAACAAACAGTATCGATTGAACCGATACTTGCTCTCTGAAAGCTAGCTCGCGGTACGGCGGACATCGATGACCGGAAGGCGTTTCGCGGTGCTCGATTCGGCACCAATTCCGAGACAATCGATTCGGCGCCCGACGAAGCCTCCGAAGCATCAGGTTCGGCTTCTCCTTGAAGCGCAACCGCATCCGAGTCTTCGAGATCAGAGTCGGCAACACTTTCGACCGTAGGAGGGCAGTACTTCATGCGTCTATTTTTGTCCATGTCGTGTGGCTGTGCGGTGGGGCTAACAGGCTCGTCGCTGAACTTGCGCTGGCGATCGGAGAACAGAAATCCTTCGTTTTCAGCGCTGCTGAGCTCCTCGATGCCGTGGTATTGCGGCTGTTCTAGTCGTGGTTGTTGATCACGGGTCCATGAAGTCGGCTTTCGTAGGTTTTCTCGAGGAGACAGCACAATTTCAGCTCTTATAGAGTCATCATACTTCTTGTCCTCGACAATCGGCGTCGCGTACGAATCAACGCGACCCTGGCCGCGATAGCTAGGAGCCTTGAAGCTGAAAGCCTGATCGAATCCCGAGTTGAGGCTTTGTAAATCTTCAGATTCACAGCCGCTCTGAAAAGGAAACCTGTATGACTCTAGAAATCTGACGCCATCGGAAAGGTAGTAGTCGTTCTGTTGCAGATTCTGTTCCGACGCAAAGTTTGGATGCGCCACGCCATGCGCCTTCGATTCAGCAATATCATCATAGCCACGGACATCTGAGCGCCAGTCCTCTGAATTCAATTGTGAGTTGGGGGCTGTTGGCGATTGTCGTCCACTCTGAGGATGCTGATGTCCGACCTGTGGTGCTGCTGGTGGCGAGGCGTGCTCTGGCGACAGTACTAATGATGGATCAGATCGACGCCAGGATTGGTGCTGCAAGTAGTGTTCTAGGTCCCATTGTGGAGCTTCCTGTGGCTGCATCTGTGGCTGTGGCTGTGGAGGTTGTTGTGACAAGACATGCTCATCGGGCTCAGGGTTTGGGGACGATTTCTCGCACTTGATGGGATCGTCGCCTGTCCATCTCAGCTCGGACGAGCTTCTCTGCTTGCCCTGCGTCTTTTCTTTTCTGCGTTCGAAGTTTCGTTTGCCGCCAAGCCTTTGAGCGACATTCTTGAAGCCAATGAACCAACCCATAATGCAGGACGTCTTATGGTGGCGACTGCTCGCAGGTGACGGCTCGTGCTGAAGCTCGCAGGCTGGGCCGCCCGTGGCACGAATGGTGGGTGTGGGTGGTGTCTTACTGTAGCTGCGGCATCGAGGGCTCCAATCGCCAACAGGGTGATTGATGGAGGCAGAAGAGATAGATGACGAGAAGGGCAACGGCGGAGGTGTGGAAGTGGGCAAGAGAGCAGCAGTGGCATTTGTGAATTTTGTTGAGCGGAGATGCGGGGTTACGGTGGTGTGCAAAGGTGTTAGAGCCATGGTTATGCGGCTCTTAGTGTATTTGCACAGGGTCCCACTAGTGCCGATGAAGCTGCGATAGAGACACTGATGATTGCGATGAAATCAGCAAAAGCGATCAGGACGATGACGAGCGGAAACAGAAATACTCTGGGCGAACACTCTCTAACCCGTGCTCGTCTATTTCTCTTATATGCAACATGCGCGCTAAGTCTATACGATTCGACCATCCCACTTGCGTGGTGTTGAGCTTCTTCTTCGCCGCAAGCGCTCAGGAATGTCCCTGAGAACGTCGCAGCCTTCCATCGCGCCCACGTTCCCTCCCGCGCGAGCCAGCCAGCGACGAGCTTCGTAGTCCGCCTGCCGATCCTCGCTTGACAACCGATTCCGAAGCCGATGCTTTGGGATGCAGTGGGGTTAATCCAATGAAGCCAGGAGTCCTTCAGTAGCGCTTTTGTCACGCTAGACCGGCTATCCTCGATCCTTGTGCTACATACCCTCAATCCGTCTCATGATCGCCCTCGGGATCCCAGATCCTTGGAAGGTAGAATTTGGTGTTTTCGTACACCAGGAACGTTACGCACGTCGTCGGTAAGACGCGGACTATGTTTGGAAGCAACCTGGGACACCATCAGCCGCACGCCCTCACGCTGAACCTGGAAAACACGTGCACCTACCCCTTGTAGAAGCCTGACGCGCCCTCCTTCACCCAAATCTGAGTAATGACATCGCGCGCTGATCGGTAGGCCGCACTCGCATCGTAGGTCTGCAGCCTCGACCGGACGACCTGGTACGGGTACGTGATACTTCCAGCAAAGATCTTTGACGAGGCGCTGAGGTAAAGGTAATCAAAGTTGCTCAGCTCAGTTTTTCCACCGATCTGGCCTCCTCTGTGATGCTTCAACTGCTCGTATGCCATGAACTGGATTGCGCCGTGAGAAACGCCGAATAGAGAGGGGATTAGGCCGCGGTAAAACCCAGGGATGCCTTCGGTACGTAAAATTTCGGAAGCGCCATGTGCGATGCCACGGTATGCGCCGGGAGTGTTGCGACCGGTGGAGAGCATCCGAGTCTTGATGACCCAGATCGGATTCGTGCAGAAAGCGGTCAAGATGCCTGAGAGGCCGTAAGCAGAGTCCAACGCCTACTGCGGTGCGAAAATTACCTGCTGCTCCCGACGATAGGAAGTAGTCTGATGAGCCTAGTCTCTCTCCCTTCCCGCGCGAGGCTTGGAAGAGATCCTTCAAGTTACGGTACCTGAATGGCATCAGAACCAGCTCCGCTGTCTACGCGCATGCCTACGTACCAAAGGAAATACAGACCCCAACTAACAGAATTCCCAATCATGTTCGGCATGAGGCCGCGATAGAGGGCGCTGACGTTACCCTCATTGCGGACGATGTTGCGGAGGATATAGAACGAGTTGCCCCATCGTGGCGCGTGAGTCTGGTCGACTATCAAGCCGTCAGCTTGGGCTGCGGGAGCGGTGGCGGTGGGATGGCGGACTCACGCTGCAGGCGGGTCTTCAGGACATCGAACGGATGGGCGACAAGGGTCGCAATCAAGCCGGCGGAGAAGCCAGCGACGGACTCGACGATTGAGGGGGAGAGAGTAGGCGAGGAGGTCTTGCCGTCTATCGGAGGATAGACTCTGGGCATGGTATGCTAAGGGGAGTGACGTGCATGCCGTAGAAGCAGCGGAAGCAGGGGAGGACGAAGTACAGTCGCGGGCATGGGCTCTCAGTGGGTCGGCAAGATGACATCGTCGGCGGGCGGTGAAGCGTGCGCGACGCCAGCCAGCCCAGCCCTCCGAGGCCGAGCGTCTGCCCCTCTCCAGCCCGCCAATGACGTGCGCTGGCATCGGCATTCGAGAACGATGGCGCTTTGCATCTTGCGTCGCGAACCTTTGTTCCTGGCTACATCATCCACCTCATTTCAGCAGTAATCATTGGTAAAATGTCCCTTTGGCTCCGAGCATCAGGCTGATGACTAACAACAACCATGTGGCCTGTGACATGCATACTCGCACATGCTCGTGCACACGGCTCAAATGCAATCCGGCGAGCATTTTCCGTTGCCGAACCTTTTGATGTTTTAGGGGTGTTCATGCTTTGGAAGTAGTCGCCATTGAGATGCACCCAGATGACGCGCCTATTGGACCCTCGCCCACGCCTCCACAGGTTGCTCTGATGTGTTCCGAAGGATATATCTCTCTTTATCGGATCACTTGAGATGGCAGTAAGTTCAAACAGGAGCAAAGAACGAGGATTATCTGGCGAGTGGGATCAATAGGGACTATACACGGACCCATCAATTACCTGGTAAGACGCCCCGAAGTCTACCAAGCGTGAACTGAGTCGTCCATGGAAGGTTGTATTTTTAGGCACGACCAACTCTCTCCTGGAACGAACCGTATTGTAGCCAAGGGTCGCACTTCGAGACAGCTGACCTCCATTCTTGATGATTTAATATACTTGCAGACCCTTGATGCAGATATTACCCATGGTCCAGCAAATTCCCAGGGAATACTTGATGTTCCTGTTCCCACTTGCCTTTCGCCAGCCTTCGCCATTTGTGGAACTCATCCATCATCTCGTTTCCTAAGTGTGTCGCGCGCTATACATCACATGCAGCTTCTTGAATGTGCGTCAAATAGAATACGATCTTGGTATTTCTCTAATGGTGGCCCTCGCCGTGGTGGGCATGGTCGTCCTTGAGGAAGATGGCCTCATATCCGAGGTAGACGCCGAAAGCAACAGTTGCAATTCCGAGGCCGGGGAAGGCGTTCTTGAAGCGGTTCCATCGCGAGAAGGGGCCAGTGTACCTCCAGGCCTCGCTGCACCATCACCAGCAGTCAGCTACCGCCACAGCAACTAGATGATACCGATGAGGAGTTTCGCACTTACCGTCTCTTCCACGGGTCGTTTGCGGGCGTGCCGGCGGCCGCGGCGAACTTCTTGGGGTCGAAACCGGTGATGTTGGGCGGTGCCATTGTGATCTGCCGGCGGATGTCAGTCGGACGGCGCGGAAGAGCTGGATGGACCTGGGCAGACAGCAATTGAGGGTGTGGAACGTACATTGCTGCGACCTCGCAAAGTGTTGGGCGGATGGTTCGCGGGTGGTGTTGCGAGGTGCTGCTTACTGTACGGTATAGGATTGGATTCACCCAAGGCCTGGCCCGAGCGGCGCGCCAAGAGGCCGGGGCTTCAGCCCAGGTGTGCCTCAGTCGGCGCTGTCACCGACCTCCCACTACATGCAGCGCCCGACCTAACCATCACCGCGACGCGACTAGCTCCTTATCTCAAAGACTGGCGCTCCTTCCTCCACCTTGAGTCCGACCAGCGCCTGAGTCTTTCCTTATCGACCGCCCCCCGATCCGTATGTGCGACCGGTCCCTACCTACCCTAGCATTGGCACTCGACACTCGATAGAAGGATGCCGCCCGCAGTCCGGTATCCGCCGCACAACGTCTCGAACCCGTTTCAGCACCTCAACCAGCAGCATGCGCTCCAGTCCGCCCACTTCAACAGCGTCAATGCCGGCGTCCAGAACCAGAATATAGGACAGCAGCCCGGCTTCGGCGGCGGCAACCCGAACGGCAACATCAGCATCTTCGGCCCCGCCACAAGCCACACAGGTCTGGCCGGAGGGTTTGGTAGCGGTGGTGGCCTCGCCGGCGGTGGTACTGGGCTGGCCAGCCATGCTGCGCAGATGGGCTTCGCGCACGGCGCAGCTCTCCAACAGCAACGCGAGGTTGAGGCTGCATCAATGGCGTCGGGTGGAGCAAAGGGCAACGGAATGAGGATACGTGACGTCTGGAAACACAACTTGGCGCAGGAGATGGCAATACTCAGGAGTCTGGTGGACAAGTACCCGTATATCAGCATGGTATGTGCTTCTTGATCCGGGCGGCTCGTCTCCAGCTGTATGGATTAACTGGACCTAGGACACCGAGTTCCCTGGCGTTGTGGCGAGGCCTATGGGCGACTTCGTGACCAAGGCTAGCTACCACTACCAAACCGTCCGCTGTAACGTCGATCTCCTCAAGATAATACAGCTCGGCATCACCCTCTTCTCCCCCGCAGGCGAAATCCCTCCCGCTCAGATCGAGCAAGGCGCAGTCCAACAACGCGGCCCCTACTCGAACAACCTTATCATGTGTCCCTGCACGTGGACCTTCAACTTCCAATTTTCGTTAGAGGAGGACATGTACAACGAAGACTCGATCCAGGTCCTCAAGAAGGCGGGTACAGACTTTGAAAAGCACGCCGAAATGGGCATTGACCCGCATGAGTTCGGCTCACTCCTCATCACCTCCGGACTCGCCCTCTCCGACGACGTTAACTGGATATCCTTCCATTCCGGCTACGACTTCGCATACCTGGTCAAGATCATGTGGTTCAAGCAGCTTCCCGATGACGAAGAGGAGTACAGGAAGCTCGTCAGCATCTTCTTCCCGCGCCTGCTGGATGTCAAGTTCTTGTGGCGTCATGCGCAAAAGCTGATGACGGTCAACGGTGTGAACGCACAGGCCCAGAACATCCTCAACGCGCTAGGGACCAAGTCGGGACTGCAAGACCTTGCCGAAGAGCTCGGCTGCCAGCGGGTCGGCACACAGCACCAAGCTGGCTCGGACGCTTGGCTCACCGGCAACGTGTTCTGGCAGATGCGCGCTAAGATCTTCGACGGGGAGATCCCGCCGGACATGAACGGCCAGATGTGGGGCCTGACAGGAGTGGGACCGCCCGCCTCTGCCACAGCACAAGCGGCAGTGCTCGCGGCTCACAATCACGCGGCGAACGCGGTCAATGGCGCAGGGTTTCAGGCTGCCATGGCGTTCCACACTGGCGGCACACCACACAGGGATTCTCCGAGCACGCCAGTAACCAATGCTGCGGGTTTGGCGAGCGGAACACCTGGACCCGGTGGCCACGGATTGGGTGCCATGACGCCGGGAGGAGGATTTGGCAACTTCCAGTACGGAAAGTGAGCATCTGTTGGGTTTCAGAAAGTTCTGTTCAATTCCCCTTCCATGTGGCTGTTCTTGGTAAAGATAATAATCCTTCCCTTTCTCTTCGACGAAGCGATAAAAAAGGCGTAGCTGGGAATACAGAGAGTTCTACATCCGTGCAGGGTAAACGGACGTCTCACGAGTTTTTGATTTTGATGAGAGCCGGGAGTTTCTTGCGTGTGCCACGGCGGACTTTCCGAGGCTTCGTCTTACTACTCCTGCATTACTCGGCGCACATGGATGGTGCTGTACGTGTGCTTTTCTTTAGGAATGGTGGCGGGTTTCCGGTGCTGGTTGGTTTGACGGCTCTGGGCATGGGTTTTCTTTAGCAGATGCTGTAGGGTAGCAAATGCTGGCCCCATTTTTTCCTTTTTCATTCACTGTGCATTGTGTTGTTCGATTAGATACGCGGGTGACTGGTTCTGGCGAGAGCGTGATTGATTACATGGTTGATTTGAGCACTTGGTTTCCCGGGGCGCAAAACGTTTGCCGTATTCAGAGTGTTGTTGAACTCATGAAGCACGAGTCTGACCCAATTACATCCTTTCAAAGGCACCAGAGCGGACTTGGTCGGACGATTGTAGAGAGAGCGGCGACGGTTCGGGCGATAGGAAGTCTGGCATTCGGCAGCCCTACGAGGGCGACCATAGCCAACGGTCATTGATATTGGCACTATCTTGAGCATCGGCGAGGCGCACCGAGCATGATCGCATGGACATGCCAAATTAGTACAGTGGTAATTGGCAGTATTCATGGGCCGGATTGGCATGGCTGGGGACACAGCAGCTCTATTCAATACATAGCCGTATCAGGGCAAGTATTGCGCGCGCTGGATGCGCCGGCGCATGGCAGGCCGGAGACTGGGCGCGGGACCGCCAGATCGCCGTGCTGCTCTCCACCGCACACGGCGGCGCGCTAGGCCGCATCAGTCGAAAGAACCCGGGTGCAACGCTTATCGCGACTTATCAGCCCAACCCCGGACACCTTTTGCCTTTGCCATCCGTTCCACGCCCTCTTCCCAAGCCAACAGCCCGCTGCCCCTCACCAATTGAGCCGTCGAGGCCACCGCTGCCCGTCATGCCGGCCGCCGGCCTGCAACGCCTGTCAGCCCGTCGCCCAATCATCCAATCTGTATATAACATTGAGCCCACCGCCGGCTCCGCAATGCTCTGCTGTGCTCTATACTTTAATAAACACCCTTCCACCCCTCTACTCGCTCCTCTCATCCATCACCGCTCTCGCGCACCATTTGCTTCTTCTCTGAAGCCTGCGGTGAAGCCATCTTAGCCTAACACAGCATTCACCATGGTGCTCGACCGCCTCAAGCAGATGGCCTCCCAAATCACCGGCCAGACTGCGCCGCCTTATCCCTTCGATCCCCTTTCTGAGGTTGAGATCGAGAAGGCCGTCGCCATCATCCGCAAGGAACATGCTGACCTCCACTTCAACGCCGTGACCCTATGGGAGCCGCGGAAGGTGGAGATGCAGGCCTGGTTGGCTAATCCTGAGGTCAATCCTAAGCCGAAGAGGAAGGCCGATGTTGTCTGCATTGGCCCTGGCAGCAAGGTGTACGATGGTGTTGTGGATCTCGAGGACGAAAGAATCGTTACTTTTGGCCTGACCGACGGTGTTCAGCCTTTGGTGAGTTCCAATAGGCCAGTTTGAAAGATGATACATTTGTGCTAACGGGTTCCAGATTACCATGGAGGATCTCAACCTCGTCGAGAGCGTTGTGCGGCAAGACCCCAAGGTCATTGAGCAGTGCGGAATTCTTGGAATTCCCGCGAGTGAGATGCACAAGGTCTACTGTGACCGTAAGTTTTTTCCCCCGACGACTTACTGGGCGCCTGCTAACAAAAACACAGCCTGGACTATTGGTTACGATGAGCGTTTTGGCAACAAGATGCGTCTGCAGCAGGCCCTCATGTACTACCGCCCGCATGTGGATGACTGCCAATACGTCTACCCGCTGGACTTCTGCCCTATTTTCAACGCCGACACTAAGGAAATCATTCACATCGACATTCCCAAGGTCAGAAGACAACTGAGCAAGGCTCCGCCGAACAACTACCATGCCGCTTCCATCGAGGCCGAGGGAGGCTACAGGGCTGACCTCAAGCCCATCAACATCACCCAGCCTGAGGGCGTTTCTTTCACTATGGACGGCCGCTACATCAGCTGGCAAAACTGGAAGCTCCACATCGGCTTCAACTACAAGGAGGGTCTCGTCCTTTCGAACGTCTCTTTCAACGACAAGGGTAACGAGCGCCCCATCTTCTGGAGAGTATCTCTTGCCGAGATGGTTGTGCCTTACGGTAACCCTGAGCACCCACACCAGCGCAAGCACGCGTTCGACTTGGGAGAATACGGCGGCGGCTACATGACCAACAGTCTCTCCCTGGGCTGTGACTGCAAGGGTGCTATCCACTACCTCGACTTCGCGTACGTCAACCGTGCCGGTCAAGCCCAGACCGTCAAGAACGCCATCTGCATCCACGAGGAGGATGCTGGGATTCTCTTCAAGCACACCGACTTCCGTGACGAGTCCTGCACCGTCACTCGCGCTCGCAAGCTGATTATCTCGCAAATCTTCACCGCTGCCAACTACGAGTACTGCATCTACTGGATCTTTCACCAGGACGGCACCATCCAGCTCGAAATCAAGCTGACTGGCATCCTTAACACCTACGCCTGCAACCCGGGTGAGGACCTCCACGGCTGGGGCACCGAAGTCTACCCCGGCGTCAATGCGCACAACCACCAGCATCTCTTCTGTCTGCGCCTGGACCCTAATATCGACGGACCTAACAACAGCGTCGTCGTCGCCGATGCCGTACGTGGCGAGGGCGAGGTCGGCTCCGCAGAGAACTTTTATGGCAACGCCTTCTACTGCAAGAAGACGACGCTGAAGACTCAAGCCACCGGCCACAGCGACTACGACGGCAACACGGGACGCACGTGGGAGATCTGCAACCCCAACAAGCTGAACCCGTACTCGAAGAAGCCCGTGTCGTACAAGCTGGTGTCACGCGAGGTGCCGCCGCTGCTGCCCAAGGAGGGCTCGCTGGTCTGGAAGCGCGCTGGCTTCGCCCGGCACGCCGTGCACGTCACCAAGTACAACGACGAGCAGATCCACCCTGCCGGTCGCCACGTGCCGCAGACGTCGGGCGAGCCCAGCATGGGCCTGCCGCAGTGGATCTCGGCCGATCCCAATGCCAGCATCGAGAACACAGACCTCGTCTTGTGGCACACGTTCGGCATCACGCACTTCCCGTCCCCCGAAGACTTCCCCGTCATGCCCGCCGAGCCCATGACCCTCCTGCTCAGGCCGAGGAACTTCTTCACCAGGAATCCGTGCTTGGACGTCCCACCGAGCTACTGCAGCGTGCCGAGCGGTGTCAAGCAGGGCAGCACGCTGGTGGATCGCATTTCGAGGTTGGCGTTCGATGGAGAGAAGAAGGAGGGTGGCGCTTGCTGTGCTAAGTAGCTACGTGCGAGGACGGTTGCACAGTCGGCGGCATTGTTTGGATTAGGCATGGGTCTGGGTCTTGGGTTTGGTGAGGGAGGAAAGGTGAAGTAAGTGGTCAAAATTTCTGAAACGCATCACGGTCTGAGCGTTGCTGTTTGCTGGATGGATCGAACATTTCTTGGTATATTTTTTATCTTTTTTTGGGCTGGGGTGTCATGATCAATTATGGATGAATACCACTTGCCACGTTCAATTCTATTTTTCTCGCTGGGTGCTTGTATGCCTGTTTTTCGCTTGTATTGGATGAAGCGATTTCTGTTCTTGATCGGTGGGGGTTGCTCTTACCACATTGAGGGCTGACATCACTTTTCAGCCTGTGCCGCAACACTTACATTCCTAGAAACATCCCGCCGCCGGCAAGACTCATATTTCACGCATCGCTAGTCAAGTCTCTTACACTCGCTCTCCCTTTACTCAAATCAGTTCTCTCGACCTGCGAGCATTGCCATATCGCCATGGCAAATCTGCGGCGGCGATCTGGAGTGGTGTCTGAGACTGTGCCCATAGTACGCTTGCACCGCGTTCATACTGCAATAATCTGCCGCGATGCCTGCTGACGCCTATCAGGTCAAGCGCAGCACGGAGAGGCTGCCGGTGTTGAGACTCCGTGGACACTCGGATGAGTTCTCATCGGTGTGGAAGCCAAACCTGACGAGTTCTCCTCTAAGTTCACTAACCTTTTCTTTCTCAGTCGGCAAGGACGGGCTGGTTACCATCGCCGATTCACAACCTGCCTCAGGTTGAGCTTGCGGAACATGCGCATCTGCTGGCGCAATTGGAGAGGTCACTTCGGGACGTCAATGCTGCTATCTCAGAGGCAGACGCGCTGCTCTGGCAACTCAGGATTGAACTGACGCTCAGCTTGAAGCAACAACATACTGTTCGGAAAAGATTCAAGAAGCCGTCCAGCTTACACAAAAAGCCGTCCAGCTTACACAAAAAGCCGTCCAGCTTACACAAAAAGCCGTCCAGCTTACACAAGAAGCCGTCTACCACACGCGAAGCACCGTCCATCATTCACAGAACACTGCGGCCACCTCGAGAGGATGAGGCTCGGAATCTGCAACCACTAGGGTGGCGCGGTATCAAGCGTGTCGGGTCTTGGTTCAGTGGTGAGAGTTCATTGTCTGAGAGACCTCTCCAGCAGAGAGAAGGGCGCGGAGCTTTGAACCGTGACCTCAGGAGCTGGTACGATGCGGATGAATCTGCGGATTACTTCCCGGAAATGTCGAGCCCACGGGTTCAGGCAAGGTCAAACGCACCAACTTCACGGCTTCATTCGCAAAGAGGCTCAATGGCCGCTGAGCTGGGTTCTCTTCCTGAAGAGGATAATTCTTATACCTTCTCGTTTCCAACCTACACCTCTTCTTTACCAACCTACGAATCTTCCTCTATCAATTCTCATTCAGACATCATTCATTTTCCATTACACCAGAGTGCAGGCTACCATCGTATGGGAACTAATCGTCCCTACACTCCTATTCATGGATGGCGTGCGGCAATGAATCGTCGAAATGAGTCCTCTACCGCCTCACCAACTGCCTCCACAAATGCTCTCGCCAAGTCGCTAAGAAATCTCAATACGCACGCACAAAGCACTCTCATCGAGCTCATAGTCGCACTAGAATCATACCTGGACCTTCTCCAACGCATCGAAGTGATTCAGCTCCGCCTTGGTGGTGTTCCCGAGTGCACTCAGCAACGATTCGACGCCGTGTTGTTTCATTCCGGCACCATCTTGTTCAAAGGTCGCAACCTCATCGAATATCTCGTCGGTGGACCGCTGGTCCTTCGCGAGCTCCGCACAGAAACGAAGATCGAATACATCCGCAGGAAGGCCAAGTTGCCGTCCATTCGCGAAGAGATGATCCGGCAGGAGCTGCGAAAGCGCACGGGCGGCACGGCCCTCGAAACGACCATGTCCGAGGATTCGGACGACGTGGATGAGGAAGAGATGAGAGGCAGGGGGAGGGGCGAGCGTCGGCAGCTGGAGACGGGAAGGTGTAGGGTCAAGGTGCCGACGGATGAGAAAGTGCCAGGCCACTGGGGGCCGAGCATGTATGTCGACGTTTCCATCACCGTGGAGCATGCTTGACGTTTGAACGCTGACATTTTGGGGGGGATGCTCTCCTCCTTCACAGTATAAGCAAGAGACCCAGAATAACCGAAAAGACCAAGTATCGGTGTGAATACATTTGCTTTTGGGCTCAGCTGAGGATCAGTGTGGCGGATATTATTCATACATTTACGGGTGTTACAGGCCTGTGAATGTACCTAATCAATGATTGCTGCTCTCGCCTTTTGGATTCTGTTGGGGCGTTGAGTGAGGTTGTGCAATGGTGGTGGTTTCACGGCGTTCTTGAGCAGGTAGTGGTTCAGCCTCGCGGTTCTCCCGGGCTGATTTGCGCGGCTGGTCTGTCTTGCCATGGCGGGGCAGTGCTCGTATGCATACTCCTCTGCATACCATGCCCCGCTGGTCAATGCTCCGCTGGTCAATGCTCGAGTGGTTCCGAGCCCTGTAGATACGGAAATCTTTCTGCTGCGGTTTCCGTTCCCAAGGCTGTACCTAGATGTTGGAATCACGAGGCTGATTTCTGGCACTTTTAACCTCGTGATTGGTCCCAACGCTAGCCCTGTGCGACCCAGAAGCATCAGGTTCCTAAGTGCTCATCTGCGCATGTGCGATGAATGTGCATACGAATGAATATAAGAGGGGCCCGTTTGCTGCATCCTCAAGGGAGGCAGACTGATCCTGCTCTCAATATCCCGGTTCAACCGTTGAAGCCGCCGGCCTGCCAACTCCCTAGATTTCCAATAAGTTTTCTACTAAGCTTTCTACTAAGCTTTCCACAATGTAAGGCGGTTTCAGTTTCCGGTGGTGGTGGTTTGGAGGGGGGGTTATTCCTTTTCTTTGGTAGGGAACAAACCCTGTGCTAACACTCATTGTTTCTACTAGGAATCATTGCATCCAGTCTTTCGGGCTTCGGGGAACGTTCAATAACGACACCCTGATGTTTGAGACTACCATGGAAGAGCGCTGGCTTGCGCTCGATGGGATAATTTTACCGAAGACTTCGAACATCATCACACACTCAATTGCGAACTATATAAGACATTCCAAACACGACTGCCAACATGTGGAGCTGTCAAAGTGGAGAAGAGGCGTCTTTCTGTTGTCCATGGCGTGAAGCAGAGAGGCTTCGCTTGTCCTTATTTTAAGAAAGGAGAGGTGGGCAGCATCGGTGGGGGTGCTTGCTCATACAAGGGTAGTGGATTCAATGACATGTCCAAATTGACGTATTTCTTACATCTTCCATAAATGGAATCCAACCCAGTGCCCGCGTGCCGATTGAAATTGAATTTCAGAAGACATATTACAAGGGATCACAGAGAGATCGTCAGATGCGATCTGTGCCAATCTTACGTCATTAACGGTATCAACCATTCACCAGAAGAATGCGAAACTATTGGCCGAGGAGGGATTCAGAGTGGAGACAAGAAACAAACCGCTCAATGGTTTGCCCTTTATGCAGAGTTATTCCCAAGCGCACCGCGGCCGACGCATCCATTCTACTCGAGTCGCGTAACACAGCCGTCCCATGCTGCTGACTCCACTGAAAGTATTTCCACGTCTAAAGCTGCCAGTGACGACACGAGCTCTCACCATATGACCACTCCGACACAGTCTCTGTCAACATCGTTATCCGTTTCGATTTCCGCGAAGGAAACAACGCCCGTAAGCGCCAGGAAGAAACGTGACAGAATCGAGGATCAGGAGGAAGTAGTACTGCAGCAGCTGGAATCCCTGAAGTCTGCAGAACGACTTGGCCGCTCGCATGAACCAAGCGAAGTCAGACTCAAAAGACTGGAGCAGACATACAAGAGCTTGATCCGCCTGACGGATCAGATGATTCCAAAACACGGAAGTCCTGGCGAGGATACTGCTCCGATCTATGCTGAATCTTCGGCGGAGGAATCACAGCAGCGACCACAGCGAAAGCGGAAGCGTTCACTAAGCAGAGAAAAACCCCCCCGGGGTGCCAGACGCCCTGCTGAGACCAAGCCTATCCTCCTTCCTTCGGCATCTCCTCCTCCAGGAATCATTTCCGGGTTGACTGAGGACACCGTGGTTACAGATGACGAAGAATTCACTCACGCAGTAATTCGGGATGTGGAGCCAAATGTTGTAGTATCAAAAGATTTTCGGAGTGGCAAGACTGGGCTCAATGAATCAAGCAACAACCTTGCTGGTATGGAGTTTCTCTCAGGTTTCAGCTCTGATCACTTCCTTTTTAACGATTTCTCTTATGAATTTCCTATTGATATGAGCAACGATGTGGACTGGAACAACATTCGGGGTGAAATGGAAATTTTTGAAGGATGCGATCATCAGATATGAGGTATAAGCAACAAAGAAAATCTACACTCTACTTGATCAATAGCAGTATTTCGATTGAATAGAATATGAACTAAAATTCTAATATGATAAGAATGCTGCTATCTAAACATTCAATGCTACGCTATTCTACTGTATGTCTACTATCCAGGTTGAGACATCGACATGTGATTGTAAAAGCCAATTCTCATCTACAGCTCACATATGAAATATTCTCACCGCTTCACATTCCCCACGTTCCATCTTCCACCTCGCCGCTTCTAAAAAGCAACCCCACTCTGCCACCAATGCTCCCCCCTGTACCACCGCACCCAATCCGCGCTTTCTCTTTCTTTCCAGCAGTTCCAACTACTATCCGCATCGCCGAACCCCAGCGCCCGCAGCGGTGAGATCGGCACCGGCTCAAATAACCAAATGCCGCCGCGCGCAAAATCGTCGGCCAGCAGCGGCGCCGTGAAGAAGAACCAGACGTGCACATAGAAAAAATTGCCCAGCTGCCTCATCAGCTTCGGCGTCTTCGGCGTTACAACACCCGTCTTGCGGAGGGAAGCGGTAAGCAGGAGCTGCAAAACGATGCCGAGGGGCTGCGTCATGAAGAAGAGAAACGGTCCGGAGAGCGGGTATGTGGCGCCGGACTGTGTGGAACTGCCGGCGGCGTGCAGGGCGCCGGAGAGGAAGAAGGCGATGGAGAGCTGGAGGAACTTGCACGGAACGCTGCGGCGGTCGAGGTTGAGGAGGCTTATGAGCTTCTTGGAGGGTGACTCGAAGGCGAAGCGGAAGGTCTGGTGCCACCAGCTGCCCCACCACCCGCCCAGGCCTTTGTCCAGGACCGTCCGGAAGGAGCCGAAGGTGTCCGGATACATCCAGGGCGAGGCGCGGGCGCCGATGATGCGAGGGCCGAGCAGGCCGACGAAGAAGAGGGGCGCCAGGGCGAAGATGCTGGTGAGGGCCCATTTGATGGCGTTGAGGGTGATGAGGAGACGGTAGATGCGGGTGAGGATGGGGGAGGTGCGGATGAAGGAGGGCAGGAAGGAGGGCGGGGGAGCGTCGATGACGCCCCAGAAGTAGGGGTCGTGTAGGACGACTACTTTGAGGAAGTCAAGAAGGAGGTATCCAATTACGAGGGTGCGTAAGGCGTATGAGAAGGCTTCGCGGCGCGTTTGCGGTTGCCGCGTTCCGTCGAGTCCGACGTGCGTTTCATCAGCGGCAACGGCTGGGGGGACGGGTGTGCCGGAATTGGCGTGGAGTTGTTGCTGGACCCGGCGGGGAGGAGGCGCAAGACCGGGAATCCGCCAACTCCAGCCCATGCCTCGGAAGTTGCAGAAGACGTCGGCGACCCAGTCGAGGCGTTCGATGAAGGGTGAGAGAGGGTAGTGCTGCCATGCGAACGTCCCCTTACGCTGGGTAGGACCGGCTGTTGTACCAAGCTTCTTTCGTTCAGCGGTAAGGTCGATATCTTTGATGGTTGAAACGGCCAAGGGTTCCCCCTGCGGTTTGTCTTTGAGAGTTGCTCCGTTTGCTGTTGCGCTGCAGTTGCTGCGTAGGGTCGCGAAGGCGCCCTCAGTACGCTCGATTCTGGCAAAGTCTGTCTGTGCATCGTGTACGACTAGCAATGTGAAGGTCCAGAGAAGTGACCAGGAGGAAATCAAGCCAACACCGAAAGCAGGCGCCATATTACGGGCTCGGCAGTACAGAACGGCATGTACGGAGCAGTATGCGTTGAAAGCCCATACTGGAAACCTGAGACTCTTGAGAAAAGGAGAGTTGTGATGCGGAATCAGTAGATATAGGAGACAGGCGAGTGCACCGACACTTCCCCACGGATAAACAAAGGGAAGAAAGTCATCCGAGCTTATGGCAGCGTCGTATCTAGCGTACATGCGGGCGAGAGCCTCGTTGTGAGTTGCTGGAGGGTGGTTGAACATGACTTCGGCTGCAGGACGAGAGGCCAGAGTCCTGCAGAGGTGAGGGTGAAGTCAGTTGTGGTGGAAAGACATGACGCAGGCAGGAACAGTGGCGGTGGTAGTGTTGATGAAAGTAGCACAGCGCGCTTTGGGAATAACTTCCTTGGCAGGCACCACATGACGTGAACCCGGTCGGTGGATCCCCGCCACGTGCATGACTAATGCCCCGCTGCCTCCGGATTGGGCTTTTCGTTACGCGCTGCCCCCGCCGACCGATTCTTTACACCGCACCCAACGCCCGCAGAGCTCCCAAGCCACGGCCTGCCCTCGAAGTCGCCCATCCCGATACGCACCTTGAACCCCCATCCAGGCTTGAGGAAGCCCATTCCTCCCTACCGCAAAGATGGTCAACATCACGGACAAGATCAAGGAGTACGAATTTGCCTCAGTCTGCTCGCCGCAGAAAAAAACCAGACGGCCCCGCTGACGTACTTGCCTCCAGGATTGAGGCGGAGATGGCGCGGACGCAGAGTAAAACTCACTGCTTCACCTCGATCTAATGCAGGACTTGAGCTGACTTGTGCAAGAGAACAAGGCAACGGGTACGCCCACTCGACTCTGTTCACGTGATGCAAAATCTGACTGCTTTCAGAATACCATCTCGGTCTGCTTAAAGGGTGCGTCCGTGCTGTTCACAGTTTGGAGGATCTCACTGACATTCTGCTAGAAAGCTTGCTCGACTCCGTGCCCAGCTGCTCGAGCCCCAGGGTGGCGCTGGCTCCGGTGGTGGTGAAGGTTTCGATGTCAGCAAGAGCGGAGATGCCCGTATAGCCCTCGTTGGCTTCCCCTCCGTAGGAAAGTCGACATTCTTGTCCAAGATCACCAGGACCAAGAGTGAAGTCGCCGCCTACGCTTTCACTACTCTGACAGCCATCCCGGGTGTGTTGGAGTATGGTGGCGCCGAGATTCAGATTCTCGATCTGCCCGGTATCATCGAGGGAGCTGCCGAAGGCAAGGGAAGAGGACGCCAGGTCATCTCAGCGGCCAAGGTATCACAACTCCACTTAAGGACAGAATTATCAGACGCTGACTTCGGTAGACCAGTGATTTGATTCTGATGGTTCTTGATGCAACGAAGCGCGCTGAGCAACGTGCGTTGCTGGAGTCTGAATTGGAAGCAGTCGGGATCAGACTCAACAGGGAGCCTCCGTATGCTTTACGACCTACTTCGTTCCATGCATCACGCTGACGGTCGCAGAAACATCTATCTGAAGCAAAAGAAGGCGGGTGGCATGAAGATCACTTTCCAGGCGACACCCAAGAACATCGACGAGAAGATGGTCTATAACATCTTGCGCGATTACAAGATGCTGAACTGCGAAGTTCTGGTTCGCGATGAAAATGGTACAGTATTGTACAGCTTAACTATTCTCTCAATCATCTGCTAACTTCCATGAAGTCACTGTTGATGATTTCATCGATGTGATCATGAAGGAGCACAGGAAGTACATCCGCTGGTAAGTGCTACCGTCGCAATGACTAGAAATTCGTCTCACAACTCTTTCAGCCTCTACGTCTACAACAAGATCGATAGTGTCAGCCTCGACTTCCTGGACAAGCTGGCAAGAGAACCCCACACGGTGGTCATGAGTTGCGAGCTCGACTTGGGTATCCAAGACGTCGTTGACCGTTGCTGGAAGGAGTTGAGGTTGATCCGTGTCTACACCAAGCGGTGAGTGCACCAACTTACATGCAAATGGACGCGTGAGCTCATTTGTGTTACAGACAAGGTGTGGATCCTGATTTCAGTGAGGCCCTCATCGTTCGCTCCAATTCGACAATCGAAGATGTTTGTGACCACATCCACCGGACGATCAAGGAGTCTTTCAAGTATGCTCTGGTGTGGGGAGCTAGCGCAAAGCATGTTCCGCAGCGTGTTGGTTTGGGACATGTGGTGAAGGACGAGGACGTTGTCAGCATTGTCTCAGCGTACAAGGCATAGATCATGCGTTTGAAAGGGAGGGGTTACACGAGATGGCCCGCTGAGACTTTGCATCTACGGGAATGCTGGAAAAGAGCTGCGAAGGGTAAGCCTCCACTTGGGTCTAACGCAACTAGCTGGAGACGCGGGGTAGAGTGTCGGTTTCATAAAAGAACTCATTTCTTGCGTGCATCGTTCATATTCTTGTCGCTCGTCGCTGTCTGAGCGCTATGCCGATAGTATGCATGATGCTGAGACCTCTGGAGAACATCAAAAAACCCGTCGCAAACATACTGCATGATAAGACGTGTAAATTTTTCGGAAGGTAGGATCGTCTATTCCACTGTGCGTGACGGCTCTGCGGTGTGGTAATTGGAACCGGATCTGCAGGGTCAAAAGACCAAATATCTCATCACGAGGCCCTCCATGGAAAACAAAGAAAGTTTTTCCTTACTGCGCGGATGTCAGGCATATGTTGTGTGCAACCAGCTTTCCTAATGGAGAAAAGGCGAGTCATTTACAGCGATGACATGTGCCGCCGCGCATCTGCCAATCGGCTCCGATCATCCCCGCGGGCCCATGAGCTCAAACCACCACTCGTCCTCGCCCACGCTCCCACTGACAATGCCCGGGCCGCCAGCGCTCGACTAGCAGACCAGAATCTACCGACAGCACGCAGCGACCGCGAAAATGGCTGAATTCAGCACTACGAAGCTCAACGCCGAGCAGCATCTGCTCCTCGTAAGTCGGTAGCGATCCCGGAGGACCGCTCCGTCGAGCCACCAAGGTACACTGACACCCGCCGCTCTCCTCGCAGGACCAACCTCTTCTCCGCATGCCCTACGAGCTGGCACGCAAGAACTTCAAGACCGCCCAGCGCTACGTCGAACGCGAGCAGACCTACCTCACCAAGGAGCTCAAGAGCGCGGCGAACGGCGCCGCCCAAGCGTCCTCGACCGGTGACGCCACCACCACCCTCTCCCAGCTCGACACCATGATCAACCGCATGCAAGGCCTGAAGCGCAAGCTCGAGACGCTGCATGGCGAGGAAACGGCCATACATAAGGCGACCAAGACGCGCATCCAGCACCTCGACGACCTGTACGGCATCCCGAGTTTGGCCGATGTCAAATACGACGAGTGGAGTAAGGTGCGCCTCGACCGCCTGCTGGTCGATTATCTGCTTCGCAGCGGATATGGCGAGAGCGCAAAGGCACTGGCGAAGGAGAAGGGTATCGAGGAGCTGGTTGACGTCGATGCGTTTGTACAGTGCGAACGCATTGCCGAGAGCTTGAGGAATGGCCGCTGCCAGGAGGCTCTGGCTTGGTGCGGTGACAACAAGCAAGGGCTGAAGAAATTGGAGGTATGTGACAAGACAGTGGAAAAGAAGAAACGCTCGTTGGATGGATTTTGGCGGGCGATCTTTGAGTCAAGATATTGCCGGATTGAACGGTGGTTGGCTGGTTACCGTGATCACGCAGGTGGCCTGCCTGAGGTCTCAATGCTGCTCTCGGTATGCCACAAAGCTTGCGTTCATCCGACTTAATCTTCTCTTTGAGCTTCCACATTCCTACTCCCCTATCTCCCTGGTTGCGACAGATGCTGACATGCACCCAGGGTAACCTCGAGTTCGAGTTGCGTCTACAGCAGTACGTCGAAATGGTCCGCACTGGTAACACCCAAAAGCTTCAAGAGGCCACACAACATGCTCGCAAGTATCTTGCATCGCACTCAGACACCAAATACGCCATTCGCGCCGCCGGTCTGCTGGCTTTTCCTCCCGACACTCCCGCTGAGCCGTATAAAGTAAGCCTGCAGCCCCTCGCTATACGCGTACAGTCCCCGCAATGATTAATCCAGGATGCTCTTACACAGACTCTTTACTCCACCGAGCGCTGGCCCAAGCTGGCCGAGCTCTTCATCAAGACGCACAACACGCTCTACTCGCTCCCGCCCAACCCGCTCCTGCACATCGCCCTCTCAGCCGGCCTATCAGCTCTCAAGACGCCCTCATGCCACTCGCAGTACGCCTCATCTTCGTCTAACGCCAACAGCACCTCCACCTCCGTCTGCCCCATCTGCTCCACCGAGCTGAACGAGCTTGCCCGCAACGTGCCCTACGCCCACCACACAAAGTCGTTTGTCGAGAACGATCCGGTCGTGTTGCCAACGGGCCGCATTTACGGACGCGCGCGCTTGATGGAGATGAACGCGAAGTTGGGCACGCCCAAGGGCTTCGTCAAGGACCCGATGGTGCCGAATTTGATTTATGAGGAGAGTCAGTTGAAGAAGGTCTTCATCTCATAATGCGCTTTGGCGGTCCTTGCTCTGAGACAGGGTGTGGTTTTTCGTTCGTTTGGGTCGGCGACATAGCGAGGCATTTCCACGGCGTTTTGGGCGAACTCCATCATTTTGGTAGCGGGCCGGGTGTTTGTGGATAGGGGACCAATGTTCCATTAGGGATGCACGATCTGAGATAGTTCACATTGAACGGAAGCTTCATTGATAAGCAATTCATGATTTCGATTCTTGAGGGTTGGTCCACTCGGGTCATGAATCCGGTCAGGACGGAATTTGACATTAAAGAATCCAACGCGATTGTGAACTGTGAGATTCCAAGATAATTTTAGAATTCTTCCGATGAATTTCTTCGACTGTCACTGTGTACCAATGTTTTAGACCTTCCAAACTCCATGCTTGCTGCCTGATGCTAGTGGACTCTGATTAAGAATGTCCGTATTCTTGATATGCCCCTTCCCAAACGCCGTGGTATCCCATAAAGCCCCTGCATCATCTTTTCACATTTTCAATCTCCCTACTCAATTCCCTTACTCCTTCCTCAATCCTAATCCGAATCACTATCCTCCCCACCCTTCTTTCTCTTCTTCCCGGCACCAATGCCGCCGTCGTTCTGGCTGGTCCGAGCCGCATCACCAGCCTCGAAAATGAATGTCCGCGCCTCCCTCTCCTCGCCCCTCCACTTCCCGCCTCGTTCACCTTCTACATTTCCCAAAGTCCGCGCATGCTTGTACCCAGGATACGCGTCCGCGCGGAAGCGGAAGCTGCGTTGCACGCGCAGGCCAACGTGGCGTGCAAGGTCTTTAACATTCCACAGCGTGTACGGCTCGCCCTCGAACAGCGTAACCAGAATAGTGGGGTTGGGTGAGATCGGGGACGACGGCGCGGGTGCCGGCGAAAGGTGCGGGAGGGCGGACGTGAAGAAGGATACGAGGAGTTCTGTTTCTCGTTAACATTATCCCGTGGAGCGATTACCGTGGAGGGGATTACCTTGGTTATACCGCACCTGCCGGTTGACATCCGTGCTCTTGCCGCCGACGTGCGGGAAGTTGAAGATGATCCTGTCCCACCCGCTGGTCTTCGCTCCTCCGGCTTCGGTCTCGACCAGCCCGTCACTGAGCGCTCCTTTCTTGACTTCTTTGCACGCGCCCAGCTTCGTTGCATTCACGTCGCAAACCACCCGCTGCCCTTCGCCCTCCAGGTACGCGATGTTGTCCGCCGCCTGCGGGTATTTCTGGAGGAGCGTGTCGCGGTCGTCGTAGCACGTCGCCAGCACGTCGGCGGCGCCGTGGTGCTCGACGATGCTGCGCGCGAAGCTGAGGTCGCCATCACCGACTAGGAGGATGCGCTCGTTGGGGTCGAACGGGATGTAGGCTTCTTGTTGCGGTCGCGGCGGTTCGCTCTGCGGTTGCTGCTGCGTCGTCTGTTTGGTGGGCGGAGCTTTTGTGTCGGAGGGAGGTGTGGCGGCTTTCTGCTTCTTCTTTGGCGGCTGTTGTTGGTTTTGCGACTGTTTGTGCGGCGCCTGCTGCGCGTTGCCGCCTCTGGCTCTCTTCGTGCCCGCGCCCGGCGTGCTGGCGAGGCGGTTGGCGCGGCCCTTTTCGAGCCAGGGCTTGGATTTCCTGCGGGTCATTTTGTCTGCAAGAGACCCGGGGCCACTGCGGTCAGACGTAATTGGAAGGTGAAGAAGAGATGATGGGCGGTGAGAGGAGGGAGTGAGTGGTGAGTGAGTGGGAGTGGACGCGATCGAAACTCGAGGAGGAAGAGAGCTTGGACGGAAAACTGTCGGAGGTTAAGGTGCGGCTCTGCGGGAAGCTTTGACCTTGCCAGTAGCGTAGGGCTGAGACATGAGGAAAGTCGGCGAAGGGCAATCAAGCGGTGGCCATTTCGTTCGCCTCACCATTTCACTCATGCAGAGTCGTCACTAATCGCCCGCATGTGGTCATTTCACCGACAGTGGGAACAATACCCTGATTACGACAGCACGGGAAGTCGAATCGTTCGTCCGGACGGCTTCTTTCTTTGGGACTGAAATACACCTGCTCCCGGACGGAGGCTTCATCTTCCCATGAAGTTACATTGACTAAATCCCACCGCCACCAACCGTGTCAGCTGCAGCACCCCACTGAACTAAGTTCAACACGGGCCACTGATTATTTCGATATCACTTCGTCATGCTCGCTAGTCGTACACATTTTCGCTTTCTCTTTTCTCTCGCCCCACGGTAATCATTACCATCTTGACTTCGTGTATTTCGGAATCTATCTCAATCGCCAAAACCTTGCTGTTGCCTCTTCTGTCGAGAAGCCGCTGGTGCTCCGAAACGCCTTCGTCATCATTCTGCCAGCAAAAAGGAAGCATCTGCAGTCGTTTCCCGTTCGCTCTTGAGAGCATTCAGGTGTGTGCCAGGTGCAAAAGCCAAAGCAATTCGGGATATCCGCCAAGGAAGAGCTCACGTGGTATCCGGCTATGTTGCTAGAACGAGCTTGAGCGTACACCCCCATCGAAAAAGTCCACATCGCTGGTGCCATGGAAAATCGCGAATCCGAAAGGTCCGACATCGTCTGGTGGAAGACGCGGCTGCATGTGCCATGGAGAGCCAGGGACGTAGCAACGTGTCCCATTTATCTCTCCGAAGCTGGAGGCCGCTTGGTCGGGACCATGGAGGTCGGACAAGTGGAATTATAATACAAGCTGAGTGAAATGGAAGAGGACGACATCCGCTCACATGTTGAGCTTCATGACGTCTGCGGTGCCGAAAGATCTGCCATCGACGGGGCACTTCCGAGACCGGCCGCGGAATTGTTCGTCAACACAATCACGGCACATGACGTGACCGCACGTCTTGATCGCTGTGTCCTTAAGGTTCTTGCGGCAGACAGGACAAAGGGCATATGACTGCAGCTTATTAGCACACGGAATATACTGAGCACGGAGGGGCTACTCACCCGCCACATCTCATTCATGTCGTCCCTCTTGTCCTTGTCTTTCCAGTTGCTCAACTGCCTCTCGGTCTCTTGCAGTCGAGCTTTCAGCTTTTCGACCTCAGCCTCAAGTTCTCTCTGCGTTTGTTTGGATGACAAGACGGCGCTGTCCTTGGTGTTCAACGCGTTTTTCAGTTCGGCAATTTGAGCATGTAGACTCTCAGTCGTACTTGCTCTTTCGCCTGCCTTCTGCTGAAGAATCCTGAATTGGTCTTGGATCCTGTTAAGAGCCTCTGCACCTTCAGCCACCTGCTTCTCTAGGTTGATTTTCATGTTCTGGTTCGAGCTCTCGATAGACTTGAGCTGCGCAATGATTTCGGCATTGCGTGCGTTCATAGTCTTCATGTGGCGGCATTCAGCCTCTCTGGCATCCTTGGCTTTCATTGCCGCGAAGTACTTTTGATCTGCCTTTGCCTTTTCTGCTGTCAGCCGGTTTACTTGTTCTTCCCAGTTGGCCAATTCTGCGGTCTTCTTTGCGGCCAAAGCTTGCGCTTTCTTCCAGGCAGCCTCCATGGACGGAAGTTCGTTGCTGAGCAAAGCATATTCCTTCTCAAGAGTGGCCACCTTGCTCCGAAGCTCTTCCGGCGAAAGACTTTCCAAATCCTGGCTTGGCGCATCTGCTTGCGTTTCTCCTACCCTTAGGCGGAGACGCTCGACTTCGGTCTCAAGTGCTGCTATTCTGCTATCCCTGGCGCTGGCTAGCTCTTTGATTTGGTCAGATGAAGCTCGCAAATCCTCCTGAGCCGCCTTCCGCTGCGCTAGTTCTGAGGCTAGCTCGTCCCTAGCATTACGAATGCGGGCGAGATCTGCCTCAGCCTTAGCAAGCTGAGATTCTGTCTCACTGATAGCCGCTCTTGATTCCTCATCCATCTGCGCTCGATATGCTGTACGCTCTGCATGCAATTTGGTTGCTTCCTCGCGGAGCTGCACATTAGTAGCCTCCAAATGGTTAATGCGCTTGATCACATCCTCGTGTTGGCTCTTCAAGGCTTTGAAGAGATCCGTCTTGGCATAGTCTTCATCGGTCAATCCAGAGAATTTGGCCTTGAGAGACGTGAGTTCCTCGGTCAGCTTCCTGTTCTCTGCTGCAAGTTGTTCGCATTGAGCCTTGCGCTTCTCAGCAACAGCGTTAGCTTCTTTGCGCGCAGCTTCAAGCTCAGCACTGTCCACAGAGCCATTGGCGGCAGGCGGACTGTCAGCCTTCTGCTTGGAGTCATCCTTGCTTGCTGAAGGTACAGGAGCAGCTCCTAATCCAACCATTTGCACGGCCTTACTCCTTTCACGGTCATACTTCCTCTCAGCAAGAACATAGCGTTCCGTCGCACCCTGAAGCCGAGCCTCATACTGTTCCTTCTCAGCGATAACCCTATGAAGCTCTGCGGTGTGCTGCTTCTCTAGAGACAGAAGCTTGGAAAGTTGGCCTTGAAGATCTTGAACCTCGGGAGAAGCGACCGGAATCTTGGAGAAAAGATCGGAAAGAGCCTTCTTTATGCTGTTTGTACGAGAAGAGAGATGTTCCTTGAAGGACTCAGAATCCGAAGAAAGTAGGGATGTGGGGAAAGGTGCAGACTCTTTATTAATAAATTAGATTGTGCTTAGAAATGCGAATGGGGGAGCGGAGCGGTGACGTACCGGAAGGCTTGGGGTCTGAGGCGGGGAGAGTCTCGTTGGCAAGTACAGCAACCTCATCGACCAGCTAGGCGTACGTCAGTAACAGTGCCAAAATAATGTGGCTTAGGTGAGACTACCTGGGAGAACCAAAGGTCAATGATGCGCAGGTGGTCATCGTGGAACTTGGATTTATCCTCGAGTTCAGCCACGCGTTCTTCGAGGTCGGCCTTCCTGCGCTTGTACTCGTTCTTTTGTCTTATCAAGGCATCTTTGGTGAATTCCTGAGCGGACGCGCTGTCAGTGGTGGATCTTTAGTGGTGGTAGCAAAGCACGAGACGGGTGCTGACGAACCTCGAAAACGCGATCGCGGTCGGCCAGAGGGTCCAGGTCCGCCAGCGCCTTGGTGCCGTTAGAAAGCGTAGCTTGACGCTTCGCAGGTGGTGCAGTGTCGTCGCGATCGGTCATGGCAGGTCGCTTGCGGTCCTCCATCTTTGCAACGCCGAGGGAAGGGCCAGTGACTGACTGAGATGCGAGCCTCATGGAAGCGGAGACACGCAACGACGCGATGGGTACCAGCAAGTGTGAGGCGCAGGCGGCGGCGAGGAAACGGATGCACGCAAAGCGACCCTGGCGTCGAGGGCGGAAGGGTGCGCGGGCGATGGCGGAACGATTGGGCGTGATCGGGGGATGTTGTGAAGTTGAAGCCACGGACTGGACGAGAAGGGGAGCGTGGCGCTTACATAATGACCGATCGGCGTCAGCGGTCCATGCACACATAAACGCCCCACTGGCGCGTCCTGGCCGGCGCGACTCATCAGGAAGCCGCCGCCGCCTTGCACTCTACTTGAACCTGCACATCCACCATTGCAACGCGACACGCGACCGCCATGCCACCGTGTCTATAGTCCCATATAGCAGCGAACTCTCCTTCTATACCCGGGCAACCGCGTTGGTCCGCCATGTCGGCCTTCCTTGGCAGCTCTGCCATCAGTACGCTTCTGATTCTGCCGTGACTGCGTCTATAAATTGCTAATGTCCGCAATCAGACAAATCCGGCAAGAAGTTCGCCCCCAAGGTCGCCAGACGCCGTCCTGCCGCAACCGCGGGGTCTGAGGCAGCCTCCACTACATCAAGTGCTGAGCAAACACCTTCGAGTACTCCGGCTCCCTCTGCCACTCCCGCGAACGTGCCCGAGAGCCACAATGTCCTACCGACCCCGCCCTCTGCTCAAGCCCTCTCTCAACCTCCGTCCACCCAACCTCCCGTGATCGAACAATCTGTCCCACCTGCGCCTCGATCTGTATCAATCGAAGTTCCTGTTGTGACCACACATACGGACGACTTTGAGGCTGGGGGAAGGTCGCCCAAGCGTAGGAGGGTTGAACAAGCAGAATTAGCGGCAGGCCCTTCAGGAGCACCTTCAACATCGGGCAATGCCCCTCCGCCAGTTGTGATTGCGGCCCCTCAAGAGCGGACGGCTACGGTTGATGTGGCCTCACCTAGCGCAGGTTCATCACAGGAACCAGCTTCCAACGCTCAGCATAACTCCACGGCGTCCGAATCAATTTCAAGGACTCGCGAACAAATTGGCGCATCTGAGCCTGTCAACCAGGATTTTGCGGAAGCTGCTGCGGCCGACAATGTTCCAAAGTCCAAGAGGGTCACCCAGCCAAAGGCTGTGAAGAGGCGCGGCCCGGCTCGCGTCTCAAATCAAGATCTGATACGTGATGTTATGGGACCGAACGCTGGAGTTACTAAAACCCCGAATGCCACTACAACTCAGGTATCTTCAACGCAGGGAACAGCGCAACAGAGCACTAATAATGATAACTCTTCAAATGAAGGCAATGCCATCATTCCCACAGAAGTCTCGACGGAGACGCCAGCGGAATCCCAGACAAATGCCGCAGTGGGAACCGTTGAGGATGCGCCCGGACCGGCAAACCCCCCGAAGAGAACGCCCAATGTCGCTGCGGCGAGGAAGAGAAGGCAGCAGACAGCACCACCTACAAGCACACATGATATTATTAGCAATCAACAAGCTGCTACGCAACCCGAGGCATCTGCTGCTGCCAATAGACAAGATTCTCAAGACACTACCGAACCTGCACCGGCTCCAGCGACAAAAAAATCACGCCAGCCTCGTCAAAGGAAGCGTACAGTAACAGAATCGCAGAATACGGCGGAAAGATCAGGTGGAGATGCTCAAGTTCCTAAGCCTAAGCGCCCTCGGAAGAAACAGCCAAAGACCCCCACGGCCGTGACCAGTGAAGACGGCGATGCGGCAGCAGGGAGTGCGGATGGAGAAGTGGCTGATGCTACTTCAGGTGATCAAGGTGCAACCGGACGCAAGCGCCCGAGAAACGTCTCGTCACACCTCATCTTTGATGATGAAGATCGTGCGAATCCGGAGAAAACCAGAATCGATGCTACTTCCATGCCGATGAGTGTATTGACTAAGGACATTCCTTTCGTGGGCACTATATCTCAGCGGGAGGAAGCTCTATCAAAGATTGACTGGGACGAAGAAAAGCGCAAGAGGATGGAGGAGCGCGAGCGCATAGCGATGGGCGAAGAAGTTGCCCAGACGCAGGCAGAGCGTGACACAGCCCTCGCACGACTGCAAGAAGCCGCCAACGCTTCCAGTACAGCAGTGCAAGCACCGCGCATGCGTGTAGTCAATGGCAACCTAGTGCTTGATACATCGTCGACGCAGGTGGACCGTAACGCACGAGCCCGCGAGGATGCAGAGGAGCTTCAGGAAGTTGAGGAGGACGAACTCACGACGCGCGTGAACCAAATGTCTTGGATCAAGGCAAACCGCAAAGACCCACGAGAGAGAACGACTTGGGGACCTACTCGCGCTGACCGATGGTCGGATGAGCAGACCGAGATGTTTTACGAAGCACTCAAGATGTTCGGCACCGACTTCTTCATCATCAGCAAAATGTTCCCCGGCAAAACAAGGGCCAACGTGAAGCGCAAGTTTGTCAAAGAAGAACGCCTTGACCCGGAACGCATTAAGCGCGTCCTTGTCGGCGAGAGTGTTCCTATGGACTTTGAGGAATACAAGCGGAAAACAGGCAAAGATGATGATTTCTTCAAGGACCCGGAACAATTGCGCAAAGAGTTGGAGCAGGAGACTGAACAGCAGAAACAGGAAGTTGAGGAAGCGCAAGCAAGGTATGCTGAACAGCAACGGCAGCGGAAGTTGGCCAAGCAAGGTGGTGCAGATGTTGATGGTGAGGAGGGCGAGGGTGGCACCGGGAAGAAGAGCAACAAGAAGAAGGGCGAAGGAAAGAAAGGCAAGAAGGGCAAGGTGCCTATTGGTGGTGAAGAGATCGAGGTGGTGGAGTTTGACGGTGACGAGCTTGAGCATCGGAGATGAGGGTTCTTGTTTGAGGGAACGATCTGGATCCGGTTCGAACATTGGTATGAGTATGCAGCAGATGCACACACAGCCACTTGTGGCCTCTCGTTTGTGTTTGTTTCCTATAATAGACGGACGCCATGCAAGGTTTGCGGGTCACAGGTCCTGAAACGGGCCGTTCCAATGGGCCGCGCCAACGCGAAATCGAATCGAACCCGGGTTCTAGATGGGGACCCGACCTTTGACAGTTGCAGACGGCAGTTAGCGTGAAAGATAGTATCGGCGGACAAGTCCATTGAGGCAATCATGCGAATAGATTCATTGCTAGGAGCCGAATGGACTTAAGCCCATCGAATGTTCCAACTGCACACGATTACGTCGCGGACGCAGTGTGCAGAGTACGGACACTCGGGTCCCGCCTTATAAATTATAGATGCATTCTTACTGAAAGCAGTTAAGAGTGCAAATCATTTCCTCAGCCGGCAGAATACTCCATGTTTAACGAGCAGAAATGCTCGCTATTATTGCTCACACTCATATGTCAAGAGGAGCCCATAGTATCTTTTTGCGTAACGCGCGCAACGTCGAAAATGAAGTTGGGCAGCATGCATGGGTGCAGCAAAGGGGCAGGTGTAGCGACGCCGGAATGGGAGCCGACGGCGGCGAGTCTGATGTGTCAGGGTCCTTCGGTTTCTGCTGAGTGGCACGAAAGCCACTCCTATGTACCAGGCGCCCCGTCTAGCCCGAAGCCGCCCACTCCTGGAGACCTAAGCCGCGCTTTCACCTCACCTATGCGGCAGCATTTCCACGCCCCGCTCAGCTTCCCCTCGCCTTTCGCGGCCGCCGATTGGGGACATGCAGCTGCCAGGCTCGCAAGGCCTCCACTGCAATGTGGACACCCGAGGCAACCCAAGGCAAGGGCTGGACCTGCGCTGAGAGAAACGGGTCTCAGTCCAAGACCCGAAGCGTCCCTGGAAGCTGCTAATGCTAGCGCGGGCGTCCGGCATGAGGTCATGCCTGGCCTAGACTGCTTTGTTGCCCCAAACACGCTTCCTCAAGTGCGCGCCTTCCCGTCCATGCCCACAATGTCGCGAGCTCTTTCATCTCCAGCAGCTCTCAAGCGCTTCCCGCGTCGAGCCGCGTGGCTCGCTGAGAGAGCGTCTGTTGTTCGAACTCCCCAAGCACCTCGAAACCTTTAATCTATCCACAGCCTCTAGGCCCGAACGCCGAGCATGTCACGAGCCTAATTCTCCCAACTCTATCCGCCTCTCCCATCTGCGCCGCTCTCCCAGTCGTCCTTTTCGCGCCCGACCAGCGGCTGAAGGGCAATGAGCTATGGTCTTCTCGCAGAGGGCGGCGTCCATCCAGCGCCGGACTCCGCCAGTACCACGTCGGGGGCCAGTGAAGATGTACCGTCCATCTATCTGATGTGCGACTTCCCCTACGCCAAAACAAACGACACGAATAATCGCTCTAGCTATTGCCGCAGTGCCGTTGACGAGCTCAGCAAAATCGGTCTCGTCGACTTCCTCCAGAATGACCCCCGGCCCACCTTCATCCTAGACTTGCATGTCCCCGATGAATCGCGTAACTTACTACATACGGTCTACAGCAATCCGGCTTTAGCGGATTCCGAACGTGGAAATCTGGTCAACCTCATCTCCGGGAAGGACAACATGGACACTCCAGGAGCCTATTCCATAAGGACATACTTGAAGTTCAGGAAATGGATCTATGGGGAAGAGAAGGATTCGCGCAACACATTTTCCTATGGCGACTTGCGATGGATTAAGGTCATAATGGAAGGGCGTTGGGCCGTTGTCAGCGGCACACCGAATCACCCACAGTCTGAAATTAGTTACAGCGACCTTTCACCCACTCCATCACGAGCAGAGATCACAGGCTTCAGGACTCCCACTCTCTCCGACGGGTTTGATCAGAGCTCGGGCAGACGACGCAGCCACGGAGGGCATATCAGGACTCAAAGCGATGACATTGTCATCACGCAACCGCGGATGGACTGGGCTGAACTTCCGGAAGAATCCATTTCTAGGCTATCGAGAGTGGACGGCGACAACTCAAGCGAGCTTGACGTGACACATGTTGGCATTTTTGACTGGACAAGCGATGTACCGTTCCCAAACATGTCTGACCATATCAAACTCGCGCGATCCGTGGACTGGAGTCAGACACCACTAGGACCAATGAGTACTTGGCCCGCACCTCTTCGTATGATGAGTAATCTCATCATGCGAGACCCTAACCCTTGCGTTTTGTTCTGGGGAGAAGAGGTGATCATGATCTACAATGAGGCTTATATCGAGCTTCTTGGGCGCATGCACCCAACCGCCATGGGGAAAAGCGCAACAGTAGCCCTCAAGGACTACTGGGATCACTTTGTTCCATTTATCATCAGAAACAAGGTCGTTTGCGAAGCCGTCCCGGAAAAAGACCTACCAATATTCCTTCACAGAGGCGGTCTCCTGGAAGAAACTTATTTCTCCTTTACATTTCTTGCCGTCATGGATGAGAACGGGAACCACGTTGGCCACTATGAACCTGTGACGGAGACTACCAAGCAAGTTGTATCTGGAAGGCGACTGTCCACTTTGTTGAGACTAAGCGAAGAGACTTCCACGGCGAGGAATATAGATGCCTTTTGGAGATCTGTCTTGGAGGCTCTTTCTGCCAACGACAAGGATGTTCCATTCGCCCTACTTTACGCTATTGAAGAAGATGAGGATTCAAGTGACAATATGTCAACCTCCGCTAGTTCTACCTCAAACGTTATCAGACAGTGTGTTCTGAAGGGCTCGCTTGGAGTACCAGAGGGGCATTCAGCTGCACCAGCTCGTCTCGATTACTTGCAGAGCATTGAAGGTTTCATGCCGTATTTCCGCGAAGCTGTGAAGTCGAGGAGACCCACACTTCTTCATTTGGATACTGGCGCATTTCCCATGGGATTGCTTGACGGTATACAATGGAGAGGCTTCGGCGACCCCTGCAAATATATGGTCATCAGCCCCATCACACCGACAACCAGCACGAACGTGCTGGGTTTCTTGATCACCGGACTCAACCCACGCCGGCCATATGATGAGGACTATCAACAATTCATGAGCGTGACCAGCAGGCTCCTGGCTACTTCGCTTGCATCTGTTGTCCTTCACGAAGAGGAGATCCGCCAGAGAGAGAAAATGATTACGCAAGCTGAACTCATGAAGACGCGTTTGGCCGAGGAGCTTGATGTCAGCCGGAGAGAGGTGGAGAGGAATGAAAAGAAATTTCAACGATTTGCCGAACGCGCGGATGTAGCCATCTTCATTGTCGCCTCAGATGGACACTATACCTACAGGAATCACGCTTGGTATGAAATTTTCCGAATTGAAGAACCGGATCTGGATATCAGGGACGCTTGGCCTCAGCTGTGCAACGAAGATGATCTGGCCAAATGTGAGGAATACTTCATGCGTCTGATGGTCGACAAGTCCCCTGTTGTATTTGAGCTCCGGTTGAAACGATCATGGAAACCGGCCAACGATGATCCCGCTCGGTTGACAGTGAATGATCATGCGGAGCACAGCGTTTGGATTCTCTGTTCCGCATACCCCGAACTGTCGGATAGTGGGGAGGTGAAGGAAATTGTGGGCTGCGTCACGGATATAAGCCGCCAAAAATGGGGAGAGGGCATACAGAAACAACGAACGGAAGACGCACTGGAGTCCAAGCGACAGCTTGAAAACTTCATTGACACAACTAGTCACGAGATGCGCAATCCTCTCAGCGCCATCATCCAGTGTGCGGATGGCATCATCACCTCGCATAGCTCTCACTTACAATCAGACGAAGATATCAACGCAGCGTACCGCAGACTCTCGGAAAGTAGTATGGACGCTGCACAGACCATTGTACAATGCAGTCAACATATGAAATGCATTGTAGATGATGTTCTCACGATGTCCAAGCTCGACTCCGGACTGCTAGTAATGACGCCCGTGGACGCTCAGCCAGAGGCCATAGGTCAGCACGCTGTGAAGATGTTCGAGGCCGAGGCCAGAGCAGCAGATGTCGACCTCCGATTCTCCGTTGACCCATCATTCCGTCAAACAGGCCTTGATTGGGTATCTCTCGATCCAACACGCCTTCTCCAGGTCCTTATCAATCTCGTTACGAACGCCATCAAGTTCACCAGACTCGAATCGAAACGCACCGTCACGCTCATCATTGGTGCGTCCAGAGACCGCCCATCGCGCTGCACCATCGGCAAAGTTGAATACATTCGCACCGCCACCGCAGCAGAAGCGCCTAGTCTTGTCGCCGACTGGGCCAAAGGTGGTTGTGTCTACATACAATTTAGTGTCCAAGACACGGGACGCGGCCTCACTGACGACGAGAAGGACCTTCTGTTCGCTCGCTTCTCCCAAGCCTCCCCTCGCACGCATATCCGCTACGGCGGCAGCGGCCTGGGTCTGTTCATCTCCCGCCGCCTCACCGAGATGCAGGGCGGCGCCATCGGCTTCGAGTCCGCGTCTCGCTCCGGCAGCATCTTCTCCTTCTACGTGAAGGCGCGCCGTAGCCACCCACCGTCACCCGCGAACATGCGCGCCGTCCAGCACGCAGCCGAGATCCTCTCGCCGCCGACCCCGGCCCTTCGGCAAAGCGCCTCGGCCTCGCCGAACCCAACGCCGCCACACTCGCCCGTGCGAACGCGCTCTGGATCGTCCGACGATAACATCATCAATCCAGCCAAACGACCGAGCCTGCAGCGCGGGGCGTCGTCCGGCCTACCCTCCATCTCTGATCCCATCCATGTGCTCCTCGTCGAGGACAACCTGATCAACCAGCGCGTGCTGGCGAACCAGCTGCGCAGCAAAGGGTGTTTAGTGAGTGTCGCCAACCATGGCGCCGAGGCGCTGGATTTCCTGCGTGGGACGACGTACGCGCGTGGAGTTGTGGAAAACGGCAGGGTGCCCGTAACGCTCGACGTGATCTTGATGGATTGGGAGATGCCCGTCATGGATGGGTTGACGGCGGTCAGGGAGATCAGGAAGATGGAGAGGGATGGGGGGCCGTCATCTGGCCATGTGCCGGTCATTGCGGTGACAGCGAATGTGAGGAACGAGCAAATCACTAAGGCGATGGATGCAGGAATGGTGAGTGTTTTTTTTTCCTTACCTTTTAGCCTAGTGTGGATATGCTGACGTTGGGATCTGCGCAGGATGATGTCTTGTCCAAGCCTTTCCGCGTCCCGGAGCTTTGCAAGAGGATGAATGATTTGATTTTGAGGTTGAAGGGGTGAGGGAGATGGCTGTTATGAATACGTGCTCTGGACGGGTTGAGGTGGCGCTTCCTTCTGGCTAATGGCAGACATGTTCTATGACGTTCATTTCTACTCCTCTTCGAAGCTTTATTTACTGGGCTAGCTGTCTCTTTCGAAGCTCTACTGAAGCATGGTCCTACTAGGGACCGCGCTGGCTGGCAGTTCACGTGGAGTTTCGGGGGCTGGGCTAGTGGAGACGAGCGCTTGCTTGCGACAGTCTCATTCCCCCTTGGGCATCTTTTTAGGCGGCGCCTTTGATTTAACGGAGAAACGAGTAGGCGCTTGATTAGATCGGTTAGGGCGGCTTGTTATTCTTCTGCTGTCAGATCTGGAGATAGTGTCGGGGCAGGTGCATACGGAGGATCCGGGTTAGCTCTCTGAGACGTAGTTTTAGTTTGGTTGGTTCGAGCGGGCTGTCTGATAGGACTATTAAAGGACCAGTAAGTGAGTGGGATGTATCAGTCACTCTCTGCGAGGAACGCATCTTGGTGAGCAGGTGCTATTTTGGGTTTGGAGTTCCCTCAAATTATTGACGGAAAGATGACGGCGCAGTAGCCAGCCGGCCTAGCGTTAGTCGAGAGCACTAATCCGGTCTCCTCGGCAATTACCAAACCACAAAAATGATTGATCACATTCCACTGTTGCACTGTCTCGCCTGTCGGCCTCGTGTGTACACAGGTCGAGTTCTTCATGCTTACTGTGCTAACCAAATGCACTTAACGTGTCTTCTGAGACTGACTTTGGGGCACTTTGTACGCAACCAGAGGACGGCAAACGCCATTCCTTGGTGAGAAGATCAAACATGGAGTTTAGGACTCACGCGACCATTTGGTCCATCTACGGAGATCTTTCCGATCGCTGTGGTAGATCGGCCGCCAAAACATGTCTTGTCCGTTGTTGTCCTTGCACATACGGCAAGCTGACGGACGGATGATTTCTTGTTGGATTTAAGAGTGAAGAGTGTGAGGTCAGAAAAGAGAGTAGATTCTGCCTATCTCCTGAGAGGGATGTCGTTAGGCTTACTTATATACATAAAAGAGTGTTTGAATAACCGAGGAGAACAGAAGCCGATGTTGATATCCGAAGCTTGTGAATATGAGGAGTAGTGAGGAGGTGGCAAAGAGTAGCTACTAATCTTGATGCCTGAAAGAATGTGATGCCTGATATAGTAGGGCAAAATAGTCTGACATTTCTGCTTGAGCTTGTCTATCGTACACGCTTAGTACATATCACAGCATTTGAGAAGAAGCATTAGTATGGGATTTTCTTGTTTTGTTTTGTTTTTTTCCGGTTGGATTACATGGACATGCTCTGCCGGCAGAAAATGCCCTAAGCTACATTAGGAATGTCCTGAGCTCAAACAACTATTCCCTCAAATTTTGCCGCTCTCCTTTGTTCGGTCGTATCAGAATTGCCCCCTTTCAGCCTAAGCGGCCGTGGAATCCCCAGAATTACTCCCTGCCGCGCCCTTCGCTCCTTTAGCGGAGCTGCTCGTCGTTCCGCTGTTGCCAGACGCCGCTGACCCAGCCGCACTGCCTCCATTGGCACTGTTGGCACTGGAGCCGGCGTTGCCCGTAGAGCCGGTCGAAGCGGTATTGCTTCCAGAGCCCGAGGTGCCCGCGTTGCTTGTAGAGCCCGTAGATCCGGTGTTGCTCGTGGCGCCGCTGCTTCCGTTGGAGCCCTTCGCTGATGAACTGTTCGCGCCTGCTGCGGTGTTGGATCCGGTGGAGGAGCTGGTTGAACCCGTGTTGCCGGTGTTGCTCGTGCTGCTCGAGCTTCCAGTGTTTCCGGTAGACCCGGTGTTGGCTGTGGAGCCTGTGTTGCTCGTCGATCCGGTGTTGCTCGTCGATCCAGTGTTGGCTGTGGATCCAGTGCTTCCCGTGGACCCAGTGTTGCTCGTAGACCCCGTCGAACCCTTTGCGCCGGTCGAGCTGGTCGAGCCGGCATTTCCAGCAGCCGAGCCAGCAGTTGACCCCTTGGCTGAACCCGCATTCGAAGCGGCAGCAGCAGCAGTGCTGTTGTTCCCAGCAGCCTTGGCACCATTTGCCCCGGCCGCTCCGCCAGCAGCACCGGCAGCGGCAGCGGCACCGGCCTTGCCCTTCTTTCCCTTCTTTCCCTTCTTGCCCTTCTTTCCCTTCTTGCCCTTCTTGCCCTTCTTGCCCTTCTTGCCCTTCTTGCCCTTCTTGGGGGAGCGAACGCGGAGGGCATCTTCCTCGTCGTCGGCTGGGTCAAACTGAAGGGCGAGGGCTTCGGCTTCGCGCTCTGTTGAGGGAAGGGTTGTCAGTGACATTGGGTGTAAGCTCGTGGAATAAGGTAAAGTGGAAGGGTTCTAATTGACAGTGCATCATGGGGGTTGGAAAGGCTCAATCGTGGGGAATGCCTACTGGGAAGGTTGTCAAGCAACGAGTTGAGCTCGCCGGCTAGTTGACCGAGCGGAGAATTTTTGGCATTGCCATTGCCATTGGCGGAGGCAGCAGCAGCGGTGTTGTTGGCTTTGTTGCCAGCCGGGTAACCGGAAACGAGGGTGCTGACTGAGGCCAGAGCCAACAGGGTGGTGGTGTAGGAGAAATGCATTATTGCGGAGCTTTCCTGAAGTTCTGCGCGGATGATAATGAGTGTGAATGAGTTGCTGTCTGCTAAGAGTGGAGCCCTCCAGAGCACTCTATATATATTTCATCTGAGCAGGATATGAAAAGCGCCTTGAAGCACTCACTGTCTCCCTACTCATAGCGGCTGTCAGACAGCAGCGTATTCAGACCGCCCATCAGGAGAGCGCGATTTTCGGTGGATAGGCTGGATCACGGCGGTCTGGCTCTGCTTTTGGTAATCGAAAGCCCCTGTGGCTTGGAGTCTGCATTGTGGGTTACAGTCTGGGCGTTGAGACGTTTTGCCGAAGCGGTAGTTCCTGTCTGGACTATGCGGATTTTCCCCGCGGGGCGCCCAGCAATGGCTTCTTCGGGCAGGACGAGGCGGATTTTACAATGCGGAGTTTTGAGGGGCTGGAACGCCTGTGTCGTTTGCGAAACTTGGAGTGCAAGATCTGACGGCCTCGAGGTAAGCGAAGGGCGCTTATTGGTCGCAAGTGCTGGGGTTGCAACACCCGAACCTTCACCAAAGGCTTAGCGGCAGAGCCAAGACAAGACAAGCTTTCTGTCAAAGACGGACCAAGCTTTAGCCAAGCTCCAAACACACCTGAAGCTTTCGCGATGGCTGAGCTCAATGACGCGAGGTTGGCGGCTGGCGGTAAGCGCCCGCAGTGGCCTTGGAACGCTTCTGTGACCGTAGCCATTAGAGAAGTTGGCGGATCGGTGTTCTGAAGCTGTATAGTTGACTCGCGGGCAGTTGAAGAGTTCAAGCATCCACGAATCAGAACAGAGAATAACCTAAAGGCCTGTGTGTGTGTGTGTGTGTGTGTGGTCGGTGTCGTTCAATCCATAGGCCCGGACTCCCTGAATGAATTCCTGGAGGATTGCAAGCAATTCCATGCCATTGCTTCTGATAGAATACGCAAGCAACGTGGCTGCAATGCTAGAATCAGCCGTATGATTCATCGGCTGCGTGTTTTGCGCCTAGACCTGTTAGCATTCTTCGAGTCGCATACGAATATCCCTTTCAAGCTACACGTGGGCCGAATCTGTGGCTTTCGTTGTTCGTTTAGGTAGTCTTTTTTTTGTCTCTCGCTTTGTGCATCGGAGATGAATGTTAGGCACATAGAGTCTATCTCTGATGCGTAAGATTGGGAAATACTAAACTTGTATAAGGAATGGAAAATCACGGACTCACGAGGCCACCACGTCCGGCGGACATGCCGCGAACAATTTCTTTGGAAATATATATTTTTTTAGCAGCCACGTCTTTCACGTACGACCACAGGTCGCAGAATACAGGGCTTCCCGTCCGCTCAGCCGTACTTAAGCTGCGAACCGGCCGATTAGTACTCAAGTGGGTGACCATTGGGGAATCCCGGCTGTTGTACGTTTTTTTTTTCGCTTTTTTCCCGTCCGTCTGTGGCGAGTCTCGGTCCTTTTTGGCGTCCAAAGCACATGGTAACAACTCCATGAACAAGAGAGCAAATTTCAGAAACGATCCCGCTTGCTATTATCTGAGGTACTTTTTGACGCCATAAAAACTTGGTTTGGAGCCAAAGCAATATCTTGGTCATGGAGTATTTCCCTATTGTCCGGAAGCCCTGGTTCTGAACCTTTGAACCTACGAGGGATGACGCCAGCAAGATCCGTAGCTATAAAACTCGACTTTTATAGTCTCAACTTGCAATTTGCTATAGAATAATTATACAATCCCGAAATTCCGCACTTGAAATTGACATGCACCGCTAAGGAAACCCACCAAAGTGCTCAGCTGCTTCGTCCATGTTGACGGAGTTCGACCAAGTGTCATCCGGTGGAAATAAATCAAAAAGATCATGATGGTCTGCCTCACATGATGCAGACTCATCCTCAGGATCCTGTAATGAAGATTCCATTTGTTGGAAAGAGACAAGAAGAGATTCCTGGCACTCTCGCCATACGGTGATGCTCCTGTCTCTCACTTTTTTCTCCACCTCACGCTCAAGCTTTGTCTTAAGCAGCCTCAGCAACTGCTTTAAGCAACATTCATTGAATCTTCCTAGAAGATCACCGCCCACAGTCTCGTAGTCTGTAGTGTTTCATTAATATATCGTCTTTATTGGTATGTGCCTACCATGAACCAAAGGCGGCGGGATTTACATGGGCTGGGTATCTCAACATTCTCGCCAAGTGCAAACACGATACGATATACCTTGCTCCACCTTTCCTCTTCGGATTGTGCTCTACTGTCTTTTTTCCTGAGTTTCCGCTCTTGTTGGGCGGTAATGGATTCTGTGTCTGGCTTCTCGGTGCTTTTTGTACATTTTTGAGCTCGGATATGTGCTGTTAGGTCAATATCCTCATCGAAGGTAATGTAAAAAACTGGACACAAGTTCACGGGAGCGTGAGCTCTATAGAGGTGTTCCCTTGAGAGTAGTCAGAAAAAATCATCAGTTGGGTGGGGGTGCCTTTGGCTCTACACGCTACTTACTTAACACGAGAAATATTCCGGAAGCCCGGGAAACGGCATGAGGTGTTCCTGCGTGGTCTCTGAGGGTTATGCTTATAATAAGGACAGCTGAATTTCTTCTCAGATACGGAAGTTCCGTTTTCACCTCGCTCCTGTCTTTGCCGCTTTCCTCCGCCGCGCTCATTGCCGTCGTTTGAGCCCGGATCATCAGCCCTGCGTTTTCCTTGCCCGACACATAAATTGACCTCACTATTTGGCTGTCCTTGTCCATGGTAGCTGTTGCTATTGGGGTCCTGACTTGGTTGATTGTCCATGTTGGTACGATATTCCTCAACATTTTCGGTGTGGGATTGTTCACTCTCATCGAACGCCGAGACCAGGAAGTAGGAATCATCAGATGAATCACTGTCGTCGATTTCTTCTTCTGTGGCCCAACGTTCAGTGACCACTTGTTCAACTGATCCCAAGAGTCTTTGGACGATCTGCCGCTTCATCGGTATGACAACTGATTTGATCAAGCCAGCGGGTACGGGTCCTAAACACGATCGAGTTGAATCCTGAGAAAGAGTTTCCATTTCACCACCAAAACTCCTTATTGTCTCAGAGGGCAATTTTAACCTTTCAAGCGCGAGGTTACTGAGTGCAGATCCATCTTCATCGGCAGCTGTGCATCCAAATGTTGGCTTATCACTGCGGGACAGCGCAGGATCTGGAAGCGGAAGACAGAAAGCTTCGATTTGGTTGCGAAAATCCGTGAAAATGCGGTCCAGTATTTCTGTTGTCCTGAGAAGGTCATTGAGGCGGTGTTTGATATATTTTTCATGTATCTCCAAAAGCCTCAAGTTCTGTAGCCTTCTGAAAGACTCGGTATCACAGATACCTGAAAATGTATCCACCATCTCAGTACCTTAATCTATAGTGATCATCTCGAATACTACTTACATGGATACGGTATAGCTCCTTCGTGATTTGGGAAAATGCTCCTCCAGACATCACTGAATTTATCTATCTCCGTGATGTCGCTGACTTCGTCACGTAAATGGAAGTTGTGATCCTGTTTAAGGTGTTCCCTGATGCCTTGAGACACAAGATATAATTTACAGAGTATAGTCATGAGGAAATACTTACAGTAAGGTTGCCATATCACAAAACCCCTTTCGGCAAGGCGAGCTCTCAGGTAGCAGGTGGGGATTGTTGAGAAAGTAGGGACACAACACGACATTTTCCTGATCGATTGATCCATTCTTGAGATCTTCATCGTCTTGAATGTGGGACTTGTGGTATTGTACGTCATCCGGTTCCGGAGTGATGGGGAAAATGCAATGGTTCGCTCGTGATGCTTGGTCGTGGAGGTTGGACATTGTAGCGCATTTGTGACATTCCTCAGGCTAGAGGTGGTCAAGTGGCAAGGCTGGCTATTGGACCCAGGTGAATATACTATTTGTGTAATTAGTGGATATGTGCATTACAATGACACTTTGCCTGTGTACCTGTACGTCAAAGTTTCATGGTCTGGCCAGGGTTCCGAAGTACTAAGCATCCCTGGTTTCCCCACTTCTTGATTTCGTTTTTGAAGGTAAAGTTGGATTAGGCTATGATTTTTCAAGCGACATACAGGAAGAACCGAGAGGCAGCCAGGCAGGCAGTGCTTATATTATATGCGGCCGGCAGATTCGGTGAATGCATGGCGTAAGCGGACCACTGGAAAGGCACATCGCAAGGCTCTCATCCGCGAGTGCGAGCAAGAGCTTCTGGGGATGTAACATGCGGTGAACCAAAAATGCGAAGAAAAAAATTGCCACGGGGCGGTCTTTCATTTGTTGGCGTGGTAACACAAGACTCGCGAGCGCCTCGCCTTGCAGGTTCAAATTCTTTGTCACACCAGAGCACAAATTTCCCATCGTAGGCGCTGCGTTTCTCTCCGCACAGGAGTCTGCCTTAAAAGCCTGACGAGGAATCAGAGTGAGGCTGCTCTCCCGACGATGCTTCCGGTCTACCAATAACAGATCTTCTCGAAGAACCAATCCAATTGCAGTTTAAACGCGTTCAAATAACTCTTGATTCCGACATGGCAGTCCAGCCATACGATATTGCCGCTGGACCAATCCCCATTCAACTGCCTGCCGGAAACGCCTATTACTGTTGCCAATGCGGGTACGGACCAAATTCTTACGCCGTTTATCCTTCCTGCGGCCTCTGCGGTATACAGGCGTGCAGAAATTGCATCTGGACCAATGGCTCCCGCTCGCACTACATGCAGCTGGAAAGACCTCAGACAAGGGCTTGATTGAGCTCAACAGGTCTTGTTCTTCTATCGTTGAGGGAGCCACCGAGAAGCAATAGCTGGCTTCCTGATCTTTGAGATCAATTGGTAATGCGGGAAAATCAAGTCATTTATTTCCTCCAGAATTTGACCATCACTGTTTCTGATCCCCTCACGATTGTACATACTTTAGACACAAACGTACTACCGAGCCGTGCATCCCATGTGGTAAGAATAATATATTGACACTTAAAAGTAAGTTTCAACGTTTCGGTCGTTTTTAGAAGCACATTCCATTGATGCCAAGCACAGAAAATCTCTGCACAATGGAGCCGATTGACCATACTGAGATAAATCAACGCGAAGTCACATGTAGGGCTTGCCATCCGGCGCTAATAAAGCTGTGGATATGTCCTACTGATAAGTTCTTAATAATGGAAGTATATGCATCGATTCATGCTGCATGAAGTATTACATTGACGGGTCCAATTGACAGAGAAGCGCTTCATACTTTGTTCTCTCAAACTAGTCATTAAAAGAAGCATCTCGTGTCGTGAGAGTTGAGGGTTATCTCTATTATTGAGAGCACAGGTTTGGCTCTCGACTTAAAGCAGGAAGAAAATGTTAGCTCCTAATTTTCTGCTAATTGTATACTACCAGAGAGTCTAGTCTAAGGTCATTCCAACTTGCAGTTTGCAAATACCGCTTCCTCTGAGCGGCTATGTGAGGTGCACTCCATGTGTATCGAACAGCATCTTTATTGTTTTTGTTTTTCACATAAGTTTTATTTATTACACGTGACAGACACGCAACGTTATATCAACGTGTGAGCTATTTTTTCACATCATTCTTCGAGCAAATTACTCCAGCTTTGTTTGGCTAAATGAGAAGCATTCCACGTCATTTCGAAAGTCACAACATGCTTTCGTGGCCAGAAGACATTCAGGTGATCAAGGGCGAGTCATCTCGGTCAAATCTCGAGTGTGTGGCCCCAGCGGCAGAGCATGTTCAACTAATAATGTCGACGCACGGGGCAGGTGTATTCGGAATTAGGTTGAATATACGCCATCTCCGCGCGAGCCCTTACTGACTCGAAGATGAACTTCCTGATAGCTGGCCTCTTGGCTCTACTGCGGCATTAAGACGTCATCCATCTTGATATGTTCTGGCCTAAAGACAGGTGGCTCAAAGACCACAGCCTGCAGATTCAGGAAAAATTCTGCCGGGAGGATGGAGAAGCAGCTGAAAGCGTTCCTATTCTACTCAAGATGCTCAAAACTCCCAGGTTCGAACCATCTCATTGAGAAAGAAATACAGTACTCCCGCAGAAGCTTCTCGTTAACCTTCTTGAGCCGTCATCTGCTCACGGGTCTTGGGCTTATGTGGCACCATGAGGAGGGTTCCATCTCGGCTTTCCAGAACATCTGGAAAAGATTTGAAGAAGCCAAGCAGATTGCATGGAAAGCTCACCCTGCGTCAGCCATTCATCGTGGCTATACGAAAAGTAAGCATAATATTTCTCCCGGCCAAAAATAAGAAGGAAGAACAGAGCCAAACGCATATGTGATGTGTCGCAAAACCCCTCTCACATTACTCAAGACTTCTCCCATGTCCCGGCCCTCATGTGATTATTGAAGTGTAACCATTGGTCACTTGAATTTCTACCCTCGGGCGAATCATGAAAGACATGTCACCGAGTCCGCGACGCCGTTGCCACATGTTCGTCCGATATCGATGATCGGCATGAAAACTTTCGAAGCCCAAACAACGGGCGTTGCTGAACCTGCAGTACACCCTTGCCGTGAAGCAAGAGACGGAAGAACTGTGGACGGCATCCTTGGTTTCCGGAAGCTTTCCCTCGCAAGAAATGCGTCATCCGGCGCGTTGAATCATCGATGTGGTCCTCGATTCGAACAACCTTGCTATTTCCGTCGCAGCCAGGCATCGCAAACGGCTCTTGCCTCCATCAGTGATCACAAGATCTAGGGAACGATAGGCAGCCCGTTTTCTGTACACATCACCAGATCCAGCAGAGCGGTCCCATCGCTGTGGCCGGGTGAGGCGGTCTCCGCCATATGGGTTATTCCTACGGCATGTTTTGGTTCGGATCCATTCTTAGCTTTTGCTTCATGTAGCCGAGAGAGGTATGATGCTCCTACACCTCGGCCATTCGCGATCCGCACTGTTCCGGACAGAAGCGGCGATATGCGGGGAAACTGATAACTTCTTTCATGGAACGAGCCGTGGGAAATCACAATTCCTGAACTTGCAGACTGTTAACCAATGACATTCGCAATATTTCACGTTCAATAATGCTCAGATCTTGTAATTAAACTCTTGGTTGCATTTTGCCAGTCTCTGTAACGTATGTACATTTCAGCGTGCATACTTACTCGCCATAATTCGGCTACGCTACAGCTCGAACTGCCGAAGGGCAGTCAAAGGCAAAATGAGGTGTTGATGAGCGTATTCTCCCTTACTGACACATGTACTGAAAGAGAGATCAACGAAGAATTAGCAAACCAAGGCCGGCACTGATGCCGTCCCTCCATCCGCTGAAGGAGGACCAGAATACGAAGTTCACGTGCAGCTTGCAGATAGCGGACCTGTTAAAAGCAGAGAGCTAAAAACAAGAGAGCACCTTAAGCGCGTCTTCATTAAACATACGCTCGGCAAGCTCTGTGTATGCATGCAAAATCGGCACGGCACGGCGCGGAGCATGGGTCAACTCTTCAGCTCCCGTCCACCCCGCACGTAGTCCAGAGGTTGACTCGAGCTGACAGAGCATCGCGAGTGCGTCTTGCCGACGAGCCTTTCCCCTCTATTCATCATCACCTATAGCCACTCACTCAGCAGTTACGTGCCTCGCCAAGTCCGTCCGCCAGCAGGAAGGTTGACGGGTTAGCGTAGGGGTATGTTGTACATGCATGCGGAGATGCTGGGTCGGATGCGAGGAGCCGAGTGACTTTTTTCTTTTATTGATTTCTTTAAGCTTGTGGTAAGTTTAAAGTAGGGTTGCGATTGCCGTGCTGCCGCCTGGGCTATGCTTGTTGCGCAGAGCGCAGATAAAACTTCTAAAGCCGAAAGATGCTGGACAATGACAGAACACCACGAAAAACTCACGAGAAGTAGACAACCATGCACGCGGAGACATCGGAAATCATCAGCAAGATTCCATCAGAGAAGTGAGTGTGAAGAGTAAAAAGCTTCTAGCACCAATGATCAATTGCAAACGGAAAGGACACGATGGAATTCTTGAGGCTTTTGGATTACTGGTAAATGAAAAGCATGACAAGGCGCGAGTTCACCCGAATCCTGGGAAGCTAGCAACGCCAGCGTCAACCAAAAACTTGACTGCACAAGGAAGAACCTCACGATAGTAAGAACGTGAGGCGTAAAGACCACGTCCGTCCGAAAACACTCGATGCCTCGGAAAGAGACCGAGTCCAGCAACCACGTACGGATGTCGTCCCAACACAGACCCATCAGATCGGGACCGGAGCAGCGACAATACCAAGGTCAGGAAAAGACGGCGGCGCTACAGGGAATCCTTCCGACGCCTACCAATCTCCATCCGGCGCATCCTACTCGATTAGTACGATGACAGCCTGCCAGACCACTGTCTTGGGTTCTGCCGAAAAAAAAAAACCAGACCCCACACTACTACCCACCAACACCATGATACCGCGGCATTTTGTCCGTCCGCGCCGTTGGAGGTCTGGAATGCAACGTGTGGCATATCACTATTTTCTTTTTCCCGTTCCCGTCATGAAGCCGAAACGTGACGATCCTCCGCCATTCCTTCGCGCGGGCGTGTCTTGGCCTAGCTTGTTGGAGGTGACCTGCCGTGCTTGTCTAGACGCATTGCGGACGCGCTAATGTAGTCGCGTCGATGATGGTAGCAGCGCGCGGGCGCGCGGAAGATAGATAGCAACAACAACAACAATAATAATAATAAACCAACGCTACGTTCGTAGTCCCAGATTACCCGGCGCGACGCGTTGACGCGTTGAGAGGAGAAAGCACTGACGGGCGAAGGGGGAAGGGGAAACAGGCACCAACCTTGTAAGTAGCTCCCGTCTCCAGGGAGTGACAAGGACAAGGCCGCATGAACACCCCTTCTCCTCGGTAGGGGCAGTCGGCAGCGGGAAGGATGCTAAGATGAGTGGTGCGTGCGTCACGCGTTGAGGTCTGTATCTTTGTAACACGGATCGGTTGAGATACACTGAAGATAGGCTCCAAGCTATCTGGATTGAATAACAGGAATGACCGGATGTAAGAGAGTCGTCGAGTTGCTGGTAGCTTTCAGGCCGGTACGGATTACGTCGAGAAAAGCTCAAGATTTGCGTGCCGTGTCTTCCAAACCACCAAAGAAAAGATTGGGATGCACGCAATGACTGCTCGGTGGTTCAAGAGCCTGGCACTTGGGCAAACCCACCGGACCAGCGACTAACAATAAAGCTTCTTGTGCTAGCTGCACATGAGTATGGTTAGCTGGTGCTTCTCAGACCATGAAAGGAAAAAGCAGTAGCGTAGACACGGCTGGATGGTGTGGTACAGCACAGGAAAGGATTGCTAGGAGCTATGCACCCATTCGGGAGGGCCCGCCGTGGCTTCTTCCTACGTTCCCACTGGCTAAGTTTTCGTGAAACTGGGGAAAGGGGGTTGCGACGGGAAGAGTTTCAGGAATTCGGGTGAAGGAAAAAGCTTAAAAAAATAAAAGGCGAGGAAAAGAAAGGAATGGTCGCGCCTTCGCGCCTTAAAACAAGTGGATTATTGCCGGCGTGGACCGTGACGTGATCTGGTGTTTCGTGCTCGAGATGCGCTAAAGGATTTCTGTGAGTAGTTACACTATCATGAAGAGAGATAGGGAGTGCTCGAAACTCACACCCCACATAGGAGGCGGATGGCTTGTTCCGAATGGTTCATCGAGGCTCTGGATTGTGGTGTTCGTGTGGCGCGGCGGATCTCGGTGATCAAACAACGCCTCAGCAAGCGCCCACATGCTCTGATCAATTCCCCCCTTCCCCCTTCTTCACGGAGAAGCGCCGCGCGCGCCGAAGCCCTTTTCTCCATAAGCCGGATTCCTTCAAGCCATGATCTGCCTTGCATCCGGCGTTGTGGCTGCAGGATGATGAGGATGACAACGCCTCTCCCAACGCCATCGCAGATCGCAGGGAAAAAGGGTCTCCGGCGACGTTTCGTGCAGAGAGGCGCCGTTTTCGCGCCGCCGAACGACCGTAGTGTACCAGACTCGGGGCAGCACATTCTAGAATGATGATTTCGGGTCGGACAATTGGTCGAGGAATACGACGGCGTGAAGGGGCCTGCGCGTTCGGCATCCATCGCTCAGGAGTGACTTTGGCCATGCTCTCGATTCATTTCGGCAACCTCAGTCCCAGCGTCCCGCGTTTGATGATGGGCCTGACTGTGCGATGTACGCCTGACCCATCAGAATCTCGACGGACGCCTGGGGTGTGTTCCTATCGGAGCTGCGAGTGCAAGAATAGCGAGCGGAGCGGACGAAGTACAAAAAAGGCCATGGTTTTGATGATGATCAGAGGCGCTGCAGCCGATTATAGCGATGCTTTGCGTGTCGTAGCGGGGACCCTGTTTCTGCTTTCTCTCCCCACCGTCGTACGCGTGCGGGCGAGGAAACATGTCCAGAGAGCTCGCTCGCTGCCAATAAGACGAATCTCCGGCGGGGTGTTCGGTGATGGCTCTCGCTTGCTTTGACGAGTAACAATATGGCATGCAGCCCTGGCGATATTGCACGACAGAAAAACCCGCCGAGACAGACCCGGGCCGCCGCACGACACGGAACTGGCAGCGGGGGCATTGCTGCATGTCGCGCGCGCGCGCGCTTAAGGCTGCAGCATGATGCTGCCTCTCTTCCACTCGCCAGCAATGCGTCATGCACCGAGACCCGGAACCGGAGCCAGCGACCGACTCTGCCGTTCTCGGGCCCATCCGATCCGACTCGCATCCCGCCCGAGGACCCCCCAGCAGTTGTATAGGCCGGGCCTGCCATTAGCATAGCGCTTCCTGCAGCAGTGCCCACCCCGCCGGACACCATTTTCCTTCGTGCGTGCCGTCTCCCCTTCGAGCTGCCTCTGCAGCGCGCTGCCTCGCCCAATCGATCCAGTCGCTCTGCGCCCTCTCGAAAATCGTCTTGCTGAAAAGAGCAACGCCGAAGCTCCGCAGCACCGAACCGGCTTAGGGCCGTGTGCTGCAGACGTCCGCCAGTGCACCCCGCGCCCGACTCTCAATTTTTAGACTGCGCGGCGGCCACCGTTGACCGGTCGCCTGATGGACGGCCAGCCGAACCGACCACACAATACTATTGTATGTATGTATATCGCGCTCCGCTATCGAAGCTTACGCGCGCCCCGTCGCAGCCGGACATCAGCTTCTCCTTGTCTCCGCCGCGTGCTTGGACGACGTGGGATCGAAAGGTGGGGTCTACACGTGCGGTTCCGTCGACGCCGACGCTGCCATTGCCACTGCATGCTCAAAGGCCGTTTGTGAAGCACTGCCCGGACCGCCGGCTGAGCGCGCCGCGTATCAAGGTGGGGGAACGGAGCCGTTGTGGTTCTCTGCCCTCCTCGCACGTGAAAGCCGCTGCCATGTGAGGCGCCAACATGTGCCACGTTTGCGCTTGGACGCTGCGCGGTGGATCAGTGGGTTAGGGAGGTTGGTCTCGACTGCGCATTGCTGTTTGCTGATGAAAACGATAATAATGACGCAGTATATGTGAAATCGAGATTGGAACGATAGAAGCCGTATGCGGTTGTGAGAAGACGTGCAAGATATCAGAATAAAAAGGCGCGGGGAAACGTATACGAGAAAGAGCCGCGCCGGTCAGCGATCTCCAAATAACGGGCGTAAGCTGACTAAAGAACGCGAGTCCAAGGGCAGAATGTTGCGTATAAACGATGTAGGCGTGTGAATGCCCTTTGAGTGGAGTGCTCACTGAGCGAGCAGAGCGGTTTCTTCACGCAGCGCCCTGGCCAGTTGCATGAAATCTGGGAGCACTCACTAGTTTCGAGATTGACAGTCTGGACGCGCAGCTGAAGGTCACCGCCCGCACTCAGGCCTACCTGCAGTTTTCACTACACCATTTTGAAGCATGCTGCAAGACGTCCGCACACCACTATCGGCGTAGCATGCTCTCCCACATGACAAGCTCAGCGACGAGCTGCGGGGAACCGTATTCCCGTCCCCAAGGCCCAAGGCCCAGGCAAGGCCTTCACACCTTTCTCGCTGCAGATTCTCCACCGGCGCCATTGGCGTTGGTCTCCGGATCAGCGCGACCGAGCGGCACGGTCTTGGCGTCGGTGGTTCGTCCGGCCGTTTGGGTATCGACGACATGGTGCGCTATAGGCCAGCGCGCTCTCACCACCAGGCCAGTCCGCAAAAGCATTCGCTAGGAGGAACTACGCATCGCAGTAATTGCTCTTCAGGGCGTGGGAGCGCGCAGCAACTGCCGAAGTGAGGCGGGCGGTCGAGCTAGCGGCGGATAGAAGCGATTTGAGCAGCTCCGGCGCAACGGTATTGAGCGAGTCGCGCCGCGCCGTTTGAGGTGGTGCGAAGCGGAAAGGTGGTGGGCAGATCGTTGCCTGCAAGACGGCTGAAAGCTGGACGTGTGCGTGCCTGGAATGAGGAGGACGGCACTCCGTAGTGCGGTGCCAGCAGCGCGCCTGAACCTAAATGTCAGTCTCGGGGCTCACGGGACATGATGCGCAGCTATCCCCAAGACGCGCATAGCGTCCGGTGTTGACATCTCGATGCCCTGGCCCCAAGGGTCGCCGCCAAGTCTGAACAAGAAGGTGCGCCGCGTGCAATTGCCAGGGAATATGCAAAAGGCTGAGATCTTCAGGGATTGCGCGCGTTCAGAGGGGGCGCAAGCGAGACGCCCGAGATTGCGAATCAGATATGGCGCTCCAGGCGCGATCCGTTCAGGTCGCTGACAAGCGCCTGGACCACCAACATTGAGACACTGCAAGCTACTCGACACCTCAAATAGCCGTTGCGTTGGTTGACCGCGGGGATCCTCGCTGCGATTCAATATCTGTTGGTGTCCAGCACACCGGCTGGTTGGGACGCTGATCTGTCTGGGTCTTCCCCACGAAAGATAGCTGGCCGGCGCGGAGAGCCAGGAAGCTAATCGTGTAAATTCATTTCGTAAATGGGATGAAATGAGCACACGACTCTGAAGGATTCGCCAAGCAGGGAAGAAGAAGTGCTGCCATAATTCAGACGCCATCATTGAAGGAAAACCGTTGCCGCGCACTCTGCATGAGTCGCATCCCCGGCATTTGCCTTTTTGACTGTGAAGCTCCCACACTCCGATAACTGCAGAATGAAACATGAGGAATAAGAAAAAGTCGGGGCGAATGAGGATGGTGTGATTAGTGAGGCGTAGAAAAGAAGAGTACGACCTATACGAAGCGGCGTTCATGCTGCCGAATGCATCTTCTTTTTCGCTCTAAGGGCGACAGTCGATAGTCCGTCGACCGAAGTTCACGCGCCACCAGACGAGCATCCCTTGTCTTGGAGATGGTGTCGTTGGGCAAAAGAAGTAATTGAGACTTTGACTGGAAAAAGAGAAATCCGCTTACGAGCAATGTTGGCGGGGAAGGAGATTCCAAATACAGAAGCGACTCTGAAGATTTGCAGAGTCGATAAATCCAAAGGAGCTTTGCCTATAGCAAGGATAGAGCATGCGCTCCGAAGGGCTCTGCTGCAGGTTAACGTTGCAAATCAGGCACATCCGACGGCGACATCCCGTCGCTTTTTTAACTTGGGGCGGGAGAGAAAAGGGTTGCAAGCAGCGATGTCCCTTTCTGAGGCAACGGGTAGGCAGTCGGGCAGTGTTACGGCCATGCGCGTTGAGCTCCACGTATCCCCACAGTTACAGCTGGCATTGACCCGCCAAAGATCTTTGTCGTGGAGGGGAAGTAGTTCCGCAGGCGTCGACACTCCGGGCCCTCCGGTTTTTGCGCTCAGAGCAACCGTGGTTTTGAAGGTGGGCCCTCCCCATCTCGGGTCGGCGGCGGCGACGCTCGTGAACCGGGCAGACAGGTCCGGATTGCGCAGCCCTCATCAAAGCGTGGTCGCCAATAGCAGCACCGCAAATTCATCTGCTCTTTAACAAGTGACGACGCTCGGCAGCGTGCGAATACGAGCGAGATTGACATTTGATGCACCGGGGAACAGGAATATCTGCGCCTGGGCGAGGGGAAGCCCGGGATACCAACGATCACTACCAGTCCATCGGTGGAAGCGAGCTGCGCCTTTTTGCTTTTTTGCACCTTGACTTTGGCTGCTGAAATTTGGAAGGGTTCGATGTGCAAAAGCAAGCCCAAAAATTCTACGATCAGACTCGGCTCCGAAGATAAGATCTTGATACGTAACTTTTCGGCGGCCGGCACGAAGGGCGACGGACGATCGAACCTGCGCAGTCAAGGGTCAGTCACCTCGCGTGGCACAGCAACCACTGCCTGAGCGATCTCGGGGTGGACTGGGCGGGGCATGGAGTGGAGAGGCGAAAGGCCGGTGAGAGATCATCCCAGGCCCTAGTGCCAATCTGCGCGGCCGCGCCAGACAGTGTGCAGTCCACGGGCATGTCGCAGTCGCGGCGCGTCCAGGAAAAAGCCTGAGCAGTGCACGTCGAGGGGAAACAGGCGGTGATGTCAGGCCTATTTTTGAGCTGCAGGCATGCTGCAGGAACCAAACAGGAGATGCGGATGCGCGGGAGGCATGCGCACTGGCCACGCGGGTCCAGTGCAGTGCAGTCGTCGCGCAACATGACACGAAGCTTCTTGCGACGAGTTTTTTCGCGGTGCCTGCGAGAGCTGCATGCACGGCGGCCATTTTCGGTGGGCTGAGAAAGGTCGCTGCCGAATGTTACGCGAATCTCGCGCGTTACACAAGACTATTCACTTACCGGTCGGAGCGGATGGGCTGCCGACTCGGGATGCTGAAGACCGGTCCTCTCGTACTCGACCGCGAGCCGTGTGCCGCGATTGGCCAGCATTTGTGAAATTCAGCGGGGAGAAAAGCAACGGTTGGCTAGGGAAAAGCTGAGACGCCGCTGAGGCAGCGAGGCTGCGGAGAGAAAAAGGGCCCAGGGCTTTCTTTTTCTCCGGCGACGATCGGTGGCTAGAGCTTGTCGTCGGCGTCGGCGCGCCTGAAACGATAGTCTAGAGCTGCTCAGTCCTGGCGGCGGTGCTCAGAGCAGCGGTTCATCCGGCAGCAACTCGCAGGGCCCGGAAGCAGCTCCCAGGGTCGCCGTTGCACGGCATGCATGGCCGTCGCGTGGCTTTATTTGGACGGCAAGCGGCAGTGCGCACAAGACATCGATGATGGTGCTGCAGCGTCAGCAACGGGACCGCCAGAGCCTCCGCTGCGCTACCTACCTTGCCCGCACGGGACGGGGTCGACGTCGAGGTACGTACAGATGGCGTCGAGGTTTCGGGGTCGAGGCAGGTGGCAGGCGTCAGTCGCGTGAGAATAGCAGCGGCACGTCGCAGCAGCGCGGGAGCGAAACAATACTCGACAAGCATGATGACAGCGATGACAGCGGCGGGCTGGATGGGGGCCTCACAGCGGCTGTGTTTCAACGCAGGGCCGTTGTTTTCTGGCGGCCGCTGAAACGCGCAAACATGCTGTCTTGGCCGCGGCCTCTTCTGCGGCCGGCGAGCGACCTTTCCTCTGCCCGCCGGGATCGACAGGCTCCATAAGACTTCCCCCGCTCAGCGGGCCTCGGCCGCGTCGACTGTTTCGAGGCGCGCTTGATGAGCACAGAGGCGCGTCGTGGGCCGCGGCCGACACGAGCAGCTCCAGCACCGGCACCTGGGCAGGCCCCTGCGCGCGCCCTCCGCCGAGCTGCATCCTGCACCGCCAGGGGTGCTGGTCCCTGATTCGCCCAGGCATCGCGGGCTCGAGGTGACGTTTGAGGTTGAGCGGGCACGTCGCGCATAAGGTAGAAGAGGCGGCGGCGCGCGCTTGCGGGGAGCAGCAGGCAAGCAGACAGGCGGATGAGCGAGGCACAATCAGCTGCTGATGAAAGGGCCAGCGATAGGGCGCGTGGGTGGTGCGGGTGCTGTACGGGCGTGGGCGCGGGCATGGGCCTGGGCGTGGGTGAGGGCGCGGGCGTGCTTGGGCGTGGACGCGGACGCGGACTGCGGGCTGGTGAAGGGAAAGTGGGCGGACTGGTGTGCCGGCGCTGTTGCTGGGCTGAACCTGAACCTCAGGCTTCGGGGCACTGGCGCACGCACCCCTGCACGCAAATTGCGGAACCACAACGGCGGATGCGGCATTGTGCCTCTGCCCTCCCCTTGGCCGCCGCTGCACGGGCTGCGCTTGTTGTCAGACGATGCACCCCCCGTCGGCCGCCCGAATCGTGGGCTGCATGCCGGCCGGTCCCTGTCGCGCGTGCGCAGGCTGCGTCTTCTCCACCTGCGTGCTCGCCCACAGCTCCGTGCCTTAGGCGCAGTGTCACAGATCTGCAGTGCCACGAGAATCGCCGCTTGCCGTATACATTTGCGCCTGTCCTGCCCCTTCCAGGCCCCGTGCTCCCGCCGGCTCTCAGTCTCTCGTGGTGCGGCACTGCCAGACTCTCCCAAAAGCCACCATTCAGCCCTCTTATACGCCTCATGGCTGCCGCTCTCTAGTATCCCCACTGCCAAAGTTTCGTTTCGCCCTCGCTCTTCTCCAATTCCGTCTGACGTAGGTGGAGGACCCGCCGCGAGGTACGTCGAGTGCTGCCCACGCTGCTGTTATTCTTTTCCTGTACATACTTGCAATCTGCCACCTCCTGAGCCTGCAGTCTTTGCGCTTGCTATCTTTGTCGCCTGAGATTGCCGACTGCTTGTCCAGCGCCCTGAGCTCCGTCCAACTAATTTCCCTCTAGCTGCCCTTAGCTTGCAATCCGTCGACCACCACGTCAACCCTCCGCCAATTCGATCTGCCGCCCCGCTAGCTCGCGAATCTCAGCGCCGCCTATTTGTTTACGCCTCCGGCCCTGCTGTCCTCCAGGACACAGTCGCTGCTGGCCAGCACCAACCACTAATTCTCTACCCTTCCATGGATCTCTTCAAGCGGAACAACGGGACCTCAAGATCGCGACAGGGCTCGCTGGACGCGTCCGCCATGGACGACAGACCTCACGACTCGTGGGCCAATTCGGCTGCCCAAGCTTCCTCTTCCTCGCATCCGGATCTGCCCTCGCCGCCGGACCGCCGCATGCGAGATCAGAGCAATGTCCGCAGGAGCTCGGTATTTACCTTGCGCTCACGCAGCAACACCGCAAACTCGATGTCTAAGCCCCCCAATCTCGACGACCAGGACCGCTCTGCTCGCAGATCATCACGAGACGTCTCTGCTCACGCGAGCTCCGCGAGCATCTCTGAGCCTCCCACCGGCAAGCAGAAGCCTTCTTCTTCTTCAATGTTCGCCTCAAGAGGACGGAAGCTCCGCCGTCAGAGCAGCAAGCTCAGTTCTACCGCTGCCGTTGACGACCTTGAAGAGGTGTCCAACGGACGTAGAAGCTCCGTCTTTGGAAAGGACCGCAAGCGGAGTACCTACGAGACTGTCGAGCAGTGTAAGTTGCGCCGTCCCACGTCACTCAAGCTACCTGCGTGCTGATCAACGCTGTCTCAGACAACCTCAGGATGCGCCACATCTCCAGCCCCTTCGACTTCCAACATCTAACCCACACCAACTCTCAACATCTCCAGCAGGCACTCGAAAGCAGCCAAAATGAGCTCGTCGCCGAGTTCTGGGCCCACCGCGCCTCGCAGATGCCCAACAAAGAGCTTCGTGGCATCAAGGTGGAAGATCTGAACTCCACTAATGCTTCTTCTGAGGCCCTCAGCAATGCTACCCAACCTGGTAGTGACTCATCGTCTATCTCTAGATCGTCAATTGTAAGCCCCAAAACGCGCGACGTGCCGAAGAACCAGTCTCCTTCCCCTAAAACGGATCCTCAAGCGGTCAGACACACCCGTTCCATGGGCAGCTTCTCTCAGCCTATCCCGCCGACGTCGCCTAAATCCCCGAGGAACCAGGAGTCGCACGTCCCCATGGTCCCTCCCCCCAGGATGTCCTCCCGCTTGGCATCAGCACGGGGTGAGGATACCCCTATTGCGCAAGCGGTCTCCAGTGGGCAAGCAGTCAACAGTGGCCGCAGAAGTTCTGGCATCTGGCAAAACTCTTTCCATCGTCCATCTGTCTCGAACGAGTTCATCAACGATCTGCCTTTTATTCCCCACGCTGTCACCACTCCAGACGATTCTGCCATGCCTGCTGTTTCTCCGCCTTGGAACGCGAATGAGTTGGAGCACATCGCTGAAGAGGAGGAAGGCTATTTTGGTCGCAAATCGTATGACCAGAGCGTTCTCTATTCTCCTTCACCTGAGATGTCACCCACTCAGAAGCCTGATACCGGGTCGGACCTTCCCTTGCGTTCGGACAACATGGGCCCCCATGAACACTTGAAGTCTTTCGCAAACCACCGTCCCACAAGGCCGCGCCCTCTGTCTCAAATGTCTGACACTCTTGGAGCTCCATTCTGCCCGCCTCTTTCAGGAAAGAAGACTCCCGGTGCGATGGGCGCCCTGCAGCGCTCCGCTACGATGAGGAGACGCTCAACTTTCTTCAGGAGCCTGGAAGATACCAACACCTGGGAAGACGACATCGACTATTGCTACGACATTGGCGCAGATGCCGACTGCGATTTCGAATGGGACCGCATGTCAAACGACGCCCGGGATCGTTTCACACCCAACGACGCGATGCATGCGCCTCGCACATCGACTGTCTTGGAGGAGGAGGAAGAGGAGGAGGAGGAGGAGGAGGAGGAAGACGAACAAGATGATGGCTGTGGCACGGAGGAAAAGCTCAACTCTGGGTTCATGCCGAATATGCTGCGTCCCTCGCTCACGATGCCCAGCAAATCTTCGCTTCCCGACTTGGACTATCGCTCTGCTATCTCCACCTCGACTAACAGCCTCTTGACGCCGATTGACACCTATGCTACGAACAACCCGAAGGAACGCAGCGCCGCAGTGTATCAGATGGGTGAGGATCAGGGTGCTTACACCCCGTCGTTGCTTGTCCCTCAGGACTTCAAGGAACAGGTCGCTAAGGAGGAAATGTACGAGGATTTGCTTAACGACTACGAGTCCGACCGCCACTATCCCCTGATGCACGCGCGCTCGGACAACACGCTCAGCATTGCTGAGTCCAGCCGGAGTGGTCCGTCGCGCTACAGCACGGGTAGCTCCTACGAGAGCAGCCTTCGCTCTGCGTCGGTCTCTTTCGCGAGCCCTGCACGCCGCTCTCGCAGCTCCACCGGTTCGGTGCCTGACCTGGTGCACAGCCGTCGCGCCAACAGACGGACCATGGAAATCATGGTAAACCGCCTGTCCAAGGAGATGACTTTTGCGGATGACGAGGAGGAGGAGGAGGAGGAATGCGAACGGAGGCCCTCGGAGCAGCAAACGTTCTTCGCTGACGACCAGGATGGTTCCGATGACGAAGTTGAGGAGATCAAGAAATCCGAGGCACGCCCCACCACTCGCGGCAATGTCTTTCCCGCAGAGGCCATGATGCGCTCCCCGCCTTCCCCTTATCATGAACGCTCCGCTTCCGATGGTGCCGCAAAGCTGTTGGCCAAGGCTGGTGTCAAGGCGCAGCATATGCGTACGGCCAGCTCCGAACAAGCAGCTCAGCGTAGGGGTAGCAAGACGTACACCCTGAGCTTGTTCCCTGCACCGCCGAAGACGCCAAAGAACTTCTAAGGTCTTGGTATCTCGAGTTGGTGAGATTTTGGCCCCTGCCTCTTTCGCATCTGTCTCTATTGTTTCCGCTTGAATACTGTATAAACACTTGCTTTACCGCGTTTTCTTTCATTGTTATTACAGTCTACATGGTGTGCTGTTTTTCTGAAGCCACCGCTGCACAGTTTTCTTTGGTTTTTCTTGCGCTCCTTGTTGCTCTTATTTTCCCCGAGCATTTGATGATGCTATGTACTATCAATGACCGGTTCGGCTCCACGGGGTTGTGGAGAAAGGAAGGTTGGTTTAAGGGGGCGGTACCGGTCATATCACAAAAAAGCAGGTGTGCTTTTTTCGGAGTTTCTTTGTGTCAGGCAGAGGTTGGGTAAGGAGACATAGGATGCTCTTGGCGTGCGGGCGGTATTGTGTATTGTTGAATTCCCTATTTCGTCCTGGTTTTCCAAAAAAGATGGGACCGGCGTTTCTCTTTCCCAAAGTCTCACATTTCCTTGGTCCGTCATCATTAACAATCTGTTTGTCAGTCTTTCAGCTGTTTCCTTGCCTAGTCTCTCTCCGGCTTGTTTCACTTCCCAGCCTTCAGTCATGAGCTTTGCTATCTAATCCGCAGAGCTGGGCTTTGCCGCGCATGGGTTTCTGCTGCGTTGTTATACCACCTAGAGCGGACGTGATCAAGTCTGGATGTTTAGTTCTTGCTGTCTATTTGAGCATGGTGTCGGATTGGCGAGATAATAGCGTTATTCATCAGAAGAGGAGATGTTCTTGGCGGCGTTGATCGGACGCGCGCGCAGAGTAGTTGCAAAGCAAAGTAAAGAATTGGATAAACTCAACACGTCCCATTGTGGGGCGTCGTTGCTACCAAAGTTTTGGCCCCCATACAAGCAACGATGTGATTTATGCTTTAGCTGCATGAAGCAGCTGGCCAACAACCACCCTTGTAGGTGAGTCTTTTTATTTTCTTACTCATGCAAGAGCGCGGAGGCTAAAATCCTCGACCCGTCCCGGCGGTAAGGCCGGCGTGTTGCTCGTCTCCACAAAAGTACGGGCGTAATGCATGTCCTTGACCTGCCTCAATCAATACCTCAATTTATCGTGATGGAGCTCTCCCCGGCCCTTGGGTACGTTATCGCAATTTCAAGGGAACAAATTTTCCCACCATCCTGGATACGACCCTGGTACGCGGAGGATTTCTGACAAAAGGAAAAAAAAATTGGCATCGGCATCTCATCGCATTTCATCGCATCTCGCACACATGGAAGAGGAGCTCTCCAATCTCCACACTGTGGTTTAGCCGCAACGTCGTCCACCAATCGCGTTTTTCCCTTTCTTGCAGTAGAAGCAACCGGGTGTAAGGTGACATCTTCCCCACATGCAAGCAGCAGGATGATGCGTTCCCATCCAATCGTTTAAAACAAGTGTCGTAGGTGTGTCGTGTGTCGTCTGCCCGATCTCCCTCTCGTCGTATTTTGGGGGCCGCGGAGAGACAGACAAAGCAGCAGCTGAACAAAACGTTGCCCTCTCTCGGTCCCATTTGCTGCACACAACATATGCAGGTCCGAAGCGAACACCCACATCGCGACATCAGATCCGACATCCCCGGCCAAGACGGAAGGCGCCGCTGGCCCTAAGATTCACATCCCTCCCACCGCCACCATCGAGCGCTCCTTCCGCGCGGAGCCGCTGGTTTGATGGGGCCGATACGGGAACGGTGTGAAGCTGGAAGGAGAGTAAGGAGGAGAGAGAGAGAAAGAGAGAGAGAGTCTGGAATTTGCGTCTCTCGCAAATCGTGGGGGCTGAAAAAGCGCGGTGGGCGCCGCCGCCCCCATCGTCACAATATGCGCCGATGAGGCACAGCAAGACTCCAGGCTGCCAATGATTCACCAACCCAGATGCAAGCACGCATCATCATTATCTGGCCCTCCGGAAGGATGCGGGCATTGAAGTTCCTGTTTTTGCGCGTCTCCCGCTTTCTCTCTCTCCTTTCTCCACCCCTCCTCCTCCTCCGATCCGCCGCGTGTTACTGTTCCTTTGCATGAATTTTTATTTTTCAGCGCGCGCTTCCGCTGTGTTAACCGTCGAGAACGATCTGCGAACGTTTTCTATTTGCGCGCTCGTGTGTGTGTGTGTCTCGCATGAGGAAGCGGTGAAGGAGCCGCTGCGGCTGAGAAACGTCTGCGTTTCGGCTCCCGACCTGTCATATTTCAATATATTGAACCTTCGAGAGGTTGGAACAAAATTATTGGCCTTTCGTGCTTGGGGCTGAGAGCATTTTGAAACGAAGCTGACGGTCACGCAAGGAAATAGATTGACGAGACAAGCATGTCGGCATCGCCGAGTCAAGAAGAGGCAGGGTTGGCGCGGCGGCAAGAGCAGGAGGGGCAGCGCTTAGGCTTGGTGGGGGAGGATCTGGTGGTTGATGTATGTTGCATATCACTTCCTTGCTGAAACAGTCCGGGGTCCTGGGTTTCCCGAGTTTCGGAAGTAGTCGAGTGTTGGGGAAGGGTCTTCGCGTGACACAGGTGTGAAAGAGGTTTCAGCTGACAAGATGAGCAGAATGACGATGAAGAATATGAGGATTCAGCTTTGGGAGAAGATGATTCTGAATCGTGAGTATCGCAAGAGCTCTGTAACAATAGGCTAAAATGCTGAAGTGATTGTATAGATGCTCTACTTCGCTGGCCAGTTCCGCTGCTGATTTCAAGTACGAATTGGGGAGACGGTACCATGCTTACAATGATGGAAGTAAGTAGTATTATATCTGTATATTTTGTCTATCTCATGATTTGTTTCCATACTCCATTACATTTTTAATTGCCTTCCTGGGTGCTTTCCCACCATCACCGCTCGACAGTACCTGACTTCTGCTCTCCAGAATACTACCTCCCCAATGATGAACGCGAGATATCGCGCCTGGAGCTTCAACACCGAATCTGGTATCTAACCCTCAAAGGCCGCCTCTTCCTCTCCCCTCTCTCAATCTCCCCCGAATCCACCCCAAACACCGACGCCCCGCCACCAGCCTCATCCTCCCCTCCACCCACCCCTTTCGAAGTCCTCGACATCGGCACCGGCACCGGCTCCTGGGCCATCGACTTCGCCACGGCGTACGCAACCGCCCACGTCACCGGCACCGACCTCTCGCCCATCCAGCCCAGCAACGTGCCCCCGAACTGCGCCTTCGTCATCGACGACGCCACCGAGGCCTGGACCTTCGGCGCGCGCCGCTTCGACTTCGTGCACGCGCGCATGCTCGGCATGGCCGTGCGCGACTGGCTCGCCTTCTTCGCCTCCGCCCACGCCGCCCTCAAGCCCGGCGCCTGGATCGAGTGCCAGGAGTGGACGGCGCCGTTCCGCAGCGACGACGGCAGCCTGCCGCCCGACTGCGCCTTCGCCCGCTGGAACAGCGGCGACGCGGCGGCGAAGGCCGGCATCGACGTGTCCGCGCCGCGGCGGTTCCCGGAGCTGTTGAGCGAGGCGGGGTTCGTGGGCGTGACGGACGTGCAGGCGAAGTGGCCGCTGGGGCCGTGGCCGAAGGGGAAGAGGGAGAAGAGGGTTGGGGATCTCTTTTTGGAGGATATGATTGAGGCGCTGCCAGCGGCGAGTCTGAGGTTGTATACGAGGGTGTTGGGGTGGGACGAGGAGCGGGTGATGGCGTTTTTGGAAGAGGTGAAGAAGGATATGCTGAATCCGGATGTTCATGCATATATGCCGGTGTAAGTGATTGGAGTTCTTGGCCTCGTTTTGGATATTTTTGATGCTGACTGTTGTACAGGCATATTTGCTATGCACAGAAACCGTTGAATGCTGAATCATGACGTACAAGCATGTTTGATGGGGAAGAAGCACATTGAGATAACGGGATCTAATCATCGGTGGCAGTTGTTTTCCATTGACACGATCTCACTCTTTAAGGTTGATCCAGTTCAGCCCTCTTGACATTTTATGTAGTGTATAGCCAGACTATGGATTTCGAAATGTGGGCAACTGCCTACTTTAGGCGTCTCTCCACAGAGTTGGGGTTTCGTACAGAAGACAGCTCCAGAGAATTACATGAGAGTTCTTTTTTGCGAGTATCGCGAATTCAAGCGGCGCGAGACTTCTTTCGGCGTCATACTCTGCTGTTCAGATGACTGCGTGAAGCAAAAGCGGGAATAGCGAAGTTGCCGAATATGGTTAGTGGGGAATCTCACCAGACCTCAGCATCTACCTCCAACCACATCGTCCAAAAGACAAACATTTGCATCTCAACCCGCGACTGACTGGCTGTGCATGTACTGTCACAAGTGACGTAGTTGTTTGTGGAATTTAAGGGTCTCGGATCTTTGACCCACCCGAGGCAATGGAGAAAAAATTTTCGGCCGGTCCCCGTCACTACTTCGCCGAGTACCACAACTGAACTGCATGCCTGGCCATCATTTGGTCAACATGAGCATTGCATCAAATAACGGTTCAGAAAGCATGTAATGAGAAAGTATCTCTCTCTCTCTCTCTCTCTCTCTCCGGAACCAAGTTGTTCTCCCTAAAATCTCCGCTGTGGCTTGGCGCAAATGCCTTGCACACAAAATGATACAGGACCACCCGAGCCGTCAATAAACTATCTCGAAATTTTTTTTGCCGCATTCTGCAACAGTCGCAGTGCTGTTCTACTGATTCGCTTGCAGATTGGTGAAGTTTTGTGGGGTTGACCAATGGGAGTAGGTCCGATCGCCGTCAGGGCCAACCCTACCAAAATGTGAAGAAAATTTGCTCCTGAAACTTTCAGTATCTCTTTTCTACATATTTTCTAGCGTACTTGAACGTTCCCAGTGCGTTTGAGCGGGTTTCTGAAGGACTGAAGCGGTATGTCAAGAAGTATCAACTTTGAGCTCCCAGAGCCTCCCAAAACGGTATATGAACCCATTTTTCAACCCCCTACCTCAATAAGAGCCCAAACAACTCAATGGTGTTGTGCTCTAGTGGTAGGAGACATCGTTGTGGTGTATAGACATCACAAAACAATCCCGATGCAGCCTGGGTTCGATTCCCAGCAACGCCAGCTCTTCTTTTTGCCTCTTACGAAGGACCTACATACCTTTTTGGACTCTCCAAAGCTCTGCCACAGTCAAGAGATGCCCAGGAAGTAGTAGTGGTAAGCCACTTGCCCGTAGGTAGTTCCATATTCCATCCAGACTCAAGTGTCAGTCTGCCCCTGAACTGGAAACATTTGCATCAGAACACATCCTTCGGTTCTCAATGAAGGATCAAAGACATTATGCTTCTTCAGCACCCTCAGCACATCCTTTTACTTCATTTTCAGTTGGAACTTCCCGGCTTTACGCCATGAACATGGCCGGTGATCCGAACTGCTCGGACCCGTTGCGGATGAGGATGATGGCAATCCGGATGAAGACGACACCAGGATATGAGCTTCGGCCTCTTTCTTTGGATACTGGATGTCCATATTTTGTTAGTTTCGGCTGTGTCTTGCGCGTTGCGTGGGCGCGAGTGTTGTGGCTTTGATTCGAGCCACTGCATTGGCCGGGCCAATCAAGTGGTTGTTACCCCGCCTTTCCCTCTCAATGGATGAAGTAGGCTTAAACACTTGTTGTGATTCAATATGGTAGGCTTTCGTTTCTTGAATCATTATTATTGGCCTCCTTGGGCGAGATCTGGATGAATCATGCCTTTCCAGAGGCATTTTTGTAGCAGTTTACCCAAGCGGAAGAGCACAACGATCGGAGTCCGTTACTCTCACATCAGGCATTCCTCCGGGCGTTCCACAGTTGCAACAGATGGCCTCGTGGATACACATGAAGTCCGCCAAGCTCTTGTATGATCTTCACTTTCCCAGAATCCTTAACATTCGCCACAGTATTGCATTATCCGGTGGTAGCGTTGGAGGTGAAGCGAGGGATGGTTTCTCGACACGGCGATAGGTCTTGAGCGAACGATGCAGTCAGAGGGTCGACGGGGCTATGGCTCATTCGAAAGGCTTCTCGTAAGCCAAAGCGTGGTCTAGAGCGCATCTCAATGGTTCAACGGTTCGATTTTCGATTTCGTAACGGCGAAGTGTACGTAACTGTTGAGATGATGGGGGTGATGGAGGGGATAATACAAGCGGCAAAGGGGCGGAGAAGCGGAGGACGGAAACAGGCCGCGCCGAGTCAGTTACCTCGGTGACACCATCACATCTCCGCCCACACTGCCATCTCCTGGAACCACTCTCTCACTTCCAAAAGCCAATGGCTATTTCGGTGATGATAGTCCAACAGCAGCAACTATCGATCTCTTCAGCGGTCAGTCTAGTCGGCCACCAGCCGACCGTCTGCCCGATTTTCCCAAAACTGTTTAATGCCTTAACGCCTAGACTGCTAAAGTTGTATGGATTATTCGAAATACACACTTTCGCCTCGATTCATTATGCCAATTTGTGGGGAATAGGATGCCCACCTGGACACGAGGTTGTGGGAGGACAAACGCGTGACCCATCCGAACCGACGCTTCAATCCTTGGGTCTCATTCACCTTTCTTTTTCACATTTCTGAATGTCGAACGTAGAGACGATAATAACTGACGAACTATAGCATCCGAGCGCAATCACGATTCCCCTGCAAGGTTCCGATGCACGCGTGAAAATATGCGTGGTGTCCGGAAAGGCAACCAAGTATTTTTCATGATTTCTCCCGCCAGGTCGCACAGAGTACGGGACCAGCGATGCACGAGTGCGTTGGCAGCTTCATAAATACCGTCCCAAACACCGAGTTTTGCTATTACTGCTTCATTTCCTGCGCAGATGCATGAGAACTAGACTGGGACATCCGTGCTCAACAAGACCACTTTGCAGTTTGATGCATGTATCTGTTAAAGGACGCAGGTCATTCCAAGATGCGGCCCACACGCCGTAAGAGGAGCGACGTGTTCCCTTGATTCCCACAATGCTGGATTTGTCAACTTCTGGTGGCGGTGTTTCTTCCCGCTGATTCCCTTGTCGATTTCACTTTGTAATTTTTCCTTAATGCGCAAAGATATCATTTTATCATTACTCGTGGGGAATTGAAGCAGTCACCAGGGCGCAAATGTCATCATTTTGTCTGAACAGTTATGTCCGGATGGATGCTTCACGTCCGCACGAGTGATGGCAACATGAATACGCTATCGTGAGAGCTTGTGCGAAGGGCTCCCATCTTGTCACGGAGCGATAGTGCGGACAAGCAGATGGGCAAGATATCAGAAGTTCAAAGAATAATTCATTCCACTTCGTGTTTCATGATCCAAGCACATACTTTCTCAATTTTCATTGCATCCATGGAAATCAATCGGTGTGTACCATGGGTGTTCAGCCATTTTCAGCTCCAGAATTCCCGGTCCAGGGTCCAACCGGGCCAAACCTTCGCTGAGCCACGCTTTCTGATTTTCCCATTCTATAAGAACCGCCATCTGTCAAATATTGTTCCTCCTGTTTTCCGCATTTCATTGCCAAATCATGACAATCCTGGGAGAGGGTGCGCAGACGGCCGGTGAAAGATCGAATGCGAAGAGGTTTGCTAACGTTCAAAACAACCTTCAATAATCACTCGCTGACTTTTGAACCAATTTTCAGGCCACGCCTGCCCGCAGAGCTATGGCTTCTTGTTGGTCAATTTCTTGCGCAAAACTTTAACGACGTGATCTGGATCAGTTACAGCAAAAATCAGAACCGCATAATCGAGGACAAAGCTCTTTGGTATTTTGAACGGAATCTCGGCCACATCACTCCTCGACTCATTCAAAGCATATCACCAGCACTTGTGGCAGGATTTCGAGAAGAGATCTACAAAGTTTCAATATTCCGTTTTGAGGTTTTTCCGTTGATAAGATTCTTCCATGCTGAGTTGGCCTCCTTGTCTGAAGACATACGGAAGCTGCGTACTTCGATCAGACATGTCATGATTGACAGCTACGATGATGCTTCCTTATTGGTCAATACAAACCTGGCTTCAAAGCTCCCGGACGGTCTCAAAAGTCTCAGCTTCCACTCCTATGTAGATTTTCCAACCCTCAGGTACCAACTCAATGCTTTGGCCCAGACGGTCACCTTCCAAGCAGAAAAACGACCGGGATTGAATGAGCGTCTTTTTGTGAGCGTGGTATCGGAGAGTACGGTAAATCAGCCCTTAGATCCAGGTGAACAGAAAAGGCTTGACCTCATGGTCGAACGCTACCTCAAGACGGAGATCCTGCCGCGTTATCTCAGAGATGCACATTATCTACCGAGTTCTATGGAAATTTACTCGTCCTCAAATGAGAAGGAAATGCTGGAGTTGCTGGGGAGACTGTTCAATTTGAGTGAACGCGATTTGTTGTATTTTTTCCCAACGAGCAGTCCCTCGATGAAGCTTTCCTGCAAGCTGTGGGACTGAATCTCTTACCAAAACGCAGGCCCGGCTCTGCGGACTTCAACAATCCGGAACCAATTCGAGAGTTTTCAGTCCGCCTAGGCATACAGAAAATGAGTCCCAAATGCATGGTGTGATCATTTTCAGCCGCATGTGCAGCTTGTGTGGATTGACTATTCTATTTTCGTCGAGTGTTCTCTCATCAGCCGTTACCTCGTGCTCCCCAAAAAGTGCTGCAACGCCACCTCAGAACTTCGAGGACAACCACTCATACAACGCCTTGCCCACCTCATCCGGCTTCTCCATCGTGCACCAGTGCGCCGAATCAATGAGCTTGGCAGTCAGATCCGGCCCGACCAAGCCATCCGCCTTGTTCTGCTCGATCAGCACCGGCAGGCATACATCATCCCTCTCGCAGCCCAAGAAGAACGTCGGCACCGTGATGGGGACGCGCTCCTTCGGCAGCTCCTTTTCAACCTCGTGATGGTGGTTCCACGCCAGGGCCTTGTACCAGCAAAGCGAGCTCGCCAGCCCACCGCCGCTCCTCACGCTCTCAAACCACGCCTCCCTCCAGCCGTTCCCGGGCTTCGCGTACTCGCGTAGCTCGACCGTCCCGTCCGCGAGCAAGAACTCGCGCATGGCGCCGCGCACGCAGAACAGGTCGCGCATCCAGTTCTCGCGGTCGCCGTGCAACGCCGCCCAGAAGCTGTCGAGGTGCTCGTCGCACACCCTGGCGCCGTCGTCGGCGGTGAACAGCTCCCAGTAGGCGTAGCGCGGGAAGCCGGTGGCCTGCTCGAAGAAGGCGTTGGCGGCGGCGAGGTCGAAGGGCCCGGCCGGCGCGATGTAGGCGACGTTGAGCAGCGCGACGCCGACGACCAGCTGCGGCGCCCACAGCCACACGCGCTGCGCGCTGAACGAGCCCCAGTCGTGGCCGACGACGACGATCTTGGCGACGTGCTCGGCGGAGAGCAGCTCGACGTAGTCGGCGACCATGGCTTTGGAGTTGAAGAGGGCCGGGTCGGTCGGCTTGGAGGTGCCGCCGTAGCCGAGCTGGTCCGGGATGATGATGCGGTTGGGGAGCGAGGCGAGGTGCGGGACTACTTTCTGGAAGAGGTGGGCGTTGTCCGGAAAGCCGTGGAGGAGGAAGAAGGTCGGCGTGGAGGCGTCGGTGGGCTTCTCATTGTCGTAGTAGGTGTAGGTCAGGGACCGGGTGGTCGTGATTGTCTTTTTGGCAAAGCTCTCCATTGTTGCAGTCGTGTCAATGGCGCGGTTGGTGTTGAGGCGGGGCTCCCTGGGAGGGGCAGGCGTTTATATCTCGGGACCCTGCGTCGTGCCGCGCGCCGCTAGCGGTCTGCGGGGAGTACGGCGTGTCAGTGACACTCTATACGCGAGCTCTAGACCGGCGAGCCTGCCGATACCGTCTAAGCGTATGAGCCCATGCGGCACTTGCTCGGCAATCCTTTCAGCGTCAAAATGCCCTGTTTCCAGTGTGTTTCTTGTTCATCCTGTCAGAATATTCTCACAGCAGCCTACTTCCATCTTTCGCTCCTCACTTCCACCTCCTGTTCCTTTAGAATGTACTTTTGACTCTCCGCATCCCCGTTGAACCCGTCATTGCTCCCCGCTTGTCCCCCACGCCCATTGCTTGCGTAAATTGTCCCTTCTTGCACTGTCACATTCGTGATACCCATATCTGAGAGCTCCATCGGATCTCTCCGTCTGTTCGGCGATCTCCACGATTTCCACGTCGTAAAAAGGGATCGGGAATTCGGGTCGCTGGACGCGTTGCGAGATTGTGCCCATGGTAGAAGGCGAACCAGGGGCCGGAAGGTTGCAATAGACGCCGCTGCGAGGCCCAGACACATTTCAGCCCAGGTCCAAATGGCAATTGGAATGAAGATATCTATGGGTGGGTCAGCAGGAGCAATATGAGTAGTAAGAGATCCGGCTGACAGAGAACATCAGTCTGTGCGGCGTAGCCAATGAGACTTTTGAAACGGATGATGTTCGCGATACTTGCGCTGCAGAAGGTCAGCATGGATGCTACGAGGAGAAGGGATGACATACAAAACACCCATGCCGAGAACGAACACGGTCGATATCTTGACCATTGTTCTCATTTGGAGCTTCCACACCATAGGCGCCAATGCAAGCGCATAATACCAATCCAGAGCCAGGTTGACGGCTGAATATACGTAGACACCTATTGCGACGCCGTTCCTGTCCGCGCAGTGACCGGTCGTCATGGTTGGTGTCCAGTACTTTTTGGGCTGCGTAGCGTATTAGTTTCTCGGCATCATGATTGCCAGAGGAAGCATGGACGTACAGGTGTGCACTGGAACAGCAGCGCAAAGAACTCGTACGTCCCGATAATGACGTTGACGGCGATAGAGACGAGGGTGAGCCGTCTCATAATCACGCTCGTTTGCCCGATGATGCGCAATTGCAGGAGGGCAATGGATAACTTCGTTATCATCATCGCTATCGTGTATACTACCTGCGCCAGGACAAGGTACTATACGAACTTAATTAGAGTTCACAATCTGAGGTGAGGCGGTACTAACCATGGCGCCAGTGTAGAACGTCTGAATCGATATCTCCGCCGTCTTCCTACCAAATCCACCTTCGTTCACGCTAAAGACGATCATTACGGTCATGACAAGATATCCGGCCTATCCATAATCAGCATGTATGAAGCGGTCAACCACGGAGCTGCAGTTCCTCACCAAGCCGACCAGCAGCAGCCAATCGTCGACGCTAAATTGCGACTGTAGTCGAGTGCGCACAAAGCACCTAAGCGCGACAAAGACGACCGACACGCAAAACATTGCCACGCATGAGGCGCGGACATGTTTCTGCGTGTCATTCAGTTGGTAGTCATCCGGGTTCACCAAGGCAGACATGGCTTGAAGGTTTTAGGTCCACGTCAGGACCGCATCGCAAGCAAGCCCCGGAGAATGACTGCCTGTACCTGAGGATATGTACTCGGAGAACGGCCTGCGCACGATGCTCACCGAGTCATTTCTTATGCGTGGCCGGTGATAAAAGGATTAGCCACTAGCCACTTTCCCCCTGGCGTGTTTCGGCACTGTGCCATTTCGGCCTCATCGTATAGAACACTTGGGTACCTGGCAGAGGCGCGGCTCTGCGATGAAAAAGGCATAAATCACGCTTGACATGTCCCGTTCTAGTAGAGCGTTCGTACATCCGCAGTCCCCGCCGTTGGGGAGGCTTCGGCGGTATTTCACCAGCCGTGCTCCTCTCCCTTTCAACGAGTCATCCATACGCCACGCGACGCCTTTCGTCCCTTCAAGTCGCCTATCACCTTTGACGGGGAAGCGGGGATCGGTTGGGTAACGGTTAGACTAATTTGTTCCCCGATTTTACCGTCTCCAGAATCTCTGTTGCCGTGTCCCCTTCCCCTGTCAAATCCGCCTCCCCGCCAAAAGCGTTGGTCCACTAGCGGAGGCTGTTCCGGTTAGCGAATCACGGTATACGTAACTCGTAGATCCAAGTTTCGAGACCTGAATCGTTGCAGGTCTGGACTGCGGCTGAAAAGTGAGGCTGTATTCCAAGATTTGGGTTTCCTCGTCGGACGATTTGGGACTATCGGCAAGTGAATGCGGACGGAAGTTGGTCGCAGTTGAGGTTCTTTACTTATACGTTTCAAGCCTGGTGCCTCATGGTCTTTGAAACCCAAAGCAAACGGTGGAGAGTGACACAGGGATGAACAGCTAGGGAAATTGCCGACAAGCACGGTCCACATGCAGCCCACAAAGCGGCCGAAAAGAGGATAGAAAGATATCCGAGCAAAAAAGCGAAAAAAAAAACGTACAACAGCCGGGATTCCCCAATGGTCACCCACTTGAGTACTAATCGGCCGGTTCGCAGCTTGAGTACGGCTGAGCGGACGGGAAGCCCTATATTCTGCGACCTATGGTCGTACGTGGAGGGACAAGCGGAGGGGAAAGTATATGAATATGTGGTTGCCTGCTTGTCGACAGACAGTTGGTAAGATGTCATTGCATCTCTAGTCCGCGATCTGTCATCATCTGAAGCAAAGAAGACATCGAGGCCTTGCGCAAGAGACCTTTGTTTTATCCCTGTATTTGGTCAGAAAAACGGGATCGGATCTGCCACAAATGTTCAGCGGATAACTCTCGAGCTCTTTCTCTGAAATTATCACAGAAAATATCCTCGTAATCTCATCATAGATAGATCGAATGACTGGCCTGTGATATGAGTATTCGCGCTGACCTGGCACAGGAGATACTTTTTATCCGGCTTCTGATTTCGAAGGTTAGCGAGGTTGCTACCACTCACAAGAAAAAGAAAAGGAAATCCTACAGCGTCAGCGGGTGAAAAGCTCAGCCTCATCAATGGTGAAATATACAGCCACACCGCCAGCTGTTGGTGGTTTATCCTCCGTGGCTGAGCCACGCTTAGATCTCTTCGACAAAATGAAAGATAGGAGAGTCCTGTCGCAAAGTAGATCTTAGCTTCTCGAAAAATAAGCATGATCGAGCAGTGAGGTGATCTTTGCATATCCTCTTAGCAAAGGTAAGATGACTGCTTATTTTAGTGCTGAAGGATCAACGCCATCTGTTGGACAGCCTAGCGCAGAGAGCGTCAGCTTAGTACTTCACTTGTGTAACTCTCCTGCTCAACGCTCATATATACGCTGGTCCCCTCAACTCAAACTATCCCTCTGTTTATAACTCACCGTAGGGTCGCACGGGGGCCGAAGAATATTTGACACGCCTATCAACAGGTCTGTTCCTGCAGCTGGCAGCGGAACAGAATGCCGGAATATATCGCACTGCCTTTAGAAGGTCTTGACACAGGCCGGATAAGAGACAAACATGTGCGGGCATGGCCGGATGAGCCCAGACGCTTGAAACCTTCATACAGTAATTTCTTCTGGGGAAATTTCGGTAATTTTCTGGCCATTCTTTTCTCCATTTTTGTCATGGTATACGCTGGCCTTGTACGTCACTTTGATTCAGTAATGCTTCGAGATGTCCCTTCATATGACTTCGTTCGAGAGGTCGCAAATCTCGTATGTGTCTACCACCCCATTAGCAACGTACACTGATTTTGGACTACAGGGTCCTTCTATTTTCCCCATAGTATTTGCTGCTGTTGTTGCAAAGAACCTGCGCACTGTTTCGTTATGGCAACTAGAGCGAGGGCAGAAAGTTGGTGTTTTGGACCAGCTCCTCGGTAGCACTTCTGTCATCAGCACAGTCATTACGCAAGTCCAGCTGAGAGGATATGGATTGGTAGGTACTGGCTTAATAGTCTTGTGGATGATATCACCACTCGGGGGCCAGGCAACACTCCGGATCCTGGACACGAAGCATCAGGTAGACAATACCTCAACATCTGTCAACTACCCAACAATGAACTACACAGCTGCCTTCGATCCTGGATATGCTTCCGACAGCTACGCCCTGTCTTCAAAAACAACCTTCTTCACTGCCGCTATTATGAGCCCCGCATCCGTCAAGAACTCCAGTATCGACCTTTGGGGCAACGTCAAAGTTCCTTTCCTCGAAAAACTACTTGATAGCACTGAAGACCCCTCATCCTGGATCAATGTTTCGCCTAACGCCTCTTACTCTTCTCTCATCGGCGTCCCGTTAGGTAATATCCCGTTAGTCTCCAGTGCGAGTACGTACGTCGAATTCAACACATCCTACTGGACAGTTGAATGCCAAAACATCACCACCCGCACTCGCTTCACAGCGCTTAGGGACAACGAACTCTGGTTCGGTCCGCCAAAAGACGAGTTTCCGGGTGCAACCAGTCTCATCGCAACAGGCAAGCAGCCAGGCACGCGGCGACGCCTCCTCTACGAGAGTCGGACCGGCAACTGCTCGGAGGGGGACCAGGGCTGCATCCTCCACGCTGAATGCACATACGACATCTCCTTCCTCGAAGTCGGCGTCAACTGCATCGAAGACTCCTTCCAAGTCCTGCACGTCCGTAACGCCACCGACGTGTCCCGCGCGCTGCATGACACCCGCACGAACCTGGTCGGCGAGAACCTCTGGCTCTTCGCCAAGTTCTTCACCACGGCCTTCAACTCACCGAACCCGCTGAGCAACCTGCAGTACTACCTCCAGGACCCGATCAGCCCCTGGAGTCCGGATAATGGGACCGCGCCGATCAATACGGACGTCAAGCTTGACGACTTCGCGCTCCGCCTCTCGCAGTTGATGAACAGCCTGTGGGCGTCGCTGATCATGGACTACTTGCTACCCGTCGGACGCGTGCCGGATCTCGGCGACTATACAGACCAGATTGGCAACAGGACGGCGGAGATTGCGAGCCGCAGCGGGACCGTGCAGGCGAGTTACCAGGCCCTGAGATGCCACTTTGGATGGCTGGTTGTGGTGTTTTTGGCGTCGCTCGTCATCTTCGCGGTCAGCTTGGCCGGGATTGTGCTCAGCTTTATGACGACGGTGCCGGATCTGTTTATGAACGCGTCGACGATGGTGCGGCTGAGCCCGTATGTTGGGGAGGTGTCGGGAAGTGGGACGACTTTGGGGGATGGGGAGAGAGGCAGACTATTGAAGGAGGTCAGGGTGAGGTTGGGAGATGTGCAGCCGGATGATCAGGTAGGGAGTATATCAGTGGCGGCGATAGGAGAAGGATTACCGAGGGTGGGAAGGGTGAGGGTTGGGAAATTGTACGAATAGAAGTGTGATGACGTCAAATTCAAAGAGTCCGAATTCAAACAATCTGAAGGTGAAGGCTTTCTATGTTCTCGGGAGACTGTGCTTCTGCCCTTAAGAAATCACATTGCCTGGACATCAGTCTAAACAAGCTTCAGCTAAGGCGGAGGTGACTTACCCTAACGGGGTTTCAATAAAGCAATGGAGGAAAAAGAACAAGTCCGACAATATATACAGCAGTCATAATCAATCGGAGTGATGCCGTTTAGCGAAGTCTTAATCAGCTATGCATTTTTGCTGTCTTCCCTTGCAACGCCATTAAACCATCCGTCAGTTCATCAAGAGCATCACATAATCACCCTTTATTCAGACTCGCCTTCCTCTCGCTTCTCCGGGAAGGTTGTGTAAGATCAGCATGTGAAATCGGCGGTGTAAAGGGGATCCGGAAGCTACTACTATTGCTGACAGCCAGGTCTCCTCATATGGCTCCCGCGAACTGGGAGGTGCTTGCCTAGACCTACCACAAGTGTGCCGTCCACGCGTCCAATCTTGACCATGTAATCCTCCACACCTGATTCCGTAGCCAGGGCGCCCCTGTTCACAGCGGAACACTTTTTCTCCTGGTCACCTCGGTATTGGGTCTGCGCTCAAGATGATAACAGTTGACAGGATGGCCGAGACAGCTCAACATTTCTCCGAGGCGGGCATTTGACGCCAGAAGCGCTTGTGTGACTGCAGCCCAAGTCGAAAACGAGGTATAGAAGGCACTCTTAAAGGCCCGAACCGGATGATATGAAACGGCTTCTTTCTTGTTCGGGATACGGCACTCGAGCGCGGATCCGCCATACGCTGGACTCACCTCGATCTGCAAGGTTCGGAACTCATGATACGGCCCCTCACTGGTCCGACTGCAAGTTCTGGGTGCGTAGCATGAGCGGGGGTAAGCTGCCAAGATCTCACGCGCATCACGATTCCGGCTTGCCAGGGTCCCGACAGCGACATGAACGATGGAAGAAGTTGTTTCATCTTGGGCTACACTATTTATTTCATTACTTATTAATCGCGGTTAAACTGCAGAATGTGCTCAATTCATTTCCAAGTGTTGCTAAAATCGGTGTTCAACTTCCAGCCCCGGAAGGATCAGTTCGGCTATGCACAAATCAAACAGCTTTCCAGACGACCGGAACTCCGTCAAATTCCAAGGCTGGTAAGGATGGCTGGAAGTCTGCTGTCGTGCTACGTCAGATCCGGCCACTCAACTATCCAATCTGCAGACCATGCGGCTTACACACATGCGCACGCTGCCGCTTCGAGGATGATAACAGGAGATTTCCCCTGCCAACGTGCCGTGCCGCGTATCCCTACCCAAATGCAACCTATGGCTCAGCAGATCACCCGCAGTTCAACTGCACGCTCGTCACTCGGCACGGCCAATCCGGAATCCTTCGACAGTTGGCACTCCTCAGACCCGCTCCGTTCCCATAAGCCCAGCCGCATCCCAACTGAACCAGCCTCTTATTGCAAACTTGAATTTTAATACATGTTTGCGATGGTCCGCAATCACCGTCGCCCACTAGTCGTACAGTTTGCACATTTTGACCCATCATGTTTTTGACCGTAAGTGCATTTATTCCCCTATTGCTGAGTTCAAATTTTGTTCGTGCTCAGGCTCTTCGTTACGGCACCACTCCAAATGGCTTCAAAGTACCACCAAAAGGATGGAACTCATTTGCACTTCAGCAACTCGGCGACGATCTCAAGTTTCAACTCAACCAGGACAACGTAATTAAACAATGCGACGCCATGAAAAAGGAGCTCGGAGGATACGGCTATGAGTATTGCTCCCTCGACTCAGGCTGGTCCTTGCCCACCGAGGGGGATGAGTTCGGCCGCATCACCTACGATTCTTCACTGTTCGACATCCCCGAATTGGCCGACCACCTCCACAATAACGGCGCTAAGCTTGGTATTTACATTCTACCTGGATTTTTTGCGAAAGACGCCAAGAAGACCATTGAAGGTACAGACATAAAGCTCTCTTCAATACAAGCCAATGAGGGAGAGCCATGTCGGGCTATGGCACGGTGCAATATTAACTACAATGCGACCGGCGCACAAGAATGGTGTGATTCAAATGTAAAACAATTTGCCGATTGGTAAGTGATTTGTCCCTCTTGTAGGCTGCAGTTCTGACGGTGGTGTAGGGGCGTTGACCTGATCAAACTCGATTACGTTACTCCCGGTTCCCCGGATGCCGGGGCAGATCTTTCCGCAGACAACAGCGGCAGTGTCGCCTGCTTCCACAAAGCAATAAAGAAGGTTGGAAGAGAAATTCGGCTGGACATCAGTTGGAAGCTGGAGAGGAACTCCACCTACTACGACATCTGGAAGTCGAAGTGAGTGCGCCACCCCTGAATGTATGAACCTTGACTTACACACCCCAGCGCGGACTCCATGCGGATCGACCAAGACATCAACAACAGCGACGAAGAAACCCTCACCCAATGGCGCACCACGCAGCGCACCATCGAGCAATACCGGCAATACATCCTGCCCCAACTCCACAGCGCCGACTCCCTCACCATCTACCCCGACCTGGACAACCTCCTGATCGGCAACGCCGAGAAGCTCACCGGCCTCACCAACTCCCAACGACAAGCCGTCTTCTCGCACTGGATCGGCGCCGGCGCCAACCTCATCCTCGGCTCCGACCTGACGCAGCTCGACGCCTTCGGCAAGTCCCTCCTCACCAACGCGCTCGCCAACGAGATCGCCAACTTCACCGCGCAGTACCCGATGGTCCCCACGCGCGGCAACACCAACGACGAAAAGGGCCGGCAAACCCAAATCTGGCTCGCCGGGCCCGACCCGACCACCGGCGTCGTCGTCGTGCTGCTCGCCAACTACGGCGCCAACGGCGACAACGACCTCTTCGACTCGACGCCCGACGACGCCGACCAGGACTTCTTCCTGTCGCCAAAGGACCTCGGGCTCACATCGTCCGGCTACTACAGCATCGACGACGTCTGGGGCAACACGAAGATCGATCTGGGCTTCTCGGATTCGTACAGGTGGACGCTGGGCAAAGAAGGGGCGGCCGCGCTGCTGCGCTTCACGCCGTCGCTCCATGGTGCGGACAATGCGACGGCGACGAAGAGGGCGACGGATGGGCAGATAGTCGTGCAGGCGGCGCAGACCTCTGCCTTCGAGGCTCCGGTGGCGACAGAATCGACCTCGGGAGCTTCGGGAATGGAGCTGTCTTGGGATAGTCTGTTGCTTTTGTGGTGCGGTGCCGGGCTGCAGGTGGTGTATTGGTTGCTTTAGGGGCACGAGCGTTGGACTTTCCGTTATGGCTTGTAACATCACCGACGGCGGGCAGGACCGGCCTCAGGAATTTCCATTACTTGTGCCTTACATGCCTCGATTTGAAGGCAGCTAAAAAAAAAAAGAATGAATTGATCAACCCCCTTTACAAAAAGGACAGTCCCATTTCCATTCATTATTCTCTCTCTGACTCGGAGAGTGGGGCATTACTGTGTAGTCTCGTAGAAATAAGGAATGACTGAGAACCGAAGCCCGCTCACACGTACCGTTTTCCTCCCTGTAGTGACGTCGTATCACCGCTTGTGAGGCAGCAATGGCCGAGGTCTTCCGCAGCATCGCTGGAGCCTCCCGCAACCGATCCCCATCGTAGTTTCTTTTCATGTGCCTTTATGTCCCGACCGGGTTGATGGCAAGCGGCAGAGATGGCTGCACTACAGAAACGAGCGTTGGGAATTCCGCCCGTCTTGACTTTAAGCATGCCTAAAGCAACCGCCGCAATAACCAACATCAGTGCACATACAGCCAAGCCAACAAGAGCACCCATGGAGTAGCCGAGACCAGATATATCCTTTGTGCCTGGAAGAGTCGGGTAGTTGTATATGCGTAAATCCGCATAGAAAAGACTCTGGGACGTGAGGTAGTGTAGAGTTGCTGAAACCCCCATGAGGGGCACCGCAAATCTGTAGGGAAGCTGAAGCCAATACGTGGATCTCTGTTCTCCAGCGGGCCGTGAAGTGCGTAGAGCCTTTGGTTCAGAATGCGGTCCAAAAGATGCCCACTCGCGATGAATGGCCATGTTGGTGATGATGCGATTGTACAGAATGTAGGCGACAGAAAGCGGCAACTGAGGGATGTTGGCAATGATGTTGGAAACAAGAGTATTAATCCCTTTTGCCATCGTGATCGATTGCACATGTTCCGCGCTGCCGGCCAGGAAATTCATCGTCGATTCAGAATAATGGTTTCTCTGTGATAGGAACACGGCGAAAACACCGGCAATGAAAGAGCAGTAGCTATTTTATGTTATTAGTGACGGGATTTCTCACCGATAAAGCACGGTATTGGCTCTTGGGCAACATTACTTACAACATCAGCATAAGTATCCACTGAGCTCCTGAAGAGGATGCAAACCAACGCCGATAAGGTTTTGATTGAATGTACACTCGTAAATGTGGGTCCCATGGTCTCCTATTTGGGTGTGTGCTCTCATAAAAGTCGGCGTAATTAGCAAGGCACATGCCTTCCGTCGTCGAATCCGGTTTCTCCAGGAATGACGCCACTCCATCTCCTATCGTGACTAGGGTGGGTTGTTTGAAATGCAACATAACTAACATTGCCAGGAACTTGACAGCATTTGCGATGATTACCGCTATCAGAAGTTGCGGGATGGTCCGGAGAGAGCAGGTAACCTGACTGTCCGATTCAACTAGACAGTAAGAAATGGGATAGCTCGTAAGAATCCGCACATCACCGTCTGCAATCGCTTCATGATACCCAACAGACCAAGTGGAGGAGTTGCCCTGTGCCGCTTTCGTACTGCATGTAGGTTTGGAATCCGCCAGAATCTTTCTGTCCGTTTTTCTTGACGTTTCGTTCCATTTCTCCAAGGTGTCAGTTGTCATGTTTCTTCCCTTCCAGGTGTACATGCAGGTCCAAGCGTTGGAGGTGGAATTTTCCGGAGAAGAGCTCTCGATCCAAAGCACAGAGCTCCGTGTCTGTGTAGACTCCGTAACGGCAAGTACGTTTCGGTGGTTTTGTTGTAGTTGTGGTTCGTACACCCCAATGCATTCGTCCGGACTTTTGCGTTTCAATTGACCCTGCAGAGCTTTCATTTGCAGAGTCTGAAGTAAACGTACGTCTGTTTCATCTAAACGAGGGACAAAAGCCTCATGCCTGAGAACTTCTTCCGACTCGGTCTCCTTAAGACGGATTCCAGTGTCGGAATAGTGGCTATTGTCGATGTGTTGGCGCATCACCGAGTTGACAGCGAACAAATTGAAGCCTGCTCCCTTCTCAAACTCAGGAGAGACTAAGGCGACTGCATAATTGGTTGCTCCAAAGCGCGTGAATACAGCCGAGTTGTATCTAAATGATCGTCAGATTTACATAAATAGGAAAGATGAGACAACAACAAAACTCAAATGCAGAGTAAATGGAATCCAGACTCACATCATATGTATAGGGATTGATGAAATGAACAGTACTACCCACAAGAATGCTTTCGCCTTACAAGTAAATTTGAAGTTTCGGAAGGATTGTATGCCAATATGGAGTACCTTGCGCTGTCGGTGCGCATTGTCAACCTCCTGTCTTGATGGTGCAGCAAGCACTTGCATGGCGTAGTTAGTCGCACTCAGTAGAAGTGTGCTTAAAACGTTGATGACAATGTGAGTGAACACTGATAGCCTCTCCGTCGTTACACAGCTGCCTTCGTAGATGATTCTTTGTTCATTTTCAACAGAGCAATGCAGTTCTGTGACCAGGAGAAATACAAGGTTGACCAAGAGAGCGGCAGCAATAAGCCCAGTATTCAAAAAGACTCCGGCTTTCCAGCCAGTCAGTTCCTTCCTGAATCTGGCTATGAAGCCTACTCGCCCGCAGTGGAATTTGTGCGAAGGTTCCCTGTTACATACCCGAAAATCAGTCTATGTTCATAGTACTGCCTTGGCGGGGGAGGGATCAGAACCAACTTACGCATGATCCAACCAATTATCAAGTGATTGGCGAACAGGCGTGTTGTTTTTGGGATTCAGTGCTGGCCACGTACTCGAACGAAGCATTTTGTGCTCCAATAACTTCAAAGCAAGAAGACCTTGTGCATTCTATAAGTACCAAAAGGACATTTCAGCTTTTTCCATACTTACCTTGAGCACTTTAATGCAGAGCGGATCTCACTTTATGGGTATGACGAATTTCAACGTCTGGGTGGCACCTCAAAAGCAAGATAGCCCACTCTGGAGCCTAATGGTGTGACCCGAGTATTCCACATAAGGCCTAATGAGGAAGGAGGCAAGATTTATCGAGTACAAAGAACAAGGTTAGCTAGATGCCGTATCAGGCCTCCCAATACTTGTAAGTGTCATTTCTGGCAGCTGCATGGTAAGTCTTCGGGCTGTGGTAATAGACATATACGTTTGTCTATTGCCGTGCAATGAGGATGTTCCATGCACGATTGAGGATTCTGATTTGTCCATATTCTCTACTCTATCAGCAAAGGCTTCTAAATCTTACCATCCCAAACACCCACTCTACACTCAAGCCTTGCCGTCCGAGAACTGCACGACAGCCCACTTGCCACTCCAAGCCCACTTGCGGCAACCACTGTCGCCACCACCTCCCTCCGTCTTCCTCAACTCCTCATCCTTACCCTTCGGCAATCCAACAACCACATCAGCCTTGCACGTCCTCAGCGCAAGGACACGGACGCCAGACTTGGGTCCGAGAGGGCCAATAGCCTCAACAAATGGGGTAGCAGGATCCCATGCGGCATCCCCAGTCAACTTCCGGTAGTTGAGGTCGCCCTTGAAGACGACGAGCTCGCTCTCCTTCAGGTCCTCGTACAACTCAGGCGCGGTCTTGGGCAGGCGCCAGTAGCTGCCGCCCTCGGTCCAAAAGCGGTTGGGGCGGATGGTCAGCTGGCCCTCGGCATGGAAGCCGCTCCAGCGCTGGAACAGAAAGGACAGCTCGTCGGCCTCCTTCTTCGAGAGCGGCTGCGGCTTGCGGTCGAAGTGCTTGTCGTCTTCCGACTGCGAGGTGTAGAACTTCTGCGGCTGGGCGAGGGCGTTGAGGAGGGCGGCGAAGTCCTGGGGCAGCACGTCCGACACGAACCACGGGATGGACTTGGGGTGCAAGACGACGTTGGTGGCCAGGCCGGCGGAGAGGAGGTAGCCGGCGAGGATCAGGTCGACGAAGAGCTCGAAGCCGGCGTTGTCGAGCACGATGTCGACCCGGCGGTCCTTCTTGCCGGCCTTCTTGGCGTCGAGGAGGACCTTGTACGCCGCCTCGAGGTCGTTGACGACGATGTTCTTCTCGGATGCCTTGCGCGCCTCGGAGCCCTGCAGCTTCTGGATATCCTCGTACGTCAGGGACGTCAGGAGCGACAGATCCGTCGCGTTGCCCCACAGGCAGATCTCGCACATTTCCATGAACAAGATCTTGTCCGCCTCATCCTTCTCCTCCGCTGACTGAGCCTTGCCCGTCTCAAGCTGGGTGACAAGGTCTTTGTACCGGGCGGCGAGTTCGAGGACGGCGGGACGCGAGGAGCGGAAGGTGTCCATCTTCTGGCGCGCAAAGATGTCATAGGTCTTCCAGTGTTTTGATAGACTGAAGGCAGTGGCGATGCGCCTATCTGAGCCTGTCAACAGAGTGTTGCCGACAAGCTCAACATGGGGCAGTATTACCTGTAGAGGTAGCATTCCGAGTAGAGCCATGGCACATTGTACCAGGTGGGATTGCCCAGAGCCTCCAACTCCTTGTTGTATCCGGCTATGTCGGGCTCGCCATCGTCGGGGAGCGGAGTCATTGGGCGATTGTGCTGCAGCTCGTACTTGAGTTTTGCCAAAGACTCGACGATCTGCTTGCCCTCCTGCGCAACTTCCGGGTCGGGAGCGGCGAGCGAGGCGCGGTGGACATCATCAATGCCTCCAGTCTGTAGAAGTCAGGGTCATGCGCGGGTGAGGTGAGCGGGTGAGGACTGACGACGATGACGGGCCACCGATCTTTCGCGGAGACGTAGGCGAACGACGTCTGGTCGCCGGTGCTGTACGGCGCTGAAGGGAGAGCGTTAGCATTGGCGATGCATATGGTTCCGACATTACTTACGCGTCTTTGTGTCGTACTCCATGTTGTAGAGGGTGATGCTTGTGGTGGTGTCGAAGATTGCACCGACAATATGGCGGGGCATTTAGGCCCCTCGATGACGTCGGCGGATCAATCTCCCGATCCAGCACCCCACCCGACTCCATGCACTCCGCCCATACACCCGTCCAGAGTTGCCTTCACATAGCCAACCCAGAAAGAGAGGTTATGCAGGGCATAAAAACGAGTGCTGGTCGTACTATTGACATGGTTTTCGTTAACCAACCGACGTTTTTACAGCTTCGAACCATTACGAGATTAATCAGCACTTGGGCATCTCAAAATACCGTGTGCATCTGCTCATACTCTCTAACATCACAAAAGCACATACATGGCTTTCTGGGGCCTTCCATATCGCCGTTCGCACAGTGCGTTCTGAAACCATGATGTTGCTGTGTCCGAAAACGCCCCCGCCTGCAATAAAACCTCTCTCCACACAGTCGTATACACACAGAACCATCAAACAATAGGCAAAAAAGAAGGGAATAAACACTGGGATTAAACCAGAATTAATGGATCCGCCGGGAATCGAACCCGGGACCACTCCCAAATTAACTCGAATTAACCTGGATTTTAGGCCAGGGCATGCCGTGCTAAGGGAGTATTATACTACGGTTCTGTTAGTTTGGATTGCTGGAAAAGTGTTGCCAGACTGAACTTACCCACTAAACCACAGACCCATTCTGTGTTAATGAGAGCATTGACTGCATTGTAATCAATATATCCTCGCATCATCCTGGTTGACACATTCTCCTGAGTGTTGACTACTGGATCCAGAAACACATCCTCCCACAACGCAATGAATCCAGAGACGCATCAGAACCACTCTCTCTACTCACATCGACCACAGCAGCGTCGATACGGCAAAGCCGAGCAACAAGAGCCCAACACCTACCAACTCTGTGTGTGCGTTCCCTTCCCCGTATCACGCATTCCCTGATTCGCTAGCTTACCGAGCCCTCCCTAACATTTCCCTATTTCTTTCCACTCGGCAAGTCTCTTCGGCCAACGACCCTGGCCCACAAGGTCCTCGGCCCTTTTCTCGACGCCCCTCCCCATCGGAAGGCCTCCGAACAATAAATCCAATCTATCCGATGATGCAAAACGGGCCGCAGAGGACAGCCACAAAATCCGAACAAAGTAAATGCAGAGCACGCGCAGGCCACCAGTAGGACTCATCCTCGCGAGTGATTCGTCATGAGGCCATATACAAGCGATCCTAAGCAACAAACCCGCCGGGGAATGGGGTGAGTGCCGGTGCGAGGTAGATGAGGTGGAGCAGTAAGCATATGGGATATGCCGCGTGTCGGCTGTGTGTTCGATAAGGCTCGACCGTATCAAGGAAATGGTCCAGAGCACGTGGTGGCGGAACAATCCACGATCGTTATTGCGCGGAAATATTATGCCTCGAGGTGGTATCCACCAGGAGTAGAGTCTGGAATCGGGGCTGGATCGGGGGGGAGACCGGGAGGGGAGCCAACTAAGGGTGGGCCAGCTAAGGCTGAGTGAGTAGTGCAAACTGGGCAGCTGAATGCAAGGGAGAAAAGGTTCTTTTGATCTCTATACTCATACATCAGCCACAGAGCAAATAACTCAACCTTAAACTATCCCACCGTCCGCATGTGTTGCGGAAACGAACGCCTGTCAGCTGCGCTTTTGTGTTCTCCAGCCGGCAGAACCTATGCACATTGACCTCCCCTGCCGCTCTCATTCGTACAAGATATCCTCCTCTCAAAACGTAGTGGTATCAAATGAAGGACGCAGCAAAACCCAAGGGAACAACAGAGTAACTCCGTAGAAGCACCCAAAAACCCCGCTCGCCGAAAAGGTTCGACCCGCGGATCGGCAATACACCTTCGACCAGCCGCGCAGCTCAGCGCAAAAAGAACGGCGAACCTACCGTCCACTTGGGACCAGGCAAGGAGCGACCGCCGCCAAATCCCATCGATCGGGCCAAGAGAAAAAGCCTTCTCTTCAGTCGAGCCCAGACCTCTCCCCCCTCAAACCTTCGACTCCGCCCTCTCCCTCCCCCTCCCGCTGCCCAACTCCTCCAACTGCAACGGCTCGAACCACGCCGCCGCCTGATTCCCCGTACCCACCGCATTGCCCCCGCCCACACCCCCAACCCACTCCCTCTCGCTCACCCCGACCCCCTCGCCCCCCTTCGACATCAAATCCCCAATCACCAGCTCCTTGACATCCGGGTCCCCGTAGTACTTCCGATAGCGGTCCCCGTCACCGGGGTTCTGGCTCTGCCCGCTATCGGCGCCGTTGGAGGCCTGCAGCCGCAAGTCGGAGGCGTCGGAGTTGCTGCGGGCGATGATGTTGGTCTCGTCGCTGGTGCCGCCGCCGGACCAGCCCTTGTCGACGCGCGGCTCGGAACGCACGATGACCTCTTGCATGACCTTGATGCCCGAGGTGCCGATGGAGGCGAGGTAGGGCCAGAAGATGGGCATGGAGGCGGTGAGGATGGCGAGGTTGACTTCGAGGACGGACATGAGGATGATGGGGCTGCGGGGCTGTTAGTTTCGTGCTGCGGTTGCGCGGGACGGTGGCAAATACGTACGGTGCGTACCACGGCGGGTCGACGGTGGGGTAGGTGCCGGCGCGGGATTTGACGACGAAGTAGAGGCGGAGGGAGGCACAGACGACGACGCTGTGGAAAGCTGTTAGTGTTTGATGCTCTTCGAGGTGAGGGTGTATGAGCTTACAGCGTTCCAGCGCTGAACAGTCCTATCAGTCCAATCTTCTGCCTCTTGCCGACTCTTAGCTTGTACAGCAACGGGATGGGCACGACCAGAATGACTGTGTCCAGGAACATGTTGGAGGATGTCTGGCTGGCGTACGCGGCGTACGCATTCTTTGGGTGGAAGTCGCCGAACATGATGCATGTCCCTTCTTTTGCGATGTGCCATGACTTGTCCACGGGGTTGCAGGCGAAGATGATGAGAAAGAGGAAGGAGACGCCCCAAGTGGTTACGATGGCGATGAGAGCGACACATAAACGGAACATTTTTGGGTGAAGGTCCTTCGGGAAGAGGCGGCAGTATTGGAAGAGGAGGGACAACTTGATGGATGTTGTTGTGCCAGCGTAGGCGGCGTTTGTGAGGTAAAACCACTGATTGGAAGTCAGTTCGGGGGCTGGTATTGAATGGTTGATGATGAGCATACCATGAAGTAATTTTCGTAGGTGGTATAATTTGGACTGCCGTCCGCATTTTCCGTTACTATAGTGCGTTCATGTAGACCAAGGCCATTAGGAACCTCTGCATGAGTGTCAGCCACGACGGCTCTTGAGGGTAACACATTGGTTCAGAAGAAGAGAAGACGTTGGGTATTCCCAACTCAATCAAGGCTGAATGGAAAATTTGGGTAGAAAATGGCATTGGATGGAAATGAAGTCGGCGCATTCGCAGCCAAACGTGAAGAATCACTCTCATCAAAAGGAACGATGTTCGTCTTACCATTATTTAATGTGATGCATCCAAACAGCGTCCATACCTTGGATTGTCAGTCGATTGCTGACAGTGGGACAAAGAAAAGACATACCGCTGCTAAAGTGACGAACAGGTCATCCCAACCAAGGGCACGGACTAACTTCCAGCGCGTCCATAATCTCAGTCCCACGGCGACCCAAGCAACCAGCTGAGAAGATGGTCAGATTTGCGGCAGGACGACGAGCGAGGGTGAAGTGCGTACCATGCATGTAATAGAAGAAGCGCGAATGGTAACTCCACGGTTAACAACCGGGATGTAGTAGTCAATAGGATTCATGGCGGGTGCCATAGCTTCCCGCAGAGGTGGAGGAGATCAGGTGCATACTACAACAACATGCGGCGAGAGGAAAGCTGGAGGGCGGAATGCGGAGATTGGAGACGATCAAGGATGATTATAGAATAAAAGCAGATGTAATGGGCAGTCAGTCACCGGGAGCAGACGGGAACGCAGTTGAAGACGGACGGGCCGGGCACGTATCCATTGCAGGTTGGGGGGCCCGAGCAGGCTTATGACCGTGGGTGATGGTGTTCTCGCTCTCTGGTGTCAGAGCTTATGCGGCCGGGTCATGACTAGCGGAAGATCAGTCGGCTGGGGTGCTGGGGGGGGGGTGAGATTCAGGAGGGCGCCGTCGCTGCGGGCTGCCGCAATCGAGGTAGCGCAACGGGAGGGTCGCCGAATAAGGGCAGCGAGGCAGGATCTGGCAGGGCCAAAGCTGCCGAGCCGCGTCGAGCGGCGCCCCGGGGCGAGCGGCGACGGGCCCTTATCGTCGAGGGTGGTGGAGGAGAGTCATGGTGGTACGATGGGCGGCTGCACCTCGGCGCCAACGGCTGCGGCCCCCAAGTAAGCAAGCAAGCCTCATCTCGACCTCGACCATCCGCAATCCTTCTCGAAGCCCTCGCAGCTTGTTGCTGTTTTCGCGACAGCCTCAGGCCCCGCCAAAATTGCGCCGCAGCCACTGCCTGTGCGCGCTGCCCTGCGCTGCGACGACGAGGACGACGACGAGTGCTGCTCCCGACTACACGGACGCGAGCGGAGGTGTCTCCTGGCGAGTGGGCCGCAGTGGGAGGCCTGTAGTCTTGGGGGCCTGCCGGAAGGAATGCAGGAGTTCTGCGAAGAGGCTCGTCACTCGCGCCATTACTCTGCGAAGCGATCTTGCTAGCACGTTGTCTACGAGATCTACCCGCCTGGCCCGGCCAATGGCGGCGCGTGTCTTGCAATGGGTTCTGCATCAGCTGCCGCAGGATTCCAAAGCCCGCATGTGTTCACGCGAAGCTTGTTACCCCAGAGTGGCGATGGCCTGCTGATGTCTCGCCCCTCCCACGCCCCATGGCAGCGCCTCCTCCAGCTCCATGTCCAATCCCACTGGATGCAGCGCTGGGCGGGGCCCTCCTGGGGGCTAGCGTACCAGCAGCGCAGCAACTTCGAACGTCGTGAGCCGGTCTCCACTTTCTTAATCTGGGGAAACTTGTTGGATAGACTTTGGTGCAGTTGCCGGTGCGCAGCTCGTGCGGGTGAGCCCAGAGTCGCAGTGCCGCCAGCAGCCACGGCGTTGGCGCCTGCAGGACAGGATGTGCTTGCTACGGCACCAATGCGACCACCCTATATGCCACCTCACCGCGCCGTGTTATTATTATTGCGTGACGAAAGCTGCTCGTCGCTCGCGTGTCGAGTCGCGCAGTCTCCTGCGAATTTCCCAGCCTCTCCTATGATGAAATAACATGTGGATCTCACTGCCACTGTTCCAACAGCTGGCTTCTTCCGTCGCGACACCTCCATTTAGCTCGCTGTGCCTGACACCTGCACGGGAGAAATGGCAAATCTGCCCGTATTGGTCGTTAGCCGCGTGAACAATTGGGCTGGATCGGAGCTTAGGGCAGGGACCACGCAACCCATCACACCCACTCCCTCCTCCACCCAACATCCCTCATCCCGGCCCGGCCGCCAGCCTGCGGGTACAGGCACCGGCACCAAGCTTCACGCCTGCCGAAGTGAATCAGGAGCAGGGAACACTCCATGAGACGTCGGCTGTCTGGCTGAACAGATCATCGCCATCTCGCTTTTTCTTTTTCGGCACTCAACAACCGATCTCAGGCTGGAAGATCGCTTCGCCTTTTCGGAGACGCGTCCGACTGCCAGAACACCCTCGTGCTGCGTAGACTGAGACACTCTTAACAGCATCCCCGGATCCCCTCCGTGACGGGGCTGTTGATCGTCCTGGAGAACGGAACCTGCCCATACTTTTCGTCATCACCACTGGCGAACGTTGCCATAAACCTCTCCCTCCACGCAACGCTTACCTTATCCGGTCATGTGTCCGTGCGGCCTTGAAACTCTGTTGTCCATCAGGGCACACTATTGACCGTCCTATTGATCCTTCCGACGTCCCCATCACCATTCTCCTGCCGAAGCGCTACCACGCGTGGCCTTTCCCTACTACTCCGGCCGTTGCGGCCATCTGCCGCACGCATCGAACCACGGTCCGCCATGCGGGCCGGTGAACGTGCTTGCATATACATAGTTGTCGCCGCCCGTCTCACCACCGCGCCTAGCGCCGAGCCCGTCCCTCGTCCTCAAACTTACTCGTAAGACTGATCGAATTAATATCTACAGACCCAACTACCGGGTATTCGCTCGCAGCAGAGACTAATGAGATCGATCTGTTCATCAACTCAAATCGCTGAGGAATTCTATTCTAACTTTCATGCCGCTTCGATATCATCAACAAACTCTCCTTCGAGCTTATCCGCAACCGAATTTGTATAACGCCAGATGACTTCAGAAGTTGTTCTAGTGGTCTGCGAAGACCCTTGGCCGCCGCCGGCTTTGATGCCGTTTCGGGTCTCAATAGCCCGCTATCACAAACGTTGCCCTTCACATCAATACTCAAGCATGGCGACTAGAAAGTGCACTACCGTATCTCGTAAACCACTGCTCTACAGCTCTGCAAGTCACATTCGCCCGGCTGCGCAGGCCGAATTCCGACTCGGACGAGCAGACAAGAAGTCCACTGAAACCGTTGATCTACCTTAGCCGTGCCGTTCTGCAGCAGGATCGCAGGACGGACCAAGGATCGTCGAGCCACGCGGCACGGGGGAGTGGAAGGGGAAAGGGTGAGAGCACGGCAGTACCCCTGCAGCATCATCCCCGCCTGCTAAACCTGCTCATGCGGGAACAAAACAGCAGGCAAGTGATTGGAGACTCTGACCCTTACATTTTTCCTGAGTGAAAGCAGAACCACCTCATATGCCTGTATTATCCGATCGTGAGCGATCCATCGGAACAGCCTTCCGCCCGCCACAAACCGGGATTCAAGCTTCATTCGAAACACCGGATGAGACGGAGAGGAGAAAGGGTCCAAACAGTTTGGCGACTCGAATGGATATAGCCTGGAAGCATTCGAATACTTCGGCATCGAAGCGCAGCCTTTTCCCGTCACCGCGGAACGAATCCAGCGAATGAGCGCGCATGTAGGCCACCCTGATGAAAGCAAAATACGATTGGTTTCTTCAAATACAATGGACCAAAAACAAGAACTCTACGTGTATTTCCTTGCGCTCCCCTCATTTCGGAATTCCCGTGAATCTCTTCCGAGTTTTGCTCCACGTCCCTCTGACATCGGATAGTGACCGATCAAAGGAACCTGCCGAGTACCGAACCAGGGACTCTCGCCTATACCTCCCCGTCGTCACGTCCGACGTGTCAACGACGACCTATGACGAAAAGGAACAAGAGGATCAACAGGAGTACTCCTCACCCGCATCCATAGTTTCACACGGACGGCTAAGCTCCTCCTAGTGGCCTGCTTGACGGCGATCGCGCGCAGCTAGAGGAAAGAGGAAAATCAATAGCAAAAAAAAAAAAGAAACCATTGGCGTGGTCCTGGGAACGTGAAGAGGAGAAAGCCTTGCCAAAGATCCACCTTCTTCCTCCGATCGACGCCCCATACCAACAACCTCCACTCGACCTCCCGAAACCCTCACAGCCATACGGAGAATTCCACTGCTGCGGCAATGCAAAGAGTGGACCACAAACCGGCCCGAATTACCATCATTCTCACCATCAACACAGCGCCGGAGATATCCTCTGTCTCTCGTCCCTGTCGCATACGTACAAGGCCTTTCCCTGTACGTCTTGCATGTTGGGCCGCCCACGCACGAATGCGCCTTCCTATAACGTCCCCACTATAGGCCACATTGCAGGCCCGTTGCTATATACACTTGTCAACCGGGAGAAATACCGTGATGTGGGCACATTCCTTCCCTAATTCAACCATCTTCCCTTCGTCGAGACCAAGCTCTCGGCCAATTCTTGTGCGCGGGGTGCGCACCTCGCAACGACGCACCTCAGGCCGAAGAAGGATTCTGAATCATCCCCTGGCAGCGAGAGGAAAGCCGGACAGCAAGCCGACCTACACCTGATTCATTCCTCCATGCTCGCATGGTCAGAGAGACCAAGGGATTGCTGCAGCCTCCGTGAAGTCCGGAACGGCACCCACAGACATCACAAAGGCATTAGGCACGTTCCCTGGGCAATATCGTCCAGCGTATCCATCGGGCGTATCCAGTGTGCTCAAAAAACAAGACCAGTGAACCCCACAGACCAATGGTCACTTTAGCGTTATATACCTGCCAACCCAGTCCATTCTTCCACCTAAGGGTCCGCTGACGCGGGCCTATGGTGCGGAGGGTTTCAATCGCCAGTGGCTCACGGCCATCACGCCGGTCCCTGGCGGCCTCCACCACCTTCCACAACGGGCGGATAGGGGGAAAAATCCTGAAAAGGGTTTTTGTAGCATGCTGAATGCTTGTCGACTTTTTTCTGTTTTTCGAACCATGACCAACCATGCCATACACTGTACAATATGGAATGCTGACTGACCTTGGATTTCTGAGAGGAGATGTTGCTGCCTCCGGATATGCGTGCTCACTCGCAATTCTCTTCACTTCTGCTTGTGAATCCACTCCACGGTCAATAAAGCATACTTGTACCCATAAGGATCAAAATAGAGCTGGAAATAATACGAAGCGCGAAGGCATGCAAAACCATGTATCTTATGCCTTCTCGTATATTCTCCCTAAACATACTCATTGACAGCGACGCTATCCCGCAAGCAAAAGGGATGAGAAATCCGGACTATACGCTGCCTCATTCCCCGCCCATGAGCCCTCCAAACGCCGAAACACCATCATGCTTATGATTCCCTTTTTTTTCTTCCACTCCTTCGCCCCTCTCGCCGAAATATGACCCTTCCATTTCAAGCAGCCGACGGCATTGACACTCATTTCGCCTTCACAGCCGCCAATTCCGCACCAGTCCTCACGACACCGACCATCGCCCCTGTCTGAATCACCTCATTTCCGCCTCCACTCAGCCTGTACTCCACCTCGCTCAGCCCCTCCATCCACGACACCCTGGTCTGCGGCGGGACATCCAGCTTCGCCAGCTCGTCGCCCAGCGCGCTTAATATATCTGCCAGAGCGAGACCCTTGTTCGCCTTGAGCTGCTGTATCGCCTGCAGACAACTCCTCACATTACTCGTCTCCAATAGCGTCTTCAGAATGAACTTGATATCTTCCGGATGGGGAGCGGCGATGCAGTCATAAATCGTCGTCTCCGTAATCATATCGCGCTGAACAGGCGCATTCTTATCGGCGCCGGGCTCCCTCAGCGGCGTGCTACTAGCATGACACGCCTGCAAAACATTGAGGGCGCGGCGCATATCGCCCTTGCTCAAGCGCACCAGACTGTCCGTCGCCTCGGGTGTGATCTGGACTTCTTCCTTCTCGATGACCTCGTCCACGAGGCGGCGGATGTCTGCCTCCTTCAGCGGGCTGAAGCGGAAGCGCGTGCAGCGCGACAGCAGCGCGGGTGAGAGTTTGTGCGTGTAGTTTGCGATGATGCAGAAGCGCGTGTTGGCCGTGTACTTCTCCATGATGCGCCGCAGCGCCATCTGCGCCGTCGCCGTCATCGCGTCGGCTTCGTCGAGGATGATGAGCTTGAAGCCGGCCAGCGACGGCGCGCTGCCGGCGGCGGGCGCGGCCGAGAAGATTTGCTTCGTGCTGCTGAACGTCTTGATTTGCTCGCTGGGGAGGATGTTAGTGCATGTGTAGGGACGAGGGGTCCTCATTGATTCACCGCACGACGTCAATGCCTCTGTCGTCACTGGCGTTGAGCTCCAGGACCATTTGTCGCATGTTCTTGTTGCCATAGATGCGCCGTGCCAGAGCGAGGACGGTGGATGTCTTTCCGGTACCGGGAGGGCCGTAGAGGAGAAGGTGGGGCAATCTCTGTAAATATTCAATCACTAATGTGCGCCGACAATGCTGTTGTAGGTACATACGTTGGAGTCGACGAATTTATTGATGGTCGCGAGGATGTCCTGGTGGCCGGACACATCGTCGAGGGTATCGGGACGGTATTTCTCAACCCTACATACGTGTAAGCTCCGAGAAGGAGAACAAAGCCCTGTAAGCGAGTTCAACATACCAAGGCAGTGTATCTTCGGCCTCGACAGGCAGATTTGCGGCGCTGCGCTTGCCTTTGGCCGTGTTGGATGCGCTGAACTCAATGGCGGGCGCATCGACGTCCATCTCGTCGCCTTCGAAGTCAGACATGCTGGGCAAGAGTGCGGAGGATGAGAGCGAAGAACAGTGAGGTAGAAGACAAGCAGTGCGCGGAGAAAGCGAGGACGCGCGCAGGAGCGGGAGACGCGCCTTCCGTTGACGCGTAGAAAGTGATGCAAACGCGACAAACGTCAGCCCTACGGCCGGTGGGCGGTGGCCGGCGTGTGCCTTGGGCAGGCAGGGCAGGCCCGCATCATCATAGGCGGCCCCCCAGAGATCCCCCGTAACCCAAGCTCCAAACATCCCACCACCGCCAAAATGCCCGTACGTCGCGCAATCCCGCTTGCAGCATGCTCTACTGACATGTCCGGCAGGCCTACCACTCCGTCTTCCTCGATGAGCCCAACCAGCACATAATAGGTACACACACTCGCCCGCCCCCGCCAACTCCCCGCAAGGCACCACGGAGCTGCACCTCGCCCACCACCCAGCGCCACCAATGCGGCCTGCTCGCAGCCACATCCCCACCGTCATCCCTCCGTTCCCTCGTGTATTCGCTCACAGACCCTTTCTCCCGCCCCACAGGCAACTTCGCCCTCCTCCCGCTCCGCACGCGGACACGCGGCCCCGCGCTGCAGCTGCCCCCTCTGCCGGCCGACGTGACGGAGCTGACGGTCGAGGCGTCGAACGAGTCGTACGACCCGGTCGACGAGATCCTCGCCCTCTTCCGCGCCAACACCTTCTTCCGCAACTTCGAGATCAAGGGCCCCGCCGACCGCGTGCTCATCTATGGCATCCTGTTCGTCAGCCAGGCCCTGGCCACCATCAAGCCGAGCATGGGCAGGAGAGATGCCGAGAAGGTGCGTCATACACCCACACGCTATCGATGACGGGGAATACTGCGGCTCAGACCGTAGGAGGGGATTGTGTCGTATTAGCAAAGGAGGATAACGCTGACCGCCGCGACTCTGGGATGTTTAGGCCTTGATGAACCTCGCCCTGGACACCAACTTTGCCATTCCCGGCGATGCCAGCTTCCCCCTTAACCAGGCCTTCGAGCCCCCGGCCAACCGCAACGATGCCGAGACCCTCCGCCAGTACCTTGCGCAGATGCGTCAGGAGATTGCCGCGAGGTTGCTGAGCCGTGTGTACGCTGAGGAGGCGTCGCCGAGCAAGTACTGGCTCAGCTTCACCAAGAGGAAGTTCATGAACAAGACGTTGTAGAGAGTGAATGGGCACCCAAAGAGTGATTTGACGAAAGGGGGAGTCGTGCAGATAAGAGGGCTCTCTGATCATGGAAAATAGCACTGGTATCACGTCCAAGATCTCGTTGAACAGACGAGAGTATAATCAAATAAGCGTCTGAATTCGAGATTTCTCAGCAAACTCTGCTAAGTGTGCTCCTCAAAAGCAAACTGGAGTCCCGCCTCAGATGTTACAACCCCACTCAGAATATCCGCAGCCTAGCGCACACAATTACAAGCAAATCACCACAATTAGCTAGAATGCAATCATTAACCGTTACCTGAGAATTTCAGCCAATGCGCAGTCTCTTCGCAGGCGCCTGACTAAGTTCAACAGATGCTTCTGCCTCGAGAAGATCAGCATCGTCAATATTCTCATCGAAGTCAAAGGAAGGCTGCCTTTTTCCCGAGGAGACGAAATCGAACGGTTGTTCAGAAGACGAAGACTCTGTCATTTGAGAAGCTTGCATGTTTGTAGAAGAGTCGTTCGTCATCACATTGTGTTGCTGTTCAAGGAGGGAAAGATGAGTCAATTCCTGACTGACACTGTCCGGCTCGGTATCCGGGGGTCTCGGTATGTATGAAGACGAGCCGCGAGCAGAAGCTGTGCCACTGCCGTATAACATTTGAGATTCTTGCTGCGCCTTGTGTACTTGAATTAGCTGTCTTGGTGTCAAGCTTCGTTCGCAACCTTTTGCTGAATCAGGGTCTTGTGTCGAGCTCAAATCTTCCCGGGTCAGTTGGCCTGAATGAATAAACTGAGTTGGGGTCAGAGCTTCTTTAGGTGGACTCTCCGAGACACTGCTCCAACCAGATATCAGTTCGTTTGGTGCAGTCTCTCCTTGAGAGCACGGAGGTCCAGGAACTTCTGAAAATTCGCCCTGGACGGTCGATGGAGGCCCAGCCGGGCTCGCGTGAGGGCAATCCGTCTCTTCTACTATAGACGGCAGTATCGAAGATTGTCCTGATGCCAATGTGACAGAGAAACTTTCTCTTTCAGATGAAGCTGGCTGATCGAAAAAGCGTGACTGGTTAAGCTCCATTTTCGGACGAGGCGAGTTGAGAAGCTCAACCAGCCTGAAGATATTTCTTTTGGGCACCCAATCTTGAATTGCATGTTGATACACGGCTTCGAATTCGTCGGCATGAGTCGGATTGGAGAACCATTCGTGTTGAAGTGCTTGCTTTGCGGTCATTCGGACGTCCTCATCAAGCACAAGCGATCGCCTGATAAAATCTTTGGCTCTACGGCCGACATTCTGCCAAAAAGAATCGTCATCCAGGAGGTCAAGATTGCACTCAATGCTCCGGTTTTGGATTGCGCGGTCCGAATTCTCATCGTGGCCGTCACGGAAAATCGGCTTGCCACAGACGAGATAGCTTGTGATGCAGCCAACTGACCAAATGTCAACGGCTTTCGAGTAACCAGATTCTGGAATTATCTTTGGGTTCCTTCTGTAAACTTCCCTGCACAGATGTTAGCAAAGCTGGCTCAATAGGCAATAAATAATCTTTCAAAGAGTCTTGTTACGTCTCAAGACTCACGGAGCAATATAGCCGACTGTTCCAACCAGAGTGTTCATTCTTCTAGTGAGACTCTGAACCGAATGCTCGCTGTTGGGGAGGTATCGCGATTGACCGAAGTCTGTGATAACCACTCGGCATCCGCCTTTAGTCGAGCTTAACAGGATGTTGTCTGGTTTCAAGTCGCGGTGGACAATTCCGTGTTCGTGTAAATAATCAACGCCCCTTAGGATTTGCTGAACAATGACCGCAGCTTCGATGGCAGAAACCCCCGCTGGATGACTTTTGTCCATGAAAGAGAAGAGATCGCCACCAGGGACGAGTTCCTGGAAGATGTAGCTACATGGAGTCAGTGGAATTACTAAGAGTCTGCGAACATCTCGGCTTACAGGTTGGTGTGGCTGTGAAAGACCTTTTCCAGCCTGATGATGTTCGGCTGTAAACGATCAGAAAATATTGCCTGCTTAATTGGAGCTTACACGTACGTGGTCAAGATCTCGCAGAATTTCGAATTCCTGTGTAAGTTTTTCCTCGCAGAAATTCTGTTGCTGACGTACGATGTCCAATGGGACAATTTTGCAGGCAAGCTGCCGTTGAGTTTTCCGATGGACTGCGATATGAACAGCCCCATGACCTCCCTCGCCGATCTTGCGCTTCTCGACTTGAAAGCGGCGACCAATGACCTAGGACTGTGAGATCTCTCTCTCTCAGATAAGCATGGTTTGGCTTGCCTTCATGTCTGTCTGCACTGCTGACGGGAACGGAGGGTCTTCTCCTTCAAGGTCCTTGTTCACATGATACCGGAGAAATACACTTGGGTGGAACCATAGTTCATCATTCTCTTCAAGTAAAGTGATCCGGATGCTGGAGCGCATGAGGATTCCGCGCGGATCCGGCTGGTCCTCGACCGGTGTTTGAGCTCTTCTGAGGTAAGTGCCATTGGTCGAAACATCCTCAGCGTAAACAAGGGGTGGAATTGACCATTGTCCGTCGTCTTCGAAGACAATGCAATGGAATTTGACGTGACGCTTAGAGATAGTTCCATGAGCATGTTCCAGCTGGGGTGAATCTCTTCCCAGGGAAAATTCGTCCCTGGCATAGATTGGTATTTGTGTCTTCAAATCTACAATGTAAGTCAGAGAGTTGGCCATTTTGGGGAGAGTGAACGTGACGGACGCGATTCTCGTCCATCGTACTCATAGGCTGCATGCCGGACATCCAGAAAGGCGACCGGGGTTCCTGCCTGACTCGCTTGGGGCTGCGAATCTCTCACCATCTTCCCCCACCTGATGACCCCTCGCGGGCGTGCACTTCCCCGCCCGGGCAAGGGATTCCTTTAAGGACGAATGACGTGCGTCGCAGCGAATAGTCATGAAGTCTTGGCATGTGTCACAGTCGGTCGTCGCCTTTGCGTCCTGACGGCGTGAGGAGCTAGCATCATGACTAATCTACACTATACCGCTCCTGGCTAGGCTCGCTTAAGCACCACACAAGAACACTGCGGAGCAGCTTCAGACCATCTTCTTTCCACCACCAACGAACCTCATCTCGACAACCAGGTTAGTCTCCTCTGTGCCCAATTTCGCCTCTCGATGGCTCCGAAGAAGCAGTAGCAATGCGCTGCAGCCTCCCAACGAGCGCATTGAAGCGAATCACCCTCTCGCCACCAGCAAAAAGCTGACTGCCTTCAGTTCATCTAGTTATCGAAGATGAGAGCGAAGTGGAGAAAGAAGCGCGTACGACGCCTCAAGCGTAAGAGGAGAAAGGTTAGGGCCCGCAGGTAAGTTTTTCGAGCGCACGCAAGCGCAACCTCACCGTCCACCGCTCGTGTGCTCACACTTTTCACAGCAAATAAACGACTCGTTTCCTCGAACACTGTCACCCCACGACCTACCATGACAATGGCTTCACGAATCCACGACAATTCTTGATGCGGCTCGCAATCGACTCCACCAACTCAGCTCCTGGAGTATTACGTCATACCATCGGCAACGAAGGCACGGCAGCCCTGGGTGCCGGGCGTGGGCCGACTGCAATTTTGAATCTCGGATTGTCGCATTGTGGGAAGATGGGGAAGCTGGTTGAAATTCCTTCGAGGATATCAAGTGTTTAATGCACCACATTCAGGCAGACCTGTTTCTAACACCGGCACCTTCGGGGCCTTTGAAACCGTCCAGCCTTTAGTCGATTACCTAGGCACAATATGAGTCCTGGTCAACGGCGATGAATTTGCCAATGCTGCATGTGAAGACTGTCGTGAATACGGAACCTCATTTGTCACGCCAACATGGAGATATTCTTCCACTCCATTATTGGCCCTCTTTCAGTTCCAAGAGTGAACCAGTGCGTAAAATTGACTTGTCGGCCTTTGTCCCATGGCTCGCCAGGTCTCATTCCGCTCTGACATGCCTTTAATTTGGCCCAAATCCTTGTGTCGAGGGTCGGCAACGCACAATCGCTTAGGCGAGCTTCTCCAGAATGAACTGCTGCGTCACCTCCCGTGCAGGTCCAGCATCTTCGCAATCGGATGACGGAAATAAAATAAAGCCGTGGGGCGCTCCGTTGAAGATCTTCGTGATTGCCTCGCTACCGCTGCATCTCCACTTGACGGCCATCATCAGCGTATCATCAAGCAAGGGATCCTCAGTCCCGCAGGTGAACAGCGCCGGCGGCAGGCTCCCTCTTCCAAACTGGTAGAAATCAACGTAGAACGGAGAGATCTCCGGATCACGTCGCTCTTCCTTGGTCGTATTCGGGATGAAGGCGTCTGTGAAGCGTTCCATGATGTCTTGGTCCAGTACCAACGGTCCACGTCGTTTGAAGTTCCTTGCTTGTGGCAGCATTGATAAGTCATAAGCGCCAAAATGCAGGAGCAGACCACGCAGAGAGAAGTTTGACAGTGTCTTGAGCAGGTGCAGTGCGGTCACCAAACTAAGATAAGCACCTGCAGACTGTTTTTCGTTAGCAATACTATAACACGTCAGATGGGTTGCCAAGGTGTTGTAATGGCACCCTCGAGTATATCCACATCTAGAATCTCGCTTCAACTTCCCATGCCCTTGTTGCTTGCTAATTGCACTACCCAAACCAGCTTCGTAATGGAAATCAATACATACCTCTCCTCCGATGAACATCAAATCTGCACCGTAATTAAACTTTGATTTCTTGACGAGCCACTCCGCAGCGTCGAAGCAATCGTGGGGCCCAGCCGGATAAGTATGCTCTGGGGCCAACCTGTACCCAACACTCACAACGGCGAGCTGGCAGTTATCGGCGAACCATTTGAGGAACGTGTCTTGACTATGCGCGCTCAGTGGACAGTCGTTTTGTTGCATGCAGCGGAAGCCTACTGTTTTTCGGATTGCAGCACAAATCCACCGCCATGGATGTGCATGAACACGCCCTTCACTTGGCCGTTTTCAGGCTTGAACATGCGACAGGGTATTTCACGGCCGGCATCACGGGATGGGATCTGAAAGTCGACGCCGGAACTGATCACCACGGGCTTGGGCAGGCTGGTTTCTCCATTCCATCGCATCTGACGGAACTTCTCCGCACCGACCTATGCAAAGTTCAACGGATGGTCTCATCCGAGTCGTGTGACTTTTGAAACATGACAGCGGTACGTACCTCGTACCACTTCGGGATGCTTAGCTGCGTCTCGATGAGTCTGTCATTCAACGCGGCGGTTGAACTGCTGATCTGAGACATGTCGAACTTCGAGTCATCGATGATGAGATCACTTGCCAGGGGCATTTTGAATGACACGGCGTTTCCTGAAGGGTCCACGATGCTGAGCACACGCAACGACAGAAGTGAAGCCTTTGGCACTGCCTCTCTAATATAGTGGTGGTCTCAATCCAGGCAAAAGACAGTTCTCGCTGACAATTGCGCTGCTGACGGGCAGTGAGCAGTGGGGGAGAGCGGAGGCCGGGGCCAGGGGCGGCGGGAAATCGCCCGAAAACGCGGGGCGGAAGGCGCTCCCGGGATCTCCAGCACTGCTGCAAGATACACCATCACTTCGTCTGCAACCAGCACTTCCCCCAGCACCATCCGGACACAACACATCCGCATCGCGAGGCTGACAGCATGTCGTATCTCCGTACTGCCATGCTTTGGCCACTCAGCAAGGCGCAGCCTGGGTAAGGTTAACATGTGGAGACGGGAGGCGCATCATTCCTTGTTATCTGTCAGCCAAGGATGCGCAATCCTCTTGGCTGTCCCGATTAAGCGCTTGGTCACGAGACTGCCTCCCTCCAAAGGACCAATTGTACCTCTTTTCGCCTCTGCAGCAATCGCGCTGGTCGGGGCCGCTTCCAACCAGCCTTCTTGGTCCGTCATGGCAGCCTCAACAAGTACCTGCTCCTCCGGCCCTGCTATTGGTCGCTCCTCTCCTCCAAGAAGACAGGCGAAAGTCTACACGTCTTGAGATGCAAGTTCCGCGCTGAGCCAAGAGGCCAAGAGCGGCGGAACATGCCAATCCCGCGGTCGAGCGAAAGCTATGGCGTCTCGGTTGCTCCTTTGGTGGAGCGTTGCGCAGCGGACGTGATTGCTGACGACGGCAGCTCGCTATGAGGCGATTGGGCCAAGCCGCAAGCCAAGAATGTCGTACTGGGTCCTCCACGGCAAACCGGCCTATTTAACGTCCACCCCGCGACCCCGCAGCCTGGGACTACATCCACTTTGGATATCGTCCATTGTGACAATTCCCTCTGTTTGCCACTGGTGTTCTCTCATACGCTCGACCGGGACCCCTCAGAACGAACCTCAGCCTAGTGAATGGGGATAGACGACACCACCCTTGATGTCGAGGAGACGACTGAACCTCCTATACGTGGCCCCGTAGAGGAACGTATATCGAAAGGCACTGCTTCTCCGGCTCCAACCCCCGAGAAAGACGACGTCGGCCACTCCGCCGGCACCACTCTGACCTCTGCGCCATCTACCGCCTCATCCGACGACGACGGCAAAGAAGGCAGCGGCTACAAGAACGCTCACACCGTACCTGCGGCCGCAGTTGCCCGGGTACTGGGCGTCGATCCTCAGTAAGCCCACCTCCTTCCTGCAGTCGTACAGAGGTGGCTAACAGCTCAGAAATGGACTCACTCGTGCCGAAGCCGCATCTCGCCTTGAGCGAGATGGGCTTAATAAGGTTGAGGGAGCTAAAGGGCTTTCCTTGTGGAAAATTCTGTTGAGACAGGTCTCTAACAGTCTTACCCTAGTATGTAGACCAACGATTTCGCCACTAACACGAAGTGGCGAATCTCGTGCATTGATGACCTCGTCGCGAGACGACATTCAGATGCTCATGTGCGTTCCTTCATCACTAACCCAAATAGGTCCTTGTAATTGTCATGGCTCTGAGCTTTGGTATCGATGACTACATCGAAGGCGGAGTTATCACTGCTGTCATTCTCCTCAACATCGTTGTCGGGTGAGTTAGATCACTTTTCCCTGCTGTTGGTCTTTTGCTGACTCTGGTCCAACAGCTTCGTCCAAGACTACCATGCGGAGAAAGCCATCATGTCTCTTTACGCGCTATCCGCACCCGTCTCAAAGGTGATGCGAGACGGTTTAATTGAGCATGTCAAGGCCGAGACCGTGGTAGTTGGTGATATCGTTCACCTCAACGTCGGAGACATTGTCCCGGCAGATTTGAGGCTGATCGACGGAATCAACGTATCAACCGATGAAGCTCTCCTGACTGGAGAATCGCTCCCTGTGACCAAGACTCCCCATAAGATTTTCGACGTCTCCGACATTCCAGTTGGAGATCGCACCAACATGGCGTATTCCGCTACTACAATGTCTCAGGGACGTGCTACTGGTGTCGTTGTGGCAACCGGCATCAACACTGAAGTCGGCCAAATTGCTGAGATGCTACGTAGCCGTGGAAGAGTGACTGAAGGATCTAACGTCGCCATCCGCACTTGGAATCGCTTCGAGAACGGGTTTAAGGTCGTATTGGGTCTGGAAGGAACTCCCCTGCAGATTAAGCTAAGCAAATTCGCCCTCCTTCTATTTGCCCTCGCCATCCTCCTGGCGGTGATTGTTTTCTCGGCGGCGAAATGGGATGTCCGAGGCGAAGTCCTCATCTACGGCATCTGCGTCGGAGTTGCGGTCATCCCGGAATCTCTGATTGCAGTTCTTACCATCACCATCGCGGTCGGCACCAAAGCCATGGCCAAGGGAAATGTCATTGTTAGAAAGCTTTCTGCTCTTGAAGCTGTCGGAGGTGTCACAAACATCTGCTCTGACAAGACTGGCACCCTCACGCAGGGCAAGATGATTGCCCGCAAGGCCTGGATTCCTTCCATGGGAACGGTGACGGTCCATGATACTACCAACCCATTCGACCCAACAAATGGTTTTGTCAAGATGAACGATTGTGATGTCGACATCGAGGATTACGACAAAACTACTCTTATGGACACTTTCCTGAAGGCGATTGCCCTTTGCAACCTTTCTTCTGTCTACAAATCCTCTGCGGATGACGCCTCGGTCAGCACGGCGTCGGAAGCGGGCTGGATAACCGTAGGCGAACCCACGGAAATTGCCCTCCAGGTCTTTGCCATGCGATTCAACTACGGAAAGCCGACGCTGATGGAGGACGACACGCTGGAACTCCTGGCCGAATTTCCCTTTGACTCCAACTTCAAGCGGATGACGGTGATTTACAAGGACAAGGCCGACTTCTCGTCCCATGCATACATGAAGGGTGCCGTAGAGGTTATGCTTCCTGCTCTCTTGAGCTCTGACTCTGGGAAGAATCAAATCAGCACTATGGCGGAGGAAATGGCCGGTCAGGGTCTGCGTGTTCTCTGCGTCGGCCATAAGCTGGTGCCGGACGACCCCAAGCAACTCGCCGACCGTGCCGTCGCTGAATCGAACATGGAATTCGTCGGTCTCATAGGACTGTACGACCCGCCTCGCCTGGAATCAGCCGATGCGGTGCGCAGGTGCCAGATGGCTGGAATTACCGTGCACATGTTGACTGGTGACCACATCAAGACTGCCACGGCCATTGCCCACGAAGTTGGCATCCTGAGCGGGACGGCGCCAAACGCAAAGTCCGGATCTGCCATCATGCCGGCCTCGGAATTTGATAAGCTCTCTGACGAGGAAATTGATGCTGTCGAAACCTTGCCCCTGGTTCTGGCCCGATGCAGCCCCAAGACCAAGGTCCGAATGGTTCAAGCAATGCACCGCCGCAAGGCGTTCTGTGTCATGACTGGCGATGGTGTCAATGATGCCCCAGCCTTGAGGATCTCCTCAGTCGGTGTTGCCATGGGCTTGAATGGCAGTGACGTCGCCAAGGAGGCGGCTGACATGGTCTTGACTGACGACAACTTTGCCTCAATCGTGAAAGCTGTGGAGGAGGGACGCAGGCTGTTCGACAATATCCAGAAGGTAAGAGACCCTCAAGACCGCACTCACTGGAGGAGACGAAAGTTAACATTTATTCTCAGTTCCTACTCCACCTCCTCATCTCCAACATCTCCCAAGTGATTCTCCTCTTGATTGGGCTGGCCTTCAAAGACGGCGATAACAATTCCGTCTTCCCGCTCTCCCCACTCGAGATTCTCTGGGTCAACCTCATTACCTCGTCCTTCCTTGCCCTCGGTCTCGGCGTTGAGGAAGCGCAGCCAGACATTATGCTGCGCCCTCCGCACGACCTCGCTGTTGGCGTCTTCACGCCTGAACTTATCATCGACAAGTTCATCTACGGCTTTTTCATGGGCTCGCTCTGCATCGCTGCCTTCACTTCAGTGGCCTTCGGCGTCGGAGACGGTGCCCTTGGTCAGGATTGCAACGAAGGCTGGAACGACACGTGCGGCACCGTCTTCCGCGCGCGTGCCACCACCTACGCGACCCTTTCCTTCCTCCTGCTTGTCACAGCGTGGGAGGTCAAGCACTTCTCCCGCAGCTTGTTCAACCTCTATCCGCAACCACCCGACACTTCGGTGTCGAAGAAGTCGCTGTCGGTCTTCTCGGCCGTCTGGCGCAACCGCTTCCTCTTCTGGGCCGTTTTTGCCGGCTTCGTCATCACATTCCCGGTCGTGTACATTCCGGTCATCAACCGCGAGGTCTTCAAGCACCAGGCTATCACCTGGGAGTGGGGCATCGTGGTCGCGTGCGTGGTGGTGTACCTGGCCGCCGTTGAGAGCTGGAAGGCGTGTAAGCGCCGTTTCGGCCTTGGCACTGGCAAATACCGGATGCTGACGGTTGAGGATGCGGAGATGAGGGCTGGTCTGGCGCCCACGACTGAAAAGGTTTGAATTATTTCGCCTCGAAGAAGAAACGTGTCTGGTGAGAGACTGTTGAAAGGGAAGTTGGGACTAAATTGACAAAGCTTGATGGAGGATGTGTTGACGATTCGATGAGACGCTCCTTTTACACAACTTGCTGATGTTGGCGTTGGTTGTGATCGCTCTTTCACACAAGACCGATCGTTACCTACACACCAAATTGCTTGATTACGGCAGATAGCAACCCACACTCGTTTGAAATACACAATCATGAGAGCGAAGTCGTTTCCTCTCATCAAAGTCTGCATTATGCTGTGATTTCACCGTGTATACCTCGTCTCACTCACATAATCCTTCCGCGGCCCCTTGACCACATACGTCACCCGCATCCCTTCCGTCTCCCCACCAAAGTCAAACCTCGCATCGTACATGTCCTCGCCGCACGGATGCCTCCCCTTCGCCTTCAATCCCCTTCCTCCCTCCCTTGCTCTTTCAAACTCCATATCCAAAAACAGATAGTCCACGCTCTCCCCGTTCTCCTTCACGAACCACATCGTGATGCTCTCGCCTTTCTCCCGCGACCCGCCCGTCTCGGATCCTTTCCCGTCGGTTTCTTGGAGTCCTCGATACCGCCACACGTACCGCCTCCGCGCGGGAAACTCCAGCCCGTTATCCGTCCGCAGCACGCCCTCCTCGGCGTACAGGTACTCGGCGGCGTAGCCGGGCGCTGTCGGCTCGCGCGGGGCGAACGTCGCGGTCCCCGCGAAGGTGCCGGACGGCATGGCGGGCCGGGCGGACGTGAGCGTGCGGGCGAGGGTCCAGGGGCAGGCGGGGGCCGCGGTGGAGAGGGACGCGAAGGTTGCGCCGAGGGGCGAGGGCGTGCTGGGCGCCGGGGTCTGCTGCTGCTGCTGCTGCTGCTGGCGGGCGGCGGCTTCGCGCGGCGAGAAGAGGAAGGCGTTGACGGACTGGAGGGTCGCGCGCGAGGGGCTGGCGGCCGGGAAGGCCGTCATGATCCAGCCGAGGCGCTGGCGGATGAAGGTCTTGGAGATGGCGGCGGCGTCGCTGGGGGCGCGGACGCGGTTGCCTGTCAGGGCGTCAGTCAGCTCGCAAGCCCTCAAGCACAAACGCCTTCGGCTTACCGTCTTCGTCCGCGTAGAGGCAGAGCGTCGCGAGTGCCACGCCGACGGAGATGTCCCTGCCCGTCTGGCAGCACACCGCCAGCTTCGAGTCTTCGGGCAGGTCCCGCATGAAGCCCTCGATCTTGGGGATCTCGGTGCGCAGATCGCGGCTGCCCAGCTTGCCCGTTCCGCACCGGAGGTGCAGGTACCTGCTCTTCAGCCGCCCTCGCAGCCCTTCGTCCGCGCTCTCCGCGCACATGACCACGGCGTCGAACTCGCCCCCCTTCGCCGCGTCGAGCGCGCCCACGTACAGCCACTCCGTCGGCCCAACCCGCACCGCCTCTGCCGCACCGCTCCCCTTCGCCGCGCCCTCCCTGCCGAGCTCGGCAATCACAGCCGGCAGGTCCGCCTCGCCGGTCGAGAGCAGCCGGGCCTGGTGCGTCCAGAACAGCGGCGCGGTCAGGCCGCACGCCCAGCCTTCGCTGTCGTCGCCCGCGCCCTGCACGTAGCCGCCTTCGCTGGCCTCGCCGCCGGGCACGCGGCGGCTCGCCGTGCAGCAGATGATGGGGTGGAAGTCGGGGAATGCGTCGCCGTCTTCAGAGGGCGTGGGCAGGGGGGAGTCGGGCGTCACCCAGAGCGGGCGGAGGGGCTTCTTGAGGGCGGTGCGCAGGCGGGCGACGGGCAGGTTGAGGGCGGCGGCGGAGGCGAGGAAGGTGGAGAGGAGCGCGGAGATTTGGGCGTGCTCGGAGGGCGAGACGGTGGTGTGGGGGGTGTGGAGGGTGGGGGCGTCGGGGGAGGGGAAGAGGAGGGCGTTCCAGATGGCGCACCAGATGGGGATGGTTTTGGAGAGGGCGTCGGGCATTCCTGGGGGCGTCAGATGGAATTTCGTCAAATGGAGTAGACAACACATGAAGCAGGTGGTTGGATTAGATGAGATAGAAACATACTTTTGCCTCGCCTGGTAGAGTCGACGACGATGCACCTGGCCGAACAATTAGTTTTCGAGTCTTTCAAGGGATTGCTTTAGCTGCTCCCCTACCCGTCATGTTGTGCCACGAGTTCGAGGACTTGGATGTTGAGCCGCCTCAGACTGAAGGACCATTCCCCGGTGTGGCCGTCGGTGCTCTTGAAATAGGCGCTCGCAGCCTTGCGGTCCAGCGGGATGTACCAGCTGCCACACCTCTCGTTCGCCACCAGCGGGCGTTTGTACGCATTGGCAACCTCGCATACGAACTCGGCGTCCTCGGCGACGGAGCGAAGCCGGTTGGAGATGGAAAGCGTGGAGCGTCGGAGAGAGGAGAGAGTGGTGGAGAAATCTGTAGAGAGGACGGGGAAGATGATGTCCGAGGTCTGGACCGGCCGGGACATTCTCGCCGCCTCGCCTGTCCCTTCCAGATGGGTTTCAATGCTGGATCAAGCCGAGCTGCTTTACACGGGGCGAGGATTGTGGATGAGGGTGATTTTCAGGCGGTATCGATAAGGTGCGGAGAGAGGCGTCCGTGCGCTTGGTGTTGAAAAACTCGACCGTGGAATTCTCGTCTCTTCCTACCCTGTCAACAGCCATAATTGCGGCGGAGTGCATATCCAGCTACACCCTCTAATTGCAGATGCAAGAAGGGGGTCTACCCAACAGCTGTGGCGCCAATCTTTCTGAAGCCTTGAGTCTAAAATTTCGTGACTATCCTTCATGCGGCTGACGGATCATCATGTCAAGGTAGAGCACGCAACATCTTGATACATCTATTTCAGGACGCGTCATGCAGTCTTTGACAGCTCGAGTATGTAAACCTATCACAAGCGACCGTTTCTATTCCCTGTCTTCACCCACGGGCGTTGTCGTCTTGGATTTTTCCGTCTCCGTCTATCCTCCTCCCCCGAGTTGCCAAACAGTCATGGTAAAATGGACGTGGTGGTGGCTGGTGTACAGACGGTCACGCACCCACGTGGCTAAGGAAAGATAAAGCTCAGAGGTTCCTTCCCAAAATAGCTAGCCACCATTGAGAACCTTGTCTAGAGACCGGGTCCGGACTTGGCGTCATTCGCTGACCAGCACTTCGATAGGCCAGATGGATCCCATCGCTGGGTTTTGGTGGGCCTTCACGAGGAGCTGAACCCTATTTTAAGTCTTTGGTCGCTTAAACCGCCGTGTTCACCGCCAGCAGCACCAGTCGATTGGAGCCAACTTCGGGGCGTGCCATTTGCCTGATATCACACGATGGACCAATGGGAATCTGCCAGAGCGTTTCTGGAAGGACTTTCCCGCCCTAAATTCTCACCTTGCGTCCTGCAGGTGTTGAAATGAGATCGCACGAGCGGTGCACGGTCTTAGCGATACGGCTTTGGCCCCCAATGCCCAGTCTCGGTTGGCTTCAGCTCGAGCGGATATAACTCTTTCAAGAATACGATGCTATCTTCTCTTTTCCTGTCTGTCATATAGCCACCTCAGCGGAGGTTGTACGTCCCTGTGTACTACTACCTGCTGCTTTCATTCCCGCAAGATGTCTCCACAACCGACTACGTATGCACCAGTGCAGCAACAACAACATGATCGAGAACCTCAACACGACGTTGAGGCGCAATATTCCCCCGCTCAGGACAACTACGGCAATGAATTTGTTTTTCTCGACCAGCAACACAGCGACAAGTACCCGGTAGAGACAGAGACGCCGGACACATACAAAGAAGCAGCAGAAGAAGGACCGCCTGAAGACAAGAAAAAGAGCGGACTCTCAAAGGCACAAATCTGGGCAATCATCATCATAATATTAGTCGTCACCGCCGCCGCCATCGGTGGAGGTGTCGGCAAAAGCCTCTCAAAGAAGAAGAGAAAGAGGTAAGTCAAAGGTTAATGCTCGAAAATATGTGCCAACAATATCATCAGCAACAAACACAGCTCCTCTGGGTCAACCGCAGGTGCAGCCACGGCACGAAGGACCACTACGACAACGTCCATACGTACTTCAACCACGACCACCAAAACGAAGACTGCCACCTCCTCGTCCTCGACAACTACCGCCTGCGTCGCCCAGAACGCCACCTACACCATTGCCGCCCTGACGGCTACCGCGCAAGGAGACCCCATCACGAGGCTATCTTGCAATGTTCGCTTCAGTTTCCAGAATGACAACAACTTTGTCGCATACAATGATACCAACACACAGAACATGGAGACGCTGTGGAAGAGCAACCACACTACGTCCAACTGTGGTTCCAACTGCCAGCTGACGTTTGATGCAGATGGAAACCTGGTCAACGAAGTGGATGGGAGTGAGGTGTGGGATGCAGGCACGGCAGGAAAAGGGGCGAATCTGGTGTTTATGAACCGGGCGCCGTGGGTGGTGATCTTGGGGAAGGATGGGAAAGAGGTGTGGAGGAGTTGGGATGGAGTCAAAGAGGGATAAGGGGTATCACAGTAATGTCTTCATGTCCAAGATTCATCAGATTCTACCATCCCTTTCACCAAGCCTCATCCTCATCCAACCACTCCTGCGGCTCCCAATACCAACCCACCTTCCCCAGCACCGTCTCCCTCCCCTTCCACCTATCCATCAAATCCAGATACTCTCTCCCTTCCTCTCGCAAATCCCACTCATCCTCCCCGTCCCCCTTCGCCTCCACCCTGCCCTCGATCTCCCGCAACAGCTCCACCACATCCTCCCTAAACCCCTCCCGCACCTCCCCCGGCAACTCCGTCACCACCATCCTCAGCACATTCCGCCGCCACTTGTCGTCGTCCTTCTCCTTCCGCAGAACCCGCCTGGCCTCCCCGACCGCGGCCCCGTGAAACCGCGCCAGCTGCGCCGCGCACGCCCGGAACGGCGGCCAATTCGCGTCCTGCAGCCACCCCAGCAGGTCGCGCACGTGCGGCGCCATCGCCACCGGGGACCGCGCGTGCGCCGCCAGCGCCCGGATGGCCACCTTGTCCTGCTTGTCCGCGGGCGGCGGGGCCGCGGCGATGCGGGCCAGGGCGGGGCGGTAGGGCGGGAGGCGGCGGAGGGGGAGTTCTTCGATTATGCTGGCGATGAGGGTGGTGCGGAGGGGGACGGTTGCGGGGGAGGCGTCGAGGAGGAGGGAGGAGGGGGATGAGGGTTGGGAGGAGGAGCGAGAGCTCGGTGTCGGAGAGGGGCGTGAGGAACGAGACTAGAGGTGCGTCGTCGGCGTTTTCGGCATCCTTTGGAAGTGGTAGGTCGGCGACAAGCTTGTCGTATAAACAAGACTGATCTGACATTTTGTTGTGTTCTTTTTCGCAGCTCCCTTTTCCCGTTGTGAGTTGCTCGATGAAGTAGAACCAAACCGACGTATCAATGCAGGAAGATCATATGCTTATACGTCTTCGGCGGAACCTCTACCTTTCGAGTCAAAAAGACCTTTACATGTTTTCCCAAATCACGCTGTTAGGACGGTTAGCACTAATAGACACCGGGGAGAGGCGTAGCAGTAATGGAGGGCCCGTGCTGTGGCTATGCACTGCGGTCCTTAGCACAACACCGTCGGTGGCTTGTCTAGGAAACGCTTGGTCCTGAGAACGTGAATTATGAGAAAGATCGTCGATGGAGGGGATAGCTAACACAAGCAGCCCAGAAAAAGTAAAGAGGAGTTTCCGGGGATAAACCGCGACCCCATTTTCTACACGCTATTTGCGGTTCTTCCCAAAACCTCGACTACCTGCATCCGGAACGCCTGTTGTAGCTTGAGATCTTCCTTCGTATCGTTCCGTACTCCAAATCCAGTTGTCAGACACTTTAGTACCACTTCTTGATACTTCGAACCCATCTTTCCCGGAAGCTTCCGATTTGCGTGCTTTATTAGCTGTTCTTGGATTACTTCAGGGCTTCGTGAATATTGAAACCGGTCTTTTTGCAACGTAATGGCCTGTTTCCAAAGGCCGATCTCGAGAAGAACAACTCCTGTCCGGCTTATCAGTTTCTTATCTACCCATCTTCAGTGCTACAATCCTTACCGAGTGCGTAGATGTCATGAATTTTTGAGAAACTCATCTCCGGCTTGCCCTGACGATCCGGATGCCGGTAGACATTCCTCTCGAAGCAGTCATCCTCCACATTCGCTGACCAGTTGACAACAAACTCAGGTCTACTGAACTCGAAGCCCAGGACAGATGGTTGACTGAAGTCAATCTCAGTGTCCGGCCTACGGCCATCATCGACGCCAATTTTGCGCGGGAAGAAGAGAATGTTATCACTCCTGAAGCTCTCGTGCACCCACTTCACCAGTTGCAGTTGAGAAACACAATTCGCCAGGGCAAAGGCGAGTTTGAATTTCTCCTCCAGTGACGGCTGTACATCTCTGGTGTCAAGCAGTTTGAACAAGCTCACCGGCTCTGCAACCGCGCACTCCGGGACTTCAAATACGAAAGCGATGCTTTCCCGTACGGGGAAATGACTCCAACCGACACACCGCGGAATACAGAATACGAGTTCCTTTGGTTGATTGAGAAGGTGCGCAAGTCTGTTGACTCTCGATTCCGTTCGGTGTTCGACGTTGCCCTGTTCGTCGAAGGTACAGTGACGCCACTCTTGGAGGTATACGCGGCCACTATGGTGAATCAAGGCAAACCGGTTGTCGATGGGTACAGCAGCTCGAAGGGACTCCGTCCAACGCCACTCGAGTTCGAATGAGGAAGTTTCTGTTTGCAATGCTCTCGAGGTAAGTTGAAGCGCGGCAGCATTGTTGAAACCCAACTCTATCGAGCTCTCATCCTTCTGTAACCGCTGCAGATGTTGTGCAGTGTCGATCCCGAGATCTGACCCAAGCGACAGAAACTTTATGTACTCGTGGATATCGTTCTTCAAGTCCGTAAACTCTTTGAAGCTTTTCTCGAGGCGCTTCTTGTCTTGCAGAGACCAACGCAAAAGAAGAAAAGAAGATTTCGGAAACGACAGCCAGCTCGGCGATGGAGATCGAGGGGATGACTTGTTTGAGGCTATGGAGAGCGAGCTCATTGGCCGTGCGAGACTGGCATCTTGCTCGCGCGACCTGTTTCGCTTATCCAAGAGATCGAAGATGCCTGTGAGAACATGTGCGGCCTGGCCGAGTGAGACTCTTATCTCATCTTGTTCTTCCTGACTGAACTTTTCGAACAGTGATAGACCTCCGTATGTTGATGAAGGCGAGAAAAGGAGCTGCTTGAGCATCGTCGTGCGAGTGTTCTCACTACGAATCCTACTGGAAAGGCGGTCGATATCCTGCATTCTTTAAGCATTGTGGCCAGCAGCTCTTGTTTAGTTGGCCTCTACTACTGACGTCACTATATGATCTTGCATCCTGAATCAGTTGCGAAGTCCGATCACCAATCTTGAGCAGTGCATCGCACACAGCTATTGTCAGACCGGCAATGCTGGTAGGATCAATCATATTGACCAAACTGTCAGGAGGTAGGACGCAGCGAGAGAAGCTATGAGATAAATGTGGTAGGCTGGCACAAGCAGCCTTGTCATGAGGGGGGTCGGCTTTCAAAGGTCTTCCAGGAGAAGGGCTGCGTGATTTATCAATTACGCGCTGGCAAGGCTGCAACGCTAAGGAGAGGATCCAGGCTGTTCTCATCAAACTGTGCATTGAAATCGCTTACGATTCGCTAATTCGGAAATAAGCTGCATGGATGCTCAGCTTCAGGATTCGGCCCCCGCTCCTGAAGGTGCAGGCCTCATTATCTTCGAGGCCCCGCAGCCTTGTGAACACAAACCCAGCTACACGAGACCTCGACGCACATGGTGTGATGGATTCAGTCCAGAATGAGTCCTCCGTGGATGTCCGTTCACATATATCCCTGCCCGTATGTATAAACTGACAAGAAGCGGCAGACCGGAGATGCAACGAATACCTTCACAATACCAGTATCCAGCGTCTCTGGCTTCTCGAGGTCGGCTAAGCCGCAGCATAGAACATTGCGAGAGCTTGTGGCCATCCTCAAGCGCTCTAATGCGAGACTGGAAATTTTCAACAGCAATCATTTGGACCATGTAGGCGATCTTGGGGAAGGAGTATCATACAAAGTCACACTTCAGACCAGAAAGGATACAGAAAAAGCATATGCGGTAAAAGAAGTCAAACTTCCGGCGGATTCAACTTCTTTCCAACGGCAGATTGCGTGTGTCATGAGGGATGTCCAAGTAAGTATTCAGATTGCACTACTCCACACGTGCGCAACTAATGCAATCGCGTCTACGGACCATGTCACGGCTCACTGCTCATGAAAATGTCATGAACATATTCGGATATGGATGGAACGTACTACACGGGAGCTACATTCCATTCATTGTCACGGAATATGCGGAGTTTGGAACCATGAGAAGATTTCTGAGAAATGTTTCAATCGGTGTCAACGACAAACTCTTGCTTTGCCAGGATGTTGCCCGAGGATTACACGCGTTGCACACGTGTTTCATTGCTCATGGAGATGTCAAACTCGAGAATGTTTTAATCAAACAGGTGGAACCTGAAGATGGCCGCGCTTCCAAAGCTACTGCCGTCTTGTCGGACTTCGGTCATTCTCTGCCTCTCCGGAAAGACGAGATCGACACCTCTCGCCGATATGGAGGCACGCGAAAGTACAATGCTCCGGAAATTATTAACCCGAGTTTCCGAGAGAATGGTGAAATAAGCTTCAAGAAATGCGATCTATGGTCTATGGGCCTTCTCTGTTGGGAGGCTCTTGCAGATGGGCAACTTTACTACAGAAACACGAAGGTGATCACGGCTTCTCAGAGCGTCTCACAAAATCAAACAGTCTCATCCGAGCAAGCCACTGGAAAGTCTGATTCCACAGCGAGCGGTTCCGGGATCTCCAGGTCGGAACGTGATCTACAAGCAACTCAGGATCAGGACATGTCACTAATCGCTCCCTTTCTGGCTAACATTGCATGCCTGGAATCGAGATCAACAATTGGTCGGCAACTCTCCCCCAGAGAAATGGAAAGCCTCTGTAGCATTTTCCGGTCATGTCTACAGGCGGAGGCCAGCAAGAGAGTTGACGACGTCGCAGACCTTCCACTTCTTCGAAGACGGGCAAGGTGAGTTGACTGCTTCAATATATTAGCATTTTTTTTTTACTGAACACCCCGCTAGAGAAGCCAATGAACGTGTTTCCATGGACGAAGAAGAGGTGGCCCCTACGGATTCATGGTCATTTGACGTAAGTTCTATTTTTCGCCTCGAACACTCTTTGACTAACAGCTCCAGGTTTTCTACACTGCACATGCATTGAATCATATGTTCAAAGAACAATTGATGAATGAGTTCTTAGCGCTCGATTCCGCTCGAGCAGCGTGTCAAGCGGCTTTCGCGTACATTGAAGGTTTTGGAAGAGTTCAGAACCTCCAAGAAGCGCGGCGTTTGCTCTCCATTGGAATCTCCAAAGGACTTCAGTTGGCGCCTGTTACCATGACTCCACTTCGAGACCTACTTCGTGGAATATCATTCCAAATCGGACCGGACAAGTCACCAAATCTCGGAGCATGGGACATCTCCACGACAATGAGGAATTCTTTCCGGGAACTGGCAATAGAAAAGCAAAATGAGCAATATCCGGTTGAGATGCCAATGGAAAAAACTCGACCCGCGGACTCGGTGGAGCGGCAAGCGCCTTATATCCTTGGAGAGCGCCGGCATAAAATGCTCCAGCTGGCTTTCAAGTCAGGCAGTTATGACCTTGTCGTACAATTGATCGAATATGGAAGCAGTCCATGGTATCTCGATGCGAAGAACTGCGGACCATTTCACTGGCTATTCATGTTTCCGGATGATAAATTCTTCGAATTGACCAGCGTCCTGATGAGTTGCGAGGACTGGGAGATGCGTGGCAGGACTCTCATCGACATAGCGGCAACAGCAGATGAATACATAGACCCGCAAATACCTTTCCACCTTGCTGGAACTCCACTGGCATTTGCAACTGCCGCTCAATGCAAAAATGCCATACGACTTCTTCTCGATCTCGGCGCAGATCCCCTCCGTGGATGTACACCTGCCAATAAAGTAACAAGAGACGAAGATCACGAACTTTCAGCATTGACTATGGAAAATTCGGCATTGCACATCGCTTGCAAGTACCATTTCTTCCGAGAGACCAAACGCTTCTTTTTCGAAACTTTAGCATGGACAGTTCCTCGCCTTCGGAGACGCAGACTGGCTGAGATGCTTCAATTCTGCATGGGCGCTTTTTACAGTGCATCTAGATCGGAGAGACTATTATACCATGGCCCAAATATGATGAGCGCAGCGAAAGACGTGAGCCTATTTCTCTTGAGGCTTCATTTGAGCGTCCACCGCGCGGGCTGGTGCCTGTACGATATGTTGGCGCCCGGAATCTCAAGCGGCAATCTTGAGCTTGGACTTGCAGTACTGGAGCTCATTGAAATCATCCAGAAGGAAAGACCGCAGGTGAAGACATCCCCTCAAGAGTACCGAGAGTTTATTCTCGTCTGCACCGAGAAAGCCTGCTCCGGGACCGTACATCCCGAAGTGGCGATCTCCATTCTCCAATTCGCACTGAGAGCCGGCGCTGACCTGGATTGCAAAAATTGCGGTGAGAGGACAGAAAGGCCAATCAACATTGCCATACGCCAAAATAACAAACTTGTGTTTGACTGGTTTGTTTTTCACGGCGCTGATCTCAACGCACAGGATCATGGAGGTTCCTCCCCCCTTCATCACATGCTTTCCCATGACTTCACTTCGATATACGACATTACAGACGCTATCAATCATGGAGCTTCGACAAAACTTCGAGATGATCGAAACATGGATGCTCTCCATATAGCGATCAAAGAGCAGAAAGTTGAAGATGTGCGCAAGTTGATGAAATGCGAGAAGGAATTGGGGCTTGATGCGCGCTTTCCAGAGCTTTTGCGAGCCGCATTAGACCTTCTAGTGCCAAATACTGACCTCATCTCCAACATTATCGATGAGAACGAACGTGACGGAACCGTAAATGTCAATGCTTTGTGGTACGCGATGAAGCAAGCCTGCATGTCCGGCTGGACAGAGATTATCAGAATCATCCTTGCCAAGGGATTCTCTGCCTCCGTCTCACCTAGTGGTATTGACTGGCCGCCGATCCTTATTGCCACAGCATCTGGGCAAGAATCTGCCGTCCGACTTCTCCTCGAAGCCGGCGCTGACCCGAACGAGAAAGTTCTTGTGGGCGACCAGGAAATTCCCGCAATCGATCTGTGTCTCGTACCGGGATCCGACAAGCGCTCTTACGTCTATAACTGTGTTGAGCTGCTTGTGAAAGCTGGCGCAGTTGTTTCCCCCCGTCATCTGGAACTTGCCATCCAAAGACCGAGACCAAGAAACTGGCGAAAACTGGCAATAGTCCTCTTGCACAGTGGAGCCGATCCTCTGGAACAGACTTCATCATGGATAGCGAAGACTTTGCAGACTACGGACGCCGATGTTGAGTTCGCTGCATTTTTACTAAAGTTTGGTGCTTGGTCTCCTACCGCGTCAGACATGACCTTGACACTGACCAAGCTGGCCCGGTCCACACCTGTTAGAGAGGAAAGTGAGAGCATCGACTGGTCTCCATACTACCTCACCAAGATGCTTCTTGCAAGAGGTGGCCAGCTTTTCACAATAAGTAGACTCGAGGCTCGAACTCCATTGGAGATTGCCATCAGCTCCAAAAACGAGGCAGTGTACACCGCACTGTTGAGCGCGCACAGACGGTTCGGAGGTCTCGAACGCCTCAAAACCCTACCACCAAGACGAGGCTTGTTACAATTTGCAGTCAGGGATCAATCCGATGGAGATCACGAAAAAGTACACAATGGGGCCTTGTTGAGGACATGCTGGACCAATATTGTTGAATCGGAGTATTGGGAAGGTGTCTACGCATTTCTCAAGCATGGAATTGTCGGACCAACAACCTCATTCTCGAGAGATAGGGCGTGGAATCTCTTGCGATGGGCGTTCAATCCACCGTATCCAGGAAAGGATGAACTTCCCGAAGTCCTCGCTCTTTTTCTGGGGATCAGCAACTCGTTCATCCCGACGACAAGAATGCCATCCCAGGATCAGTATCTTGCACAGATGAGTAGACATTTCAATCTCGGATTTGCAGAAAACGAAAAGGTTTCAATCATGCGTAGAATCGGCGGCTACGCACCGCAGGAGATTCGCAAGGACCCCTTTTGGGTAAAGAAGGACAGCGCTGCCGATACTGAAGATGAAAACGGAATGATCATATTTCTCGATATCGACTATGGCAACAATCCTCCGCCAATAGATCAAATAACCATCCTTTTTGAGGATGAAGAAGAGGAGGACGAAGTTGTAAACCTCCAAGAGAAGCTCAAGACCCTGGGAACCTTCCAAGAGAGCTCTGAGATTGACGAACTGGAGACTCAGCAAGAACAAGCTGCTCCATACTACACCCAACATGTACCGAGCGAGATCTCAGGAGACAATGAGGTACTGTCAAGATTTAGGGCAACTGTATCTTACATGTACAGGATGGGACTTGATAAAAGACAAGTCATGTATTCCAAAAGAACTGGAATATCCTTCTATATCCGGGAATGGGAACAAGAGTGTCTGCTGAGCGAAAATGAAGGATCCGGAGCTGATATCAATTATAAAACCTGGTTTTGGACTCTAGATAAAGCGGCTTAAGTCACAAAGAAGGTTCTGTTGGATTTGAGAGTGAAGAGTTGTGAGGTCAGAAAAGAGAGTAGATTCTGCCTGTCTCCTAAGAGGGAGGTCGGTAGGCTTGCTTATATACATAAAAGAGTGTTTGAATAACCGAGGAGAATAGAAGCCGATGTTGATATCCGAAGCTTGTGAATATGAGGAGTAGTGAGGAGGTGGCAAAGAGTAGCTACTTGATCTTGATGCCCGAAAGAATGTGATGCCTGATATAGTAGGGCAAAATAGTCTGACAGGTTCTCGCTCTATAAGAAGTACTAAGGCTTACAACCGGTAAAATATAAATAAAATAATAGATTTTTAGTTTAACTCCCGTATCAGGCTAGGTGAACTGAAATTGATAGGCAAAGCGGATGGTCAGGTGCCTTTGCAAATGCTACCTGGCTTTCAAGAGTGCTGGTCTACGGTATCCCAATTTTCAACGGTGATAGTTACTTACCTTGAATTATAATTACTGGTAGTATGCATGATATTGCTTGATGAAGGTATATGTTGTGAAGTAATTGCCGACATACCGATGGCTTGCGGCCTTATTTGTTTCATACGTGGCCATTACTGCTCATGCTATTCCCCAAGCCTCAATTGTGGAGCAACCACGATTACTTATCACATAGAACTCTGCCCAGATCCGGTCTATGCTTATAATCTTGCTACATATGCGTTGAGCTCCAAGCCATTGAGCAGCTTCGGCAGCAATCATTAACCTTTTCGCACCATGACTCGGCTCACCGACTTGAGCAATGAATTATTCGAACTCATTCTGTCGCTTCTTCACGACTCTGTAAAATTTAGCACAGATGAGGGCGACATGATCCAGCAGAGAGAATCCACCAATGCGGCTTTCCGCTCTCTCGCTCTGACCTGCCGATCACTCGTGCAAATTGCCATAGAGCACCTCTACCGCACTATCAGCTTTCGGGTCTTCTACGGAAGCCCGGAGGTAGACCTCTTTTGCCGCACACTCCGAGAAGTTGACCAGGAAAAAAGCTCGCAGCTGAAGTCATACGTCCGCGTCGCAGTGTTTTGGCGGTATTGGAACGATGATTGGACTTTGACGCCTAAATACGCCGAGCTCATCAACGCACTGTCAAATGTGCGCGAACTGCAGCTGAGGACTTGCATATGCAATATGCGCTCAAATATCGCTAAGTTGGACTTCTTGAACCCCACCAGCTTTCCCCGGCTCCAGCGCCTATACCTCAACTGCACGGTCAGTGTTGATGAAGTGGCGCGCTTCGTCAGCTCTACACCGGTAGAGACACTACGCGTCACCCATGTGGAGGAAAGATGGCGATATCCTCAAAGACCATCAGAAAGGCAGTCCCTGTTACAGACCTTGCAGATTGATCATGAATTGTCCGAATCCCTGATGGACCAGCTGCTGGCCTCGATCGGTGGTTACAAGCGACTTATTACGTGGACGCGGGATACACCAACTGGTTATATGAGTCCGGTACAAGAGCTCTCTCGACGCGAATTTGTGGACTCATTGAACCCGGCAAAGGAGGTACTTGAGGAATTGGAATTGCGGTATAACAATCTCATTGAGTGGGACCGAGGGGACATGAGCGGCATGAACTTGCGCGAGTTCTCAACACTCAAGACACTGAAGGTGAATTCTCGGTGTCTCTTCACGGAAAGGTTTGTGGAAGAGAAATGGGATATCTCTGGATGGCTCCCTCGAAGCCTCGAGCACCTTGAGGTCTGTCCTAACTTCACCTTTCGAGGATGATAGGCTGACATCGATCAACGGATATATTTTGACACTATGAAAAACCCAGTCAGCAGCAAATTTTCCATTTTCGCTGACGAATGTGATTTCCAATGACTCACGAATATAGCCCAAGACAAGCACAAGTACTACCCACGGCTGCGCCGCGTGTATGTCTGGAAAATTTTAGGGCAAGAAGATTGGGGGTGTGCATCTAGGCCCAAGACGGAGTGGAAACTACCCGTCGAAGATTTCGTCTTAGCAGAGATACACCTGAAGGCAATGGCTCGGGTCAACGAGGCTTAAAATTATGAGAATCGAGATGATGGTGTGCAGTTGTAAAAAGACCTAATCAACATCGCCATAGGGAGCGGAAACATTTATCTGGGTGTAAATATATCGCATTTTCACTGATGGAGCCGTCCGCACGAATGCTTACACTCCCTATGAGGTTGTAATTTTCGGAGGCATTGCCGCTAACCACCGGCTCCGATCCCCCCTGTGCATAAAATCAAGGATGGCTTCGTCTCGTACTAGAGTATCTATAAAGCAATTCACTACGGTAATAGTATTCTCAAACCATGGCAGCTTTGGATGTCGTCGGGTGTCAAAAAATGGGTTGTTATCGAGTTTGGGCGGAGTCATAATGGTACCAGGGTCCATCCGCGCTATAAAATCTTTTCCGAACACTCAAAGAACAACGTCCAGGAGGAGCATACAAGGGCAAAAAGATGGTATGGCACTGCTGGGAATCGAACCCAGACTGCGTCGGACTCGTTCTCGTAGTGTTATCCACCACAACGACGTCTGCTACCTTTACAGCCTTAATTTATTGTTAGTTTATGGTCGGAGAGTGTGGTAGCAATCGTGGTAGACTTACACAGCACCTTGGAAAGCTCAGAAGTCACTGACTTTCTTACTTGATTATGTAAGTCAATTTGGCTATTTACATACATATTTCAGGAAATTCTTGGGCCTGAACAAGTGGCAATGCTTCTTCCATCTCCAGGGGACTTGAGGACCAGCTTTCGGGATCCGGTGTCAAGTTAACAAGTGTGTGAACTGGGCAGAGTTTAAAGTATCATCGTAAGTGAAATCCAAGATTTATGCCGAAGATTTTTAAGAGATACGAAGATATCAGATTGGAGAAAAGGAGGGCAAGTCTGGAGGAACAGGCGCGGGGGGAGAGGGTGGTTTATCAATGGCTGCGGGCTGATCAGCACCATCACGGGACAGTCCCCTGACACGTCACATTCCATATCGGGACATTTAATGCAACAGCTGCGCACCAACATCCAGTCACACCAACCTTCCGAATCTAATTACATTTTGGTCGAGAGAAGAGTAAACTCTTATCTGTTGCGCTTGCGTTCTGGGTGGTAGTACCCGTTCGACGTGCTGATCTTTGCGCCCGACCGCATCCTCACATATATCGGCAACGATAAGGACAAAGTGCATAAGATACTGCTCATCATATGATTCATAATTTTATTTCTACAAATATGGATTCAAGAGTGCTGACCGGCAGTGCAACTATGCATGGGAACTCAAATGAGCCGCCCGGATGTGGATGCAATGAATTGCTCCTAACAGTCATCCGGATCAATGCTGCTACATGCCGCTACTGATAGAGGTAGCCTTGATATTGCAGCACCGCGGATTCAACCTCGCAGCATTCATTGAATCCGATGCACATGGGCGGCTGCACACAGCAGTAAGGATCGTGAGTAAGATGCATGACGTCATGTCGCAACTAACCAAAAATGCGCAGTCAACATCCAAAACATTCTAGTGTCACAGCCATTCCGCTGGAACCGTTGCCTGTTCTTGAGGCTCATATTAACGGAAATGCATCCCTTAACACCATTTGCCAGCTCATCCTTTCCCGCGCTACTCCGTCGCCAGCCGTTACCGTTGAGCAGTTGACTGCGGAACGACCCGGCTCGTTAACCATCATGAACTCCGCTTACGGTAACTATCGTCCCCACCAACTCCCTCTGCACCCAGCCTTGCTCTGACATGTCCACTAGAATACGTGTTCAATGGCGACTACCTCAACACGCTGCTAGACCGCGGCTATCTGCCCTCGTCCGTGATCCGCATCGGCATCCGCCAGCAGCTGAAGCAACGCATCGCCGAGATTGCGTCGACCTCGCTCGAGGCCGCGTACGCTCGCAAGATGGAGTACGTCTCGCTGCTGCGCACGCGGCCCATCGCCGTCGAGACGGCCACCGCCAACGAGCAGCACTACGAGGTCGGCACCGGCGTTCTGAGCGCCTGCCTCGGGCCCCGCATGAAGTACTCGTGCTGCCTGTATCCCAAGGGCGGCGAGACTCTGGCCCAGGCCGAGATGGCCATGCTTGAGCTCTACGTCCAGCGTGCCCAGCTGAATGATGGGATGAGCATTCTCGATCTCGGGTATGTAAACTTTCTTATGCTCTTTCCGTGATTTGATGTTGTGTTTGTGTTCTGATGTCTTATCTGTGTGAAGCTGTGGTTGGGGATCAGCGTCCCTGTACTTTGCCGAGATCTTTCCCAACAGCTCCATCACGGCATTCTCCAACTCGCGGACACAGAAAGAGTATATCGACTCCTGCGCCAAGCAAAAGGGTCTTAAAAATCTCAAGGTCATCACCGGAGATGTGGTGGACCATGAGTTTGAGGCTTCTGTCTATGATCGCGTGGTGTCCATTGAACTTTTTGAGCACATGAAGAACTACGAATTGCTGATGGCTAAGGTGGCTCACACATTGAGGCCAGGCGGCAAGCTATTTGTCCACATCTTTGCCCACAAAAGGATGCCGTATGACTTTGAGAGTGGCTGGATGACTGAGCATTTCTTCACCGGAGGGACTATGCCAAGCACTGATCTGCTGTTGTACTTTCAACGAGATTTGTCCGTGAAGGAACAGTGGTGGGTGAATGGGAAACACTACGCCAAGACCTGTGAAGTAAGTAATTTCCAGGCCGAAGCAACCTCGTTTGTTGCTGACAGAATAACAGGATTGGCTATCCAAGATGACTGCTCACAAGAAGGAGATTTGGCCTCACCTTGAGGAGACCTATGGGAAAGACGACACTACAACGTGGTACAACCGTTGGCAAATCTTCTACATGGCTTGCGCGGAGCTGTTTGCTTATGAGGATGGTGAGACCTGGGGTGTTTCTCATTACTTGTTCGAGAAGCCCACGGATAGGGTTATGTGAGAAGTACTTCTAGACGCATAAATTGGCGCAGAGGAGTCGAAGCATGTGACCAGAGTTTGGGCAAACGGTTGACGCTCGCATAATTCATAGAATTTGGAGAATTTAAATGCGAAACTTCCCGATCTTTCTAGACGTCTCTAAAAACTATTGTGTCTCGCCAAGTGATGGAGGCGGCAGTTCCACGCGGAGATGGGCATTCCCGACCAGTCGTTGAGGGTCAGGATCACCCACCCTTCCATGCTAAGGCGGCAGTTATCCGACATGTGATGCGCATCCGCGGTCACCCTAGTTCTTTTTAATCTCCCTGTTGAATGGTAGTTTCACAAAGCACCCAAAACATATAATGCGGAAGGGCCGGGTCGCTATCAGCCTTGTGAGTTTCCAGTTCGCTGCGCGTGACTTGGCCCGATTATGGATACATTGCCGAATACGGAACGGTCTCAGGATCTCAGAACATAGCCAGGATCTCAACGCGCTGCTTATTGCCGCAGCTTGCCCATCAGCACATATGTACACCATAGAATATCCGTGCGCCAATTCCGTGTGAAAAATGCTATTGTTTCGATAGCTTCTCTTGCTTCCCCATCGAGTGTTCAGTGGTCCCAAGGGTGCTTCCAGCCCATCAGAGCAGCGCCGTCCTTCTTCGCGCGGTACATCAACTGTGACTCCGGTCAGCGTCGGAAGAGCATCGAGGCTCAGGATCCATACGAAGAACCACATGCTTGCGCCGAGGCCGGTCGCGAAGAAGCGGTAGAGCGGGCGGGCAGGGTGGACGTGTATGGGGTGGCCGCCGTGGCCGTGAGCACCGGTAGGGCCAGCCATTGTTTGAGAGTCTGGAGCGGACGAGATTAGTCCAGGTTGTATAATTAGAGCGAATCGTGCTGGCGTACCGAGCGAGAGCTGGTGGTGGTCGATGTGGAGTGCGGATGTGTAATTGTCGAGCGCTGGAAGGCGCGAGGTTGCGGGCAGCACGGGCGTTTGGGCTAGCGGCGGCCGGCAAGCGGGAGGAGGGCTGGCTGGGCTGGGCTTGGCGATCTGCGAGTACTGCTAGGCGATAGGAACAAGAATCTCGCCTGCGCCGGACAACGCGTACCTTGCGACCTCGCCCACCGCCCACCGCCCACGCCGCGAACGCCCTGTGAAGCCAGCGCGTGAATTCTCATCGCGGCCCTCTCCCAACCTTCTGCGGCCCACGTGCATGGCAACCGCTGCGCCCTTCACCCCCGACACCGTCGCTGTTATTCCGCCCGCGCGCCGTCTACATGTCGCGACGACATAGGCCCTTGGTTTCTCCACACCACGCAAACGACTGAATTCTCAGACTTCAACCCAACCCCGCGACGCTCAGGCGGCACCTACTCCCGCAGCGCGCCCGACATGGCGCAACCTTCCTCTGCTGCTCCCGCTCCGGGTCTCGCCCACCGCAAGTTTCACGGCTGCTCCTCCATTCGCGAATATGAGGTCATGAGCAAGCTTGGAGAGGGTACTTTTGGGTATGGTACACCCCAGGTCCGTCCGACGGCAACCTGCGCTGACGACCCCATAGCGAGGTCCATAAGGCGCGTTCTCGCCGCTCTGGTGCTCTCGTCGCGCTCAAGAAGATTCTTATGCACAACGAAAAGGATGGCGTATGTGCCACGACCCCCTGTCACGTCGGCGACTTTTGACACTCAGCCTAGTTTCCGATTACTGCGCTCCGCGAAATCAAGCTTCTCAAGCTGCTTAGCCACCCGAATGTGCTCAAACTGGAAGAGATGGCTGTTGAACGGACAAGGGGTATGCAAAAGAGTTTAGGGAATTGGTGGGAGTGATGGCTAACGGCAGCGCAGGCGAGGGCAGGAAGCGCGCAATTCTTTACATGGTGACCCCCTACATGGATCATGATCTTTCTGGCCTTCTCGACAATCCCGATGTTCGCTTCTCCGAGCCGCAGATCAAGTGCTACATGCTGCAACTATTGGAAGGTTTGAGATACCTACATGACGTACGGCTTCCCGAACTTCGCCGAGAATCACAGTCACTGACCTTTGACAGAACCATATTCTTCACCGTGATATGAAAGGCGAGTCTGAGACATACCCCGCAAGCGTACAACCTTTAGCTGACTCAGTTTAGCTGCCAACTTGTTAATCAACAACCGAGGCATCCTGCAGATTGGGGATTTTGGTCTTGCTCGTCATTACGATGAACCGACCCCAAAGCCAGGTAGAGGTGGCGGCGAGGCCCACAGGGACTACACAGCCCTTGTCGTCACGCGCTGGTATCGTCCTCCTGAGCTGCTGCTCAACCTTCGTCGTTACACAACTGCAATCGATATGTGGGGTGCAGGGTGAGCCGATTCCATCCCACTAGTTGAGCGTGATTAACTCTGTAAAAGTTGCGTTTTCGGTGAGATGTTTAAGAGGAAGCCTATCTTGGCCGGCAACAGCGACCTCAACCAAGCGCAAATTATTTTCGATCTCGTGGGCTCGCCCACTGAGGAAAATATGCCCGGATGGAGCCAGCTTCCTGGCTGCGATGGCGTCAAACAATTTGCTCCGCGCAGGGGCAACCTTCCTCAAGTATTCAGAGAGTGAGTGGTCTTCCCTATTCGCATCGAACCCTCTCTAACACTCGTCCTCAGACAAGGGTCTTCTGCGATTTCACTGTTGCAAGAGCTTCTTAAACTGGACTGGAGAAAACGGGTAAACGCCATCGACGCTCTTAACCATCCGTACTTTAAAGAACACCCGAAGCCTGCACGACCAGAAGATCTCCCGCGCTTTGCGGACTCTCATGAGCTGGATCGCCGAACCGCTCGCGGAAAACAGCAAGCGCTTCCACCCGCCCCCGCTGGTGGCACGGTGGGCATGGGCCCCCACCCAAACGGCGACTGGGTTTCCGGACCGCCTCCTCACGGAGGATACATGAACGGAGACCGTTACCCGCGTGATCGTGGCCCGCCTGGTGCCGTACCACCTGGTCCTCCTCGTGGATATGATGGAAGAGGACCTGGACCATACGATCAGCGAGGCCCTCCTCCGCGACGCCAACCCTGGGAGGGAGATGGCCATCGCCACACGAACCTGCCTTACGCTGGCCCTCCAGGCTCACGGCTCCCGCCACCACCTCCTGAGGGGAGCAGGCATCCCTTGCCTCACCCGCCCACCAATAGGGCGTATGGCACTGGCGGCGGCCGCCCGCCCAGGGCACCCAACGTAGACACATATATTCCGAGCTATTCAGATGCTGGTCGACGTGGATCAAATGACCGAGAAAGAGATGACCGCAGCTCCCGGGACAGGAGTAGACCTCCGTCCAGAGACGACCGGAGAGGATACAGGGACAGACGCCCTCGTGAGGATGACGCGCTTGATTATGAAGAGGGAGCACGGCGTAGAACACGCAGCAGGAGTCCCGCCAGCGATGCTTACGAGCGTCGTGACCGGCGAGAGCGGGATAGGGATATTTACAGGAGATAGGTCCAGAGTGTTTCAGCGAATCTTTTGGAAATGGCATTCGGATATTAGGGAGCGATGCAACACGGCGCTAGGTCAGCGAGTCCAGGAGGGCGTTCAAACATTTTCTTATTCACGGAATGGTGGATGGATGCATAGCGCGGCGCACCGGGAAGGCCATACAAACTTCACATGGAGAGTCGCAGCTGACACAATACCCCCCAATATGTAGCAGTAGTTGATAGCAATCAAATAATCAATGACTCACGAAGAAGGTGATTGCAGTGAGGTGAGAGTGAGGCGACAGGCGGGTGGACATAGGCAAATCGGCCCTGATATGCAGCTCGGAAGCAGGGCGGCGCTGGCTCGGCAAATGACGCTATCGGGAGAGCCGAGACGCAAAAAAATGACAATGGCCGCTGCAGGGATGCGCCGCCCCGCCGACGTCGCCGTCTCTCACGACTCACTCCCCACACCGCGCCAACTCTCTGACTCCTCACCCATCATACCACGTTTTGCTTCGCCCATAACTGTCCGCTCGCCCAGCGCTTCCGCTCTCCATCCAATTCCACCACAATGTCCGGCACAATCACCAACGGCACCTCAAGAATAGCCCACCGGGAAGAAAAAGAACTTCCGGGAGGATGGGTGGTCCTCAAGTTTGGTGGTACAAGCGTCGGCAAATTCGCCGTCGATATAGCGGAGATTGTGAAGTGAGCGCATGCTTCCCCCGCATTCGTTTGGCACCCTGCTGAACAGTTACCAGGTCGGGTCTCAGCGAGAACCGCGTCGCAATTGTCTGCTCAGCCCGGAGCAACAACACCAAGCTCGAGGGCACCACCAACAGGTACCCCGCCTTGTGTCACCTTCTAGCCAAATCGAGACTGACCGGCGGCTACTTTCGCTTTCTTCAGGCTTCTCCGCTCCGCTCGTGAAGCCGAAATCCCGGGCTCTAAGGGCTACGTCGACATCGTCGAGGCCATCCGTACCGACCACATTCAGGCCGCTACCGACACGATCAAGAACCCAGACATTATCGCCCAGTTCACTGAGGATGTCAACGCTGAATGCCACCACCTCATCAAGATCCTCGAATCCGCCCAACACTTGGAGGAAGTCAGTGTTCGCGTCGAGGACAAGATCATCAGCAAGGGTGAAAAGTTGAGCTGCCGGTACATGGCCGCGCTGCTGGAGGAATATGGCGTACCCGCTCAGTACGTCGATCTCTCCAACGTCACCAACTTCAGCCCGGGCCACAACAAGGTCCTGGATGAAAAGTTCTATGCGGGCCTGGCGGCGTCCCTGGGCGAAGAGCTCAGGGCCTGCGGAGACAAAGTCCCCGTCGTGACGGGCTACTTCGGTAACGTTCCCGGGGGTCTGCTCAATGCGGTTGGCCGCGGTTACACTGACCTGTGTGCCGCCCTTTGTGCCGTTGGCACCCAAGCCGACGAACTCCAGATTTGGAAGGAGGTCGATGGCATCTTCACCGCGGATCCCCGCAAGGTGCCTACGGCCGCTCTGCTGCCCTCGGTCACGCCATCTGAGGCGGCTGAGTTGACTTTCTATGGCTCTGAGGTTATCCACCCCTTTACCATGGAGCAAGTCATCCGCGCGCGCATTCCCATTCGCATTAAGAATGTCATGAACCCGCGCAATGCCGGCACTGTCATCTTCCCCGACTCGATCGAGGAATTGAACTCCAAGAACCCGCTGCATGACCCAAAGCTTTTCCGCACGCGCTCGACCAGCAATGTCACTGCCGCCAAGGGTCCCAAACGCCCCACCGCTGTCACCATCAAGCGTGGCATTGTGGTGCTGAACGTCCACAGCAACAAGCGTACTCGCGCGCCTGGCTTCTTGCGCAACATCTTTGCCATCTTGGACAAGTGGAACATGTCCGTTGACCTGATCTCCTCGTCTGAGGTGCACGTCTCGCTGGTGCTGCACTCGGAGTCGTCCATGCTGACTTACGGCACGGATGAGGAGTATCACATCCAGGACGAGGAGCTTAAGGGCTGCGTCGTCGACCTGAGCGACATTGGCACTATCGACCTTGTCCCGAACATGGCCATCGTGAGCTTGGTTGGTAAGCAACTCAAGAACATGCTTGGCATTTCGGGCCGTTTCTTCTCTGTGCTGGGAGAGAACAACATCAACATTGAGATGATCTCGCAAGGTAAGTTCAGTGCCATAATCTCACAGTTCACGAATATGTTGACATGATTTCAATAGGTGCCAGCGAGATCAACATCTCTTGCGTCATTGAAGAGAGGGACGCCGACCGCGCCCTCAACGTTGTACATACAAACCTTTTCACATTTTTAGAATAGACGGCATGGGAACTGGCGTTGGATATGATTGAAAGCGAAGAAAGAGACTATCCTTGGAAAGAAGCGTTTTAGCATGTTTTCTTCTTTGGCATGATCTCTTGGGAGCCTAAAAAAACTAGGTTGCATAAAGGTGATGAGAAAACTTGCATAGTAGACATGGGGAAGATCTCGGACCACATAGTTATAATTTTAAACAATGTTCCGGCCAGGACGCTGTCCACTCCTGGATTATTGAATGTGAAATGGTGATGATGACTTGATTTGGATATAAGAAGTATGCTTTCCTTGATGTGCGTATTAGTGTCTGTATCTTCGTCATACTTCTGCTGACACGTGTGAAGATGAAGCTTTCGGCCGGACGCGAACACAGCTGATTCTTTAAAAAGAAAACGTGTTATCTGGACCGTAATACTCTTGCATGGGTCTTTTCAAGTCTTATCAAAGCTAAAGTCCATTCCTCTCTGCAATCACGGCAGCTTGGCGCCGTGGTTTAGGGCCAATATCTCAATGTTTCCGCAAAAAAGTGCATCATATGCTTGTATCTGGAGGGTCATACAACATTGGAAGGCACATGCCTCTGGTTCAGCCGGTGGGAAGTAGGAGCATTCGGTCCAATATACATATCGGAAAGGGTGGATGACAGTGACGTACGGAAAGATGTTTCCACTTCCCATGGGCGTATGTGAGCTTTGGACTGGCTCATGAAATTTGAATCCACCGGCGAAAGTCGCTCCTGCCTGAATGAGCCACTGCTGGCTCACCTACTACGTCATCACGTGTGAAGCACGCGTACCCGCCGGCGTCGCCCTAGATCTTCTTCAACTCTTCCTCCCCCCTTCCTTAACCTCCGACGACTCCACCCACCATGGCGCCGAGCAAAGACCCCGTTCTGCGCCAAGTCGACAAGATGCTGCGCCGCGGTGAGAAGGCGGAGGAGGAAGCGCACAAGCGCGCCGAAAGGGCCGCTAGGCGGTTCGCTGCGAGGGACCTGAGTACGTTCGCACCGCTCCACTCACTTGTGCTATTTAACAAAAGACAGATGGGTGCCACTTATTTCGTTCACAGCTCGCGAAGACGAAGAAGTCGCACGGGATGTGCGCACCATGGCCGCCAACATCAGCGGCTACATGTACCATCCGGGGTACATGTACGCAGACTTGCGTACAGAGCCGGCTTGCCGGCACCCAGTGTACCCGGAGTACACGAAGAAGCAGATGAGGGAGGAGAGGCGGAAGAGGGGGGTGCAAGAGGAGGAGGCCGCTGGCGCCTTCGCGGTGCCAAGCATCGCGGTCAAGGACTTCGCCGCTGTCGCCCAGGATGACGATCTGGCAGCGGCTCAGGAAGTGCACCAGGCTGGTGCCTTCCTGATGCCAAACATCCAGCGGCTGTCGCTCATCGGGGACCCGGACTCTGACGACGATGACGATGAAGACGAAGATGGTACGTCTGACGCAATCCCTTCGAGAATAGCTCATCACTGACTCTCTTTAGGCCCGGCATTCCCGGAGGAGATGCTTCGTCCGGTTGGCTCCAAGAGCCTCGAGCACAAGGCCTCAGTCCTTGCCAAGGTGTCTTCCAAGTCAGACGTGACAGTGGTACCACGCATCAAGAACAGGTCGCCTGACGCCACGTCTGTCATGACCACAGTTCACCATGGCGCACCACAGAGACCCAAAGCAATCTCCGACCTGGTAGCCGCCGAAACCACTGCCAACTCTTCTCAAAGCCCAAGTCCTGTCAAGTTCATCAGGCCGCCGCACCCATTCAACTACGAAGGTTCTTCTTCCTCAGGAAGCCCTTTACCGCCGCGTCCCGCCGAAGCGCTGTCAGAAACTGATAAGGCCGATATGGATTACCTCGCTTTCTCATCTGATTCCTCCGAATTCATACACCCGTGGCCCGACCTCTGGCCTGGTTACCAACAAAAGCGTGCCAAGCTCTCCGATCGGGACTGGAAGATCGTCAATGCCCTTTCGTGTCCTTTGGGAATGAACAAGTACGGCAAGATCGAGCCTTGTGACCCTCAGAATTCTGAGGCTTACACCAATATCTCTAAACTGTTGAAAGTGTGCTGGCTGGTCATGACGGGTCAGATTTCTCCCAACGAGTGTCCCCAGGCATACCAACTTTTGAAGCCGCTATTGGAGAAGGAACCGCAAGAGAAAGAGGCGAAGCTGAAGGTCCTCGAGCAGAAGCTGAAATTGAGGAGGGAGGCTTTGAAGATACCAGAGCCTAAGTCGAAGAAGCCATCAGGCAGCGACTACTCTAGGTCCACATCGCTGTCAAGCACGCCTGCAATGCATTCATTCTCTCAAAGGTCGAGCCCGCCACCCCCGTCGACTACAAGCCCGTTTCCGTCATTCAACGACTATTTCACAGACTCCCCAGTTTCACCCTCCGATGTCGCCAGCAAGCGCTCTTCAGCCCAGTCCACGGACAACCACCCAGGATCACAGACCCCGTCGAAAGCTCGCCGCATGGCATCCTTTACCAACATGTTCGGCAAATCACCCAAGACACCGAAGTCACCCAAGAAGGGATTGAAGTCTCACAGCAGGACCGGATCTACTGGAGATGATGACAAGATCATCACGACGCCACTTGACGCTCCTCCCGTGCCTGTGATCCCTGCAAGCTTCAGCAACCGGAACACACCAGCCGCATCTTTTGACAGCGCTCCCGCGACCGCTCAGAACACATCACTGCTCGTGAGCAGTCCAACCGTAATGAAGAAGGTCTCCATGTCTTTTGGCGCTAGCCCGAGCTCTAATAGCTTCTCAAACATCATACCCAACAGGCAGCCGTCTTCGTCCTTTACAAGCTCGACCAGCGGTAGCAGTTCCAAGAGAAACACTCCTGTCACAAGCGATGGGACACCCATGCGCATCCAGGTTCCTTCCAACCGGACGACCTCAGGTTCCTTCAGCAGCGTGCCCCCCAGCGGAAGACAGACACCTTTGATGGCCTCAGACTCCAACCCCTTCAGTCCCCGTGTCGGAACACCGGCAACGATGATGATGCACCCAAATTCCAGCTTCGCATCGACAATCGCCGACTCCAGTGCACCAGAGAAGCACCATTCCAGCAAGCACTCCCGCACCTCGTCGTCCGCCGGCGGCACTGCCAAAAACCCCGACTACAACGTCTTCGACGCCCACCTGGAAGAACTCATCCGCGAATTCCGCGCCTGGGACACCGACGAACCAGGCGCCATCTCCGACGAAGACGGGCACCAGTCCCCCACCAAAACCGCCATCCTCGCCACCGTCCACGCGGCCCTCCAGCCCCTCGACAAAGAAAACCTCGACAAGCTGAAAGGCCGCGACCGCGCCGCCCTCGTCGCCGCCGCCACGGCGCTCTCCAAACCCGACCTCCACCTCGCCGCCACCCACGCCGCACGCGTCTCCAAATACCCGCTCCCCGCACCGAACGCCGCGCCGCGGCGCTTCGGCGCCCTGCCGGCCCTCGCCCTGCGCATCGCCACCCTCGTCCTCGATGCCGCCAACGCGGCCTTCCTGCCCAAGCTCGACTGCGCCTACGAGCTCGCCAACGCCGCGCACGCCGCCCGCGAGCGCGCCTGGCGCGCCCGCAACCCGCACGACCCGGTGTATCCCGGCCCGGGCGTCTCCAGGCCGCCGTCGAGGGAGTACTTGCGCGCCGGGTACGCGTGCGCGTGGGCGACGCGGTTCGTCGTGTGGGCGCAGGAGGCGGCGCAGGTGTGGGAGTGGGAGAATGTGGATGTGCCGACGAAGGGGGAGAGCGGGGGCGGGCTGAGGAGGCAGGGCAGGACGAGGGAGGTGAGGAACTTGCTGGGGATGGTGGATGAGGAGGTGAGGGTGGATCGGGAGACGGGGGAGGTGGTGGTGGAGGGGGAGGGCGCGGTGTTGAGCGTGGAGGAGGTGGAGAGGAGGTTTGAGGCGCTGGTGGAGAGGGAAGAGGAGAGGGGGATGGGGGAGAAGTGGGAGGCGTGCGAGGAGCAGATTCGGCGGCTTGGTGGACTGTTGGCGCCGGGGATGGACGAGTGAGTGTGAGGGTTCTTTCTGCGATGCAGTTTTGACCGGACTGCGTTTTCTCGATTTAGATTGACGACACGAGAGGAATGCGGTGTAGTACTACGGTTGACGATCATGTTGGTAGCTGAAGCCTCCATGCGGACACAGATAGGTGGGTGCTTTGGGGATATTTGCATCCACACGAGCGCTTGAGTTCAAGGTCCTGAATACAGACACGATTTCAGAAAAGGTCAAATATCCATTGATTGCCGATTTGGGGTATCAAGTAATGATCAGAATTATCCCCGAGACTCCGTTTCCCATTGCAAGATCGTTCTTAGTGCCTAATTCCCAGCTGCATACTACTTCTCCGCGCCTATTCTCTAATCTCTTACTCCTCCGCAGCATTCGTAGCATTCGCAGCCTCCTTGGCCTTCCTCTTGTCCTCCACATACTTCTTCGTCATCTTGGTGTGCTCAACCAGAACGGGATCGGTGCGGGCCCTCACGAGAGCGTTCTTGGCAGCGCGAGCCCTCGCAATCTTCTTATTCTGGCCCTCGCCCTCGCTCAGAAACAGCTTGTCGTGGCCCCATCCGTTGAGGTAGTAGCCGACACGGAACTTCTGCTGAGCCTTGTTCTGCATGCCCGAGAACAGGTCCACGAAGGTAGCCTTGAGACCAGAGCCGCTGGGAGCGAAGGTGCGGTTTGCCTCTAACTTGACCTGATCCTGGCTGGTTTCATCCTCATCGAGAAAGAGATCGTTGTTGAGGAGAAGGGGCTGCCAGAGCTCACGAAGCCACTTCTCGGCGCGGTTCTCGCTGGTCTTCTTATCCTCGAGAGCGATGGCGCCGACGTAAGCCTCAAATACGTCACCGAGGATCTTGGTATAGCTGGGCCCACTCTTGTCGAATTTCTTGTCCAAGTGAATGCGCTTGTCTAAGCCGTAATTGCACGAGAAAGTTGCTAGGCGAGCGTTGTTGACGAGTGACTCGCGGACTTGGGAAAGGCGGCCGCCGACGAGATTGGGGTAGGTTTCGAAGATAAGGTCGGTGGAGACCATCTCGATGACGGCGTCGCCGTACCATTCGAGGCGTTCGTAGCTGTTGATCTGGCGGTTCGTCGTAGAGGGGTGAGTGAAGACAAGCGTTTCGGACGCCGGGTTGTGGATCTCGGGGAGGGCGGGAATATCTTGTGTTGCGGGGGCTAGTGTCATGTTATCAGTGATGTAGAACTATTTAGAAAGAGCTCACAGTGATGAAAAAAGTCCGAGCAAGTGCAAGGAATGGACTTCCAGAGAGGGTGGAAGTTGGGCAGTCCACCCCTGCAAGCAGTACTGATTCCTATGGAGTAGGATGTTATCGTAGAAGCTTTACCATTTGAATTGTAGAGGTTCGGGGCAATAGACCTATCGGAACTCTCATCCTTGACGTCATACAGCATGCGCTTCTTGGGATCATTCTCATTGTCGTCCTCGCCAACAGCAAGCGAGCGCTTCGCACCGGCACCAGCCTTGTCGCTGGGTCCTTTGTAGAGCGGCATAGTGAATGATTGCGTGCTAGGAAACCGCGCAGCTCACTCAATCGTAGTCGGAAGATGTGTAGAAGCGGTAGTGCAAGCTCAGATATTTGGGGCGCAAGCCGTGGTGTTGTTGGTGGTGAGCTTGAAGAACGGTGACGCTGCGGCAGAAGGAAAAGTTGCGGACGGTGACGCGCGACGCGATAGAAGAGCTCCAAGCTGCCCCGGGATCTGCTAAGCGAGCGGGAGCTATACTTCCTTTGGTTAGCCTCTCTGGAGTCTGTCGGCAGAAAATATTCACCGCCCGCGCGGCGTCTCGACTTCCGCGGCGAGCGCGACGGCGACGGCGACGAACATCTCTTCCCTTCATCGCGCAGCCATGTCGGTCCCCCGCTCCCGCGTTATCGACCTCCTGCGGGTGAGTTACTCAATCCCCGTGTTCTCCACGTCCCAGTTGCGTGCTCAATGGCGACCGCACGACCTCCGACGATCCCAGTACCAATCATTCGACGGTTAATCAAAGTCATCCTCGACAGGCACAATGCAAAGTCTTTAACACCGTCTTCAACCCTACGGGCGCGCGCCTTGGTACTAAAGTCCTGCGCGAGCGCCTCAAGGGTCCGTCCGTCGCCTCCTACTACCCGCGCCGCATCGGCACGTTCAACGACCTCGCAAAGCTGTATCCGGAGTGGGAGGGCTTGGATGTGGTGGAGTGGGATCGACAGGAGAAAGTTGCTGCGTACGTTATACCCCTTCTCATATGGCGGACAGGCTATATGTGGATGAAAAAGGACGGAGTGGGACGGATGAATGGGATGATCCAGGATTGGCGATGGATGAAGGTGTAGCGGTATGGAGAATGCGTGCTGACCCTTCTTGTTGTGCAGTCTCAAGGCTCGTGGAAAGGGTACACCGAAGAAGAAGAGGGGCCCGCCAGGTCAGTTGCGATCCTCAGCTGGTGGATGGAGTTGTGTGCTAATATTTCTGCAGAACTCAAGGGTGGCCAGAAGAAGAAGAGATAGATGGTATACAGTCATACTTGGTCCTTGTATCATCACGTGTAGAGCATCAATTGGCGTTTATCTGGGAATGGGTGGGCAATTATTGGGGAAGAGATCACGTGTGGTCAGAGTACAATATCCCGTTTCAAACAACTGCGGGCTTCATCCACTCGAAAGTGTCAGCCGAAATTTGTGCGTCTCATCAATTCATTACCCTCTGCGGTCATTTTTCTAGTCTTATACTCAGCGATGTTACCTGCATGAATTTATCAAAGGCTCCGATCACGTATACAGTGCATCCAGGGGATCCTGAACATTTTAAATGCATTTAGATTGGAATTATTTACTCTCTACATACTCTAGGATTTCACAGCCTTCTCGCCCTGCTCCTTTCCTTTCCTCTTGACCTCAGTACCCGGCGGCACCTTCAACCCGCCGAACACAAGGCCACATACGCCAATCATGCCAGCGCCACCAACGGCGTAGGCAAACTCGCGGCCAGCCCACCAATACAGCGAGCAGAAAATAAGGGGGCCGAGGGAACGACCAGCTTGACCTATGACCAAGAATCACGTCAGCATTCGCATTCTCAAAAATCACGAAGCGAAAAGAAAAGGAAGAATTTGACTTACCCCAACTGCGGTGGTTACCCAACTTGCCGCCCCTCTCGCCCTGGCTGGCTTCGAAACTGCTCAAGCTGTTCAAACCCGTCACAACAGTCGCACTGGTCACAGCCAAGCATGCCGCAGCGGCGTACAACTGCTTCTCCGTGTTCAGCCTACCGAGGAGGAAGAACCCAACCGCACAGCTCATTACACCGGTCTGGACTACGCGCAACGGATGGAGACGGCGGGTGACGGAACCCTGCAACAGAGAAGCCACAAGACCAATGAATCCCAAAAGACGCCCCGACTGCTTTGAGCCGTACGCAAAAAGATCGTACGTCATGAACGGCAGCGAGAACTCCATGCCCGAGAAAAACAGAATAAAGATAAAATGCGTGAAGTTGAGCAGGGCGTGCGAGTTCGTGCGAATGCGGGGCTTCTCGGCTTCCTTCCCCTCCTTCGCCTTGCCGTTGGCGGCCGGCTTTTCGGATGTTGCGGCGGGCAGGGTCTCGGGCAGCGCGACGTAGAGGTACACGGTCTCGGTGACGATCAGGAACAGCGAGAAGCCGGCGGCGGTGGCGAAGGGGTTGGCGGCCACGGTGGTGATGGTCGACAGCCAGGCGCCCAGCGCGGGGCCGAAGGTGAAGGCGATGCTGAAACAGGCGCCCACCAGCGCCATGGTCGCGCCGCGCTGCGTGTCGTCGCTGATGTCGGTCGCGATGGCCAGCGCCAGTTGCACGTTTCCCTCGCTCAGGCCGCCCACGACGCGCGAGGCCAGGAAGGTGCGGAAGTCAGTGGCGGCGACCCAGAGCGCGACCGAGAGGATGTTGCCCGTCATCGACCACAGCAGCGCGGTGCGGCGGCCGTACCTGTCGGAGAGGGTGCCGATTATGGGGGAAGCGATGGCTTGGAGGAAGGAGAAGAGCGAGCCGAGAGCTCCGCCGAGGAGCACGATGTCGTAGCGATCATTGATGGGCTTCGCGAAGGCATTCTTGTAGGCGTTCAGGCCGGCGAGGACGCGGTTGAGGACGGTGTTGGAGGAGGCATTTGCGGCTTCGTGGTCGCGGTAGAACTCAAGGAGCTTCGGGAACAGCGGAAGGATGAATGTGAAGGAAATCTGGCATGAACATCCTGTTAGCATTTGAACTGTAAAACAGTAAAAGAGTACGGTGACAGGCGCGCAATACCAGATCCAGCAACAGTGAGAAGAATAGTACGCGCAGCACCTTGCGCCGGAGCTCTTTGGTAACGGGCGGAGATGTCGAAGCCATGACGCACGGCAGCTGACGGAAGTTGTAGACAGAGAGCCAGCTGTCAGAGTAGGGAGAGAACGAGGGGCCTTTTTGATCGAAGAGGGCACGTCGGCATGGGCGGAGAAAGTATATACGTGTCGAGCTGAGGCGGGTAGGGTGAGATGGGCTGGCGGGCCGTATGATCGTCAAGCACTTGTTTCGCGTCGCGGTGATTGGGTTTCGAGTTGCACGCGAACAGCCGGCCAGCCTCAGCCTTCCGCTAGCTAGCTGCAGATCCCCGCCGGCCCGAGGCTTGCTGTCTGCGCAAGAGAGGGGTTGCTCAGCCATTTCAGCTGGCCCATTCCTCGCTGTCGCCGCCCGCTGGCCAGCCAATGCACCCGCAACCATGGCGCCCACAGATGCTGACGGCAGAGCGAAGGCAATGCGCGCCGTCCAGGCGCTGTTCGACCGGTAAATTCCCTCGTCTTCTCTCGGCCCCACCACCATCTCTCGCCAAAGCTTAGTAGCTCCTTACGCGGCGCACAGGTACAAGCTCATCGCAGCTCAACGCCCACATGGCCATGTGGTTGGTGCCACCACACTCAAACTTCCGAATCCCTGTCCATGCTGACCGTTTGCTACGCACCCAGGACTTCGACTATGAGGTGATGAAGAAATTGAGGCTCGTCGACGCCGGGCCCAAAGGCTATTCGCAGTACGAGCTTACCATCGGCAACGAGTTTTCCAACCTGAACGACGTGATGCACGGTGGAGCCGCGGGTGTTATTTTTGGTATGTTGTCCCAGCGCCCCGGTTCGTGACAGGGCTTAACAGCCGCGCAGACATGGCCACCACCTCCGCCTTAAACCCGCTGTCCCGTCCAAATTACTGGTTGTGGGTATTTGAGCTCTTCTCAATTCGCAGTAGCTCATACGATCCAGTTTTATGGGTGGAGTGACCCGCACTCTCAATATCTCCTACTTACGCGCAGTACCCATTGGCACGACCGTGCTGCTTACCTCCCGCGTCGTGCAAGCCGGCAGAACCATGGCCATGATCCGGGGAGAGATGACTTCGCTCGACGGCAAGACTGTCTACGCCACTGCCGAACATCACAAAGTTAATGTTTCCATGAACAACAAGCACGAAACCTTCAGAGTGCCATGGGATGACGAAATCGAGGCTGAACTCAAGAAAGAAACAGAGGCAAAGAAGAAAGGGAGCGAGCGGGCAAAGCTGTAGACGATGCGCTAATTTTCGAATAACATGAAGTTAGAAAGATCCCATGTCCATCCACCCTGACCTTCATCGCGGACACGAGGCGATTTAGTGCACCAGTAAAACTCCATGCTTCCCAAACTCTGATCCCAAATGGGGACCCCTCGGCATCGTATCTCGGCTCTTAAAAGAAATGGACGGAGCCTTGAGAACAAACCTTTAGCTATCGTGCCGATCTGGTGTCTCTTCAAAATGTTTAGATCTCCACGATCCGGTGCTAAATGCTGTTCTCAGACATCATGGCGGGGGATACCTAGCGACACCAGAAGCACCTTCACAACTGGAACGCGCGGTCCCTTTCCCATGTCGGACCGTTAGTCTTTTTCTAGTGCTGCCGTAGCATGGCTGCTTCCCCCTTTTGCTCGTCGGTCCTGACCCAAGCCAATCCACGACTGTGGCAGCGGTGCCGTTGCCCGGTGCCGTTGCCCGGTGCTCGCTGCCTCTCGCTCGATCCTCGCCCGTCACTTCCCTCTCATAGCAAGAGTGCCCACCCAACGCCGTCCAACCGTAGCAGCGAGGATAGAGGACTCGGGAGGCTCCGTCCGCATGGCTGCATCGCCGTGCAAGCTGCGCATCTTATTAGCACTCAATGCCAATTTGCAGATGTTCTCCAGGTACCTCGCAATCAATGAGCCATGTGCTGCGTGCGGCATTGCCGTAGAAATTGAAGATATTCCCCGCAGCCTCCTTGTGTTCCTGCCCGACTCCTGGCCCACGCCCGTCGTGCAACAATCGCGGATCCTCCTTCCAGCTTCCCGCCATCGCCTCGACACTCTTCCTTCCGTTGACCGCAGCGGACGCAATACTCTTGCCTGAGCAAGATGTAGCAGCTGCGAGTGCACTGGCTATTCCCTGCAGAATATAAGCAGCTCTTCCTCGCTTTCCGAGCCTCTTCTTCTTTTCTTCTTCATACCCTTCAAGCAATTTCTGGGAACCCTATTGACCAACTCCACCCACTATTTTGGAGGAGCAACGCTGACAGAGACAAGTAGGATTTACTTCTTGTCTTGGAGGGTAAACTTTGCTTCTGCGCTTACAACAAGCTTCCGGGGGTTCTGATGATCAAGATGACCAGACCTGCACTGCCTCTGCATTGCACAACGCAGCTAGTCTGTGTATGCATCCACCGTGGTGACAGCCGGACAATTTTTTGTCTCCAACACAAGACGGGTCTTGCACCTCGATCTCTGTGAAAAGTTCTCTTTTGAATGGTGACACCAAGACATTTTTGATTCCAATACAGGGCAGTTCTTGTACGTTGGTCCTTGTGAACGCTTCGCATTTTCGGAACATTAAGAAAGAATTGGAAATCTTATCTTGTCGCCGTCAGCTGATTGATCAGTATCATACCGCGTTTTACTGAACTCAAACCGCCGAGGTCTTTCATCTAGTTCTTGTTGGTCTTGGGTACAGCTCACCGAGGGAATTTCTTTTATTGAGCGATGGGGGGTTTTGTGTTCGAGGGTCTTCCTCACTGTGACTGTTTCAACCATCGTCACGTCTCTTGGCCACTTTGGGTGGGGGAGGCCTTACCTCTCAAATCCACGGGCCTGCCACAGTGGATCAAGAGCCGTGAGCGGCGGTAAGACAGCTGACGTCATTGCGAATGCGGTAGGAATGCAGTCCTGAGCTATCAGGGACACAGCAAAGCTCCGGACCGGACCACTTCAGACGGCCATTACGAGGTAACAGAGGGCCTCAACATCTTGCTAGGTTTTCGTCGCCTCGAATCGGGGGAGCTGTGCATGCGATGGGCTGCGGAGATACTGAGAGCCCAAGCTATCCCTTGCCTGACTTCCTCGTTCGGTGCTGAATCCGCGAGCTGGGCCGCCGGTGTCGATAGTCAGCGGAGACGGCGACTCAGCATCTCTCCGACTTGTGATTTGGCGGCTGGCTGCAGCTGTACCAGGTATGTTCTTTCTTCTTCTCTGGATTAGACTCCGTGGCTGACGCATAGACGGTTAGACAGCTCCCTTCTGCCTGTTCGTTCAAAATACCGATCGTCTTCGCTACGCCGCCTCATCTGTCTGCACCACCAGCGTCAAAGGACCTTTGTCCGGTACGGCTTCTGACGCATGGATCGAGTAATGCGCGCTTCACACGTGCATCTGTCCCGCGTTGCTTCTGGTTTCGTGTCCGGAAAATGGCCGTATAGGGACGGCGCAGATGCCTTCATTCTACACTCGTCGTCTTGCGCAGCCCTTGGGGAGTCGACAAGTCTGCAGTTTTAAAGATTGCCTGTCGATAAGAATCCTCTGCCGATGCACTGAACAACTTGCACGGAAGCTGTGGTTGAGGCGATACATCGAGAACGCCCGGGGTGATGGCAGAGCCTTTTGGTCTTGTCGTAGCCAGGACGGAAGGGCGGACGGAGGCCCTTGAGGTTTGCAAGATAGGAAGAAGCATGGTATTTATATACCCAAACGCAGGCGGCCGCATGGCAAGATGTGGACAGATTTTTAATGCTGCCTGGAGTGAACCATGGTTGATGTGAGGATTCAGGGTCCACCGGGTATTCAACTCTGGAAAAGCGCTATTGGAACTTGAGAGGCTGTCCGAGAAATAGCCCATCTATGGATCAGTGTGCTCATTGGACGTTTGGTAGATATGAGTTTTACTTGAGATATTGTATTGTTTGGCTGAATTTGTTCGTTGACCTGCGAATCACAATCAGGCTGCAGCACGAACGTACATTCTGCGTACACTTGCTTTGTGCATCTCTTCGCTCCAGAAACTTCTGTAGTCCCTCCTACTTCATTTCATGATACCTATTCCTTAACTCGAATAGATACTAAATTCAACGCTTTCTTGCCCCTATATCTTCCAACGCTTGGGTAATATTGACGTGCATGGGAATTTTCATGTCCTTGACTGCTTCCCCCAACCACAGGCTATCGAAACCAGTGGACCAAGAATACTTCTTCCCGGTTACGTTCTTGAACATCAAAATCCATTTCATCACTGTACCAGTGTACTCTCCTGCCATTTGCTGAATATTCCTGACCATCGTTTCATCGAATTGGATGCGGAGTTCGGATTGAGATGGGTAAATTTGTGGCAACCCCTCAACGTAAAAGTCGCCATGGCCGAGGTAGAGCTCGTCATCGGTAAGAACATCCACGCTAATGCTGCCGATGTCTATTCTAGCATCTTTACTCATCGAAGGGATGTTGGGCAAGATGAGGCTGCCTCTGGCAAAGAAATCGTAGTCATCCCTGGCTGGAATTGAGGAATTCGCAGTAACCTGGACTAAACTCCATGATGCCACCAAGCCCTGCCGATTTTCATGTGTTAGAAAAAGTCCTTTCACCCAGAAACTCCTGGTTCGCACCTCTGAATGTAAGCGTCTTGTTCCAATTGACGGTGTACTTCGGCAGCCCCTTCATCTTCATCATGGTGTTGCCTCTCATTCCGACCTTCACTTCTGTCTCTTCTAATAGCCTTCGAAGAAACCTTATAAATTCAGCCCTTTCATCATCTGAAGGGTATATATAATCGTAGATCTTGTAGAATTCATAGGGTGGAACGCTTAGCTCCGGCGCTTGAAGCCTCCCAAATGTCTTGAAATCTGGAAGTGTGTCCTCCATGTAAAGCTTTGCATCAAATGAATCAAGGTGAAACCATTTCGAAGTTTGGAGGTAGGTATCGCGCGTGAGTATGTCAGAGAACTCGAAATTCAATCCCAACGATTCTTCAAATACGAGTTGGTAGGATGAATAACGTCCGCTCATCACTAGATGATCAAGGAGGGGCTGTGCCTCATCCTTGTGGACTTTGAAGATCCTGCAAGACCGGAGAGAGTGATTTGTCAGTAGTCCGATCTACGGTGGGCGAAATGGAAATTTACGTACAAGATGCAAGGAACAATCACGGCAACAGCAATTGCTACAAGCATTGCAAGTGCCATCAGCTTCTTGTGCTTCTTCATGAAAGCCAGAGGTTTTGGGAGAGGTGCAAGAGAGTTCCTTTCTCTCGGTGCATACGTCGGAGGGGGCTTCAGACAGTAAGCGGGCGGCGGAGGTGAATCCTCGATCCCGTCAAATTGGTGAAAGTTAGTCGAAACATCTTCATTGAGTTGCCCATCCACCGCAGATGGCGTGTTTTGAGGTAGATATGGATGCATTAAATCTCTGAGTTGTGTGGATGCGGTGGTGCCGGGCTGATACGCAGGCGGCATAGGCTGAGGGTTCGGCTCAGAATCCGTGCGCGTTCCTGTTCCTGTTGCGGATGCCATCTTCGGCGTGTAAATTTTACGTCGTGGAGACAGCCAACAACCTTGAAGAGCGACGAGAGAGATGGCGAGAGAAAACAGGTGAGATCATGCTTTCCTCTTCGAAAATCTGAATCACAGTAAATTTGATCTGTTGATCGCGAGCGAATTTGGGGAAGGTAGTAAACTGCGGCGGTATTAATTGAGCCCAGAAGGACTGCGCCACGATATGGCAACAGGGACGTCACTCCACCAGAGTGTACACATGGTGGAATCCGAAAGGATGATTGGGCATAGGCAGGAAGGATGCTATGAGGCGGCTTTCAAAACCACTGATACACCCTCGTCCCTAGTATGTTTATTGTATCAGGCCCTCGCTCTTGGGCTAAATACAGAGCTGCTGGTCGCAGAAAATGAGCTTCTCCAATCATTGCTCAACGTAGATGAACACAACCCAATGCCAAGTCGGATAACAATATTGCCAAGTCGCGTGGGAGCTTGCAGGATTGTGCCTGTCAGCCACAACGGCTAGACCGGCACATTGTACGACTTGCAATACGAGAAAACTTACAGACAATTGTACAGAAAACGTTCACTGTATCGGCCAAGAAAGTCATTATCGAAGTCGTAGAATTATATGTCGCACTAGAATGCGACCCGGCGACATTGATCTTACGACCGGTTACAGCAAAGATGATGGCCCCATCCTTGTGTTCAGCTTTTCTTAGAACCAAAGTAGCTGAGTGTTATCAATAGAACCTATGATGGGAGCGTTGTGTTCTACCAGTGAACGATTTGCGGCCAGGTGTCTAACGAGAATATGTAGGTCAAACATCAGGGATCCTACGCCACGGATACCGACTTTGCCGCTGGATATTGGGGAGGTGCCAGCGCTTTGCACGAAAGCTTGAACCAGTCTTGAAGCCATTTCTAGCAGATTATAACCAGAGGCGTCACCTTGTTCAGTGCAAATCATTTTGCCATCGTCAGAATCGAAATTGCGAAGTGGATTAGTGAGACTCGTCTATCTTAGAGAATCTCTGCTTCCTCGTCGAAGCATGAAATACAAAATATTGGAAAAGAGAGCCGTAATCATCAATGAAAGACCAGCGAATAGTTGCAACCCAAGATAGTCACCAGAAGATCCGAGGAGTGCGCCAGAGATAGGTGGGCCAATAAGTGATCCAATCCCCTTGAGGACTGAAACCATTCCTAATCGCGTTCCAAGTAGGTTCAGATCTGGCGTTATATGCGTCAAGACGACTGGAGCAAGAGAAACAACCCCACCCGAGAAAAATCCGTACAGCACGGAAAACGCAATGTTTCCGGCCTTGTTCGTTACGCTGATCCAGTATAGGATGCTAGCGCCGCTGAATGATGATATTATGATGTAGGTCTTGAGAGATCCGATCTTGTCCGCGACAAACGACGGCACGATTCGGCCAGGAATGGAGGAAGCGTTCAAGATTGAAAGCAGGTACTTCGCTAGGTCCTGGTTCCGCATGCCATGCTCTATGGCGTAACTCTGCAAGTAGAAGATAGGCTCAAAATATGCAATGTTGCTGAAGAATATTGCGGTGGTGTAGATGATGAAGATGGGATCCCTCAAGGCCGTGGGGTCGATGAAGCGTCGCGGAGAGAACTTCTTCTTTGCCCGCAATGCGCTCGGTGGCGATTGTTGTGGTCGGATGACCATGATGGAGAAGCTGCATATGGTGAAGGAGATGAACCCCATGATCCGTACTGTCCACCCAAACCCTATGCGGGGCTGTAGACCTTGGAAGACCAATGGGTATAATGTCGCACCAAGGCTGCTTCCAACGGTGGCCAAGGCCATCGCTCGAGCGCGGCGCTTGATGAAATACTTTGGCACAACTGCGATGGAGGGGATTTGGAGACAGCATGTACCAAGGCCAATGCAGATGCCTTGCGCAAGCAGTACGTGCCAATATTCGGTGCTGATGCTTGTCATCATGAACCCAAACGTCACTAAGAAAGTTCCGGTAACAACCAGTCCCTTGCAATATCCTGCATCATATAGCGGGCCGACGAAAACGCTCAGTGACATCAGACAGAAAACTTGGATTGAACCAATCCAGGATATTGCCGATGCCGAGGAGTCCTTGAGGAGTTGAGTCTCATAATAGGTTTGGAAAACACCAAAGCTGTTGAGCAGACCACTTCACCATTCTCAGCGAGATGGAATAACGACCACTGCGCGAAACACTTACAGATGATTCCAATACAGGGCAAATGACCCGGCCACTTGTAGCCATGCTGTCAATCCACCGTCCGGGGGATCAAGAGGAGGCGAGGAGATGGGAGACACAGGCGTATCTTGTGCGACATAATCAGGTGCTCCCGTGTCAGTGGACGTAGCGGCTTTGCTCCCATCTTTCTCTGGTGAAGACGTGTTCATGCTGGTACGAACAAGCTTTGTGGAGAGCCTTAGTCGACTCCCGGACCGCTGCTCTGATTCAGGAATAGTAATGGAGAAAGCCAGAAGGGTGGAACGTTTCAGGTAATATTCAAAAGTCCCCGCTCTTGTGAGATGCAACTTGACGACGGCTATATTTTTCGGCATTCTTTCCCCAGAAAAAGGAGCGAGATCGGCGCCAACTCTGGATCGGCTGCAACGCTCGGCACTCAACAGCTAAAGCCGAAGTAGTTGCATTCTCACATCTCCGAAGATGACTCTTTGCTTTTTGGAATTATACTTTGGCTCCACTTGCTCTGCCCTATGATCATTCTGAAGCACAGTCAGATGCCGACGTTCTTTTTAGATTGTTTCTTCTTCGAAAAGCAAAAGGGCCTTGTCTTTGCGGGGTTCTCCACAACGGAAATCCGCACTCCTCCGAGCGAACGAGGTTAGCCGAAGGCAGAATTATGTGGGGAGAATTATACGGAGTGTGACGGATTGCAGACTTTCTTTCCGCAGAGAACGACGCAAAGAATATTCAAATAATAAACGCGGGATGTGCAAATGAAGAAGCACATATGGCACTGCGATATTGTGGTCACTATTGGAAGTGTTTCATGAGGGCGTCGTTCGGAAATTTGAGCTAATGTTCTGCAGAGATCTCAAGGTGTTCATCGACCTCGGAAAAATACTCACCAGAGTACGAATAGTCTGTGAGGCCCAACTCTAAAGAACGTTTTCCGTCTCCGTAGAAAGTTTTCCTCTGGTAGGGGTTTGGTGCAACTCCTCTCTTGATACGGAAAACCAGATCAGGGGTTGAGAGGAAGTAACGGCCGAACACCGCCGCCACTTCGTACTCCGCGTACTCTGCATCGACAAGTTACGCTACTATTTCGGGCTTCAGTGACCCTGCAATCAGGACAGGCCGGCATTTCCCCCATGCCTCAATCGCGAAGTCAAGCCGCTCAGGATCCTTCTTTTCGACATTGGTATCCCTAGAAATCCTTGAAGTGACCAAGTGTGGGTAGGCAAGGTCAAGCTTCCTCAGCTCCTTGATGAGGTAAGTGAATTGTGGCACAGGATCCTCCATCCGCATGTTCTGGACAGTGCTCCACGGGCTCAGGCGGAAGCCAGTCCTTTCTGGTCCAACAGCCTCCGCCACAGCCTTCGCAACCTCCACCGCAAATCTCGCCCGCTTCTCAACGGAACCGCCCCATAAATCCATCCGACGATTGACAGAATCCTGCGTGAACTGATCAACAAGGTACCTGCAGCAAAGTCAGCCGCCATCCACACATCGCACCACACGCCCCAAACCCACCCATTCGCCCCATGAATCTCCACGCCATCAAACCCAGCCCTCTCCACCGCCACCCTCGCCGCCTCCGCAAACTCCCCCACAAACCTCCACAACTCATCCTCCCGCAACTCCCTCGGCGCCCTCCCCCCTCCTCCACCGGCACCGCACTCGCACTCACAAACGCATCCACCCCTCCATCCTCATCCGCCCCCGCCGGCGCCGCGCTCGCTGACCGCCCCAGCGCGAACAGCTGCGCCCAGATGTAGCATCCGCGCGCGTGCACGGCGTCCGTGACGCGCCTCCGGCCGTCCAGCTGCGCGGCCGTCCAGATGCCTGGCCCGAAGGCCTGGCCGCCGGCATGGCGGGAGACGAGGTTGGCTTCGGAGATGAGGAGGGTGCCGGGGACGCAGGCGCGTCGGCGCGGAAGCGGGCCATGGGCGCCATGACGATGCGGTGCTGGAGAGGGCAGGGGCCGAGGGGGAGGGGGCGAAGGAGTTTGGTGTTGGTGGTTGTCATGGTTGGTTGAAGGTTTTTGGGGTGGCGGGATGGGTGTGGGAGGTGGTTTGGTTGGCCTTTCATTGTTTCCTTTTCGCCCTTTCTATGCTGTGATCTATCGCGTAGGGCTAGGAAGTGGTTGTGAAATTATGGGGCTGCTTAGAAATCGTCAATATGAGGCTGCCTGATGACGGGTAAGTTCGACGGCTCATACCACTCCTAATAGCTCATCTGAAGTCAGTAACGTGACAGCCATCATTGTCATGATGCAAATGTCATTACTTGGGATAATTTATACCATTTGCCGTTATAGAGAAGACGTTTACTACACATATCAGCCTCTGTGTTGTCTGCGTGTTGGTGGTTTTTAAATATGAGGTAATCAATGATGTGCGGGATATATATTCCACTCGGAGGTATACCCGATTCAATCTAGAAGAGTCATGTCTTCGGGAGCTAGTGCGGCGCAGCGATTTTCTATCAGATTTTGAGTGCTCCAACTTTCAAGTTTTACTTTTGAGTGCTTCTCATCCCCCTCCCGCCCTTGAGAAGCATCGCAGCCACAATGCCCAATGCGGCAATACTTGTGGAAGCCACGAACGCGTAGCGTATACCATCATAGTATACCAGCCTAGCAGGGTATCGTATCTCAACCGGTAGCTCCCGCAGAGTGGTAACAGAGTGCCGAATCTTCTCAATGATCTGGAAATCGGGAACGTGAGTCCGGGCACGGTATGAGAAGATAGATTTCTCCATCATGAATGGCAAAGAGCTTACCTCCAACTTATCAGGCACATCCGGGATCGCACCCGGAAGTTTCTTCTTGAGCGTGGTTTGTAGAATGGCCGAGGTTATGGCAACTCCCCAGACTGACCCGAGCGAGCGAATGAGATAAACGGTTGATGCTGTCACAGCATGGTCTGGCGAGTATGAGCGACTAATCATGGAGCGAGAGGGAAGATAGGGATGTACCTGAATGATCGAATGCAGCTAGAGATGTGAACAGGATTCCCGGGTAAATGATACCTTGACCCAGGTTGGCGGGGAAAGTGAAAACCAGATATTTCCACGGAGCGTCATTGAACCTCAACGTCAAAACAAGTAAGTTCCCAAAGGCCATCAGTGTCGCACCCGCTCGTACAAGCCAGAAGAGCTTACCCCAGCGCGACATTACTACACCAGAGATGAGGCCTCCAATTGGAGTTGCGAGAGAGGGAAGAGCAAGTCGAACGCCTGCTTTGGTTGCGGAATCGAGAAGGACCACTTGAAAGAATAATGGAAGCATAAACAAATACTAAAATTGAAATTAGCAAATCTCCACCACGCTTTTAGGGAGAGAGGGTGATCTTACGGCATATGCAGCAAGGCCAGCACACACGTTTGCGATCTGAACAGTTACTGGAAGCCAGCCCCGAAGCATACGCAATGGGATGATGGGTATCGCTCTTGTCTTGGCCTCCACGGTAATGAAAAGTGCTAGCAGGGCCACACTTCCGACTAGAGAGGCGATGACCCAACCATTACTCCAAGGTAGTTCGTTGCCGCCCAAACTCAATCCAACTAGCTGGATTGAGATAGCTAGGACTAGCAAGATTGATCCCGAGAAGTCAACCTTTCTCCAGATCTCACGAAGGGATGATTGATTGAGACCAAGTGCCCCCGTGGGGTTTTCGATTACGAACGCTCCAAGTAGCAGAGCAATCGCGGATATTGGGACTTGTAGCAGGAAGCACCAGCGCCAGCCAATGTAATCAGCCACTGAACCTCCAAAGGAAGCACCACAGATGGAGCCGAATCCGAACATGCCGTTCTGCAATGCTTGGTACATTCCGCGCTTTCGGAACGGAATCATGTCAGAGTTGACGATTGTGGCTGAAGGTGAGGAATTAGCCATTTTCCTATCAGTAAAAGTTGAAATGACTCACCCATGGTCATAAGCCCACCTCCGCCGAACCCGCAAAGAGCTCGCATACAGTTTAGTAGCACGATATTCTTGGCCAAGCCGCATCCCAAACACCCGGCGGCGAAGGTGATGGTCGAAACGAAGAAGCATATACGACGTCCAAATAAGTCAGAGAAGCGACCGTAAAGAGGCTGAAAGGCAGTGCTTGTGACAAGGTAGGAAGTTGTCAACCAGGAAGCCGTGTTTGCCGCATCGAATTCGGAGCTGATAACAGCATAGGTAGCCGCTGTAATGGTACTGTCGAAACCATAAAGGAAAACGTTCGCAAATATGGCCGTCTCAATCCATAGAAATTTCCGTGGTGGTCGCCATGATTCGTCCGGCTCCGGCGGTTTGAGAAGCGGTTGGGTATCCGCGTGAGACGTGGGAGCGTTCGTTGGGTCAGATTCATGCGTTTCAGCGCTTTGCTCATCGCGGGGCTGCAAAGTGCCGTAACCGGCCATTGGATCGAGTATAAGTCTTCTAACGGCCTGCCTAACTAAAGATGAGGGGTAACGTGAGAACGTCTCGTGGACCGTTTTGTTGTATCTGAAATTTATAGTGTGAATCCGGATGGCCAATTATTAATGGATCGCCGCTGTCCAGCACCTGTGGGAAAGATTGCGAAACCGGTTCGAACGTTCAATCCAGCTCGAGCACGCCATTATAACTTAAAGTTACGAGCAATATACCCTGCCTACTTGACATTCACGGTTAGACTCCGGCACGGGAAGAGGATCCGCGAGAGATAGGCGTCTTCAATGACCGGTAAGGCGTATCGATTTCGAAGACATTACGTCCTAATAGCATATTCTGGAAAACGTTTGATGATCGTATAGCCGCAAAGAGACAGTGGAGCTCTGTGCTCGAAAAGGCTCCAGTTGAATGAATAAAAGCAGGGACATCTGTTGAGGGCGTGTAGTCAGAGTGACAAAAAAGCAATTCGGATCAAACCTTTACTCAGAGAACCATGTCAGTATTGCTGCAAAGAATTTCCGGGTCGATCACATAATGCGAAGATTTTAGTGGAGTCCAGTCCAGCTCTGCCGCGACCGAAAAGAGGGGCGTTGTAAGGATAGGGCTCGGAATGAACCGACGCTTTTGAATCAATCAATCAGTGACGTCGGAGGGGGCAGCGCCAAGTGTTCTTCTGCAGGAGCGACACTGTGCTGTAGTGCCAACGATTTCTGAATCTTGCGGTAATGTTTGACTCGCAAAAGCACGAAAGATAGACCAAGAATTGTCTTCAGATTCGCACAACAGATTATTGTGGGGGGTTGACATGGTGCGACCAGTAAAATTGTGCAGAAACTACAGAACCCAAGCAGATCGCAATGATGACCCCGCAATGCGCGTGAAATGGAATCTGGTCAAGGACTGGGATGATAAGACGTGATCAACGATCTCTTGAGAGCAAGCATGCGGGGGTTCATCGACGCAAAACCATAAATCGTACTGGAATCTCGTGCTATTATGAATAGGACGCAGCGCTTCAATTCTTTTCTCGATAGCAGAAAACACAAATTTGACATTCCAAATTGAAAACTCCTACCTCACCTAATGCGAAGGAACATTGCTCTGCTTGCCTGTGGCTTGCCATTGGCGGCTGCTGATTGGCAATTCAAATCTCGTACAGATCTGGCACCGCCCCGTCTTAACATCACCATAACGGCTACATCATCTGTCGAGGAGGGGTACCTTTTCATTGCACCTTTCGCTGGCTTGCCTGATGCACCTACGGAGCAACATGGTCCACGACAGGCAGGGCCATACATTTTCAGCGACAATGGCGACCTCGTCTGGTCTGGCTACGGCATATATTCCATTTGGGCCACCAATTTCCAGGCTGCGCGATGGAAGGGACAAGACGTGCTGTTCAGCTTTGAGGGAGACCACAATCCTGGGTACGGCCACGGGCATGGTCATACAACTATCGTGAATAAACATTACGATACAATTAGAGAGCTGAGAGCGGGTAACCATAAGCTCACTGACAAACACGAGTTCCATATCATTGGAGAAGAGACTGCATTGATTCAGATTTATCAGCCCGTACCAAGGGACCTGAAGAGATGGGGTGGAAGTCCGGAGCAGCAATGGATTGTCAACGCAATCTTTCAAGGTGCATGGAGCGCTCACTCCCTTTTCGGTGAATGCAACAGACTAACAGTCACTACTCGCTTAGAATTTGACATCGAAACTGGCGAGCTGCTCTTCGAATGGGCCAGCCTCGACCACGTTTCTCCTGATGGTATGTCCCAGTGTAGTCTTCCATTCTCTGGTGGCTTCTGCTAATTTCAATCAGAGGCAATTCTGCCACTCAACCCCGGCCAGGCCGGCTCTGGATACAACTCATCCGACGCGTGGGACTACTTCCACATCAACAGCGTCGACAAAGACGCCGCCGGCAACTACATCATCTCCGCTCGGGACGCAAACTCCATCCACAAGATCTCTGGCTCAACCGGCGAGATCCTCTGGCGCCTCGATGGCAAGAACTCTTCCTTTGCTCTCGGCCCCAACGTCACATTCGCCTTCCAACACCACGCCCGTTTCTTACCCAACCCCACAGACGACCCAGCCATCGAGGTCATCTCTCTATACGACAACTCCGCGCACGGCACCGAGCACAACGACGGCTCCGAGGTCCACACCGCGCCCTACTCCAGCGGCAAGATTGTGCGCCTCAACTCTACCTCGTGGACGGCTGAGCTCGTGCAAGGCTTCTACCCACCCCCCGGCACGAACCTGCTGTCCAAGTCACAAGGCTCCACCCAGGTCTTGCCGAACGGCAATGTCATCGTGAACTGGGGGTCAGAGGGCGCGCTTACGGAGTACCTGCCCGACGGCACCCCGATCTTCCACACGTACTTCGACAGCGGCGCGCTGGGCGAGGGCGTGCAGAACTACCGCGGCTTCCGGTACAACTGGACGGGCCTGCCGAGCGAGGACCCGGCTATCGTGGCTTTGGAGAATGCGGATGGGTCGGGCACGGCGCTGTATGTGTCCTGGAACGGAGATACCGAGACGAAGACGTGGCGGTTCTTTGAGTTGGATGAGAAGACCGACACGTGGAGCTCGCTGGGAGATGCGGAGAGGACCAGCTTTGAGACGAGCTTGGAGGTACCCGACCGCAAGGTCGAGCGAGTCTCCGCGGAGGCGGTGGACCGCCATGGCAAGGTGTTGCGGACGACCGGAGTGGCAAGATTGGAGAGGGAGGTCATTGCTGCTAGTGGAGCTTCAGGTGCTCACGACCAGGGGCTCGTTGTAAATGAGGAAAAGTGGAATTGGTGGGCCAGCCAAGAACTCAAATTCAGGGCCTAAAAGGGTGAATTGCACAAGAGTTTGCCGAAAATCGACCAATCTGAAGACTTTGGTGGCTTGAGATTGAAGGATGGGGATTGTGTAGTTGGGAAGTCTTCCGGACGACCCCAAGTAGCCTTAAAGGCCTCGAAACTGCAAGGACTGTAGCTTGTTCAAGGTTCAGGTTCAGGGACAGTAGTGTGCAGCATAAGTGACCTTTTCGGCGACGACGTAAAATGATGATCCGAAAAGCTGTATACGGAAGTAGCTTCCAATCTTCTCTTTCTCCTAACTAACCATTTATTCCCTGAATGGTACACAATTAGATGGTACTGATTGTCTGAAGGTTCACAGCTAGCGGAGTGGTATCATAAACACTCTGAGGTCTTATGTATGTCAAATGCCTGCCGGATGATGAACGATTATGGAAAATACTAAAGATGTGATATCCCCGTAATATTTTAAGTAACTAAAGATAGAGATGCTAAAGACCAAACAACGTCTCAATATAAGATTTTAAAATTTCAATTGATCGTGTTATCACCGGTGTGGCTAGCAGATCCTCCGCACGCCGAGCTCCCCCGGCGAAAGCCCCTAGCTGCAGATAACTTTCTGCAACAAAAGGAATCCGTCCTGAACAGCTAACCTCTGCACGTAACAATTTCCGATGACCTCAAACGTGAAAATACACTCTTTCTCATCCGTTGACGAATTCACCATACTCTTTCGCCGAACGGCGAACGGGAGCGAGCACCCGAGAAATATGTTCACTTCACCGCCGGGAAGTATGTTCAAATATCCGCTGCCCGGCATTCAATCCTCCATGATGAACAAAGTCCTACAAAGAAAACCAGTTATCATCTTAGTAAATGGGGGTTAAATGTCGATAGGAGGAAAAAATTCCCCTCCAGCATTTGAAGACGTAAAAGCAGCAGAGAACTCCCCATAATTCTCCTCCACAACTCGTCGTTTGGCCCTTTTCGTCTGTATTAAATCATGAGCGACAGTTCTCCCAAAAGATTCTGAAATACCGTCCATATTATGTGGTCTTGCTAAGTTCCTAATTTCCATTTTGTCCATAAAAGTCCTCAGAGCACCTTCCTTGGAGGACGGTATTGAAAATAGACCGGGAATGGTATCTCGCACGCTACCGATTCTCACAGCTTTCAAACAAAGATTGAACCTTCCTTTTGGCTCAGCTCCCATGGTAGTATCGCCGACAGCATTAAAAAGGTGCGGAGATAATGCTCTATGGACGGTATCACCCGGCTGCAATGTTGATATAGCCCAGTCGGGAAGCCATAAGGGCAGATTCAGTGATTCGTGCATCGACCGGCTTCCCACCAATAAACTCCAGGAGTCAGACAGCATTGTCATTGCAGCATGGACAAGAGCGTCTTCGAACGATTTGGTGTAATCCGGTATCAAGGCACCGGTCCGACCCCAAGAATTCACCAGACCAAACAGGGCGAAGTACAGATCTCGCCTATCGGAAGCGAGTTTCGAAGAGCAGCAATCTCCCAAATCTTGTAGACGAATTGGCATTCTAGGTCTAAGCCAATGGTTGATTTCGGTAAAGGCATGAGTGACGAGGCTCAAGCTTATCAATGGATCGATCCACGACTCGAAAGGCTCCAAAAGAAATATCGGCATTCGCTTGAGCGGAGCACAAGCTTCTCCACCACTGAATTTAGATGCAATGAAGCTCACACATTTTTCCACAGATCATCCACGCAAAATATAGGGGTTCTACCGAGTACTGTTTCATCCGGTAACACTCTACATCCCAACCCGGGTATCATTCCAACTAGAAATCCCACTCAAACAACATTTCCGCGCACCTGTTTGATGTTCTTGACATTCAGGTTCCGCCACATAGCCACGCACGCAAGCGCACCCACAAGCAAGGACACAGCAGTGATACACATGATCCGCTGCGTCTCGCCATACGCCTTGTCGATACCATCCCTCGTCGGTGTACCGGACGCGTAGCTCGTCTGGGCGACAATGCTCGCGTAGATAGACGCGACATCCGTACCCTCGGGCGTGTACTTGAGGAGGTTCTCGTAGAAAGTACCGGTCCAGATGGCAGCTGCGATGGTGCTGCCGATGGATGAGCCAACGCTGCCGAAGAGGTCGAGGATGGCCATGATGACGGCGACGTGCTGGTGGTCGGAGGGCGACAGCATGGCCATCTCGCCACAGATGACAATGGGGCCGCCGGCGAAGGCGACGAAGATCTGGGTCATGATGATGTAGCCGACGCTCTGGTCGGGCTGGCGGAAGTGGATCATGAGGCCGACGCCGAGCATCATCAGCGGGACGAGGAAGTACAGGGCGAAGGGCTTAAAGCGGCCGGTGCGGTAGATGAGGGCGGAGATGATGATGGAGAAGAAGCACGAGCCCGTGCGGTAGATGTTGCCGATGTAGGTCGTCTGGGATGCGCTGGTCTCCCAGACGACGGGAAGCATCGAGTAGAAGTACGCGCCCCAGATGGACGAGTTGGCGAAGACGAAGACGAACATGAAGCCGCCGAAGAAGACGGTGCGGTCGGCGAGGAGCTTGAACGGGATGAAGGTGACGGGCGCGCCGAATTTCTCCCATGCTACGAAGGCCGCAACGAGGACTACTCCGACGACGATCATGGCGATGATCATGGGAGAGCGCCATCCATCACCCTGGTACGAGTACAGGCTGAAAGGCAGGAGGAACAGGGCCATGCCACCGCCAAGGAGCAAGACACCGAAAAGATCGACGTCGATAATGAACTTCCAGATACCTCCAGCGGAGATGTGGCGCAGTTTGCCCTGGCTTTCGAGGATACCCATCTTCTCGGCCTTACGTTGGTTCCAGAGGAAAAGGAAAACCAGAGGAGTAATGACGACGGGTACAATGATGGCCCACATGCCAATACCCCAGCGCCAACCCATGCCGCCTTCGCCCAAAACGCTGTCGGTGATAGGTCCGGCGGCCCAGGTAGTGAAAATGTAGGGGCTAGTTGCGAACGAAAGCATAAGAGCACGACTCTTTAAGGTGGAGGTATCGGCGATGAAGATGGTGAGAACGTAGCTCACACCTTGAGATCTGTAAGGAAGTGGAAATTAGAAACGAGCCATTGAATGGAAATGTTGATGGGGAGCTCTTCATTACCCGACAGAATAGAAGACGTCAGCTGCAGCGAATGTGGTAACGCTGTTGCAAGCTGCCATCATGATAAAGCCCAGGGTAAAGATAAGAAGCATCAAGCCAAGGCCTTGAGGACGGCCCCAGGTATCGAGGATCTTGGAGAGCGGGAGTTTGACGAGGCCGGCAACGATGGTGGCTACGATGCTAGTAGCGGCAGTGAGAGAGTGCAGTTGGAACGCACTCGTCACATAGGGAGTGTAAACGCTGATGGCAACTTCTTGGATGGACTGAATGACATAGAACAGCCAAATGCTGGATCGCGGTCAGAATACGGGTTGATTGAATTCTGGAGCTGCTCACAAGGTGTATGCCAGGATCAGATGTGTTTTGCTCCACACGGCGGTGACGGCCTCAACCTTCTGGATACCGGCCTGAGCATCCTTGGTGATGAGGTCGTTGATGTTGTCTTTCTCCAAGGACCGGTCGTGGGCCTGGGCCGTCTTCTCGGGATCGGCAGCGGGGGCGATGGGCGCGGGCTCCTCGACCGACTGGTCAGCCGGAGTCTTCCTGGGAAAGAAGCCCATGATTGTTGATGCACAGAGCAGCGATGCAGTGGAGGTGGGATGGACAATGGCCAAGAAGGAACGCTGCAGCAAGCTAAATATGCGTCTGCAGTGAGGCCTGCACCGCTATCGGCTGAGCCGATCATCCCACCAGGGTGCCATCGCGCTCTTGGCAGCGGAAGAAATGAAAAAAGTGCCGGGTCGGTTCAGCATTACGGCCGGCTCTGGCGTCGCATGAGTCGAATGGTTGGTTGGACGGAGGGGTCTGGCTCTGGAGTAGCGAGGAGGATCTGATTGTGGGGACTCTCGGGCAGACGCAGCCAATGGCGCATCTGATAAGATTGATAAAAGCGGGCGCAAATCAGATAAAACTTTTGCCGTGGCGCTGTTCACGTGCAGGAGCCAAAGGCCGATCCCGAGCCCCGTCGGCCTCCTGCACTTTCATTCGCAACACCCACCGGCGAGCTGCCTTTTCGCGACACTTTTGCCGGCCGCCTTTATGCATATCTGTCAAGCTTGATCGAATCTAGACATCCCGACATCGACAATTCCACCTCCTCGCCTCTGCGCGCACCCGCATTACCCGGCGAAGCCCGCATCTGCCAGCCCTTTCTGCTGTCGCAGCTGCACGTTACATTCCAAGCGGGATCGGAGGGAATGGAGTCTATTTTCGCTGGAAAAATCTAGACTGGAAAAATCCACGGCATCTTCCCGTATCCTCTGCATTTTCTTTTCCCTCCTCCGTTGCAACCCGACCACAACGGGCTCATCGGCCGACAGCGTGTATCTACGCCCGTTCTCTGCACATTCCTTCACGCATGCTCTCATGAGCCTCGTTCAGCGCCTCTCGTGCGGCCTTGCCTCGCTCTCTAACATGCATACCATGCGCCTCGCAAAACTGACAATCATTCGAATTACAGGACTACGCCGCCGCAACAAAAAAGCTGGTATCCACAACGTACGCTTCATCTAAACATCGCTTGAGTAGCTCTCGCACCACCCAACGTGCTCATTGACGGCCGGATACACGTCCCTGAAGCTATTCACGCCCATCCACGAGTCCAGGTGGCCGTATCCCGGAATGACCCTGCGCTGGTACACGTCGGTCCCGAAGCGCTCCCTCAGCATGTCGTAGCTGGTGTTCGTGCACTCCGGATCGTACACGACGTTCTTGCTGCCGCTGATGAACAGGATCGGCAGGCCCTGCAGCCGCAGCAAGTTCGACTCGGTGACGAGGTTCTCGAAGTCGTTGTCGAGCGCGCCGCCGCCGGTGCCCATGCGCATGAGGTGCGTCAGCGTGTGCATGTGGATGCCGCCGACGAAGCTGCCGAGGCGCGAGTGCGTCGCGCGGTTGAGGTTGCCGTGCGTCCAGAGGCGGCCGAAGGCGAGCGAGCTGCGGTGGCAGACGGTGCTGCTGCAGAGTTCGTCGGCGGGCCCCACCGGGTAGAAGCGCAGCGCCTGGTCCAGCGCGCGCTGCACCAGCGTCGTCGCCAGCCGCGTCCAGCTCGTCACTGTGGGGAACCATGAGCCGGCGACGGCTTGGTATATGCGCGGCAGGAGCGTCGTTGCTGCCTTGGCTGCGTTGACGGTGCCGAATTTCTGAGCGAAGAAGACTTGGCTCGCGCAGAGGCCGATCATGCGGGAGGGAGGGAGGGTTCCGTCCAGGAGGCCCATTGAGGTGGCTACGGCGCCGAGGCAGTGACAGACGACGTACATCTTGGTTTGTGTGTCTGGGTCGTGCTTGTTGTAGATGTGCTCTACGGCGGCCAGGACATCCAGACGAGCGTCATACGCAGTGTAGCCTCGCTGTGCAAGGGGAGTGCGACCAACCCGCAAGACAACGACGTACACATCGTGGCCTTCGGAGAGGAAGTACTGGACGGCGTTGGTTTGGATGGTCGGCAGTGAGTATATCTGCTCGTCGACGGACGCGCCAGGGACCATCAGAATTGGCGGCCGCCCAGCGCTGGGAGCACGATCTGTTCGCCAGACCTTCATCACAACCTGGACGTTATCTTTGGCTGTGAGCAGGATTGTTTCGGCTGGCTGCGGCTTCTTGGAGCCCGCGGCGAAGGGAGCCTCATCTGGGTACTCCAACATCCTCAGCGGGCCGAGGAAGTAATTCGCCGTGTTCCTTACAAAGTATCCGAGGAACCCCGCCGTCGGAAGAACGGTTTGAATGATGCTGCCTCCCGTCCTCCCGAAGCTGAGGAGCTCGGAAGCAAAGTTCCTCCAAGAGATGTACAGCATGCCCTTGCCGACGACCTCCCCGTCACGCGTGATGGTCGTGTACAGTGAGGTTGTGGCCTTCCAGGTGTTGCGCACGGAAAAGGCCATGTTAGAGTCGACCTTCTTGTAGCCATTGAGGACGTACCCCTGTCCGTCGGTGCTGAGCATTGTGAGATTGTACACCAGATTTGTTCCATCCGAAATGCTCTCATCAGTAGTGAAAAAGCCAACCTCGCCGCGGAGCACCAGAAGAGGGTCTTTCGACAACGCTGCACAAGAGAAGGTTCCTGTCGCGAGCGCGGCATGGTCCGAAAGCTTGACCACTGTGCATTCTTTAGTCATGGAACAAGCTCGATTGCTTGGAGTCTGCACTTACAGTTGCGCACGTTGAATGCGTCAACGCTGAGGTAGAACCGGGCCGCGCTGGATCGGCCTTGGGCCACCCGCTCCGCCGTCTTGAAATCCTGGATGTCGTCGCCAACGTAGATATGGCCTTCCATGATCTCCGTGAACCGCACACCCGACCCGGTGGCCGTGGAGCGAATCAATTGTTCGGTTTCCTGCATGTCGGGAGTCATGGGGAACGACTTCTTAGGCTTGTCGAACAGGTCAAGGGGGCCGTTTGCTGACTCGTCCGTTTCCCAGTCGTATTTCTCCGCAAGCAGGTCCATCGTCCGTTCGGCCAAAGCGGTAATCGTTGCGAACGGGTTGACACCTTGAAAGTCAGCTAAAGCGTGTTCAGAAAAACTAGGGATTGCCCTTACCTAATGCTGTGGGGATAACAGCACCGTCGACGCAAAAGAGACCTTCATGCGTTTCTGCGCCGCTGCCTGTAAACAACTGGCCAAGGTGGTTCGTAGCGCCTGTGCTGCCTGTATCGTCTGACGCCATTATGGTTCCGCCCAACGGATGTACCGTGATTTCCTCTTCGCTTTCGAACGCTAGACAACAGTATTAGCTTTTCATCGTAGATTTCACAGTTGGTCCAACAGTACTCACCGGAGTAGAACGGCGAATTGATCATGGTGCCTCTGATAGTGTTCGTTGCTGCGGCAAGGATCTGACTCAACTTCTTCACGTGGGTGGTCCGGCCCACTCCAAGGAACTGGAGGTAGGGCTTGTCGTCTACGAGGGACAGAATGGCTTCGTTGCTGTCATGAGACATGATCAGGTATGTCTGAGTCCGGTTCACTGAACTCCCCGTGGCGTAAGGCCCAAGGAGCCTGTTCTTGGTTCGCGAGAGCAGGTGGCGGAATCGCTCAACGAGGGCGAAGTTCGTGGGATAGACTTTGCCGGGGCCGATCTCCAGAAGAGTTTGAATGACAGGTGCGAGGGCCGCGGGGATAGCTCCTTCTTCGATAACGTGGCCGTCGAGGACGTTGGGCGATGTTTTTGGTCCCCTGTTGTCAATGACTCCGGTGATGGTAGGGCCGCTGGGGTGGTCAGGCCGAGCCTTCTCGCTGCCGATGCCGTTGACGATCTCGTCTGTGTTGTAACCTGGGCGCCCACTGTCAGCTCTTTCCTGTGATTTTGAGGTATTGGAAATTGCCTTGACTAACCAAAAGCCAATATGTCTCCATTGCCTGACATCTTTTGGCCCACAAATTGGGAGGTTTTCAATCCATGCGCCTTTGATCGGAGCAAGATTTCCGTACTTCCAATGGCTCCGGCGCCTAGGAAACAGAGTTCTTTCTACATTTCATATTAATATGATTGGCTGATTAAATATGAAGAGTGCAGTATACGAGAAGGGCGGAAAGTCAAGGAGGAATGAACGTACCGCGCGGACCCACATCAACTCGTTGTAGAAAGCGTCCTTGAACGCTTTCCGTTCGTCACCATGCCAAGCATAGTAGACGATATACCCCTGACCAGATGGATCGGGAAGGACATAACGCACTTCACATTCGCAGAAGATCTCTGCGCCGTGGTTCCAAGCATCGGGCAGGTAGTTCATAAGGACGGAGCTCTTGGACCCGTCGTTGACGCCCGTGCAGTCTTGACCGGAACCAGTTGATGCCTTCATTTCCACGCCGGCGTTGTTTAGACCATTGGTAAAGAAAGTGGTTTGCGGCACATGGTAGAAGTTCTCTTTCTGCCCGAGAGCTATTGCTTGCTTTTGCAAGACTGAGAGCTTATTCAACGGTGGGTACGAGTCGGGGTAGGGCGCCGGTTGAAGCATGTGCTCAGCGCGTTTATAATCTGGCTGGTTAGATTGGTCCTGGTAAGTGAAGGGCTACACTCACACTCATCTAGTGATCCGGGCTCCTTGCGGATCTGCGAAGGCCAGTTGTGCATTTGAAGGGTCCGATCATCACACCTGAGGAAGACGTTGGCATTGACCAATGACGTTCCACCAAGGCCTGCGCATTTTGCATCAACATTAACTTCGAAATATGGCTCCAAGCTATTATCTTACCATTTGCCACGAATGCATTTTGGCCTTCGCCGAGAATCAGATGATACATACTGGTCGCACTCCCCAGCGCCGCGTTGACCAGTGGACCGTTGTCTTTTCCTGCATTGCCGGACACATGAACCTCGGGCAAAGCTTCGTGCAAGCTACTGGGATACTCTCCGGCTACGAGGAGTCAGCGAGTTGGCGCAACGCGAGGCGCAAGTGAAAACCACTACTCACGCCATTTTTCCTTTCCCAGCTCCAAGATGGCAACACTCTTCCCTGCTCGTGCGGCTCTGCTGGCTGCAACACCTCCGCCGTAGCCTGAGCCGACGACAACGACATCGTACTCTGGTCTGATGAGTGGCACCGGCCTGCTGAGTCTTGGGAATCTGCGTGTCTTTGCCGGCTGCTCGGGCTCTGCGGAATCAGGCGTTCTTCCATTGACCTGCTCGGAATGAAAGGACTCCATTGTGTCGATGACCTTCTTGGATTCTCCATTCCTGAGTCTTCTTCTCAACCCCTCAGTATTACTAGCCTTTCCGTCTTGGACAGGGCCATCCGGAAAGATGTCGTCCGTCAGCGATGCAGACTGAGACTGCACGCCATTTTCAGTACCGGTGAAACCAGGTGCCATAGTAATGAGTGGCGTAAGGTCTGGTGTGAAAGATCAAATTTTCTTTCATCGGTTCTGCGGGAAGCCTGCGGGAACAAAACCGCTCAATATATACTGCATTGGCCCCGAAATGCGTAGGGCTGACAGAACTCAGCTCCGAACGCCATCCGAGTGCTGTTTGCCTTTTGCGGAAACATTCGTGGGATTTCACGTGCAAATGCAGGGACTCGAGCCGCAGCTGAGGTCAGAAACCCGTATGCTGACGCGCCGCGCGACCGCCTCCGCCGGGGACGAAGGTTTCACCGCGTGCGACAGGCGGTCTGCTGTTAGAGCCCAGATCAGCCAGTCAACGGCTGGTTGCGCGTTTCTTTTTGCTGCGGGTGAGGTTCACCTGAGACCGGCTGGGGAGGCTGGCGTGTTCAATGGTCAATGTCTTATTTTTGCAAGCCACGGCGGGCTTGTTCAGTAAGAAATTGAACTGTGCATAGGTAAGGACAGACAGAAGAGCCGGTGAGGCTCAAGCCCCATTTAAGACCTCGATGAGTATGCAAGCAAATGCTTAGAGCCTTGAGGTCATGTGCAGGTGACCAATACCAGAGGTTACACCTTTCCCATCTGGAAACCGCATCTCCAATGAATTCAGCACAGGCTCTACTACTTTAGTTTCTTAGCATTTATCCAGCAAGATTCTTCGCGTCTGTAATCTGCTCACTCTTAAGTGGTATTGCGAGCAATAAAGATGATCATGGAGGGGTGAAACTGTCTACGCAATGATGCCTGGTTGGTGGCTAGCCAAAAACGGGCATAGTCCACTGACTCGGCCCCACGCCCTCGATCCTTCTGACTACTTTCTCAAGCCGCAGTGGGGGCGTCAACGCAAGACTCTCGTCCATCTTACACTCTCACATCGGCGATTTTCTGCTTTCAACAACCTGACCGTGGGAGCCTCACCGATCTCATGTCTTCTTGCCAGTGCTGCAACGGCCTGAAGGGCCGCCCTTCCATGCCTGCCGCTGCTAATCATCTGATGGAGACTGATCTCAAAGGGCTCTCTGAGTCTCAAACTGCAGGCTGTAAATTCTGTCAGCTCATCTGGGATATCGCCAATTCGCAAAGATCGCAGTTTGATCAAGTCCCCGATGGAAATGTTCATGTCGTACTTTCTAAGCTCTATACCAGTGATCTTGTTCTCTGGATCTACTGGGGAAAAGACAGGACGTATTTTGACCCACAGATCACGATGCTTCTTTACAAGGACAAAGGTAGTGACTCAACCTTCTTGTTTCCTCGATTTTGCAATGGCTGATTGGAGGAACATTTGCAGACGACAAGTCGCATCCAATGAATGAAGCACTCGGGATTCATAGCCATATTGTTCAAGATCCAATGGCGGAAAAAGCAACCGAGTTGGTGAGGCAATGGGTGGATGATTGCAACGGCGCAGAAAAGCACCCGCTTTGCACTCCCGTCCAGAAACAAGAAAAGGTCACATTGCCAACTAGAGTCATTGCTGTCGGTCCTGCGGATGGATCGAAGCTCCCCAAGCTTGTTGAGACACATGGAGAAGAAGGAAGCTACATCGCACTCAGCCACTGCTGGGGCAAGACGCAGATCATCACAACAACAAAAGCCACAATCGCAAGCCGCAAAGAAAGCATCGAATGGTCGCTGCTCTCACAAACCTTCCGAGACGCCATCACCTGGACCCGCCGCCTCGGCATCCCCTACATCTGGATCGACTCCCTCTGCATCGTCCAAGACGACCTCCAAGACTGGGCGACCGAATCCACCAAAATGGGCACCATCTACGAGCACGCCCACCTCACCCTCGCCGCCACCGCCGCCCCCAGCGGCACCCTCGGCTTCCGCTCGCCACGCACCCCGCCCCAATCCTTCCACCTCCGCGACACCCCCCACCGCGTCTCCGCGCAGCTCCAGCCCTCCCACGACAGCTTCACCCGCCGCAGCCAGGCCGACCCGCGCCTGATGCCGCTGCTCTCGCGCGCGTGGGTCTACCAGGAGCGCCTCCTATCCGCGCGCGTCGCGCACTTCGGCGCGCGCGAGCTGGTCTTCGAGTGCCAGAACGGGTACGCGTGCGAGTGCGGCGGCATCGCGCGCTACGCCGGCCTCGCCTCGCACAACACCAGCGTCAAGCAGGAGTACCGCGACGCGCTGCTGGGCGCCCGCGACGCCGCGTACACGTGGGAGGCCGTCGTGCGCGGGTACACGGCGTGCGCGCTGTCGTTCGAGCAGGATCGGCTGCCGGCGCTGTCGGCGACGGCGGCGCGGCTGGAGGGATTGCTGGGCGCGTATCGCGCCGGGCTGTGGGAGCGGATGCTGCCCGATGCGCTGTTCTGGAAGGGCGACGCGTACTTGTTCGAGCGTCCGGCGGCGGCGCTGCTGATGGCCGGGGCGTGGAAGCCGGGGAGGCGGTCGGGGGCGCGGGATGCGCCGCCGAGTTGGTCGTGGGCGGCGGTGGAGGGGGCGGTGGTGAATTTGTTTTACCACTTGTCCACTAGCAAGGTGAAGGTGGTGGATGTGCATACGAAGCCGCTGCTTCTCGATCGGTACGGGTCTGTTGCGGAAGGGCGGATTACGGTGGTTGGACCTGTTGTCCGTGTCGGTGCCGAGGTCATCGTGACGGATACTGGCGCCGGGCAGCAGGCGCATTATATGCTCTCACAGGATGGACTAAAACACGAGTTCTTTCAGGATGTTGAGATCTCGGAACACGACGCCTCTCAAGCCTTGAACCAAGGTCTCTTCTGCCTGATAGGCGGATACGACCATAAGACCTGCGTCACCTTGATACTTAGGCCAACTAAAGTGGACGCCGCCACGTATGAGAGAGTGGGGCTCACCACGGAGGTGCCGCCAGAATGGGTTTCTTTGGCGGAAGAAGCAACCATCACTCTGATCTAAAATCTCTTGGCTATATCACATCACGTTGAACATCCATGCTGGCCAATCATGATCTACAAGGCCCCTTGGGTTAGCGTACGATGAGAGCAACCATCAGGGTGCTTTCTTCAATCCAACCGCAACTACAATGCGTCCACGGTGCCATTCAGCTCCAACGGTATCCTTTATGTTCATGACTTCTCGTTCTACAATTTGGATTAGTGTGCATGATGCACCTTTACACTATGTACACATTACACCTTGGCCTGCACATCTTCCCGATTTTTTCTTTTCGTTTTGACGCCACCCCAACGAGGCTTTGGATATCGATGCTCCGCCTATGCGCGGAACTGAGCCCACATGTTGTGGATGCGGGTCTCCTGGTTGGAAGTGAACTCGGTCAAGCAAGCACTGTTGGATCAAACATGGTCAGGAACACCACTCGCAGCATATTGAGAATTGGGATGGGATCAAACTCACTCGTCGGAGTAGCCCATGTAGTTGTGGACCGGGTCATCGCCGGGGTCGTTGGGGCAAGAGTCGCGGCCGACGGGGCAGCCGAACTCGTAGCCGCTCTGGGCGGGCGTGTCGTCGATCTCGTCGCCGTCGCCGGTGCAGCCGCCCTGGAAAGGGTGGTACAGGCCCAGCCAGTGGCCGATCTCGTGGGTGGCAGTGACGCCGAGGTTGTACTAGGAACCAACAAGCTTTTTGTAGCAGACTTGTCGGAGTGGAGTCAAGGACTTACGGGAGCCTCGCTGCCGCCGGGCACGGACGAAGCCATGATGGAGGCACCGTCGAGGTAGTATTCGGTCGAGCCCTGGGCGACGTTGTCCGGGAAGTAGGCGTAGCCGAGCGCGTTCTGTTGAAGGGTCTGTGGATTTTCAGAGCCAACTTTCGGCTTTCTTTCCCAAGAAAATTTCTCTTCTTGGGTCTCGCACCAAAGGTTAAGAACTGGTGGAACTCACGCGCTGGAAGTACACGTTAAGAGTGCTGTAGTCACCCTGGCGCAGGCTGCGCTTCATAGCCAGCTGGTTGCTGTCATCGGCCCAGCCGCTGTTGACGGTGCGGGTGGTGCCGACGAGGTTGAAAGAGACGCCGTAGGGAGCGTACTGGGCGTTCAGCACGTCGAGCTGATCCGCAAGCATGGCATCCTGGACAAATGGAAAAGCGTTAGAATCAAACAACCAGTATTTTTTGAACATGGAAAGAGGCTGAAGGTAATTCACATACAGTGATGTTGCCCTGTGCCACACTGCCACCGGCCGAAACGACGTGAAAGTAGGTGTCGACCGTGATGGAGCCAGACTGGCGAGTGGAGATGGAAGACTTCCTCGCCTCAACCTCCCTCAGGCCCATCTCGCGGGTGATCTCGAGGAGCGCTTCGGACGGCTCATCGGTGCCGCACCTGGGGCGCTGCTGGGCCAGGGCGGTGGCAGCCATGAAGGCCGCAATGAAGGAGATCTTGATCTGCATGGTTGCGGGTGGCGTCCTGAAATTACCAACGAGAGATTGAAGGGATTGACGAGAGACTGCTGGCGGATGGACATGTCAATTGCTCGCCGGATGCCTTAGTCTTTATAGCCGTCTCTTCACGATTGAATAACCCCGTGAAACGATCCATATTGCCCATAAGTTCAAAGTGGAGAGATCAAAGTCTTGTTTCCTTCCCGTTGCGTGCAAGTAAGTTCGTATAGATGTCCGGAGAAGCAACGCTGGCGACGTGGGAAAGCGAAGGCCTTTCACGCCATTGGGAGCTATCGATTGATGCTAAGTGCGGATTACGAGAAACGATGTGGGATCGTTTCCCACTCTCCGACTTGGCAAGAAGCATGATCGTAGGCGGTCTATCGTGGCGGCGAGGGTCAAAGTAGCTTAAGATTCCGGTGGCCAAGCTCCTTGGTCCTTCTTATGCCTGTTGAAAATGGTCCGTGGACTCTCAAAAGGCGACCGCCGACGGGGTGTGCCAAGCTTACATGCTTCCGATTATCAGTTAAACGCCATGTGCCAAGTGCGGCGCCTTTGCTTAAATAGGCGGGTAACAAGCACCGCCAAGTAAATGCTCGCTAACTTCGCCCAAGCTGTCCGCCTGTTTTCATCACGGCAAGGTCGCAATCGAGCCGGCCGGCAATGCAGGCGATATCCTGCACGGGACCAATTTCCTTTGTAGATCCTCGGAGCCCGTTCCCGTCGAACCTTTTATTAGCTGTGCTGATTCCCGTTTCCAGTCTTTCCAGAGCAGCACCATAGCACAAGGACTCTCGGCTAGCGTTCAGTTCGGTAAGAGCACCAGTCGTCGGGCCGATGTCACTGACGGTATCTTCACTCCCGATTTCAAAGCTACGACTTTGAGTTATATTCCGGCACCTCGGGCAAAAGCTACGGCAGGGCCTCATATCATGGTTCGGAGCCTTCAGCCATCTCGCTGGCGTGCAGTACATAGTCCACAACTTGAGTCGTAATTATGTCATGACCACGCTTGTCCATACTACCGAATAGGCCGCCAGGCAACAGCCCGGCGATTCAACACCTCCGGCAGCTGCATGTCACCGTTAGGACCAATCCACGCACGCTTTTTTGTTATGCAGTCAGTAATGATAAGCTAACTTCATGTGCTGGTCGGACTATCCAAGTTTCAAAACATCTGGGTAACCGAGTCGGCATGTGTCTATCAATGTGCGTTGTTTCGCGTCACTGGATATGTTCGCGGGCGGTGATGGGACAGGTTAACCTCTTCAAGTATCTGGCTCTGCAATTCCATGAGTTGATGTGATGCAAAAACTTGATAAGGGCGATCGCAGCGGTAGAACAGCTTCAATCTGCTAACTACATCATGATACTCTGACATAGCCCTTCCACGGTCCAGACTCTTCATTCAAATCGAGCTATTTGTTCGATCTTTTGCGCATGGCTTTGAGTTTGAGAATGAGGCAGATTCCGTATGTGCACAGTCATCCATGGGAGCCAGCCGACTGGGAATCAAGAAATGGCTAAGATATTCAGCCTTGTCGTGATTGCGGCTCTGTTGTTGATGAAATGAAATGGGTGAATCAATCATAATGAGTAAATGAATGACTGAATTCTTGAGTAAATAGAGACTATCTGCAACTAAATAGAAGTAGCTGACAAATCATCAGACTGAATGACAAATATCAAAAACAGAATTGATACCATGATAGTCGAACTTGTAACGTAGATACTAAGCGAGCTGGCCACTCGACCAACTTTTCGCGACGCGTCAACTATCAACCACAATGCCTCAACCATCTAAGCTCCAACCAAGCTACAACGAAGCAGATATCCTCCTTGCTATCTCAGCTGTTAACCATAATTAAATTCAGAGCGAAAGACGCGCTGCATTAACGTTTAACGTCGTTCGATTAACACTTCAAAACCGACGCGCCGGAATCAAACCACGACGCGATTGCGAGGCCAATTCAAAGAAGCTCTCTAAGCTAGAGGAAGAGGCAATTGTTAGACATATACTAGACCTGGATTCGCGAGGGTTCCCGCCTACACTAGACGCTGTACGAGATATGGCCAACTAACTGCTCGCTGCGCGCGGCGCTAGCCAGGTCGGCAGAGACTGGCCAAGGAACTTTGTCAAACGGAGTCCTGCCCTTATAACGCGATTCAATCGACCGTACGATCGACAGAGAGCTCTCTATGAGGACTATAAGGTGATTAGCGAGTGGTTCGACCTTATACAGCGTATTAAGGCTACGTACGGCATTGTTAATAAGGATACCTACAACTTTAATAAGACTGGGTTTCTAATGGGCAAGATATCCTCTCAGCTAGTTGTTACTAGCTCTAAGAGTCGTGGACGACGGAAGGCAATCTAACTAGGCAATCGTAAGTAGGCTACAGCAATCTAGGCCATTAACGCATATAGATAGGTGTCAGACTATTTTGCCCTACTATATCAGGCATCACATTCTTTCGGGCATCAAGATCAGTAGCTACTCTTTGCCACCTCCTCACTACTCCTCATATTCACAAGCTTCGGATATCAACATCGGCTTCTGTTCTCCTCGGTTATTCAAACACTCTTTTATATATATAAGTAAGCCTAACGACCTCCCTCTTAGGAGACAGGCAGAATCTACTCTCTTTTCTAACCTCACACTCTTCACTCTCAAATCCAACAATAGGCGATTCTACCTTTTATTATCTTTGCGGATAAGTACTACCCCTCTACGTGGTATAAGGGTAATAATATACCTTAGGACTAGACCATCGTATTAAGTAAGAATAAATAGATAACTAATAAGCTTAGTATTAAGTGGCTAAGTATTACGGCATAGCCAGCAACGAGCAGTGGGGAAGTCAGGATCTTATACGACTTACCGCCCACGTAACACCTACGCTAACCCGGCTCGGTCCCCAAACTTGCCGACCCAACGCAATAAGCCCCTTTAGGAATTCTAATTACTCTAATTACCTTAAATACCTAGAATAACTACTACTAATTATACTAATTACCTCTTATATATAGATAGATAAATTTAATTAAGCTGATTTAGCTCCCCGAAGGGTCTATGCAGCTGTGGCTATCTATAAGGGTATATATAGAAGGGGAAACCGTGGCTACTTTCTTAGGATAGCCCGGGTAAAAACCTTTCCTATCTATAATAGTAGTATCCGTAGATACTCTATTTAGTATAGTTTTTTTTTATATACCGGTAGCGGTGTCTAAAGTAGGAAGAGTAGCTAAGAGGGAGGAACTATAGAGAGAGGTAACTATAAATCTTAAGACTAAGCCGTAAGAAGTCCCGGCTTACCTATTTATAAGCGCTAGTAAAGCGCTCTTAAAATTTATTTTTAGAAGCGCCTAGCTAGCCCTTCTCCCCCTTATTACCGCTAGAGAGAACGCGGGTACGTATACTTTTAACGTAGGACGCATATACCACGAGTAGGTAAGCGGTCTAAGATTTAAACTTAGAACCTATACTATTCTAGAAAGACTAGGTTACCGTAGAAGTACACCCTACTAATATACTACCCCGCCACCTCTTATATATAGATAGATAAATTTATTTCTTCCCGATATAGCTCCCTTACGGGTCTATACGGGGCTAGCTATCTATTATTATTTTACACGAGGGGAAAAACCTTTTCGCCTAGTAAAACCCCTTCTCTCTCTCTAGGCATACTATTCTATACTAGTTCTATTTTTCCTTCTTACCGGTAGCGGCTACTATAGTAGCCCTATATTTACCTACTAGATCTATTTCTTTAGTTCTTATCCTCGTAGTTATCCGGGTCCTAGTAGTCCTAGTAGTCCTAGTAGTCCTTCTAGCTCCTCTTCCTAGTTACCCTCCTAGATTAGTTCTCTTACTAGGCTAAATTACTTAAGTAGCTCTAGGCGTAAGAACTAGTCTATCGCTACTTTAATCCCCTTCTTCGTTAAGAGAAGAAAATAGTAGTCCGTAGTTCCTACCTTTTAGAGTATCTATATTCTACTCTATTAGAAGTCGGGGTAGAAGAGAAGAATATACTTTAGGGTTTATCTATACTAGCCGTATAGGTAGGTAGGGCTAAGGTACTCTAGCACCTTACGCCTAAAGAGAAAGTTCTCTAGTCTAATATACTTTATACGTAGTAGAGTAGCGAGTGTACTCTATAGCTTAGATAGTTCGCTATAGATTTATCTAATTTTCGGGTTCTATTATATACTTTAGGCTACTAGCTTACCTTACTTTTCTTAGTTAGTAAACTTTATCTATCTCTTCTTCTACTTATTCCTATATACTATATATAGTCTTATTCGCTCTAGAAGGCTCTAGTAAATAGGGGGGTAGTAGTAAAAGAGGGAGTTTACCTTTTTTCTAAGTAGAGATCTCCTAGCTAGGCTAGCGGTACCTCTAGTACTTAGAGTAGTCCTAGCTATCTATTTAATACTCTAGTAAGTTTCCTCTACTACTACTATAGCTAGGCTATCTCTAGCTCTAATAGTTTAGGCTAGTACTAGTTTATCTAGGTATAATAAGAGTAGGAGAATCTCCGTCTTATACTCTAAGGTTTATATACTAGTTAACTTATACGCTCTTAAGATAGTACGTAGGCACTAGTTTTAGATCTTCTATAGTAGCTAGATAGCTATTTTCCTCTACTCTAGGGTCCCCTCCGGGGTATACTATACTCTATAGCTATAAGTAAGGGCTAGCCTTACTACGGCCGTATAGATATAGCGGGCTTTAGTAAATAAGGCTCTCTAGATAGATACTACGAGTCGGAAGAGAGATATATACTATTTAATTATCTTAGCTTCTATTTCCCTAATATAGGGTTTCTATCTAAGCTTATTATCTACGTAGATTCCTAGAATCTTTATCGTAGGCTTTAGGTATCTAGTAAATCTAGGGATACGGATATCTACTACTATATTAAATCTCCTTAGCTTTCTTATAAAGTAAATAAGATAGTATTTATCTAGCGAGAACGCTAACCCGTAGGTAGCTATCTAGTGCTCGTAAACTTAGTATACTCCCTCTAGTATTCTATAGTTTTATTCTATAGATCTACTAAAGGCTAGGATATTAGTATCGTCGACGAATCTAAGGGGGAAGGTATTACCTCTACGTAGCTATATAAGTAGATTAGAGGTAAAGAATAGATAGAGGATTAGGGATAGGAAGAATTCCTAGAGAATCCCGGTTAAGGTCTAGATTAGCGGGCTAGTAAAGTCCCTAAAAGATAGCTAAGTGGTCCGGTCCTATAAGAAGGAGTACGTAAATCTTTCTACCTATTCGGGGAGCCTCGCTATTCTTATATTATAGAGGAGTCTCTTATAGAATATATAATCGTATACCCTTAAGATGTCTAGGCTAAGGACTAAGGCTACTAGCCTAGAATCTTACGCCTAGATAGTATAGATCTATTCCGTAAGTAGGTCGAGAGCTACTACTACTAACCTATTTCTCCTAGCTTCTATCTATATATCGGGAAGTAGTTTATAGACTTTAGTCGCCTAGGAGATCCGATCTACTATAATTCTCTTAAGTAGCTTTCCTAGCGTATTAAGTAAAGTAATTAGTCTAAATAACTTAGCTTTAGTATAGTTATCCCTCTATAGTTTCCTTAGAACTACGGTAATAGAGCTTTTAAACTATCTAGAGTAGTATCTAAGTACGAGATATTTCTAGAAGAGCCTAGTAAGTAGTCCGCTTAGTATCTAAGCGCACTACTTTAGAAACCTATTAATAATCTTATCTAGGCCTAGTATCTTATTCGGGGGAAGCTTCTTAATAATATAGAGAATCTACTCTTCGGTAACGCCTTAGAGGATCTCTACTAGCTCTAAGTATATATATCTATCTAGGTTTAAGAGGTCGGTAGCCCTAAGAGAAGAAAAGAACTAGTTAATAAGGATTTCTATCTTAGACTAGTTATCGTAGTATAGTTATCTATCTACTTTCTAGAGAGATAGGAACTAAAGTAGGGCTAGTAGTTCTTATACTTTTATTCTTATCTACTTTAAGAGCTTCTAGAGTATAGATAGGTCTAAGGTAATCTTAGCTACTATTCTACGCTATACTTTTATTCTATCTCTTCTAATCTACCTCTTCTTACTATTAGTAATAGTTTAGTAAACTATCTAGTCCTCCTCCCTCCCTATAGCTATCTACTTTCTTCTAGCTACTCTAGCCTAGTATACTAGATCCGAATACTTCTTTATCTATTATATAGAGGCCTAGGGCGAGGGTCTCGCTACTAGAATAGTCTCCTAAATTATTCTTTAGATAGCCTCCTAGAGTAGTATAGTAAAGTAATCTAGATCTACTTTAGTATTAAGAGGGGCTACTTTAAGATATTTAAGCTTTAATTAGAGTATATTATTAGTTCTCTTCTAGTCTACTTTCTTCTACTAAAGTCTTAGAGAACGTAGTTCCGCGGGAGTAAGAAAAAAATCGAGTATAGTAAGGATAGGTAGGTAGTTAGAGGATAATTTAAGCTTCTAACTAGCTCCGTAACTAAGAATCCTCTTCTTTAGCTACTATATAGTAAAGATAAGGTCTAGAGTACTCTTACTACTACCCTCTCTTCTCGTAATAGTATCTCTTAGGAGGGCTAGATTAAGGTTAGCTATAGTAGCTATTTCGATAAGATTATCTATAAGGGTATAGTATCTTAGGGCGGTTATACCCCCCTAGATAGAATAGTAAAGGTTAAAGTCTCCTAGAAGGATATACTTTCCTAGTTTTCTAAGAGCTTCTAGAAGAAGAGATAGAGTTTCTAAAGCCGTACTAATATAGAAGGCTAGTAGGGGATTATAGTAGTTATAGATATAGATTATACGTATCTTAGTAGTAATAGATAGTATAATAAGATCTAGTAAGTAGACTATTACTTACTAGAAGTCGGGGGTAATAGCCTTACTTATAAAGAAGTAGGTTCTTACTACTTTCTTCTAAGAAAAAACTATATAGATAGATAGATAGATAAATTTATTTCTTCCCGATATAGCTCCCTTACGGGTCTATACGGGGCTAGCTATCTATAGTTATTTTATACGAGGGGGAAAACCTTTTCGCCTAGTAAAAACCCCTCCTCTCTCTCTAGGTATACTATCCTATACTAGTTCTTATTTTTCCTTCTTACTAGTAGCGGCTACTATAGCAGCCCTATATTTACCTACTAGACCTATCTCTTTAGTTCTTATCCTCGTAGTTATCCGGGTTCTAGTAGTCCTAGTAGTCCTAGTTATCCTCCTAGTTCCTCTTCCTAGTTATCTTTCTATATTAGTTCTCTTACTAGGCTAAATTACTTAAGTAGCCCTAGGCGTAAGAACTAGTCTATTACTACTTTAATCCCCTTCTTTATTAAGAGGAGGAAGTAGTAGTTCGTAGTCCCTACCCTTTAGAGTATCTATACTCTATTCTATTAGAAGTAGGGGTAGAAGAGAAGGATATACTTTAGGGTTTATCTATACTAGCCGTATAGATAGGTAGGACTAGAGTACTCTAGTACCTTACGCCTTAAGAGGAAGTTCTCTAGTCTAATATACTCTATACGTAGTAGGGTGGCGAGTATACTCTATAGCTTAGATAGTTCGCTATAGATTTATCTAATTTTTAGGTTCTACTATATACTTTAGGCTACTAGCTTATCTTATCTTCCCTAGCTAGTAGACTTTATCTATCTCTCCTTCTACTTATTCCTATATACTATACGTAGCTTCGTTCGCTTCGAGAGACTCTAGTAGGTAGAGAGATAGTAGTTAAGGAGTAAGTTTGCCTTTTTTCTAAGTAGGGTTCTTCTAGTAGAGCTAGCGGCGCCTCTAGTACTTAGAGTAGCCCGAGCTATCTATTTAATACTCTAGTAAGTTTCCTCTACTACTACCGCGACTAGGCTATTCCTAGCTCTAATAGCCTATACTAGTACTAGTTCGTCTAGGTATAGTAAGAGTAGGGGAATCCCTATCTTATACTCTAAGGTTTATATACTAGTTAACTTATACGCCCCTAAGATAGTACGTAGGCACTAGTTTTAGATCTTCTTTAGTAGCTAGATAGCTATTTTCCTCCACCCTAGGATTCTCTCTAGGGTATACTATACCCTATAGCCGTAGATAAGGACTAGCCTTACTACGGCCGTATAGATATAGCGGGCTTTAGTAAATAAAGCTTCCTAGGTAGACGCTGCGAGTTTAGAGAGAGATATATACTATTTAATTATCTTAGCTCCTATTTTTCTAATATAGGGTTCCTATCTAAGCTTATTATCTACGTAGACTCCTAGAATCTTAATTATCGGCTCTAGGTATCTAGCAAATCTAGGGATACGGATCCCTACTACTATATTAAATCTCCTTAGTTTTCTTATAAAATAAGTAAGGTAATACTTATCGGGCGAGAAAGCTAACCCGTAGGTAGCTATCTAGTACTCGTAAATTTAATATACTCCCTCTAGTATTCTATAGTTCTATTCTATAAATCTACTAAAGATTAGGATATTAGTATTATCGACGAATCTAAGGGGGAAGGTATTACCCCTACGTAGCTATATAAGTAGATTAGAAGTAAAGAATAGGTAGAGTATCGGCGATAGTAAGAATTCCTAGAGAATCCTAGTTAAGGTCTAGATTAGTAGACTAGTAAAGTCTCCGAAGGATAGCTAAGTAGTACGGTCCTATAGAAAGAATCGGGTAAATCTTTCTACCTATTCTAGGAGTTTTGCTATTCTTATATTATAGAGAAGCCTTCTATAAGATACGTAGTTATATACTCCCGAGATATCTAGGCTAAGGACTAAAGCTACTAGCTCTAAGTCTTATACCTAGATAGTATAGATCTATTCTATAAGTAGGTTAAGAGCTACTACTACGGATCTATTTCTTCTAGCTCTTATCTATATATTAGAGAGTAGGCCGTATACTTTAGTAGCCTAGAAGATTCTATCTACTATAATCCTCTTAAGTAGCTTCTTTAGCGTATTAAGTAAAGTAATCGGCCTAAATAACTTAGCTTTAGTATAGTCGTCCCTCTATAGTTTCCTAAGGACTACGGTAATAGAGCTTTTAAACTACCTAGGGTAGTATCTAAGTACGAGATATCTCTAGAAGAGCCTAGGAAAAAACTATATAGTAGGTAGGATATCTTACTATTATCTTAACCCTCGGGTTCCTTTAGAGTTTCTAGATAGCTAAGATATAGTAGATCCTTAGGTTAACCTCCTTAAAGAACGAGAGTATTACCCTATTCTTACTCTTATAGACGTTATACTATACGATAGAGAGAGAGTCTATATCTAATATTAACTTCCTTCTATTTTTAAGTTAGGCTATAAGGAGGTTATTAGTATAGACTACGAGAAGGCGGAAGTTCTCGTAGGCTCTTCCCCCGAGGTATACTAGAAGCTATTAAGTCCGGTAAACTATATCTAGTTAGAAGGCGGGGGGCGGCTTAGGTTCCTTAGCCTACCTAGCCCTCTTTTAGTCGGCTTCTCTTCTCTAGGCCTCTTTCTTAGCCTAACCGTTAACTAGTTAGTTTAGGGCTATATCTTAGCCGTAGGAGTACCTTCTCTATATCTCTCTAGTACCGCTAGGCGGGCTTTAGTAGCCTTAGCCTAACGAGCTCTACGCGTTAGATAGAAGTTACTTTAGGCTATATACTCTTAGTTATAGTTTATATATTACGTCTTCTCTTTAGGGCACTCGTAGATATTATATACCTCGGCGTACTAGCCGTATCTATTCTTTCTTCTATAGTAAGTAGAGATATAGCTATAATTCTAGTACTTAAAGTACTAGGTTACTATAAAGATTATACTATAGTACTTTACTATATAGAGAGTATAGTTACTAATAAATTCTTTAGTAATAATCTAGTTAGCTACCTCGGGGTTTATAGTACTAAGAATAATAGCTAAGTACGTCTTCTCCTCTAGAAGCTTTCTTTTTAGCTAGACTAGCTTACTAATACGTAGTTCTAGATATAGAAATAGATTCTAATTCTAAAGAATTTAGGCGGCCTAGGAGTTCTTAGTATTAATATCTTTAAGGAGGACGTTATAGACTAGTACTAAGTAGAGCTATTAGTTAGAACGGACTTCTCTACCTAGTTCTATAGTCTATTCTTAATCCTAGAGAAGAGCTACTCTAGTCTAAGTATTAAATATAAAGAGCTTAATATCTCTACTAGAGAGCTTCTTAGCCGCTAGTACTCTTTTATAAACTAGGCTTTTTCCTATCTAAATCTTTTTAATAATAGCCTCGTTAGTAAGATTAGTAATCTTCTATCTATTAGTCTTATTTAGGAAGTATAGAATAAGCTTAGTAGTAGTTAGGGGGGTAGAAGGCTTTAGAGCTACTCGGGCTATAATATTAGCCTAGCTAAATACTACGGGCGTAGAAGTAGTTTAGAGTTAGCTAACTATCTTCTAAACCTACTAGATCTTCTTAAAGATATTCTTAAGGCTTAGCTCTTTAGTAGTCGCCTTCTAGTAGATAGTAATATAATCCTAGAAGATTATCTTAGTAATATCGAGAAAATTTTTTACCTAGCTAAAGAGGACTAAAGAAAGACTAGCGGATACTTATAGAGCTTAGAGGAGGATATCTATTATTTTTAAGGCTCTTTTAATATATTCTACGCTATACTAAGTATTCTACGGTTTATTAGAAGTACGTTATAGTTAGATAGAGGTAGTTACTAAAGGGGGCTATTCGCTCCTTTCTACGGCTTCTATATTAACTATAACGCGGCTATAGCTACTCTAAGTAGTATTTCGAGTCTCGCTAGGCCTAGAAGAGTTTCTAGGGCCCTCTCCTAGCGCCGTAGCTTAGGGTCGATTTTTTAGCGTAATTATATTTTACGTATAGTATATCTCTTATATATAGATAGATAAATAGATAAATTTAATTTTAAGCTAATTTAGCTCCCCGAAGGGTCTATATAGCTATAGCTATCTATAAGGGTATATAGAAGGGGAAACCGTGGCTACTTTCTTAGGATAGCCCGGGTAAAAACCTTCCCTATCTATAATAGTAGTATCCGTAGATACTCTATTTAGTATAGTTTTTCTATATACCGGTAGCGGTATCTAAAGTAGGAAGAGTAGCTAAGAGGGAGGAACTATAGAGAGAGATAACTATAAATCTTAAGACTAAGCCGTAAGAAGTCCCGGCTTACCTATTTATAAGCGCTAGTAAAGCGCTCTTAAAATTTATTTTTAGAAGCGCCTAGCTAGCCCTTCTCCCCCTTATTACCGCTAGAGAGAACGCGGGTACGTATACTTTTATAGTAGGACGTACATGCCACTTATAGCCCACCCTAACCACCTATAGATTTTCCCCCTTATTACCGCTAGGAAGAACGCGGGTACGTATACTTTTAACGTAGGACGTATATACTACGAGTAGATAAGCGGTCTAAGATTCGAACTTAGAATCTATACTACCCTAGAAAGGCTAGGTTACCGTAGAAGTATACCCTACTAGTATACTACCCCGCCTACCTCTTATATATAGATTATACTTATTTATAGTAGATAGAACCTCCGTAGTTAATTTTAATTATTACTTAATATCTATCTTATTATTAAGAAAATAGCCGTACTAGCTATAGTTTAGTTATCCGGTAATACTAGATAAGTAGACTAGTTAAGAGCTACTAGGCCTTCCTAGATAGGACTAGTATAGTACGTAATCTATACGTATATCTTCTAGTATAGTTACGGTAGGTAGAAGAAAAAAAAAAAGAAATATCTTTCTATAAGCTATCTCTATACCGCTACTATCGTAATAGGTTATAAGCCCGGGTTCGTATACCCGATAGAGAAGCTTTTTAAGTATTTCCGCTAGGTATAGAATCTCTTAAACGTCTACGAAAAGACGTGTTGCCTCTATAGTCGGGTCTATATATAACTTAGTACCGGTAGCTAAATACGGTCCTTATCGGTTAAGAAAATTAGTAGCGCGACTAGACTACGTATCGCGATTAGTTCGCGTACTCGAGAAAGCTATATTCTTAGGCCTAGGTTTACGCTAGAAGAATTAGTACTCGACGCCTATTATTACCCCGCTAGAAGTAGACGTCTTACTACCAATAACCGCTCTACTATATACCGTTTAACTACGTAGTCTCTTTTAAGTAACCCCTCTTCGCACTTTAAATAACTACTATTTAATACGATCTTTTATACGTAATATATTAGATACGATTAACCGTAGTTTACTCTTTCTACTATAATTATATTCTTATTTTCTTACTTTCTCTTAATATAGACTCTTCCGACTCTTTTACGAAGCGTCGGCCCGTTCTAATTCTTTTAAGATAAAATAAGAACGTCTAGTTTCCGTTAATAAAGGTATAACTAGAAGATAAAGGTCTATACTATACTATTACTAACTCTACTAATCCTTCTATACTAGATAGTTAGTTTAGTATAGAATTTAGAAGTACTAAGGACGACTCGAGGGCCTAGTATTAGATAAGAATTTATATTAACGAAGACGATACCGAGAGAGTACGAGACCTTAACTTAGCTAAGCTCGTATAGAAATCTCTAAAGAATAAGTACTTAGAGAAGCTCTAAGATATCGGTAGGTAATACCTACTAAACTACGTTAATTACTAAATAGAGCCTAAAACTACTATTAAGACCGCTTAGACCTAGCTTTAAACGCTAGAAAAGAAGCTCGCTACCTTCGATAAGAATATAAAGAATATTACTTTAGAGAAGGCACGCTTCTAGCGTCTATTATAAGCGCTTCCGGACTCGTACTAGTCGATCCGGATAAGCCTTAACGTCTAGAAGAATATCTTAGTCGAGGACGGTATTATAGATAGATAAATTTATTTCTTCCCGATATAGCTCCCTTACGGGTCCATGCGGGGCTGGCTATCTATAGTTATTTTATACGAGGGGGAAAATCTTTTCGCCTGGCAAAAACCCCTTCTCTCTCTCTAGGCATGCTATTCTATACTAGTTCTTATTTTTCCTTCTTACTAGTAGCGGCTACTATAGCAGCCCTATATTTACCTACTAGACCTATCCCTTTAGTTCTTATCCTCGTAGTTATTCGGATCCTAGTAGTCCTAGTAGTCCTCCTAGTTCCTCTTCCTAGTTATCCTCCTAAATTAGTTCTCTTACTAGGCTAAATTACTTAAGCAGCTCTAGGCGTAAGAACTAGTCTATTACTACTTTAATTCCCTTCTTCGTTAAGAGGAGGGAATAGTAGTCCGTAGTCTCTACCCTTTAGAGTATCTATGCCCTACTCTATTAGAAGTAGGGGTAGAAGAGGAGGATATACTTTAGGGTTTATCTATACCAGCCGTATAGATAGGCAGGGCTAGGATATCCTAGCACCTTGCGCCTAGAGAGGAAGTTCTCTAGTCTAATATACTTAGTACGTAGTAGAGTAGCGAGTATGCTCTATGGCTTAGACAGTTCGCTATAAATTTATCGAATCTTTAGGTTCTACTATATACTTTAGGCTACTAGCTTATCTTGCCTTCCTTAGCTAGTAAACTTTATCTATCTCTTCTTCCACTTATTCCTATATACTATACGTAGTCTTATTCGCTCCGGAAGACTCTAGTAGGTAGGGGGGTAGTAGTTAAGGAGGGCTATTACTCTTTCTCTAAGTAGAGTTCTTCTAGCTAGGCCGGCTATACCTCTAGTACCTAGTATAGCCCGGGCTATCTCTTTAATACTCTAGCAAGTATTCTCTACTACTATTGCCACTAGGCTATCCCTAGATCTAATAGTCTAGACTAGCGCTAGTTCGTCTAGATAGAGTAAGAGTAGGGAAATCCCCGTCTCGTGCTCTAAAGTTTATATACTAGTTAACTTATATACCCCTAAGATAGTGCGTAGGCACTAGTTTTAGATCTTCTACAGTGGCTGGGTAGCTATCTTTCTCTACCCTAGGGTTCCCTCTAGGACGTGCTATACTCTATAGCCGTAGGTTATAACTAGTCTTACTATAGCTATATAGATATAGCGGGCTTTAGTAAATAAAGCTCTCTAGGTAGATACTGCGAGTCTAGAGAGAGATATACACTATTTAATTGCCTTAGCTCCTATTTCCCTAATATAGGGTCCCTATCTAAGCTTATTATCTACGTAGACTCCTAGAATCTTAATTATAGGCTCTAGGCATCTAGCAAATCTAGGGATACGGATCTCTACTACTATATTAAATCTTCTTAGTTTTCTTATAAAATAAATAAGGTAATACTTATTAGGCGAGAAAGCTAACCCGTAGGTAGCTGCCTAGCGCTCGTAAATTTAATATACGCCCTCTAGTGTCCTATAGTTTTATTCTATAGATCTACTAAAGGTTAGAATATTAGTATTATCGACGAATCTAAGGGGGAAGGTATTGCCCCTACGTAGCTATATAAGTAGGTTAGAGGTAAAGAATAGGTAGAGGATCGGAGATAGTAAGAATCCCTAGAGAATCCCGGTTAAGGTCTAGATTAGTAGACTAGTAAAGTCTCCGAAGGATAGCTAAGTGGTACGGTCCTATAGAAAGGATCGAGTAAATCTTTCTATCTATTCTAGGAGTTTTGCTATCCTTATATTATAGAGAAGCCTTCTATAAGATACGTAGTTATATACTCCCGAGATATCTAGGCTAAGGACTAAAGCTACTAGCCCTAGATCTTATACCTAGATAGTATAGATCTATTCTATAAGTAGGTCGAGAGCTACTACTACGGACCTATTTCTCCTAGCTCCTATCTATATATTAGAGAGTAGGCCGTATACTTTAGTAGCCTAGGAGATTCTATCTACTATAATCCTCTTAAGTAGCTTCCCTAGCGTATTAAGTAGGGTAATCGGCCTAAATAATTTAGCTTTAGTATAGTTATCCCTCTATAGTTTCCTTAGGACTACGGTAATAGAGCTTTTAAACTACCTAGGGTAGTATACAAGTACGAGGTATCCCTAGAAGAGCCTAGTAAGTAGTCCGCTTAGTATCTAAGCGCACTACTTTAGGAACCTATTAATAATCTTATCTAGGCCTAGTGCCTTATCTAGGGGGAGCTTCTTAATAGTATAGAGGACCTACTCTTTAGTAAGGTCTTAAGGGATCTCTACTAGCTCTAGGTATATACACCTATCTAGATCTAAGAGGTCGGTGGCCCTAAGAGGGGGGAAGAACTAGTTAGTAAGGATTTCTGCCTTGGCCGGATTATCGTAGCGTAGTTATCTATCTACTTCCTAGAGGGGTAGGAACTAAGGTAGGGCTAGAGGCTCTAGTGCCCTTATTCTTACCTACTTTAAGAGCTTCTAGAGTATAGATAGGTCTAAGGTAATCTTAGCTACTATTCTACGCTATACTTTTATTCTATCTCTTCTAATCTGCCTCTTCTTACTATTAGCAATAGTTTAGTATACTACCTAGTCCTCCTCCCTCTCTATAGCTATCTATTTCCTTCTAGCTACTCTCGCCTAGTATACTAGGTCCGAATACTTCTTTATCTATTATATAGAGGCCTAGGGCGAGGGTCTCGTTACTAGGATAGTTTCCTAGATTATTCTTTAGATAACCTTCTAGAGTAGTTCTATAAAGTAGTCTAGGTCTGCTTTCGTATTAAGAGGGGCTGCTCTAAGGTATTTAAGCTTTATTTAGAGCACCTAATTAGTTCTATTCTAGTCTACTTTTTTCTACTAGGGCCTTAGAGGACGTAGTTCTATAGGAGTAGGGGAGATATTAAGTATAGTAAGGATAGGTAGGTGGTCTAAGGAGGATTCGAGCTCCTAACTAACTCTATAGCTAAGAATCCTCTTCTCTAGCTACCGTATAGTAAAGATAAGGTCTAGGATACTCTCGCTACTACCCTCTCTTCTAGTAATAGTACCTCTTAGAAGGGCTAGGTTAAGGCTAGCTATCGTAGCTATTTTAATAAGGTCGTCTATAAGAGTATAGTATATAGGGGAGGTAATACCTCCCTAGGTAGGATGGTAAAGGTTAAAGTCCCCTAGTAGGATATACTCCCCTAGTTTTCTAAGGGCTTCTAGGAGAAGCGCTAAGGTTTCTAGAGCCGTACTAGTATAGGAGGCTGGTAGGGGGTTATAGTAGTTATAGATGTGGATTATATATGTCCTAGTAATAAGGGATAGTATAATAAGATCTAGTAAATAGACTGTTGCTTACTAGGAGTCGGGGCTAATAGCCTTACTTATAAAGAAGTAGGTTCTTACTACTCTCTTCTAGGGAAAAACTATATAGTAGGTAGGGTATCTTGCTATTATCTTAACCCTCGGGTTCCTCTAAGGTTCCTAGATAGCTAGGATATAGTAGATCTTTAGGTCCACTTCCTTAAAGAGCGGGAGTATTACCCTATTCTTACTCTTATAGACGTTATACTATACGATAGAGAGAGAGCCTATATCTAATATTAACTTTCTTCTATCTCTAGGTCCGGCTGCGAGAGGGCTAGTAGTATAGGCTATAAGGAGGGAGTTCCCGCGGGCTCCTCTAAGGCGTGTTATAAGCTATTAAGTCTAGTAAACCTTATTTAGTTAGGAGGCGGGGGGCGGCTTAAGTCTCTTAGCCTGCCTAGTCCCCTCTTAACCGGCTCCTCCTCTCTAATCCTCTTCCTTAGTCCGACCGTTAGCTAGTTAGTTTAGGGCTATATCTTAGTTATTAGGGGTCCTTTCCGGTACCTTTCTAGTACTACTAGGCGGGCCTAGGCGGCCTTAGTATAGTAGGCTCTACGTATTAGGTAGACGTTACTCTAGGCTATATGCCTTTAGAAGTAGTTTGCGTACTACGTGCTTTCCTTAGGGTAGTCCCTAGTATTATATACCTTACCGCACTATCTATACTTTTCCTCCTTTTTATAGTAGTTAGTAATATAACCGTAGGCCTAGTACTTAAAACACTAGGTTACTATAAAGGCTATATTATAGTACTACGCTATATAGATAGTAAAGTTAATAATAAGCCCCTTATTAATAATCTAGTTAGCGGTTTTAGGGTTTATAGTACTAAGGATAATAGCTAAGTAAGTTTTCCCCTCTAGGAGCTTCCTCTTTAGCTAGGCTAGCTTACTAATACGTAGTCCTAGGTATAGAGATAGGTTCTACTTCTAGATAGTTTAGATAGCTTAGGGGTCTATAGTATCGATTTCTTCTCGAGGGACGTTATATACTAGCACTAAGTATAGCTACTAGTTAGACCTAACTTCTTTTCCTAGTCCTATAGTCTATTCCTAGTCCTAGAGAAGGGCTATTCTAGTTGCTTTATCCGATATAAAGATCCTAACGTCTCTACTAGGGAGCTTCTTAGCAGCAAGTACTTTCTTACACGCCTAGCTTTTTTCTACCTAGATCTTTCTAATAATTACCTTATTTAAGAGCTTAGCTATTTCTTATCTATTTGCTATCTCTAGAAAGTAAAGGGTAAGTTTAGTAGTGGCTAGGGGGGTAGGAGGCTTCGGGGCTGCTTAGGCTATAATTTATATCTAGCTGCGAGTATTAGGTATAGATATAGAGGTAGCCTAGATACGGTTAACTATCTTTTAGACCTATTAGACCTCTTTAAGAATATCCTTAAGGCCTAGCTCCTTAGTAGCTACCTCCTAGTAGATAGTAATATAATCCTAGAAGATTATCTTAGCAATATCGAGAAAATTTTTTACCTAGCTAGAGAGGACTAAAGGGAGGCTAGCGGATGTTTATAGGGCTTAGAGGAGGATATCTACTATTTTTAAGGCTCTCTTAACGTATTCTACGCTATACTAGATGCTCTACGGTTTCTTAGGGGTATATTAGGGCTAGGTAGAGGTAGTTACTAGGGGAGGCTGTTCGCCTCTTCCTATATCCTCTATATTAACTACTTCGCGGCTATAGTTATCTTAAGTACTATTTTAGAACTCGCGAAGCCTAGAATAGTTCCTAGGGCCCTCTCCCGGCGCCGTAGCTTAGGGTCGATTTTTTAGTATAGTTATATTTTCTTTATTATATATAACGGTATTATACTATTATAGGAGAAGGAATTACGTTAAAATAGAATCTTTACTACGCTCGTAGTAAGATAGTAGAACTAAGATAGAACCTCCGCCGGACCTCGCCGCCGTAGTCTAACGAGAGACGGATAAAGCGGGTACTACCTCTATAACCGAAACTACCGCGTTCGCGACTATAAATATTTTTCGGAAGCGCGTAGTCTTATATAGAAGAAGCGCGTAGCGCGGAGGAGCTAGCTATCTTATCTTACTATATAGCTAAAGACTCTATAAGATTAAATTAACTAACTAAAGGCCTTCTAAGCCGTCGAGAATAAGCCTATCTACGATAATAAAGCTACTAAAAGCTAAGAAATTAGTAGTAAAAAAGAGGACGTTAAGGAGATTACTATACTATTAAAATCTATTACTAGTAAGCTTCCTAAAGATATCTAGATTATAGATTCCGCTATATCTATATATATAACTAACTAACGCTAACTTTTTAGTAAACCTCTAACCCGTATTATAAGGCGCACGATTAAAGTTAGTAGGGGAGTATTATACGCCGACTACGTCGGCTTAGTTATATTAGTAGATAGGCACGGTAATTCGATTTCTTTATCCTCTATTCTTTACGTTCTAAAACTAGGTATAAACCTTCTCTCTAGCCGATAGGTATATAAGAACGGACTAAAGGGTTCTTTTAATAATTATTCCCTCTATCTTAGAGATCGGTACGATAAGAATATTCTTATCGCTTAAGAGAATAGGGGAGTTTATCTTATAGATAAGGTTAAACCGATAAGTAAATACTTCGCGCTATCGGCTCTCGAGATAGCGTAATAATAGGTTTAACTAGCTACGCTAGCCCTAGCCTATAGTAAGATAAATCCGTAGACTAAGTTACTAATAGCTTACGAAATCTAAACTACTAAATAAGAATAAGACCCTACTCTAGAGGTAATAGTAACTAACTAAAAGATTAAGCTATTTAGGCTATAGTATAGAAGATTTAGATACCTTAGTAAGTAAAAGCTAGTAGAGCTATATAAGATAACGACTCTCGTAGAGCTAATTCCTACTATAGCGGAGGAAGACCACGTATATAAAGTATATATCCTTACTAAAATAAAAAATAAGAAAGAGTACTACGTAAGTAATAGGAAAGCCGTAAGTCTATTACTTATTTTAATTAACGTTTACGGCCCGCTACTAGAATCTTAGGCTAGCTACTACTACTTTCTTAAGATCGTTAATAATTATTTAAGAAAGGTATAGACTATCGCGCTTAAGAGGCGAGAGAAAGTACTACGCGTCTTAAATAAATAGCGCGTAAAGATAGAACTTTAAGAAGAAGTAAAGCTCGCTACCGTTCGTAGCGATAACGCTACTAAGCTTAAGGCCGTTCTTAATTAGTAGTACGCAACCTTTAGAATTACTTTCTAATATACTATTCCGTATTAGTTAAGTTAAAATAGTATAGTAGAGCGAGCTATCTAGACTATAGAAGCCTAAGTAAGAGTAATACTAAAAGAAGTAAAGCTCTTAATAGACTTTTAGATAGAAGTAGCCGAGACCGATACTTACCTACGGAATCGGACTATAACTAAACCTCTTATCGACGGAAAACCTACGACTCCTAAGAAAGCGTTTATAGGTTAAAAGCTAAGTATCGACTATATACGCGTCTAGGGGTGTAAGGTCTACTTATATATTAACCCTAAATCTCTACTAGTTAGTTTAAGGTATAATAAGTTTATAGACCGAGTAAGAGTAAGAGTCTTTATAGAGTACGTAGACGAAACTAAAAAGTAGTACCGTCTATAGGCTCCGGATCTTAGAAGAATAATCCGTAGTTATATAGTACGGTTCTCGGAAAGCGAAAAGAGAGGGGATATTAACCTAAAACTAAAGATTAAAGTAAGTAGTAATATAGTTCTCTAAAGGCGACCTATAGATCGCCTAAGAAAAATTCTATTCGCTTTAGAACTAGCTATAGAGGAGAGAGAAAGTACGCTAGAAGTAGAAGAGGAGGTAGACTTAGAGGCCGACTACGGATCTAATATTTAGAAACGAGAGAATAAGAAGACTTAATTCTATAACGCCCTAAGAATACGTTCGTAGTCGAGCGTAGCTTAGCGACTAAAGACGGATCTAGCTATAGTAGATAGTACTATATTAAATACGGATCCGTAACTAGAAGCGTAGAAGCGTCTATCTACTATCTAAGGGGAGATAAGTAGATCTAAAAAGAAGGAACGCGCTAAACGTCCGCGACTAGGAACGTTTATAGAAGTATATATTCTAAAGCGTAAAAGATTAGAGAAGGATATAACTGCGGGGGAGCCGGTAGTAAAAGTACCTCGGAGCTTATTTACGCTTATTAGCTAAATACTAGTTAAGTATTACTAACGCCCTAAGATATAAGTATTCTACGCGCTCTTAGTAGTACTTAGTAAGATAATAAGATTAGAAATTCTAACGCCGAAAACCTACGTAGAAGTAGTAGAAGATAAGTAATTTAGTAAGCTTTAGAGAAAAGTAATCTAGAATAAACTTACTACTCTCGCGTTAAACGGTATATAAAAAGAAGTCGTACCTCTAAAAGGAGTAAATATTATAATAAGTAAGTAGGTTTTTAAGCTAAAACTTAATATTAACGGCTTACTTAAAAAGGCTAAAGCTCGTCTTATTATAAGAGGTTTTACTTAACGGTTTAGACTCGACTTTTAGAATATCTTTACTCCTACCGTCCGTTATAAGACCCTCCGAACGTTCCTAGCTATTATTACGCTCTTTAATATAGAGCTTTACTAGATTAATATTAATAATACCTTTACCGAGTTACGCCTTCGCGAAGATATCTATATAGCCCTACTAGATAGAGTAAGAGTCGTACTCGAACGCGTCTTTAAGCTTCTACGCAGCCTATACGGTCTTAAGTAAGCCGTACGGGACTAGAATAGTAACTATATAAAAGTACTAAAAGATATCGGATTCCGTTAAAGTCTAGTAGATCTATACCTACTAGTTTACGACGAAAGAAAAATACTACTACTTATATACGTAGATAAACTATAGAATACTAGAGGGAGTATATTAAATTTACGAGTACTAGGCAGCTACCTACGGGTTAGCTTTCTCGCCTAATAAGTATTACCTTATTTATTTTATAAGGAAACTAAGGAGATTTAATATAGTAGCAGGGATCCGTATCCCTAGATTTACTAGATACCTAGAGCCTATAATTAAGATTCTAGGAGTCTACGTAGATAATAAGCTTAGATAGGGACCCTATATTAGGGAAATAGGAGCTAAGGCAATTAAATAGTATATATCTCTCTCTAGACTCGCGGCGTCTACCTAGAAAGCCTTATTTACTAAAGCCCGTTATATCTATACGGCCGTAGTAAGGCTAGTCCTTACCTACGGCTATAGGGTATAGTATACCCTAGAGGGAATTCTAGGGTAGAGAAAAACAACTATCTAGCTACTAAAGAAGATCTAAAACTAGTACCTACGTACTATCTTAGGGGCGTATAAGTTAACTAGTATATAAACCTTAGAGTATAAGATAGGGATTTCCCTACTCTTACTACACCTAGACGAACTAGTACTAGCCTAGGCTATTAGAGCTAGGGATAGCCTAGTCGCGATAGTAGTAGAGGAAACTTACTAGAGTATTAAATAGATAGCTCGGGCTACTCTAAGTACTAGAGGCGCTACTAGCCCTACTAGAAGAACCCTACTTAGAAAAAAGGCAAACTTACTTCTTAACTACTACCCCTCTACCTACTAGAGTCTTCCGGAGCGAACGAAGCTACGTATAGTATATAGAAATAAGTAGAAGGAGAGATAGATAAAGTCTACTAGCTAGGGAAGATAAGATAAGCTAGTAGCCTAAAGTATATAGTAGAACCTAAAAATTAGATAAATCTATAGCGAACTATCTAAGCTATAGAGTATACTCGCTACCCTACTACGTATAGAGTATATTAGACTAGAGGACTTCCTCTTAAGGCGTAAGGTACTAGGGTACCCTAGTTCTGCCTATCTATACGGCTAGCATAGATAAACCCTAAAGTATATCCTCCTCTTCTACCCCTACTTCTAATAAAGTAGGGTATAGATACTCTAAAGGATAGGGACTACGGACTACTACTCCCTCCTCTTAATAAAGAAGAGGATTAAAGTAGTAATAGACTAGTTCTTACGCCTAGGGCTACTTAAGTAATTTAGCCTAGTAAGGAAACTAATATAGGAAGATAACTAGGAAGAGGAACTAGGAGGATAACTAGGACTACTAGGACTACTAGGACCCGAATAACTACGAGGATAAGGACTAAAGAGATAGGTCTAGTAGGTAAATATAGGGCTGCTATAGCAGCCGCTACTAGTAAGAAGAAAAAATAAGAACTAGTATAGAATAGCATACCTAGAGAGAGAGGAGGGGTTTTTACTAGGCGAAAAGGTTTTCCCCCTCGTATAAAATAACTATAGATAGCTAGCTCCGCATAGACCCGTAAGGAAGCTATATCGGAAAGAAATAAATTTATCTATCTATATACGTAGATAATATCTTAGTTACCGCCTAAAGCGGTTAAATAGAAGATATTATCTAGTTTAAAAACGTAATTAGTAAGGCCTTTAAGATTAAGAATCTAGAAGAGATAAAGAAGATTCTTAGAGTCTAAGTTACTCGTAATCGTAGGTACTAAACGCTACGCCTTAATTAGTCTTATTACTTACGAGAGATACTTTAGTTACTCGGTATAGAATAGAATAAGTTAAGGCTATCGATACTACTAATAAATAGATACGACGCGCTCTAACCCGCCGGGCTAGAGGATAAGAGAATCGATCTAAAGAAATATTAGTATACCGTTAGAAAACTAATATATCTTATAGTTCTTATACGTCCGGATTTTATATTTCTAATAGAATAACTAAGCTAATATCTAAGCGACCCCGTAGAATACTACGGCTAAGTACTTAAAGGCCTTCTACGATATCTTAGATTAATAGCCGATCTAGGAATTATATATAAGGATAGTAGGAGCCCTAGTCTTATTAGCTACTCGGACTTAGACTACGCTATAGATAAGATAGATAGAAAGTTAATCTCCGGATTTATCTTTCTACTAGTAAACGGACTAATTAGCTAGAGAAGCTAAAAGTAAAAATTAGTAGCGACCTCTATAGCTAAAGCCGAATATATAGTAATATCTATCTACGCTAAGAAATCCTAATAGCTCGTTAGACTATTACGAGATATAGGCGTAGAAGAGTATCTAGGGCGATTTCCTTACTAGGAGCAACTACGCGAGAATAAGAAGTTCCGTAGTTACTATATTAATATAAAGGGAGATAACTAGGCGGTACTAAGTCTAGCGAAGAATCTATAGATATACGATAGGTTAAAGTATATTAATATTTACTATTATAATATCCGTAATCTTATATAAAGGAACCGGATTTATATCGAGTATATATATACTAAGGATATAGTAGCGGACGGGCTTACTAAGCCCTTACTAAGAGAAGGTTTTTAAAGATTTATTAGCTAACTAGGACTCGAGAAATTACGGTATAACGGCTAAGTAGAAGTATTAAGAAAATAGCCGTACTAGCCGTAGTTTAGTTATCTAGTAATACTAGATAAGTAGACTAGTTAAGAGCTACTAGGCCTTCCTAGATAGGACTAGTATAGTACGTAACCTATACGTATATCTTTTAGTATAGTTATGGTAGGTAGAAGAAAAAAAAAATATCTTTTTATAAGCTATCTCTATACCGCTACTATCGTAATACTTATTTATCTTCTCTATTTAGCTATAGCTACTATTTTTTTATATAAGTAATATTTCGATAGTAGTAGTAAACTCTTCGACGCTACGTAATATAACGGCGAGCCTCTTCTACTAGACTTTAGAGTTATCTAGTAGATTTAAGTAATTAAGAAGTTTATTTTAAATAATAAGTAAAGAGTAAAGAACTAGAATAATAGGTAGTAATTACGTAATAGGTTAGTATACGATATATAAAAGGCTCGTTATCTTTAATAGTTTTAAGTAAAGTATATATCTATCGACGGTTATATAGTATAGTAGCGAGTATTAAAATAGTCTATAGTAAGAAGTTCGATTCTTCTATCTATTAGCCGTATACGGAAGATATACGTATACGTTACGTACTACGCTAAACTCTAATTAGTCTTCGCTAATCGAATTCTTCTTAGTATTAGCTTCCCTCTAGATATAGGGCTTAAAAGCTAACTTACTTAGTTAGCTAAAATCTATCTAGGTATAGTAGCTCTTAGACTATTTATTTAATACTCCTACTTAGCCGTAGAGCGTTAGCTATAAACCTAGCTATTAGATAAAGCTAGTAAAGCGGTCTCTTACTAGGGATTTAGTTAGCCCGTCCGCCACTATATCCTTACTATAAATATACTCGATCTATACTCGATTTCTTTAAATAAGGTCTCGAATATTATAATAGTATACGTCGATATACTTTAACCGTTTATATACGTAAGGGTTCTTCGCTAGGGCTAACGCGGCCTAATTATCTCTCTTTAGACTTATAGTGCTATTAAACTTCTTATTCTCGAATAGTACTATATAATAAGGAAATAACCTAAGGTATTCGCCTACGCCTATCTCTCGAAGTAGTTATATAAGCTACTAAGATTCCTTAGTGTAGGCGAATATTATTATATACTCGGCTTCTATAGTAGAGGTAGCTACTAATCTTTACTTTTAGCTTCTCTAGCTAATAGAACCGTTACTAAGTAGGAAGATATATCCGAGAATAGACTTTCTATCTATTTTATCTATAGCGTAGTCCGAGTCCGAATACCCTATAAGCCCTACGCTCCTACTATTCCTATAGACTATTCCGAGATCGGCTATTAATCTAAAGTACCGTAGTAGGCCCTTAAGTATATAGCCGTAATATTCTACTAGATTATTTAGATATTAGCTTAGCCGGCTAATTAAGAACGCGATATCTAGACGCGTAAGAACCGTAAGATATATTAGCTTTTTAATAGTATACTAATACTCTTTTAGGTCGATTCGCTTATCGTTTAGCCTAGAGGAGCGGAGAGCGTCGTATCCGTTTAGCGGTAGCGTTGCTAGTCTTAACTTATCCTTTTCTATATAAAGAGTTTAAAGTATTTCTTATAAATAGTAGGACTAATTAAGACGTAGCGTTCTACTCTTTCTATTACGAGTAACTTTAATACTAAGGATCTTCTTTATCTTCCCTAGGTCCTTAATTTTAAAGACCTTACTAATAGCGGTTTTAAACTAGATAATATTCTTAATCTTTAGAGTAGCGATTAGAATATTATTAACGTAGACTAGTAAGATAATTTTTCTTTCGTAATAGATGAGTAGGTAGGGGTCGGCTACGCTCTAACGGAAACTAAGATCTTTAAGCGCTCTAATATAGTTATTATTCTAATCTCGTACGGCTTATTTAAGGCCGTATAGGCTGCGTAGAAGTTTAAAGACCCTTCCTAGTTTAACTATTACTCCCTCTAGAGGGGCTATATAGATATCTTCTTAGAGACGTAACTTAGTAAAGGTATTATTAACGTTAACCTAGTAAAGCTCTAAGTTAAGAAGCTCTACGATTACTAGGAACGTTCGAAGCGTCTCGTAACGAACGGTTAGAGTAAAGGTATCCTAGAAGTCGTATCTAAATCGTTAGGTAAATCCTCGTGTAATAAGGCGAGCTTTAGCCTTTTTAAGCGAGCCGTCGGTATTAAGTTTTAGCTTAAATACCTACTTGCTTATTACGATATTTACTTTCTTTAGCGGGATAGCTTCTTTCTAAGTTCTATTACCTATAAGAGTAGTAAGTTTATCCTCTATAGCGCGTTACTATAGAATACTAAATTATAGGTCTTCTACTACTTTCTTATAGGTCTTAGAGGTTAGGATCTCTAGTCTAATAATCGTCCGGAGTTATATAGATAGTACGTAAAATACTTACGCTTCCGGTTCCTTATAGTACTTAAGTAGTATTTAGCTAATAAGTATAAATAGGCTCCGTAGTACCTTTAGTTTTAGCTCGTCTATAGATAAGTCCTCCGGCGATCTCTTTCGTTTAGGGATAAAGACTCCCCTAAATCTTCGTATTCTAGGGGCACTACTTAGTATAGCGTCCTAATTATCTAGTTAACGGTCTTATTCCTCTCTTTTAGTAGCCGGAGGCTACGGTTCTTACTAACTTTCGTTAGTAGTAACCGCTTTACTAGCTTCTAGCTACTAGGCTTCTTTCTCTATTATAAACGTAGCTTATATAGACCTCTTACTTATTTACCTTCGTTAATTTAAAATCTAGATCTAGACTTACCTACTTATAAATTAGAAAGCTAGTATTTTAGTTCGTTCTTTATATATATAAAGCTCGCCCCTCTACTTTGTAGTTAGTTCTTTAGTCTAGTAATAAGTATTCCTCGCGTATAACTTAGTACGCCTTAAATTAGACCTTGCTTACCTCCCTCGTCCCTCGTCCCTCGCCCCTCGTCCCTCGCCCCTCGTCTCTCGTACCTCGTACCCTCGCCCTTTAAACTATATCCTTATACTTTAGTATTATTTTACCCCTACTACCTTTACCGGCTTCGTTACCTCGTCTCTCCGCCCCCCCTCTAAGGTTCGTTTATTATATTTTACTAGACTCTCTCTAGTAGGCCTAAAGCTCTCGCCGAAGCCCTAGACTATAATCCCTAAAATAGTTAATAGAACTATACCTCCTAATCCTTGGGATACGCTCTTCTAAGTCCTTAATTAAGTCCCTACTCCTATTAACGCTCGTCCTACCTTCCCTAAAGATATCCCGGTTTCTCTACGCGTTACCCTTAGCTAGGTATACGCTAGAGGAAGATAATCTTGCCTAAGATCCGATATCGATTTACTAGCTATTCCTAAGAATACTACGAACGCCTAAGTTACTTATATCTTTTACTACTACGGTTTTAGCTAAGATAAAGCCTTCGCCCGACTCTAACTACTAGCCCCGAACCTCCCTACTAATACGCCGGCTACTACGTCTACGGTATCTTCTTTAAAAACCCTACGTCTCCGCATCCCTAAGATATCGGATCTAGAACCCTTTAAAGGAGAACGCACTCGATTCTAGAACTTCGCTACGCAACTTTAACTTAAATTTACCTCGGACCTATCTACTTTTATAACGGATATAGCTAAGATTACCTACGCTAGGTTATATCTTCGCGATACGGCTTATACTTAGTTTGCTCTTTACGTCTCTACTTCGAACGGTTCCGTAGACTTTAATAATTATAAGGTCTTCTACTAAGCTCTTAAGGCCGTATTTAATAATCCTAATACTTACGCAACGGCTAAACGATCCCTTCTCGCGCTTAAATAAGATAAGTCCTACTCGGCTTACTACTTACGGTTTCTCTCGCTTATTACGACTCTTAGTTAGAAGAAAAACGTAGTAAAGATTTACTACTTCCGCCTTAGCCTTAAGGAGAACCTTAAGAATCTTCTTATTAGACGTTCTATACTACTAGAATTCGAAAAGTTCGCTAAAACCTATATTGCGTTAGATAACTAACTCTATACTCGAATAATTAAGAAAAAGACACCCGTAACTCGTACCTCTACCTCGACTCCTCTCTCTATACTAGCTACCCCTCGATCCTCGTCTCCCGCGCTAATCTCGATCCCCTAAAGTAAATCTATAGAACTAGATATCTCTACTCGAAAAGCGTACCGAAGAGCTAATAATCTCTACGCTTACTATAGTAATCCGAACTACTAGGTACGTAAGTGCCCTAAGGTAAAGGGTCTAAAGAGTTTAAAGGGTCTAAACCTTAATTCGACTATAACTATACTCTCTCCGCCTACCTCGCTATTAGTAATAAGTTTACTTATCTCTAAAACCTCGACTCCTATAACTTCTCCTACGGCTTTAGTCCTCTACGTATTAAAAAACGTAGAAGGCTAGATAGTACCCGGCACCTGCCTAGCCCCCCGCTACTTTCTACTTTAAATTAATTCTCTATTCTTACTTCTTTATCTTCGAACCTCGGAATACTCTTATTTTTACCCCCCGAACCTCGTATCTCGAAACTACGCGCTATTAATCTCGGAAAACGCCTACTCCTTATTCTTAAGTTAGTAGTTAATAATATAATCGAAACCTCGTCTATACTAGACTCTAGTGCTTCGTCCTTATTTATAGATAATACTTTTATTAAGGAATACTCGCTCCCTACTCGTTAAAAAATATAATCTAAATTTCTCGAGCTAGCTAATAGATCTATAGCTAAGTAGATTACTTATAAAGCCGATCTTTAACTCGATATTAATTAATACTAAGAACTTCTTACCTTTTAGGTAACTAAGCTTAGTTAATATTCTATTATTCTTAGAAAACCTTAGCTAGAAAGATACGATCTATAGATTCTCTAGTTAAGGAATACTATTACCTTCGCTTCTCCTTTCTACTAAGTAAATTACTTACCTACTCGATAACCTACGATTACGCCTTCTAATCCGCCTTCGATCTCTTACGCTACGGTATCCTACGCCGCTCTTACCCGCTATATCTAACGAGATAAGACTAGGATCTATGCCGTATTAATTAAGGAAATCTAAGAATACCTTAAAAGCCTTAAAAAAACGGAATAACAAACCCCGGAATAAGAACTCGAAACCCTCCGCTCACGAATCCCGGCTCGATTTTACTATCTTCTTCCTTTCTTTACTAAGAAAGAGGCCGATAAGCTTCCCCTATATCGATATATTAATTATAAAATTTCGCTAGAAGAGGGCAAGAAACCCCTATTCGGTCCTCTCTACTTAATGTCCGATTTAAAGCTTAAGGCTCTACGCGAATATCTTAATAAGAACCTTAAGAAAGGTTTTATTCGGCCCTTATTCTTATCCTCTACGTCCCCTATTCTCTTTATTAAGAAACTAGGTAGCGGCCTTCGTTTTTATGTAGATTATCGCGAACTAAACGGTATTACGAAAAAGAACCGTTATCTACTCCCCTTAATTAACGAGACTCTTCGTTAACTTTAAGGCTCTCGTATTTTTACTCGACTCGACCTTCGCGGTGCTTATAACCTTATCCGGATTAAGGAAGGCTCCGAATATTTAACCGCCTTTAGGACTCGCTATAGCCTATACGAGTATCTTATTATATCCTTTAGCCTTACGAATACGCCTACTACCTACTAATAATTCGTTAACGATATACTACGTAAATATCTCGACCGCTAGTACGTCGTCTACTTAGATAATATCCTTATCTACTCGGAAATAGAAGAGGAGCACTACGAATACGTCTAATTAGTTCTCGAAAAACTTCGTAAAGTAGGCCTATACGTAAAAGGCGAAAAATACGACTTCTATACGACTTCGACTACGTTTCTTAGCTTCGTTATCTTCCTAGACGGTATCTCTATAGACCCGGCTAAGGTAGCCGCCGTAAGAGACTAGAAGGCTCCTCGCTTAGTTAAAGATCTTTAATCGTTCCTTAGCTTTATAAACTTTTACCGAAGATTTATTAAAGGATACTCTCGAAAAGCTAGAGCTCTCTTTAGGCTCCTAGCTAAGAATATTCGTTTTACTTAGGAAAAAGAATAGGATAAGGCATTTACTTATCTTAAGGAAGCCTTCTACTCTTACCTAATCCTCCGATACTTCGACCCCTAACTCGAAACTATTCTTAAAACCGACTTATCCGACTTTATTATCTCCGTAATTTTATTCTAATAGGTAACCTACGATAATAGTAGAAGAATCCTATATTCTATCGCCTACTACTCTCGGAAAATAACCTCCGTAGAGTAGAACTACGGTATTAGGAATAAGGAACTCTTAGCTATCGTAGAAGCCCTAAAGAAATACTATTCTCTCGTTATTAACCTCTCCTCGCTACTCCTCGTTCTTATAAATTACTCGAATTTAACTAGCTTTGCCTCTAAGCAAATCTTAAACCGTCGGTAAGTACGCTAGGCAATTAAACTCTTAGAACTCGACTTTAAGATCGTCTACCGCCCAGGAACTAAGAATTAACGCGCGGATGCGTTAATAAGACGGTTAGGAGACCTCCCTGCTCGAGAGGGGCGCCTACCCCCTACTACGATCCTTACCTCTAAAAAATTCGAAATTTCGACCCTTATTTCTACTCGCTATTTAATCGCTAGGCTAGAACCGTCTCTAGCTAGTAAAATTCGCTTAGTACTCGATAAGGATACTCTTAGACAAGAGATCCTTACCGCACTCGATACCTACGCACTTCGACATCCTAAGATAGATTTAAGCGTATATTCTAAGAATAACGATAGTCTCTTACTAGTTAATAGACTTATCTATATTCCTAAAGATCTAAGCCTCCGCTAAAGAATTATTAGCTCTCGATACTCGTACCCGGCTACTAGATACCTAGGCTAAGCAGTAATATTTAAACTCGTTACTCGTAATTTCTAGTGGCTAGGTCTACGCTAGATAGTAGCTCGTTTTATACGAAACTATAAGACCTGCTAAAGAATTAAACCCGCTCGATATACCCCCTATAGATATTTAAAACCCCTTAAAGTACTATAACGCCGCTAGCAATCCGTTTCTCTCGATTTAATTACGGGACTTCTAACGTCTAACTCGTTCGATACTATATTAGTAGTCGTAGATCGACTAACTAAAATAGCTTACTTTATTTCTTACTAAATAACCCTCGATTCGATAGAGCTTACTAAGCTTTATCGAGACTACGTTTTTCGACTATATAGCTTACCCGACGACTTCGTATCTAACCGCGGCTCGATTTTTACCTCTAAATTTACTAGAGCTCTTAGTAGATCCCTATCTATTAAGACTAACTTTAGTACGGCTTTCCACCCGTAAACCGACGGCTAGATAGAGCGCATTAACGCTATTCTCGAGCAATACCTTCGTGCCTACGTTTCGTACTAATAAGACGATTAGAACGACTTTCTCTCCCTTACTAAATTCGCTTATAATAATATAATCTCGACTACGACTAAGGTTACCCCCTTCTTTATAAACTACGGCTTCTACCCTCGTTATAAGATTCTACGGAAAGACTCGATCTTAGCCCTACTCGAACCTCTACGTCTCTTCTAAGAGAACCTCGAAAACCTCGAAAACTACCTTCGCTAAGAAATTCGATTCGTATAAGATGCCTACGTAGAATAAGCTAATAAAGACCGTATCTCGCTACCCGTCTTTAAGCCTAGTAACCTCGTTTAGCTCCTAAGACGGTATATCTCGATAATAAGACCTTCGGATAAACTCGACTTTAAACGCCTTAGCCCCTTTCCTATACTAGAAAAGATCTCGACTTATACCTATCGCCTAGAACTACTAAGAACGATAAAAGTCTACCCCGTATTCTACGTCTCTTTACTCGAACCCGCGGCCTCTAACTCCTTACCTAATTAAGTCTAACCTCCGCCCCCGTTCGTTATCGTTAACGACGAAGAAGAGTACCGGGTAGAAGAGATTCTAGACGTTAAAGCAACCCGGAGACAACCGAAATACCTCGTAAAATAGACTGGTTACTCGATACTAACCTGGGAACCTTACGACCTTATTAAAGACCTTAAGGCCCTTAATACGTTCTATAAACGTTATCCTTTAAAACCTCGACCCTTAGACTAAAGGCTCGTAGGAACTTATCTCTAGGGAGGAGAGCCTACTATTATAAACGTAGCTTATATAGACCCCTTACTTATTTACCTTCGTTAATTTAAAATCTAGATCTAGACTTACCTACTTATAAATTAGGAAGCTAGTATTTTAGTTCGTTCTTTATATATATAAAGCTCGCTCCTCTACTTTATAGTTAGTTCTTTAGTCTAGTAATAAGTATTCCTCGCGTATAACTTAGTACGCCTTAAATTAGACCTTGCTTACCTCCCTCGTCTCTCGTCCCTTACCCCTCGTCCCTCGCCCCTCGTCTCTCGTATCTCGTACCCTCGCCCTTTAAATTACACCCTTATACTTTAGCATTATTTTATCTCTACTATCTTTACCGGCTTCGTTATCTCGTCTCTCCGCCCCCCCTCTAAGGTCCGTTTATTATACTTAGCCTACCTAGTTCCCTCTTAACCGGCTCCTTCTTTCTAATTCTCTTTCTTAGTCTAACGGTTAACTAGTTAGTTTAAGGCTATATTTTAGTTATTAGGAGTCCTTTCCGGTGCCTTTCTAGTACTACTAGGCGGGCCTAGGCGGCCTTAGTATAGTAGGCTCTACGTGCTAGGTAGGAGTTACTCTAGACTATATATCTTTAAGAGTAGTTTACGCACTATATACTTTCCTTAGGGCAGTCCCTAGTATTATATATCTTACTATACTATCCGTACTTTTCCTTCTTTTTATAATAGTTAGTAATATATCCGTAGGCCTAGTACTTAAAATACTAGGTTACTATAAAGGCTACGTTATAGTACTACGCTATATAGATAGTAAAGTTAATAATAAGCCCCTTATTAATAATCTAGTTAGCGGTTTCGGGGTTTATAATACTAAAGATAATAGCCGAGTAAGTTTTCTCCTCTAAGAGCTTCCTCTTTAGCTAGGCTAGCTTACTAATACGTAGTTCTAGGTATAGAGATAGGTTCTACTCCTAGATAGTTTAGATAGCTTAGGGATTTATAGTATCGATTCCTTCTCGAGGGACGTTATATACTAGTACTAAGTATAGCTATTAGTTAGGCCTAACTTCTTTTCCTAGTCCTATAGTCTATTCCTAGTTCTAGAGAAGGGCTATTCTAGTTACTTTATCCAGTATAAAGATTCTAACGTCTCTATTAGGGAGCTTCTTAGTAGTAAGTACTTTCTTATATACCTAGCTTTTTCCTATCTAGATCTTTCTAATAATTACCTTATTTAAGAGCTTAGCTATTTCTTATCTATTTACTATCTCTAGAAAGTAGAGGGTAAGTTTAGTAGTAGCTAGGGGGGTAGAAGGCTTCGGGGCTACTTAGGCTATAATTTATACCTAGCTACGAGTATTAGGTATAGATATAGAGGTAGCCTAGATACGGTTAACTATCTTTTAGATCTATTAGACCTCTTTAAGAATATTCTTAAGGCCTAGCTCCTTAGTAGCTACCTTCTAGTAGATAGTAATATAATCCTAGAAGATTATCTTAGTAATATCGAGAAAATTTTTTACCTAGCTAGAGAGGACTAAAGAGAGGCTAGCGGATATTTATAGGGCTTAGAGGAGGGTATCTACTATTTTTAAGGCTCTCTTAACGTATTCTACGCTATATTAGATACTCTACGGTTTCTTAGGGGTATATTAGAGCTAGGTAGAGGTAGTTACTAGGGGAGGCTATTCGCCTCTTTCTATATCCTCTATATTAACTACTTCGCGGCTATAGTTATCTTAAGTACTATTTTAGAACTCGCGAAGCCTAGAAGAGTTTCTAGGGCCCTCTTTCGGCGCCGTAGCTTAGAATCGATTTTTTAGTATAGTTATATTTTACCTATTTATAAGCGCTGGTAAAGCGCTCTTAAAATTTATTTTTAGAAGCGCCTAGCTAGCTCTTCTCTTTCTTATTACCGCTAGAGAGAACGCGAGTACGTATACTTTTATAGTAGGACGTATATGCTACTTATAGCCCACCCTAACTACCTATAGATTTTCCCCCTTATTACCGCTAGAAAGAACGCGGGTACGTATACTTTTAACGTAGGACGTATATACTACGAGTAGATAAGCGGTCTAAGATTTAAACTTAGAACCTATACTACCCTAGAAAGGCTAGGTTACCGTAGAAGTATACCCTACTAGTATACTACCCCGCCCGGTCTACTATATAGACTCTCCTATTCTTAGATATACTAAGAATAATATTATTATCTTAATTCTTAAGATAGAGATACTTATCGTTAAAGCTTCTCTTAAGGCCGCTCTTATATAGCTATCGGCCTAAAAGAAGGTTTATACTAAGCTTTAGAATATAGAGTATAGAAGTTAAACGAATAGAATTACCGCGCCTATCTAGTAATATAGCTAAGCTAACGTAGTCGGCGTATAGTACTCTTCTACTAACTTTAATCGTTCGCCTTATAATACGTATTAGAGATCTACTAAAAAGTTAGAGTTTATTAGTTATATATACTAAGGCGGTAGAATCCGCTATCTAGTATTCTCTAGAAATCTTACTAGTAGCGGTTCTAGAGAGGGCGGTAATTTCGTCTAATACTTCTTCGTTATAGCTACTAGATTCTTCGTCTATAGTAGCTAGATTCTAGATATTATTCTTCTCGTTAGCCGAGAAGGCCTTTAACTAGTTAATTTACCTCTAGAGTTCTTAGATTTATTTCTTAGCTTTAGAGCGGGCTTTCTATAATCGGCGCTTCTTTACGATCTTCTTAGCTACCGGAAGTTAAGAGTAGTCGAGAATACGGTAGCGTCTATTATAGAGATAATACTAAAGTAGCCGCCTATTAGAGTCTAATTTAGGTTTAGATAGATAGAAGCGGCGAGAGGGTTTAAACGCCTTCTTTATAAGTATAGCTATATTATTAGCTTTTAGCTATACCTTCTTTTTCTTTAGTATTTATAATATCTAAAGAGTAGTAAGATTTAGTTAGATATTAACCGAGTCTTAGATTATTATATACTCTTATAGTAATATCTAAAAGAGCTAGTCGAGCTAAGCTTTCTTACTTAAAAAAGACTTATACTCTAGTAGAGTAACGACGATTTTTCTTTTAAGTATCGCGAGTTAGGTCTAGGCTTCGCTAATTATAGTTCCCTCTTAGAACTAGAAGTTAATAAAAGATTAAAGAAACTATCTTCGAGTAACTTATAGTTTAATTTTATACTTTTTCTTAAGAGATTCCTAGATTAGCCTTAACTCTTCTAGCTCTCGGACTCGCTCGCGATTATCTTTATTAATATAAATACGTAGCTAGTATCTAGCCTTCGTATCGTCTCTTTCTAAATTAAATCTAAGCCCGGGGCTTATTATTATAGTAACTATATAGAATAGTCCCTCTCCTTAAAGCTACTTCTTTATTAAAGAGAACTAGTCGTCTTTATTATTATAGAAGAGAACCGGAATAGGGCGACGCTTAGCGAAGTCTTATAAAGATATAGCGAAGAGGAAGATATATTTCGAAATAAAGTAATCGAAAGAGTTATAAACGTAGTAAAATAAGTATACTACGGTTAATCGGGTCTAGGCTATTAGACTTAAAAGTTAGAGTAAAGAGTTATTAAAGCGAAATAGTAAGATACTATAGTCCGGTAAGTTAAGCGTTTATTAGATTTTCGATTAAATCGTCTACTTCTCTTAAGGTATAGATAGATAACGAGGTAGCTATTTCTTTTAGCGTAAGCCTAGGCCTTAGGCGATAGCTTTCTAAAATATACTTATTTCTTCTCTTAACGGAGACTATATCTAGCTACCGGTACTAAATTACTTATAGACCGACTATAGAGGTAATACGTCTTTTCGTAGACGAATATAGGATTCTATATCTAGCGGGAACTTTCTAGACTTAGATATATAAACCCGGGCTTATAATCTTTTAAGTAAAGTATATATTTATCGACGGTTATATAGTTATAATAATACGGAGGTAAATAAGTATAAGGGGCTTAGACCTATAAGATCTAATATAAGGGGCTAGGCTTAAGAGATAAGGAATAAGAAAAAAGATAGAAAGATATAGATAAATCTACGGAGAATAAGGTAGTCTAAGGAGGATATAAAGTTACTAGACTAAAGAACTAACTACGAGATAAAGAGGGCGAGGTTTATATATATAAAGAACTAACTAAAATACTAGCTTCCTAATTTATAAGTAGATAAGTCTAGACCTCGGTACTAAGTTAACGAAGCTAAAAGAGAAGTAAGGGGTCTATAGACTAGAATTTTAATACTATTCTTCTCTTCTAGAAAGAGTAAGTTTTCTAAGAGCTAGGGGGTCGAGGTTTTAAAGGGTACTTCTAGTAGAAATAGTTAAATACTACCGTTTCTTAAATAGAATTATATAGTTTCTAAGTAAGTTTAGAGTAACCTTTCTAGCGGATAAGATACTAGTAAGTTTCTCTACGAACCCGAATATTAAGAAGTTTTTTAATTAGCTATTCTTCTTTACTATTAATAATAATAGATAGTAGTAGGGCTTAACGTTAGTCTAGTAGGAAATCCTCTACTACTAGTTTAAGAAAGAAGACGTTAAAAATAGAGTATAATCGAACGGAGGTAGGAAGATTAAGTTTATATATATAGATAGATAGATAAATTTATTTCTTCCCGATATAGCTCCCTTACGGGTCTATACGGAGCCGGCTATCTATAGTTATTTTACTCGAGGGGGAAAATCTTTTCGCCTAGTAAAAACCCCTCCTTTCTATCTAGGCCTATTTATCCCTACTAGTTCTATTTTTCCTTCTTACCGGTAGCGGCTGCTATAGTAACCCTATATTCGCCTACTAATCTTACCTCTTTAGTTCTTATTCTTATAGTTATTCGGGTTCTAGTATTCCCGGTAGTCCTCCTAGTTCCTCTTCCTAGTTATCCTCCTAGATTAGTTTCCTAGCTAGACTAAACTAATTAAGTAGCCCTAGGCGTAGGAACTAGCCTATTACTACTTTTATCTCCTTCTTTATTAAGAGAAGGAAGTAGTAGTCCGTAGTCCCTACCCTTTAGAGTATCTATACTCTATCCTATTAGAAGTAGGGGTAGAAGAGGAGAATATACTTTAGGGTTTATCTATACTAGCCGTATAGATAGGTAGGGCTAAGATATTCTAGTACCTTACGCCTTAAGAGGAAGTCCTCTAGTCTAATATACTCTATACGTAGTAGAATAGCGAGTATACTCTATAGCTTAGATAGTTCGCTATAGATTTATCTAATTTTTAGGTTCTACTATATACTTTAGGCTACTAGCTTATTTTATCTTTCCTAGCTAGTAGACTTTATCTATCTCTTCTTCTACTTATTTATATATACTATACGTAGCTTCGTTCGCTTTAGGAGACTTTAGTAGGTAGAGGGGTAGTAGTTAAGGAGTAAGTTTACCTTTTTTCTAAGCAGGGTTCTTCTAGCCGGGCTAGCGGCGCCTCTAGTACTTAGAGTAGCCCGAGCTATCTATTTAATACTCTAGTAAGTTTATATATATAGGAGAAGATTTTATATTTAATAAGAAAAGGCCCTAAGTACTTAAAGTCTAGCTTATTTAAAGATCGAGTAGTAGAAATAAACTTTTAGAGTAGCTAAACCCGTTAACTAGGCCTTAGAATTAGTAGTAGAATTCTATACTTATTAGTCTATTCTAAGGAGATATCTTAGATAAGTCGAAGTTCGGATTATAGGAAACTATTAAGTTTTTCTATATATACCTAATATAACCACACTAAAAAATCGACCCTAAGCTACGGCGCCGGGAGAGGGCCCTAGGAACTCTTCTAGACTTCGCGAGTCCTAAAATAGTACTTAAGATAACTATAGCCGCGAAGTAGTTAATATAGAGGATATAGGAAGAGGCGAATAGCCTCCCCTAGTAACTACCTCTACCTAGCCCTAATACACTCCTAAGAAACCGTAGAGTACCTAGTATAGCGTAGAATACGTTAAGAGAGCCTTAAAAATAGTAGATACCCTCCTCTAAGCCCTATAAATATCCGCTAGCCTTCCTTTAGTCCTCTCTAGCTAGATAAAAAATTTTCTCGATATTACTAAGATAATCTTCTAGGATTATATTACTATCTACTAAGAGGTAGCTACTAAGGAGCTAGGCCTTAAGGATATCCTTAAAGAGGTCTAATAGATCTAAAAGATAGTTAACCGTATCTAGGCTACCTCTATACCTATACCTAACACTCGTAGCTAGGTATAAATTATAGCCTAAGTAGCCCCGAAGCTCCCTACCCCCCTAGCTACTACTAAACTTACCCTCTACTTTCTAGAGATAGTAAATAGATAAGAAATAGCTAAGCTCTTAAATAAGGTAATTATTAGAAAGATCTAGGTAGGAAAAAGCTAGGCGTGTAAGAAAGTACTTACTACTAAGAAGCTCCCTAGTAGAGACGTTAAGATCTTTATACTAGATAAAGTAACTAGAATAGCCCTTCTCTAGGACTAGGAATAGACTATAGGACTAGGAAAAGAAGTTAGGCCTAACTAGCAGCTATACTTAGTACTAGTATATAACGTCTCTCGAGAAGAAATCGACACTATAGACCCCTAAACTATCTAAACTATCTAGGAGTAGAACCTATCTCTATACCTAGGACTACGTATTAGTAAGCTAGCCTAGCTAAAGAGGAAGCTCCTAGAGGGGAAAACTTACTCGGCTATTATCCTTAGTACTATAAACTCCGAAACCGCTAACTAGATTATTAATAAGGGGCTTATTATTAACTTTACTATCTATATAGCGTAGTACTATAACGTAGCCTTTATAGTAACCTAGTATTTTAAGTACTAGGCCTACGGATATATTACTAACTATTATAAAAAGAAGAAAAAGTACGGATAGTATAGTAAGGTATATAATACTAGGGACTACCCTAAGGAAAGTATATAGTACGTAAACTACTCTTAAAAGTATATAGCCTAGAGCAACTCCTACCTAGCACGTAGAGCCTACTATACTAAGGCCGCCTAGGCCCGCCTAGTAGTACTAGAAAGGCACCGGGAAGGACCCCTAATAACTAAAATATAGCCTTAAACTAACTAGTTAACCGTTAGACTAAGGAAGAGAATTAGGGAGGAGGAGCCGGTTAAGAGGGGACCAGGCAGGCTAAGAGACTTAAGCCGCCCCCCGCCTCCTAACTAAATAAGGTTTACCGGACTTAATAGCTTATAACACGCCTTAGAGGAGCCCGCGGGAACTCCCTCCTTATAGCCTATACTACTAGCCCCCTCGTAGCCGGACCTAGAGATAGAAGGAAGTTAATATTAGATATAGGCTCTCTCTCTATTATATAGTATAACGTCTATAAGAGTAAGGATAGGGTAATACTCCCGCTCTTTAAGGAAGTAGACCTAAAGATCTACTATATTCTAGCTATCTAGGAACCTTAGAGGAACCCGAGAATTAAGATAATAGTAAGATATCCTATCTACTATATAGTTTTTCCCTAGGAGGGAGTAGTAAGAACCTACTTCTTTATAAGCAAGGCTATTAGCCCCGACTCCTAGTAAGTAATAGTCTATTTACTAGATCTTATTATACTATCCCTTATTACTAGGATATATATAATCTATATCTATAACTACTATAATCCCCCGCTAGCCTCTTATACTAGTATAGCGCTAGAAACCCTATCTCTTCTACCGGAAGTTCTTAGAAAACTAGAGGAGTATATTCTCCTAGGGGACTTTAACCTCTACTATCCTATCTAGAAAGGTATAACCTCCCTAATATACTATACCCTAGCGGATAACCTAATTAAGATAGCTACCGCAGCTAATCTTAACCTAGCCCTTCTAAGGGGTACTATTACTAGACGAGATAGTAGTAGCGAGAGTACTCTAGACCTTATCTTTATATTACGGTGGCTAGAGGAGAGAATTCTTAGCTATAGAGTTAGCTAGGAGCTCGAATCATCCTCTAACTACCTACCTATCCTTACTATACTTAATTTTTCTCCTACTTCCGTAGAACTACGCCCCCTAAGACCCTAGTAGAAGAAAGTAGACTAGAAGAGAACTAATAATATACTCTAATTAAAGCTCGAACACCTTAAAGCAACCCCTCTTAACACTAAAGCAGACCTAGATTACTTTACTATACTACTCTAGAAGGCTATCTAAAGAATAATCTAGGAGACTATTCTAGTAGCGAGACCCTCGCCCTAGGCCTCTATATAATAGATAAAGGAGTGTTCGGACCTAGTACACTAGGCTAGAGCAGCTAGAAGGAAGTAAACGGCTATAGGGAGGGAGAAGGACTAGGTAGTATACTAAACTATTACTAATAGTAAGAAGAGGCAGATTAGAAGAGATAGAATAAAAGCATGGCGCAGAATAGTAGCTAAGATTACTTCGGACCCATCTATACTCTAGAAGCTCTTAAAGTAGGCAAGAACAAGGGCACTAGAACCTCCAGCCCCACCTTAGTTCCCACCCCTCCAGGGAGCAGATGAACAACTATATTACGATAACCAGTCCAAGGCAGAAATCCTTACCAACCAGTTCTTCCCACCTCCCAGGGCCACCGACCTCTTAGATCTAGATGGGTGTATATACCTAGTGCCAGTAGAGATTCCCTAAGACCTTACTAAAGAGCAGGTCCTCCACACCATCAAGAAGCTTCCCCCAGACAAGGCACCAGGCTCAGACAAGATTACTAACAGGTTCCTAAAGCAATGCGCTAAGACACTAAGGGGACCCCTTACCAGGCTCTTCTAGGGATGCCTCGCACTTGGATACCACCCTAGGTAGTTTAAAAGCTCTATTACCGTAGTCCTCAGGAAACCATAGAGGGACGACTATACTAAAGCCAAGTTATTTAGGCCGATTGCTTTACTTAATACGCTAGGGAAGCTACTTAAGAGGATTATAGCAGATAGAATCTCCCAGGCTACTAAAGCATACGGCCTGCTCCCTAATATATAGATAGGAGCTAGGAGAAATAGATCCGCAGTAGCAGCTCTTGACCTGCTCACAGAACAGATCTATACTATCTGGGCACAAGACCCAGGGCTAGTGGCTTCAGTCCTTAGGCGCCACTGGCCCTGCTAGAAGAACCCTGCTTAGAAAAAAGGCAAACTCACTTCTTAACTACTGCCCCTCTACCTACTAGAGTCTCCCGGAGCGAACGAAGCTACGCATAGCATATAGGAACAAGTAGAAGGAGAGATGGACAAAGTCTACTAGCTAGGGAAGATAAGACAAGCTAGTAGCCCAAAGCACACAGTAGAACCCAAAAATCAGACAAATCCACAGCGAACTATCCAAGCCATAGAGCACACTCGCCACCCTACTACGTACAGAGCATATTAGACTAGAGGACTTCCTCTTAAGGCGCAAGGTGCCAGGGCACCCTAGTCCTGCCTGTCCATGCGGCTGGCATAGACAAACCCCAAAGCATATCCTCCTCTTCTGCCCCCACTTCCAACAGGGCAGGGCATAGATACTCTAAAGGGCAGGGACCACGGACTACTACTCCCTCCTCTTAACAAAGAAGGGGATTAAAGTAGTAATAGACTAGTTCTTACGCCTAGGGCTGCTTAAGCAATTTAGCCTGGCAAGGAAACTAATATAGAAAGATAACCAGGAAGAGGAACTAGGAGGACAACCAGAACCACTAGGACCACTAGGACCCGGATAACTACGAGGATAAGGACTAAAGAGATAGGTCTAGCAGGTGAATATAGGGCTGCCATAGCAGCCGCTACTAGTAAGAAGAAAAAACAAGAACTAGTATAGGATAGCATGCCCAGAGAGAGAGGAGGGGTTTTTGCCAGGCGAAAAGGTTTTCCCCCTCGTGTAAAATAACTATAGATAGTTAGCCCCGCATGGACCCGTAAGGGAACTATATCGGGAAGAAATGAATTTATCTATCTATCTATAGTAAGAAGTTCGATTCTTCTATCTATTAGCCGTATACGGAAGATATACGTATACGTTACGTACTATACTAAACTCTAATTAGTCTTCGCTAATCGAATTCTTCTTAGTATTAACTTTTCTCTAGATATAGAACTTAAAAGCTAACTCGCTTAGTTAGCTAAAATCTATCTAGATATAGTAGCTCTTAGGCTATTTATTTAATAAATAATATTATATTAGAATAGCGGAGTAGTATACTAGTAGAGTATACTTTTACGGTAGTCTAGCCTTTCTAGAGTAGTATAGATTCTAAGTTTAAATCTTAGACCGCTTACCTACTCGTAGTATATACGTTCTATATTAAAAGTATACGTATTCGCGTTCTTTCTAGCGGTAATAAGAAAGAAAATCTATAGATAGTTAGAGTAGGCTATAAGTAGTATATACGTTCTACTATAAAAGTATACGTATCCGCGTTCTCTCTAGCGGTAATAAGAGAGAGAAAAGCTAGCTAGGCGCTTCTAAAAATAAATTTTAAGAGCGCTTTACTAGCGCTTATAAATAGATAAGCCGGAACTTCTTACGGCTTAGTCTTAAGATTTATAGTTATCTCTCTCTATAGTTCTTCTTTCTCTTAGCTACTCTTTCTACTTTAGATACCGCTACTAATATATAAAAAAAACTATACTAAATAGAGTATCTACGGATACTACTATTATAGATAGAGAAGATTTTTACTTAGGCTATTCTAAGAAAGTAGCTACGGTTTTCTCTTCTATATATTTTTATAGATAGCTATAGCTATATAGACTCTTTAAGAAGCTAAATTAGCTTAATTAAATTTATCTATCTATCTATTATATTAAAATTTTAAATTAACTATTATTAAGAAAATAGCCGTACTAGCCGTAGTTTAGTTATTCGGTAATACTAGATAAGTAGACTAGTTAAGAGCTACTAGCCCTTTCTAGATAGGACTAGTATAGTACGTAATCTATATATATATCTTCTAGTATAGTTACGGTAGATAGAAGAAAGAATAATATCTTTCTATAAGCTATCTCTATACCGCTACTATTATAATAGATTATAAGCCCGGGTTTATATACCCGATAGAGAAGCTTTTTAAGTATTTCCGCTAGATATAGAATCCCTTAAACGTCTACGAAAAGACGTGTTACCTTTATAGTCGGGTCTATATATAATCTAGTACCGGTAGCTAAATACGGTTCTTATCGGTTAAGGAAATTAGTAGCGCGACTAGACTACGTATCGCGATTAGTTCGCGTACTTAAAAAAGCTATATTCTTAGGCCTAGGTTTACGCTAGAAGAATTAGTATTTAACGTCTATTATTACCCCGCTAGAAGTAGACGTCTTACTACCGATAACCGCTCTACTACGTACCATTCGACTACGTAGCTCTTTTTAAGTAACCCCCCTTCGTACTTTAAATAACTACTATTTAATACGACCTTTTATACGTAATATATTAGATACGATTAACCGTAGTTTACTCTTTCTACTATAATTATATTCTTATTTTCTTACTTTCTCTTAATATAGACTCTTCCGATCCTTTTACGAAGCGTCGGCCCGTTCTAATTCTTTTAAGATAAAATAAGAACGCCTAGTTCTCGTTAATAAAGGTATAGCTAGAAGGTAAAGGTCTATACTATACTATTACTAACTCTACTAATCCTTCTATATCGAATAGTTAGTTTAGTATAGAATTTAGAAGTACTAAGGACGACTTAAGGGCCTAGTATTAGATAAGAATTTATATTAACGAAGACGATACCGAGAGAGTACGAGACCTTAACTTAGCTAAGCTTATATAGAAATCTCTAAAGAATAAGTACTTAGAGAAGCTCTAAGATATCGGTAGGTAATATCTACTAAACTACGTTAATTACTAAATAGAGTCTAAAACTACTATTAAGACCGCTTAGACCTAGCTTTAAACGCTAGAAAAGAAGCTCGCTACCTTTAATAAGAATATAAAGAATATTACTTTAGAGAAGGCACGCTTCTAGCGTCTATTATAAGCGCTTCCGGACTCGTACTAGTCGATCCGGATAAGCCTTAACGTCTAGAAGAATATCTTAGTTAAGAACGATATTATACTACTATAGAAGGAATTACGTTAAAATAGAATCTCTACTACGCTCGTAGTAAGATAGTAGAATTAAGATAGAATCTTTACCGGACCTCGCCGCTATAGCCTAACGAGAGACGGATAAAGCGGGTACTATCTCTATAACTAAAACTACCGCGTTCGCGACTATAAATATCTTTTAAAAGCGCGTAGTCTTATATAGAAGAAGCGCGTAGCGCGGAGAAGCTAGCTACCTTATCTTACTATATAGCTAAAGACTCTATAAGATTAAATTAACTAACTAAAGGCTTTCTAAGCCGTCGAGAATAAGCCTATCTACGATAATAAAGTTACTAAAAGCTAAGAAATTAGTAGTAAAGAAGAAGACGTTAAGAAGATTACTATACTATTAAAATCTATTACTAATAAGCTTCTTAAAGATATCTAGATTATAGATTCCGCTATATCTATATATATAACTAACTAACGCTAACTTTTTAGTAGATCTTTAACCCGTATTATAAGACGTACGATTAAAGTTAGTAGGGGAGTATTATACGCCGACTACGTCGGCTTAGTTATATTAGTAGATAGATACGGTAATTCGATTTCTTTATTCTCTATTCTTTACGTTCTAAAACTAGATATAAATCTTCTCTCTAGCCGATAGGTATATAAGAATAGACTAAAGAGTTCTTTTAATAATCGTTTTCTCTACCTTAGAGATCGGTATAATAAGAATATTCTTATCGCCTAAGAGAATAGGGGAGTTTACCTTATAGATAAGGTTAAACTAATAAATAAATACTTCGCGCTATCGGCTCTCGAGATAGCGTAATAATAGGTTTAACTAGCTACGCTAGTCCTAGCCTATAGTAAGATAAATTCGTAGACCGAGTTACTAATAGCCTACGAAATCTAAACTACTAGATAAGAATAAGACTCTACTCTAGAGGTAATAGTAACTAACTAAAAAATTAAGCTATTTAGGCTATAGTATAGAAGATTTAGATACCTTAGTAAGTAAAAGCTAGTAGAACTATATAAGATAACGACTCTTATAGAGCCGATCTCTACTATAGCGGAGGAAGACTACGTATATAAAGTATATACCCTTACTAAAATAAAAAATAAAAAAAAGTACTACGTAAGTAATAGGAAAGCCGTAAGTCTATTACTTATTTTAATCGACGTTTACGGCCCGCTACTAGAATCTTAGGCTAGCTACTACTACTTTCTTAAGATCGTTAATAATTATTTAAGAAAGATATAGACTATCGCGCTTAAGAGGCGAGAGAAAGTACTACGCGTCTTAAACGAATAGCGCGTAAAGATAGAACTTTAAGAAGAAGTAAAGCTCGCTACCGTTCGTAGCGATAACGCTACTAAGCTTAAGACTATTCTTAATTAGTAGTATATAATTCTTAAAATTACTCTCTAATATACTATTTCGTATTAGTTAAGTTAAAATAGTATAGTAGAGCGAGCTATCTAGACTATAGAAGCCTAAGTAAAAGTAATACTAAAAGAAGTAAAGCTTCTAATAGACTTTTAGGTAGAAGTAGCCGAGACCGATACTTATCTACGGAATCGGACTATAACTAAACCTCTTATCGATAGAAAACCTACGATCTCTAAGGAAGCGTTTATAGATTAAAAGCTAAGTATCGATTATATATACGTCTAGGGGTATAAGGTCTACTTATATATTAACTCTAAATCTTTATTAGTTAGTTTAAGGTATAATAAGTTTATAGACCGAGTAAGAGTAGGAGTCTTTATAGAATACGTAGACGAAACTAAAAAGTAGTACCGCCTATAGGCTCTAGACCTTAGAAGAATAATTCGTAGTTATATAGTACGGTTCTCGGAAAGCGAAAAGAGAGAGAATATTAATCTAAAACTAAAGATTAAAGTAAGTAGTAATATAGTTCTCTAAAGGCGACCTATAGATCGCCTAAGAAGTACGTAAACTCCGTTCTAGACTACGTATGCGAAATCTACTAGAAAAACTAACCCGCATTTAAACGATAAGCTACCCTATTATAGAATCTAGCCCTCTAAAAGATTCTAGGGGTTTTTAAAACCGCCCCGATTATTCCGCTAGAGCTAGAAGCCGCTATCCCACCCCCCGAGGCACGTTTTAACGCGAAAATTCGGAATTACGCGCTTAGAACGTTAAAACTCGATAAAACCTATTCTATAAAAGCTACGCTTAATAGAATAGAACTAGAAGAACCGTACGAAAGAGCTAGTATACGGCTAGAAAAACTAAAAGAATTCCTTCTATCTAATCCCCTCGGTCTCGACGAGGAACTAGATCCCTTTTATTTTTCTCCGTGGAACTAAGAAACCCCTTATACGGTTAGAATCTCTAGTAAATCTAAGGAAGAAGAGGCAAAAGAACACTTAACCCTTCTTAAAAACCCTCCCCAAAATCTAATAACTATATATTCCGACGCTAGTTCTATTCCTAATAAAACGGGAATTAGAGTTAGAATAGTAGTAGATAAGGGAAGCCTATCTAAAGAGGAGTAAACGAGAAAAGTCCTAAACTTAGGACCTAATTTACTAGTCTATAACGGAGAACTCGAAGGTATAACTAGTGCCCTAGAGCTCGCCGTTAAGAATAGATACTCCTCGAAAGATATTAGAGTCTACGTAGATAACTAGGCCGCCCTCTATAGGCTTAAATCTCTATCCGGAAACCCCGGATAAGCGTGCTAAATAAGAGCCCTACGCGCGGCTAGAACGCTAAGAGAAAGGGATAATATAACTACCTTAGAATAGGTTCCCGGCCACCGGAATATAGTAGGAAACGAAGAAGCTAATTCCCTAGCAAAGTACGCGGTAAAATACCCTCTAAAAACTAAAGAATCTAGCCTAGCTTTCTACCGAATGCTAGTAAAGCAAGAACTAGATAAGGAGTAGCTCTTTAAAGCGGAAAAGCTTAAGAAACTAGCCCGAGAATCCTCCTATTTAAAAACGTTTAGTTGGAAAATAAGAAAAAAGCTAAATCTCCCTCCTACGGAGCGGGAAATAGCCTCCGCCTTTTACTAACTAAAAGTAGGACACGGCTACTTTAAGTCCTACCTATATAGGTTCTCCTACGCGGAAACGGACCTATATACGTACGGAACGGCTAAATAAACCCCTAGATACCTTATACTAGGATGTTCTCTTTATAAAGCCCCCCGGCTTAAAATAAAAGAACGCCTAGAGATACTACGCCCTAGCCTTAATTCGGTTTTAAATACCCGAGAAGGTATTCTAGCTATGCTAGAATATCTAAAAGAAACGAGGATCGCTACGCGGAAATAGCGCCTTAACGAACTATCCGAGGGGATTTAAAATACCTACTTATCCGCTTACGCTTCTTACCTACTACTTCTTTAAACCCTCTTATTTTCCTTAGTATTAGTTATCTCGAAAGCCTAGATCTAACCGTTCCTTTTCTCTAACGTGCCTTTACCTTTCTCGAAACTACGCACCTCCTAGGAAGCTCCTTTAAATAGGGCCGTCTAGATAGTTTTTAACTTAGAGTAGACGTAAAATAAATTAATTAATTAATTAATTAATCGATCGCCTAAGAAAAATTCTATTCGCTTTAGAACTAGTTATAGAGGAGAGAAAAAGTACGCTAGAAGTAGGAGAGGAGATAAACTTAGAGGCTAACTACGGACCTAATATTTAGAAACGAGAGAATAAGAAGACTTAATTCTATAACGCTCTAAGAATACGTTCGTAGTCGAGCGTAGCTTAGCGACTAAAGACGGATCTAGCTATAGTAGATAGTACTATATTAAATACGAATCCGTAACTAAAAGCGTAGAAGCGTTTATCTACTATCTAAGAGAAGATAAGTAGATTTAGAGAGAAGAAACGCGCTAAACGTCCGCGACTAGAAACGTTTATAGAAGTATATATTCTAAAGCGTAAAAGATTAGAGAAGAATATAACTACGGGGGAGCCGGTAGTAAAAGTACCTCGGAGCTTATTTACGCTTATTAGCTAAATACTAGTTAAGTACTACTAACGCCCTAAGGTATAAGTATTCTACGCGCTCTTAGTAGTACTTAGTAAGATAATAGAACCGGAAATCTTAACGCCGAAAACCTACGTAGAAGTAGTAGGAGATAAGTAATTTAGTAAGCTTTAGAGAAAAGTAATCTAGGATAAACTTACTACTCTCGCGTTAAACGGTATATAGAAAGAAGTCGTGCCTCTAAAAGAAGTAAATATTATAATAGATAGATAGATAGATAAATTTATTTCTTCTCGATATAGCTTCCTTATAGGTCTATACGGGACTAGCTATCTATAATTATTTTATACGAGAGGGAAAATCTTTTCGCCTAGTAAAAACCCCTTCTCTCTCTCTAGGTATACTATTCTATACTAGTTCTTATTTTTTCTTCTTACTAGTAGCGGCTACTATAGTAGCCCTATATTTATCTACTAAATTTATCTCTTTAGTTCTTATTCTCGTAGTTATCCGGGTTCTAGTAGTCCTAGTAGTTCTAGTTATCCTCCTAGTTCCTCTTTCTAGTTATCTTTCTATATTAGTTCTCTTACTAGGCTAAATTATTTAAGTAGCCCTAGGCGTAAGAACTAGTCTATTACTACTTTAATTTCCTTCTTTATTAAGAGAAGGAAGTAGTAGTTCGTAGTCCCTATTCTTTAGAGTATTTATATTCTACTCTATTAGAAGTAGGGGTAGAAGAGAAGGATATACTTTAGGGTTTATCTATACTAGCCGTATAGATAGGTAGGACTAAAGTATTCTAGTATCTTACGCCTTAAGAGAAAGTTCTTTAGTCTAATATACTCTATACGTAGTAGAGTAGCGAGTATACTCTATAGCTTAGATAGTTCGCTATAGATTTATCTAATTTTTAGGTTCTACTATATACTTTAGGCTACTAGCTTATCTTATCTTTTCTAGCTAGTAGATTTTATCTATCTCTTCTTCTACTTATTTCTATATACTATACGTAAAAATATAACTATACTAAAAAATCGACCCTAAGCTACGGCGCCGGGAGAGGGCCCTAGAGACTCTTCTAGACTTCGCGAGTCCTAAAATAGTACTTAAGATAACTATAGCCGCGAAGTAGTTAATATAGAGGATATAGAAAGAGGCGAATAGCCTCCCCTAGTAACTACCTCTACCTAGCCCTAATATACCCCTAAGAAACCGTAGAGCACCTAGTATAGCGTAGAATACGTTAAGAGAGCCTTAAAAATAGTAGATACCCTTCTCTAAGCCCTATAAACATCCGCTAGCCTCCCTTTAGTCCTCTCTAGCTAGGTAAAAAATTTTCTCGATATTACTAAGACAATCTTCTAGAATTATATTACTATCTACTAGGAGGTAGCTACTAAGGAGCTAGGCCTTAAGGATATCCTTAAAGAGGTCTAATAGGTCTAAAAGATAGTTAACCGTATCTAGGCTACCTCTATACCTACACCTAACACTCGTAGCTAGATATAAATTACAGCCTAAGTAGCCCCGAAGCCCCCTACCCCCCTAGCTACTACTAAACTTATTCTCTACTTTCTAGAGATAGCAAATAGATAAGAAATAGCTAAGCTCTTAAATAAGGCAATTATTAGAAAGATCTAGGTAGGAAAAAGCTAGGCGTATAAGAAAGTACTTGCTACTAAGAAGCTCCCTAGTAGAGACGTTAAGATCTTTATACCGGATAAAACAACTAGAATAGCCCTTCTCTAGGACTAGGAATAGACTATAGGACTAAGAAAAAAAGTTAGGCCTAACTAGTAGCTATACTTAGTACTAGTATATAACGTCCCTCGAGAAGGAATTAACACTATAGACCCCTAAACTATCTAAACTATCTAGGAGTAGAACCTATCTCTATATCTAGGACTACGTATTAGTAAGCTGGCCTAGCTAAAGAGGAAGCTCCTAGAGGGGAAAACTTACTCGGCTATTATCCTCAGCACCATAAACCCCGAAACCGCTAACTAGATTATTAATAAGGGGCTTATTATTAACTTTACTATCTATATAGCGTAGTACTATAACGTAGCCTTTATAGTAACCTAGTATTTTAAGTGCTAGGCCTACGAATATATTACTAACTATTATAAAAAGGAGGAAAAGTGCGGATAGTGTAGCAAGGTATATAATACTAGGGACTGCCCTAAGGAAAGCATATAGTACGTAAACTACTCTTAAAAGTATATAGCCTAGAGCAACTCCTACCTAGTACGTAGAGCCTACTATACTAAGGCCGCCTAGGCCCGCCTAGTAGTACTAGAAAGGCACCGGGAAGGACCCCTAATAACTAAAATATAGCCTTAAACTAACTAGTTAACCGTTAGACTAAGGAAGAGGATTAGGGAGGAGGAGCCGGTTAAGAGGGAACTAGGCAGGCTAAGAGACTTAAGCCGCCCCCCGCCTCCTAACTAAATAAGGTTTACCGGACTTAATAGCTTATAACACGCCTTAGAGGAGCCCGCGGGAACTCCCTCCTTATAGCCTATACTACTAGCCCCCTCGTAGCCGGACCTAGAGATAGAAGAAAGTTAATATTAGATATAGGCTCTCTCTCTATTATATAGTATAACGTCTATAAGAGTAAGGATAGGGTAATACTCCCGCTCTTTAAGGAAGTGGACCTAAAGATCTACTATATCCTAGCTATCTAGGAACCTTAGAGAAACCCGAGGGTTAAGATAATAGTAAGATACCCTACCTACTATATAGTTTTTCCCTAGGAGGGAGTGGTAAGAACCTGCTTCTTTATAAGCAAGGCTATTAGCCCCGACTCCTAGCAAGCAATAGTCTATTTACTAGATCTTATTATACTATCCCTTATTACTAGGATATATATAATCTATATCTATAACTACTATAATCCCCCGCTAGCCTCTTATACTAGTATAGCGCTAGAAACCCTATCTCTTCTACCGGAAGTTCTTAGAAAACTAGGGGAGTATATTCTCCTAGGGGACTTTAACCTCTACTATCCTATCTAGGGAGGTATAACCTCCCTAATATACCACACCCTAGCGGATAACCTAATTAAGATAGCTACCGTAGCTAATCTTAACCTAGCCCTTTTAAGAAGTACTATTACTAGACGAGATAGTAGTAGCGAGAGTACTCTAGACCTTATCTTTATATTACGGTAGCTAGAGGAGAGAATTCTTAGCTATAGAGTTAGCTAGGAGCTCGAATTATCCTCTAACTACCTACCTATCCTTACTATACTTAATTTTTCTCCTACCCCCGTAGAACTACGCCCCCTAAGATCCTAGTAGAAGAAAGTAGACTAGAAGAGAACTAATAATATACTCTAATTAAAGCTCGAACACCTTAAAGCAACCCCTCTTAACACTAAAGCAGACCTAGATTACTTTACTATACTACTCTAGAAGGCTATCTAAAGGATAATCTAGGAGACTATTCTAGTAGCGAGACCCTCGCTCTAGGCCTCTATATAATAGATAAAGGAGTATTCGGGCCTAGTATACTAGACTAGAGTAGCTAGAAGAAAGTAGACGGCTATAGAGAGGGAGAAGAACTAGATAGTATACTAAACTATTACTAATAGCAAGAAGAGGTAGATTAGAAGAGATAGAATAAAAGCATAGCGTAGAATAGTAGCTAAGATTACTTCGGACCTATCTATACTCTAGAAGCTCTTAAAGTAGGTAAGAATAAGGGCACTAGAACCTCTAGCCCTATCTTAGTTCCCACCCCTCTAGGGAGTAGATAAATAACTATATTACGATAACTAGTCTAAGATAGAAATCCTTACTAACTAGTTCTTCCTACCTTCTAGGGCTACTAACCTCTTAGATCTAGATAGATATATATACTTAGTACTAGTAGAGATTCCCTAAGATCTTACTAAAGAGTAGGTTCTCTATACTATTAAGAAGCTTCTCCTAGATAAGGTACTAGGCCTAGATAAGATTACTAATAGGTTCCTAAAGTAATACGCTAAGATACTAAGGGGACCTCTTACTAGGCTCTTCTAGAGATACCTCGTACTTAGATACTACCCTAGATAGTTTAAAAGCTCTATTACCGTAGTCCTTAGGAAACTATAGAGGGACGACTATACTAAAGCTAAGTTATTTAGGCCGATTACTTTACTTAATACGCTAGGGAAGCTACTTAAGAGGATTATAGTAGATAGAATCTCCTAGGCTACTAAAGTATACGGTCTACTCCCTAATATATAGATAGGAGCTAGGAGAAATAGATCCGTAGTAGTAGCTCTTAATCTACTTATAGAATAGATCTATACTATCTAGATATAAGACCTAGAGCTAGTAGCTTTAGTCCTTAGCCTAGATATCTCGGAAGTATATAACTACGTATCTTATAGAAGGCTTCTCTATAATATAAGGATAGTAAAACTCTTAGAATAGGTAGAAAGATTTACCCGATTCTTTCTATAGGACCGTACTACTTAGCTATCCTTTAGAGACTTTACTAGTCTACTAATCTAGACCTTAACCGGAATTCCCTAGGAATTCTTACTATCGCCGATACTCTACCTATTCTTTACTTCTAACCTACTTATATAGCTACGTAGAAGTAATATCTTCCTCCTTAGATTCGTTAATAATACTAATATTCTAATCTTTAGTAGATCTATAGAATAGAACTATAGGATACTAGAGGGAGTATATTAAATTTACGAGTACTAGGTAGCTACCTACGGGTTAGCTTTCTCGCCCGATAAGTATTATCTTACTTATTTTATAAGAAAACTAAGAAGATTTAATATAGTAGTAGGGATCCGTATCCCTAGATTTGCTAGATACCTAGAGCCGATAATTAAGATTCTAGGAGTCTACGTAGATAATAAGCTTAGATAGGAACTCTATATTAGAGAAATAGGAGCTAAGGTAATTAAATAGTATATATCTCTTTCTAGACTCGCAGCGTCTACCTAGGGAGCTTTATTTACTAAAGCCCGCTATATTTATACGGCCGTAGTAAGGCTAGTCCTTACCTACGGCTATAGAGTATAGTATACCCTAGAGGAAATCTTAGGGTAGAGGAAAATAGCTATCTAGCTACTAAAGAAGATCTAAAACTAGTACCTACGTACTATCTTAGGGGCGTATAAGTTAACTAGTATATAAACCTTAGAGTATAAGATAGGGATTCCCCTACTCTTACTATATCTAGACGAACTAATACTAGCCTAGGCTATTAGAGCTAGAGATAGCCTAGTCGCGGTAGTAGTAGAGAAAACTTACTAGAGTATTAAATAGATAGCTCGGGCTACTCTAAGTACTAGAGGCGCCGCTAGCCCTACTAGAAGAACCCTACTTAGAAAAAAGGTAAACTTACTCCTTAACTACTACTTCTCTATCTACTAGAGTCTTCTAGAGCGAACGAAGCTACGTATAGTATATAGAAATAAGTAGAAGGAGAGATAGATAAAGTCTACTAGCTAGGAAAGATAAGATAAGCTAGTAGCCTAAAGTATATAGTAGAACCTAAAAATTAGATAAATCTATAGCGAACTATCTAAGCTATAGAGTATACTCGCTACCCTACTACGTATAGAGTATATTAGACTAGAGGACTTTCTCTTAAGGCGTAAGGTACTAAAGTACCCTAGTCCTACCTATCTATACGGCTAGTATAGATAAACCCTAAAGTATATCCTTCTCTTCTATCTCTACTTCTAATAGAGTAGAATATAGATACTCTAAAGGGTAGGAACTACGGACTACTACTTCCTTCTCTTAATAAAGAAGAGAATTAAAGTAGTAATAGACTAGTTTTTACGCCTAGAGCTACTTAAGTAATTTAGCCTAGTAAGGAAACTAATATAGAAAGATAATTAGGAAGAGGAACTAGGAGGATAACTAAGACTACTAGAATTACTAGGACCCGGATAACTACGAGGATAAGGACTAAAAAGATAGGTTTAGTAGGTAAATATAAGGCTACTATAGTAGCCGCTACTAGTAAGAAGAAAAAATAAGAACTAGTATAGGATAGTATACCTAGAGAGAGAGAAGGGGTTTTTACTAGACGAAAAGATTTTCCTCCTCGTGTAAAATAACTATAGATAGCTAGCCCCGTATAGACCCGTAAGAGAGCTATATCGGGAAGAAATAAATTTATCTATCTATCTATATAGTCTCTACCTTCGTAAAAAACTTATTTCTTAAAAGGTTAAACTTACTAATAGAGAAATAGAACACCTATCCTACAAAATCGATCTTCTCTTACTTATTAACTAATATCTCGAGACTACTATCTTTTAAGTTATAAATATCGTAGAATACCCGCTTATTCTTAGACGTTTATAGCTTAAGAGATATAATATTACGCTAGGCCTTAGAAATAAGAGAATCTAAGGAACTTAGATATTGGGGAGGTGCGTAGCGTCTAAGGGTTAATTAATTAATTAATTTATTTTACGTCTACTCTAAGTTAAAAACTATCTAGACGGCCCTATTTAAAGGAGCTTCCTAGGGGGTGCGTAGTTTCGAGAAAGATAAAGGCACGTTAGAGAAAAGGAACGGTTAGATCTAGGCTTTCGAGATAACTAATACTAAGGAAAATAAGAGGGTTTAAAGAAGTAGTAGATAAGAAGCGTAAGCGGATAAGTAGGTATTTTAAATTCCCTCGGATAGTTCGTTAAGGCGCTATTTCTACGTAGCGATCCTCGTTTCTTTTAGATATTCTAGCATAGCTAGAATACCTTCTCGGGTATTTAAAACCGAATTAAGGCTAGGGCGTAGTATCTCTAGGCGTTCTTTTATTTTAAGCCGGGGGGCTTTATAAAGAGAACATCCTAGTATAAGGTATCTAGGGGTTTATTTGGCCGTTCCGCACGTATATAGGTCCGTTTCCGCGTAGGAGAACCTATATAGGTAGGACTTAAAGTAGCCGTATTCTACTTTTAGTTAGTAAAAGGCGGAGGCTATTTCCCGCTCCGTAGGAGGGAGATTTAGCTTTTTCCTTATTTTCCAACTAAACGTTTTTAAATAGGAGGATTCTCGGGCTAGTTTCTTAAGCTTTTCCGCTTTAAAGAGCCACTCCTTATCTAGTTCTTACTTTACTAGCATTCGGTAGAAAGCTAGGCTAGATTCTTTAGTTTTTGGAGGGTATTTTGCCGCGTACTTTGCTAGGGAATCAGCTTCTTCGTTTCCTACTATATTCCGGTGGCCGGGAACCCATTCTAAGGTAGTTATATTATCCCTTTCTCTTAGCGTTCTAGCCGCGCGTAGGGCTCTTATTTGGCACGCTTATCCGGGGTTTCCGGATAGAGATTTAAGCCTATAGAGGGCGGCCTAGTTATCCGCGTAGACTCTAATATCTTTCGAGGAGTATCTATTCTTAACGGCGAGCTCTAGGGCACTAGTTATACCTTCGAGTTCTTCGTTATAGACTAGTAAATTAGGTCCTAAGTTTAGGACTTTTCTCGTTTACTCCTCTTTAGATAGGCTTCCCTTATCTACTACTATTCTAACTCCGATTCCCGTTTTATTAGAAATAGAACTAGCGTCGGAATATATAGTTATTAGATTTTGGGGAGGGTTTTTAAGAAGGGTTAAGTATTCTTTTGCCTCTTCTTCCTTAGATTTACTAGAGATTCTAACCGTATAAGGGGTTTCTTAGTTCCACGGAGAAAAATAAAAGGGATCTAGTTCCTCGTCGAGACCGAGGGGATTAGATAGAAGGAATTCTTTTAGTTTTTCTAGCCGTGTACTAGCTCTTTCGTACGGTTCTTCTAGTTCTATCCTATTAAGCGTAGCTTTTATAGGATAGGTTTTATCGAGTTTTAACGTTCTAAGCGCGTAATTCCGAATTTTCGCGTTAAAACGTGCCTCGGGGGGTGGGATAGCGGCTTCTAGCTCTAGCGGAATAATCGGGGCGGTTTTAAAAACCCCTAGAATCTTTCGGAGGGCTAGATTCTATAATAGGGTAGCTTGTCGTTTAAATGCGGGTTGGTTTTTCTAGTAGATTTCGCATGCGTAGTCTAGAACGGAGTTTACGTACGCTAGATAAAGTTGTCTAACGGCGTAGGGGCTTAACCCTCGCTCTATATTCGCGAGTCTAGATAGCCGGTAAAAGGCGGACCTTGCCTAGCTTACTCTTATAGATACGTGCTCTTTAAAAGTAAGTAGGGGGTCAAAGAAAACGCCTAGCCAACGGATTAGATTTTTAGGTTCTATAACGTCCCCGGAGGGTAGTTTAAGACTAGAAATACGGGCTTTTTTCTCCTTACTAAAGTGGATTAACTCCGTCTTTAATAAGTCGAATTCTACCGCGCTATTCTCTCCTAATCTCGTAAGGGTTTCTATACCTTTTTCTAAGATAGATATATTCGTTTTCTAGCTAGTAGAACTAGTAGTTAACGAGATATCGTCTATATAAGATAAAAAGGTTATTTGTCTCTTAAGCCGTTCGGGGAAGAGTTCGCGGATATATATTAGAAAAAGTATAGGGGAGACTGGGCTTCCTTGCGGAATACTAGTTTCTACCTTACTAAATTCTTCTATTTCTCCGTTAAAACTTAACCGAAGCCTCCGCTGGTTTAGAAAGGACCTTATCTACGCTAAGAGGCTAACGGGAAGGTCTATTCTAGCTATTATAGCTAGTAGTTACTCTTAGGCAACGTGGTCGAAGGCTCCTTTTATATCTAAGAATAAAGTAGAGGTTTTCAGCTCTTTAGCCTTATTTTCCTCTACTAAATTCGTTAGTAAAAGAGCGGCGTCTACGGTAGACTTCTTTAACCTTCCTCCTATTTGCGAGGGGTCTAGTAGAGTAGTTTTCTCTATAAGGTAGCCTAGCCTCTTAGCTATAATACGCTCTAGGACTTTTCCTAGGTAGTTTAGTAAAGAGATAATCCTATAGGACTTTGGGGCGGTCTTATCGGGTCTCTCTTTAGCTAAAACTACTCCGATAGCTTCTCGCTAGTAGGCCGGATGGTATCCGTACCTAAATAGCGTGCTAAATACCTTAAAAAACACCTCGGGGAGTTCGTTATAGGCGTAGATAATAAGATCTTAGCTTATATTATCCGGGCCTAGTATTTTTCCTTTAATTCGGGCGGAGCACGCCCGGGCAAGTTCTTCCTTATTTAGTTCGGGCTAATTCTAGCTCGTATACTTAGGGTTATAGCCTTTCTAGCTAAAGGGGTTATTAGCTTTAGAAAGGGGGGGAAAAAGTCCCTCCCGTAACGCTTTGTATTTATTATTAAAGCTTTCCGTTAAAACGCCGTTTTTCCCTCTTATACTAGGTATTAGAGTAATAGAACGGGGTTTCGTATAGGCTATCGCTTTATAGATATTTTCGGGAGTTTCCTTTGCTAGAAACGTCTCCTAGTACTCGCGTTTTACTAGTTTTATTGCCTTAAAGTATTATAAACGTAGCTTATATAGACCCCTTACTTATTTACCTTCGTTAATTTAAAATCTAGATCTAGACTTACCTACTTACAAATCAGGAAGCTAGTATTTTAGTTCGTTCTTTATATATATAAAGCTCGCCCCTCTGCTTTGTAGTTAGTTCTTTAGTCTAGTAATAAGTATTCCTCGCGTACAACTTGGTACGCCTTGAATTAGACCTTGCTTACCTCCCTCGTCCCTCGTCCCTCGCTCCTCGTCCCTCGCCCCTCGTCTCTCGCACCTCGTACCCTCGCCCTTTAAACTACACCCTTATACTTCGGCATTGTTTTACCCCTACTGCCTTTACCGGCTTCGTTACCTCGTCTCTCCGCCCCCCCTCTAAGGTCCGTTTATTATATTTTACTAGACTCTCTCTAGTAGGCCTAAAGCTCTCGCCGAAGCCCTAGACTATAATCCCTAAAATAGTTGATAGAACTATACCTCCTAATCCTTAGGATACGCTCTTCTAAGTTCTTAATTAAGTCCCTGCTCCTATTAACGCTCGTCCTACCTTCCCTAAAGATATCCCGGTTTCTCTACGCGTTACTCTTAGCTAGGCATACGCTAGAGGAAGATAATCTTGCCTAAGATCCGATATCGATTTACTAGCTATCCCTAAGAATGCTACGAACGCCCAAGTTGCTTGCATCTTTCACTACTACGGTTTTGGCCAAGATAAAGCCTTCGCCCGACTCCAACCACTAGCCCCGAACCTCCCTACTAACACGCCAGCTACTACGTCTACGGTATCTTCTTTAGAAATCCTACGTCCCCGCATCTCTAAGGTATCGGATCTAGAACCCTTTAAAGGAGAACGCACTCGATTCCAGAACTTCGCTACGTAACTTCAACTCAAATTTGCCTCGGACCCATCTGCTTTTACAACGGACATAGCTAAGATTACCTACGCTAGGTTATATCTTCGCGATACGGCTTATACTTGGTTTGCCCCTTACGTCTCTACTTCGAACGGTTCCGTAGACTTCGATAATTATAAGGTCTTCTACTAAGCTCTTAAGGCCGCATTTAATAATCCTAATACTTACGCAACGGCTAAACGATCCCTCCTCGCGCTTAAACAAGACAAGTCCTGCTCGGCTTACTACTTACGGTTTCTCTCGCTTATTACGACTCTTAGTTAGAAGGAAAACGTAGTAAAGATTTACTACTTCCGCCTTGGCCTTAAGGAGAACCTTAAGGATCTTCTTATTAGACGTTCTATGCTACTAGAATTCGAAAAGTTCGCTAAAACCTGCATTGCGTTAGATAACCAACTCTATGCTCGAATAATTAAGAAAAAGACACCCGTAACTCGTACCCCTACCTCGACTCCTCTCTCTACACTAGCTATCCCTCGATCCTCGTCTCCCGCGCCAACCTCGATCCCCTAAAGTAAACCTATAGAACTGGATACCTCTGCTCGAAAAGCGTACCGAAGAGCCAATAATCTCTACGCTTACTATAGTAATCCGAACCACTAGGTACGTAAGTGCCCTAAGGCAAAGGGTCCAAAGGGTTTAAAGGGTCCAAACCTTAATTCGACCACAACTGCACTCTCTCCGCCCACCTCGCTACTAGTAACAAGTCCACTCGTCTCTAAAACCTCGACTCCTATAACTCCTCCTACGGCTTTAGTCCTCTACGTATTAAAAAACGTAGAAGGCTAAATAGTACCCGGCACCTGCCTAGCCCCCCGCTACTTTCTACTTTAAATTAATTCTCTATTCTTACTTCTTTATCTTCGAATCTCGGAATACTCTTATTTTTACCCCCCGAACCTCGTACCTCGAAACCACGCGCTATTAATCTCGGAAAACGCCCACTCCTTATTCTTAAGTCAGTAGTTAATAATACAATCGAAACCTCGTCTATACTAGACTCTAGTGCTTCGTCCTTATTTATAGATAATACTTTTATTAAGGAACACTCGCTCCCTACTCGTTAAAAAACACAACCTAAATCCCTCGAGCTAGCTAATAGATTTATAGCTAGGTAGATTACTTATAAAGCCGACCTTTAACTCGATATTAATTAATACTAAGAACTCCTTACCTTTCAGGTAACTAAGCTTAGTTAATATCCTATTATTCTTAGAAAACCTTAGCTAGAAAGACACGATCCATAGATTCTCTAGTTAAGGAATACTATTACCTTCGCTTCTCCTTTCTACTAAGTAAATTACTTACCTACTCGACAACCTACGATTACGCCTCCTAATCCGCCTTCGATCTCTTACGCTACGGTATTCTACGCCGCCCTTACCCGCTATATCTAACGAGATAAGACTAGGATCTATGCCGTATTAATTAAGGAAATCCAAGAACACCTTGAAAGCCTTAAAAAAACGGAATAACAAACCCCGGAACAAGAACTCGAAACCCTCCGCTCACGAATCCCGGCTCGATTTTACCACCTTCTTTCTTTCTTTACTAAGAAAGAGGCCGATAAGCTTCCCCTACATCGATATATTAATTATAAAATTTCGCTAGAAGAGGGCAAGAAACCCCTATTCGGTCCTCTCTACTCAATATCCGATTTAGAGCTTAAGGCTCTACGCGAATATCTTGATAAGAACCTTAAGAAAGGTTTTATTCGGCCCTCATCCTTATCCTCTGCGTCCCCTATTCTCTTTATTAAGAAACTAGGTGGCGGCCTTCGTTTTTGTGTGGATTATCGCGAACTAAACGGTATTACGAAAAAGAACCGTTATCTACTCCCCTTAATTAACGAGACTCTCCGTCAACTTTAAGGCTCTCGTATTTTTACTCGACTCGACCTTCGCGGTGCTTATAACCTTATCCGGATTAAGGAAGGCTCCGAATATTTAACCGCCTTTAGGACTCGCTATAGCCTATACGAGTACCTTATTATACCCTTTAGCCTTACGAATACGCCTACTACCTGCTAACAATTCGTTAACGATATACTACGTAAATATCTCGACCGCTAGTGCGTCGTCTACTTAGATAATATCCTTATCTACTCGGAAATAGAAGAGGAGCACCACGAACACGTCTAATTAGTTCTCGAAAAACTTCGTGAAGCAGGCCTGTACGTAAAAGGCGAAAAATGCGACTTCTATACGACTTCGACTACGTTCCTTAGCTTCGTTATCTTCCTAGACGGTATCTCTATAGACCCGGCTAAGGTAGCCGCCGTAAGAGACTAGGAGGCTCCTCGCTTAGTTAAAGATCTTTAATCGTTCCTTAGCTTTGCAAACTTTTACCGAAGATTTATTAAAGGATACTCTCGAAAAGCTAGAGCTCTCTTTAGGCTCCTAGCTAAGAATATTCGTTTTACTTAGGAAAAAGAATAGGATAAGGCATTTACTTATCTTAAGGAAGCCTTCTACTCTTACCTAATTCTCCGACACTTCGACCCCCAACTCGAAACTATCCTTAAAACCGACTTATCCGACTTTATTATCTCCGTAATTTTATCCTAATAGGTAACCTACGATAATGGCAGAAGAATCCTACATCCCATCGCCTACTACTCTCGGAAAATAACCTCCGTAGAGTAGAACTACGGTATCGGGGATAAGGAACTCTTAGCTATCGTAGAAGCCCTAAAGAAATACCGTTCCCTCGTTATTAACCTCTCCTCGCCACTCCTCGTTCTTATAGATTACTCGAATTTAACTAGCTTTGCCTCTAAGTAAATCTTAAACCGTCGGCAAGCACGCTAGGTAATTAAACTCTTAGAACTCGACTTTAAGATCGTCTACCGCCTAGGAACTAAGAATTAACGCGCGGATGCGTTAATAAGACGGTTAGGAGACCTCCCTGCTCGAGAGGGGCGCCTGCCCCCTACTACGATCCTTACCTCTAAAAAATTCGAAATTTCGACCCTTATTTCTACTCGCCATTTGATCGCTAGGCTAGAACCGTCTCTAGCTAGTGAAATTCGCTTAGCACTCGATAAGGATACTCTTAGATAAGAGATCCTTACCGTACTCGATACCTACGCACTTCGATATCCTAAGATAGATTTAGGCGTATATTCTAAGGATAACGATAGTCTCTTACTAGTTAATAGACTTATCTATATTCCTAAAGATCTAAGCCTCCGCTAAAGGATTATTAGCTCTTAATACTCGTACCCGGCTGCTAGACACCCAGGCTAAGCAGCAATATTTAAACTCGTTACTCGTGATTTCTGGTGGCCAGGTCTACGCTAGATAGTAGCTCGTTTTATACGAAACTATAAGACCTGCCAAAGAATTAAACCCGCTCGACATGCCCTCTATAGATATTTAAAACCCCTTAAAGTGCTACAACGCCGCTAGCAATCCGTTTCTCTCGATTTAATTACGGGACTTCTAACGTCTAACTCGTTCGATGCTATATTAGTAGTCGTAGATCGACTAACTAAAATAGCCTACTTTATTCCTTACTAAACAACCCTCGATTCGATAGAGCTTACTAAGCTTTATCGAGACTACGTTTTTCAACTATATAGCTTACCCGACGACTTCGTATCTAACCGCGGCTCGATTTTTACCTCTAAATTTACTAGAGCTCTTAGTAGATCCCTATCTATTAAGACCAACTTTAGTACGGCTTTCTACCCGCAAACCGACGGCTAGATAGAGCGCATTAACGCTATTCTCGAGCAATACCTTCGTGCCTACGTTTCGTACCAACAAGACGATTAGAACGACTTTCTCTCCCTTACTAAATTCGCTTATAATAATATAATCTCGACCACGACTAAGGTTACCTCCTTCTTTATAAACTACGGCTTCCACCCTCGTTATAAGATTCTACGGAAAGACCCGATCCTAGCCCCACTCGAACCCCTACGTCTCTTTTAAGAGAACCTCGAAAACCTCGAAAACCACCTTCGCTAAGAAATTCGATTCGCATAAGATACCTACGTAGAACAAGCTAATAAAGACCGTATCTCGCCACCCGTCTTTAAGCCTAGTGACCTCGTTTGGCTCCTAAGACGGCATATCTCGACAACAAGACCTTCGGATAAACTCGACTTTAAACGCCTTAGCCCCTTTCCTATACTAGGAAAGATCTCGACTCATACCTATCGCCTAGAACTACTAAGAACGATGAAAGTCCACCCCGTATTCCACGTCTCTTTACTCGAACCCGCGGCCTCTGACCCCTTGCCTAATTAAGTCCAACCTCCGCCCCCGCCCGTTATCGTTAACGGCGAAGAAGAGTACCGGGTAGAAGAGATTCTAGACGTTAAAGCAACCCGGAGACAACCGAAATACCTCGTAAAATAGACTAGTTACTCGACACCAACCTAGGAACCTTACGACCTTATTAAAGACCTTAAGGCCCTTAATACGTTCTATAAACGTTACCCTTTAAAACCTCGATCCTTAGGCTAAAGGCTCGTAGGAACTCACCTCTAGGGAGGAGAGCCTACTATTATAAACGTGGCTTATATAGACCCCTTACTTATTTACCTTCGTTAATTTAAAATCTAGATCTAGACTTACCTGCTTACAAATTAGAAAGCTAGTATTTTAGTTCGTTCTTTATATATATAAAGCTCGCCCCTCTACTTTATAGTTAGTTCTTTAGTCTAGCAATAAGTATTCCTCGCGTACAACTTGGTACGCCTTAAATTAGACCTTGCTTGCCTCCCTCGTCCCTCGTCCCTCGCCCCTCGTCCCTCGCCCCTCGTCTCTCGCACCTCGTACCCTCGCCCTTTAAACTACACCCTTATACTTCGGCATTGTTTTACCCCTACTACCTTTACCGGCTTCGTTACCTCGTCTCTCCGCCCCCCCTCTAAGGTCCGTTTATTATATAAAGTAGGTATTCCGGGATTCTAGAAATTCTTTACTATTAGAAGGCGTAGGGGCTCTTCTAACTAGTAACGCCTTTTCTTTAAAAGCCTCTTTAAGCTCTTTTAGTTCCTCGTTCTACTAGAGCTTAGATCTAGCCTTAGCCGAGAGTTTAGGAATCGTTCTATCCGCCGCGTAGAATATAGCTTTAGTTAGAGCTTCTTCTAGCTTATCGAGCGCGGGAATTAGAGTTAAGTTTCCTTTAAGTACTTCTAGAGAGATATTCGGGTTTAAATCCGGTTCTAAGCTAGAAATATAGCTTAGAACGTCTTCGTTCTCTATATTCTCTCTAAAAGCCTTTCTAAACTCCTTAAAGTTAGCTTTACTAAGGTTATATCTTTGCCCTATAATAGAGGGGATAACTAAGGGCTTGGGAACGTTTTTCGGAATAATAGTAAAGGTAATAGGGCGGTGGTTAGACCCGATATCGTCTAGGACCTGCTAGTCTACTACTCTTCGAGCTATTTCTTACCCTCCTAGAGTAAGATCTATTACCGTTTCTCTCTCTAGACCTACCCGGAAAAAGGTTCCTTCTCCGGGGGTATTAAAAAGGGTTAGGTTATTAGATTCTATCTACTTAAGAAGTTTAGAGGCCTCTAGGGACGTTTAGCTTAAAGGATCCCACCACGGATGGTGGTAGTTTAGGTCCCCTACTAATAGTAAGTTAGAATTAAGCTTAGAATAAGCTAATACTCGCTCTATAGTATAGGGGGATCTCTTATCCTTCTGATCTCTTTGGTTATAAATATTATATAGCCGGAATTAGCCTTTTTCTTATATAATATCTAATACTATTAGATCGGGAGAAGGATATAGGTCTTCCCTATAGTTTATTTGCGTTTTTCGGAGATTCCGTAAGTAATAAACTATAGTTCTTAGCCTATAATCTGTAGGAGTAACCGGGAGAATTTAACCGAACGAGGGGTAGTTAATTAACCGCCTTTCTTTAGGATCTAGGGGGCTAATAAGCTATAGTTCTTATACGAGAATTAGGCTTATATTTAGCTCTTTTATAAGTTCTAGAACGGCTTCCGTAGCCTGCGCGTTCCGGTTTAAGTTAACTTATAATACCCTTATAGAATCTATTAAAAGGGAGACTAGTTGGGCACGGGGTCGTGGGTACGGTAAGGCCGACCTTTTAAGCTTTTACACCCCGAATAGGGGTATAAGTACTGCTCGGTACGGTGGCCTTGTTTTTAGCAGATTCCGCATCTTGCTTTCCGCGTATATCGGGTAGTCTTATAGCCTTTTATAAGGTAGTTTCTACACACCGTCTCCCTAGGGGTAGCTAAAAGCTTTTCGGCTTTATAGCTTACTCCTAGAAGGTATAGGCGGTTAGAGATCGCCCTCCGTTGTTCCTCGGATGTTTTAAATGCAACGTAGATAGATCCCGCGAGCTAGTTTTCTCTTTTCTCCTTTACCGTAAGCTAGTAGGGAGCTCCTACTACTTTTAGGTTAGGGTTAAAGGTTTTAAACTCGTCCCTAACTACCGTTGCTAGGTCGAGATCTTTTAGTTCTTGCGTTGGAATTCCGTGGATAGCTACTTTATACCACGATTCGTTTGTTCGGATAGGGCTTTTAGGAAAGATCTTCTCGATTACTACCCTCTTATCTAGAAGAAAAGAGGCGGTATATCCCTCGTTAGCGGTAAGTACGATATTATTCTTTATAGAAAGGTAGACGCCGGAAATAACCGCCTTATTCCGAAAGCCCGCGTTTTCGAAGGCCTTATTAAGGCGTTCGCGTAGGGCGTAGGGCTTAAATTCAGCCCTAATACCCTCGTATTTAAGGGTAATTTGCCTCTCTATAAGGGTGGGCTTTTTCGGTGCTAGGGGAGAGGTCGGGATCGGCTTTTTCCTAGTAGATACTAGGGTAAAACCTTCGGATTCGAGGTTTTCTTTTTCTTACGAGGCTACGCTGGCGTAGCTAGTTTTTTCTCCGGTTTTCTTAGCCTTATTAGGCTTCGATTCTATAGAAATCGGAGGAGGAATCGAGATATTTCGGACCTTATTAGATAAGGTTCGGGTAGCTACTTCTACTGCGCGAACTTGCGTAGCTACGTCTAAGGGTTTTACTACCGCTATTAGGATATTACTTATATAAAGAAATAGTAGCCGTAGCTAGGTAGGGAAGATAAATAAGATAGGTATTAAGTAATAATTAGAATTAACTACGAAGGTTCTATCTACTATAAGAGAGTATAATATATATATAGAGATAGATTACTAGGGATTACGGTAATCCTCTTTTAGATTACTAGGCTAGAGTCGTAATCCTCTACTAGATTACGGGCTTAGCGTACTACGTAACCGTAATTCTCGGTACGGATATTTTCTAAGCGAGTGCTATATCTATTTCGATCTTTCTCTCTATCTCTAGGTGCTACGCCGTAAACTCGACCCGTAATACTATCCCCCTTCTAGGCGACTTTCGGCCCGAAAGTCTCTTATTTATTTATATAAGGTAAGGGATCCGGCGCCTATTTCTCCTTAGTCCTTATTCTTCTTCTTTCTATAGTTTATAATATCCGAAGTATTAAGCTATAAGACTAGGGAACGTCGGAATTTAGCTAACCGTATCTATCGTTTAGATATAGTAGTTATACTATCTTATAGCTATTATCGTTCTAAGAGTAAGAAGTATAAGATAATCTCTAAGGGTCCGGGAGAGTCGGATTCGTCTACCCGTTATTCTAAGTATATTCGCCGCGGACGTAGTTACGATATATAAGAAGTTCCTTCCCGAGAGTATAGATAAATTTCTTTTCGTCTATTCCTTTCTAGCTAATCTTCTTATAGAAAGTTCCGTTAACTAAGAGCGCGAGCGTCTTCGCTAAGAGCGTATAGCTACTAGTAAGGCGTTAGCTATATTCTAACGTATTCTTAAGGCGGCTTAGTAGCGTATTCTAACTTCCTTATCCCGCCTAGAGCGTCTTAATCGTTAGAAGTCTTTTCTTAATAAGCGTAAGCGCGAGATAGTCCGGCGGGACTTAGCGTTACTAGAGGAGTTAGATACGGAGGAGGCGTAGATAGTACCGTTATCTAGTTTAGGCGGTAGTAATATAGATAGATAGATAGATAAATTTAATTTTAAGCTAATTTAGCTTCCTAAAGGATCTATATAGCTATAGCTATCTATAAGGGTATATAGAAGAGAAAACCGTAGCTACTTTCTTAGAATAGCCCGGGTAAAAATCTTTCCTATTTATAATAGTAGTATCCGTAGATACTCTATTTAGTATAGTTTTTTCTATATACCGGTAGCGGTATCTAAAGTAGAAAGAGTAGCTAAGAGGAAGAAACTATAGAGAGAGATAACTATAAATCTTAAGACTAAGCCGTAAGAAGTCCCGGCTTACCTATTTATAAGCGCTAGTAAAGCGCTCTTAAAATTTATTTTTAGAAGCGCCTAGCTAGCCCTTCTCTCCCTTATTACCGCTAGAGAGAACGCGGGTACGTATACTTTTATAGTAGGACGTACATGCTACTTATAGCCTACCCTAACTATCTATAGATTTTCCCCCTTATTACCGCTAGAGAGAACGCGGGTACGTATACTTTTAACGTAAAACGTATATACTACGAGTAGGTAAGCGGTCTAAGATTCGAACTTAGAACCTATACTACCCTAGAAAGGCTAGGTTACCGTAGAAGTATATCCTATTAGTATACTACCCCGCCGCGGTAGTAATATAGCGAGTACTAATAGCGTAATCTCCCGGTAGGCTCCCGTAGATTAGCTTTAGATATTACTAGCTCCTTCTTTTAGTTTTACGTTCTAAAAGAATACTTTAGGGCTAGACGATTTAGGTTTTATCGGTAGAAGTCCGCGAGAAGTTCTAGGTAACTAAGATTTAGTAAGAGTTCCTAGGTATTTTCTAAGTCTTCGTAGTTTTTCTATTTAATAAGGTATTTAAGCTAACCGTTAGAGTTCCTTTTACTATCTAGGATTTTTTCGATATTCTATTTCTACGCGTCTTCGGGTTAGATTTCTCTCTCGAGGTATTCTAGTATTTAGGCGTTTTAAAGTACTAGTTTAAGAAGTACTATATAGAAGACTAGACTTAGACGTATATTCTTTAGTAATTTAAGTTTAAATATAATAGAGGAAAGTTTTTATTTAATTTTAAAGGAACTAATTTTCTTATAATCTAATTTAGGGCTTAGTCGGTTAGTTTTAAGGTTTCTAGTAAGTAGCTAGACTTTATCTCTCTCTTCTAAAGATAGCGGCTTCTAGCGCCTTTAGTTATAGTATATAGCTATACGGTAGTTAATAAATTTAATATCTCGGGCGAGGCTTTAGTATAGTTCTTTTAGTTATTCTACTTAGAGTATTTCTTTCTACGCTATATTTTTCTAGAAAAAGAAAATATAACCATACTAAAAAATCGACCCTAAGCTACGGCGCCGGGAGAGAGCCCTAGGGACTATCCTAGGCTTCGCGAGTTCTAAAATAGTACTTAAGACAACTATAGCCGCGAAGTAGTTAATATAGAGAATATAGGAAGAGGCGAACAGCCTCCCCTAGTAACTACCTCTACCTAGCCCTAATACACCCCTAAGAAACCGCAGAGCACCTAGTACAGCGTAGAATACGTTAAGAGAGCCTTAAAAATAGTAGATACCCTCCTCTAAGCCCTATAAACATCCGCTAGCCTCCCTTTAGTCCTCTCCAGCCAGGTAAAAAATTTTCTCGATATTACCAAGACAATCTTCTAGGATTATATTACTATCTACTAGAAGGCAGCTACTAAGGAGCTAGGCCTTAAGGACATCCTTAAAGAGGTCTAATAGGTCTAAAAGATAGTTAACCGTATCTAGGCTACCTCTACACCTACACCTAACACTCGCAGCTAGGCATAAATTATAGCCCAAGCAGCCCCGAAGCCCTCTACCCCCCCAGCTACCACTAAACTTACCCTCTACTTCTTAGAGATAGTAAATAGATAAGAAATAGCTAAGCTCTTAAATAAGGTAATTATTAGAAAGATCTAGGCAGGAAAAAGCTAGGCGTGTAAGAAAGTACTTACTACTAAGAAGCTCCCTAGTAGAGACGTTAGGATCTTTATACCGGATAAAGTAACTAGAACAGCCCTTCTCTAGGACTAGGAATAGACTATAGGACTAGGAAAAGAAGTTAGGCCTAACTAGCAGCTATACTTAGTGCTAGTATACAACGTCCCTCGAGAAGGAATCGATACTATAGACCCCTAAGCTATCTAAACCATCTAGGAGCAGAACCTATCTCTATACCTAGAACTACGTATTAGCAAGCTAGCCTAGCTAAAGAGGAAGCTCCTAGAGGGGAAAACTTACTCAGCCATTATCCTTAGTACTATAAACCCCGAAACCGCTAACTAGATTATTAATAAGGGGCTTATTATTAACTTTGCTATCTATATAGCGCAGTACTATAATATAGCCTTTATAGTAACCTAGTGTTTTAAGTGCTAGGCCTACGGTTATATTACTAACCACTATAAAAAGGAGGAAAAGTATAGATAGTGCGGTAAGATATATAATACTAGGGACTACTCTAAGGAAAGCACGTAGTACGTAAACTACTCCTAAAGGCACACAGCCTAGAGCAACGTCTGCCTAACACGTAGAGCCTACTATGCTAAGGCCGCCTAGGCCCGCCTAGTAGCACTAGAAAGGCACCGGGAAGGACCCCTAATAACTAAGACACAGCTCTAAACTAACTAGCTAACGGTCGGACTAAGAAAGAGAATTAGAGAGGAGGAGCCGGTTAAGAGGGGACCAGGCAGGCTAAGAGACTTAAGCCGCCCCCCGCCTCCTAACCAAATAAGGTTTACTAGACTTAACAGCTCACAACACGCCTTAGAGGAGCCCGCGGGAACTCCCTCCTTATAGCCCACACCACTAGCCCCCTCGTAGCCGGACCTAGAGATAGAAGGAAGTTAATGTTAGACATAGGCTCTCTCTCTATCGTATAGTATAACGTCCATAAGAGTAAGGATAAGGTAATACTCCCGCTCTTTAAGGAAGTAGACCTAAAGATCTACTATATCCTAGCCATCTAGAAACCTTAGAGGAACCCAAGGGTTAAGACAACAGCAAGATACCCTGCCTACCACACAGTTTTTCCCTAGGAGGGAGTAGCAAGAACCTACTTCTTTATAAGCAAGGCTATTAGCCCCGACTCCTGGTAAGCAACAGTCCATTCACCAGATCTCATTACACTATCCCTTATTACTAGGACACATACAATCCACATCCATAACTACTATAACCCCCCACCAGCCTCCTATACTAGTACGGCTCTAGAAACCTTAGCGCTTCTCCTAGAAGCCCTTAGAAAACTAGGGGAGCATATCCTACTAGGGGACTTTAACCTTTACCATCCTACCTAGGAAGGTATTACCTCCCCTACACACTATACTCTTATAGACGACCTTATTAAAATAGCTACGATAGCTAGCCTTAACCTAGCCCTTCTAAGAGGTACTATTACTAGGAGAGAGGGTAGTAGCGAGAGTACCCTAGACCTTATCTTTACTACACGGTGGCTAGAGAAGAGGATTCTTAGCTATAGAGTTAGTTAGGAGCTCGAATCCTCCTTAGACCACCTACCTATCCTCACCATGCTTAATATCTCCCCTACCCCTATAGAACCACGTCCTCTAAGGCCCTAGTAGAAAAAAGCAGACTAGAATAGAACTAATTAGGTGCTCTAAACAAAGCTCGAATACCTTAGAGTAGCCCCTCTTAATACGAAAGCAGACCTAGACTACTTTACAGAACTACTCTAGGAGGTTATCTAAAGAATAATCCAGGAAACCATCCTAGTGGCGAGACCCTCGCCCTAGGCCTCTATATAATAGACAAAGGAGTGTTCGGACCTAGTGCACCAGGCGAGAGCAGCTAGAAGAAAATAGATAGCCATAGGGAGGGAGGAGGACTAGGTAGTATACTAAACTATTGCTAATAGCAAGAAGAGGTAGATTAGAAGGGATAGAACAAAAGTATAGCGTAGAACAGTAGCTGAGATTACCTTAGACCCATCTGCACTCTAGAAGCTCTCAAAGTAGGCAAGAACAAGAGCACTAGAGCCTCCAGCCCCACCTTAGTTCCTACCCCTCTAGGGAGTAGATAGACAACTACGCTACGACAATCCGGCCAAGGCAGAAATCCTTACCAACTAGTTCTTCCCCCCTCCTAGGGCTACCGACCTCTTAGATCTAGATGGGTGTATATACCTAGAGCCAGTAGAGATCCCTTAAGACCTTACTAAAGAGCAGGTCCTCCATACTATTAAGAAGCTCCCCCTAGATAAGGTACCAGGCCTAGATAAGATTATTAATAGGTTCCTAAAGCAGTGCGCTCAGACACTAAGCGGACCACTTACTAGGCTCTTCTAGGGATGCCTCGTACTTGCATACCACCCTAGGTAGTTTAAAAGCTCTATTACCGTAGTCCTAAGGAAACCACAGAGGGATAACTATACTAAAGCCAAATTATTTAGGCCGATTACCCTACTTAATACGCTAGAAAAGCTACTTAAGAGGATTATAGCAGATAGAATCTCCTAGGCTACTAAAGTATACGGCCTACTCCCTAATATATAGATAGGAGCTAGGAGAAATAGGTCCGCAGTAGCAGCTCTCGACCTACTTACAGAACAGATCCATACTATCTAGGCACAAGATCTAGGGCTGGTAGCTTTAGTCCTTAGCCTAGATATCTCGGGAGCATATAACTACGTATCTTATAGAAGGCTTCTCTATAATATAAGGATGGCAAAACTCCTAGAATGGGTAGAAAGATTCACTCGATCCTTTCTATAGGACCGTACCACTCAGCTATCCTTCGGAGACTTTACTAGTCTACTAATCTAGACCTCAACCGGGATTCTCTAGGGATCCTTACTATCTCCGATCCTCTACCTATTCTTTACCTCTAACCTACTTACATAGCTACGTAGAGGTAATACCTTCCTCCTTAGATTCGTCGATAATACTAATATTCTAACCTTTAGTAGATCTATAGAATAAAACTATAGAACACTAGAGGGCGTATATTAAATTTACGAGCGCTAGGCAGCTACCTACGGGTTAGCTTTCTCGCCTAATAAGTATTACCTTATTTATTTTATAAGAAAACTAAGAAGATTTAATATGGTAGTAGAGATCCGTATCCCTAGATTTACTAGATACCTAGAGCCTATAATTAAGATTCTAGGAGTCTACGTAGACAACAAGCTTAGATAGGGACCCTATATTAGGGAAATAGGAGCTAAGGTAATTAAATAGTATATATCTCTCTCTAGACTCGTAGCATCCACCTAGGGAGCTTTATTTACTAAAGCCCGCTATATCTATATAGCTATAGTAAGACTAGTTATAACCTACGGCTATAGGGTATAGCACGTCCTAGAGGAAACCCTAGGGTGGAGAAAGACAGCCACCCAGCCACTATAGAAGATCTAAAACCAGTGCCTACGCACCATCTTAGGGGCATACAAGTCAACCAGCATATAAACTTTAGAGCACGAGACGGGGATTTTCCCACTCTTACTCTACCTAGACGAACTAGCGCTAGCCTAGACTATTAGATCTAGGGATAGCCTAGTAGTAATAGTGGTAGAGGATACTTGCTAGAGCATTAAAGAGATAGCCCGGGCTATACTAGGCACTAGAGGCACAGCCGGCCCAGCTAGAAGAACTCTACTTAGAGAAAGAGCAACAGCCCTCCTTAACTACTACTCTCCTACCTACTAGAGTCTTCCGGAGCGAATAAGACTACGTATAGTATATAGAAATAAGTAGAAGAAGAGATAGACAAAGTTTACTAGCCAAGGAAGGCAAGATAAGCTAGTAGCCCAAAGCACATAGTAGAACCTAAAGATTCGATAAATTTATAGCGAACTATCTAAGCTATAGAGCACACTCGCCACTCTACTACGTACTAAGTATATTAGACTAGAGGACTTCCTCTCTAGGCGTAAGGTACTAGGATACTCTAGCCCTGCCTATCTATACGGCTAGTATAGATAAACCCTAAAGCACATCCTCCTCTTCTACCCCCACTTCTAACAGGGTAGGGCATAGATGCTCTAAAGGGTAGGGACTACGGACTACTATTTCCTTCTCTTAACGAAGAAGGGAATTAAAGCAGTAATAGACTAGTTCTTACGCCTAGGGCTGCTTAAGTAATTTAGCCTAGCAAGGAAACTAATCTAGAAGGATAACTAGGAAGAGGAACTAGAAGGACTACTAGGACTACTAGGATCCGGATAACTACGAGGATAAGGACTAAAGGAATAGGTCTAGTAGGTAAATATAGGGCTGCTATAGCAGCCGCTACTAGTAAGAAGGAAAAATAAGAACTAGTATAGGATAGCATGCCTAGAGAGAGAGGAGGGGTTTTTACTAGGCGAAAAGGTTTTCCCCCTCGTGTAAAATAACTATAGATAGCTAGCCCCGTATAGACCCGTAAGGGAGCTATATCGGGAAGAAATAAATTTATCTATCTATCTATATTTTTCTAGAGAATAAATTCTCTATAGGCTTAAGGTTCGAAACCGTAGTTAACGTAGAACGGCGTTTCTTAGGTTATTTCTACGATTATACTATTATATATAAATTAGGCTAGAGGTAGAAATTCTATCTAGTCGTTTTATTAGTAGTTTACGTAACTTTATAGATATTCTTCTAAGGTCTAATTAAGCCGTTTCGTTTATTCGTCCGTTTAAGGGTAGTAGGCGGTAGATAGATAGATAAATTTATTTCTTCCCGATATAGCTCCCTTACGGGTCTATACGGGGCTAGCTATCTATAGTTATTTTACACGAGAGAGAAAATCTTTTCGCCTAGTAAAAACTCCTCCTCTCTCTCTAGGTATACTATTCTATACTAGTTCTTATTTTTTCTTCTTACTAGTAGCGGCTACTATAGTAGCCCTAGAAGAAAAAATATAACTATACTAAAAAATCGACTCTAAGCTACGGCGCCGGGAGAGGGTCCTAAGAACTCTTCTAGGCTTCGCGAGTTCTAAAATAGTACTTAAAATAACTATAGCCGCGAAGTAGTTAATATAGAGGATATAGGAAGAGGCGAATAGCCTCCCCTAGTAACTACCTCTATCTAGCCCTAATATACCCCTAAGAAACCGTAGAGTACCTAGTATAGCGTAGAATACGTTAAGAGAGCCTTAAAAATAGTAGATACCCTCCTCTAAGCCCTATAAACATCCGCTAGCCTTTCTTTAGTCCTCTCTAGCTAGGTAAAAAATTTTCTCGATATTACTAAGATAATCTTCTAGAATTATATTACTATCTACTAGGAGGCAGCTACTAAGGAGCTAGGCCTTAAGAATATTCTTAAAGAGGTCTAATAGGTCTAAAAGATAGTTAACCGTATCTAGGCTATCTCTATATCTATACCTAATACTCGTAGCTAGGTATAAATTATAGCCTAAGCAGCTCCGAAGCCTCCTACCCCCCTAGCTACTACTAAACTTACTCTCTAATTTTTAGAGATAGTAAATAGATAAGAAATAGCTAAGCTCTTAAATAAGGTAATTATTAGAAAGATCTAGGTAGGAAAAAGCTAAGCGTGTAAGAAAGTACTTACTACTAAGAAGCTCCCTAGTAGAGATATTAGAATCTTTATACCGGATAAAGTAACTAGAATAGCCCTTCTCTAGGACTAGAAATAGACTATAGAACTAGAAAAAGAAGTTAGGCCTAACTAGCAGCTATACTTAGTACTAGTATATAATATCCCTCGAGAAGAAATCGATACTATAAACTCCTAAGCTATCTAAACTATCTAGGAGTAGAACCTATCTCTATATCTAGAACTACGTATTAGTAAGCTAGCCTAGCTAAAGAGGAAGCTCCTAGAGGAGAAAACTTACTCGGCTATTATCCTTAGTACTATAAACCCTAAAACCGCTAACTAGATTATTAATAAGAGGCTTATTATTAACTTTACTATCTATATAGCGTAGTACTATAACGTAGCCTTTATAGTAACCTAGTATTTTAAGTACTAGGCCTACGGATATATTACTAACTATTATAAAAAGAAGAAAAAGTACGGATAGTATAGTAAGATATATAATACTAGGAACTACCCTAAGGAAAGTATATAGTACGTAAACTACTCTTAAAGGTATATAGTCTAGAGTAACTCCTACCTAGTACGTAGAGCCTACTATATTAAGGCCGCCTAGGCCCGTCTAGTAGTACTAGAAAGGCACCGGGAAGGACCCCTAATAACTAAAATATAGCCTTAAACTAACTAGTTAACCGTTAGACTAAGAAAGAGAATTAGAAAGGAGGAGCCGGTTAAGAGGAGACTAGGTAGGCCAAGAGACTTAAGCCGCCCCCCGCCTCCTAACTAAATAAGGTTTACTAGACTTAATAGCTTATAACACGCCTTAGAGGAGCCCGCGGGAACTCCCTCCTTATAGCCTACACTATTAGCCCCCTCGTAGCCGGACCTAGAGATAGAAGGAAGTTAATATTAGATATAGACTCTCTCTCTATTATATAGTATAACGTCTATAAGAGTAAGAATAGAGTAATACTCCCGCTCTTTAAGAAAGTAGACCTAAAGATCTACTATATTCTAGCTATCTAGAAACCTTAGAGAAACCCGAGGATTAAGATAATAGTAAGATATTCTACCTACTATATTTTTTCCTTAGAAGAAAGTAGTAAGAATCTACTTCTTTATAAGTAAGGCTATTAGCCCCGACTTCTAGTAAGTAATAGTTTATTTACTAGATCTTATTATACTATCCCTTATTACTAGGATATATATAATCTATATCTATAACTACTATAATCTCTCGCTAGCCTCTTATACTAGTATAGCGCTAGAAACCCTATCTCTTCTACCGGAAGTTCTTAGAAAACTAGGAGAGTATATTCTCCTAGGGGACTTTAACCTCTACTATCCTATCTAGGAAGGTATAACCTCCCTAATATACTATATCCTAGCGGATAATCTAATTAAGATAGCTACCGTAGCTAATCTTAATCTAGCCCTTCTAAGAAGTACTATTACTAAACGAGATAGTAGTAGCGAGAGTACTCTAGACCTTATCTTTATATTACGGTAGCTAGAGAAGAGAATTCTTAGCTATAGAGTTAGCTAGAAGCTCGAATTATTCTCTAACCACCTACCTATCCTTACTATACTTAATTTTTCTCCTACCCCCGTAGAACTACGCCCCCTAAGGCCCTAGTAGAAGAAAGTAGACTAGAAGAGAACTAATAATATACTCTAATTAAAGCTCGAACACCTTAAAGCAGCCCCTCTTAATACTAAAGCAGACCTAGATTACTTTACTATACTACTCTAGAAGGCTATCTAAAGAATAATCTAGGAGACTATTCTAGTAGCGAGACCCTCGCCCTAGGCCTCTATATAATAGATAAAGAAGTATTCGAACTTAGTATACTAGGCTAGAGTAGCTAGAAGGAAGTAGACGGCTATAGGAAGGAAGGAGGACTAGGTAGTATACTAAACTATTGCTAATAGTAAGAAGAGGTAGATTAGAAGAGATAGAATAAAAGTATAGCGTAGAATAGTAGCTAAGATTACTTCGGACCTATCTATACTCTAGAAGCTCTTAAAGTAGACAAGAATAAGGGCACTAGAACCTCTAGCCCTATCTTAGTTTCTACCCCTCTAGGAAGTAGATAAATAACTATATTACGATAACTAGTCTAAGGTAGAAATCCTTACTAACTAGTTCTTCCTACCTCCTAGAACTACCGACCTCTTAGATCTAGATAGGTATATATACCTAGTACTAGTAGAGATTCCCTAAGACCTTACTAAAGAGTAGATCCTCTATACTATTAAGAAGCTTCCCCTAGATAAGATACTAGGCCTAGATAAGATTACTAATAGGTTTCTAAAGTAATACGCTAAGACACTAAGGAGACCCCTTACTAGGCTCTTCTAGGGATATCTTGTACTTAGATACTACCCTAGGTAGTTTAAAAGCTCTATTACCGTAGTTCTTAGGAAACTATAGAGGGACGACTATACTAAAGCTAAGTTATTTAGGCCGATTACTTTACTTAATACGCTAGGGAAGCTACTTAAGAGGATTATAGTAGATAGAATCTCCTAGGCTACTAAAGTATACGGCCTACTCCCTAATATATAGATAGGAGCTAGGAGAAATAGATCCGTAGTAGCAGCTCTTAACCTACTTATAGAATAGATCTATACTATCTAGGTATAAGACCTAGGGCTAGTAGCTTTAGTCCTTAGCCTAGATATCTTAGGAGTATATAACTACGTATCTTATAGAAGGCTTCTCTATAATATAAGGATAGTAAAACTCCTAGAATAGGTAGAAAGATTTACCCGATTCTTTCTATAGGACCGTACCACTTAGCTATCCTTCGGAGACTTTACTAGTCTACTAATCTAGACCTTAACCGGGATTTCCTAGGGATCCTTACTATCGCCGATACTCTACCTATTCTTTACTTCTAACCTACTTATATAGCTACGTAGGGGCAATACCTTCCCCCTTAGATTCGTCGATAATACTAATATCCTAACCTTTAGTAGATCTATAGAATAGAACTATAGGACACTAGAGGGAGTATATTAAATTTACGAGTACTAGGCAGCTACCTACGGGTTAGCTTTCTCGCCCGATAAGTATTATCTTACTTATTTTATAAGAAAACTAAGAAGATTTAATATAGCAGCAGAGATCCGTATCCCTAGATTTGCTAGATACCTAGAGCCGACAATTAAGATTCTAGGAGTCTACGTAGATAATAAGCTTAGATAGGAACCCTATATTAGGGAAATAGGAGCTAAGGTAATTAAATAGTGTATATCTCTCTCTAGACTCGTAGCGTCTACCTAGGGAGCTTTATTTACTAAAGCCCGCTATATCTATACGGCCGTGGTAAGGCTAGTCCTTACCTACGGCTATGGGGTATAGTATACCCTAGAGGGAATCCTAGGATGGAGGAAAACAGCCATCTAGCTACTAAAGAAGATCTAAAACCAGTGCCTACGCACTATCTTAGGGGCGTATAAGTTAACTAGTATATAAACCTTAGAGTATAAGACAGGGATTCCCCCACTCTTACTATACCTAGACGAACTAGCACTAGCCTAGGCTATTAGAGCTAGGGATAGCCTAGTCGCGGTAGTAGTAGAGGAAACTTGCTAGAGTATTAAATAGATAGCTCGGGCTACTCTAAGTACTAGAGGCGCCGCTGGCCCTGCTAGAAGAACCCTGCTTAGAAAAAAGGCAAACTCACTTCTTAACTACTGCCCCTCTACCTACTAGAGTCTCCCGGAGCGAACGAAGCTACGTATAGCTTATAGGAATAAGTAGAAGGAGAGATGGATAAAGTCTACTAGCTAGGGAAGACAAGATAAGCTAGTAGCCTAAAGCATATAGTGGAACCCAAAAATTAGACAAATCTACAGCGAACTATCTAAGCCATAGAGCACACTCGCCACCCTACTACGTATAGAGTATATTAGACTAGAGGACTTCCTCTTAAGGCGCAAGGTACCAGGGCACCCTAGTCCTGCCTGTCCATGCGGCTAGCATAGACAAACCCCAAAGCATATCCTCCTCTTCTGCCCCCACTTCCAACAGGGCAGGGCACAGATGCTCTAAAGGGCAGGGACTACGGACTACTACTCCCTCCTCTCAACAAAGAAGGGGATCAAAGCAGTAATAGACTAGTTCTTACGCCTAGGGCTGCTCAAGCAATTCAGCCTGGCAAGGGAACTAATACAGGAAGACAACCAGGAAGAGGAACTAGGAGGACAACCAGGACCACCAGGACTACTAGGACCCGGACAACTACGAGGATAAGGACTAAAGAGATAGGTCTAGTAGGTGAATGTAGGGCTGCTACAGCAGCCGCTACTGGTAAGAAGGAAAAATAAGAACTAGTATAGGATAGCATGCCCAGAGAGAGAGAAGGGGTTTTTGCCAGGCGAAAAGGTTTTCCCCCTCGTGTAAAATAACTACAGATAGCCAGCCCCGCATGGACCCGTAAGGGAACTATATCGGGAAGAAATAAATTTATCTATCTATCTATCTAAATTACTTAAGTAGCTCTAGATATAAAAATTAGTTTATTACTACTTTAGCTCTTTTTTTTATTAAAAAAAGAAAAAAGTAGTCTATAGTCTCTATTTTTTAAAGTATTTATATTTTACTCTATTAGAAATAAAAATAGAAGAGAAGAATATACTTTAGAGTTTATTCATACTAGCCGTATAGATAGATAGAACTAGAATATTCTAGTATTTTACGTCTAAAAAGAAAGTTCTCTAGTTTAATATACTTTATAACCCCTTCACCGCTGTTTTTCACCGCTGTCCTCGGCAGATCGGGGAGCTGATTGAGCTCGGCCTCCTTGCTACGGCGTCAATCACACCCGCCAGCGCTCGCCGTTTGTCACTTTTGTCTCGTTTCTCTCCCAAAAAAAATAAAAAAAACTCAACTCTCCATCGAATTCAGGTACCTCAAGTGCTTTCGTATTGTCTAATTATAGAGTTTGTTTTGTCTTCGTACCAGAATCCCGATTTTGTATTCTTTCATTTCTCTATCTATTACTATCGTTCTTGTGAGCCGATGCAGCGCCGCAGAGCCGAGGCTGTCCGCTCGGAGGTATCGGCTCTCAGCTGCTCGGGCCGCGGAGATTCTTACGCGCGGCACGCGGTTTCCTTTAGTTCAAGAACCTTAGGTGCTATGCAGTCGAATAAAAGCCTCTTGCGGTCAGGGTGGTCAACAATCAAACAGAAAAATAAATATTTAGTAAATATTTGCTTATAGACCAATCGGAGGAGTCGATAAGTGAAGATTTGCCAAATTTTTGTTTGTTTGATTTTGACCACCCCTGCTTGCGGGTAGCTGCGTCTGTAATTATACCGTCATCTTCAGCGAGATAGGTTATGACGACGCCCCTGATTTTTTGCGTCCTTTTTTGTTCGCTACATCTGCTCTACGGCGTAGAGGGAAGAGCTCAGCGGCCTCTGGACCGTTGTTGGCTGGCGACCTTGGAGGCCTCTGTCTGTAAATCTAAGTCAAGCTGATCGTGTGCTGTATAGCGGTCTTCCACGATTTGACTTTGAATTAGAACCTCGGACTGCCGTCATCTGGCCCCTGTAACACCAGAGAGAGCTAGAAAAACTCGCTAGTATTAACGAGCTAGATTCCTAGAATAGTAGGTTAATACCTAGTACCGTGCGTGTGATCATGTCGAGCTTATCAACGAGGGAAGAATTAATCATGGAGATCTTATCGTTAATAAGAATTTTGACTTCTATCCAACGCCTTATCCTAAACTTTAAATCTCTGAAGATGTCTATGATAAACTTTGTGGTAGGCGCTTTACCTAGACCGATCCCAGCAAAGCAATAAGGCGTTGTGCCGCTGACGCTGTACGCTGCAAGGCCCGTAGAGGCAGTAACAGCAATACGGCGGTGGCTATCCTTAAGGTACTTGATCGTCGGGCCTTTGATGATCTTCCTCAGAAGCAGTAATCTGCCAGTGCCTGTGGGGCCCCTAAAGAAGACGCCTTTTCCCCGGGTTAGCACAAGATCGAGCACGATATGCTGCTCTTCGCTCAGTCCATCCCCTAGGCACGATGAGGGCTTCGCCTGGCGTCCGTATATTTCTGTGGCTTCGCCCGGAATGATATCAATGGTGACGTCTTAACGGAGGTAGAGTCACTGTAGGTCAATAGGAGATAGCGAACGGGCCCTAGCCGACCGGAAGAATTCCCGTGCGGCCGAGCGTATCGCCCTGTTGGCCGAGGTTAGCTTGTTGAAATTAGCGTTTGATAGGCTCGCAGTCATGAGATCGAAGACATGTCAAACGCTGGACCTGACACGAACGTAGAGTTCAAGATTACTCATCAAGTCGTAAAGACAGCGATAGTTTTAGAGTATACGGCAGGTGCTACGTTAAAAGAGCATGAGCCTATAAAAATTGCCTAGTCACAAGATGACTTGCACGACACGGAAAGGCTCGCTATTTGCCGTCTTTCCGATTTCTCTCCTGCCCGCATTTTCAAGTGCATCGTTCGCTAGAGTGTCTGCTTGACGGTTCTGCAATCGCCGGACATGGTTTACTTGAACCCTAATTCACCACGTCTCCAAAACTTCGATGCGGCCCGTCAGCTATTTGAAAAGGTTCTGGTGGCAATTGGTTTTCCTCTCGCGTTCCTCCAACCGTTCGCCTTCCACTTGAACACCCAATCCGCAGCATCACCAACAAGATACGCCGAGTCCGTCTTGACAACGACTAGATCCATGCCTCGTAGCTTCTTCTCCTCTACTGCTATCCGCGATACCGCCACTAGCGCTTTGGTTGATGCTGTCAATTCTGCGTGCTGGCTCGTCGGCGAAGGATCCTCCAGAATGTACAGAGCCGAGGGCAATGACGGCAGCTGATGCTGCCGCGCCAGGTTTACCGTTGCGGTAACAGGTACCGTTGACGGCGATCATCAGAGAGCCCGTGTCCAGTAGCGGTTGTCTCCTGGGTGAGGACGGCTTCACCTGATGTGGCGCATGGAGGAAACGTGGACCAATTTGAAGCTCCTCAACCTCCTCGAGTGTGGTTTCCCTGCTTTCAAAGACCCTGCTTGCTATCATCGAAATGGCGCCCGGCGAACTCCATCAAAGCATTCCACTTCTCAGATCCGAGCCGGATGGTTGCGGACATGTTTGCGCGTGTTAGTACTTTGAAGGTCGATGTTGTTGAAGATACACTGGTTGGAATATACTAGTTGGAAAATGGTCCAACACCCTTCACCTTGACAGAGGGCAGGGGTTTCATCAGGCGGCGCAGCCTAATAGTGGTCAGGTGGGACAATTAAGCCCGTAGACAACACATTGGCGGAGCCCTGAGCAGTCAGACATATTTGGCTCTTCCAACCGCGGCTATCGAGCATTCCGAGATATCAACGACCGTCTAACAAGATAATGATGATGATGATGATGATGATGATGATTCATACAACCCGTTGGCCTCCGCGGGCCATAGGGACAAGGAACGCTATTCTACGCTAAACTACATTGTGATCCCGCTTCATCAAAAGCCCAACTCACCATGTGAAAGGAGAGATCCATCCTTTCCTCGCCGCATTCCTGCAACAAAAGCCCAAATGACAACAATAGACATCGAAATCAGACGCAAGAAAGAAAAGAAAATGTGAACGAAGAGCCTGCCGTCCTACACTCCTCATGCCATTCCTATCGAGACGACTTTCCCGAGTGCTGTCAGTCCTTGGGCCGGCGTGACAGCTGATTGAAGAAGGACCTAACTCTCAATCTCCGATTGCGATACAGAGGCGCCTTCAGTCTTCTCTCTTTCTGACTGAGAACACACCCAGTAATTACTGAGCGTCCTCGACAATGTCCCCATTAACGTTCTGTTTCTTCTTCAATATAAAGCCGTGATAATCGAACGAACTTTTACCGTCCGAAAGAAACTCCATCTGGAGATCCCAAATGTCGTCCCGATTCAGTATGGGTCTCATGAAATGGGGTTGCCTGAACGTGATATAGAGGAATACCCCATCGTATCTGAGCACCCGGAAGACCTTGAAATACGTCAGCCAAGCCACATGATTTCGAGAGAACCTCAAACCTCATTGATATATTGCCCTGTATTCTCCTTGACAGTGTCAGGCGGATCCCAGGGACTTCCAAATATCATGGCGTCCAACGTTCCCTTATCAAAGGCCACGTCGATGGAACCATTGGGAATATCCTTCATGTTTCGCACATCTGCCCACTTCCATTCTATCCCACTCTCTTGCCCGGACCTGGCAGACATGAGTTTAACGACAACGGTGGAGAAATCGACGCAGAGCTGATTCTTGTATCCTCGGGCGGCGAGATCATACGGAATGGTCTGTAGAGCAGGAGACTTAAGTCAGTTCCTTAGATATATCAATGGGTTGGGGCATACAAGCATACGCTGTCCCCCGACCCAAGATGCAGGATCCGTGGTTTCTTGTCCGGGCTGCGGGGCTCGAAGAGATGTCTCGCAAAGAAGTGCTCGAGTGCCTCGTACGACCTGAACCACTCGTGTGTCGGATGCTCGCCGTCAGATTTCGAATAACGATCATCCCAATAGTCGGGAGAAGCAAGCGCTTCAGCTTCTTCGGGGTCCTTCATACCTCCAAAGTTTGCGAAAAAGTTGAAGGGGAAAGTTGCTATGGCGGGGCGGGCCGGTTTCGTTCGGTTCGCCCAGGTCCGGATTAACTTTCACCGATTAGCTCCCTATTAATAGTTCATTGCCTGGCCCCACAATCCAGAGCGCTTAGACCGACGCCCTAATTCGTTGTTGCAAGGGCCATGTTTACTGCCTAATCAACTCCTTGCCACGTCATTCTGTCGATTGGTCCATTCTCAAACAAATGTGCTTGGGTGGAGTTCTATCGATGGTGGTTTCCCGGTGTCTTGACGAGACCCTTCTCGAGCGTTTCCTTATCTTCTCCTCTGCATGGCAGTCTTTAAGCACAGCCACGCCCGATCCTGTACCGAACATAGTTGCCGCGCGCAAATGAGGCAGGCGATGACTGGCGTCTATCTTCGCGTTCGAAGCGCCGCTCCAATGCGCCCGCCTTTTGGGTTCTAATCCCTTGTCTCGGACTTTACTTACCGCCTCTGCACCCCTGGGTATTCCCGTTAAGCGCTGCGGCGCAGGTTACAAAAATAGCACAAGTCCCAAGTGACAGCTACAACGCGTCTCATGTTCACATTCTCTGTCAGTCTGCTTTTCTTAAAGGTCTGTTTCTGCTCATCGCCCCTCTACTGCCATCTCGGCTTCTCGCATTGATCTTCATCCCAAAGCTTTAACCCAATGGTCTTTCGATATCAGGACTTGCGTCTGTAGTACATTCAATTGCATAAACAAATAAACGGGCCAGCCGGCTTCAAGGGATCGAGTTTCGTATTTCGTTTACTCGCCTCGTCTTACTACTCATCAGTTGGAACTCGGCGCTGCGGACATGGAACGGAAGAAATTGTCGATGTCGAAGGTATCCAACTTCAACCTAGTAGCCTAGATGGTGTTCGCTGACCTGAGGTAATTTCTTGCAGTCCCGTCTCGGAAGATTATTCAAGTCATCTTTCCGACAAAGCGATTCAGAAACTGCTGAGCGACGAGAACTGCAAGAGACTAGAGAAGATTCCGTTCCTAGGTTTGCCAGATTTCCGCCGTTTATACTATCAAGCCCAAGGCCCTGATATTCCCTTCATTGGAGCAGCGACACGGACTACTCCCCGAAGGTAGGGAGAGTGGTAGGTCTCGTCTGTCTTTTTGTTTTATGGGGATGTGGCTGACGGAAATAGCATCATACAACTTCGAAAACCGCGGTCCTCAGTGAGACCCCTTCCGCTTCTGCCGATAACGGTCACGAAAATGCCGCCGGAGATCGCACAAAGGGAACCGCCGCTATCTCGGAACGCATCCACAGTCCTGCATTTGAACAGGCGTGCTCAAAACTCAGCATCGAACAAAAGCAGGCCCTGAAGTCACTTGAGAGGAATGAGCTCCAGAGCCCGCAAGATCTGTTTGTTTGGCTCAGTCATGCAAATGACAAGCACCGCAGCGAATCTTGGTTTCGACAAGGCCTCCAGAAAATGGCCCCGCTTCTTAATGGTCTCCAGTTCTGTATGGAATTCACAAGCCCTCTTGCAGCCCTCGAGCCCACTGCCTCGCTGGCTTTCGGGCTCGTAAAATCAGTGACAGCTGTGAGCAAACCACACCGAGCTGCATATTCCCACGTCCGCGGCGCGATACCCTAAAGAAGCATTGCATCGGAAATTACATTAGCTAAGACTTCGCTAACTTTTTTCTTTTTTTCAGATCTCGATCGGATTATGCGGTGCTTCTGAAGACCTGAGTGACCGAATAGGTCTTTTGCTTGAGTGCATCCCGGCCATCGACAGATGCGATCAAGTTGTCCAGATGGGAAGATCAATCCAAGTGATCCAAAAGGTCAGTCGACAAGGAGTGAGATCATATTACACAGACTATCAATCCTGTTCTATGAACCTATAATAACCATGTCTAACAGGCACTCATCCTTGTTTATGGAGACCTATTGGACTTCTACTTCGAAGTAGATAACATACTGAACAGCTCGAATTTCTTCGTTGCTCTTGCCAAGAGTCAGTTCCGGCAGCGTCTCTCTGGCATAATCTCATCTTTTTCCACGCATACGGATGACCTATCGATGTCTATCCATATCGAAACTTATGGAAAGGTTGTTGAGACGGGCCAGCTCGTTCAGATGATAAGCAATAAACAAGACGAAGAGTTCAGTATGGCCACTAGAATCAATTTGTGTCAGACCCGTTCACTAACGACCCACGTAGTCCAGAAGCATCTCCACTGCGGTAGAGAAAAAGAAAACGATTTTCTTAACAGGCTCGAAAAACGCGCTGATGGTACTTGCCAATGGCTCGGATCAGCTCCCCAATTCTGTCGCTGGCGGCGGCAATCCCCGCCCAACGCAAATTTCCTCTCCATGGTCGGAGACGTGGGCTGTGGAAAGACAATGACCACCGCCTATGTCGTTGACGTTTTGCGGTCAAGTTTTGGACCCACCTGCTACCGTGAAGCCATTTTTTGTTTCTACTACTGCAGCGACGATGGTGAAAGGAACAAAGCTACGAATATATACCGTAGTCTGCTTTCCCAACTTCTCGCTTACAGGCCGCAGCTGAAAGAACAATTCTTATTTTGGTTCAATGACATCAAATCGAAAACGACGCCAATGGAACCCACCCAATCACGCGAGGAATTACGACGCTTCTTCATTGATCTGGTCTGTTCCCTGGAGCAATGGCTGTTCGTAGTCATAGACGCGATCGACGAATGTGAACAGGATTCCTGGAGAGATATTCTTGAAGATTGCCGAATACTATCCGAAAAGCAGTCTCGTTTCAAGGTATTTCTGTCTTCGCGATACAATGACGACATTAAATGGATGATGCCGGAAGAAACCGTTCACCTTCAACTGCAACCATCCAAAGAGGAAGACCACCTTATTGCCACCCATCTCGTCGACCGTTACCTGCCAAAGGGTAGGCACAATGAGGAGGTCCGACAAACCGTGGTTGAAAAGGTCTCTGAAAACGCCAATGGCTCCGCAATTTGGATCAAGATGGTCTTAGAGTATCTGCGCAATAGACACATGACGAACCCGGAAACCATGTTGAAGGCTCTCCAAACTGTTCCGTCTAAGCTGTCCGAAGTCTATGGGAAAATATTCGATCAGATCGTGGAACGGGAGGCCACGAACCAACGGATCATTGAGCAGGCCCTAGAAATACTGGCAGTGGCACGTCGGCCTTTGACGTTGCGGGAGCTTTCCACAGCCATAGCTCTCGACGCGAACGGAGAAAAATTCACAAGGTTATCCCAGCTGGAGGCGTATGTCGACCATCAGATGGTCCTGGATCTCACGCGCCCATTCCTCAGGACTGAGGTATCAGCGAACTCCATTATTAGACTTGTTCATCACTCTCTCAAGGAACTCATTTTGCAGAAACCTCCAAGAACTTGGACCTCAGACTGGAAGGTTCCCAACCGCGCTGCCAATACAGGTCATGTTCGGCGAATGCATGACATTCTTTCAACGCGCTGCATTCAATACTTGCGGCTTTCGGAACTTGGAGAGAAGGAACTCTTCCCCAAAGGGAGGCTCGAAACGGGTGAGGGTGACCAGATGTTTTCCGCCTTCTCTTTGTTTGATGATGAGGACGAGGCCCCTGGCAAAACTTATCACCCTAGTAGCCCGATCCGAGCGCAGCATGTCAGAGATTTCGAGCCTTCTACGGAAGGATTCGGAGACTTCTTCACGTACGCCGCATGCTACTGGCCGCATCATGTGAGGAATTCCTCTGACGACACTTCCCCAGAACCTCAGGATCTTATGGCCCTAGCCTCCGCCGGTTCAACGCTGCTCCGTAATTGGTCGGAGCAATATCGGAGGCCATCTTGCTCTTATTCTGAAGAGCAATATCTACCTCCGTTTGAGGCCTTGGACCCGTTGGTCATAGCCGCTTATTTTGGGCGTGAATCTACGGCAATTCAGCTACTGGAGAATTATAGCGTCAAAACTACCGACTTCACCTCCGATTCTGCCTGGACTGCAACCGACTGGGCGCTCCAAAATGGGCAAGTGTCCATTGTCAGGGGTATTTTTGAAAGGACTGGCACCACCTTACACAATTGGGATTTCTTCTATCAAGTCTTGACTCGATGGCGCGATCTCAAGGCTTCTGACAAGGACCGTTGGGATCCCTTTTTCGAAATGCTTATCAACCGCATGCTGGACCAAGTCATCGAATGGGGCCCAGAAATCCTCTGTCTTGCTGCCCATAAAGGCTGCTTGCCGATGATCAGGAAGCTCTTTGAGGTAGGTGCCAAGATTCCCAAACTGAGACAGGCCATATTGGAGGACCGCGACAGAGAAGGAAAGCACCAATCGGTAGGGGAGGCGGTATGGTGGGGACATGCAGACATCATCCACTTCCTCTGTCAACAGGACGGTATCGAAAAGCATTTGTTCCACCGAGGCCCGAGTAACGAAACTGTATTCCACGCCGCTGCGAGATTCGGAAAACCTGAAGTCTTTCAAATACTCCTCCAGTATTATCCAGAGGGAGTTGACCTGAAAGATGACTACGACACGCCCCTCCATACACTGGTCTTGCAACACCGTCAAGGCTTTGAGGCTGTAGAGCTGCTCCTGAAGACGGGCATGGTTGACCCGAACGCGGTGACCGTCAACGGCACTTCGCCGCTCAGCACTGCTGTCAATTACTCCGAAATTGAGATGATCCGCACTCTCGTTGCTGGTGGGGCAGATGTCAACAGCGTGCTTGGAATTGCAGCAAATGGTCAGCCGTATCTAAAAGCCAAACCGGCATTCCCCGAGAACGAAGAGCGAATATTGAAGGAGCTCTGTCAACTGATTGTTACTGCACAGCCTCCGCAGCGAGGATAGAAAAGACGGAAAAGGACGTCCTCAAAGATTCCCACGAGAAGCGAGACATGCACGTTCAATGGCACGGTACTCTTATACTACGCAGACGAGACCCACCACGAGCCTCTTAGAACAGGGCTCACGCCGGCTTACCAAGAGCGCTTACGAGCTGGGCTCGCAACGGCAACACCAGATTGTGTAGGCCTTCATCATGTATATAAACCACACTCCTTGGATAGCTCTGACCTTCGTGGTCGACTTCACACCATAACCGGTACCTCGCTGGTAACACGGCTTCACACACGCAGTGCCCAGTCACGTGTATCTCGTCACGTCGTTCTCACCTCTTCCTTGTAGCCGGCAGCTTTTGAAGGTGGCTCCGGAGCCAAGTAGGAAAATACTAGCACTCCACCGAGGCACGCCAAGGGCATTAAGCTCGCTGATGGTGCAGATGAGAACAGGCAAGATCGGGCCAAGACACTTCCTCCACCCAAGACGGGTGCCGGGCGTGACGTCGGGCGAGTGCGACTGCGGTTGTGGACTACAGACGGTCAGCCACGTGCTATACTCGTGCAGTAAATTTGATAGGCCAAGGCTGACCTTTCGCATACCGGATAAGAAGGGGCGGAGGCGTTAGACAACTGATCTAAGAAAGCCACTAAGCTAGCGTAGTACAGCCCTTGCAGCAGTAAAATTTAAGCGAACCCGCTACCTTCTAAATTAGTAAGATATGATGGAACATAAGCTCAGTCGTCACTAGATCTGTTTCATGATTTGTAATTATCAGGATAAAGCTCCTCATGATTAAGTGTAAAGTAGGACAACCAACTATCAATTCATTCGTTCAATCCAAAGTTCCACCTCTTGCAACATCAGAAACTCTCTCGCTGCGCTGCACGGACGTGCCAATACCCCTCAGTCTCCGTCCGAGATAAGGGGTCTAAAAGATACAGGAAACGCGCCTTGCGGATCAATCAGTAGATAGCGAGTAATTAATAGTGCCTGCACTCACCTGATACAGTTGGGATTCTGCTTTTTCAAACAAGGCTCTAAAGAACTACTTGATATGAACCTCGAGGCACCCGCTACGCCGCAAAGAAACGCCCTCTCCGGAAATGCATTAACAATTTTCCGGCTTTCCCTCCCCTCTGTGCCAAGCACACTTCTGTTCCACGCCATGGGCCACCACCCCTGTTTGGTGCACCAAATCCGCGAGCCGTTGTCTACCAGGTTCGTGCAAGGGGTAAGTAGGGGTTTTAGGGGGCAAAATTACGTTAGCCCTCCCCTATACCTCTTCGGAGGTATAGTATTAGCCGTACGGGTAAGTAGGAAGTAGAGAGAGCGGAGATTTATTATAATTTCTATATAATCTTATATAGAAATAAAAAATACGTTCCCTTACTACTTATCTAAGCGCTTCGTCGTTAGATATATATTACGATATAGCTAGTAATAAGTAGTAGAGAAGTTAGGATCTTATACGACTTACCGCCTACGTAATATCTAAGCTAACTCGGCTCGGCCCTAAACTTATTAATCTAACGTACTAAGCCTCTTTAGAAATTATAATTACTTTAATTATTTTAATTATCTAGAATAACTACTACTAATTATACTAATTATCTCTTATATATAGATAGATAGATAAATTTATTTCTTCCCGATATAGCTTTCTTACGGATCTATACGGGGCTAGCTATTTATAGTTATTTTACTCGAGAGGGAAAATCTTTTCGCCTAGTAAAAACCTCTTCTTTCTATCTAGGCCTATTTATCCCTACTAGTTCTATTTTTTTTTTACCGGTAGCGGCTACTATAGTAGCCCTATATTCGCCTACTAGCTCTATCTCTTTAGTTCTTATTCTTATAGTTATCCGAGTCCTAGTATTCCTAGTAGTTCTTCTAGTTCCTCTTTCTAGTTATCCTTCTAGATTAGTTCTCTAGCTAAACTAAACTAACTAAGTAGTTCTAGGCGTAGGAACTAGCCTATTACTACTTTAATCTCCTTCTTTATTAAGAAAAGAAAGTAGTAGTCTATAGTCTCTACTCTTTAGAGTATCTATACTCTACTCTATTAGAAGTAGAAGTAAAAGAGGAGAATATACTTTAGAGTTTATCTATACTAGCCGTATAGATAGATAGAACTAGGATATTTTAGTACCTTACGCCTTAAGAGAAAGTTTTCTAGTCTAATATACTCTATACGTAGTAGAGTAGCGAGTATACTCTATAGCTTAGATAGTTCGCTATAGATTTATCTAATTTTTAGGTTCTACTATATACTTTAGGCTACTAGCTTATCTTATCTTTCCTAGCTAGTAGACTTTATCTATCTCTTCTTCTACTTATTTCTATATACTATATATAGCTTCGTTCGCTCTAGAAGACTCTAGTAGATAGAGAGATAGTAGTTAAGAAGTAAGTTTATCTTTTTTCTAAGTAGGATTCTTCTAGTAGAGCTAGTAGCGCCTCTAGTACTTAGAGTAGCCCGAGCTATCTATTTAATACTCTAGTAAGTTTCCTCTACTACTACCGTAACTAGGCTATCTCTAGCTCTAATAGCCTAGACTAGTACTAGTTCGTCTAAGTATAGTAAGAGTAGAGGAATTTCCGTCTTATACTCTAAGATTTATATACTAGTTAACTTATACGCCCCTAAGATAGTACGTAGGTACTAGTTCTAGATTCTCTATAGTAGCTAGATAGCTATTTTTCTCTACTCCGGGGTTCCTTCTAGGGTATACTATATTCTATAGCTATAGATAAGAACTAGCCTTACTACGGCCGTATAGATATAGCGGGCTTTAGTAAATAAGGCTCCCTAGGTAGACGCTACGAGTCTAGATAGAGATATATACTATTTAATTACCTTAGCTTCTATTTTTCTAATATAGGGTTTCTATCTAAGCTTATTATCTACGTAGACTCTTAGAATCTTAATTATAGGCTCTAGGTATCTAGTAAATCTAGAAATATATTATAAACGTGGCTTATATAGACCCCTTACTTATTTACCTTCGTTAATTTAAAATCTAGATCTAGACTTACCTGCTTACAAATTAGGAAGCTAGTATTTTAGTTCGTTCTTTATATATATAAAGCTCGCCCCTCTACTTTATAGTTAGTTCTTTAGTCTAGTAATAAGTATTCCTCGCGTATAACTTGGTACGCCTTAAATTAGACCTTGCTTGCCTCCCTCGTCCCTCGTCCCTCGCCCCTCGTCCCTCGCCCCTCGTCTCTCGCACCTCGTACCCTCGCCCTTTAAACTACACCCTTATACTTCGGCATTGTTTTACCCCTACTACCTTTACCGGCTTCGTTACCTCGTCTCTCCGCCCCCTCTCCAAGGTCCGTTTATTATAAAATACGAATTCCTACTACTATATTAAATCTTCTTAGTTTTCTTATAAAATAAGTAAGATAATACTTATTAGGCGAGAAAGTTAACCCGTAGATAGCTATCTAGTACTCGTAAATTTAATATACTCCCTCTAGTATCCTATAGTTCTATTCTATAGATCTACTAAAGATTAGAATATTAGTATTATCGACGAATCTAAGAGGGAAGATATTACTCCTACGTAGCTATATAAGTAGATTAGAAGTAAAGAATAGGTAGAGTATCGGCGATAGTAAGAATCTCTAGAGAATCCCGATTAAGGTCTAGATTAGTAGACTAGTAAAGTCTCCGAAGAATAGCTAAGTAGTACGGTCCTATAGAAAGAATTAAGTAAATCTTTCTACCTATTCTAGGAGTTTTACTATTCTTATATTATAGAGAAGCCTTCTATAAAATACGTAGTTATATACTTCTAAGATATCTAGGCTAAGGACTAAAGCTACTAGCCCTAGATCTTATACCTAGATAGTATAGATCTATTCTATAAATAGGTCGAGAGCTACTACTACGGACCTATTTCTTCTAGCTTTTATCTATATATCGGAAAGTAGTTTATAGGCCTTAGTAGCCTAGGAGATCCGATCTACTATAATCCTCTCGAGTAGCTTCCCTAGCGTATTAAGTAAAGTAATCGGCCTAAATAACTTAGCTTTAGTATAGTCGTTTCTCTATAGTTTCCTAAGGACTATAGTAATAAAGCTTTTAAACTATCTAAAGTAGTATCTAAGTATAAGGTATTCCTAGAAGAGCCTAGTAAGTAGTCTACTTAGTATCTAAGTATACTACTTTAGAAACCTATTAATAATCTTATCTAGGCCTAGTATCTTATCTAGGGGAAGCTTCTTAATAGTATAGATAACCTACTCTTCGGCGAGGTCTTAGAGAATCTCTACTAGTACTAGATATATATATCTATCTAGGTCTAAGAGATTAGTAGTTCTAGAAGAGGAAAAGAACTAGTTAATAAGGATTTCTATCTTAGACTAGTTATTATAGTATAGTTATCTATCTACTTTCTAGAGGGGTAGAAACTAAAGTAGGGCTAGGGGCTCTAGTACTCTTATTCTTATCTACTTTAAGAGCTTCTAGAGTATAGATAGGTCTAAGATAATCTTAGCTACTATTCTACGCTATACTATAATAATACGGAGGTAAATAAGTATAAGGAGCTTAGATCTATAAGATCTAATATAAGAGGCTAGGCTTAAGGAATAAGAAATAAGAGAAAAGATAGGAAGATATAGATAAGTCTACGGAGAATAAGATAGTCTAAGAAGAATATAAAGTTACTAGACTAAAGAACTAACTACGAGGTAGAGGGGGTAAGGTTTATATATATAAAGAACTAACTAAAATACTAGCTTTCTAATTTATAAGTAGGTAAGTCTAGACCTCGGTACTAAGTTAACGAAGCTAAAAGAGAAGTAAGAGGTCTATAGACTAGAATCCTAATACTATTTTTCTCTTCTAGAAAGAATAAGTTTCCTAAGAGCTAAAGGGTCGAGGTTTTAAAAAGTACTTCTAGTAGAAATAGTTAAATACTACCGTTTCTTAAATAGAATTATATAGTTTCTAAGTAAGTTTAGAGTAACCTTCCTAGCGGATAAGATACTAGTAAGTTTCTTTACGAATCCGAATATTAAGAAGTTCTTTAATTAGCTATTCTTCTTCGCTATTAATAATAATAGATAGTAGTAGGGCTTAACGTTAGCCTAGTAGAAGATTCTCTACTACTAGTTTAAGAAGAAAGACGTTAAAGATAGAATATAATCGAACGGAGGTAGGAAGATTAAGTTTATATATATAGATAGATAGATAGATAAATTTATTTCTTCCCGATATAGTTCCCTTACGGGTCTATGCGGGGCTAGCTATCTATAGTTATTTTACACGAGGGGGAAAACCTTTTCGCCTGGCAAAAACCCCTCCTCTCTCTCTAGGCATACTATCCTATACTAGTTCTTATTTTTCCTTCTTACTAGTAGCGGCTACTATAGTAGCCCTATATTTATCTACTAGACCTATCTCTTTAGTCCTTATCCTCGTAGTTATCCGGGTCCTAGTAGTCCTAGTAGTCCTAGTTATCCTCCTAGTTCCTCTTCCTAGTTATCTTTCTATATTAGTTCCCTTACTAGGCTAAATTACTTAAGTAGCCCTAGGCGTAAGAACTAGTCTATTACTACTTTAATCCCCTTCTTTATTAAGAGAAGGAAGTAGTAGTCCGTGGTCCCTACCCTTTAGAGTATCTATACCCTGCTCTATTAGAAGTAGGGGTAGAAGAGGAGGATATACTTTAGAGTTTATCTATGCTAGCCGTATAGATAGGTAGGACTAGGGTACCCTAGTACCTTGCGCCTTAAGAGGAAGTCCTCTAGTCTAATATACTCTATACGTAGTAGGATAGCGAGTGTGCTCTATAGCTTGGATAGTTCGCTATAGATTTATCTAATTTTTGGGTTCTACTATATGCTTTAGGCTACTAGCTTATCTTATCTTCCCTAGCTAGTAGACTTTGTCTATCTCTCCTTCCACTTATTCCTATATACTATACGTAGCTTCGTTCGCTTCGGGAGACTCTAGTAGGTAGAGGGGCAGTAGTTAAGAAGTAAGTTTACCTTTTTTCTAAGTAGGGTTCTTCTAGTAGGGCTAGTAGCGCCTCTAGTACTTAGAGTAGCCCGAGCTATCTATTTAATACTCTAGTAAGTTTTCTCTACTACTATCGCGACTAGGCTATCCCTAGCTCTAATAGCCTAGGCTAGTACTAGTTCGTCTAGGTGTAGTAAGAGTAGGGGAATCCCTATCTTATACTCTAAGGTTTATATACTAGTTGACTTATACGCCCCTAAGATAGTGCGTAGGCACTAGTTTTAGATCTTCTTTAGTGGCTAGATAGTTGTTTTTCTCTATCCTAGGATTCCCTCTAGGGTATACTATACCCTATAGCCGTAGGTAAGGACTAGCCTTACTACGGCCGTATAGATATAACGGGCTTTAGTAAATAAGGCTTCCTAGGTAGACGCCGCGAGTCTAGAGAGAGATATGTACTATTTAATTACCTTAGCTCCTATTTCCCTAATATAGGGTCCCTATCTAAGCTTATTATCTACGTAAACTCCTAGAATCTTAATTATAGGCTCTAGGCATCTAGCAAATCTAGGGATACGGATCTCTACTACTATATTAAATCTCCTTAGTTTCCTTATAAAATAAATAAGGTAATACTTATCGGGCGAGAAAGCTAACCCGTAGGTAGCTGCCTAGTGCTCGTAAATTTAATATGCCCCCTTTAGTATCCTATAGTTCTATTCTATAGATCTACTAAAGGTTAGAATATTAGTATTATCGACGAATCTAAGGGGGAAGGTATTGCCTCTGCGTAGCTATATAAGTAGGTTAGATATAAAGAATAGGTAGAGTATCGGCGATAGTAAGGATCCCTAGGGAATCCCGGTTAAGGTCTAGATTAGTAGACTAGTAAAGTCTCTAAAGGATAGCTAAGTAGTACGGTCCTATAGAAAGGATCGGGTAAATCTTTCTATCTATTCTAGGAGTTTTACTATCCTTATATTATAGAGAAGCCTTCTATAAGATACGTGGTTATATACTCCCGAGATATTTAGGCTAAGGACTAAAGCTACTAGCCCTAGGTCTTATACCTAGATAGTATAGATCTATTCTATAAGTAGGTTAAGAGCTGCTACTACGGATTTATTTCTCCTAGCTCCTATCTATATATTAGAGAGTAGGCCGTATACTTTAGTAGCCTAGGAGATTCTATCTACTATAATTCTCTTAAGTAGCTTTCCTAGCGTATTAAGTAAAGTAATCGGCCTAAATAACTTAGCTTTAGTATAGTCGTCCCTCTATAGTTTCCTAAGGACTACGGTAATAGAGCTTTTAAACTACCTAGGGTAGTATCTAAGTACGAGGCATCTCTAGAAGAGCCTAGTAAGAAGTCCCCTTAGTATCTTAGCGTATTACTTTAGGAACCTATTAGTAATCTTATCTAGGCCTAGTGCCTTATCTAGGGGAAGCTTCTTAATAGTATAGAGGACCTACTCTTTAGTAAGGTCTTAGGGAATCTCTACTAGTACTAGGTATATATACCTATCTAGATCTAAGAGGTCGGTAGCCCTAGGAGGTAGGAAGAACTAGTTAGTAAGGATTTCTACCTTAGACTAGTTATCGTAATATAGTTATTTATCTACTCCCTAGAGGGGTAGGAACTAAGGTAGGGCTAGAGGTTCTAGTGCCCTTATTCTTGCCTACTTTAAGAGCTTCTAGAGTATAGATAGGTCCGAAGTAATCTTAGCTACTATTCTGCGCTATACTTTTATTCTATCTCTTCTAATCTACCTCTTCTTACTATTAGTAATAGTTTAGTATACTACCTAGTCCTCCTCCCTTCCTATAGCCGTCTACTTCTTTCTAGCTACTCTAGCCTAGTATACTAGGTCCGAATACTCCTTTATCTATTATATAGAGGCCTAGGGCGAGGGTCTCGCTACTAGAATAGTCTCCTAGATTATTCTTTAGATAGCCTTCTAGAGTAGTATAGTAAAGTAATCTAGGTCTACTTTAGTGTTAAGAGGGGTTACTTTAAGGTGTTCGAGCTTTAATTAGAGTATATTATTAGTTCTCTTCTAGTCTACTTTCTTCTACTAGAGTCTTAGGGGGCGTAGTTCTACGGGGGTAGGAGAAAAATTAAGTATAGTAAGGATAGGTAGGTAGTTAGAGGATAATTCGAGCTCCTGGCTAACTCTATAGCTAAGAATTCTCTCCTCTAGCTACCGTAATATAAAGATAAGGTCTAGAGTACTCTCGCTACTACTATCTCGTCTAGTAATAGTACCCCTTAGAAGGGCTAGGTTAAGATTAGCTACGGTAGCTATCTTAATTAGGTTATCCGCTAGGGTATAGTATATTAGAAAGGTTATACCTCCCTAGATAGGATAGTAGAGGTTAAAGTCCCCTAGGAGAATATGCTCCCCTAGTTTTCTAAGAACTTCCGGTAGAAGAGATAGGGTTTCTAGCGCTATACTAGTATAAGAGGCTGGCGGGGGATTATAGTAGTTATAGATATAGATTATATATATCCTAGTAATAAGGGATAGTATAATAAGATCTAGTAAATAGACTATTACTTGCTAGGAGTCGGGGCTAATAGCCTTACTTATAAAGAAGTAGGTTCTTACTACTTCCTCTTAGGGAAAAACTATATAGTAGGTAGGGTATCTTACTATTATCTTAACCCTCGAGTTTCTCTAAGGTTCCTAGATAGCTAGGATATAGTAGATCTTTAGGTCTACTTCCTTAAAGAGCGGGAGTATTACCCTATCCTTACTCTTATAGACGTTATACTATATAATAGAGAGAGAGCCTATATCTAATATTAACTTCCTTCTATCTCTAGGTCCGGCTACGAGGGGGCTAGTAGTATAGGCTATAAGAAGGGAGTTCCCGCGGGCTCCTCTAAGGCGTGTTATAAGCTATTAAGTCCGGTAAACCTTATTTAGTTAGGAGGCGGGGGGCGGCTTAAGTCTCTTGGCCTGCCTAGTCCCCTCTTAACCGGCTCCTCCTCCCTAATTCTCTTTCTTAGTCTAACGGTTAACTAGTTAGTTTAAGGCTATGTTTTAGTTATTAGGGGTCCTTCCCGGTGCCTTTCTAGTACTACTAGGCGGGCCTAGGCGGCCTTAGTATAGTAGGCTCTACGTACTAGATAGGAGTTACTCTAGGCTATATACTTTTAAGAGTAGTTTACGCACTATATACTTTTCTTAGGGTAGTCCCTAGTATTATATACCTTGCTACACTATCCGTACTTTTTCTCCTTTTTATAATAGTTAGTAATATATCCGTAGGCCTAGTACTTAAAACACTAGGTTACTATAAAGGCTACGTTATAGTACTACGCTATATAGATAGCAAAGTTAATAATAAGCCCCTTATTAATAATCTAGTTAGCGGTTTTAGGGTTTATAGTACTAAGAATAATAGCCGAGTAAGTTTTTCCCTCTAGGAGCTTCCTCTTTAGCTAGGCTAGCTTACTAATACGTAGTTCTAGGTGTAGAGATAGGTTCTACTTCTAGATGGTTTAGATAGTTTAGAGGTCTATAGTATCGATTTCTTCTCGAGGGACGTTGTGTACTAGTACTAAGTATAGCTGCTAGTTAGGCCTAACTTCTTTTCCTAGTCCTATAGTCTATTCCTAGTCCTAGAGAAGGGCTATTCTAGTTACTTTATCCGGTATAAAGATCTTAACGTCTCTACTAGGGAGCTTCTTAGTAGTAAGTACTTTCTTATACGCCTAGCTTTTTCCTGCCTAGATCTTTCTAATAATTGCCTTATTTAAGAGCTTAGCTATTTCTTATCTATTTACTATCTCTAGAAAGTAGAGGGTAAGTTTAGTAGTAGCTAGGGGGGTAGAGGGCTTCGGGGCTGCTTAGGCTGTAATTTATACCTAGCTACGAGTATTAGGTATAGGTATAGAGGTAGCCTAGATACGGTTAACTATCTTTTAGACCTATTAGACCTCTTTAAGAATATTCTTAAGGCCTAGCTCCTTAGTGGCTGCCTCCTAGTAGATAGTAATATAATCCTAGAAGATTATCTTAGTAATATCGAGAAAATTTTTTACCTGGCTAGAGAGGACTAAAGGGAGGCTAGCGGATGTTTATAGGGCTTAGAGGAGGGTATCTACTATTTTTAAGGCTCTCTTAACGTATTCTACGCTATACTAGATACTCTGCGGTTTCTTAGGGGTATATTAGGACTAGGTAGAGGTAGTCACTAGGGGAGGCTGTTCGCCTCTTCCTATATCCTCTATATTAACTACTTCGCGGCTATAGTTATCTTAAGTACTATTTTAGGACTCGCGAAGCCTAGGAGAGTTCCTAGGGCCCTCTCCCGGCGCCGTAGCTTAGGGTCGATTTTTTAGTATAGTTATGTTTTTAAATCTTAATTATAGGCTCTAGGTATCTAGTAAATCTAGAAATACGGATCCCTGCTACTATATTAAATCTCCTTAGTTTCCTTATAAAATAAATAAGGTAATACTTATCGGGCGAGAAAGCTAACCCGTAGGTAGCTGCCTAGTGCTCGTAAATTTAATATGCCCCCTTTAGTATCCTATAGTTCTATTCTATAGATCTACTAAAGGTTAGAATATTAGTATTATCGACGAATCTAAGGGGGAAGGTATTGCCTCTGCGTAGCTATATAAGTAGGTTAGATATAAAGAATAGGTAGAGTATCGGCGATAGTAAGGATCCCTAGGGAATCCCGGTTAAGGTCTAGATTAGTAGACTAGTAAAGTCTCTAAAGGATAGCTAAGTAGTACGGTCCTATAGAAAGGATCGGGTAAATCTTTCTATCTATTCTAGGAGTTTTACTATCCTTATATTATAGAGAAGCCTTCTATAAGATACGTAGTTATATACTTCTAAGATATCTAGGCTAAGGACTAAAGCTACTAGCCTTAGGTCTTATACTTAGATAGTATAGATCTATTCTATAAGTAGGTTAAGAGCTACTACTACGGATCTATTTCTCCTAGCTTCTATCTATATATTAGAGAGTAGGCCGTATACTTTAGTAGCCTAGGAGATTCTATCTACTATAATCCTCTTAAGTAGCTTTTCTAGCGTATTAAGTAAAGTAATCGGCCTAAATAACTTAGCTTTAGTATAGTCGTTTCTCTATAGTTTCCTAAGAACTACGGTAATAGAGCTTTTAAACTATCTAGAGTAGTATCTAAGTACGAAGTATTTCTAGAAGAGCCTAGTAAGGGGTCCCCTTAGTATCTTAGCGTATTACTTTAGAAACTTATTAGTAATCTTATCTAGGCTTAGTACCTTATCTAGGAGAAGCTTCTTAATAGTATAGAGGACCTACTCTTTAGTAAGGTCTTAGGGAATCTCTACTAGTACTAGATATATATACCTATCTAGATCTAAGAGGTCGGTAGTCCTAAGAGGTAGGAAGAACTAGTTAGTAAGGATTTCTACCTTAGACTAGTTATCGTAATATAGTTATTTATCTACTCCCTAGAGGGGTAGGAACTAAGATAGGGCTAGAGGTTCTAGTGCCCTTATTCTTACCTACTTTAAGAGCTTCTAGAGTATAGATAGGTCCGAAGTAATCTTAGCTACTATTCTACGCTATACTTTTATTCTATCTCTTCTAATCTACCTCTTCTTACTATTAGTAATAGTTTAATATACTATCTAGTTCTCCTTCCTCTCTATAGCCGTCTACTTCCTTCTAGCTACTCTAGCCTAGTATACTAGATCCGAATACTTCTTTATCTATTATATAGAGGCCTAGGGCGAGGGTCTCGCTACTAGAATAGTCTTCTAGATTATTCTTTAGATAGCCTCCTAGAGTAGTATAGTAAAGTAATCTAGGTCTACTTTAGTATTAAGAGGGGCTGCTTTAAGGTATTCGAGCTTTAATTAGAGTATATTATTAGTTCTCTTCTAGTCTACTTTCTTCTACTAGGGTCTTAGAGGGCGTAGTTCTACGAGAGTATTATAAACGTGGCTTATGTAGACCCCTTACTTATTTACCTTCGTTAATTTAAAATCTAGATCTAGACTTACCTGCTTACAAATCAGGAAGCTAGTATTTTAGTTCGTTCTTTATATATATAAAGCTCGCCCCTCTGCTTTGTAGTTAGTTCTTTAGTCTAGTAATAAGTATTCCTCGCGTATAACTTGGTACGCCTTGAATTGGACCTTGCTTGCCTCCCTCGTCCCTCGTCCCTCGTCCCTCGTCTTTCGCACCTCATACCCTCGCCCTTTAAACTACACCCTTATACTTCGGCATTGCTTTACCCCTACTGCCTTTACCGGCTTCGTTATCTCGTCTCTCCGCCCTCCAAGGTCCGTTCATTACATTTTGCTAGACTCTTATCTAGTAGGCCTAAAGCTCTCGTCCAAGCCCAAGACTATAGCCTTCGAAATGGGAAACGACCCGCCTCCCGACCCTTGGGAGACGCTTTTCCAAATCCTCGATCAAGTCCCTGTCCCTGTTAATGCTCGTCCTACCTTCCCTAAAGATATCCCGGTTTCCCTACGCGTTACCCTTAGCCAGGCGTACGCTAGAGGAAGACAATCCTACCTAAGATCCGATATCGATTCACCAGTTATCCCTAAGAATGCTACGAACGCCCAAGTTGCTTACATCTTTCACTACTACGGTTTCGGCCAAGATAAAGCCTTCGCCCGACTCTAACTACTAGCCCCGAACCTCCCTACCAACACTCCAGCTACTACGTCCACGGTATCTTCTTTAGAAACCCCACGTCCCCGCATCCCTAAGGTATCGGATCCAGAACCCTTTAAAGGAGAACGCACTCGATTCCAGAACTTCGCTACGCAACTTCAACTTAAATTTGCCTCGGACCCATCTACTTTTACAACGGACATAGCTAAGATTACCTACGCTGGGTTATATCTTCGCGATGCGGCTTACACTTAGTTTGCCCCTTACGTCTCTGCTTCGAACGGTTCCGTAGACTTCGACAATTATAAGGTCTTCTACCAAGCTCTTAAGGCCGCATTTAATAATCCTGATGCTTACGCAACGGCTAAACGATCCCTCCTCGCGCTCAAACAAGACAAGTCCTACTCGGCTTACTACTCACGGTTTCTCTCGCTTATTACGACTCTTAGTTAGAAGGAAAACGCAGTAAAGATTTACTACTTCCGCCTTAGCCTTAAGGAGAACCTTAAGGATCTTCTTGTTGGATGTTCTATGCCACTGGAATTCGAAAAGTTCGCTAAAACCTGCATTGCGTTGGATAACCAACTCTATACTCGAATAATTGAGAAAAAGACACCCGTAACTCGTACCCCTACCTCGACTCCTCTCTCTACACCAGCTACCCCTCGATCCTCGTCTCTCGCGCCAACCTCGATCCCCTAAAGTGAACCTATGGAACTAGATGCCTCTGCTCGAAAAGCGTACCGAAGAGCCAATAATCTCTGCGCTTACTATGGTGATCCGAACTACTAGGTACGTGAGTGCCCTAAGGCAAAGGGTCCAAAGGGTTCAAAGGGTCCAAACCTTAATTCGACCACAACTGCACCCTCTCCGCCTACCTCGCTACTAGTAACAAGTCCACTCGTCTCTAAAACCTCGACTCCTACAACTCCTCCTACGGCTTTAGTCCTCTACGTGTCAAAAAACGTAGAAGGCTAGGTAGTACCCGGCACCTGCCTAGCCCCCCGCTACTTTCTACTTTAAATCAATTCTCTATTCTTGCTTCTTTATCTTCGAACCTCGGAACACTCTTATTTTTACCCCCCGAACCTCGTACCTCGAAACCACGCGCTATTAATCTCGGAAAACGCCTACTCCTTATTCTTAAGTCAGTAGTCAATAATATAATCGAAACCTCGTCTATGCTAGACTCTAGTGCTTCGTCCTTATTTATAGATAATGCTTTTATTAAGGAACACTCGCTCCCTACTCGTCAAAAAATATAACCTAAATCCCTCGAGCTGGCTGATAGATCCATAGCTAAGTAGATTACTCATAAAGCCGACCTTTAACTCGATATTAATTAATACTAAGAACTCCTTACCTTTTAGGTAACTAAGCTTAGTTAATATCCTATTATTCTTAGAAAACCTTGGCTAGAAAGATACGATCCACAGATTCTCTAGTTAAGGAATACTATTACCTTCGCTTCTCCTTTCTACCAAGCAAATTACTTACCTACTCGACAACCTACGATTACGCCTCCTAATCCGCCTTCGATCTCTTACGCTACGGTATCCTACGCCGCCCTTACCCGCTATATCCAACGAGATAAGACTAGGATCTATGCCGTATCAATTAAGGAAATCCAAGAACACCTTGAAAGCCTTAAAAAAACGGAACAACAAACCCCGGAATAAGAACTCGAAACCCTCCGCTCACGAATCCCGGCTCGATTTCACCACCTTCTTCCTTTCTTTACTAAGAAAGAGGCCGATAAGCTTCCCCCACATCGATATATTGATTATGAAATTTCGCTAGAAGAGGGCAAGAAACCCCCATTCGGTCCTCTCTACTTAATGTCCGATTTAGAGCTTAAGGCTCTACGCGAATATCTTAATAAGAACCTTAAGAAAGGTTTTATTCGGCCCTCATCCTCATCCTCTGCGTCCCCTATTCTCTTTATTAAGAAACTAGGTGGCGGCCTTCGTTTTTGTATGGATTATCGCGAACTAAACGGTATTACGAAAAAGAACCGTTATCCACTCCCCTTAATTAACGAGACTCTCCGTTAACTTCAAGGCTCTCGTATTTTTACTCGACTCGACCTTCGCGGTGCTTATAACCTTATCCGGATCAAGGAAGGCTCCGAACATTTAACCGCCTTTAGGACTCGCTATAGCCTATACGAGTACCTTATTATGCCCTTTGGCCTTACGAATGCGCCTGCTACCTGCTAACAATTCGTTAACGATACACTACGTAAATATCTCGACCGCTGGTGCGTCGTCTACTTAGATAATATCCTTATCTACTCGGAAACAGAAGAGGAGTACCACGAACACGTCCAATTAGTTCTCGAAAAACTTCGTGAAGTAGGCCTGTACGTAAAAGGCGAAAAATGCGACTTCTATACGACTTCGACCACGTTCCTTAGCTTCGTTATCTCCCCAGACGGTATCTCTATAGACCCGGCTAAGGTAGCCGCCGTAAGAGACTGGGAGGCTCCTCGCTTAGTTAAAGATCTTTAATCGTTCCTTAGCTTTATAAACTTTTACCGAAGATTTATTAAAGGATACTCTCGAAAAGCTAGAGCTCTCTTTAGGCTCCTAGCTAAGAATATTCGTTTTACTTGGGAAAAAGAACAGGATAAGGCATTTACTTATCTTAAGGAAGCCTTCTGCTCTTACCTAATTCTCCGACACTTCGACCCCTAACTCGAAACTATCCTTGAAACCGACTCATCCGACTTTGTTATCTCCGCAATTTTATCCTAATAGGTAACCTACGATAATGGCAGAAGAATCCTACATCCTATCGCCTACTACTCTCGGAAAATAACCTCCGTAGAGTAGAACTACGGTATCGGGGATAAGGAACTCTTAGCTATCGTGGAAGCCCTAAAGGAATACCGTTCCCTCGTTATTAACCTCTCCTCGCCACTTCTCGTTCTTACAGATCACTCGAATTTAACTAGCTTTGCCTCTAAGCAAATCTTAAACCGTCGGCAAGCACGCTAGGCAATTAAACTCTTAGAACTCGACTTTAAGATCGTCTACCGCCCAGGAACTAAGAATTAACGCGCGGATGCGTTAATAAGACGGTTAGGAGACCTCCCTGCTCGAGAAGGGCGCCTGCCCCCTACTACGATCCTTACCTCTAAAAAATTCGAAATTTCGACCCTTATTTCTACTCGCCATTTAATCGCTAGGCTAGAACCGTCTCTAGCTAGTGAAATTCGCTTAGTACTCGATGAGGATACTCTTAGATAAGAGATCCTTACCGCACTCGATACCCACGCACTTCGACATCCTAAGGTAGATTTAGGCGTATATTCTAAGGATAACGATGGTCTCTTACTAGTTAATAGACTTATCTATATTCCTAAAGATCTAAGCCTCCGCTAAAGAATTATTAGCTCTCGACACTCGCACCCGGCTGCTAGACACCCAGGCCAAGCAGCAACATTTAAACTCGTTACTCGTAATTTCTAGTGGCCAGGTCTACGCCAGACAGTAGCTCGTTTTATACGAAACTGTGAGACCTGCCAAAGAATTAAACCCGCTCGACATGCCCCCTATAGATATTTAAAACCCCTTAAAGTGCCACAACGCCGCTGGCAATCCGTTTCTCTCGATTTAATTACGGGACTTCTAACGTCTAACTCGTTCGATGCTATATTAGTAGTCGTAGATCGACTAACTAAAATAGCTCACTTTATTCCTTGCTAAACAACCCTCGATTCGATAGAGCTTGCTAAGCTTTATCGAGACTACGTTTTTCGACTACATAGCTTACCCGACGACTTCGTATCTAACCGCGGCTCGATTTTTACCTCTGAATTTACTAGAGCTCTTAGTAGATCCCTATCTATTAAGACTAACTTTAGTACGGCTTTCTACCCGCAAACCGACGGCTAGACAGAGCGTATTAACGCTATTCTCGAGCAATACCTTCGTGCCTACGTTTCGTACTAATAAGACGATTAGAACGACTTTCTCTCCCTTGCTAAATTCGCTTATAATAATACAATCTCGACCACGACTAAGGTTACCCCCTTCTTTACAAACTACGGCTTCTACCCTCGTTATAAGATTCTACGGAAAGACCCGATCTTAGCCCCACTCGAACCCCTACGTCTCTTCCAAGAGAACCTCGAAAACCTCGAAAACTATCTTCGCTAAGAAATTCGATTCGTACAAGATGCCTACGCAGAACAAGCTAATAAAGACCGTATCTCGCCACCCGTCTTTAAGCCTAGTGACCTCGTTTGGCTCCTAAGACGGCATATCTCGACAACAAGACCTTCGGATAAACTCGACTTTAAACGCCTTGGCCCCTTTCCTATACTAGGAAAGATCTCGACTCATGCCTATCGCCTAGAACTACTAAGGACGATAAAAGTCCACCCCGTATTCCACGTCTCTTTACTCGAACCCGCGGCCTCTGACCCCTTGCCTAATTAAGTCCAACCTCCGCCCCCGCCCGTTATCGTTGACGGCGAAGAAGAGTACCGGGTAGAAGAGATTCTAGACGTTAAAGCAACCCGGAGACAACCGAAATACCTCGTAAAATGGACTGGTTACTCGACACCAACCTGGGAACCTTACGACCTTGTTAAAGACCTTAAGGCCCTTAATACGTTCTATAAACGTTACCCTTTAAAACCTCGACCCTTAGGCTAAAGGCTCGTAGGAACTTACCTCTAGGGAGGAGAGCCTACTATTATAAACGTAGCTTATATAGACCCCTTACTTATTTACCTTCGTTAATTTAAAATCTAAATCTAGACTTACCTGCTTACAAATCAGGAAGCTAGTATTTTAGTTCGTTCTTTATGTATATAAAGCTCGCCCCTCTGCTTTGTAGTTAGTTCTTTAGTCTAGTAATAAGTATTCCTCGCGTATAACTTGGTACGCCTTAAATTGGACCTTGCTTGCCTCCCTCGTCCCTCGTCCCTCGTCCCTCGTCTTTCGCACCTTATACCCTCGCCCTTTGAACTACACCCTTATACTTCGGCATTGCTTTACCCCTACTGCCTTTACCGGCTTCGTTATCTCGTCTCTCCGCCCTCTAAGGTCCGTTTATTATAGAGAGTAGAAGAAAAATTAAGTATAGTAAGGATAGGTAGGTAGTTAGAGGATAATTCGAGCTTCTAGCTAACTCTATAGCTAAGGATTCTCTCCTCTAGCTACCGTAATATAAAGATAAGATCTAGAGTACTCTTACTACTACTATCTCGTCTAGTAATAGTACTCTTTAGAAGAGCTAGATTAAGATTAGCTACGATAGCTATCTTAATTAGATTATCCGCTAAGGTATAGTATATTAGAGAGGTTATACCTTCCTAGATAGGATAGTAGAGGTTAAAGTCCTCTAGGAGAATATACTCCCCTAGTTTTCTAAGAACTTCCGGTAGAAGAGATAGGGTTTCTAGCGCTATACTAGTATAAGAGGCTAGCGGGGGATTATAGTAGTTATAGATATAGATTATATATATCCTAGTAATAAGGAATAGTATAATAAGATCTAGTAAATAGACTGTTACTTACTAGAAGTCGGGGCTAATAGCCTTACTTATAAAGAAGTAGGTTCTTACTACTTCCTTCTAGGGAAAAACTATATAGTAGGTAGAGTATCTTACTATTATCTTAACCCTCGGGTTTCTCTAAGGTTTCTAGATAGCTAGGATATAGTAGATCTTTAGGTCTACTTCCTTAAAGAGCGGGAGTATTACCCTATTCTTACTCTTATAGACGTTATACTATATAATAGAGAGAGAGCCTATATCTAATATTAACTTCCTTCTATCTCTAGATCCGGCTACGAGGGGGCTAGTAGTATAGGCTATAAGGAGGAAGTTCCCGCGGGCTTCTCTAAGGCGTATTATAAGCTATTAAGTCCGGTAAACCTTATTTAGTTAGGAGGCGGAGGGCGGCTTAAGTCTCTTAGCCTACCTAGTCCCCTCTTAACCAGCTTCTCCTCCCTAATCCTCTTTCTTAGTCTAACGGTTAACTAGTTAGTTTAAGGCTATATTTTAGTTATTAGGGGTTCTTTCCGGTACCTTTCTAGTACTACTAGGCGGGCCTAGGCGGCCTTAGTATAGTAGGCTCTACGTACTAGGTAGGAGTTACTCTAGGCTATATACCTTTAAGAGTAGTTTACGTACTATATACTTTTCTTAGGGTAGTTTCTAGTATTATATACCTTACTATACTATTCGTACTTTTCCTTCTTTTTATAATAGTTAGTAATATATCCGTAGGCCTAGTACTTAAAACACTAGGTTACTATAAAGGCTACGTTATAGTACTACGCTATATAGATAGTAAAGTTAATAATAAGCCCCTTATTAATAATTTAGTTAGCGGTTTTAGGGTTTATAGTACTAAGGATAATAGCCGAGTAAGTTTTCCCCTCTAAGAGCTTTCTCTTTAGCTAGGCTAGCTTACTAATACGTAGTTCTAGGTATAGAGATAGGTTCTACTTCTAGATAGTTTAGATAGCTTAGGAGTCTATAGTATTAATTTCTTTTCGAGGAACGTTATATACTAGTACTAAGTATAGCTACTAGTTAGGCCTAACTTCTTTTCCTAGTCCTATAGTCTATTCCTAGTCCTAGAGAAGGGCTATTCTAGTTACTTTATCCGGTATAAAGATTCTAACGTCTCTACTAGGGAGCTTCTTAGTAGTAAGTACTTTCTTATACGCCTAGCTTTTTCCTACCTAGATCTTTCTAATAATTATCTTATTTAAGAGCTTAGCTATTTCTTATCTATTTACTATCTCTAAGAAGTAGAGGGTAAGTTTAGTAGTAGCTAGGGGGGTAGGAGGCTTCGAGGCTACTTAGGCTATAATTTATATCTAGCTATAAGTATTAGGTATAGATATAGAGGTAGCCTAGATACGGTTAACTATCTTTTAGACCTATTAGACCTCTTTAAGAATATTCTTAAGGCCTAGCTTCTTAGTAGCTACCTCCTAGTAGATAGTAATATAATCCTAGAAGATTATCTTAGTAATATCGAGAAAATTTTTTACCTAGCTAGAGAGGACTAAAGAGAGGCTAGCGGATATTTATAGGGCTTAGAGGAGGGTATCTACTATTTTTAAGGCTCTCTTAACGTATTCTACGCTATATTAGGTACTCTACGGTTTCTTAGGGGTGTATTAGGGCTAGATAGAGGTAGTTACTAGGGGAGGCTGTTCGCCTCTTCCTATATCCTCTATATTAACTACTTCGCGGCTATAGTTATCTTAAGTACTATTTTAGGACTCGCGAAGCCTAGAAGAGTTCCTAGGGCCCTCTCCCGGCGCCGTAGCTTAGAGTCGATTTTTTAGTATAGTTATATTTTTAGAGATTTAATATAGTAGTAGGGATCCGTATCTCTAGATTTACTAGATACCTAGAGCCTATAATTAAGATTCTAGGAGTCTACGTAGATAATAAGCTTAGATAAGAACTCTATATTAGAGAAATAGAAGCTAAGGTAATTAAATAGTATATATCTCTCTCTAGACTCGCGGCGTCTATTTAGAAAGCCTTATTTACTAAAGCCCGTTATATCTATACGGCCGTAGTAAGGCTAGTTCTTATCTACGACTATAGAATATAATATATTCTAAAGGAAATCCTAGGGTAGAGAAAAATAACTATTTAGCTACTAAAGAAGATCTAAAACTAGTACCTACGTACTATCTTAGGGGCGTATAAGTTAACTAATATATAAACCTTAGAGTATAAGATAGAGATTTCCCTACTCTTACTATATCTAGACGAACTAGTACTAGCCTAAACTATTAGAGCTAGAGATAATCTAGTCGTAATAGTAGTAGAGAAAACTTACTAGAGTATTAAATAGATAGCTTAGGCTACTCTAAGTACTAGAGGCGCTACTAGCCCTACTAAAAGAACTCTACTTAGAAAAAAGATAAACTTACTTCTTAACTACTACTCCTCTATCTATTAGAGTCTTTTAGAGCGAACGAAGCTACGTATAGTATATAGAAATAAGTAAAAGAAGAGATAGATAAAGTCTACTAGCTAGAAAAGATAAGATAAGCTAGTAGCCTAAAGTATATAGTAGAACCTAAAAATTAGATAAATCTATAGCGAACTATCTAAGCTATAGAGTATACTCGCTATTCTACTACGTATAGAGTATATTAGACTAAAGAACTTCCTCTTAAGGCGTAAGATACTAAAGTATTCTAGTTCTACCTATCTATACGGCTAGTATAGATAAACTCTAAAGTATATTCTTCTCTTCTACCTCTACTTCTAATAGAATAGAATATAGATATTCTAAAGAGTAGAGACTATAGACTACTACTTCCTCCTCTTAATAAAGAAGAGGATTAAAGTAGTAATAGACTAGTTCTTACGCCTAGAGCTACTTAAGTAATTTAGCCTAGTAAAAAAACTAATATAGAAAGATAACTAGGAAGAGGAACTAAGAGAATAACTAGGACTACTAGAACTACTAGGACCTAGATAACTACGAGAATAAGAACTAAAAAGATAGGTCTAGTAGGTAAATATAGGGCTACTATAGTAGCCGCTACTAGTAAGAAGGAAAAATAAAAACTAGTATAGGATAGTATATCTAGAGAGAGAGAAGGGGTTTTTACTAGGCGAAAAGGTTTTCCCTCTCGTATAAAATAACTATAGATAGCTAGCCCCGTATAGACCCGTAAGAAAGCTATATTAGAAAGAAATAAATTTATCTATCTATCTATAGTATAGCCTTTATAGTAACCTAGTACTTTAAGTACTAGAACTATAGCTATATCTCTATCTACTATAGAAGGAAGAATAAGTATAGCTAGTATATAGAGGTATATAATATCTAAGAGTGCCCTAAAGAAAAAATATAGTATATAAACTACTTATAAAAGTATACGGCCTAGAGTAACGCCTATCTAGTACGTAGAGCTCGCTAGATAAAGACTATCTAGGCCCGCCTAGCGGCTTTAGAGAGATATAGAGTAGAATACTCTATAGCTAAGATATAGCTCTAAACTAACTAGTTAATAGTCGGGCTAAGAAAGAGGCCTAGAGAGAAGGAGCCGGCTAAGAGAGAGCTAGGTAGACTAAGAAATCTAAGCCGCTCCTCGCCTTCTAACTAAATATAGTTTACCGAACTTAATAGCTTCTAGTATACCTTAGAGAAGAAGCCTACGGGAACTCCCTCCGCCTCGTAGCCTATACTACTAACTTTTTCGTAGTCTAACTTAGAGATAGAAGAAAGTTAATATTAGATATAGGTACTTTCTCTATTATATAGTATAACGTCTATAAGAGTAAGAATAGAGTAATACTTCCGCTCTTTAAGGAGGTAGACCTAAAAATCTACTATATTCTAGCTATCTAGAAACCCTAGAGAAATCCGAGGGTTAAGATAATAGTAAGATATTCTACCTACTATATAGTTTTCTCTTAGAAGAAGATAGTAAGAACCTACTTCTTTATAAGTAAGACTATTATCTCTAACTCCTAGTAAGTAATAGTTTATTTACTAAATCTTATTATACTATCCCTTATTACTAGGATATATATAATTTATATCTATAACTACTATAACCCCCTACTAGTCTTCTATACTAGTACGGCTCTAGAAACTTTATCTCTTCTTCTAGAAGCTCTTAGAAAACTAGAGAAGTATATCCTTCTAGGAGACTTTAACCTCTACTATTCTATCTAGAAAGATATAACCTTTCTAATATATTATATACTTATAAATAGCCTTATCGAAATAGCTACTATAGCTAGTCTTAATCTAGCTCTTCTAAGAGATACTATTACGAGAAGAAAGAGTAGTAGCGAGAATATTCTAGATTTTATTTTTACTATATAGTAGCTAGAGAAGAGGATTCTTAGCTACGGAGTTAGCTAGAAGCTCGAATCCTCCTCTAACTATCTATCTATTCTTATTACGCTTAATATCTCTTCTATCTCTATAGAACTACGCTCTCTAAGGCCCTAGTAGAAAAAAGTAGACTAGAATAAAACTAATTAGATACTCTAAATAAAGCTCGAATACCTTAGAGTAGCCTCTTTTAATACTAAAGTAGATTTAAACTACTTTACGGAACTACTCTAGAAGGTTATCTAAAGAATAATCTAGGAAACTATTCTAGTAGTAAGACCCTCGTCCTAGGCCTCTATATAATAGATAAAGAAGTATTCGGACCTAGTACTCTAGGCGAGAGTAGCTAGAAGAAAATAGACGGCTATAGAGAGGGAGAAGGACTAGATAATATACTAAACTATTACTAATAGTAAGAAGAGGTAGATTAAAAGAGATAGAATAAAAGTATAGCGTAGAATAGTAGCTAAGATTATCTTAGACCTATCTATAGATAGATAGATAAATTTATTTCTTCCCGATATAGCTTCCTTACGGGTCTATACGGGGCTAGCTATCTATTATTATTTTATACGAGGGGGAAAACCTTTTCGCCTAGTAAAACCCCTTCTCTCTCTCTAGGTATACTATCCTATATTAGTTTTATTTTTCCTTCTTACTAGTAGCGGCTACTATAGTAGCTCTATATTTACCTACTAGACCTATCTCTTTAGTCCTTATCCTCGTAATTATCCGGGTTCTAGTAGTTCTAGTAGTCCTAGTAGTCCTCCTAGTTCCTCTTCCTAGTTACCCTCCTAGATTAGTTCTTTTACTAGGCTAAATTACTTAAGTAGCCCTAGGCGTAAGAACTAGTCTATCGCTACTTTAATCTTCTTCTTTGTTAAGAGGAGGAAATAGTAGTCCGTAGTTCCTATCTTTTAGAGTATCTATACTCTATCCTATTAGAAGTCGGGGTAGAAGAGAAGAATATACTTTAGGGTTTATCTATACTAGCCGTATAGGTAGATAGGGCTAAGATACCCTAGCACCTTACGCCTAAAGAGAAAGTCCTCTAGTCTAATATACTCTATACGTAGTAGAGTAGCGAGTATACTCTATAGCTTAGGTAGTTCGCTATAGATTTATCTAATTTTTAGGTTCTACTATATACTTTAGGCTACTAGCTTGCCTTACCTTCCTTAGCTAGTAAACTTTATCTATCTCTCCTTCTACTTATTTCTATATACTATACGTAGTCTTATTTACTCTAAGAGGCTCTAGTAGGTAGGGGGGTAGTAGTAAAAGAGAAAGTTTATCTTTTTTCTAAGTAGGGATCTCCTAGCTAGGCTAGCGGTACCTCTAGTACTTAGAGTAGCCCTAGCTATCTATTTAATACTCTAGTAAGTTTTCTCTACTACTACTATAACTAGGCTATCTCTAGCTCTAATAGTTTAGGCTAGTACTAGTTTATCTAGGTATAATAAGAGTAGGGGAATCCCCGTCTTATACTCTAAGGTTTATATACTAGTTAACTTATACGCTCCTAAGATAGTACGTAGGTACTAGTTTTAGATCTTCTATAGTAGCTAGATAGCTATTTTTCTCTACCCTAGAGTCCCCTCCGGGGTATACTATACTCTATAGCTATAAGTAAGGGCTAGCCTTACTACGGCCGTATAGATATAGCGGGCTTTAGTAAATAAGACTCCCTAGGTAGATACTACGAGTCGGGAGAGAGATATATACTATTTAATTACCTTAGCTTCTATTTCCCTAATATAGGGTTCCTATCTAAGCTTATTATCTACGTAGATTTCTAGAATCTTTATCGTAGGCTCTAGGTATCTAGTAAATCTAGAGATACGGATATCTACTACTATATTAAATCTCCTCGGCTTTCTTATAAAGTAGATAAGGTAGTATTTATCTAGCGAGAACGCTAACCCGTAGGTAGCTACCTAGTACTCGTAAACTTAGTATACTCCCTCTAGTATTCTATAGTTTTATTCTATAGATCTACTAAAGGCTAGAATATTAGTATCGTCGACGAATCTAAGGGGGAAGGTATTACTCCTACGTAGCTATATAAGTAGATTAGAGATAAAGAATAGGTAGAGGATTAGGAATAGAGAGGATCCCTAGGAAATCCCGGTTAAGGTCTAGATTAGCGGGCTAGTAAAGTCCCTAAAAGATAGCTAAGTAGTCCGGTCCTATAGAAAGAAGTACGTAAATCTTTCTACCTATTTAGGGAGTCTCGCTATTCTTATATTATAGAGGAGTCTCTTATAGAATATATAATCGTATATTCCTAAGATGTCTAGGCTAAGAACTAAGGCTACTAGCCCCGGATCTTACGCCTAGATAGTATAGATCTATTCCGTAAGTAGGTCGAGAGCTACTACTACTAACCTATTTCTCCTAGCTCCTATCTATATATCGAGAAGTAGTTTATAGGCTTTAATCGCCTAGGAGATCTAATTTACTATAATCCTCTTAAGTAGCTTTCCTAGCGTATTAAGTAAAGTAATTAGTCTAAATAACTTAGCTTTAGTATAGTTATTTCTCTATAGTTTCCTTAGGACTACGGTAATAGAGCTTTTAAACTACCTAAGGTAGTATCTAAGTACGAGGTATTTCTAGAAGAGCCTAGTAAGGAGTTCCCTTAGTATCTTAGCGTATTACTTTAGGAACCTATTAATAATCTTATCTAGGCCTAGTATCTTATCTAGAGGAAGCTTCTTAATAGTATAGAGGACCTACTCTTCGGTAACGCCTTAGGAGATCTCTACTAGCTCTAGATATATATATCTATCTAGATCTAAGAGGTCGGTAGCCCTAAAAGGGGGAAAGAACTAGTTAGTAAGGATTTCCGCCTTAGACTAGTTATCGTAACGTAGTTATCTATCTACTCCCTAAAGAAGTAGGAACTAGAGTAGGGCTAGCGGCTCTAATACTCTTATTCTTACCTATTTTAAGAGCTTCTAGAGTATAGAAGAGTCTAAGATTATCTCGGCTACTATTCTACGCTATACTTTTATTCTATCTCTTTTAATCTACCTCTTCTTACTATTAGTAATAGTTTAGTAAATAACCTAGTCCTCCTCTCTTCCTATAGCTATCTACTTCCTTCTAGCTACTCTAGCCTAGTATACTAGGTCCGAATACTCCTTTATCTATTATATAGAGGTCTAGAGCGAGGGTCTCGCTACTAGAATAGTCTTCTAAATTATCCTTTAGATAGCCTTCTAGAGTAGTATAGTAAAGTAATCTAGGTCTACTTTAGTATTAAGAGGGGCTGCTTTAAGGTATTTAAGCTTTAATTAGAGTATATTATTAGTTCTCTTCTAGTCTATTTTCTTCTACTAGGGTCTTAGAGGGCGTAATTCTATAGGAATAAGAGAAAAATCGAGTATAGTAAGGATAGGTAGGTGGTTAGAGAATAATTTAAGCTTCTAACTAACTCCGTAACTAAGAATTCTCTTCTCTAGCTACTATATAGTAAAGATAAGGTCTAGAGTACTCTCGCTACTACTCTCTCTTCTCGTAATAGTATCTTTTAGAAGGGCTAGGTTAAGGTTAGCTATAGTAGCTATTTCGATAAGGTTATCTATAAGAATATAGTATCTTAGAGCGGTTATACCCTCCTAGATAGAATAGTAAAGGTTAAAGTCTTCTAGGAGGATATACTCCCCTAGTTTTCTAAGAGCTTCTAGGAGAAGAGATAGAGTTTCTAGAGCCGTACTAGTATAGGAGGCTAGTAGGAGATTATAGTAGTTATAAATATAGATTATACGTGTCTTAGTAGTAAGAAATAGTATAATAAGATCTAGTAAGTAGACTATTACTTACTAGGAGTCGGGGGTAATAGCCTTACTTATAAAGAAGTAGGTTCTTACCGTCTTCTTCTAAGGAAAAACTATATAGTAGGTAGAGTATCTTACTATTATCTTTACCCTCGGGTTCCTCTAGAGTTTCTAGATAGCTAGAATATAGTAGATTTTTAGGTCTACCTCCTTAAAGAGCGGAAGTATTACCCTATTCTTACTCTTATAGACGTTATACTATACGATAGAGAAAGCGCCTATATCTAATATTAACTTCTTTCTATCTCTAAGTTAGGCTACGAGAAAGTCGGTAGTATAAGCTACGAGGCGGAGGAGGTTCCCGCGGGCTTCTCCCTCGAGGTATACTAGGAGCTATTAAGTTCGGTAAACCGTATCTAGTTAGGAGGCGGGGGGCGGCTTAGGTCCCTTAGCCTACCTAGCCCTCTCTTAGTCGGCTCCTCTTCTCTAGGCCTCTTTCTTAGCCTAACCGTTAACTAGTTAGTTTAGAGCTATATCTTAGCTATAGGGGTGCCTTCTCTATATCTCTCTAGTACCGCTAAGCGGGCCTTAGTAGCCTTAGCCTAACGGGCTCTACGCGTTAGATAGGAGTTACTCTAGGCCGTATACTCTTAGTTATAGTTTATATATTACGTCTTCTCTTTAGGGCACTTATAGATATTATATACCTCGGCGTACTAGCCGTATCTATTCTTCCTTTTATAGTAGGTAGAGATATAGCTATAATCCTAGTACTTAAAGTACTAGATTACTATAAAGATTATACTATAGTACTCTACTATATAGAGAGTATAGTTACTAATAAGTTCTTTAGTAATAATCTAGTTAGCTACCTCGGGGTCTATAGTACTAAGAATAATAGCTAAGTACGTCTTCTCCTCTAGAAGCTTTCTTTTTAGCTAGACTAGCTTACTAATACGTAGTTCTAGATATAAGAATAGATTCTAATTCTAAAGGGTTTAGACGGCCTAGGGGTTCTTAGTATTAATATCTTTAAGGAGGACGTTATAGACTAGTACTAAGTAGAGCTGCTAGTTAGAACGGACTTTTCTATCTAGTTCTATAGTCTATTTCTAATTCTAGAGGAGGGCTACTCTAGTCTAAGTATTAGATATAAAGAGCTTAACGTCTTTACTAGGGAGCTTCTTAGCCGCTAGTACTCTTTTATAAGCTAGGCTTTTCTCTATTTAGATCTTCTTAATAATAGCCTCGTTAGTAAGGTTAGTAATCTTTTATCTATTAGTCTTATCCGGAAAGTATAGAGTAAGCTTAGTAGTAGTTAGAGGGGTAGGAAGCTTTAGAGCTACTCGGGCTATAATATTAGTCTAGCTAGATACTACGGGCGTAGGAGTAGTCTAGAGTTAGCTAACTATCTTCTAAACCTACTAGACCTTCTTAAGAATATTCTTAAGGCCTAGCTCCTTAATAGTCGCCTCCTAGTAAATAGTAATATAATTCTAGAAGATTATCTTAGTAATATCGAGAAAATTTTTTATCTAACTAGAGAGGACTAAAGAGAGGCTAGCGGATACTTATAGGGCTTAGAGGAGGATATCTACTATTTTTAAGGCTCTTTTAACGTATTCTACGCTATACTAGGTATTCTACGGTTTATTAGAGGTGCGCTATAGTTAGATAGAGGTAGTTACTAGAGGGGGCTATTCGCTCCTTCCTACGGCTTCTATATTAACTATAACGTAGCTATAGCTACTCTAAGTAGTATTTCGAGTCTCGCTAGGCCTAGAAGAGTCCCTAGGGTTCTCTCCCGGCGCCGTAGCTTAGGATCGATTTTTTAGCGTAGTTATATTTTAGACCTATCTATACTCTAGAAGCTCTTAAAGTAGATAAGAATAAGAATACTAGAGCCTCTAGCTCTATTTTAGTTTCTACTTCTCTAGAAAGTAGATAGATAACTATACTATAATAATTAGTCTAAAATAGAAATCCTTATTAACTAATTCTTTCTTCCTTCTAGGACTACCGACCTCTTAGACTTAGATAGATATATATATCTAGTACTAGTAGAGATTCTCTAAGACCTCGCCGAAGAGTAGGTTATCTATATTATTAAGAAGCTTCTCCTAGATAAGGTACTAGATCTAGATAAAATTATTAATAGATTTCTAAAGTAGTATACCTAGATACTAAGTAGACTACTTACTAAACTCTTCTAGAGATATCTTATACTTAAATACTACTTTATAAGATAGTAAAGCCGAAATAATAGTATTACTTTTAACTAAAAATCTATATATAAGAAGAAAGAAAAGAGAGTCTAGAAAGAGAGGGCGAAGAGTAAATATATCTAGTCGCTTAGCGCTAGGCCCGTGCTCTAGTATCTAACCGAGTTATTCTTAGTAAAGCTAGGGCCTTTAGTTACTATTAAGTATCTATCTAGTTATCTAGGGTAGTAGCGCTTAAGGGGCCTAATACTACCCTCCTCTTCTCTAAGCGAGGTCTACTAAGCTTCTTAAAAAATTTAGGTAGCTCGGGCGCGTTCTTATAGTATACGTAGTACTTACGGATTTTATTAGGAGTATTCTTATAGTTACCCTAGTATTACTATAGGGAATTAGAGTTTTACTCGTCTTAGTTACCTATAAAGGTAATCTTATACTATACTCTATATCTTAAGTTTCGGTAGTCTACTACCTCTAGTACTTCCTACTTCTTATAAGTTTTATTCTCGTCCTTATTAAAGATTATATATACTAGGCTAGGCTCCTAGACCTAACCCGGGTATAGGTTATCTAGAATAAGATATAGCTTCTAGGGGTAGAATATAGGAAAGATTTCTTTCTCTTATATATAAGGAGGTATAGTAACTTCGTATACTTTACCGTTAATTAACCTAGTAATTTCCTACGGACTAAGGTTCTTTAGTAAGAGAGACTTACTATTCCGTTCTAGGTTAAAGTCTTAGGCGTTAATAAATACTTTATCGCCTATACGGAAAGTAGAATATAGCTAGCGGAATTTATCTACGTAGCGGGCTTATTCTTCTTATATCTAGACTAGTTATTCTTAGAGGAAGCTTCTTATAGTATTTAACCTTTTAACTAACCGGTCTATCCTAATTACTTCTACTTTTCTAGTACCCTAGTAGATTTTTATAGGCTCTAAGCTAGTACGTAGATAGAATCCGTTATCGGCGAAGAATGGCGATATACTAGTTAATGCGCTAATATACGTGTTGGCTGTAAATTTAGCTTTAGGTAGAAAGTCGACCTAGTTATCTTACGCGTAGTTAATATATATCCGGAGGTACTTTTTAAGACCTTTAATAGAGCTCTCGCTCTAGCCGTTAGTCTAGGGGTAAAAGGTAGTTAATATTTTAACCTTTATATTATATCGTTCTATAATTCTTTTATAGATGTAGGAGTCTATAGCGCTACCTCGGTCGGAGATAATATCTATTAGAAAACCTCGTATATAAAAGAGGCGGCGGTTTAGAGCCTCTACGGTTTCTTTAGCACCTAGTATTATTATTAGCTCGTAGATCTTTCCTTTAGTTAAACGGTCTATAATAACTAAATAGTATCGGTATCCTTAATTCTTCCTAGTGTATAGCGGTAGTTTTTCTATAAAGTCTAGGGTTACGTAGAGCTACTTCTATTAGGGAATAGGTAGCGGTTTAAGTAGTCCTTACTTTTACTCCGAGTATAGCTTATAGCGGCGGTAGTAGTAATAGTTCTTATAGAAACGAGTAACGTCTTTTCTTTATCTAGCCTACTAGTAGTTTTCTATAAGCTCCCTATATATAGCTTTAGATCCTAGGTATTCTATAAGTAGTTTTTCGTAGTAATCCTATAGGAGGCGTAGGCGTAGTAGTTAGTAGTCTAGGATAATAAGCGCGTCTTTTAGCTATACCTAACTATCTTTTACTAAGAAGTTCTAAATATTTTTCTTATAGCCCTTTCTAATTAAGTGGCTTAGTATACGTCTATCTCTAGTATTAATACTTCTATAGAGGTCCTAGATTGCTCTATCCTCCTCGTAGGCTTCGCTAATAAGTATATCGAGGTCTTTTTATCTAGCTTCCTAGGTTTCCTAGGCTTCCTAAGTTTTCTAGGTCTAGTTATCTTTCGGCTCTTAAGAGTCTAACTTCTTCTTCTCTAGGTTGTTAGTAGTAAAGAGGATAGAATTAATAGCGATCTTTATATTAGGTTCTAGGTTTAAGTCCCGAAGTAGTTATTAGAACCGGTATTGCTTCCTTAGGTCGTTAATTTCTTACGGTAAGTCCTGCGTTCTCCTTATAAGTAAGTCTAGCTTCTCTTCTTATTTACCTAGCCGGTAGGAGATAATAAAGTTAAAGGCGGATAGAAATTTAGCCTAGCGGGCTTGGCGGCTAGTTAGCTACTTAGTTATTATAAAATACTCTAGGTTCTTATAATCCGTAAGCACCTTAATAGGCTTATCTATAGAAGTGCTTATAAGTTTTAGTTCCTAAGTCTTAAAGAAGCGAATAATAGTAAGTAGCTCTTTATCGTAGATTATATAGTTATACTTAGTTAAGGATATTTTCTTAGAAAAGTATATAACTAGTTTAAGTACTCCGTCGTGCATCTACGATAGGATACCTACACTAATAAAGTCTAAGGTATCCGTTTTAACCTATATTTTCTTTTTAGGGTCGAAATATATAAGGATAGGTGCGGAGGTAAATGTAGCTTGCAGTTAGTTAAAGGCGGCTTATTTCTTATTATCCCATATAAACTCCTAGTATTTTATCTTGCGTTTTCTATTCCTAGTTGTAAATTATTCTTCTTTTATTATCTTAGTAAGAGGGCGTGCTATATAGGAGAAGTTCTTAATAAAGCGGCGGTAGAAGTTTATAAAGCTAAGGAAGGCTTATATACCCTTAACTAACGTCGGTACCTTCTAGTTAATAATAGTAGAGACTTTTTCTAGGTCTATTTTAATTCCGTTTATGCTAATAATAAGGCCGAGGTACTTAACTAATCTAATATTAAATTCGTATTTATTAAGATCGAGTTGGAGACTACGGTCCTTTAGTCGTTAGAGGACTTTATTAATATTTTTAGCGTGTTTATCCTCCTTTTTACTATAGATAAGGATGTTATCTAGGTACGCTATATAAAACTTATCTAGGTATTCGAGTATAGAATTATTAATGTAGCTCTAAAAGGTGCCTGGCGTATTATAGAGCCTAAAGGGCATAACTAGGTATTCGTACTAACTAAAGCGAGTGTTAAAAGCGGTGAGGTACTTATAGCCTTCCTTAATTCGGATCCGGTTAAAGGTATAGATAACGTCGAGTTTTATAAAGATCTTAGCCTTACTAAGCTGGGTAAGGATTTTATTAATATATAGAATTAGGTATCGGTTCTTCTTAGTAATAGCGTTTAGAGCTCTATAGTTAATATAGACCCTAAGTCCTCCTCCTAGCTTTCTAATAATAAGTAGAGGTGCGGTATAGTCCGAAGAGCTAGGGCGAATGAACCCTTTTCCGAGATGTTCGTTAATATATTTCTTAACCGCTTCGTTTTCTTATTAAGATATTAGACGGTAGCTTTTTATATAAGGAGGTTTATAGTTAGGTTTAAGCTTAATTTTATAGTCTTCTTTCTAGTAAGGAGAGAGTATATCCGCTTCTATCTTATTCTAGAGTTCTTTAATCTAGTAGTATTCCTTTGGTAGCCGGGTAAGGCGTTCTTCTCGTCTATATATTTTCTTTCTATTTATAAACTTCTAAAAGTCGTCTTCTTTAGTTATAGCTACGCTAGTATTTATAGTAGGTTCCGTAGGCGTATAGTAGTATTCTTTATATCTAGGAAGTAATACTAAGTAGAAGAGTATAGATATAGAATATAGTTAAATATCTAGTTAGGATTTCTCTATCTTCTATTTAGGTCGGCACCTAATAGCGTATTTAGTATAAGGTTTTATAGTAAGATAGCCAGCCTTAAAGTACTAAGGCTTATAAAACTTAACTAACCGCTTATCCTAGTCGATATACGGGTTATAAGTACGTAACTATCCGTCTCTAAGAATTAGTAGATAGTCTTCTAGGTTAGTAATATAGTAGAGAAGTTATTTCTTATAAGAACTAATATTAATATCGACTAGGGAGGTATAGGTAATATATTAGAAGAATATTCCGTCTTCTAAAGTTATAGTAATCCGTTTAATAAGAGGAATCTTTATTATCTTATGCGCGCGAATAAAGAAGGTATTAATAAGCTTAGCTTAGCTTCTATTATCGATAAGAGAACGTATATTACTACTAGCTACTATAGTATATATAATAAGGTAAGTTCCCTTAATTTTATACGCGCAATTATCTACTACGAAGTTTAATACCTTTATCTCTTTCTAACTACGACTAGCTAGCTACTCGTCTAGCTTCTTCTACTCTTATAGTTCTAGAAGGCGACTTACTTCTAGGACTAGAAGTTTTCCGACTCGCTATTAGAGTTAAGTTCCTTAATACTCTAGATATACGCGAACCTAGCGCGGTTATTATTAGAATAGTAGATATTAGATATAAAGTAGCCTAAGCCTCTATAGCTACGGTAGCGTCCCTACCTCGTTATTACGAGGCGTTCCTTATCTAATAGCTTTAAAGGTTTTAGCTTAGGCTTATACTATAGTCTAACCTAGTCTCTTAGTTTAGTAGTAGTAGATATACGGCTCTATTAGCTATCTTAGTCTATATTACCGCTTCTAGTCCTACCCTAGCGGCTAAGGTTACCTTAAGTAGGTTCCTAGTTATAGGTAGGCTTAATACGATCTCTTTTAGAATTATTACTATTATTTATTCTTTTATTAGAACGGATGTTTATAGACTTAATCTCTTAACGACGATATTCGGCCTTACGGAGAGTTTCGAGTAGTTATTCGAGAGAGGTAAAGGTAAGAGTAGCTACTAAGAGGGCTAAGCTAATAGAAATACTATCCTATATCTTATCGATCTTTTCTTCTTTAGTTAGATTAGTAAGGAACTAGAGTATATATAGGCGGGCGTAGTAGAAGTCTACCGTCTCTTTCTCGCTTTATCTAGTAAGGATAAGATTATTAGTAGCTTTTTTCTTTGCGATATCTATTCTATATATCTTTCCTAGCTTTTCTAAGAAATCTAGGGCTATCTAGTAGCTACTAATATACGGGCGTATTATAGTAGTAATTAAATTAGCAAGGCGAGAGTAGATATAGCGAATTATTAGCTTCTAATTTCCTTTAAAGAAGTTCTCTTTAACTTTAAGCTTAAAGATTATATTATTCTTAAAGTTAACGAAAGTATAGATATTAGTAGAGATAAGCTTATTAATATCTCCTATAAGTATCTTACGTAAGCTCTAATAAGGAAGGGTTCGCTATAAGGTAATAGTTCCCTTTCTTAGTTAACGTTCCTAGTTAAGGCTACGAATATTAGTACTAGGGAGGGTATCTTCGTAATAGTTAGCGATATCCTTAGTTAGAAGGTTATTTTCTTAGATAAGCCGGCTAATCTTATCGTTGCTTTCCTTAATAACTCTATTAGATCTAGCGATTATCTTCTTATAGGTCTATTTAAGTCTCTTATATTTATTCTAAAGAGAGACGTAGGCTATATACTCTTTACTAGTAGCTATTTAAGTAACTTAGAGGACGTAGTAGAACTTAGTGCGCTAGTTTACTATTACTATAGTATACTAGTTATAGAAGGTATATTCGTTAGGCTAGCGAATAGAGTCGAGTCCGTAGTTACTTAGTATTCCGGGGTTAATAGTAAGGTTAAGATCCGTGGCTAATAAATATATAAGTTCTTCGGGTTCTAGGTTTCTACGTAAGGTAGTACGACGTAAGGTAGAACCGGCGGCTTAACTTTACTAGTCTAAGGCATTAGAAAAGCCCTAAAATAGGATAGTACTACTTATAAACTCGTTAAGATTCTAGCTAGGTCCCCTAACTATATTACTAAATAATCCTTCTTTATTATCGCTTAGGTAAATAGAAGTAGTACTAGCGATACTACTAGTACGGCTACGGGTATAGCTTATAGGGAATAGGCTTTATTACGCTATAATCTTCGCTAATTATTCTAGTTTTTAGAGTAGTTTAACTCGTGTTTCGGGTGAAACTCTAAAGAGATTAGTACGGGATTAACGAGGATCTTCGTATCTTATTAAAGAAGATAGATTTCCTATAATTATACTATTATTTCTCTAATAGTATAGGTTTTAATATTTCTAGATTACTTGTCGTAGAGTATCGGTGTTATTAAGTTCTAGTTATAGGTTATTAGTATTATCGGGTTCTAGTTATAGGTTATCGAGTTTAGGTTCTAGTTAATAGTACGGGTGTCGGATTATCGAGTTTAGGTTCCTTATTAGTAGTATATAGATTATATAAGGCAGCAAAGCCGAAATAATAGTATTACTTTTAACTAAAAATCTATATATAAGGAGAAAGAAAAGAGAGTTTAGAAAGAGAGGGCGAAGGGTAAATATACCTAGTCGCTTAGCGCTAGGCCCGTGCTCTAGTACCTAACCGAGTTATTCTTAGTAAAGCTAGGGCCTCTAGTTACTATTAAGTATCTATCTAGTTACCTAGGGTAGTAGCGCTTAAGAAGCCTAATATACTCTAAGTAGTTTAAAAGCTCTATTACTATAGATAGATAGATAAATTTATTTCTTCCCGATATAGCTCTCTTATAGGTCTATACGGGGCCGGCTATCTATAGTTATTTTACTCGAGAGGGAAAATCTTTTCGCCTAGTAAAAACCCCTCCTTTCTATCTAGGCCTATTTATTCCTACTAGTTCTATTTTTTCTTCTTACCGGTAGCGGCTACTATAGTAGCCCTATATTCGCCTACTAGCTCTATCTCTTTAGTCCTTATTCTCGTAGTTATCCGGGTCCTAGTATTCCCGGTAGTCCTTCTAGTTTCTCTTCTTAGTTATCCTCCTAAATTAGTTTCTTAGCTAGACTAAACTAATTAAGTAGCCCTAGGCGTAGGAACTAGCCTATTACTACTTTTATCCTCTTCTTTATTAAGAGAAGGAAGTAGTAGTCTATAGTCTCTACTCTTTAGAGTATCTATATTCTACTCTATTAGAAGTAGGGGTAGAAGAGGAGAATATACTTTAGGGTTTATCTATACTAGCCGTATAGATAGGTAGGGCTAGAGTATTCTAGTATCTTACGCCTTAAGAGGAAGTCCTTTAGTCTAATATACTCTATACGTAGTAAAGTAGCGAGTATACTCTATAGCTTAGATAGTTCGCTATAGATTTATCTAATTTTTAGGTTCTACTATATACTTTAGGCTACTAGCTTATTTTATCTTTCCTAGCTAGTAGACTTTATCTATCTCTCCTTCTACTTATTTCTATATACTATACGTAGCTTCGTTCGCTCTAAGAGACTCTAGTAGGTAGAGGGGTAGTAGTTAAGAAGTAAGTTTACCTTTTTTCTAAGTAGAGTTCTTTTAGCCGGGCTAGCGGCGCCTCTAGTACTTAGAGTAGCCCGAGCTATCTATTTAATACTTTAGTAAGTTTCTTCTACTACTATCGCGACTAGGCTATTTCTAGCTCTAATAGCCTATACTAGTACTAGTTCGTCTAGGTATAGTAAGAGTAGAGGAATTCCCGTCTTATACTCTAAGATCTATATACTAGTTAATTTATACGCCCCTAAGATAGTGCGTAGGTACTAGTTTTAGATCTTCTTTAGTGGCTAGATAGCTATTTTTCTCTACCCTAGGGTTTCCTCTAGGGTATACTATACTCTATAGCCGTAGATAAGGACTAGCCTTACTACGGCCGTATAGATATAGCGGGCTTTAGTAAATAAGACTCCCTAGGTAGACGCTGCGAGTCTAGATAGAGATATATACTATTTAATTACCTTAGCTCCTATTTTTCTAATATAGAGTCTCTATCTAAGCTTGTTATCTACGTAGACTTCTAGAATCTTTATTATAGGCTCTAGGCATCTAGTAAATCTAGGAATACGGATCCCTACTACTATATTAAATCTCCTTAGTTTTCTTATAAAATAAATAAGGTAATACTTATCGGGCGAGAAAGCTAACCCGTAGGTAGCTACCTAGTACTCGTAAATTTAATATACTCCCTCTAGTATCCTATAGTTCTATTCTATAGATCTACTAAAGGTTAGAATATTAGTATTATCGACGAATCTAAGGGGGAAGGTATTGCCCCTACGTAGCTATATAAGTAGGTTAGACGTAAAGAATAGGTAGAGTATCGGAGATAGTAAGGATCTCTAGGAAATCCCGGTTAGGGTCTAGATTAGTAGACTAATAAAGTCTCCGAAGGATAGCTAAGTAGTACGGTCCTATAGAAAGGATTAAGTAAATCTTTCTATCTATACTAGGAGCCTTACTATTCTTATATTATAGAGAAGCCTCCTATAAGATATATAGTCGTATACTCCTAAGATATCTAGGCTAAGAACTAAGGCTACTAGCCTAGAATCTTACGCCTAGATAGTATAGATCTATTCCGTAAGTAGATCGAGGGCTACTACTACTAACCTATTTCTCCTAGCTTCTATCTATATATCGGGAAGTAGTTTATAGGCCTTAGTAGCCTAGGAGATCTAATCTACTATAATCCTCTTAAGTAGCTTCCCTAGCGTATTAAGTAAAGTAATCGGCCTAAATAACTTAGCTTTAATATAGTTATCCCTCTATAGTTTCCTAAGGACTACGGTAATAGAGCTTTTAAACTACCTAGGGTAGTATCTAAGTGCGAGGCATCCCTAGAAGAGCCTAGTAAGTAGTCTACTTAGTGTCTAAGCATACTACTTTAGGAACCTATTAATAATCTTATCTAGGCCTAGTGCCTTATCTAGGGGAAGCTTCTTAATAGTATAGATAACCTACTCTTCGGCGAGGTCTTAGGGGATCTTTACTAGTACTAGGTATATATATCTATCTAGGTCTAAGAGGTCGGTAGCCCTAGGAGGGGGAAAGAACTAGTTAATAAGGATTTCTGCCTTAGCCGGATTATCGTAGCGTAGTTATCTATCTACTCTCTAGAGGGATAGGAACTAGAGTAGAGCTAGTAGTTCTTATACTTTTATTCTTATCTACTTTAAGAGCTTCTAGAGTATAGATAGGTCTAAGGTAATCTTAGCTACTATTCTACGCTATACTTTTATTCTATCTCTTCTAATCTACCTCTTCTTGCTATTAGTAATAGTTTAGTATACTATCTAGTCCTCCTCCCTTTCTATAGCTATCTACTTCCTTCTAGCTACTCTTACCTAGTATACTAGGTCCGAACACTCCTTTATCTATTATATAGAGGCCTAGGGCGAGGGTCTCGCTACTAGGATAGTCTCCTAGATTATTCTTTAGATAGCCTCCTAAAGTAGTATAGTAAAGTAATCTAGATCTGCTTTAGTATTAAGAGGGGCTATTTTAAGGTATTCGAGCTTTAATTAGAGTATATTATTAGTTCTCTTCTAGTCTGCTTTCTTCTACTAGGGTCTTAGAGGGCGTAGTTCTACGGGAGTAAGAGAAAAATTAAGTATAGTAAGGATAGATAGGTAGTTAGAGAATAATTTAAGCTCCTAGCTAACTCTATAGCTAAGAATTCTCTCCTCTAGCTACCGTAATATAAAGATAAGGTCTAAAGTACTCTTACTACTACTATCTCGTCTAGTAATAGTATTCCTTAGAAGGGCGAGGTTAAGATTAGCTACGGTAGCTATCTTAATTAGGTTATCCGCTAGAGTATAGTATATTAGGGAGGTTATACCTCCCTAGATAGAATAGTAGAGGTTAAAGTCCCCTAGGAGGATATACTCCCCTAGTTTTCTAAGAACTTCCGGTAGAAGAAGTAGGGTTTCTAGAGCTATACTAGTATAAGAGGCTAGCGGGAGATTATAGTAGTTATAAATATAGATTATACGTGTTTTAGTAGTAAGGAATAGTATAATAAGATCTAGTAAGTAGACTATTACTTACTAGGAGTCGGGGGTAATAGCCTTACTTATAAAGAAGTAGATTCTTATCGTTTCCTTTTAAGGGAAAACTATATAGTAGGTAGGATATCTTACTATTATCTTAACCCTCGGGTTTCTCTAGAGTTCCTAGATAGCTAGAATATAGTAGATTTTTAGGTCTACCTCCTTAAAGAGCGGGAGTATTATCTTATCCTTACTCTTATAGACGTTATACTATATAATAGAGAAAGCGCCTATATCTAATATTAACTTTCTTCTATCTCTAAGTTAGGCTACGAGAGAGTCGGTAGTATAGGCTACGAGGCGGAGGGGGTTCCCGCGGGCTTCTCCCCGAAGATATACTAGAAGCTATTAAGTCCGGTAAACCGTATTTAGTTAGGAGGTAGGAGGCGGCTTAAGTTCCTTAGCCTACCTAGCCCTCTCTTAGTCGGCTCCTTCTCTCTAGGCCTCTTTCTTAGCTCGACCGTTAACTAGTTAGTTTAGGGCTATATCTTAGCTATAGAGTATTCTACTCTATACCTCTCTAGAGCCGCTAGACGGGCCTAAGTAGCTTTTACCTAGTAGGCTCTACGTGCTAGGCAGGCGTTACTCTAGGCCGTATACTTTTATAAGTAGTTTATATACTATATTTTTTCCTTAGAGCACTCTTAGGTATTATATATCTCTATATACTAGCTATACTTATTCTCCCTTCTATAGTAGGTAGAGATATAGCTATAGTTCTAGTACTTAAAGTACTAGGTTACTATAAAGGCTATACTATAATATTCTACTATATAGAGCGTATAGTTACTAATAAGTTCTTTAGTAATAATCTAGTTAGCTACCTCGGGGTCTATAGTACTAAGAATAATCGCTAAGTAAGTTTTCCCCTCTAGGAGCTTCCTCTTTAGCTAGGCTAGCTTACTAATACGTAGTTCTAGATATAGAAATAGATTCTAATTCTAAAGAGTTTAGGCGGTCTAGGGATTCTTAATATTAATATCTTTAAGAAGAACGTTATAGACTAGTACTAAATAGAGCTACTAGTTAGGGCGGACTTTCCTACCTAGTTCTATAGTCTATTCCTAGTTTTAGAGGAGGGCTACTTTAGTCTAAGTATTAGATATAAAGAGCTTAACGTTCCTACTAGGGAGCTTCTTAGTAGCTAGTATCTTTTTATACGCTAGGCTTTTCTCTACCTAAATCTTCTTAATAATAGCCTTATTAGAGAGATTAGCGATCTTCTATCTATTAGTCTTATTTAGAAAGTATAGGGTAAGCTTAGTAGTAGCCGGGGGGGTAGAAGGCTTTAGGGCTACTCGGGCTATAATATTAGCCTAGCTAGGTACTACGGGCGTAGGGGTAGTCTAGAGTTAGCTAACTATCTTCTAGACTTACTATACTTTCTTAAGAATATTCTTAAGGCCGGATTCTTTAGTATTTACTTTCTAGTATATAGAGATATAATTCTAGAAGATTATCTTAGTAATATTAAGAAAATTTTTTATCTAGCTAAAGAGGACTAAAGAGAGGCTAGCGGATACTTATAAGGCTTAGAGAAGGATATCTACTATCTTTAAGGCTCTTTTAACGTATTCTACGCTATACTAGATACCTTATAGTTTATTAGGGGTACGTTATAGTTAGGTAGAGATAGTTACTAGAGAGGGCTGTTCGCCCCTTCCTACGGCCTCTATATTAACTACGACGCGGCTATAGCTACTCTAAGTAGTATTTTAAGTCTCGCTAGACCTAGGAAAGTCTCTAGGGCCCTCTCCCGGCGCCGTAGCTTAGGATCGATTTTTTAGCGTAGTTATATTAGTTATACTCTATTACTATAGTCCTTAGAAAACTATAGAGAAATAACTATACTAAAGCTAAGTTATTTAGGCCGATTACTTTACTTAATACGCTAGAGAAGCTACTTAAGAGAATTATAGTAGATCGGATCTTCTAAGCTACTAAGGCCTATAAACTACTTTCTAATATATAGATAGAAGCTAAGAGAAATAGGTTAGTAGTAGTAGCTCTCGATCTACTTATAGAATAGATCTATACTATTTAGATATAAGATCTAGGGCTAGTAGCTTTAGTTTTTAGCCTAGATATCTTAGAAGTATATAACTACGTAAAATATAACTATACTAAAAAATCGACTCTAAGCTACGGCGCCGGGAGAGGGCCCTAGAGACTCTTCTAGGCTTCGCGAGTTCTAAAATAGTACTTAAGACAACTATAGCCGCGAAGTAGTTAATATAGAGGATATAGGAAGAGGCGAACAGCCTCCCCTAGTAACTACCTCTACCTAGCCCTAATATACCCCTAAGAAACCGTAGAGTATCTAGTATAGCGTAGAATACGTTAAGAGAGCCTTAAAAATAGTAGATACCTTCCTCTAAGCCCTATAAATATCCGCTAGCCTCTCTTTAGTCCTCTCTAGCTAGGTAAAAAATTTTCTCGATATTACTAAGATAATCTTCTAGGATTATATTACTATCTACTAGAAGGTAGCTACTAAGGAGCTAGGCCTTAAGGATATTCTTAAAGAGGTCTAATAGGTCTAAAAGATAGTTAACCGTATCTAGACTACCTCTATACCTATACCTAATACTCGTAGCTAGGTATAAATTATAGCCTAAGTAGCCCCGAAGCCCCCTACCCCCCTAGCTACTACTAAACTTACTCTCTACTTCCTAGAGATAGTAAATAGATAAGAAATAGCTAAGCTCTTAAATAAGGTAATTATTAGAAAGATCTAGGTAGGAAAAAGCTAGGCGTGTAAGAAAGTACTTACTACTAAGAAGCTCCCTAGTAGAGACGTTAAGATCTTTATACCGGATAAAGTAACTAGAATAGCCCTTCTCTAGGACTAGGAATAGACTATAGGACTAGGAAAAAAAGTTAGGCCTAACTAGCAGCTATACTTAGTACTAGTATATAACGTCCCTCGAGAAGAAATCGATACTATAGACCCCTAAACTATCTAAACTATCTAGGAGTAGAACCTATCTCTATACCTAGGACTACGTATTAGTAAGCTAGCCTAGCTAAAGAGGAAGCTCCTAGAGGGGAAAACTTACTCGGCTATTATCCTTAGCACTATAAACTCTAAAACCGCTAACTAGATTATTAATAAGGGGCTTATTATTAACTTTACTATCTATATAGCGTAGTACTATAACGTAGCCTTTATAGTAACCTAGTATTTTAAGTACTAGGCCTACGGATATATTACTAACTATTATAAAAAGGAGGAAAAGTGCGGATAGTATAGTAAGGTATATAATACTAGGGACTGCCCTAAGGAAAGTATATAGTGCGTAAACTACTCTTAAAAGTATATAGCCTAGAGCAACTCCTACCTAGCACGTAGAGCCTACTATACTAAGGCCGCCTAGGCCCGCCTAGTAGTACTAGAAAGATACCGAGAAGGACCCCTAATAACTAAAATATAGCCTTAAACTAACTAGTTAACCGTTAGACTAAGAAAGAGAATTAGAGAGAAAGAGCCGGTTAAGAGGGGACTAGGCAGGCTAAGAGACTTAAGCCGCCCCCCGCCTCCTAACTAAATAAGGTTTACCGGACTTAATAGCTTATAACACGCCTTAGAGGAGCCCGCGAGAACTCCCTTCTTATAGCCCACACTACTAGCCCCCTCGTAGCCGGACCTAGAGATAGAAGGAAGTTAATATTAAATATAGGCTCTCTCTCTATTATATAGTATAACGTCTATAAGAGTAAGAATAAGGTAATACTCCCGCTCTTTAAGGAAGTAGACCTAAAGATCTACTATATCCTAGCTATCTAGGAACCTTAAAGGAACCCGAGGGTTAAGATAATAGTAAGATACCCTATCTACTATATAGTTTTTCCCTAGAAGGAAGTAGTAAGAACCTACTTCTTTATAAGTAAGGCTATTAGCCCCGACTTCTAGTAAGTAATAGTCTATTTACTAGATCTTATTATACTATCCCTTATTACTAGAACATATATAATCTATATCTATAACTACTATAATCCCCTACTAGCCTCTTATACTAGTATAGCGCTAGAAACCCTATCTCTTCTACCGGAAGTTCTTAGAAAACTAGGGGAGTATATTCTCCTAGGGGACTTTAACCTCTACTATTCTATCTAGGGAGGTATAACCTCCCTAATATACTATACCTTAGCGGATAACCTAATTAAGATAGCTACCGTAGCTAATCTTAACCTAGCCCTTCTAAGAAATACTATTACTAGACGAGATAGTAGTAGCAAGAGTACTCTAGATCTTATCTTTATATTACGGTAGCTAGAGGAGAGAATCCTTAGCTATAGAGTTAGCTAGGAGCTCGAATTATCCTCTAACCACCTACCTATCCTTACTATACTTAATTTTTCTCCTACCTCCGTAGAACTACGCCCCCTAAGACTCTAGTAGAAGAAAGCAGACTAGAAGAGAACTAATAATATACTCTAATTAAAGCTCGAACACCTTAAAGCAACCCCTCTTAATACTAAAGTAGACTTAGATTACTTTACTATACTACTCTAGGAGGCTATCTAAAGGATAATCTAGAAGACTATCCTAGTAGCGAGACCCTCGCCCTAGGCCTCTATATAATAGATAAAGAAGTATTCGGACCTAGTATACTAGACTAGAGCAGCTAGAAGAAAGTAGACGGCTATAGAAAGGAAGGAGGACTAGATAGTATACTAAACTATTACTAATAGTAAGAAGAGGTAGATTAGAAGAGATAGAATAAAAGTATAGCGCAGAATAGTAGCTAAGATTACTTCGGACCTATCTATACTCTAGAAGCTCTTAAAGTAGATAAGAATAAGGGCACTAGAACCTCTAGCCTTATCTTAGTTCCCACCCCTCTAGGGAGTAGATAAATAACTATATTACGATAACTAGTCTAAGGTAGAAATCCTTACTAACTAGTTCTTCCCACCTCTTAGGGCTACCGACCTCTTAGATCTAGATAGGTATATATACCTAGTACTAGTAGAGATTCCCTAAGACCTTACTAAAGAGTAGGTCCTCTATACTATTAAGAAGCTTTCTCTAGATAAGGCACTAGGCCTAGATAAGATTACTAATAGGTTCCTAAAGCAATACGCTAAGATACTAAGGGGACCCCTTACTAGGCTCTTCTAGGGATGCCTCGTACTTAAATACTACTCTAGGTAGTTTAAAAGCTCTATTACCGTAGTTCTTAGGAAACTATAGAGGGACGACTATACTAAAGCTAAGTTATTTAGGCCGATTACTTTACTTAATACGCTAGGGAAGCTATTTAAGAGGATTATAGTAGATAGAATCTCCTAGGCTACTAAAGTATACGGCCTACTCTCTAATATATAGATAGAAGCTAAGAGAAATAGATCCGTAGTAGCAGCTCTTAACCTACTTATAGAATAGATCTATACTATCTAGGTATAAGACCTAGGGCTAGTAGCTTTAGTTCTTAGCCTAGATATCTCGAGAGTATATAACTACGTATCTTATAGAAGGCTTCTCTATAATATAAGAATAGTAAAACTTCTAGAATAGGTAGAAAGATTCACCCGATCCTTTCTATAGGACCGTACTACTTAGCTATCCTTCGGAGACTTTACTAGTCTACTAATCTAGATCTTAACCGGGATTTCCTAGAGATCCTTACTATCGCCGATACTCTACCTATTCTTTATATCTAACCTACTTATATAGCTACGTAGGGGTAATACCTTCCCCCTTAGATTCGTCGATAATACTAATATTCTAACCTTTAGTAGATCTATAGAATAGAACTATAGGACACTAGAGGGAGTATATTAAATTTACGAGCACTAGGTAGCTACCTACGGGTTAGCTTTCTCGCCCGATAAGTATTACCTTATTTATTTTATAAGAAAACTAAGGAGATTTAATATAGTAGTAGGGATCCGTATCCCTAGATTTACTAGATACCTAGAGCCTATAATTAAGATTCTAGGAGTCTACGTAGATAATAAGCTTAGATAGGGACTCTATATTAGGGAAACAGGAGCTAAGGCAATTAAATAGTATATATCTCTCTCTAGACTCGCGGCGTCTACCTAGGGAGCCTTATTTACTAAAGCCCGTTATATCTATACGGCCGTAGTAAGGCTAGTCCTTACCTACGGCTATAGAGTATAGTATACCCTAGAGGAAATCCTAGGGTAGAGAAAAATAACTATCTAGCTACTAAAGAAGATCTAAAACTAGTACCTACGTACTATCTTAGGGGCGTATAAGTTAACTAGTATATAAACCTTAGAGTATAAGATAGAGATTCCCCTACTCTTACTATACCTAGACGAACTAGTACTAGCCTAGGCTATTAGAGCTAGGAATAGCCTAGTCGCGATAGTAGTAGAGAAAACTTACTAGAGTATTAAATAGATAGCTCGGGCTACTCTAAGTACTAGAGGCGCTACTAGCCCTACTAAAAGAACCCTACTTAGAAAAAAGGCAAACTTACTTCTTAACTACTACCCCTCTACCTACTAAAGTCTCCCGGAGCAAACGAAGCTACGTATAGTATATAGGAATAAGTAGAAGGAGAGATAAATAAAGTCTACTAGCTAGGGAAGATAAGATAAGCTAGTAGCCTAAAGTATATAGTAGAACCTAAAAATTAGATAAATCTATAGCGAACTATCTAAGCTATAGAGTATACTCGCTACCCTACTACGTATAGAGTATATTAGACTAGAGGACTTCCTCTTAAGGCGCAAGGTGCTAGGGTACTCTAGTCCTGCCTATCTATACGGCTAGTATAGATAAACCCTAAAGTATATCCTCCTCTTCTACCCCTACTTCTAATAGAGTAGAATATAGATACTCTAAAGAGTAGGGACTACGGACTACTACTTCCTTCTCTTAATAAAGAAGGGGATTAAAGTAGTAATAGACTAGTTCTTACGCCTAGGGCTGCTTAAGTAATTTAGCCTAGTAAGGAAACTAATATAGAAAGATAACTAGGAAGAGGAACTAGGAGGATAACTAGGACTACTAGGACTACTAGGACCCGGATAACTACTAGGATAAGAACTAAAGAGATAGGTCTAGTAGGTAAATATAGGGCTACTATAGTAGCCGCTACTAGTAAGAAGAAAAAATAAGAACTAGTATAGGATAGTATGCCTAGAGAGAGAGGAGGGGTTTTTACTAGGCGAAAAGGTTTTCCCCCTCGTATAAAATAACTATAGATAGCTAGCCCCGTATAGACCCGTAAGGGAACTATATCGGGAAGAAATAAATTTATCTATCTATCTATATAACTACGTATTTTATAGAAGGCTTCTCTATAATATAAGAATAGTAAAACTCTTAGAATAGGTAGAAAGATTTACTCGATTCTTTCTATAGGACCGTACTACTTAGCTATTCTTCGGAGACTTTACTAGTCTACTAATCTAAATCTTAACTAAAATTTTCTAGAGATTCTTACTATCGCCGATACTCTATCTATTCTTTACTTCTAACCTACTTATATAGCTACGTAGAGGTAATATCTTCTCCCTTAGATTCGTCGATAATACTAATATTCTAATCTTTAGTAAATCTATAGAATAGAACTATAGGATACTAGAGAGAGTATATTAAATTTACGAGTACTAGGTAGCTACCTATAGATTAGCTTTCTCGCCCGATAAGTATTACCTTACTTATTTTATAAGAAAACTAAGGAGATTTAATATAGTAGTAGAGATTCGTATTTCTAGATTTACTAGATATCTAGAGCCGATAATTAAGATTCTAGGAGTCTACGTAGATAATAAGCTTAGATAGAAATCCTATATTAGAAAAATAGGAGCTAAGGTAATTAAATAGTATATATCTCTCTCTAGACTCGTAGCGTCTACCTAGAAAGCCTTATTTACTAAAGCCCGCTATATCTATACGGCCGTAATAAGACTAGTTCTTATCTACGGCTATAGAGTATAATATAGATAGATAGATAAATTTAATTTTAAGCTAATTTAGCTCCCCGAAGGGTCTATATAGCTATAGCTATCTATAAGGGTATATAGAAGAGGAAACCGTAGCTACTTTCTTAGAATAGCCCGGGTAAAAACCTTTCCTATCTATAATAGTAGTATCCGTAGATACTCTATTTAGTATAGTTTTTCTATATACCGGTAGCGGTATCTAAAGTAGAAAGAGTAGCTAAGAGGGAGAAACTATAGAGAGAGATAACTATAAATCTTAAGACTAAGCCGTAAGAAGTCCCGGCTTACCTATTTATAAGCGCTAGTAAAGCGCTCTTAAAATTTATTTTTAGAAGCGCCTAGCTAGCCCTTCTCCTCCTTATTACCGCTAGAGAGAACGCGAGTACGTATACTTTTATAGTAGGACGTACATGCCACTTATAGCCCACCTTAACTACCTATAGATTTTCCCCCTTATTACCGCTAGGAAGAACGCGGGTACGTATACTTTTAACGTAGAACGTATATACTACGAGTAGGTAAGCGGTCTAAGATTCGAACTTAGAATCTATACTACCCTAGAAAGGCTAGGTTACCGTAGAAGTATACCCTACTAGTATACTACCCCGCCTAGAGTATAATATACTTTAGAGAAAATTCTAAAGTAGAGAAAAATAGCTATCTAGCTACTAAAGAAGATCTAAAACTAGTAGATAGATAGATAAATTTATTTCTTCCCGATATAGCTTTCTTACGGGTCTATACGGGGCTAGCTATCTATAGTTATTTTATACGAGAAGGAAAACCTTTTCGCCTAGTAAAAACCCCTCCTCTCTCTCTAGGCATACTATCCTATACTAATTCTTATTTTTTCTTCTTACTAGTAGCGGCTACTATAGTAGCCCTATATTTATCTACTAGACCTATCTCTTTAGTTCTTATCCTCGTAGTTATCCGGGTCCTAGTAGTTTTAGTAGTTCTAGTTATTCTCCTAGTTCCTCTTCCTAGTTATCTTTCTATATTAGTTTTCTTACTAGGCTAAATTACTTAAGTAGCCCTAGGCGTAAGAACTAGTCTATTACTACTTTAATTTTCTTCTTTATTAAGAGAAGAAAGTAGTAGTCCGTAGTTCCTACTTTTTAAAGTATCTATATCCTACTCTATTAGAAGTAGGAGTAGAAAAGAAGAATATACTTTAGAGTTTATCTATACTAGCCGTATAGATAGATAGAACTAGAGTATTCTAGTATCTTACGCCTTAAGAGGAAGTCCTCTAATCTAATATACTCTATACGTAGTAGAATAGCGAGTATACTCTATAGCTTAGATAGTTCGTTATAGATTTATCTAATTTTTAGGTTCTACTATATACTTTAGGCTACTAGCTTATCTTATCTTCTCTAGCTAGTAGACTTTATCTATCTCTTCTTCTACTTATTTCTATATATTATACGTAGCTTCGTTTGCTTTAGAAGACTTTAGTAGATAGAGAGATAGTAGTTAAGAAGTAAGTTTATCTTTTTTCTAAGTAGGGTTCTTCTAGTAGAGCTAGTAGCGCCTCTAGTACTTAGAGTAGCCCGAGCTATCTATTTAATACTCTAGTAAGTTTTCTCTACTACTATTACGACTAGGCTATCTTTAGCTCTAATAGTCTAGGCTAGTACTAGTTTATCTAGATATAGTAAGAGTAGGGGAATTTTTATTTTATACTCTAAGGTTTATATACTAGTTAACTTATACGCCCCTAAGATAGTACGTAGGCACTAGTTTTAGATCTTCTTTAGTAGCTAGATAGTTATTTTTCTCTATTCTAGAATTCTCTTTAGGATATACTATACTCTATAGCCGTAGGTAAGAACTAGCCTTACTACGGCCGTATAGATATAACGGGCTTTAGTAAATAAGACTTTCTAGGTAGACGCCGCGAGTCTAGAGAGAGATATATACTATTTAATTACCTTAGCTTCTATTTCCCTAATATAGAGTTTCTATTTAAGCTTATTATCTACGTAGACTTCTAGAATCTTAATTATAGGCTCTAGGTATTTAGTAAATCTAGGGATACGAATTCCTACTACTATATTAAATCTTTAAAAAAACATAACCATACTAAAAAATCGACCCTAAGCTACGGCGCCGGGAGAGGGCCCTAGGGACTATTCTAGGCTTCGCGAGTCCTAAAATAGTACTTAAGACAACTATAGCCGCGAAGTAGTTAATATAGAGGATATAGGAAGAGGCGAACAGCCTCCCCTAGTAACTACCTCTACCTAGCCCTAATACACCCCTAAGAAACCGCAGAGCACCTAGTATAGCGTAGAATACGTTAAGAGAGCCTTAAAAACAGTAGATACCCTCCTCTAAGCCCTATAAACATCCGCTAGCCTCCCTTTAGTCCTCTCTAGCCAGGTAAAAAATTTTCTCGACATTACTAAGATAATCTTCTAGGATTATATTACTATCTACTAGGAGGTAGCTACTAAGAAGCTAGGCCTTAAGAATATCCTTAAAGAGGTCTAATAGGTCTAAAAGACTATTAACCGTATCTAGGCTACCTCTATACCTATACCTAACACTCGTAGCTAGGTATAAATTATAGCCTAAGTAGCCCCGAAGCCCCCTACCCCCCTAGCTACTACTAAACTTACCCTCTACTTCCTAGAGATAGTAAATAGATAAGAAATAGCTAAGCTCTTAAATAAGGCAATTATTAGAAAGATCTAGGCAGGAAAAAGCTAGGCGTGTAAGAAAGTACTTACTGCTAAGAAGCTCCCTAGTAGAGACGTTAGGATCTTTATACCGGATAAAGCAACTAGAATAGCCCTTCTCTAGGACTAGGAATAGACTATAGGACTAGGAAAAGAAGTTAGGCCTAACTAGTAGCTATACTTAGTATTAGTATACAACGTCCCTCGAGAAGGAATCGATACTATAGACCCCTAAGCCATCTAAACTATCTAGGAGTAGAACCTATCTCTATACCTAGGACTACGTATTAGTAAGCTAGCCTAGCTAAAGAGGAAGCTCCTAGAGGGGAAAACTTACTTAGCTATTATCCTTAGTACTATAAACCCCGAAACCGCTAACTAGATTATTAATAAGGGGCTTATTATTAACTTTGCTATCTATATAGCGTAGTACTATAATATAGCCTTTATAGTAACCTAGTATTTTAAGTACTAGGCCTATAGTTATATTACTAACTACTATAAAAAGGAGAAAAAGTATAGATAGTACGGTAAGGCATATAATACTAGGGACTACCCTAAGGAAAGTACGTAGTACGTAAACTACTTCTAAAGGTATATAGCCTAGAGCAACGTCTATCTAATACGTAGAGCCTACTATGCTAAGGCCGCCTAGGCCCGCCTAGTAGCACTAGAAAGGTACCGGGAAGGACCCCTAATAACTAAGATATAGCCCTAAACTAACTAGCTAACGGTCGGACTAAGGAAGAGGATTAGAGAGGAGGAGCCGGTTAAGAGGGGACCAGGCAGGCTAAGAGACTTAAGCCGCCCCCCGCCTCCTAACTAAATAAGGTTTACTAGACTTAATAGCTCACAACACGCCTTAGAGAAGCCCGCGGGAACTCCCTCCTTATAGCCTATACTACTAGCCCCCTCGTAGCCGGACCTAGAGATAGAAGGAAGTTAATATTAGATATAGGCTCTCTCTCTATTATATAGTATAACGTCTATAAGAGTAAGGATAGGGTAATACTCCCGCTCTTTAAGGAAGTAGACCTAAAGATCTACTATATCCTAGCTATCTAGGAACCTTAGAGAAACCCGAGGGTTAAGATAATAGTAAGATACCCTACCTACTATATAGTTTTTCCCTAGGAGGGAGTAGTAAGAACCTACTTCTTTATAAGTAAGGCTATTAGCCCCGACTCCTAGTAAGCAATAGTCTATTTACTAGATCTTATTATACTATCCCTTATTACTAGGATATATATAATCTATATCTATAACTACTATAACCCCCTACCAGCCTCCTATACTAGTACGGCTCTAGAAACCTTAGCGCTTCTCCTAGAAGCCCTTAGAAAACTAGGGGAGCATATCCTACTAGGGGACTTTAACCTTTACCATCCTATCTAGGGAGGTATTACCTCCCCTATATACTATACTCTTATAGACGACCTTATTAAAATAGCTACGATAGCTAGCCTTAACCTAGCCCTTCTAAGAGGTACTATTACTAGGAGAGAGGGTAGTAGCGAGAGTACCCTAGACCTTATCTTTACTATACGGTGGCTAGAGAAGAGGATCCTTAGCTATAGAGTTAGTTAGGAGCTCGAATCCTCCTTAGACCACCTACCTATTCTTACTATACTTAATATCTCTCCTACCTCTATAGAACTACGTTCTCTAAGGCCCTAGTAGAAAAAAGTAGACTAGAATAGAACTAATTAGGTACTCTAAATAAAGCTCGAATATCTTAGAGCAGCCCCTCTTAATACGAAAGCAGACCTAGACTACTTTATAGAACTACTCTAGGAGGTTATCTAAAGAATAATCTAGGAAACTATCTTAGTAGCGAGACCCTCGCCCTAGGCCTCTATATAATAGATAAAGGAGTGTTCGGACCTAGTATACTAGGCGAGAGTAGCTAGAAGAAAATAGATAGCTATAGGGAGGGAGGAGGACTAGGTAGTATACTAAACTATTACTAATAGTAAGAAGAGGTAGATTAGAAGAGATAGAATAAAAGTATAGCGTAGAATAGTAGCTAAGATTACCTTAGACCTATCTATACTCTAGAAGCTCTTAAAGTAGATAAGAATAAGGGTACTAGAGCCTTTAGCCCTACCTTAGTTCCCACCCCTCTAGGAAGTAGATAGATAACTACGCTACGATAATCCGGCTAAGGTAGAAATCCTTACTAACTAGTTCTTCCCCCCTCCTAGGGCCACCGACCTCTTAGATCTAGATAGGTATATATATCTAGAGCTAGTAGAGATCCCTTAAGACCTTACTAAAGAGTAGGTCCTCTATACTATTAAGAAGCTCCCCCTAGATAAGGTACTAGGCCTAGATAAGATTATTAATAGGTTCCTAAAGTAGTGCGCTTAGACACTAAGCGGACTACTTACTAGGCTCTTCTAGGAATGCCTCGCACTTATATACCACCCTAGGCAGTTTAAAAGCTCTATTACCGTAGTCCTAAGGAGACTATAGAGGGATAACTATACTAAAGCTAAATTATTTAGGCCGATTACCCTACTTAATACGCTAGGGAAGCTACTTAAGAGGATTATAGCAGATAGAATCTCCTAGGCTACTAAAGTATACGGCCTGCTCCCTAATATATAGATAGGAGCTAGGAGAAATAGGTCCGTAGTAGTAGCTCTCGACCTACTTATAGAATAGATCTATACTATCTAGGTATAAGATCTAGGGCTAGTAGCTTTAGTCCTTAGCCTAGATATCTCGGGAGTATATAACTACGTATCTTATAGAAGGCTTCTCTATAATATAAGGATGGTAAAACTCCTAGAATAGGTAGAAAGATTTACTCGATCCTTTCTATAGGACCGTACTACTTAGCTATCCTTCGGAGACTTTACTAGTCTACTAATCTAGACCTTAACCGGGATTCCCTAGGGATCCTCACTATCTCCGATCCTCTACCTATTCTTTGCCTCTAACCTACTTATATAGCTACGTAGGGGCAATACCTTCCCCCTTAGATTCGTCGATAATACTAATATTCTAACCTTTAGTAGATCTATAGAACAAAACTATAGGACACTAGAGGGCGTATATTAAATTTGCGAGCGCTAGGTAGCTACCTACGGGTCAGCTTTCTCGCCTAACAAGTATTACCTTATTTATTTTATAAGAAAACCAAGAAGATTTAATATGGCAGCAGAGATCCGTATCCCTAGATTTACTGGATGCCTAGAGCCTATAATTAAGATTCTAGGAGTCCACGTAGATAACAAGCTTAGATAGGGACCCTATATTAGGGAAATAGGAGCTAAGGTAATTAAATAGTATATATCTCTCTCTAGACTCGCAGCATCTACCTAGGGAGCTTTATTTACTAAAGCCCGCTATATCTATATGGCTGTAGTAAGACTAGTTATAACCTACGGCTGTGGGGTATGGCACGTCCCAAAGGGAACCCTAGGGTAGAGAAAGATAGCCACCTAGCCACTGCAGAAGATCTAAAACTAGTGCCTACGCACTATCTCAGGGGCATATAAGTCAACTAGCACACAAACTTTAGAGCACGAGACGGGGATTTCCCCACTCTTACTCTACCTGGACGAACTGGCGCTGGCCTAGACTATTAGATCTAGGGATAGCCTAGTAGCAATAGTGGTAGAGGACACTTGCCAGAGCATTAAAGAGATAGCCCGGGCCACACTAGGCACCAGAGGCACAGCCGGCCTAGCTAGAAGAACTCTGCTTAGAGAAAGAGCAACAGCCCTCCTTAACTACTGCCCCCCTACCTACTAGAGTCTTCCGGAGCGAACAAGACTACGCATAGTATATAGGAACAAGTGGAAGAAGAGATAGACAAAGTTTACCAGCCAAGGAAGGCAAGATAAGCTAGTAGCCCAAAGCACACAGTAGAACCTAAAGATTCGATAAATTCACAGCGAACTATCTAAGCCACAGAGCACACTCGCCACTCTACTGCGTACTAAGCATATTAGACTAGAGGACTTCCTCTCTAGGCGCAAGGTGCCAGGATACCCTAGCCCTGCCTGTCCATGCGGCTGGCATAGACAAACCCCAAAGCACATCCTCCTCTTCTACCCCCACTTCCAATAGGGTAGGGCACAGATGCTCTAAAGGGCAGGGACTACGGACTACTATTCCCTCCTCTTAACGAAGAAGGGAATCAAAGTAGCAACAGACTAGTTCTTACGCCTAGGGCTGCTCAAGCAATTCAGCCTGGCAAGGGAACTAATCCAGGAGGACAACCAGGAAGAGGAACCAGGAGGACCACCAGGACCACTAGGATCCGGATAACTACGAGGACAAGGACTAAAGGGATAGGTCTAGTAGGTAAATATAGGGCTGCCATAGCAGCCGCTACTAGTAAGAAGGAAAAATAAGAACTAGTATAGGATAGCATGCCTAGAGAGAGAGGAGGGGTTTTTGCTAGGCGAAAAGGTTTTCCCCCTCGTGTAAAATAACTATAGATAGCCAGCCCCGCATAGACCCGTAAGGGAGCTATATCGGGAAGAAATAAATTTATCTATCTATCTATATTAAATCTTCTTAGTTTCCTTATAAAATAAATAAGATAATACTTATCGGGCGAGAAAGCTAACCCGTAGGTAGCTACCTAGTGCTCGTAAATTTAATATACTCTCTCTAGTATCCTATAGTTCTATTCTATAGATCTACTAAAGGTTAGAATATTAGTATTATCGACGAATCTAAGGGGGAAGGTATTACCTCTACGTAGCTATATAAGTAGGTTAGAAGTAAAGAATAGATAGAGTATCGGCGATAGTAAGAATCTCTAGAGAATCCCGGTTAAGATTTAGATTAGTAGACTAGTAAAGTCTCCGAAGAATAGCTAAGTAGTACGGTTCTATAGAAAGAATCGGGTAAACCTTTCTATCTATTCTAGGAGTTTTACTATTCTTATATTATAGAGAAGCCTTATAAGGCAGCAAAGCCGAAATAATAGTATTACTTTTAACTAAAAATCTATATATAAGGAGAAAGGAAAGAGAGTCTAGAAAGAGAGGGCGAAGGGTAAATATACTTAGTCGCTTAGCGCTAGGCCCGTGCCCTAGTACCTAACCGAGTTATTCTTAGTAAAGCTAGGGCCTCTAGTTACTATTAAGTATCTATCTAGTTATCTAGAGTAGTAGCGCTTAAGGGGCCTAATACTACCCTCCTCTTCTCTAAGCGAGGTCTACTAAGCTTCTTAAAAAATTTAGGCAGCTTAGGCGCGTTCTTATAGTATACGTAGTACTTACGGATTTTATTAGGAGTATTCTTATAGTTACCCTAGTATTACTATAGGGAATTAGAGTTCTACTCGTTCTAGTTGCCTATAAAGGTAACCTTATACTATACTCTATATCTTAAATTTCGGTAGTCTACTACCTCTAGTACTTCCTACTCCTTATAAGTTTTATTCTCGTTCTTATTAAAGATTACGTATACTAGGCTAGGCTTCTAGATCTAACCCGGGTATAGGTTGTCTAGGGTAAGGTATAGCTTCTAGGGGTAGAATATAGGGAAGATTCCTTTCTCTTGTATGTAAGAAGGTATAGCAACTTCGTATACTTTACCGTTAATTAACCTAGTAATTTCCTACGGACTAAGGTTTTTTAGTAAGAGAGACTTGCTGTTCCGTCCTAGGTTAAAGTCTCGGGCGTTAATAAATACTTTATCGCCTATACGGAAAGTAGGGTATAGCTAGCGGAATTTATCTACGTAGCGGGCTTATTCTTTTTATATCTAGGCTAGTTATTCTTAGAGGAAGCTTCTTATAGCATTTAACCTTTTAACTAACCGGTCTACCCTAATTACTTCTACTTTTCTAGCACCCTAGTAGATTTTTATAGGCTCTAAGCTAGTGCGTAGATAGAATTCGTTATCGGCGAAGAATGGCGATATACTAGTTAATGCGCTAATATGCGTATTAGCTGTAAATTTAGCTTTAGGTAGAAAGTCGACCTAGTTATCTTACGCGTGGTTAATATATATCCGGAGGTACTTTTTAAGACCTTTAATAGAGCTCTCGCTCTAGCCGTTAGTCTAGGGGTAAAAGATAGTTAATATTTTAACCTTTACGTTATATCGTTCTATAGTTCTTCTATAGATATAGGAGTCTATAGCGCTACCTCGGTCGGAGATAATATCTATTAGAAAACCTCGTATATAAAAGAGGCGGCGGTTTAGAGCCTCTACGGTTTCTTTAGTACCTAGTATTATTATTAGCTCGTAGATCTTTCCTTTAGTTAAACGGTCTATAATAACTAGATAGTATCGGTATCTCTAATTCTTCCTAGTGTATAGCGGTAGTTTTTCTATAAAGTCTAGGGTTACGTAAAGCTACTTCTATTAGGAAATAGATAGCGGTTTAAGTAGTTCTTACTTTTGCTCCGAGTATAGCTTATAGCGGCGGTAGTAGTAATAGTTCTTATAGAAACGAGTAACGTCTTTCCTTTATCTAGCCTACTAGTAGTTTTCTATAAGCTTCCTATATATAGCTTTAGGTCCTAGGTGTTCTATAAGTAGTTTTTCGTAGTAATTCTATAGGAGGCGTAGGCGTAGTAGTTGGTAGTCTAGGATAATAAGCGCGTCTTTTAGCTATACCTAACCATCTTTTACTAAGAAGTTCTAAATATTTTTCTTATAGCTCTTCCTAATTAAGTAGCTTAGTACACGTCTATCTCTAGTATTAATACTTCTACGGAGGTCTTAGATTACTCTATCCTCCTCGTAGGCTTCGCTAATAAGTATGTCGAGGTCTTTTTATCTAGCTTCCTGGGTTTCCTAGGCTTTCTAGGTTTCCTAGGCTTCCTAGGTTTCTTAGGTCTAGTTATCTTCCGGCTCTTAAGAGTCTAACTCCTCCTTCTCTAGGTTATTAGTAGTAAAGAGGATAGAATTAATAGCGATCTTTATATTAGGTTCTAGGTTTAAGTCCCGAAGTAGTTGTTAGAACCGGTGTTGCTTTCTTAGGTCGTTAATTCCTTACGGTAAGTCCTACGTTCTCCTTATAAGCGAGTCTAGCTTCTCTTCTTATTTACCTAGCCGGTAGGAGATAATAAAGTTAAAGGCGGATAGAAATTTAGCCTAGCGGGCTTAGCGGCTGGTTAGCTGCTTAGTTGTTATAAAATACTTTAGGTTCTTATAATTCGTAAGTACCTTAATAGGCTTATCTATAGGAGTGCTTATAAGCTCTAGTTCCTAAGTCTTAAAGGAGCGAATAATAGTAAGTAGCTCTTTGTCGTAGATTATGTAGTTACACTTAGTTAAGGATATTTTCTTAGAAAAGTACGCAACTAGTTTAAGCACTCCGTCGTGTATCTACGATAGGATATCTATACTAACAAAGTCTAAGGCATCCGTTTCAACCTATATTTCCTTTTTAGGGTCGAAATATATAAGGATGGGTGCGGAGGTGAATGTAGCTTGCAGTTAGTTAAAGGCGGCTTATTTCTTATTATCCTATATAAACTCCTAGTATCTTATCTTGCGTTTTCTATTCCTAGTCGTAAATTATTCTTCTTTTATTATCTTAGTAAGGGGGCGTGCTATATAGGAGAAGTTCTTAATAAAGCGGCGGTAGAAGTTTATAAAGCTAAGGAAGGCTTATATATCCTTAACTAACGTCGGTGCCTTCTAGTTAATAATAGTAGAGACTTTTTCTAGGTCTATTTTAATTCCGTTTGTGCTAATAATAAGGCCGAGGTACTTAACTAATCTAATATTAAATTCGTATTTATTAAGGTCGAGTTAGAGACTACGGTTCTTTAGTCGTTAGAGGACTTTATTAATATTTTAGGCGTGTTTATCCTCCTTTTTACTATAGATAAGAATATTATCTAGGTACGCTGTATAAAACTTGTCTAGGTATTCGAGTATAGAATTATTAATGTAGCTCTAAAAGGTGCCTAGCGCATTGTAGAGCCTAAAGGGTATAACTAGGTATTCGTACTAACTAAAGCGAGTGTTAAAAGCGGTAAGGTACTTATAGCCTTCCTTAATTCGGATCCGGTTAAAGGCATAGATAACGTCGAGTTTTATAAAGATCTTAGCCTTACTGAGCTGGGTAAGGGTTTTATTAATATATAGAATTAGGTATCGGTTCTTCTTAGTAATAGCGTTTAGGGCTCTATAGTTAATATAGACCCTAAGTTCTCCTCCTGGCTTTCTAATAATAAGTAGAGATACGGTATAGTCCGAAGAGCTAGGGCGAATAAACCCTTTTCCGAGATATTCGTTAATATATTTCTTAACCGCTTCGTTTTCTTATTAAGATATTAGACGGTAGCTTTTTATATAAGGAGGTTTATAGTTAGGTTTAAGCTTAATTTTATAGTCTTCTTTCTAGTAAGGAGGGAGTATATCCGCTTCTATCTTGTTCTAGAGTTCTTTAATCTAGTAGTATTCCTTCGGTAGCCGGGCAAGGCGTTCTTCTCGTCTATATATTTTCTTTCTATTTATAAACTTCTAAAAGTCGTCTTCTCTAGTTATAGCTACGCTAGTATTTATAGTAGGTTCCGTAGGCGTGTAGTAGTATCCTTTATATCTAGAAAGTAATGCTAAGTAGAAGAGTATAGATGCAGAATATAGTTAAATATCTAGTTAGGATTTCTCTGTCTTCTATTTAGGTCGGCATCTAATAGTATATTTAGTATAAGGTTTTATAGTAAGGTAGCTAGCTTTGAAGCACTAAGGCTTATAAAACTTAACTAACCGCTTATCCTAGTTAATATACGGGTTATAAGTACGTAACTATCCGTCTCTAAGGATTAGTAGATAGTCTCCTAGGTTGGCAATATAGTAGAGAAGTTATTCTTTATAAGAACTAATATTAATATCGACTAGAGAGGCGTGGGTAATATATTAAGAGAATATTCTATCTTCTAAAGTTATAGTAATCCGTTTAACAAGAGGGATCTTTATTATCTTATATACGCGAATAAAGGAGGCATCGATAAGCTTAGCTTGGCTTCTATTATCGATAAGAGAACGTATATTACTACTAGCTACTATAGTATATATAATAAGATAGATTCCCTTAATTTTACACGCGCGATTATCTACTACGAAGTTTAATACCTTTATCTCTTTCTAACTACGACTAGCTAGCTACTCGCCTAGCTTCTTCTACTTATATAGTTCTAGAAGGCGACTTACTTCTAGGACTAGGAGTTTTCCGACTCGCTATTAGAGTCGAGTTCCTTAATACTCTAGATATACGTAAATCTAGCGCGGTTGTTATTTAGATAGTAAGTATTAGATATAAAGTAGCCTAAGCCTCTATAGCTACGGTAGCGTCCCTACCTCGTTATTACGAGGCGTTCCTCGTCTAATAGCTTTAAGGGTTTTAGCTTAGGCTTATACTATAGTCTAATCTAGTCTCTTAGTTTAGTAGTAGTAGGTATACGGCCCTATTAGCTATCTTAGTTTATATTACCGCTTCTAGTCCTACTCTAGCGGCTAAGGTTATCTTAAGTAGGTTTCTAGTTATAGGTAGGCTTAGTGCGATCCCTTTTAGGATTATTACTATTATTTATTCTTTTATTAGAACGGATGTTTATAGACTTAATCTCTTAACGACGATATTCGGCCTTACGGAGAGTTTCGAGTAGCTATTCGAGAGAGGTAAAGGTAAGGGTAGCTACTAAGAGGGCTAAGCCAATAGAAATACTATTCTATATCTTATCGATCTTCTCTTCTTTAGTTAGATTAGTAAGGGACTAGAGTATATATAGGCGGGCGTGGTAGGAGTCTACCGTCTCTTTCTCGCTTTATCTAGTAAAAATAAGGTTATTAGTAGCTTTTTTCTTTGCGATATCTATTCTATATATCTTTCCTAGCTTTTCTAAGAAATCTAGGGCTATCTAGTAGCTACTAATATACGGGCGTATTATAGTAGTAATTAAATTAGCAAGGCGAGAGTAGATGTAGCGAATTATTAGCTTCTAATTTCCTTTAAAGAAGTCCTCTTCGACTTTAAGCTTAAAGATTATATTATCCTTAAAGTTAACGAAAGTATAGATATTAGTAGAGATAAGCTTGTTAATATCTTCTATAAGTATCTTACGTAAGCCCTAATAAGGAAGGGTTCGCTATAAGATAATAGTTTCCTTTCTTAGTTAACGTTCCTAGTTAAGGCTATAAATATTAGTACTAGGGAGAGTACCTTCGTAATAGTTAGCGATATTCTTAGTTAGAAGGTTGTTTTCTTAGATAAGCCGGCTAATCTTATCGTTGCTTTCCTTAATAACTCTATTAGATCTAGCGATTATCTTCTTATAGGTCTGTTTAAGTTTCTTATACTTATCTTAAAGAGAGACGTAGGCTATATACTCTTTACTAGTAGCTATTTAAGTAACTTAGAGGACGTAGTAGAACTTAGTGCGCTAGTTTACTATTACTATAGTATACTAGTTATAGAAGGTATATTCGTTAGGCTAGCGAATAGAGTCGAGTCCGTGGTTACTTAGTATTCCGGGGTTAATGGTAAGGTTAAGATCCGTGGCTAATAAATATATAAGTTCTTCGGGTTCTAGGTTTCTGCGTAAGGTGGTGCGACGTAAAATAGGACCGGTAGCTTAACTTTACTAGTCTAAGGCATTAGGAAAGCCCTAAAATAGGATGGCACTACTTATAAACTCGTTAAGGTTCTAGCTAGGTCCCCTAACTATGTTGCTAAATAATCCTTCTTTATTATCGCTTGGGTAAATAGAGGTAGTGCTAGCGATACTGCTAGTACGGCTACGACTATAGCTTGCGGGGAATAGGCTTTATTACGCTATAATCTTCGCTAATTATTCTAGTTTTTTAGAGTAGTTTAACTCGTGTTACGGGTAAAAACTCTAAAGAGATTAGTACGGGGTTAACGAGGATCTTTATATCTTATTTAAGAAGATAGATTTCCTATAATTATACTATTGTTTCTCTAATAGTATAGGTTTCTTTAATATTTCTAGGTTGCTTGTCGTAGAGTATCGGTATTATTAAGTTCTAGTTATAGGTTATTAGTATTATCGGGTTCTAGTTGTAGGTTATCGAGTTTAGGTTCTAGTTAATAGTACGGGTATCGGGTTATCGAGTTTAGGTTCCTTATTAGTAGTATATAGATTATGTAAGGTAGTAAAGCCGAAATAATAGTATTGCTTTTAACTAAAAATCTATATATAAGGAGAAAGAAAAGAGAGTCTAGAAAGAGAGGGCGAAGGGTAAATATACCTAGTCGCTTAGCGCTAGGCCCGTGCCCTAGTGCCTAACCGAGTTATTCTTAGTAAAGCTAGGGCCTCTAGTTGCTATTAAGTATCTACCTAGTTACCTAGGGTAGTAGCGCTTAAGGGGCCTAACAAGCCTTCTATAAGATACGTAGTTATATACTCCCGAGATATCTAGGCTAAGGACTAAAGCTACTAGCTCTAGATCTTATACCTAGATAGTATAGATCTATTCTATAAGTAGGTTAAGAGCTACTACTACGGATCTATTTCTTCTAGCTTTTATCTATATATTAGAGAGTAGGCCGTATACTTTAGTAGCCTAGGAGATTCTATCTACTATAATCCTCTTAAGTAGCTTTTCTAACGTATTAAGTAAAGTAATCGGCCTAAATAACTTAGCTTTAGTATAGTCGTTCCTCTATAGTTTCCTAAGAACTACGGTAATAGAGCTTTTAAACTACCTAGAATAGTATCTAAGTACGAGGTATTTCTAGAAGAGCCTAGTAAGGAGTTCCCTTAGTATCTTAGCGTATTACTTTAGAAACCTATTAGTAATCTTATCTAGGCCTAGTATCTTATCTAGGGGAAGCTTCTTAATAGTATAGAGAACCTACTCTTTAGTAAGATCTTAGAGAATCTCTACTAGTACTAAATATATATACCTATCTAGATCTAAGAGGTCGGTAGTCCTAAAAGATAGAAAGAACTAATTAGTAAGAATTTCTACCTTAGACTAGTTATCGTAATATAGTTATTTATCTACTTTTTAGAGAGATAGAAACTAAGATAGAGCTAGAGGTTCTAGTACCCTTATTCTTACCTACTGTCATAAACGTGGCTTACTTAGATCCCTTACCTCTCGTTTACCTTCGTTAATTTAAAATCTAGATCTAGACTTACCTACTTATAAATTAGGAAGCTAGTATTTTAGTTCGTTCTTTATATATATAAAGCTCGCCCCTCTGCTTTGTAGTTAGTTCTTTAGTCTAGTAATAAGTATTCCTCGCGTATAACTTAGTACGCCTTAAATTAGACCTTGCTTGCCTCCCTCGTCCCTCGTCCCTCGTCCCTCGTCTTTCGCACCTTATACCCTCGCCCTTTGAACTACACCCTTATACTTCGGCATTGCTTTACCCCTACTGCCTTTACCGGCTTCGTTATCTCGTCTCTCCGCCCTCCAAGGTCCGTTTATTATATTTTACTAGACTCTTATCTAGTAGGCCTAAAGCTCTCGTCCAAGCCCAAGACTATAGCCTTCGAAATGGGAAACGACCCGCCTCCCGACCCTTAGGAGACGCTTTTCTAAATCCTCGATTAAGTCCCTATCCCTGTCAATGCTCGTCCTACCTTCCCTAAAGATATCCCGGTTTCCCTACGCGTTACCCTTAGCTAGGCGTACGCTAGAGGAAGACAATCCTGCCTAAGATCCGATATCGATTTACCAGTTATCCCTAAGAATGCTACGAACGCCCAAGTTGCTTATATCTTTTACTACTACGGTTTCGGCCAAGATAAAGCCTTCGCCCGACTCTAACTACTAGCCCCGAACCTCCCTATTAATACTCCGGCTACTACGTCTATAGTATCTTCTTTAGAAACTCCTACCCCTCGTCCCCGCATCCCTAAGGTATTGGATCTAGAACCCTTTAAAGGAGAACGCACTCGGTTCTAGAACTTCGCCACGCAACTTCAACTTAAATTTGCCTCGGACCTATCTGCCTTTATAACGGATACAGCTAAGATTACCTACGCTAGTTTATATCTTCGCGATACGGCTTATACCTAGTTTGCCCCTTACGTCTCTGCTTCGAACGGCTCTATAGAATTCGACAACTATAAGTCCTTCTACCAAGCTCTTAAGGCCGTATTCGACGATCCTAACGCTTACGCAACGGCCGAACGATCCCTCCTCGTACTTAAATAAGACAAGTCCTACTCGGCTTACTACTCACGGTTCCTCTCGCTTATTACGACCCTCGGTTAGAAAGAAAACGCAGTTAAGATCTACTACTTCCGCCTTAGCCTTAAGGAGAATCTTAAGGACCTTCTTATTAGACGTTCTATACTAATAGAATTCGGAAAATTCGCTAAAACCTGCATTGCGTTAGACAACCAACTCTATGCTCGAATAATTAAGAAAAAGATGCCCGTAACTCGTATCCCTACCTCGACTCCTCTCTTTACACTAACTACTCCCTAACCTTCGTCTCCTACGCCAACCTCGATTCCTTAAGGTAAACCTATAGAACTAGATACTACCGCTCGAAAGGCTTACCGGAAAGCTAATAACCTCTGCGCCTACTATAGTAACCCTAACTATTAGGTTAAAGAGTGCCCTAAAGCTAAAGCTAAGGGGCTTAAACTTAACACGACTTCGTATATACCTACGTTACCAACTACCCTAAATTAACCGATAACACCTCCTATAGCGTTAGTTCTCTACGTGTTAAAAAACGTAGAAGGCTAGGTAGCCCCCGGCACCTACCTAGCCCTTATCCGATCTCTACTTCGAATTAGTTTTCTATTCTTACTTCCCTCGCGTCTTTAAATCTTAGAACACTCTCGTTTTTATCTTTAGAACCCCGTACTCTATAGCCCCGTGCTATAGATCTTAGGAAACGTCCGCTCCTTATCCTTAAATTAGTAGTTAATAATAAAATCGAAACTTCGGCTATGTTAGACTCTAGTACCTCGTCCCTTTTTATAGATAATGCCTTTATTATATCCTATTCGATCCCTACACGCTAAAAACCCCAAGCTAAATCCCTCGAACTCGCGGACGGATCTATCGCCGGACGGATTACCCACGAGGCCGACCTTTAACTTAATATTAATTAGTATTAAGAACTCGTTACCTTCCAAGTAACTAAGCTCGGTTAATACTTAATTATCCTAGGAAAACCCTAGCTAGAACGATATAATCTATACGTCCTATAGTTAAAAAATACGATTACCTTCGCCTCCCCTTTTTGCTAAGTAAATTGCTTACCTACTCGCTAACCCATAACTACGCTTTCCCCCTCGCCTCCTAATTCGCCTTCGATCTCTTACGCTACTATATCCTACGCCGCCCTTACTCGTTACGTCTAACGAGATAAGACTAGGATATACGCCGTATTAATTAAGGAGATCTAAGAACACCTTAATAACCTTAAGAAAACGGAATAATAAACCCCGGAATAAGAACTCGAAACCCTCCGCTCACGAATCCCCGCTCGATTCTACTATCTTCTTCCCTTCTTTACGAAGAAAGAGGCCGATAGGCTTCCTCTATATCGATATATTAATTATAAGATTTTATTAGAAGAGGGCAAGAAACCCCCATTCGGTCCTCTCTACTTAATGTCCGATTTAGAGCTTAAGGCTCTACGTGAATACCTTAATAAAAACCTTAAGAAAGGTTTTATTCGGCCCTTATCCTTATCCTCTACGTCCCCTATTCTCTTTATTAAGAAGCTAGGTAGCGGCCTTCGTTTTTGCGTAGATTATCGCGAACTAAATGGTATTACGAAAAAGAACCGTTATCTACTCCCCTTAGTTAACGAGACTCTCCGTCAACTTTAGGGCTCTCGCATTTTTACTCGACTCGACCTTCGCGGTGCTTATAACCTTATCCGGATTAAGGAAGGCTCCGAATACTTAACCGCCTTTAGGACTCGTTATAGCCTATACGAATACCTTATTATACCCTTTAGCCTTACGAATACGCCTACTACCTGCTAATAATTCGTTAACGATACGCTACGTGAATATCTTAACCGCTAGTGCGTCGTCTATCTAGATAATATCCTTATCTACTCGGAAACTAAGGAGGAGCACTACAAACACGTCCGATTAGTCCTCGAAAAGCTTCGTAAAGTAGGCTTATACGTTAAAGGCGAAAAATATAACTTCTATACGACTTCGACTACGTTCCTTAGCTTCGTTATCTCCCTAGACGGTATCTCTATAGACCCAGCTAAGGTAGCCGCCGTAAAAGACTAGGAGATTCCCCGCTTAGTTAAAGATCTTCAATCGTTCCTTGGCTTTATAAACTTTTACCGACGATTTATTAAAGGATACTCTCGAAAAGCTAGAGCCCTCTTTAGGCTCCTAGCTAAGAATATTCGTTTTACTTGGGGAAAAGAATAGGATAAGGCATTTACTTATCTTAAGAAAGCCTTCTGCTCTTACCCAATCCTCCGACACTTTAACCCCCAACTCGAAACTATTCTTAAAACCGACTTATCCGACTTTGTTATCTCCGCAATTTTATCCTAATGGGTAACCTACGAGGATGGCAGAAGAATCCTACATCCTATCGCCTACTACTTTCGGAAAATAACCCCCGTAGAGCAGAACTATGGTATTAGAGATAAGGAACTCTTAGCTATTGTAGAAGCCCTAAAGGAATACCGTTCCCTCGTTATTAACCTCTCCTCGCCACTCCTAGTTCTTATAGATTACTCGAATTTAACTAGCTTTGCCTCTAAGCAAATTCTAAACCGTCGGCAAGCACGCTAGGCAATTAAACTCTTAGAACTCGACTTTAAGATCGTCTACCGCCCAGGAACTAAGAATCAACGCGCGGATGCGTTAACAAGACGGTTAGGAGACCTCCCTGCTCGAGAGGGGCGCCTACCCCCTACTACGATCCTTACCTCTAAAAAATTCGAAATTTCGACCCTTATTTCTACTCGACATTTAATCGCTAGGCTAGAACCGTCTCTGGCTAGTAATATTCGCTTAGCACTCGATAAGGATACTCTTGGATAAGAGATCCTTACTTTACTCGATACCTACGTACTTCGACATCCTAAGGTAGATTTAGGCGCATATTCTAAGGATAACGATAGTCTATTACTAGTTAATAGACTTATCTATATTCCTGAAGATCTAAGCCTCCGCTAAAGGATTATTAGCTCTCGATACTCGCATCCGGCTGCTGGACACCCAGGCCAAGCAGCAATATTTAAACTCGTTACTCGTGATTTCTGGTGGCCAGGTCTACGCTAGATAGTAGCTCGTTTTATACGAAACTGTAAGACCTGCCAAAGAATCAAACCCGCTCGATATACCCCCTATAGATATTTAAAACCCCTTGAAGTACCATAACGCCGCTGGCAATCCGTTTCTCTTAATTTGATTACGGGACTTCTAACGTCTAACTCGTTCGATACTATACTAGTAGTCGTAGATCGACTAACTAAAATAGCTTACTTTATCCCTTGCTAAACAACCCTCGATTCGATAGAGCTTACTAAGCTTTATCGAGACTACGTTTTTCGACTATATAGCTTACCCGACGACTTCGTATCTAACCGCGGCTCGATTTTTACCTCTAAATTTACTAGAACTCTTAGTAGATCCCTATCTATTAAGACTAACTTTAGTACGGCTTTCTACCCGCAAACCGACGGCCAGACAGAGCGTATTAACGCTATTCTCGAACAATACCTACGTGCCTACGTTTCGTATTAACAAGACGATTAGAACGACTTTCTCTCCCTTGCTAAATTCGCTTATAATAATACGATCTCGACCACGACTAAGGTTATACCTTTCTTCGTAAACTACGGCTTCCACCCTCGTTATAAGATTCTATAAAAAGACTCGATCTTAGCCCCCCTCGAACCCCTACGCCTCTTCTAAGAGAACCTCGAAAACCTCGAAAACTACCTTCGCTAAGAAATTCGATTCGCACAAGACGCCTACGCAGAATAGGCTAATAAAGACCGTATTTCGCCACCCGTCTTTAAGCCTAGTAACCTTGTTTGGCTCCTAAGAAGGCATATCTCGACAATAAGGCCTTCGGATAAACTTGACTTTAAACGCCTTAGCCCCTTTCCCATCCTAGAGAAGATCTCGACCTATACCTATCGCCTAGAACTACTAAGGACGATAAAAGTCCACCCTATATTCCACGTCTCTTTACTCGAACCCGTAGCCTCTAACCCCTTGCCTAATTAAGTCTAACCTCCGCCCCCGCCCGTTATCGTTAACGGCGAAGAAGAGTATAGGGTAGAAGAGATTCTAGACGTTAAAGCAACCCGGAGACAACTAAAATACCTCGTGAAATGGACTAGTTACTCGATACCAACCTGGGAACCTTACGACCTTGTTAAAGACCTTAAGGCCCTTAATACGTTCTATAAACGTTACCCTTCGAAACCTCGACCCTTAAGCTAAAGGCTCGTAGGAACTCACCCCTAGGGAGGAGAGCCTACTATTATAAACGTGGCTTGCTTAGACCCCTTACCTCTCGTTTACCTTCGTTAATTTAAAATCTAGATCTAGACTTACCTGCTTATAAATTAGGAAGCTAGTATTTTAGTTCGTTCTTTATGTATATAAAGCTCGCCCCTCTGCTTTGTAGTTAGTTCTTTAGTCTAGCAATAAGTATTCCTCGCGTATAACTTGGTACGCCTTAAATTAGACCTTGCTTGCCTCCCTCGTCCCTCGTCCCTCGTCCCTCGTCTTTCGCACCTTATACCCTCGCCCTTTAAACTACACCCTTATACTTCGGCATTGCTTTACCCCTACTACCTTTACCGGCTTCGTTATCTCGTCTCTCCGCCCTCCAAGGTCCGTTTATTACACCTACTTTAAGAGCTTCTAGAGTATAAATAGATCCGAAGTAATCTTAGCTACTATCTAAAACTAGTACCTACGTACTATTTTAAGGGCGTATAAATTAACTAGTATATAAACCTTAGAGTATAAGATAAAGATTCCCCTACTCTTACTATACCTAGACGAACTAGTACTAGCCTAGACTATTAGAGCTAGAAATAGTCTAGTCGTAGTAGTAGTAGAGAAAACTTACTAAAGTATTAAATAGATAGCTCGAGCTACTCTAAGTACTAGAGGCGCCGCTAGCTCTACTAGAAGAACCCTACTTAGAAAAAAGATAAACTTACTTCTTAACTACTACCTCTCTATCTACTAGAGTCTTTCGAAGTAAACGAAGCTACGTATAGTATATAGAAATAAGTAGAAGAAGAGATAGATAAAGTCTACTAGCTAGAAAAGATAAGATAAGCTAGTAGCCTAAAGTATATAGTAGAACCTAAAAATTAGATATAACGAGCGGGCCTCTACCTCTAAGAATCTAAATACTAAAGAGAGTAAAAATCTATCGAGGGGTTTTTCTTAAGTAGATATAAGAAGAGGTACGCGAGAAACGAGTAGACGACTAAAGACTAAGTACTACGTACGAAGGCCTTATTACTAATAATTAGTACTAAATTATTATTAAAGTTAACTACGAAGATTAAAGCTATCTAAGAAGTATAGTTTATATATATATATAGAAGACTATCTATAATCTATATACTTAGTTAGCGTATTACGCTTAACTACTATTCTTTCTAAGCCTAGTAGAGTATCTAAGCGGAAAGCGCTTAGATAGCTTACTTACTTATTTATCTTAGCGAATAAGCGGGTAGGTCTAACTAACCGTAGAGGTTACGTAATCTTAGACCCTCGGGGTTCCGACTTCTATCGTTTCTAGCGGGGCTAATTCCTAACTTTTTTAATCTATAGAGGCTATACCGTAATATTAGATAAATCTATAGCGAACTATCTAAGCTATAGAGTATACTCGCTACTCTACTACGTATAGAGTATATTAGACTAGAGAACTTTCTCTTAAGATATAAGATACTAGAGTATCCTAGTTTTATCTATCTATACGGCTAGTATAGATAAACCCTAAAGTATATCTTTCTTTTCTACTCCTACTTCTAATAGAGTAGAATATAGATACTCTAAAGAGTAGAGACTACGAACTACTACTTTCTTCTCTTAATAAAGAAGGAGATTAAAGTAGTAATAGACTAGTTCTTACGCCTAGGGCTACTTAAATAATTTAGCCTAGTAAGAGAACTAATATAGAAAGATAACTAAGAAGAGAAACTAGAAGAATAACTAGAACTACTAGAACTACTAGAACCCGGATAACTATAAGAATAAGAACTAAAGAGATAGGTCTAGTAGGTAAATATAGGGCTACTATAGTAGCCGCTACTAGTAAGAAGAAAAAATAAGAACTAGTATAGGATAGTATACCTAGAGAGAGAGAAGGGGTTTTTACTAGGCGAAAAGATTTTCCCCCTCGTATAAAATAACTATAAATAGCTAGCCCCGTATAGATCTATAAGGGAGCTATATCGGGAAGAAATAAATTTATCTATCTATCTATATATTTTAGCGAAGTAGTATACTAGTAGGGTATACTTCTATAGTAACTTAGCCTTTCTAGGGTAGTATAGATTCTAAGTTCGAATCTTAGACCGCTTACCTACTCGTAGCATATACGTCCTACGTTAAAAGTATACGTATCTACGTTCTCTCTAGCGGTAATAAGGGGGAAAATCTATAGGTAATTAGGGTAGGCTATAAGTAGTATATACGTCCTACTATAAAAGTATACGTACCCGCGTTCTCTCTAGCGGTAATAAGGGGAAGAAGAGCTAGCTAGGCGCTTCTAAAAATAAATTTTAAGAGCGCTTTACTAGCGCTTATAAATAGGTAAGCCGGGACTTCTTACGGCTTAGTCTTAAGATTTATAGTTACCTCTCTCTATAGTTCCTCCCTCTTAGCTACTCTTCCTACTTTAGATACCGCTACCGATATATAGAAAAACTATACTAAAAATAGAGTATCTACGGATACTACTATTATAGATAGGAAAGGTTTTTACCCGGGCTATCCTAAGAAAGTAGCTACGGTTTCCCCTTCTATATACCCTTATAGATAGCTATAGCTATATAGACCCTTCGGGAAGCTAAATTAGCTTAAAATTAAATTTATCTATCTATCTATCTATCTATCTATCTATCTATCTATCTATATATTTTTTTAATATTTAAGTTTCTTAAATTTTCTTATTTCTAAAGATTTAGTATAATATTATATATATTTAACGTATAATATAAGTATACGGTCTATATAAGTATACGGTCTATCTTACTAGATCTAAGCTACTTTATAGTTAAGTAACTTTATAATATAAAGTAAAATCGATAATCTATAACGTAAATATTATCTTTTATTAGTTTCTATATCTTTTTTATATATACGTAAATTATATCTAGTCTCGTCGTATATCTTATACCGCCGTTTCTTCTTCGTAGGCCTACTTAATTCCGTCTCTCCTCCGCGTACTTTCTACGAAATCTTACTAACCGTATTATTTTAAGAGACTAAATCTAGTTCTTCCGCGACCGTAAGTACGCTATACTTCTAAATCCGCTTTCTTTTACGCTTTCTACGTTACGTTACGAGCGTATTTATATTTCGAAGCTCTATATTTTCCGCTTAGATAAGCGTCGCCTAATACGCTATTATTCTAATACCTTTTATAAGGAGATTAATCGCCTTATAAATCGGAGTTAGTAAGCTATTCTAATATAATATAATTCGGCTTTAGATAAGTATACTTTAAGATATAACCTTAATTATATTTTACGGTGTTTTCGACTTCTAAGATATACTCCCGGCCTCTAGGGGGGTTAGCGTACGAAGTCTAATATCGAGCTTCGAAACTACGGCTTTAGGGTCGTGCGGTACTAGGCCTACTCCTCGGAATCCTTCTTAAATATTCGCGCTTATAAAAGTAGCTACGAAGGCTACCTTAAACGCGGGTAGAAAGTCCCTCTTCGCGATATAGGTATATAGTACGCGTATAAGGTTCTCGATTTACTTTCTATACGCCTTTTTTAGGGGCGAAAAACAACTAATATCGAGTAGCTAGAGGAGATAGGACGAATACGCAGGCATGTAGAGCGTAATAATCCTGTTTTATTCGTAGAACTCGTCGAATTTAACGGACTAGTGACTTTTATAGCCATCGATAATTAGGAGACGATATACCCCCTTTATACGGTCTTTTATATATTTATCGAAGTGCTTTATCTATTCGAGACTAAGTTTATTCGTCGTCTAGCCGTTATCGCTTACGCCAATAGCCTAATCGCGTGGTGTTTCGTTAGTATACTAGTTAGCAAGGTAATTTTATGCCTTAAAGATTACGAACGGTGGAATCGCCTAACCCGTCGCGTTAATTCCTTAGATTAGCGTAACCTATTCGCGATCGCCTTGCTATAATTATTTTAGCCGATTCCGTCTTTCTAAAGAGGTGATAACTAAGCCCGTCGAAATTATGCCTATTATAAAGCCCGTCTCGTCGAAGTTGTGTATATCCTCGTCCACGATCCCATACTTTGCTTTTATATTCCGCACGAGATTAAACCACTTCGTAATAATAACCGGATCTTCGCATTTTGCTCTCTATCGGTCGTACGCGCGACTCAAACAGGTTTTCAGCTCGGGAGCTCGTCTAACAAAGTTTAAAGGCCAGTTCTTGCCAATAGGAGGCGCGTCGCGTTTGGAAAGAAGAAGATTGGCCATTGCTCGAACGGCTTCGAGCCGGGGCGGAAATCCTCGCGAATCTAAGTCGAGGATATACTTGGTAATAACCTCCTCTTCAAGCGGCGTGAGATTTTAAGCTTTAGGCGTGTAATCGCGTCGTGCTGTAATTCCGTTACGTCGCCGCCGGAGTGTGGTGCGGGAGACGCTATACGTGTCTACAGCGCGTCGTTCGCTTTTAATTTAGTTTCGCTCGATAGCCTGTGATGCTAGGAGTATATTTGCTTCATATAAAGAAGATTGACGTTCTAGTTGTTGATGCATCGCGTTGCAAAGTAAGGAGGACGCGTTTTGTTGGTGGGGTGGACCGCATGCTTATGTGGACCGCATGCTTGTGTGACACGTTATAGTGTATTTTTTACTTTTAATTTAGTTTTAATTAATAGACTATAATACTTTATATAAGGCTTAGGCCTCTCGCTACTATAATAGAAGTAAAACATAGTAGGATTATCGCGTACTGCTTATTCTACACCACGCGAAGAGGGTATGTTAGAAGGAACAGGGTCTAATCGAACCAAGGGTCAACACCAAAAAATTTGTTATATAGCTACTATATAAGAGGGACCGGGTCACCTACTCTCCTCCTCTTTATGCCAATCTACGATGAACTTCACTCCCTATACAAACAACCCACTTGTTCAATAATAGATTAAATAAACCCATTAATTTTGTCTGAGGATAAAGTGGGAGCGTGTTGATCCTCCCAGCATAATCAGCGTTGAACCGATCGTATAATATTGATAGGATGCTGGTCTCAGTTTAACTTTCCTACAATAGAACACTCCAACCTCCGAATTAGACATCTTCCTAAATGCGATGTTGGAAAGACTCCTGTGCAGACTTTCTGTCCGTGAAATCGTGAAGTCTCTATTTTGAGTTTCATATGAATGCGGGACAATGCTGAGATTTTCCGTTTTCTGGTGTCATGCAACAAGATATTCGATGTCCTGATGTGGTGGGAGGTCCTGGTGTGGTGCCTCGTCATTACGATGGTAGATTTCAGTCCATCGCATCAACCCTACACGCTCTCAAACCATGGCCTCTGGGTGTTCAGGGTCTTTTGATCCCGCACAAGCTCCCTCACCTTGGTCCACACGAAGGGATACATTGTTGAAGAGAGGCACAGGGGCGAGAACGAGGCCGACATAATCAACTACCGGTAGGTTTACACGGTAGCTGGAACCAAGAAGTGCAATGCGAAGGCAGGAAGAATCGTATTCTGGATCCTCACTACCGGCGAATCCGCGATTCTGATGGTAGTGCTGCTCTAAAGCCTCTACAGCTTGAGACATGGTCTCCAGATCGCCAAAGTAGTCCACTACACGACCGAAAACAGATTTTGAGATGTGATGGTCTAACATGAGGCCTCGGTAATACTGAGGGCTTCCGGACATTCGTGGTCTGAAGAGTGGAGAGCGCAGGGTTGACAAGGTGCACGATTTGACGAAGGGTGTCAAATACCAAGACATACTCTGTAATTTAAGGTAGATCTTGTTCATGCTGTTTTCATGGGGTTCGATGACTCTCATCATTTTCAATCCGTTCTGAACTTGCCATTTGGTAGTAAACGACGTCTAAAACCAGTCATCGACCTTGCATTTCTGTGTAATGAGCCAGCTTCTTCGAGGTTTCTGATCGGCCGAGCTGTGGATGAATGTTTGCGACAGTATGGGTGACCGAGCTACCAGTTTCGTTCCAAATTCATCCTCTAAAGCATGAAGCTGAGATTTATCGTCTTCCCCTGGCGGAAAAGGATTGCAGCTGATGCCATATGTTTGCAAAATGCCGTAAATACGATCCTTTGGACTGGTGACGCGGCGTCTTTGCGCAATGGAATACGCTGTGTGGGGGAACTCGATGTTCATAGCGGCCAGGCCTCGTTCCTCTTGTAGATCTAACAACCTCTCCAGGCGCTCTTTGATCACCGTGAGATATTCATTGCTCTTTCGTGGCCTTACGCCGTCATTAGACCCAATGGTAGGACTTCAGCGCTTTTGATGAGGTCAAACATGCGTCCGTCGTGGAGGATTGATTGCAAAGCAAACATATCATTTTTTATTCAACTGAAATTCCATGGTGGCGTTTGATCCTTCTCGCTGGGACCCAAAAAAAGGAATCCATCGTCGAACGAGACCCAAGAATCTGGCCGCAAGACCATCTCTTGCAGAGTCCAGAGAGAACGGAACCAGGGATGCTTGAGCACAAAATCCATCAACTCCTTCAATAATTGCGAATCTTGATCAAGCTTTTGCAAAAACTGATTTGCGGTCTGCACGCTTTGAAATCCAGACACGTGCTGATTGATATTGGCCAGAATATCTTCCACGGTCCTGAGTATACTTGGAAGGTCGATCTTTTTAAGAGACGACAACCATGCAAATGCCTCCTGCGCATGTTGGAAAATTTCGACTTGTCGCCCGATTTCTTGACCGCGCAGCAAAGCGGCCTCACGTGTTTCCGCCTTGTGTTGCTGATGGATACATGCTATTTCCACCCAGAGCCACTCGCAGCTTCGGCGAAAGCCCTGCGCCGCGCGTTGTATTGCCTTCTGAAAGTTGGCAGGAGTGAAATGATCTGTCCTGATCCGTGGGATCGGCCACTTAACTCCATGGACAATTAGTGGTGCTTCCGCCGACGTCGGATCCTGATAATAGCCCCATGTGTAGCTAAGAACATTGTACTCTGGTGCCTCTACGCCATTGCAGATATTGTGACCTTTTTTAGCGTATGAAGTCATTGTTCTCACATGAAAAAGTCGATGGGGCCAAATTGAGTTGGGAATGAGAGATTCATTCTGGGCAATAGCCCGTCCCGCCCACGGGTTCATGGGTGCGGGTGGAGGCGGGGGAGCTTTCGGTTGCAACATTTCGAACTGTGCTGATTTTCGGGACAAGCAGGCGGGGCAGAGAACACGAGTATGGGGATGATACCCGCTTCTCTCCGCCCTGTCGACCGCCCAAGTCCACTCACCAATTCGTAGACAAACTTGGCTCGGAAAACATTCCTGAGATCTTCAAAGCATTCCAATTGATACGGTACGTTTTATCTGACGCCTGATTTGCATCGTATTATCTGATCGAATCAGTTACGAACGCACCAATCTTACCCAGCGCATTGGCTGGGAGAATCGCCACAAGTTGCACCAAACGGACTGGGAGACTGTGAAGAAGAACCCGGGGTTGATTAAGATTGTACACGATGAGTGGCTGCTTAGCCATGATGCAGAGAAGTATGCGGAGGAAAATGCGGAAAATGCGGAAAATGCGGTGCAAGCCTTGAGGTCTGGGACGCCATCCAAGTCCACCAATGTACCAGATGGGTACGTCCATCAGGACTAGGATGTTAAGAGCTTGATGGAGCTGGATGCCCAAAGGGCACACTAGATCCTTATTTCATTGTCAAGAAAGCAGGCTATCCTTATGGCGGTGGCTGGATTGTCTGAGGGCACAGCCGTAGTGACGAATGCTGTATCAAGGACTTTCGGCCATTGCCGCGCAGTTCAATGAGATCAAATTCTCGATCATCAACAGAGATACTAAGAACTTTACTGTGCATATGTACCCATCATCACTCTTCCTCTAGCCATGCACCATATCATCATAGTCTGGAAGAATCCACCCCTTCACCTCCTCACGAAGAATCAACCTGCCAATGACATCCAGCCGTAAGAAAGAAACTACAGCTAGCACAAGGTGGATTATTGTAATGAACAAGGGTGTCGACGGGAGTTTTCTCCAGGGGTTTGACTCGATCAGGCCCTTCTGGACTTGGTCCATGAAAGGGCGGAACTTTTGTTCGTACGCCTTCAGCGCTGACGCAATGCCGCTCTTGGTGCTTTCTCCTTCAAGGCGTCCACAATGCTTTCCAATCTCGCCAGCCATTATGTATGCACCGACGAGGGCGCTAGTCGTGCCCATCCCTGTAGTTGCGGAGGGGCAATACGCGGCGTCTCCAAGAAGAGCGACGCGGCCGCTGGACCAGGTGTCCAGCTTGACCACTCCCAGACGCTCACAGTAGAAGTCGTCCGCGTCCTTCATTGCCTTCATCATTCTGTCCACCTTCCACCGTGCACCCTGGAAGAGCTCTGCCAGGGCGCTTTTTTCCTCGTCGACATCGCCCTTCGGGCAGTTCTTCAACCTCTCTGAATCGGTGACGCAGGTGACGTAACCCTGCACAGTATGTGGGTTGTGCCTTCGAGTGAACAGCATTCGACCCCCCGGGGCCATGTAGATCGTAGCGTCGTATCTCTCTCCCTCTTGTATCGGCTCAGGAATGGTGAAGTACGCAGTGTAGACGCCGAGGGGGTAGAAAGGATCCTGGACACCGGGGCCGAGCATCATCCTGCGGGTGCGCGACCCCTGGCCGTCGGCGCCGACAAGAAGATCGAACCGCTCTGTCTTGCCGTCGGAGAGACGCACTTCGACGGCGCTGTCATCCTCCGTAAAGCCCTCGATGGTTGTCCCGAAGACGTACTTGACGCGATCCCCGGTGGCGTCGTGCAGGAGTCGGCAAAGATCTCCCCTCATGATTTCGAAGTCGGTGGTGAAGCTCTGCAGACCCTCGCCGGACCTGTTCGCTGGGAAATAGGCCCATTGTCTGCCAGAGCCGTCGACAATAGATAAGCCCTGCTCCTGGACTGATTTGGATCGGAAGTCTTTCTCGAGACCCATACGCTTCATGACCTCGATACCGTGCCCCCGAAGGTCGATCTGGAGTCCCGTGGTTCGTAGGATGGGAAAGCGCTCGATGACCGTGACGTGGTGGCCCAGCTTTGAGAGCCAGAATGCAAGGGCATTGCCGGCAATGCCTCCGCCACAAATGAGGATTTTCAGTTGAGCCATAGTCTTTTTCCGTGTTGAGTCTCTAAAGAAGATGGAAGTTGGTTACTTTGAGGATGCTAAGCAGTGTGTGCAGTCCGGTGTTTCTTGTGAGAAGTACTGATGCTCTAAATCTAAAGAAGAGCTACCTCTACCTCGGCCGAAGCACCGTCAATTTCATGCTTGAAGCCCCGTCTTGGGGGCTAAAGCCGCGACGCACGTTGCGCCCGAAGCCGGCGGACGCAGGCTACAACGAGACCGGTGATATCAGCAAGTGGGTCGGGTATTACTAGCGCCTTCATGAGTAGATGTAATGAATCTGAATTAATTTGTGCAAACGCAGACGAATAAGTGAGACTTTTTCCCGACTGAAACGTCTGAGCGTTCTTTGTTTAATGACAGTAAACTATAGGCAATCCGTAGTCTTCCTGTGCTTGTACAATGTGGCTTGCAAAAACTGATTGGAGCTTTTGTTCGGGCTCGGGTGTAAGGTGAGATCGGGCGGGTGTTTACGAGTGGGGGTTTGCCATTGTCAGACAGGAGATCGAAAGAGCGAGATGCATGAGACATTCGATCGTCCTCCCTGGCTACTGGAGCTTGCGACTTTGATTCAAATGCCGAGCTTTGGCCTCAGCAATACATAATAATTTTCCTTCATACTCGTCGTTCCGATTTGCTTTAAGGTAAATTTTATGGTTATCGAGCTACGGCTCCCCGTAGCCCTGATCTTTCAAACCTCTGCTCTTAGAGTTTACCAAAATCTATCTGCCGAAATCCCGTGCATAAGAGTGCATTTCATTCCGAGAGCGGATGCAGTGCTCTGGATCCGAGGACACGGAGATAGACGGGGAATCGCAGATATTTCTTGGCGTGGTTCGGCCGGTCGCAACGCCTCAACCCGGAGCCAGCGGGAGAGGCCTGCATTATCGGCCGCCCTTCATTCTTTCTGTTGAACTCAATCCGCCGGCCATCCCGTTACGCCCCGGGCGACTTCCCCAAAGAGATTCCAAATGGAAACGGGGCTGCCGAGGTCGACCGGCCGCAAACGCCGAAGGCCAGCTTTGGTGTGCGAACAGTGTCGGATCCGCAAAACTAGATGTGATCGGAACACGCCGTGCGACAAATGTACCCGTGGCAGGAGGACAGCCCTCTGCGTCTATACAACCGACGATGCCTCCTCCGTATCTGCACCCGACAAGTCCCAGAACTATCCCCCGGCCCTGCCCCCCGCACCACCCGGAGAAAGAGCGGCGGAGCCAAGCCCTCACGTGGATCTGAACAGTAGCGTAGTCATTGCATCTGGACCACGCCAGAGCCTGACAGAATCTGAAGAGTCGAATCTGGGTGGCTCAGACCCCAAAGGAGCTGACCGCGGCCACACTGCTGGCGCTTTCTGGAAGGGCCGGATATTTGGGCCGTCACACTACTTGAATGTTATAGAACACGTATGCCAGTAGACCTCCGGTCAGTAGGTTCAAGCTAACGGTCAAAAGTTTCACGACATTCTGTCGATCTATCAATCTACTCACTCCTCAGCTCGTACAATCACCGCTAAATGCAAAAATCTTGCGACTGTTGTCAAGAGGCGGCAGCGAGTTCGCTGGGCAAACCGACCCGAGTTACACGAGCTTATGCCTCCACGCGCGGTTGCAGACAAGCTTCTTGAATATTATCTGCAAACATTCGAGACTGTCTTCCGAGTGGTTCATATGCCCTCTCTGGCAGCGGAATACGAGCGATACTGGGCCAACGGCAGCTCACTCAACGATGTGTCCATAGTCAGGCTTCTGCTCATCTTGGCATTGGGCAGCTGCTTCTATCAGGGTGCCGACCGATCTTCTCTACATTCCACTGCCATAACATGGATCATGGCCGCCTATAATTGGACTTCTGCGCCAAATATAAAGCATCACCTCACCATTCCCGGCATTCAGATCCACTGCCTACTCCTCTTGGCTATGCAAACCCACAGCGTCGGTGGCGACATAGTCGTGGTGTCCGCCACCAATCTCATCGGAATGGCGAAACAGATGGGACTTGATCGAGATCCATCAAGCATCTGCAACATGTCTCCGCTGCAGGCAGAAATCAGACGACGTTTGTGGACCACAACCCTGGAGCTTCTCGTGCAAGCGAGTATCGACTGTGGCCAAGCGCCTATTGTTTCTCCTGATGATTATGACTGCCCGCCGCCTACGAACGTAAATGACATACAGCTCAATGATGAAACGAATGCCAACATCATCCCTGAGCCTCTCGAATCTTACACGCAAGCATCCGCAGCCATCATCCTCGCCGAGTCTCTCCCCGTGAGGCTCAGAATAACCAAATACCTCAACCACATCCGCTCCGACATCTCATACGACTCTACACTGCGCCTGGGAACCCAGCTAAACCAATCCCTCCGCACCCACTTCGACAAAGCCAAACAGCACATGCCACCCTTCCAACTGCACCTCACCACCCTCCTCACGCACCGCTTCCTCCTCTCCCTCCACCTCCCCTTCGCCACCAAAGCCGCAGCAGACCCGACGCGCTACCTCTCCCGCAAGATCGTCGCCGACACCAGCCCCCTCCTCCTCGGCCGCAGCGCGTCCCCGCCAACCCCACCATCCCCCTTCGACCCGCCCACCGCCGCCCTGCCCGCCTGCCTCGCCCACGCCAGCGGCTTCTTCCGCGCCGCCCAACTGCAGGCCGCGGCCGCCGTCGCCCTCGAGCTGCTCGCCGCGCCGCCCGCCGCGCTCGCCCCCTCGCCCGCGAAGCCCTGCGCGCCTGCCTCGCCGACTACGTGCGGCGGCTGCGGCGCGGCGTGCGCGACGGCGCGCCTGCCGCGGCCGTCGGGTACAAGGGCTACCTGTTCCTGGCGTGCGCGCTGGCGCAGGTGGACGCCGTGCAGGAGGGGAGCGCGGACGTGCGGGCGCAGGTGGCGGGCGCGGGGGACGCCGCGCTGGGGGAGTGCGTGGAGGCGTTGGCGGCGGAGGCGGCGGCGGAGGGGGAGGGGCAGCGAGAGCACGCGGGGGGTCTGGAGACGCCGGTGGCGGTGGTGGGTGAGGGGTGGACGCCGGATGATGGCGAGGAGTTTGGGTTGCTGGACTTTCAGTTTGTGAGTGCTTGCGTGGCGTTGCGGTGATGGCGGCTGTTGCTGACGTCTAATTGCAGGACCCGGATTTTGATGCGGTGGTTCCGGGGTCGGGTCAGATGTCTGGGCTGTTTTCGTGAGGCTTTAATTTCCGTCTACATGGGAATATATGGGGGGCGACGGAGGGCCCGCGCTGATTGGACTGCAGATGTCGTAGAGTGACCGTGACATGGTTGAAAAGAGGATCTACAGGATTTGCAACTATAATTGAAGATACAGAGAACTTCGACAGGATGCTACTGATCAAAATCCAACTGACTGTGCAACGAATTCAGCTGCCTCGCCAGCATTGGCCGCATAACTCAAGTGCGGCGGCAAGATGATCGGCTTCCCTTGACAGATCAAATCACCAGCAGCGCAAAAGACCTTCAAATTTGGAACGTTGGTGACAGGTTGAGGGTAGTCTGGGTCGCCAAAGATGACCGCTCCCGCCACGCCGGCGGCTGTTGCGTAGTCCAGCTGCGCGCCGGCGTTGTGCACAAGCTGTCCTCCTTGACTGTTTCGCCAAAGGTGTCAGCACAGGAGATCCATAAGTCCATCAAAGAATTATAGCTCATACCTGTACCCAGACATGATGATCCTCGAGCCCGGGCAGCTCCACACAGTCTGCCGGACCATCTGCGCCATCATGCTGCTTCCGCTCGGCGAGCCTCCTACGAGGTACCCTGAGATGAGTGCGTCATACGGGACGCTCTGGAAGTCGGAATTGCCCTCGCCCAGCCGTGCGCCCAGCGCGGCCTGGAACTGCGGGCCCACGACGGTGCCGATGGGCGGGATTTCGCCAGTGCCGCGAGCGAAGATGACGACGACGGGCTTGCAGGCGAAGCCGAACTGGCGGGCGACGAGGCTCTCACCCGGAAAGGGAGATGAGGACGCCGCCACACTACCGGCCAGTAGGGCGGGGAAGAGCAGGGTTGTGAGTTGGACCATGATGGCTGAATCTTGGAAGTGAAGGAGAGAGTCTGAGTCCTGATGATGGTGGACTACTCACCGTGGTCATTTATATGTTGGTGACCGGAACCCTGCGATGATATGAATACCATAAGAAATATCAGAAGCTTAGCATTCTTCACAGTAGCTTGAGAGTATGCATGATGTGGTGTTGAGACTACACTGAGCCCAGTTCATCTCCTTAGCTTTCTGTGCATCACCAAAGAACTCAGAAGGGAAAGGATGCTCCTAGTGGTTTCTGACATCCACTACACTATATCCCTGTTCGGAAGTTCGCAGCTCGGAGGTCCGCGGAGCCGGAATGCGCAACTTGAAAGCCCGGAACCCGCACTTGCATCCCTAGTAGTAGATCATCAGTAGTCTATGAGCTTATGTCAATCTTAGCATAACGGTAAGACGGGAGCAACGGCCATCGACACTTAAGCTAACTTAGTAAGGATAGCTGCGTAGGTACATGTGATTCCCGCTTGTGGTTGTCCGTGCTCGTAAAGTCTCTTTCCAAGTTTTGCGTAGGTAGTGCATCGTTTTTCGGACGATGTTAGCCCCGGAACCAGTTGCCAATGACGCCACACTATGTAACGGGCAGCCCCAGCCGCTATTGACGTGACTTCGCCCCTCTTAGTCACTACTTCGGGTTAGCCAAGCCTATACTTTCTGGTGAAATTGTACTTTCTGCCGCTAGCAACACCAAGGTTGACATCGTCGTTTCGGCAGAGGGAAAACACCTCAGGTACACGCAAAGGATCCCAGACGTTCCATCTTCATGGGATTGTTCATAGATGAGTTGATGGGAACAGAATTGTAGCATCGATTGGTAAACACACGAACATATTTTCAGTACAACCCTTTCACCCTCACTCTGAGACCCTTACTGTCCCGGGGCAGCAGCGGTCCAAAGAAGTCATGCGCACCCGAGATATCGCGCGCGCTGACACCCTCACATAGCTCCATATCAAACGTCCGGAACAGATTCCCGAGCAGTATCGTCAGCTCGCGCCGCGCCATCTCCTGCCCAATGCAATTGCGCATTCCCTTGCTAAATGGAACGAACGCTTTTTCCATCCGCGCGCGCTGCTCCGACGACGCCGACACCTCGAGCCAGCGTTCCGGTCGGAACTTATTCGGCTCCAGAAAGACCGCTGGATCGTTAAGGCAGTCGGCGATGTTCATCGACATGGTCGTGCCGGGTGGAAAAGTATATGTCTTGCCGGGAGAAGGAGCAGACGATGCGGAGCCGGTGGTGTAAGTCATAGCTGCGTAGTGGTTCACCCGTGGTAGCCGTGACAAGATGACGGGCTTCATGCGAAGCGCTTCGCGAATGGTGGCCTGCAGGTAGTCGAGGTCGAGGAGAGTGCGGGTGGGGATAATGTCGAACGAGGCTAAAGTGGAAGCGGAGGCTGAAATGTTGGCAACGTCGAGATTATCCTTGCACTCAATGCTGCCGTGGCCATCCTTGTACCCCGGTATGGTATTGAGTTCAGCGCGAAGTTTTTCGAAGACTTGCGGGCTGGACAGAACGTGGAATACGAAGGAAGTCATGATACTTGCGGGTGAGTCCACGCCGGCGCCCAAGAGTCCGTCAGCTTCGGAGAGGATGCGCTTGAAAGAGCGTTCATGTTCATCGAGAAGCGGCGAAGTGCGAACAACTTCAATGACACTTGCAGTGGGGTCGTCGTGTTGCTTAGTTGTACACATGGCATTCTCGGCTTCGATTCGAAGGCGCTTCAGCCGAGATCGAGGGTCAGCGTTACAGTACAAATTGGACGGGCTCATTGAAAGAACATACACGGAAATGATCACGGAGGTCTTCATTCTCGAGGGCCCTCAGGTCCCAGATGGGAGAAAGTGGTTGGGGTAGTCGTCTAAGGAGCGGGACCAGCCACGGCGTATGCCGCCACCAATTAAACAGCGTTGATGCCGAAGTGTGAGACCTCAGTATGCTCTTACCCATATCGTGTTCATCGAGATAGTCCCGCGGCTTCGGCAGCGCATAGCTTGATATGACATCCATGGCAAATGCTCGAAAGGCGATACCCAGATTGATTTCCTCTCCAGTTTTGCGGCTTTCACCCAAGCGTTTAAAGAGCTTTCTTACTTTTCCTTGTAAGAGTGGTTCGATTTGGTCCATTGCCCCCGGGGAGAACGATTTGCGGATTGCACTACGCCGGAGTCGATGTAAGCTGCCTTGCAGCGTGCTGAAAGTGGAGTATTTGCCTGAGGAAAATCCATAGAACCGGGGCTCCTTTTCAATATTTGTGTTGCTCGAGTAAATGACCTCATAATACTGCGCATCTCGAATATGCACCTCGTTCGGCCTTATGCGTACGACGGGGCCTAACAGACATCAGCTTGACCATTCGAAAATCCGCTTCGGAGCAGCAGCCTTGCCGTATCTATCGTGCATCTCCTGTACTCTTTTGAAAAACTGTCCCTCCATGATACAATCCCACCACAATTCATACAGCTCCATTAATGCGCACATCCTCGGACCTGGTACATCGGCTAGAGGATGCAAGTACAAGCGGTAGGCAGCCACTGTAAGAATAATCAGAAGGATCAGCGCTGACACTATCCTGAATGGAAAAGCATCCATAACGTCCATAAAAACGAACATGTCGCAATTCAGCATGTGAAGGAGATATTCTTGAAAGAGACGAGAGGGTATTCGGGCATTTAGATTCCGAACTGCCGCCCGAAGTATGATCACTTCGTCATCGACAATGATCACTAAACCCACAGCCGCTCGGAGAGATAAACTTCCTTGGCCGCAGTCTAACGCAAACTTATTACTTAAAAGGGACTAGACCCTCACATGACTCAACTTTAGATACGGGGTTAACGAATGGAAATGCTGAAATGCATAAAAGACAATAATAAGGTTGCCAGGCGCTGTTTTGTGGGCGGGGTTCAGTGATATCTGCAATTTACGCGCACTCTCTGCGGGTATACTTACATGCCCCAGCAAACTCATTCGTCAGTTCAACACGCATCATCAAACATGCATAGATCACGTGCTCCCTTTGATGCCTTCTTTCATGGTGTGTGGAGAAGATCCCTGATGAGAGACTGATGTGTATTAGACTGCGCCCCTCAGCAGCGTTGAGTCAAAATTTAGTATTCGGCTCCGCTGAATCTACACTTACTTTCAGATACCGAACAGTGAAATGGTTCTCCGGATACTTCATGTGAAAGACTAAACGCGAAAATTATTGCCCCTCAGTATTTACGTCATGCGTTATAGGAGAACCTTATTCTCAATTCCTCTCTAGCTGGTTGATACGGCCAGCCCCTCTTCGGATGAGATCAACGAGTGACCCGTCGTGGCGACGTCCTGATTTATACATCAGCTCAAGACCCTCAATGATTTCGTGACAATCTACACGGTCTCTGCAATGTTCTGCCTCCTCCATTTCTCGACCCCACTCTTCATTCTGCCCATCATTCTGCCATTCATCCTGCCATTCATCCTGCCATCCCTTCGTTCTTCCACTCGCCCTTCAGTCTACTCTTCAATATTATTTTTAATCTGCTCTTCACTTCACCCCTCAACCCGCTCTTGGGTCTTGGGCCTGCTCTTGGGCCTGTTCTTCGGTCTGCTCGTTCACTTCACGCTGCCACCAACACTCTCCACAAAGCAATGCTCTCCAAAGAGTCCACTCACACAGCTATATCAGACCAAGATCTACCCCTCGGCTGCAATTTCCGAAGTGAATCTTCAGGCGCATACACTATGTGGTTCAGCCGCCAATACTTCAGGGTGTAAGTTAAAAGCAACTCCAATCAGCAGCACACACGCTCGTCAACTTGGCAATGAACAAATGGCATCGATATCTGTATTTATAGGAACATCACAGTCCCGGAGTAAGAAAGGCCTAGAAACCCGATTTTGTGAAAGAAGAGACCAATGAACACCTCGTCCTCCACCTTTAACGCCCCTCCAGAAATTCATCACTCCTCGCAAGGCGCCGCGTTGCCGTACTCCGCTCGGCCTCAAAGAAGACCGTATCCGCTTAGTGGACCCAGTCAGGGTAGCAGCGGGGGCAGTTGTCGTTGTACAGGGGGTTGCAGTTGGGATCGCAGCTCGGCAGCGGCTGGACGGGGGAGTCGCAGCGGATGCAGTTCGGATTGAAGTCCGGGTTGCAGGAACGGTCGCACTGGAAGTTGGGCGGCTGGAAATCGTCCGGGTAGCAGCGGACGCAGTTGTCGTTGTAGAGCGGGTTGCAGTCCGGGTTGCAGCCGGGCGCGGGCGGGATGGGCGAGTTGCAGCGGATGCAGTTGGGGTTGAAGTCCGGGTTGCACGAGCTGTCGCACGTCGGGAACCAGCCGTCGCGACCGTCCCAGCTGTTGACGCCGCCGCCGCCGGGCTGCGGGGCCCACGGACGCGGGTCCTGGGCACCCGGCTGAGGGGCCCAGGGCTGGGCGGCGGGCGCGTCGGGGCGGTTCCAGCCCTTGATGTCGCGCAGGCTGCCCCAGGCGTTGGTGTCCTGGGTGGGGGCTGCCGCGACGATGGCAGCGGCCATGATGGAGAGCATGCCAATGGTGAACTGCATTGTGATGGTGGAGATTGAAGTGTTGGGAAGATATTCCGGAAGAGGATAAAGATTGAATGAGATGGAAGGAGCTGTGGAGAAGCTGAATTGTTCTGGTGCTGATGATAGGATTCAGTTGAAGAGGAACAGCCTTTTATATTGTCTTTGGACTTGGATTTCTCTTCAGCGTTTACATCTTATAACATATCCCGCTTCTTCCAAACTTCGGCGCCAAGTGCTCTTCCTCTCCATGGCGCCTGTCATTCTGATGGTGAAGCAGCCAGCTCGCCTTGGTATTCTCTTCTTCATTCAAGCGCTTTGGATCATTTGCTGTTCTCCTGAACTCTCTTTCCGAGTCTTCGCGCAGTGTGCGGTTGGCGCAAGTTCTGGCCTAGGTACTATTTTCAACGGCACTACTAGTGAAGTGTTCAGCCCTAGCCGCAGTTGACATGAGCTCGCGCCTCATTTGTGGCTGTTTTTGACTGATTGCGCTTATGCTTTCTGGGGAACCCCGTGCCCTCTGCCGCTAGCAATACCATAGTTGAGATCGCTGTTTCGAAAGATAGATGGTGTAAGTGCTCACGAAAAACTCGGATTTTACTGTTTCTGCGGGGAAGGATGTGTCCCTGTCTCTCAAAGAACGTTGCCAATGCACAGTTCGGAAGTGTTCAGTGCCTCTCATTCTCCCCGATAGTAGAATTAAGATGCCGACAGACATCTCAGTATTAACTGATGACACCCACTTCAAAGATAGGAAACGTTCCGTATATCTCCATCAGCACGATAAAGCTGATAAACTTACAGTGATGCCCAATCTTGTGCTTTGCTAAGAGATTTCTTTCACATCACACCCCACCTTCGGATACTTGCGGAGTTCTCGTTCTGCCAGCCACTTTCGTCATACCAAAAGAAGGTTAGATTTATGCCTCATCTACGCTAGAGATTTCTATTTTGTCTGCCGGACCGGCCGGCCAGGCAGGTAGAGTTCCCCGCGTTGTGGGGAGATCAGCTTTGAGACCGCGCGCCCCTGAGGCTCAATACCATGCTGACCATCACAGTCCAGCACAAACCAATTGAAATTATATAACCGCACGTGGACCAATCAGCAATCATATACGAAGCGCTACAAGGCGCCTAGAATAGAAAGAAAGATGTTTAGTAGGGAGACTAGTCAAGCGCTAAGTGAACACGGTGTGCGCACGGATATGCTCAACGACCTCTCCATATTTTGGTAGCAATAGTCTTGCTGGCAAAACCGGTGTGCTTGCCAACTGATGAAAGCTGCAACCATTCATAGATTTGAGGCTTTGTGCCTCCGTGAAGGGAGAACAGTGATGAAAAGTGCGGTAATGTGGATCAACCGGGTGCGAGAAACACACCCACCCGATGCTTCACCAAGATAACACCCCAACAACGTGTTTCCGTTGCATAAGCTTGACGCATCAAGTGAATCGTTCTTTTTGTCTACTGTCATCTATCTTCCCAAGGGCTTCAGCTGATAGACCCGTTATCGTTCTAAATTTTTTCCACTTTGTCTACCAAATCATGAGGTCCGAAAAATGCATGACCACCCATCAAAGTCTGCCTTTAGTTCCAAGCCTGCATATTTTTGACTTCACATGCCTCATCACCGTCCTTCCTTTTGACCAGCTCGCCCACCACAAAGACCTTCTCGCCTGCCTTCTCCAATACCTCCGTTGCCTCCTTGGCCTTGTTCTTTTCCACCACGCAGACCATGCCCAAGCCGGTGTTAAACGCTCTCGAGAACTCCTTATCCTCAACACCACCAGCCTTCTTGAGCCACTGGAACGTAGGTGGAACGGGGTATGTCGACGCGTCGACGACAGCTTGGAGGTGGCTGGGCAGCATACGGGGGATGTTCTCAAGGAGACCACCACCGGTGATATGCGCCATACCCTTAAGAAGGCGCTGTTGGGTGGCAGCGAGGAGAGGGCGGACATAGATGCGGGTAGGAGTGAGGAGGGAGACGCCAACGGTTTCGCCAGATTGGCTCCAAGGGGCGGGAGAGTGGAATGAGAGGCCAGCGCGCTCGATGATCTTGCGGATCAGGGAGAAGCCGTTGGAGTGAGGACCACTCGAGGCGAGACCGATAAGAACGTCGCCTTCGGCCATGGATGCGGTGTCGGGGAGGATAGGCTGGTTACGGGCAAGGGCACCGATGGCAGCGCCGCCTGCGTCGTACTCACCGGTCGAGTAGAGACCAGGCATTTCAGCCGTCTCACCGCCGACGAGTGTGCAGTTGGCTTGCTTGCAACCTTCAGCCACGCCGTGAACGAAGGCCGCAGCGGCATCGACGTCCAGCTTGCTGCATGCGTAGTAGTCAAGGAACATGAGAGGCTCGGCGCCCTGGACGACCAGGTCGTTAACGTTCATAGCAACGAGGTCAATACCGACGGTGTCGTGCTTGCCCATCTCAAAAGCGATCTTAACCTTGGTGCCGATACCGTCGATGGCGCCGACGAGGATAGGTGCCTCCTTGTAGCCAGCAGCAGCGAGATCGAAGGTTCCGCCAAAGCCGCCGATCTCAGCATCAGCGCCTGCGCGACGGGTGGACTTGACCGAAGCCTTGATGCGCTTGACAAGCTCGTTTCCGGCGTCAATGCTCACACCGGCGGAAGCATAAGTCATAGCTTCCTGCTGGGAGGGCGTACTACGGGTGACGGTGGTTCCCTCCTCGGCCGGCTCTAGGAGCTTCCAGTCACAGGTGATGTTCTCTTTCTTGAATTCCTCAATGAGGTGGTTTGCGATGCCGTCAAAGTTGTGAGTGGCCAGAGCCAGAATGGTAGGACCGGCACCAGACAGACAGATACCGAGAAGACCAGGGTGCGATTTCGGGGTGACAGATTGGAGTATCTCCGTGAGACCCGGGATGAGGGTCTTACGATAAGGCTGGTGGACCTTGTCCTGCATACCCTCGTAGATCATGTCAGGATCTGGGGGTGACTCACCAAGAGCGGTGGTCAGGAGAGCTATTCTCTGCAGATTGAAGACCATGTCGGCACGAGTATACTCGTCGGGAAGAACTCCTCTCGCCTTCGCGGTGGAAACTTCGAATTGGGGTATTATGGCAATGCACTTGATCTCCTTAGCCCACTTAAACTTCTTATAGTGACCGATGTTGAGCGGCGGCTCCGGAGGCTGAAGGCCGGTGTCAATGCCACCTGCGGGCTCGGGTAGCACTTCAGCCAAGGGAATCTCTTTGCGCGACATATCCGCGGGATCTAGCTCGTTGAGGTATGTGCCGACAAAGCCGCCGTACAGAGCGGCAGCAACGTTGTCGGGATGTCTCTCGATCATGAGACAGTAGTCCAGCATCCTGGCCTTGGACAGACCAAGGTTTCCCACCTCATTTCCGAGGTTCACACCGGCGACCTAGACAAGCATCAGCCGATACAATGTGTTTGTATGTCCCGCCACAGCCAATGGCCAGCTGAGCTCTGGTGGGCATGGAGTCGATCATACGAGGCAGCTAGTCACATTCTCCGCTGCCACGCAGGACTTCTCCATACGCTCGCCAGGAAAAAGCTGGCCACCGCTCGCGGCAAGGTCGCGCAACTCAGGCGAGTCCTACCACTGCGGCACCGCTACTTCCCAAACCTCTGCCCAAGGGAATCGGGTTCTTGATATGAACGTGGGTGCCGGGGAATTTCCTCTGGCCGTGGCACTTGAGGACGTAGAGGGCAACGCGGGTGACAAGGTTGACCTCGGGATCGAGGCTGACTTCCTCCTTGCCTTGGCCTTCGTAGGTAATACGGCAACCGAGCGGATTGGCTTGCTGGGCGGCGGGTTCGGGGGTGACGTGCAGCTCGAGGTAGACCGAGAGGGCGAGGCCGATAACATCGAAGCCGGGGCCGATGTTGGCGGACGAGCACGGAACCTTAATGACGCACGCCATGGCTGGAGTAGGCTCAGTATGCGTCGCGTCCTCGAAGATTTCGGGGTTCGTTTCTTGAGGTTTGTGGGCGAGGGCTGCGGTGGTTCGAGTCACCGGCGGGTGTTCAGCCCTACGGGAAAAGTTCCAGCTTGATGCCCCGCAATCGGCCCTGCTCCACCAAAATTTCAAGCCCCAAGCTCATCACCGCGGGGCACTCCCAGGACCAACCAACACCACAACCACTCCACATTCCACAATGGCCAACATCCGTGTCCTCCTCGTTGGTAATGGCGGCAGAGAGCACGCCATTGCCTGGAAGCTCTCGCAATCTCCCCGTATCGACCATATTTTCGTCGTGCCCGGCAACGGCGGCACTGGAGCTCTCACCAAGACCCAGAACGTCGAGTCTATCAAGGCCGACGACTTTCCTGCCCTCTCCAAGTTTGCGCTGGAGAACAACGTGAACCTGCTCATTCCCGGTCCTGAAGCTCCGCTTGTTGATGGCATTGTCGACCACTTCAACAAGCATGCCCGGCAGGTCAAATGCTTTGGTCCCTCCGGCAGCGCTGCCCGCATGGAGGGTAGCAAGACCTTCTCGAAGGACTTCATGCACCGCCACAACATCCCTACTGCCGCCTACCAAAATTTCACCTCCCATGATGCCGCCAAGGCCTACCTTGACAGCGTTTCGCACCCCGTCGTCATCAAGGCTTCTGGTCTGGCTGCCGGAAAGGGCGTCATCATTCCCACAACCAAGGAGGAAGCCCACCAGGCGCTGAAGGATATCATGCTTGACCGCGAATTCGGTTCTGCCGGTGACGAGGTCGTCATTGAGGAGTTCCTCGAGGGTGACGAGCTTAGCATCCTTACCTTCAGCGACGGCACGAGTATCCAGAGTCTGCCCCCGGCTCAGGACCACAAGCGTATTTTCGACGGCGATCAGGGCCCCAACACCGGTGGCATGGGCACCTACTCGCCTACGCGCATCGCGCCTAAGGATGTTGTGGACCGCGTCGAGAAGGAGGTCCTGCAACCTACTGTCGACGGCATGAAGGCCGAGGGTATGTTTGTGCTGGAAATGCTTGAAGTCGCAGCTGGCTGACAACTGACTGTAGGCTATCCCATGGTTGGCTGTTTGTTCACTGGTCTCATGATGACCAAGAACGGCCCCAAGGTTCTGGAGTACAACGTCCGCTTCGGCGATCCTGAGACCCAGTCACTCCTTCCGCTCATGGATAGTGACCTCGCTGAGCTCATGCTGGCTTGCACTGACTCCAAGCTGGGCAGCTTCAAGCTGAACGTGGGTGAGAAGAGTGCTGCGACTGTGGTTGTCGCTGCCGGTGGTTACCCTGGCTCGTACAAGAAGGGCATTGAGATGAAGCTCGACCCCGTGCCGAACGGTGGGTAATCTTTTAACAGACCTCTCGCGCAGACATCTAACCAAGTATAGACACCGTTCACTTCCACGCTGGCACTTCCCTCAAGGATGGTGTTCTGAGTACTTCGGGTGGTCGTGTTATTGCGTCAACAGCATGGGCGCCGACTCTGGAAGAGGCCGTCCAGAAGGCCTACAAGGGCGTCGAGGCCATCCACTTTGAGGGAATGCAGTACCGCAAGGACATCGCAGGCCGCGCGTTGAAGAAGTAGATCGTTTCAAAGGTAAGTGGGATGAACATTGCAGGAACGCGGTCATGATCGTAAATACAAAAGTCAGGAGTCCAAAAGGTATGTGGATCAGTTATGAATCGGGATATCCAAAAATAGAACTCAGGGTGTATTCGGAGGCTCTGCAATAGCTGAGCAGCAAAGCCTGGATGGCCTTTCAGAACTCGAATAGTTGAGAGCACAGTCTTGATGTTCAAAGACCGAAAGCCAATAACATTGCCGTTTCCGGCAAAGCGGCAACATAATATCGTGGTCATGTTGGTCAACGTTGCACGCGCTGTCTGGTCAACATCTCGGTAAATTAAGAGGAAGATGAATGTACCATTTACGACGTGAAATCATTACATCGTGTGGTAGCGTGACTTGCGACGCTTTCCGCGGTCAGCTGCTGCCGTTTCACCTAGCAGGTTACTTATCGCGCGCAAGCCGGGCGGAACATCGTCACCACCGAGAGAGTCAGAAGCTCGAAGGATTGCGTCGCAGCCGCGCCCGCCGCCAAGCAGCCGCCCCATCAATCCAAACTTCAACCTAAGCACCCATCACATAATCGACCTGCCGCGTCATACACATCTCGACCACCACGCACGCTTCCGACTTCGCCGCCCTAGCATCGCCGACATCTCTTCGCAGCTCCTCCGTGCCGACCGCCCACCCGCAAACCGGAAGCAAGCAAGCTTCGTCCGCACCCACCCTCGAGGCATCAGCCAACACCACACCCGCCACCCTCCATCATGAAGCCTGTCGTCTCCGCCCTCAACGCATGGACCTGGTACGTCCTGCTCCGCCACCGCTCCGGGCCGCTGCCGTCCCGACGACTCCGCGTCTCATCGGTGGGAGAACGGCATCGGTTATAAGCGCAATAGGTCTTGGGAGCTATGATCACAGAACACCAGCCGCTGACTGCGATGTCTTTTCTACAGCATTGTCGTGTCCGTCTTCGCCATCGTCATCCTGTCGGTCATTGGGTCGTTGTTTAAGGTGCGTTGATACTACTTCTCGGTTGCACATCCAGCGCCGATCCCCGACTTTGTCCACACATACGCATCTTGGTTCAGTAGCACGAGCATGGGATCGGCCTTTATCTGCATGGATAGAGGCATGGACAATAGGCTATTGTTGGGATCACTCGAGGGCTCCCAACTGGCGTCATGTCGCCCGTTGCGAAGCTGACAGCTTTCCGTCACCCACGTTGCGCCGCAAAGCTCAGCCGTAGCGCCACGGTCATCAACTACCACCACCCACCTTCCTCCTTCTTTCCTACATCTTCTCCTATACCCACCCAAAAATGGAAGAGCAATCGCTAACCCTGCATGTCTGACAGTCCAACAACCATATCATGACCGGCTCGACCGAAGACCCGGAGGACGGCAAGGCCGTCGCAGGCGCCGTCTTCGGAGCCGTTGCCGTCTACGGTGTGCGTATACCCCGCCATTCCCGTCCGCGGATAACCACATTCCTCCGGTAGCCTACACAAATGAAGGAATGCGCGCACTGACGATGATGCCTTTTAGGTCTTCCTCATATTCTGCGCTGGCCAGGCGTTCCTGCACATCCGCGAGAGCAGGCGTGGCGCGATCGCGCTGTCGTAAACTCCTTCGTCCGTACACCTTCTTTGCGACCATGGAAGCATAGAGCCGATATGTTTGTGATCACGATTTGAGGTGATGGTCTCCGCTACGACAAGTTAGAAGGAGAAGCATACTGAGAAGGAAATGCGGGGGATGAGGGAAGATTAAATGAACTTTGGCATTCTTTCCAAGAAGTCCGGACTGGAAAGAGGGCCGGTCTTGCGAGAGAAGAAGAAATGAAACGTAAACAACACATACACACACACACACACACACACACACACACACACACACACACACATTTCATACTATTATCCTCACCTATACCAGCGGCGAGAGACATATTTTTGGACATTCTGGGCGTTCCTATTCTCCAACGTCTTCAATGTTCTTTGTTGGGTTAGGCTTCGAATGCTTGGCGCAAAAGGAAATTCTCTTCTTCGTTTTCGAAAGCTCGTGTTGGGAAGATGGGATGGGCGTAATTCTTGTTTTAGAAAAAGAATCTCTCCAGGAGGGCATTCTTCAGCGGGTTGCTACGTTTGTTCGAATAGGGCTATAGTGTTCTTGTCTGTGTGAGTGAATGCGAGAGCTATAACAAAATGATTGGTTCCCTGAGGCCAATCAAATATTGCTGCCTCAGGCCAGCGTTATGTAGCATGCGGCTCTTCGGGGACCAGACAACACTGCCTCAACGACTCGGCTCCTGTAGCTGCGCCCTCTCTTCTCAAGCTGCAAAAATTTGAGGGCGTCCGCGAGAAAATGTTGCCTGAATCAGGCAACATTTTCGGGCAACTTTGTCGTCTATTTCAACACTTAGAGAGAACATGAAAGGCCATTTCCACACCTTCCCACAATTATTTCTCACTCCTCTCCTACTCCACTACGGTAGTTATCCATAGCCTATGTAAGGAAAGAAGACATGCACAGCCCTTTTATGTCTTGTCAACACCACCTGCCGAAGCACAGGATAACAGCTTTCTAACGTCTTCTCGTGAACAATGCGTATTAATTCCATACTAGCTTCCGGATATCACCGCTCACCTCCATAGAGAGAAGCGTGCGCCCAAAACGAGAAGATTCGCAAGAGAAAGGCTAAAAGGCTTGAAAAGAAGAAGAAGAAACCATTAACACCAACCCAATGCTAGCCTGGTGGTTCTGTGATATCATCCCGACCATGCACTCAACACACATTCAAAAATTCGCTTCACTCCTCCTAACGCCAGATCCAGCCCAGCGACGAAAGCAAATCCCGTTTGTACAGACCCTAAAAGAGGCTTTGCCGTGTCGCGTCATGTACGAGACCGAGAACCCGATTCCCTCCTCTTTCCTGAGCTTCGTCCGTGAAATTATCCTTTTTTTTAAAACCTAATCTCGTAATTTCCGGCGCGCGTCATATACCGCACCCACTTGACGCTGCTGTAATTACTCTTTTCGAAAACCTTCAGGTATCTGACCAACAAGCCGCTGCTCGTGAACATGAGCAGCGAGAAGCTCAAGCTCAGCGGCGGCCGGCTCCACGCTTTCTGGTTCGTCATGCTAGTCAGGGTCGCCTCGGCGCTGAGCACGTACTCGCTCTGGCCGGTGAAACGGGGAATCTTCCAGACGATGTTGTTGTGCTCGGGCTCGTACTTGGCCTTCCCCTGGCTGGTGCGCGAGCTGATGTTGGCGGTGTTGAGCGGCGTCGGGATGCGCACGACGACGTTGGTGGCAAAGAGCTTGGAGCCGTAGTTGGCGCGGATGGCGATGCTGTACTCGACCTTGGTCTTGCCGACCTCGTTGACGATGGCGTGCACCTTGAAGGGCAGGTTGACGTTCTCCGTCGCGCGGTACCGCATCAGCTCGAACTCGCCGTCCGGCGGCACGAAGCTGATGATGCGGTCCGTGTCGAACTTGCCCAGCTTCACGCACTGGTGGAACTGGCAGTCCTCGAGCGTGACGGAGCCCGCGGCGGCGCGCGTGGCCTTGGTGCCGGCGCGGTTGCCGGAGGGAGTGGACAGGCTGTCCTCGCCGAGCGTGAGCCGGTCGTTCAGGCCGAACTTGCATTCGGGCGTGCCGGAAAGGTAGGCTCGCATGACGATCTGCCCGTTGACGTCGGCGCGGAGGACGGTGCCCGTTGCGGACATGAGGAGGTTCACGTCTTCGATAACATCTACGAAGGCTTCGTTCTTGCGGTATTTGATGTCGGCTCGTCGCCAGGAGAGCGCGCCGGTGGCCTGCATGGTAATCTTGGACGAGTCCTCCTGCAGGTGTTGTCAGCCACCTGCGTCAAACGGATTGTTTTTGTAGCGCATACCATTGCCCGTTCCGACTTGACTCCCTCCGTCGTGATGTACATCTTCAGCGTCTCTGTTTCGGTGTTCTGCGGGTATCCGAAATCAAGAATCTCTGTTCCGCGTGTCAGCCTGATGTGCCCCGCCTCCTTTCGATGGAATTATGGCTCCCGGATGCATACCGTCTAGCAGCTCGTAGACCAGAACGAAGTTGTTCTTGACGGCCTCCTCGTCAAACTTGCCGAAGTAGGCCTTACCCAGGCCGACCAGGCGGTACAGGAACTCGAAGACCAGGGCGGCATTGGCATTGCTCTTGGTGACGGCGACCAGATAGATGTTCTCGTGTTTCACATGGCTGAAGGTGGTGGAGCCGAGGGTGAGGATGGGTGAGCGGACCTGAGCATTGCTGATCACCTGGATGCGGAAGACGTCGGCCAGGCGCGGGCGGCAGTCGTTGCGAAAGGCGCGGAAGATGAGGTTCTCGCCCTTTTGGTTGAAGATGAGAATGCCGGAAAGCCTGCGCGGATGGGTATTAGCTAGCTGGGCGATTGCGCCGCGGCGAACGGGGCGACGCACATTATCACGAGCGCGGCACGAGCAGAGGGAAGGAGGGAGGATGTTGGGTAGAGGGAGAATCGAGGGGTGATGGTGATTACAATAATCCGGGGCGGAGCGGAGCAGGGATCAACGTGGATCCCACCCACAGCGCGCGCAGCCCGCCCGCCAACCAGCCGTCCATCCTCTCGGCACGAGCACATCTTGAAGTTTATCTCAGCCCAATTCTTATTGCTGTTTGCGGGTATTCGGGATAACAGAGCCAGAACCGCCATGTTGCCGCCAATCTAAAATAACTGTACAACGGCGAGCAAAATCGCCGCCGGAGATAACGCAGGTACAACCGCTAGAAATCCCAAGCTGTGCTCCGGCATTAGAACCACTTCAATCCAGTCCTTCCCCCCACCCTGCATGCCATTTCCGTCCCGTCCGCGATCGGTTTATATCAGGTCACGCTTGACGAACTCGGCGTGCAAAGCCTTGCCAAGAGCAGCCGGACTCCGCTCGACGACGACGCCCGCAGCCTCCAGAGCAGTGATCTTGGAGTTAGCATCACCCTTGCCGCCGCTGACGATGGCACCTGTTTGAATTAGATGCAGCCCCGTTGATTTGACTAGTGATTCACTTACCGGCGTGACCCATGCGCCTGCCCGGGGGCGCAGAGATACCAGCAATAAAGCTGACAACGGGCTTGTTGGCCGTGTTGTTGGCCTTCAGGAAGTCCGCAGCATCCTCCTCGGCGCTGCCACCAATCTCACCAATCATGATGATGCCGTCCGTCTCCTCGTCCTGCAGGAAGATCTTAAGGCAGTCGATGAAGTTGGTGCCAGAGAAGGGGTCACCGCCAATACCGACGACGAGCGACTGACCAAGGCCGGTCTGGGTGGTCTGGTTGACGGCCTCGTATGTAAGGGTACCCGAGCGCGAGACGATACCGACGCGGCCGCGCTTGTGGATGAAACCGGGCATGATACCGATCTTGCATTGACCCTGCTCCAGCTGTCAGATATGGCCCTCCTAGCTCGAGATTGCGGATAATTACCGGAGCAATGATACCGGGGCAGTTGGGGCCCAGCATGCGCGTCTTGCTCTGGGTCTTGAGCATGTCGGTGATGCGGACCATGTCGTGCTGCGGGATACCCTCGGTGATGGTCACAACGAGAGGAACCTCGGCGGCGATGGCCTCCTCGATACTGGCAGCAGCAAGCGGCGGGGGAACGAAGATGGCAGAGGCATCGGCGCCGGTGGCCTTGCGGGCTTCTTCAACATTTTTGAAGACAGGCTTGCCCAAGTGCTCGCTTCCAGCCTTCTTGGGGTTGGTACCACCGACGACGTTGGTGCCTTCATTATTGTATCAACGTGTTGCGTCCGCGACTATCGGGGCGGGTCCTGCATACCGTACTCGATGGCCTGCTGGGCGTGGAAACTGCGGGCGGATTAGCATCGCGTTGGTCGAGGATGAATGGACAGCAACGTACGTTCCCTGCCTGCCCGTGAAACCCTGGAACAGGACCTTGGTGTCCTTGTTGATGCGGAGGTTGACGTTGGTGGAAGCGTAGGGCGAGGCGGTCGAGTAGGCCTGCCTGCGGCCAGCAGCGGACAGAGCCGCTTGGACGGGACGGCGGAAAGCCTGCATGGCGGAGGATATGAAAAGGAAGAGAGGGGAGATGGAAAAAGACGGGGGTTATGAGGTAGGGTAGCTTGAATAGAGCAGCTGGGACGCGGAGGTGTTGCAAGTGCAGGGACCTACTGGAGGTTTTCATCGGCACCGCCCTGCCCAGACGCCGATGACCATCTGCACGCGCATGTGCTGCCCGCCTCGTCATGAGCTCCACCTCCACACACTTTCCACGCCCGCGCCCGCCTGCAAGGATCTGACCGCCCGACCGGCTCTGCCCACCATGGCCACCATGACCATGACCGAGGCGGTCCCCAAGGGCCGCCGCCTGCCCAAAAATGTTAAGCTGCCGCCCGAGAACGAGCGCTACATGCGTGCCTGCGCAGATATTGCCAGCGCGCTTATCCAGGACTATGAGGCCTCGCTGGATGGCTCCAAGCCGAAGAAGGATATCAACCTTAATGCGCTCCGCGGCCAGATGGCGAAGAAGCACTACCTGAGCACGCAGCCGCCACTCACTGCTATTATCGCCGCCGTGCCCGAGCATTATAAGAAATATATCCTACCTAAGCTCATAGCAAAGCCAATCCGTATGTTGCTACGAAACACTTTTTTGCTGGGTTTACGTGCTGAGAATTCGCAGGCACGTCTTCAGGAATCGCCGTGGTGGCGGTTATGTGTAAGCCTCACCGTTGCCCTCACATTTCCTACACCGGTAATATTTGCGTTTACTGCCCTGGCGGGCCTGATTCCGACTTCGAATACTCGACCCAGTCATACACCGGCTATGAGCCCACATCAATGCGTGCTATCCGCGCGAGATACGATCCGTACGAGCAGGCGCGGGGCAGAGTCGACCAAATCAAGGCGCTGGGACATAGCGTGGACAAAGTGGAGTACATTATCATGGGCGGCACTTTCATGTCGTTGCCAGAGAGCTACAGAGACGAATTTATCTCGCAACTACACAATGCGCTGAGTGGATACCAGACCACCAACGTGGACGAGGCTGTGATGGCAGGCGAGATGAGCAACGTCAAGTGTGTGGGCATCACAATCGAGACCAGGCCTGACTACTGCCTGGACCAACACCTGAGCGCGATGCTGCGGTACGGCTGTACGCGTCTGGAAATCGGCGTGCAGAGTCTCTACGAGGATGTGGCGCGCGACACCAACCGCGGCCACACCGTCGCCGCCGTGGCCGAGACGTTCAAGTTGGCAAAAGATGCCGGCTTCAAGGTCGTCTCGCACATGATGCCCGACCTTCCCAACGTCGGCATGGAGCGCGACCTCGACCAGTTCCGCGAGTATTTCGAGAATCCCGCCTTCCGCACCGACGGCCTGAAGATCTACCCAACGCTCGTCATCCGCGGAACGGGTCTGTACGAGCTGTGGCGGACGGGCCGCTACAAGAACTACACTCCCAACGCCCTAATCGATCTGGTTGCGCGTATCCTCGCTCTCGTCCCACCGTGGACCCGCATCTACCGCGTGCAGCGCGATATCCCTATGCCGCTCGTCACTGCCGGTGTTGAGAACGGCAACTTACGTGAGCTGGCCCTTGCCCGTATGAAGGACTTCGGCACCACCTGCCGCGACGTCCGCACGCGCGAGGTCGGTATCAACGAGGTCAAAAACAAGATCCGCCCCAGTCAGGTCGAGCTCGTGCGTAGGGACTACGTCGCCAACGGCGGCTGGGAGACGTTCCTGGCATACGAGGACCCGAAGCAGGATATTCTGATCGGTTTGCTGCGTCTAAGGAAGCTCAGCAACACACACACGTTCCGCTCGGAGTTGACGGGACAGCCTACGAGTATGGTGCGTGAGCTTCACGTTTACGGTACCGCTGTACCGATGCATGGACGTGATCCGAAGAAGTTCCAGCATCAGGGGTACGGCACGCTGTTGATGGAGGAGGCGGAGAGAATTGCGAGGGAGGAGCATGGAAGTAAGAAGATCAGTGTTATCTCGGGTGTTGGTGTGAGAGATTACTACCGGAAGCTGGGATACTGGTTGGACAACGGCATCTACATGTCGAAGTGGCTTGATCAATACGGCGAGGACGACAGCAGTGACGAGGAATGAAGAAAGTCCACTGTTGAGAGGCGGTGTTGGTGCATTCACGGGCGTTCAGGGTGGTATGCATAAGGAAAGCTCACTATATCGGATCGGACCACCAAAAAGGCATGGGTAAATAGACAGTGTGACGATATCAATGAAGTGTCTGCCGTCTCGGCAGATAACCTGAATTAGCTGAGGATAGAACCAGATGAAAGTGACCAAAAGTCACAAATGAGCAAGGTCTCGAAGCTGAAGTACGTAAAATACTCACGCAGCAGACGCCCCCACAAGAACATTCGCTAATTAATCCTATCTGAAGCTGGTGTGGCTTCCATCACGTGGCGCTTAAGCATCCCTGCAAGTTCAACAGCAACCGACCTGACTTCAGCCCGGCGAACCCCCTTCCGCCTGTAGATGCTACACTTACCCATACCTTCCAAAGCGCCGACAGCCGATTTGGGTGTTTCGTTGGAAGGCAGGTGAGCGCAATCTGAGTACTGACTTTCGTGCGCTCGTGCGCCAGGACATGTCTGCGTCGGTGGGGGCCGAATCACTTCGGCTTATCAGCCTTGGAGTAGCACCTGTGGGACCGGATGTCTCCGGGAGGATATTGAGATGGCGTCCCAGGCCGTTTTAGCATACAGACTCCAGGGGATACCCAACGAATACGACAGGAACGGCGTCCGAGACCTCGTCTGCCGGCTCTTGAACCTTGACCTTAGGAAGGTTGTTGTTCGCTCTCTGGCTCAGCATCCGTTGAAAGATGACGAAAAGGTTGCAACCTTGTCTTTCCTGGAGATTCCCGACATACTTGAAGACCAACAGAAGGCGGCACAGTGGATGTTTGACATTTCCGACACGGATCGTGGATTCCCTTCCATCATATTAACTCTGGACACCCATTTTCAAGGATTCACCCCATTACATGGTTCCGAAGATGAGGAATGTGATATAGAGTAAGCTTGGCCTGGTATATCCCGCAATTAATATAGTATAATGAACAGTCGGCGCTAATGAAAGTGAGTCTCATCGCCCTAACCGGACTCAACGGACATGCTTTCGGCTCATTCAAAGCAAAAGGCATGGATTTCATGTGGATTCGGGATGGTTTGGCAAGAGATTTCAAGAAATGCAGGCTTTTCATCTACGGATACGACACAAACCTGATTCAGAGCACCTCTCGTCAGACCGTTCTTGACATTGGCTCACAATTTGCTGCAAGTCTTGACCCTCTCGCCATGGCTCCACGTCCTGGCGGATTACCTGAGAGGTCTTTGATGCTTCTTGGCCATAGTCTCGGTGGACTTGTGGTCGAGCAGGTGAGATCTATTTCAAGACAACACAAATAAATTCTTGGACGAAAGTCTGTTAATTACCAGGTGACTGATCCGTTGTTTAGGCTATCATTGAATCATTGAATCCATCACCCCACCACTTCAAGAAAGGCCGAGGATCTCTTCTTGACCGAATTAAAGGCATACTACTTTTCGGAGTCCCTCACAAGGGCATGTCCACAGATGCTTTGATTACCATGGTTCAACAACAGCCAAATAGAGAACTCATCTCGAGCCTTAGCCCCGACTCTGACTTTCTGCGTCTTCATCATATAAGATTCAAACAAGCACGCTCAAAGATGAGGAAGTCCACTGTCATCGCGTTCTTTGAGACTGAAGAAACCCCTACAATAGCTAATGTATGCTCCCTGGTCTGAAGTGTCTACATTAATCTGAAAAGCAGTACAGATTTCCGGAAGATGGGTGATGTCTGGCCCGTCGACTCTTCTAGTCGCTAAGACATCCGCTACATCAGTTGCGGACACATCCATCTCAATCAACCACGATCATTCTGGAATGGTCAAATTTCGCCCTCACAGTGCTGATTACGATCGTGTACTCTCACAACTCAAGCTACTAAGAGAGAACGAACCCATTGAAGGTTTAAATCTGGGGATTCTAGAACCAAACGATGAAGAGAAAGTTGCTCTTCGTTCCTTGGGGTTTCCCGAACAGCACTGGCGCCGCGATGAAATCGAACCGGGTGAGGATACATGCAAATGGCTTACTAGTAACATCGACTTCCAGGCGTGGCTGCGCGGTTCAGAGGACAATACATTCCGGCGGTTATGGGTCCGAGGTCATCCTGGAACGGGAAAATCAGCTCTGATGAAATATGCTTGGGGCTTCCTGTGTCGTAGACATGCAGCCGACATCATCATCGTATCATACTTTTTCAGTGCCCGAGGCACTCCACTACAGAAGACCAAACTTGGATTCTGCCGCTCGGTTCTGCACCAACTTCTGGTACACTCTCCGCATATCCTCCAAGAATTCACTCAACACTACCACAACATACGTACCGGTGCAAACGGGTCCGAACTCCGTTGGTCAGAGGGAGAGTTGCAACACCTTCTCAATCGCGCACTGGCTTCCATGACCAAACAAGCGTACATTTTGGTGGATGCTATTGACGAGGCTGGTAAGGCAACTGCAGAAGACCTAGTCAATCGATTTCGCAAATGGACGGATTTTTCTTCGAACATTCGAATTCTTTTCTCTTGCCGGTATTATCCGCCGCTTCCCTCGATTTGTCAGCTCGTCATTTCTATTGAAAATGAAAATACCGAGGACATTGCCAAGATTGTGGGTGCCAACCTCCGCAGCGAGTTCGACGAAGATGACGCACAAACACTGGAGCGCGAAATCACTGAAAAGGCCAACGGGATGTTTCAGTGGGCTACATCGGTTTCCAATTCAGTGGTCGAAACGCGCAGAGGATTAGGGCAATCTGTTCACGTGCTCAGGGAAACGATTGGACAGCTGCCGGTGGACCTCTCGGACCTGTATGCTGCACTGTTGGACACTGTCACGGAAGCAGAGAAAGGTCAGGCGGTCAAGTTGATTCGCTGGATCCTATTTGGATTCAAGCCATTGGATATCTGTGCACTTCAGCACGCACTAGTGACTGACGTGGATATGAGCGTCCGATGGAGCGCCCAATTTCCTGCGAGCCCTCATTATGTTGATGTGGAGAGAGCTGCCAAAACCCTTTCAAGAGGATTAGTGGAGATTCGACAACATGACGACCGGAAGATCGCACAGTTTGTTCATCAATCTGTCTCAGACTATCTCTTGCACAGAGGTGGCCTTCAAAAGCTTGACGGATCAATGGAACAGCGAGAGGTTGTCGGGAAAGCTCATTTCCAGCTATCCCGATCATGCATTCGGTATCTTCTGATGGATGATATTCAGCAGGCTGTGGCCGAGCTGGCAGGCGATCGATCCCAGCAGCCCTTACTGGCGCGTCCGAGGATCTCGAAGCAAAGATTCGAGGCAGCTTTCCCTTTATCACGATACGCGCGTCATTTCTGGTTGGCCCACACAATCCAGGTTGACATGAGCGGAACTGATCAGACGGATCTTCTGGACATCTTGCCATGGATATTCGACGAAGAGGTACCCGATATTTTCAGAATGCCTTGGATTAACCTTCCGCCTGGCCGCCGTTTCATTCCAGGCGACGGGTCTTGGGAGATGCCCCTCGAACTTTTAAGGCCCATCACAAAACCCAAGGACTCTACGAAAAGATTCTTCAAGAGGGTTTATGGTGACTTCCAACTTGCTCGAATACATAGATACATGTGGAGAACAGGTAACAGCAATGCGCTGAGAAGGCCCTTTAATATATTTGCCCTGGCCGGAGTTCGTAGTACATGGCAAGCTCTGTTGAAACAAGCTGAAGAACCCAAGGATACATCATCCGACAATCCTGACCAGCCAAGGCCGTTCCATCTCCGCAAACTTCTATTTCAGAGTCCGAGAAATTCAAACGAAGCTGCATCCATGCCTCTAGATGATTTCATGAACAAAAGAGATGCGTTCGAGAGTTCGCCCCTTGTCAATCTCATTCTCGGAAACCCAGAAATCAGGCCAGAGGACATCCCGCAAAGGCTTATGAGAGCGCATGTCAACAGCTGGTTCTTCGTCGTACCGCTTTTCCTGGCAGTTGCCCTTGCCAATATGGATCTCATTCGAGCTTTCATTGACGCTGGGGCCAAAATTCAGATTCCTAGCGATGATGGAAATTATCCACTATCAGCCTTAGAGCTCGCTGTGCAGAACGAGGACCAGAATATCTTGCGTCTGCTGGTTGATTCCTATGGAAAGCCCTCATCACTCTACTCAGGTCAAGCATTCCACTACGCAATACAGGAAGGAAAGGAGTCGATGGTCAGGCTGTTACTCAAACTTTGCGCGCCTCTATATGGACTTGATGAGTTCATCAACGTTACGATTGATGATGAAGATCCCATCACCCCTTTGGAGACCGCCATAGAACACGGATCGGCATCAATCAGGAGGATCTTGGTGGACGCTGGTGCAAACATGGAAACCACCTCCAAAGGCAAGCCTCTCCTGCTGAAGTACGTGGAAGCCCGTAGCCCAGGAATGGTTTCGCGTCTACTCAATCTTGGAGCAAACCCCAATTACGGCCCACCAAAAGGGCCAACTCCTCTAATGAAAGCTATTTCCAATTTGGATTCTCGAGTGGTAGATTTACTATTGCAGGACAGTCACACGGATCCGAACCTCGCCGATGAAAAGGGACTTACGGCTTTGATGCGAATATTCGACACCCACAATAGGAAGCCCACCAGAGGAGTCCCAAAAACATTGGATCTGTTTAAACGTTGGATATGTACGGGAAAGTTTGACATGGAAGTCAAAGACAAACATGGGGAGAGCTTGTTGTCAAAAGCCGTGTCCAGAGGCTTCTATGATATCGTCCACGTCTTGCTTGTTGAAGGACATGCAGACCCAAACATTCGCGACGCATCCGCTCGAACACCATTGATGTTATCCGCTTTACTTGGCTTACTGAATATTACGGGGCTCCTCATTTCATGCGAAAGCATCGATTTGGAAGCTAAAGACTGCTGGGGATTCACAGCGCTTTACTACGCCATCAGAAGAGGTAACACTGCTTGCGCGAACCTCATTCTGGCACACCCGAAGCTCGACATTCGGTCGGCGCAAACACATCTGGCTTCATACTTGTTCACATCCATCGTCCCGAAACGGAGTGACTTTCTGGCCTACCTATCTGATATTCAGCCCCGAGAGGTGGGGACGGCCATCGTCTCTGAGATGCATGCTCGCGCTCAAAACGAAGGGAATTCGTATGCGATCCAACGCCTGGAACTCGTCAGTCAACATCTTCGAGAAGAAGATACGGCCATGACAGATGTGTGCTGGGCAAGATCCCCTTTTGCACTCTAATGCAAACATTGGGGCTGACACCACGGCGGCGGAAGCGCAATTCCCCCGCTGGCATTTTAGAACTGAGTCATACTGCTACTTACACTCTATGTAGATTTAGACCTCTGTGGCCACGCTGAGGCCTCTCTTGCAGCGTCAGAACATAGCTTTGCCAGCTCTCAGCATCAACAGTCCAAGCCTATGCCGAGAGAAGAAGGAAGGGTCGAGGAAAATTTTGCTAAGGCATCTACACTACGATGCAATAGACGGAGGCATCCTGCCGGACGACCGGTGAAATCCCCACTCTTATGTTGAGATACCACGCATACGGGTGTTATGCGCAGTAGGCATTCCCTTCACCGGTATACCTCGTGTTTTGTGTACTGACGTCACTAGTGTACTCTCTCGTACCCGTTTCTGTGTATTCGTATCAACGTATCCACGTATCTGTATGCAGACACGACGGGCAGGCCTCCCTTATTTGGCCCGTCTAGGCAAGTATAAGAGGGAATATTCGTTGCAATCCCCTTAGGTACTGCAGATTGTGATATTGATCGTGCGGGGTCTCCTGACGTCAAAATTGCTCTGCTCCAAAGTATAAAGTGTTTAAGCGCAGTCTGGTTTGGGAATCTATACTCCAGCACGATCTTGAGGCACCCAATCAAGATGCGCCTTCCTATCACGGCCATATATCTTGCTGCTCCTGCTCTACAATTCACAATTACAAGCGCCAGTTCCGTTCCAGCTCCGCCTGAGCCTGAGCCAATCTCCGTCAATGAGCTTCCACTGCCACCGGTGACGCCAAGTACGGAAGAGGGCTCCTGCACCGCCGACATCAACCCAAAAGGAACAGGCTGCATCGGAAAGACAACAGGTCTTCAATCGGGAAGCTTCTTGCCCGATGGAATCCATGTGGCCGCAAAGGTGGCGTTTGCCGGTGCGCCTGCTGAACCCGATTCGGCTAGCATCTACACGGGACAGCAGATCATCCTAGTCAAGAACGATGGATCTACGTTTCCAAATGGTGACGCTTGGAAGTGTGTCACCTGCGGAGTACCCGAGGTGAATGCTGTCGGAAGGACCGACGCGCTGGATTATCCGCAGACGTTCACTGACGGCAAACGTCTGCTGGCCGGCACAAACATCATCGACTGCGGAGAAGCATTTCTGAACAGCACCGACTGCACTGCCGACAAGATTCACATCCACCCCATCCGATGGAATGTCAAGGCCGACGGTTCTGGGGAAGGCGGGACCATACGCGAGTTGCGCCTGCATCCTGACAATGTGCACCTGGGCTACAACTCTTTCGGCATCAGCAACGGGAAGCTGGATCAGTACACTTACTTTGCACGCTTGCAGTTCAATCCTTCGCCGGAAGCTGGTACGCCTCTGTCTCCGCGGTACGACTTGGTCAATGTCACTACCTTGTTCAACTCTGCCGATGTACAGCCCATCACCACGGAGGGTGACCAGCTTTTCATCCACCCGGAAGCACTCACGGTCGGAGAGCTTCGTGGCTTCAGTGGCACCGGTAGGGAAGTCACGTACATCGGATATCCCGCCGAATCATGCAACATCGACGTCTTCGCCGCCGACCTCACCACCGGCGCAATCCGCCGGCTCACCAGCCACCCCGAGTACACGGACCCGGTCGACATCTCGCCCGACGACGAGTGGACCGTAGCAATGGACACCCGCGGCACCGGCCGCCAGATGTTCCTGGCAGGCATGCGCGGCATCCCTCTCATCATCGACATGGTCGCCACCGCCGCCGTGTCGTCCACCCGCAACAACGGCGCGCGCCGCTTCTTCCAGCCCTACCTCATCGACCGCCACGGCGACCGCGGAGCCTACTTCGGCCAGCGCCTCAACGCCGAGGGCGACACGGCTCCCCCGGCAGCATCAACAACCCCAGCTGGAACGGCATGGCCGACCCGCGCTGGTCGCCCGACGGGACCCGCGTCGCGTTCTGGCAGGCCCTCGCCGTGGCGCCTGCCTGTGGCGGGGAGAATCCGCTGCCTTGCGAGAACTCGACGGCTCCGGGCGGCCGCACCGAGCGCTTGATGGTTGCGCATCTCACGAGCCGCTCGCCGCAGGAGCGGCAGCCTGTTGCACCGGTCTCGGATGAGGTCCCTTGGGGCACGCCGTATGTGCCCGGCAGCGCCAGTCCGTCGCGGTCGTATCCGTCTCAGGGGGACTTCACGCTGAAGGGCAAGGCGTCGGGTTACGCGCAGATTGCTATCACGCCGAGCGGTAACTCGAGCGTCATTGGTAACGTTGCCGTCACTTATCACGACTTCTCCGACGATGGCGCCACGTTCCTTAATGGGGAGGAAAGTGTGTCTACGCAGAATCCTCAGCCGATTCTGGAGAAGGTTGACTGGTACTCGGATTTAGTGCAGACCGGCCAGACTAATGCGACGAAGAAGACGAGTCCGGATGGGCTCCATCTGAGTATTGACGCTATGACCAATATCTTCGAGGCGAATGGGACGTTGACTACGACGATTGATGGAGAGGTGTGGAAACAGCCTGCTAACGAGACTTGAGCCTGAGGTCTTTCGGGCTCTCTGGGTTACTGAACATTTTAGCATCACGTTTTGATTGGGTCACAATAATTCGAAAAGTTTCAAAATACATCTTTCGGATGAAAAGAGTTTTAATTGAATGTCTTGAACACAAACGCTGTGTGTACCTATCCAAGCACTATACTCTGAACCCGCGTCGTGTAAAGGAAGCAGGCCAGAATGCAGCTTATATGAGTTCAGGATCTTCCAGGTCAATCATGCGCATACCATAGTCTACGACTCCACCCACGTCCCTAAATTCCTTCAATCCATCATCGCAGGAGGCAATGACGTGCTTGAAGTCTTCCTTCCGAGCGTAGACGATACGGAGAGCCACAAGCAGAAGAATGTTCTGCGCCACCAACTTACCATGGAAATCACAGTCGGGAACACCTCGCCTGACATGTTTTTTTGATCAGCCAAAGGCCCTTGGCGCAGTATCGCGCAAGCCTCACTGCTTCGCATAACCCCACCTGCTTCCCGATGACCATGCCGAGGATGGAGTTTAGCTTCATCTTCTTCTTAGGCGCGAACACCCCCTTCCAGGGACCGTGTATGATCATGGTAACGCGTCTGCAGGTGGGTTGATACTCGAAAGGAATTACGGTAGGCCGCGAGGAGTGCTCGAGGCCGCAGAGATGGATCCCGATTGCTGGCCAGGGTGACCGACGAAGCTCTTCTTCCAGCGAGGCCGCATTAGCTAACTCTTGAAGACGGTGGACTTGCTCGGGAGCCAGGGGCTCCATCGTGTTTCGTGTGTCGGAGTGTTTGGTGCTGAACATGATGAAGTCTTCATGGCCTATATGTCCAGGGCGCGTGCTTTGCACAATGCTCTACTCACCCTCGTTCGTGAGCCCGGACACCGTACCGGGCGGCTTTACTAATGGGACAAGCGGGCCGACGGATGAGGCAACCTTAGGTTTGTAACATTGCGTTAAGCTTAATTTGCAGGAGAAAGCATTTCTGACTCCTTGCCAGACAACTTCCTCTGTTCTCTCGCTGCTCGGAATGACTGGCTGACCTACCACAACCCCGACTTCAAGTCCGAAGAAGGCCGGTCCATCCCGTACGTGTACCTCTCCACTTCGAAGCAGGGCCCCAGCAGCCAGGACGCCTCCGGAAAGCTTCGCATCTGGATGCAAGGCGGCGTGCACGGCAATGAGCCGGCCGGCGACCAAGGCCTGCTCGCCCTCCTGGGCAAACTCGACTCCAATGCCACATGGGCGGCATCCGTCCTGGAAAAGGCCGACATCCTCGTCCTCCCGCGGTACAACCCGGACGGCGTGGCCTACTTCCAGCGGTACCTGGCCACCAACTTCGACCCCAACCGCGACCACACCAAGCTCGCGCGCCAGCAGACCCGCGACATCAAGCAGCCGATGGTCGCCTTCGCGCCGCACGTCGGCGTCGACGGCCACGAGTACAGCGCCGCCCGCCACTACGGCGCGCGCGACCAGTGGCTGCCGGCGCAGGACGGCCAGTTCTCGGCCATGAAGAACCTCAACATCCACCGGGACATCCGCGCGCTGGCGGAGGGCGTCTTCGCCAACGCCATCGCCACCGCGATGGAGAGCCGCGGCCTGCGCTGGAGCCCGTACATCACGGCCGACCCGGGCACGGACGACGCGGTCATGGACGAGACGACGTCGGACGCGAAGATCGGCGACACCAGCGTCGCGCTGACGCAGGCGGTCATGTTCCTGTTCGAGACGCGCGGCATCATGCTGGCGGCCCAGCACTGGCAGCGCCGCGTCGCCACGCAGCTGACCATGCTGGAGGCGCTCGTCCAGACGGCCGTGGACCGCGCGGACGAGGTGCTCGAGACCGTCGAGAGCGCCCGGGCGGACTTCGTCGCCAGCGGCGAGAATATCGTCGTCACCGATTATGGCCGCCCGACCAACATCTCGTGGACCTACGTCGACGCGGAGAGCGGGGACTTGGTGGACATCCCCGTCACGTTTCGCAACAGCACCCCGCTGAGCGCGAACCTCACGCGCGCTCGCCCGGAGGCGTTCGTCTTCTCGCGCGCGTGGGCGGATGTTGCGGAGCGGCTGCGCGTCGCCGGCGTGCGGGTGGACACGCTGGACAGCGGCTTCCGCGGCGAGGTCGAGGCGTTTAACGTCACGGGCGCGGAGGTGGCGTCAACCAAGTACGAGGGCGTGGCGAGGACCAAGGTGGCTACGGAGACGTTTACGAAGGAGCTGAGCCTGCCGGCTGGCGCGTTTTGGGTCAGCACGCGGCAGAAGAATGCTGCGCATGCGTTTGTCACGCTGGAGCCGGAGGGGATCGATTCGTATGCGACGTTTAATATCCTGACAGTGGATGTTGGTGATGAGTATCAGGTCTATAGGGTTATGGCCTCGGGATGAAAAGCGGCTTGCTGCTAGGCCTAGAGTGGAGTCTCGTACAACTGGCTGGACCGACCTCGATCCAAGAGAAGTGCCTACTTGAACTCAATAATGAGTGTTCTTTGGAAAGGATGCTAATTAGAAAAACATAAATTTGAATCTCACCCAGTCACTATCCGGCCACCGACATACACGGGAAGTTCGTTGAGGGCCACCAATTTCACATGGGAGGATGTGCAGACGAGCGTGGTCTTCGTGCTCACCAGATCACACTTGCTTAGTGCGGCACCCTCAGTGTTGAACAGCACGGCCCTTCAGCCTCAAAGCCCCACCTGCCCAGGCCTCCGTGCTTGCGTTTCCGGTCTTCGCGGCGAGTCTCGGCCTGTTTCTCGAATCCGGGACGCAGCAGGCAACAAGGGTGGTTGATCCGGCACAAGAAGGTAAAGATGGCCAAGCGTGCGATGGGGCGCATGACATGACTTTAAGAGGGGCGTGGCTACATTGCAGACATTTCTGGAGGAAAAGGCTACGCTCAGGGTTCCCATTTTCACCCCGGAAGAAGGTGGGTACCATACTGACTTCTTCGTTATTGAGAACGCGTCCTGAACAGCCTCATACAATTGTGCACAGCTGGAAATTTTTTGACGTGTACCAAAAGTGGCATCACTGGTCATGTACACATATCGCCGATCAGGACTTCAAAATTGAGGCTCTGCGATAACAGTCGAAGAAGTTTCTGTAGTAAGACAGCTTTGCCGGTGTGATCTGCCCTGCAGAGACGCGTGGACAGTGTTCATCTGTACAACCTTCTACTTCGGCAAGTTCTTGCTTCCTTGCTCTTCCCTCCTCAGCGCTTTATCCACCACACTCTTTGACTGTCATAGACCTAAATTGCGCGGCCAAGACATTGACGGGGGGTCATGGGTGGGCTGTCTTGGTATTGAACAAATGGGTTGTTTGTATAGGGAGTGAAGTTCATCGTAGATTGGAATGAGGAGGAGGAGGGTAGGTGACCCGGTCCCTCTTATATAGTAGCTATATAACAAATTCTCGGTGTTGACCCTTGGTTCAATCAGACCCTGTTTCTCCCAACACTTGGAGAGCTGACTGCACGAGCAAACAGACAAAGATGTCCCATTAAGCAGTGCTCTAGCCCCCAACCTTCGGAATCGCCGAGTCGCGCCGAACTCGAGACCGCGGTTGGGGCGCAAATAGTGCCAGCTTAAGTAGTGTTAAGTAACCTGTTATTGCTGAGCCGTGAGTGACCCCCGGCCACGTGTGCAGGAGACCACAGACACACTCAAGGATACGTTATTATGTGTGCTTTGCAAACGCAATGACTGGCAGGAGACGGTGAGTCTTTTTGGAAATTCGCCGGAGATACTGACACCAGTCTGGCGGTTCACATACAAATTGGTCACCATGTCCGAGACTTAGCGAGGAGAATATGTGGATCTCTGGAGAGGGGCCGACTTTGCCATTTGATATGGCAAGTCTGTCGGATATCGCTGCCGCCAACGGTACGTGGTCGGCATAATGGCCCACAAAAAGCCGTCTATGCTAACCGTTGAACGCCTCATGTTGCGCAACTGTCTGTAAGTGTACCGGAGCTTACTCGCGGGTCTATATCCGAGGGCAAAAATCCCCACAAGATACGTTTGCTTGGAGAGAATCAGGTCAATCAGTTCGATGCTGGCACCCTAAGAGAAAATGTATCAATAGGATGGTTGTACTCGCGCAAACACGGCGATACCTCCGAGAGTCTTCGAGGCGGAAGACATGCCACCACCACAGTCGCAGTTCGAAGACGAGCTAACAACGCGTAACAAATATGACAACGGCGAACAATCCCCGCTTCTTGAAGACGCACAACAGGACGGTGACACAAAATCGAAATCCATAATACACACCTGTGCCCAAAGCTCTGCTCCGTATGAAACTTCCCCGACTGATTTAGCAACGCGCTGAAAGGTGGACATAGACGCTTTGCAACACTCGGCATCTTCCAGCCATGGTTCCGCAACGTAGATCCCAGAAATCAGCCAGCGGCAGGCCTGTCGGACCGGACAATCGGTCTTTCTGTTCATCAGTTTGTATCGACGGCAATATTGATTCTCAACTTCGGCTTTGCGGTAACATCGATTCATGGGTATGGAATGAACCGCTATACTGGACAGTTCTACCAGGGTGACTGCAACAAGGTGAAGACGGCCAATCGGTGGCTCCACCTATGCATCAACATAGTTTCCACAATGTTACTTGGATCGAGCAATTATTGCGCGCAAATACTGGCAGCACCCACAAGAGAGGAGGTTGACAAGGCTCATGCCAAAGAGGAATGGCTTGACATTGGGATACAGAGCTTCCGCAACGTCAGAAGGATTGCAAAAAGGAGAACGACCACCTGGGCTTTTTTGATGCTGAGCTCCGCCTTGCTCCATTTGATGTAAGTTTCTCATGAAGTGAGCCTATTATTATTACAGTTGCTGAAGACTATAGATGGAATTCAGCAATCTTCTCCGCCATCCCGGTAAGCAGGTATACCGTTGTCGTGGTTACAAGCGACTTTGCCGCTGAGACAGAGCCTTGGACCGTGCTGCCCCCAACCATCAACTGGGACGAAGTACCTCAGAATCTCAATAAAATGAGAGCAAATGTCAGCCGACTCGATCATCTCAACACAACAGAATGCATCAAAAGGTATATCAACGGTCAAGCCGGCATGAGGGATCTCATACTGGTCAGTGCAAATGTGAGCATGGCAGACCAACAGTCTCTCAACTGGGACAATAGCTCTTCGCTCCTCGATGGCACGACTACACAACACAGTACGAATTGGAACTTGTACAGCGAGTGGATGTGCACCTACTGGTGGGACCCTTACACCAGGCTTGCGGATAGTTGGTGCACCTGGGATTTCCTGCAACCACACATCGCCGACTGGACGTGGAGGTGTTGTATTTGAGAATGAAGAGTTGTGAGGTCAGAAAAGAGAGTATATTCTGCCTATCTCCTGAGAGGGAGGTCGTTAGGCTTACTTATATACATAAAAGAGTGTTTGAATAACCGAGGAGAACAGAAACCGATGTTGATATCCGAAGCTTGTGAATATGACGAGTAGTGAGGAGGTGGCAAAGAGTAGCTACTGATCTTGATGCCCGAAAGAATGTGATGCTTGATATAGTAGGGCAAAATAGTCTGACAGGAGGAGTTTTGTGCTCGAGGACGGACAGTACGTGAAGTCCTGGTACTACAAGATAGACTATTGCCTGTCGGATGGCAGCCGATACGAAGAGATGGACCAGATGTGCGCGCTTCGGTTCAGCCCAGTCATTCTCATATCGGTGTGTCTGCTCAATCTGGTGAAATGTCTCTGCATTGCGTATACCATCTACCTACACCTTCAAAATGCAGCGATGAACAAGGAAAGAGGCAACAGAAAGGGTTCTGATGGAAATTGAGATCAGCTGTAACCTGATCTGCAATACTCATGTATCAGGTTTCATACACAAATTCGACCATCATGGTATCAACACTGTTTTTGGTATTTGTCATTAGTCTGATGATTTGTCAGTCGTGTCTATTTAGCTGCAGATAGTCTCCAGTTACTCAAGAATTCAGTCATTCATTCACTCATTATGATTGATTCATCCATTTCATTTCATCAGGTTCCCCTGCAAGCACCCAGAGCTTTTCAATACTGGACAGGCTCCGAGGTTTGCAAGAGAGGATCCGACCCTCCGGTAGGGTAAAACATCATCAGGTCCCATTTGTTACAATAGGCGATGCAGTTTCCAGTTTTCTTGAGCACGAGGACCATCACACGGCCCACATGTATCTGGCGGCGAAAAGAGATTTTATACCAGAATGGCCTTCCAACAAGAGGCGTCAGGACTTCAGTAAGCCGGAGGCAACAAAATGGTTCCACGCTGCTGGGTCGAAGAGATGGGTCATAGTCTACATCTTGTAAGCTCGGGCACTTCAAATGAACATCGAGGGCGATCAGCGAGCTAACAGCATCCAGGTCGTTCCTTTTTGTGCTTCTCGAAGGAGCATGTCTGGGCGTTGCGCTTTTCAACCTCAAGAACGCTGGCCTTGGTATCGACCTCCACTCACTGTGGGACCAGGGCTTCGGTACCTTCAACGCATACGCATACGTGCTTCCGCAAGTCGTCGAGAAGCTGTCTCAGGTCGGAGGATTGACATTTTCAACCTTTATCGCCAACACTCCGCAGCTTCTCGTCAGTGGCCTTTACCTGCTATACAATGGCCTCATCACGACGATGCTCGCGGCTGATGAGTGGAATGGCTACATCTCTGAGCGCAAGACATTACGGCTCTCGTGTTCCAGAGGCATCCAACGCTCATCGTACTTCCTCTCCCTGCCGCTCCGGTATGGCGTCCCCCTTTCACTCGCGTCGGGCCTGCTGCACTGGCTCTTTTCCCAGAGCCTCTTCATTGTCGCATCCATATCATTCGTCACGCCGGACTTCCATTACGTGCCAACGGATGACGCAGCGATCATTGGTTTCTCGGCCATGGGCCTTATGCTATCACTGATCGTCGGTGTTCTCCTGACCCTGGCACCTCTTCCGCTAGGCTTCCTGAGGAGCTATGAAGGACCAAAGAAATCCGAGGCGCCGGGTCAAACCGCATATACTGCTGAAAATAGCACGAGCGAGAACGACACCGAGCGCGGAAGTACCACGGAGCCTGCTGCATATCCCATGCCATTGGTGTCTACATGCAGCGCCGCCATCAGCGCCGCTTGCCATAGGCACGAAGAAGATGTAGATGCGCACCTTCTGCCTCTAATATGGGAGTTCGTCCGAGACAATCCCTCTAAGACGAGAAGGGGTCGCTTTTGCTTCACGACCGCGAGGGATGTAGAGTGGCCGGAAAACGTCGAGGAAGATGTCAAGGATTGATTAGTAAAGGTTCTTGGACCAGATGATTCCTATCACTCATTTGATGACGGTTCAGAAGTGAAAATGCTGCGTTAAAATTCAGCAGACATTAGTTACCCCTTAGATTGACTGAAATAAATACACTCAGACGCGTTTCGGACATAAGGTAACCCAAGAGCTCTTCTCCTTCACAGAGGAAACCCAGAAGCAAATTTAATGAGAACATATGGCACCTGTACGTTTGTGCTTCACGCCACAGCTGATACCATGGTGATATGAGCTTGTAGACCGCGCTTTACGGAGTGGGATACGTGACTCCTTTTCACCAAATTGAACCAAATAACATGTACCCAATTGATCTATCGAATATAGCACGAACTACTCACCATTGTTCGGAATGATACGGTTCAAACCTCCCCTCTGGTCGTAGCCTGGTGACCTTCCCTTTTTTTCTTACCCCTCAAGCTCATGCTTTAGGTCGTATTTGGAGACCAGCTTACCGGCAGCTGTATCCTCGAGTCTTGGTCCATCAGTATTCAATCTTTTGTACTTGATTTCCTCCCACAATTTATTATCATTCAACACTGGAACAAGTTCCTTGACTGCAGCCTTGAGCATGTTCCAGTAATCCCTGTAAGGATTAAGTGGACCTGGATGATCATGACCCTTACTTGAGATCATCAAAGACGCCTTGACGGGGTTCTTGCCATCCGGATTCTTGAACCATCGGCTAGCCGTGCTCAACTAATCCTGTTGTGCGACACCATCAACACGCCAGATTATGAATATTTTACATTTACATGAGAGGTCTCAGACTTCATCGACGTTAATACACTGTTTGGCAGATGATACTTCCGCGAAAGCCAGTGAGAAGAGGGGAGGATCCAACCAAGCAAATTGCATCAGGTACAGCATTCTCCAATACGACCCCAATAAGAAGGTCCAACGGCCGAAGAAATGTTCTTAGGCTTCACAATGGAATTTTTACTGGTAGAAGTCTCAGATGAATGTCTCATTGACGTTTTCTGATCTGTGACTTTATTGTCCCCGTGGGGCGGCGAATGGCGCAAAGGTAAGTTACTATGGCATATACTCAAGACTTCTATCACTAACTTGATGGTGGATTAAAAGTAAAGGGATGATGTTAAGACATAGTAGAGATTAATCCATCCCGCCGGTTAATTAAAATAATTACGCTCGGATAACTTTCATGGAGAGTTGGGTAATAGTATAGAGCAACAGTGGGAAAATCGTACTTCATTGGTCCGCGGCAGGCAGAAGTATGGTCCCGGGAAAATTGAGTTTTTAAAGCAACTAGGTCTTGCTAATTCTCGCGCTGCTGGTTGAAATGCAATGCGAGAAGAAGCGACGCAGGATCAAATCTACTCATGGCCAGGAGTCCCACAAACACTTTCAGATTGACATCAACATGGCTCGCTCGTAAGTTTCTTGGAAAGAAATGGAACATACATCTAACTATACCGAAAGCTCCAATTTTTTATGTCCAAATAGCTGCTCCTCTGCCCTCAATCAGTCAATTTGGCAAATTCCGTCCCACGTTGTTTATCATCCATGCTCAATCCAGAATGTAAAGGACCGAGAAATGAATCAGGTGCTCTGCGGCTCATTCATTCTATAGAATATGATCCAATTAGCTCATTTGCTTCATTCTCGTAAAATTGAGTGTCATATTGCAAGAACATTATCAAGCTTACCGCCAGATGCGTACGACTGCATCACGGCCTCCTGTTGCGAAGAAACCACCCGCAAGACTAGTAGCAACTGTGTCAACTGTACGAATAGATTGTGGTTAGTGATGATGGTTTGTAGCTCTGAAGCAGAAGAGGGAATGGGCAACTCCACCAGAATCCTCGTGACCTTCAATCTTCGCTTGGGCCCTTCCGCTCTTAAAGTTCCAAAAATAGAGCGTCTTATCCTTTGAAGCACTGAGGATCCATTGGCCATCAGGAGTTATTGCACAGGAAGATATGCATTCCTGATAATGAAATGTGAGCTTCTGCGCATCCCGTTGCTCGTAATTCTCCTTCCCGAGGAGGAGAGAAAGGAGGAGGAGAGGAGGAGGGCTGGGCCTACCGATTGACCCTTCATTGTTTTGATGCACTGCACATTCCCTGGTTCTCCAGATTGCCTGTCTCGCACAAACGACCAACTTCGAATAGCTTTGTCCACCCCCGCCGTGACAAACCCTTCTCCATCTGGTGATGGAACAACGCTCCAAAGGATGTCATCAGCACCGCGAGCGCAGTACAACAAGTTTCCATTCAAATCCCAAATGCTGACTCGATGCGAAAAGTCACCTGTGATTACCAATGTGCTGTCTGGCGAGAACTTGATTGTAGTGACAGCATCAGTATGCCTGAGGGTAAGGGCTTCTGTCCTCGTTGCGAGATTCCATAGTTTGGCTGTCTGGTCAGCGCTACAGGATGCCGCTAGGTTGCTTCTTTGGGAGCAATCAATGTCAAATATGAGTTTCTTATGATTGGAAGACTTCAATACGAGAGACGCAGATTTCAAGTCCCAAAACTGTGGATGTGATCTGATTAGCCGTGTAAAGCATGGTACTAGCGAGATCGTTTAAAATTCAAGAAGATGAAATAGAGAAACTTGAACGTACCCTCAGAATGTTGGCTTGAGCTGTCATGAGAATTGAGCCGTCGGTGTTGAAGCAGACGTTGCGGACATCGTATGTGTTGCTGGGAGCTGAGCTATCAGAGGAACATGGACCATATACCCCTGACGCGGTCCGTACCGGATGAGGGAGTGTCAGTCGTCTCTCCTTGGATGTAACATCATAAATCGATACAACATCTTTACACCCGATTGCCAAATACTGCCCATCCCTACTGAAATGCACAGAGTACACTCTCCCAGCTTCCATCAATGTGTGTTCCAACTCTATGTCGATGTCACGGCTGTACTCAGGGTCCCAAATGACGGACCAATCTTTTCCTTCCCTCTTGCAGGCCGGTGGAACAGTCCAGACTTTCAGATCTGCCAGCGAACGCTCGATGTATTCCAAATCGGAATCGGAATCGTCTGACGAAGAATCTTCAGCAATGGAAGGTGGCAATACAGGATCAGAACCGGCACCACGGACCCTTAAAGGGATCTGATACGATATCGGCGCTTCGTGAAATTCCTGCATGTGCTTCTTGAGCGCAGCTTGCGTTTTGAAGCCGATTTTGCTTCTCTGGCATCTTATCACGTTACAAGTCAGCAGTCGCATGTGGAGCTTTTCGTGCTTAATTCTGAGTTCATCCGAAGCAAACCCAAGACCCTCATTAGAGCAGGGGACGTAGCGGCAGCGGAAAGCTGAAGATGCATGAGACTTTTGAAATGCTAACATTCTCTCAGCTGCTAGACCAGGAATGGCTTCGCTCGAAAGAAGACGCTGGACCTCGTTGTCGAAGATATTCATCATGCGGGAGAAAAGCGTCGTGTCCCGTTCGAGCAAGTACAGCTTTGCATCTGAATGCCATTAGCTTCGCTCTCCGTATACAGGACGGGGATCACAACCTTCGCCATTTGCACACAGCTCATTTCTTGATGATCTGCGAATTTCGAGAATCCGCTGAACAAGGACAGAGATCTGCCAATGACTTATTAGACCAAGCCGAGTATCCAACTGTGATTGACGAAGAGAGCTTGCAGAAGGCCCTTTGACGCCAAAAGTAGCGGCGAGCTGCTCATGTTTGTTGAAAAGGTAGTCGAGTTGTCTGATGAGTGCACCGCAGTCTTTGATATGCGCCAGCAGCGGGGCCAGCTCGAGAAGATGGTCTTGCCAATGCTCATTCGCGTAAGGCAGCAGTCCATGCAATCCGTTGCCGATTCGTACAGCAACGTCATCTGCGGATAGCTCTGGAGCCAGAAAATCAAGGCTGGAGGCTACCATGGCTGCGCAGGAGAATGTGATGTTGTAATGTGCTTGGTGGTTTTGGATGTTTGGGGGAAACTCCGAGTTTGTGAGATACCTGTGATGAATGAGACCTTTAAGTTTCCATCGTCCAAGTTGTTGACTTACTCTTTGACAGAGAAATGCACAAGTGCAACCGAGCCATCAGGTCTTTCCTCTATGAGTGGCTTGCATAAGTCAAGTACTTGTTCCGTGAACATGGTTTCCTTATCCAGTACAGTTGTATCCTCATCCAAAGCAATGCCGTTGAGAAGCTCGAACTTCTTCAAACCCCTTCGAGCATATGTCATCCACATCAATATTCTCAGGGCCTTCTCATAGTTCTTCGCATTCAGCTGATGATGAATTCTGGAGATAATACGAGCATATCTATTCCTGGTCAACTTGATACTAAAACACAGTTTGAATGGTGCAGCACTTACACTTCTTGCAGACCGACAGGAAGAGCCTCAACAGCATCACGGAGTTCACGCATATTATGCACATCCTCCAAAGTAACGAGGACCAGATGGACCCAAAGAAACATTCCTGCACACCTCGATCAGACGGACGAGCTAAGAGATTCAAGGGGTGTTGTCGTTACCATCAGCTTTGTTGAGTAACTTCTCTCGTATATCATCCATCATTCTTTCATCAGCCTCAAGGCAAATCAACTCATCTTCCAGCTCTGAGGTTCTGCTTTCAATGAAACTCTTGATAGACTGATCAATGAGCGAGCTCTCGTTGCTCAAACACAATTCAATGTCTTGTATTTTTTGCTTCTTCCGTGTACGTGCCCATTTCTGGACAGCACGGGAGATCGAGCGGTCGTCGCGGCTGCAAATCAAAATCTTGCAGATGTTTCTGAACGGATCGGTTGATATCAACGGTAGAATTTCCTGGATGATTGCACTCTGTCCCTTCAGATCATCGCATTCGTCGAGGCCATCGATAATCATTCTTGAAGATGGAAGACTTTCCAACAGCCTCGGGACGAGATCTTTCAGATGCTTCAAAGAGCATTGTGGGAACCGGCTGACGTACTCATCGTAGACATATTTCACCAGATCAGGAGAATTATGGATGGCCTGAGACGTAAGGCTTTTGAAGATACTAAGACAGTTGTCCTTCGTACTAGTACGGTATGTGCAGAAGTAGTAAAACACGTTGGCTTTCTGGTCTTGTAGGTACTGGACCAGGCTTGAGCAGATCACGCTCTTCCCTATTGAAATTTGTCAAATGTCAGAACCGTAGTTGTCTGTCTGTTCAGGGTATTGGAACGAAATGTCAGAAGATGAAACAAATAAAAGATTACCTGCACCCGGCTTTCCATAAAGCCAGATCAACGGCTGGATCGGCCCGTCCATCATCCATTGCTCTATTTTAGGATGCCGAAGGGTCCAATCACAACTTCCATCCAGACGAACTCGAAGGTGCTCATCAAGCTCATCCTCTTGGATTGAATTGGCCAGCCCGAGCCATCCCATGACTGAGGTGAACTGTTGAGACTCCCTGTCCTTTTCATCCTTCTTTGCCGTAATTTGCATCTGACTTCGCCACTTTTTTGCCTCCGCGATTTCTATTGCACTGGCCTCCTTGTCGATGAGATCTTTGTGTCTGTTCAAGCTGGCAAGAATAGGATCGAACTGGTTGTCGAACCGCGCCCAGGCCGAGTCGAAGAGGATTTTCCAGGCTTCATGGAACGGATTAGAACTGGTTCAGCTGAGAACGATATGGCCATACCTTTTCTTCGCATGAAACGATAAGCATGGCTGTGGAATTCTATTATGTCAGCATAAAAAACCGCCAATACCTTCTGGAAATCGTGATTGTCGGAAAGAGCAGTGCTCAAACGGTCGATACGCGGTAGGCTCTCCGCAATCTGTTCGTAGGCTTTCAGAAGACTTTCCAGAGCCTTCAAATAGTCCGAGGACACCTGAAAGCTCCTCAGTACTAACATCATGCAATGCCAAGCGATTATCCGTACCTGAAGCATCAATTTTATTGGAGCCTTGGCATTGTAAGTTAAAATCAAAAGCTTAGAAAGCGCATTGGGTGATACATACCCAGATCCACGGTAGGTATGGTGTTCCGTTGCACAGGACTTCTATTGACTTGGAGTAGTGATCCAGACCTTGCAGCAGGGGGTGAATACGTCTCATGTCCCTAAGACAGCGTCGGGCGGCGAGTTGACGCTGGACTTCATGGGCCGCCTTGTAGACATCCTCAATTGTCGTGTTTGAGAATTCGCGAGAATCCTCAACAGTAACCGTTTGCTGGAACTTGTTGAAAGCGATGGAGATGGTCGAAAGAGCTTGAGCCGACGAGCTGAATGCCATCGCGCAAGCGAGGTCGTTGATCGGCAGCAAAACAAAGCGCGAGCCCCGCTCTTCGTTCTTCTGATTCTTCTCCACCAGCAACTGTTGAACCACAAGCTCGTCGTGATGATCCAGTCATCCAGAGTCTCCTGGGCCGGCGGGTGATCTTTTGGTCGAGCGGGGCGCGAAACGAAGCGACTGGCTGCCCGGCTGCCTTGGAAGCAGCCTCGTTTTCCCGCATGCAAGATATGGCGATAACGCATGGGCGCCAACTCAGCAAACTGCTCAGCCTCTGCTGAAATGAGCCTTGAGCTAAGCCTTGAGCACAGCCTCAAACTCAGCCTTTATGCCTCTGCAGGTTCGATCCACAATCTCGCTCAGCAACTCGACCTCGCCCTTTGTACCGCGACCTCGACACTACAATGGAAAAATAACGGATCAAAGACGTCCTGAACAGGCTCCTCATACCGCTTCTCCAACGCTCCAGACCCGCCAATACGTCAGCCTACTGCCCCTCAGAACGTCGTCGGCTTACCTTCCGACATTCTCCATGGCGCTTCTTACTCGAACGGTCTGCGAACCCCCCAGGAAACGACACTGTCCAGGCTTAGGGACCGTCAGGCTGAATGATTCACGGGAAATCATTGGGAAAAACGGCCAGGAACAAATCGTGCAGCCTACGGACGAGCACATAGTGTATTCAGGGAGCAGAGTGAGAAGACAAAGACCAGCTGCTTCTTGTACAGATCCTGAGATCTGTTTTGGCATGGTATGTTCTTTACAACTGGTCTCAAAGGCTTTATCTGACCGGAAAAGCTCATAGACATACCCATCAAGGCTGTCGCCGGCCAGGCCACTACCTGCGATTACTCCAACACACCGGCATACCTCACTTCCCATAAGAAGCTTCGCCGAGCTTCCGACGGTACGGTAATTGGACGGCTCTATGGCCATTACGCAAGATCTTTTCCTACCCTCGCGGCTGAAGATGGCGTCAAGTTCGAATTTTCTTGCTCCTTGAACCCCGAGATCTGGGAAAACCAAGAACGTGGGCGATCTGACATCCTATACGCGTCCGCAATCATCTATGGCCCAAATAGTATATCGGACGACATGGCTGCGTTCATGAAGCGATGCGGATATTTCCTTCAGGAACCCGTAGGATGTTCGAGAAATGTTCCCTACAAGAATCCACAGTGCCTACCACCTTTGGAGCCAGAAACACTGATGACATTCGATGTTTCTGCACATCGAAGGCAATGTGGGGGTGGTCTACCATCGTCTTCAGCGGACTTCCTTGACAAGATTACTCTTCAATCTACCGAAGATATTCCATGGGCTGATGCACCGAGTGCATTGGCTACAAAGCTACATCCGTATGTTGCGGGTCTTCGAGTACAGGATATCATGTTGACGAAATCTCCTCAGGCACCAACACCAGGCCTTGACGTTCTTTCAGAGAAAAGAAATGGGCTTCAAAAGTGATGCCAAAGGACATGGAATTTGGGAATTGAAAGCAGACCTCGTCAAACCAACGTACGTAACCTCCCCGCATCATTCTTCGGAGTTTTCATTAACGTTCCCAGATTCACAAACACTATCAATGGAACGGATCAACAAGATCCTCCCCCAGAGTTCAGAGGTGGCATCCTCGCGGATGAAATGGGCTTAGGGAAGACTCTGAGCATGATAGCTCTAATCACCTCCGACAAAGAGAGAGGGATTACGAGCCCAGATGGCCCTGCCACGTCGCCTGGATCCATGCTGCGGACGGACAAGTACAGAATCAGATCAACGCTCGTAATAGTACCACCATCTCGTAAGTGTGTTCTGATGTAACCTTACCGCCTTTCAGATTGACTTCATTCTGGCACAAGCCTACGACTGTCCCGGTTGTCGGTTGCTGTACTTCGGCACTAACATCCTTCAGTACTGGCTACATGGGAAGACCAGTTCCTATTGTAAGCTATTCCTGGCCGTGTGGTCTCTTCATCATCTTTTACTTATTCGCTGTAGACACCTTGTTCCTCAAACTGTTACCTGGGCAAGGCATCACGAAAGGCAACGTTTTTCTCTGAACACTGCTGCCAATCCCCCAGATATAGTCCTCACAACCTACTCAACAGTGGTTTCTGAGTACAAGAAACTTGGACGGGAAACAAGCTCAATTTTCTCTCTCCATTGGCACAGGATCATTCTCGACGAAGGTAAGCCGGAACGCAGGATTCCGAGATCTGTGTAGAGCTAAAATAACTTCAGCGCATCGTGTCCGTAATTGGAGCACCGCAACCGCAAAAGCCACTTCTGCACTCAGCGCAACTTGTCGGTGGGCAGTGACCGGAACACCCATCCAGAACGGTCTTCAGGACCTAGTAGGCTTACTGAAATTCATTCGAGCTCATCCTTACGACAATGAACGCAGGTTTGATGCGGATGTCATCAACCTATGGAGGGAAAACCGTGCACCCGAAGCAATTGAAAGGATCAGAAAACTTGTCAACTGCGTTATGATTCGACGCCAAAAAACAGTAATTCAACTACCGCCCAGGCGTAACGACACATTCAGAGTTGAATTCAGCCAGGACGAAATGCTCCGGTATCAAATGGTTGAACAGCCCGTTATCAAGGCCATTACGGGTACTGAGGAGCCTGTACAATACGCCACCGTCCTGCAACAAATCAACAAGCTCCGCATGATATGCAACATTGGGACCGCCCTCGCCGATGAGGACTGTCCCGAATGGCCACACACCCCAGTGGCGCCCATGGATGATGCTCTTGCAGGCCTCCAGTTTGAAGACCCGTCTTCCGCTGTAGAGCATGTAAGCGTCGAGAGTCCGATGAGTGGCAAAGACCGGATGACTGGTAATCAGGATACGCCTAGCAACGTCGAACTTGCTGACAATGATGCTGAAGTTGACGACCACCAAGCTCTGGGCAGCGAAGAATCACCCATGACTGATGACATGGCCATCAACGATGAAGATACTCCTGAGGATTGTGAAGAGGAAGTCTGCCCTGATATGGTCACGACGCGATTGGCCATGGAGGACAGCTGTTGTGAACGCTGCCAAAAGAGTCTCAAGCCACCAGATCCTGACTCTGAAGCCACTGATTTGGATGTTTATCCGCATTACGCTGCCTGCCTCAATCTATACTGCGGCGACTGTGCGCTGAATTACGTAGGGTGTGATACACAGTGCGCGTGTGGCCTTCCCAATGTCTGCATTCTCAAACCTATCCTTCCGAACATGATGCAGAGCTACTACCTAAAGTACGGTCAACGTTGCTTGGCGGGAATTCCGACCTCAACCACGCACATCTCGAGCAAAGTCAGGGCCGTGATATCCAACATCAGGAAACATATTGACGAAAAGAAGTATGTCCGCGCCATTGGGCAAGTCATAGAGTAAAGCTAATAGCCATACAGTGTCGTATTTTCATACTGGAGGTCAAGCTTAGATATGGTCCAAGCAGCCCTTGCTGATGTTGGTATCCGATTTGTTCGGCTGGACGGATCATTCACCCATGATTCTCGCAAGAATTCCTTGGAGGCTTTCCGGAACGAGGCGGATATCAAAGTGGTTCTGCTCACGATATCTTGTGGTGCCGTTGGGTATGTTCGAAATCTCGGTCTAGCTGCTTTTTTCAGCTACTGACAATATGGATCTTCGTAAAGTCTGGATTTGACAGCGGCTTCCCGGGTACACCTTCTTGAACCACAATGGAACCCAACCGTCGAGGACCAAGCATTTGCTCGTGTTCATCGCATGGGGCAAACCCGCTCCGTTACCACTATTCGATATATTGTGCGAGACTCGTTTGAAGAGGTGCGATGCTTCCCCATATACAGTCATTACTCCAATTGATGCCTTGTAGCACGTTATAGAGGTTCGGGATCGCAAGAAATTCCTTGCCGATCTCCTACTCGCGAAAGAAAAGTCCATGGATCAGGATCTAAATCATGCTCGACTCCAGGTCAGTGCGCACTACCGGGTTGAATGCTAAGGCTAACGTGTTGACATGCAGCGATTCCTTTCTCTGCTTCGGCGGTAGCGAGTACTCAACCATGCCATCATCCCCTCATCTTTGCATCCACTTCTTTCGGATATTACATTCTCCTTGTCGGTGTAATGGATACCTTATAGACATTCTCGACTCTACTTTGGCATCCCGCATATCCAGCTCATGACTCTTCTCCCGTCATTCAATTTTGTTTTGCTGTATTTACAAAAAAAAAAAACAATTACGTCTTCCACGTACGACCACAGGTCGCAGAATACAGAATATCTTGTCCGCTCCCTCGAAAAATATCAATAACGTGTTAACCAATTCTCAGATCTTTCAAGTTAATTTATGAAATCACGAGTGAGTAAATTATGTCCTTAGAGATTATATATTAGGAAAAATATATTTAGGAGTGCGGACCCCACTTAATGTGTAATCGATGTGTGGTTGTTACTTTTCACGATACATTAATGATTCGCAAGTGCATAGATCCGTAAAACCAGATTCCGTTTCTATATATGTGAAGGTGTGGACCAATAGAATAACATGTGCGCTATTATTGGTGCTCCTTCCATCGGGCGCCTAGTTCTGTGCTCTCAACCAATCGCTCTATTTCCCCATCACGCGCGCTTCCGAACCCCTCTCGTTTTAATAAACGTCTTAGACGGGCCTCTACGCTATCGAATCGGAATTTCCTCGGCATCAGCGCGATGCTACCACGATAGTCTAAGGGCGAAATACTCCGAATGGTGGCGACTAATTGGTTCCCGTACATCTCAGACGCATTTTCCTGTCGGTCAATTCGGTAGCCCGTCTAGGACCACCCAACACGTTAACTTTTACCGGATCCACCGCGAAACATTTTCGACTATGGGTGGAAAGTTCTATAACCAATGACGTCTTATTCGTAGGGAGGGGCCCTGGTCGTAGGTAATAGATTTATCCGTTTATTTCCATGAATTGGGCGATCGGGACTACAAGGCGGTATTCCGCCACCCGCTTTTGCATAGTTCCGCATAATCTACGGCCATACCTCAGCTCTTCTACTCATGGAACGAATATAAATACGTCATTCCTTAGCCAAGTCCTTCCCCACCCGTAAAGCTGCACTGTTCTCTTCCCCCACTCTTCTTTGCCAAAAACAGCCCGAATGCCTCCTGATGGAAAATGAGCTCAATCACCTCCGTTATCTGTTATTGGATAGCATATTAGCTTAGTTATTCATTCTAAGACGTCTTGGGAGCAACGCCACGAGCGCCTCAGCAATTAAGCAATCAAGTCATTCATTCATCGATTCCGACCGATCAAGCGCAAATTTCATCAATTATACATTAAACAAAGACTAACTTAATCTTTCAACATTAATCAAATTTATTTTAGGCAAATAGATAAAGACTTCAAAGCAATCTGTCAGAATATAAGGCAGATTAGCACGCACTGGTAACAGTGCGGCGTCGTACTTTTGCAGTTCGACACAATCTAACAAAGACAGATGTAACGAGCGGGCCTCTACCTCTAAGGATCCAAACACCAAAGAGGGAGAAAACCTGTCGAGGGTTTTCCTTGAGTGGGTACAAGAAGAGGTACACGAGGAACGAGTAGACGACTGAAGACTGAGCACTGCGTGCGAAGGCCTTGTTACTAACAATTGGTGCTAAATTGTTATTAAAGTTAACCACGAAGGTCAAAGCTATCTAAGGAGTGTAGTTTATATACACGTAGGAGAGTGTCTTCAATCTATATGCTCAGTTAATGGAGCACGATCAGTTAGCCTTGGCAACTGATCGAGGGTTGCTAACTGAGCGTACTAGCTCAGTTAGCTCTGTCTGCTCAGTTGGCCTTGGCAACTGAGCGGGTGGGTCCAACTGATCGCGATGGTCACGTGACCTCAGATCCTTATGACTCCGACTTCTGTCGTTCCCTGCGGGGCTGACCCTCAACTTCCTCAACCTGTGGAGGCTGCGCCGTAACAACAGACTTAATAATATTAGCGTACTTTATATACCTTTTTTCTTATTTGTCTAGAAACAAGAAATAGCAAATAGTAATATAAATAAATGGAAAACTCGGACTTGTATAGGTGTTACGGCGCAGCCTCCACAGGTTGAGGAAGTTGAGGATCAGCCCCGCAGGGAACGACAGAAGTCGGAGTCATAAGGATCCGAGGTCACGTGACCCTCGCGATCAGTTGGACTCACCCGCTTAGTTGCCAAGGCCAACTGAGCAGACAGAGCCAACTGAGCTGGTACGCTCAGTTAGCAACCCTCGATCAGTTGCCAAGGCCAACTGATCGCGCTCTATCAACTGAGCATATAGATTATAGATAATCTCATACGTATATATAAACCACACTCCTTAGATAGCTTTGACCTTCGTGGTCAACTTCACAATAGAATTTGGACTCTATTGGTAACAAGGCCTTCGCACGCAGTGCTCAGTCTTCAGTCGTCTACTCGTTCCTCACGTACCTCTTCTTATACCCACTCAAGGAAAACCCTCCGACAGGTTTCCACCCTCTTTGGTGTTTGGATCCTTAGAGGTAGAGGCCCGCTCGTTACAATAGGCAGAAACAACTTAAAAATCCTTCAGCTTACGAAAGTTACCAACTACACAACTTATAAAGCACCGCTTTAATATCGAAAAAAAACAACTACCGACCCTAAGGCTTCGTAATATCCTACCTTAATACCTTCTCGTACAAAATACCTTTAATTACTCTAACCGTATACGCTACCTTCGGAGGTGCTAGAAAATAGGCGTAAAGAAACTAGCGATAACGATATCGATAAGCTCTTCGATTATCCTATTTTTTCCGAGTCGTATACTTTATCTAGCGATATTATTGCTGCTTATAATAGTAATATCAAGTACTACTTCTATCACAACTATCTTCTTACCTAGTTCTTAGAAACGGATAAGTATACTAAGTACCGACGCCACTATCCAGTTTATAGGGAAGAAGTGTTCTCGGATAAGAGGTCGTATATGCCTACTCCGTTCAGGCATGGTATAAGCAATCTATTAGACTATCGATTAGAATTTCTCTAGTAGATGTAACTGTACCGCTCAACTAGGCTACTAATTAGTGATGAACTTCCTCTTAAAGATACGCCTGTAACTAAGGTTGGCGCTTGGAGTGTTGCACAGAGCTCCGACGATAAAAGAGCCGTGTTATATAAAGGCACAAGGTTAATGGTTTAGTACTCTTCATATGCTAGGGTTAAGAGGGAGCCATCCTGGATAGCCATCTATGAGGGTATTGCTAGGGCCAGGGCGAGGTTCTATAACACGCCTTATATCTCACCCGGGCAACTACCGACATGGATACTAATCACTAAGCTAGGTGCCTGGATGCGGGCATGTACCGACGAGCAGAGGAAATTGGTAGAAAGACGGGCATAGATAATCAAAGAAGCGTATAAACGAATCTCAGAAGGGGTTTAGCAGTTTAGTTAGGTCATGTAGAGTCTAAAATATTCTAGATAGCGGAGAGTAATTTACATAAATAATGCTAAAGCTGACTTCCCTTCTCTGATTATCTTGGCAGTATACGTATGTGCGTGTATATCCTATCCACTAAATATTCCAAGTCCTCCCTCGTTGCAATAGCGCTAGACGGTAGACCTCTTAATACATGGGAATTTAAGCTTGTATAGTGATCAGGTATCCACATAGTTTCTACCGCATTAATATCGGCCAACTTAAGTATAGTATCAACCTTATGACGGAGACTACTAGCTTCTCTTAAGCGTAGCTCCTGTCGAATACTTAGATGGACGAAGTCTACGACCTTCTCTTCTAGTTCCGTATATCGGGCGTTAGATTACTAGTGCTATACTTTAATCTTAACGATCTGCTGTGCTAGATAGTCGTTTCGATACTAGAGCTGTGCGTAAGAAGATTGCTTCTAATAATGCGTCTCTCTCTTAAGTCGAGCAACCTTTAATGCGTATCTCTGCCGTTCTGATTCTGTTTCACGAAGCTCTGCTTGTGTCTCTTAAATCTCTGCTTGTATCTCTTGAAGCTTTGCTTGTGTCTTTTAATCTTAACTCCTTATTGCGCGCTATCTTTCTAGTTTTCTGTCCTTCCACTGCCTCAGCTCGATAAGTTCCTACTACAAAGCGTCGTTCTTTTTATCTGCGTTCCGAAGATCTTCTTGCAGTTTGATATTTTTTAACTTGAGCGAAGTTGTTTTATTAAGGTAGAGTCGGTAGTTTTAAAGGCCTTTTTCTTTCTCGGATTCGAGCATTTAAAGTAACTCGCCTCTATTATCGTTGTTACTACGGATATTGGCTAAGGAGCGTTGCTTAGTTAATATTATAGTTAGCTTGTAGGAAGCTGTTATAATATCTATGTCTAATTTTGCTGCTAGTCGAATGTCCGAAAGTATTTTATAATATTAAAATAATTGCGACGTGCAAGCGTAAATAAATTGTAGTTAAGGCTAGCGTACCTAGATATAGTCTTAACCCTGTCTTAGATTCCTAATTATCTATAATTTTCTTTTATTATTTATTTTATTGTAGATTAGACATATCACGTCTTTGTTTATCTATGTTTTAATATTACCCGTGCGAGAGACATTGGAAATAGAATGCCAAATCGCACATGGCAGCGCACTAGGATAGAAAATTGTTGAATAGTGCAAAGTGATTGAATTGTACACTGCTGAAGAGCAGAATAACAGCAGAAACTACCTGTTTATATACACCAACTTGATGTGCACGCGCTACAAAGTATTATAAGTCTGTTATACTTTAGTGGTGAGACAAGCAGGATATCTGCCTTGGTGTTGAAGAAAGAATACGAGATATACGGCAAATAAACGCGGAGTAAAAGTAAAGCACTATGGTCTAATAAAAATGTATGGCCGAACCAGTTCTAGAAGGGTTTGTCGCTATGTGCTACTGCATTTGCACCTAGAACGGATAGGTGTGTGAAACCCCTAACGCGATCAGAGAGTCGCAAAAATCAATTGCTAATTAACGGATCTCGAATTCCAGATCAGCCTTGTGTGGGCGCTTAATTGAACCCAACACGGAGTTTAGACACATTTGGGCTGAGCGGACACGAGAATGCAGGGCTTCCCGTCCGCTCAGCCGTACTTAAGCTGCGAACAAGCCGATTAGTATTCAAGTGGGTGACCATTGGGGAATCTCGGCTGTTGTACGTTTTTTTTTTTTTTGCTCGATGGTGGGTCTAGATCGTTTTAGCGTGGCCTGTGCGCCGAGCTTGACACCTCAAAGGAAGAGGCCAATTGTCGAGTTTGCTTCTTTTCTTTAGCCACACAAGAAAAGTAGGAATCAAATATATAGGCTACAATCGTATCTTGTCATCTTCTAAAAGTCTTACAACGGACCCTCGAAGGCATAGTGTGTATTGTGCTTCCATACAAAACATTGGGGGAAGCATTACGACTGCGGGCCCACGCTTGTTATTTAGTTACAGGTTGGTATATTCTTAGAGCGGAGATTGATTAGTATAATATATGATCTCGTTGATACATCCTCTTACATCATCGTCTATGCCATGGCTATGTTATATTCTATGATGTTGGTGTGATAGAAATGCAGGGAAAAACATGCTGCCACCGTAGTTGCAATTGCACATGCCGCTGCATGTAACTTTGCAGCCCGCCAGGTAAGTTATGGATCGATTTTCCAAATCATGTTCAAAATGTCTCTTTGAGTTTTCTGGGCCCTTGGATACTTTCGTTCTGGTGGGCAAGAGTCCCCAGTGCACCTTTGTTTTAAGGACAGTCACCGGCACATACACCACGAGATCTAGTATGACCTAGATGATATGTCTAGCAATAATTGTAGTACATGATGGAGCCTCGAACTTTTCGAGGTCGTCATTATCCGGAAATTCAGCGATCGGGACTATCGCACATGCTAGCGTCTTACCAAGGTGCTGTGCAAGAGAATCCGCGATGGAAACCATCACAACGCGCAACCAAGAGCTTTAGGGGAGACCACAAAGCTCGTCGATGACCGCACGTGGAGCAGCAGGAATTAGTCACCCAGAAGACAACCCATACGAAAAACACACCCGAGAGCCAGCAAAATCTGTGGTTAGACGGAAATCCCGCAGAAAGACAAGGACTGCAGAAACATAAAGCAGATGGTTGATTTCATTGGGGGCTTCCCCGGTGTGGCACCCCAAAGGAACCAGCATGGAAGGGAGCGGTGGCCGCATCACTTCATCTTCTACCAGTCTTGGATCCAGCGTCTTCCTCAAACACATCGTGTGTATTGCGCTTGATGTGAAGATTTGGGTCCTGTGTGTGCTCTTTGGTATAGATCTCGGGATTACATCTTGGACGCACTAGTGTGTAAAATACGGGAGACTATCGCGGAAAGACACAAAGGCATTACCGAAGGCTTTTTGGACTTCTGTGCTTAAGGATATTTACGGTAGATATTTACATTGTAGAGGTATACCCTCCGAGCTGCATGAAGCTGTTGCTCTTTCCATAATCCAAGCTGTCAGCTAAGCACGATGGTCTTCTTCGCGTCATGGCATAAGAGTATCTACGCTTGGTCAATTTGAGCATACGAAATCGCCCGGCCGTGAGGAACCTACCATGAACAAATAGAAATGAAATAGAAGAGGACTTGTTTAGCATGCCGCGTAGCCAGCACAGTCAGAAGAGGGCTCGCCAAACCAGCCAGCGGGGCAATCTCCCTGGGCGCAGCAGACCTGAATGTTCGAGCCTGCGTCGTTGCAGATTTGGATGGCCGAGGCCGAAGAGACGAGGGCTGCAAGCGCAAGGGAGAAAGTGGTAGTGAACTTCATTTTGCTGTGGGGGAATATTGTGTTGCTAGGCAAAAGTAGACGTAGATTGAAGCACTGTAAACGAATTGGTTGGAGCGTTTGGCTGTGGAGATCAAAGCTCAAGGTGCGGGTTGGATCGTGGGGATACTTATCTGTTTCTCTCCTCCTTTTCGTTTTTTCCATCATGCTCCGTGCGCTATGCGAATGTTCAATCAGGATAATGAGCCAAGGAGATATACGGGTGAAAGGTTGGCAGGGTCGGCGGCCTGAGGGCCTGAGATGTGATTACAGTATGGATTTTCGGCCTGAGCTCCTCATCTTTGATTGCATATCATGGCCTTATCAGGAGATCAAGCTATTAATTGCAAGTTGTCCACACACATGGCCAATGAACATCATCCGATGTCATCGATAAACCCATAGGACTTATATCACCATCTTCTGGAATGCTTAAGTAAGGTGGTCAATAGCGCTGACTGTTTATATGGTGCAAATTTGCTCGGCAGCGCTTTACCCTTTTGAGTAATCAGGCGAGAACTCTCACTCGGAATGTGTAGCTATATTATTGTAGGGAGAGCCGAACATGCAGACGTGATAACAAGTACGGCTGTTATTCTAGGTATCTTCTTGATAGACTATACCTGTTGACTGGAATGCTTGATAGTTGTCTCATCAAATGGAGCAGAGAATTCATCTATCAAATGGAAGCAGTTCCGATAGGAGTAAGTATTCGTATTTCTGACTCAAACCGAGAGCTATTGGACATGAGATCGGCACCACAGGTAGTAGGGCTCTAAAAGCAATTATGGAGTCATCAGGCGCATGCTTAACTGTACCTCTACTGCACTTTCCTTCATAATCATCTGAAAAGGCAGCAACAGTTTAGAGTATCCCTTACTTACAATCGGTCTCTTGGCCGATTGGGTGTGGATGGGTACGTGCCTTTTCTTCGGGAAAAGAGCGGAGGTATGATTCAGTGCGGCGGAAGCACAAGCACCGAGACCCTCTTGGCATGTTAGAAGTATAAGACAACGCAGAAAGGCACATCTGTTTGAGGTGCTTGGAGCGATGATCAAACGTAAAGACGCGCGATGCCATTCCGCGGTACGATCACAGAGCCCGAAGACACGTAAGCAGGCTCTAGGAGGAAGTCATGCTCCAGAGTTATCGAGCGCAACGATGGCGGTTCAGGAAACTGCCGTAGAATCAAAGTCTTCCAAATACCTAGCGGATAATGCCGGGACGGATGGGCAGAACTTCGGGGGAAGTGGCTGTCTGTCGGAGAGCTGTGGGAATTTTAGGCCGCGGGTGAGCCGGAGTCAAAGAGCCGGTCGGGATTTCCTTCCTGCAGATTGTGGGGCCGCGCCAGGAGCAACTGCTTTTCCAGACGTCATCCATTCTCTTCTCATCTGCTTGCTCGCTGCCATGGCGAAAGTCAGTATAACCACGGTTGCAGTCTTGACAAAACTGGGCATCGGCTGCACTGGTAAGCTTAAAAACAAGGTTCGAGTGGCCAAGCGATAGGCGACGGGAACAGAGCCGATGAAAATGTCTTGGGTCTGGGTGTGACAGGGAACTCTCAAGTCCACCTCTTTGCGGCTGTGGCCCGCTCTTCCGTGGGCATCAAAGGACTTACCAAAAAGTCGAGAACAGATCCAGGGAATTAGTGCCCAAAAAATGCATTCCGGAGGATTTCATCATCTCCACGCTCCATCATGCAGGCTCGAGAAATCATGTAATCAGCAAACCCTGCCTCGCCATCGTAGTGGGACCGGCCTAAGAGAATGCAGGCATCTGAGGTGTGAGCACGAAGCATGCCTCACTCGCCGGATTCTCGTTCCTCCGTTCGGAAAGCGCCTTCTCGTCCTGGACATAGAGACTACAAGCCGAGCAGGCGCGGCATCAACTGGTGATACGCAACGCTAGTTTGAGAACAGCTTCCTCACATCTTCCGTTTCGGACCAAAGCAACCGACGGGCCCATCCGTCCACCATTACCAAGCCTCAAACCACGGCTGTGGACCGAGAATCGACTTTGCTTTGCGCCATTTTCCCCCTTCTGGTCGACCACTTATCGTCTCCCAAAACATTCGCGGTATATGTACTATAGAGCGGGCGTAGCTCACGGATCACTGCACCTCCGGCTTTGCCTCCGTATATTTGGCTCGCAATCTACGAGCTGGCCTGATTCTAGTCTGACATCCGGTCTGGTTGGTTCCGGGTCCTATTCCTTCCCACTGGGCATGCACACTGTGTGGTAATCGCAAGTGGGGTATACACAGCAGAGAAAGCCACAGCCACACCACGTGCTTGCTGCTCGGCAACTTGGTGTCGCATTACTTTCTGGAAGCCGTCGTCGAACCATATAGCACGTTCCTCATATTGTAACCGTTTCCAGCGGCGGGCCGGCAGTGTCTCACATTCGATCAACAGGGTCCTCTTAACTTTCGGAGCGACTCTGGCTCAGTGAATCTAGTGGCCGGAACATCAATTCCTCTCCCATACTTGCTGTTCTCGGCCTAATTTGCTATGGCTTCTGCCTGATAATTACGGCTTACTATTCCTCCAATCCAGCTCTTGTCCAATGAACTCTCCAAGTCGGCTCTCGACGCGGAGATTGGTCAGCCCCGCAATACGAGTTGTCCATCCAGTAAGCCGTGCCCAGCCAGCCCGCATATCATCACGGCCACCTTTTGTCCACCCGTCCAGAAGTACTGCGCCTCTACGCGACGCCTTTGACGCTGCCCACCTGTGCGAGATACGCGTCCCCCCCCCCACCCCCCCAATGCCCAGCACCAACCCTCAAACCCAAAAAGGTGGGGAACCCGGCATGCTCAGCTCGCACGCGCGCGCCACGTTCGACCACTCGAACCCAGGTTCTCGCAGGTAAGAAGGGAAAAGAAAGGATCCACGACCAGGGTCCAGCAGGCCCACGGCCCAGGCCCAGCTCAGCCCGAAACACCAGGAACCCACCCGCGCCGCCGCCGGCGGGCCAAAAAAAAAAAATGCGAAACCGCTGTCAGGGCCGCCTTACCAGCGAACGAGACGGTTTCACCATCGCGGCCCTTCCATCTTGGCAGCACACGCGCGCAGCGCGGCCCAGGTCCACTTCGGGCTAAGCCTCGGAGATCGGGAAGGCGGATGTTGGAGGTGTGGATAGCAGGACAGACAACATCCCATCAGAGGCCGGCGCGGGCCCGCGCTGACCTGCCTTCATCCTTGCGCGCCTGCCTCTATCCCGTGCTCGTGTTCTCTTCTTTTTGCCTCCATTCGATCCCTGCACCGTTATTTTGGCTTGAGCAGTGGCGCCGTAGCACAGGGCCGAGAACAAGCAGGCCGCCGGCCCACTACATCATCTCTCTCTCCACCGCCTGCACGGACGACGGACGTCCGCGCGTGCACACACACTTCCCCTTCCCGGCGCAGAGGGCGAGCAAGATTGGCAACTAGAGTTCAGAGCCCCCGTCGCGAAAAACGATGATGACAAGAAGCAACCCTGCCAAAATTTCCCCTCTCTCTCTTTCCCTCGGCCCGCAGCTTCGGGAGATGTGAGCTATCGACTTCTTTCTTCCTCGCTCACGCAAAACTCTTCCCCTCTTGCTGCCCACGCGCGCGTACCACATCCCTATAATGCCAGCCTCAAATTTTAATCATCATACGACATAACCTCTTCTCGTCCGCTCCCATGCCGAATACACTCTGTCCAATTTGTGGAGAAAATGAAAGACAAAAGTATATAAGCGGTGGGATTATGTACCGATGAAGATCAGCCTCTGCCATGTCCTTGTTTAAACTTTCGTGTATAGAAAGACTTATTTCTCCGGACCAGGGGAGAGTTTTCCCCGAACGCGTCGTAGAGCTGATAATCATCGAGGGGGGAGAGCCTCGACGCGCAATAGGGAGGGAGGGAGGGGGGCGGTTTTTACCTACAAGCCACCTTTTGGGCAAGCAAAAGATATAGGAAAAAGAAAGCACGTAAGAGTAGGATTTGCGGATGGCGTTGAAGCATAGCCTCGCTGCACAGCCGTTGAACCATAAATGGCAGATCGCACAGTAAGGCCTCCCCGTGCCCGCGCCGATCCTAAACCCAGGAAACCGGTTCATCACGGGGGCTCCGTGGTTAAGCGGGTTGAGCTGGGGTGTGTCACCCATTGCGCGTCAAAGACTCGCCTACTCATTCCCCCCATCCAACGACCACCGCAGCTCGGGAATAACAATTGCATCAATTGCGGTCATCACTTCAACGGCGAATGGCATTAGTCTATAATCTTATTGACATTTCTTTTTTTATTTTGTATTTGATCGTTGACTAATGGGGGATAAAAAAAGGATATAGCTTTCCGCAGCTATGATACATAATCTTGACCCTCAAAGCCATAGAGGATAAGCGCTACCACTATGCAAATGCGCAGAGACGGGCGCAGCCCCCGGCCTTGCGTGAAGATCTTAAACTCCCATTCATCTCGCTCTCGGCGGTAGCACGGGTGCGAAATTCCCTTACACAACCCAAATCAACCCAAGCTCCGTAGCAAATCTCCTCCCGAAAGACTAAGACCACAAGCCCCATAAGCAAACCATGAAAAGAAAAGAGACAAGGGGAGGGATCGAAAACAAGATCAAGCGCTCTAGATGCTCGCGACCTGAACCACGACCCATCCACCGCGCCCTGAAACTTTGCGCCAATTTTTTGCCACTCCAAAACATCCGAAGGCAAAAACGCAGAAAAGGAATTGACACGAAGTTTGGGAAGACAAACAAGGAAAAGAAGCGGGATATGCGCGCAGACGCTGATGCCGGAAAGGACTGTCTGTGTGCTCAGAAATAAGAAAGCAGAAAGGAGTTGGATAGCAATGTCGTGTCATCGTGAGCAGGCCACCTCGGGATTCTCCCGTGGACCCCGGCCTCGCCGGACCGGACCTTCCCAAGAACACCCGGGCCCCTCCAGCAAATGCTGCATGTGATCCTCTTTCGATGCAGAAGCCGGGAAACCAACCGAACGTAGTCTAGGATGCAATTAAAAGGCATGACAATAAGAGAGTGAACGCCGGAACCAGCCGCGATGCAATGCTCTTTCAAATCCGAACTCAGTAGTTGCTGGCAGCGAGCAATTGATGCGACTGGCCCATGGTGGTCACAGCGACCATTGGGTTCGGGAGGTCTGCCAGCGAGGTGCCCACAGACAGGTTCGACGGCATGTAGTCATTGACGGCTTCCGGGCTTTCCTCTTCCAAGGAGCCGAGACCCTCGTCCTCGTTCTCCTCCTCCTCGCTGAAGTTGACGATAGGGTCACCCTCCTGGCGAGGCTCGTGGGTGCGGCGGTGCCTGGAGACAATTGTCAGCTTTGAGCCAAAATTAGAACCCTCGCTTGGAGAGAGCTTACTGGGCAAGGTTATCGGAGCGAGAAAAAGCCTTGTTGCACAGCGGGCACACGTATGGGCGCTCCTGGGTGTGGGTGCGCACGTGCCTAAGCGCCGAGTTAATCACACGCTGAGAACATGAAACTGCCGATCTGTGGGCGCTTACCTCTTGAGGTGCTCTAACCTCTTGAACAGACGGCCGCAAGTGGGAATCGGACAAGAGTGAGACTTCTGCGGGTACGGTCCAAGCTCCATCATCGTGGCACTGCGGGCCCTGCGGAAGACGCCGGGCGCTTGCCTGACAACCGCATCGTGAGCCAGCGACTGGCCAGAGAAGTCGCCGTTCAGGCCCGAAAACTCGTCCTGCGGCAGCATCTGAGTGGCTTGCTGGTTCGGGCTGCCCTCAACGGTAGCGAGCGGCGTGCCATGCCTCGACACGTCAGCGACCTCGGGCTTCTGCTGAACGCTCGTGTAGCCGTTGTGGAGGCTCTGGGGTGAGTCATGTCCACCCTCCTCTGCCGCCTCTGTGACAGGAACGACAGAGCTCGAGACAGACCGGCGCAGATCGCTGGGCCTGTGGGCTGCGTGCGGGTTGGCCGCGTTCGCCGCATTGACCGCCGCGATACCGCCGCCAATCGACATCGAAGACCGCCTCCTCCTCTGCTTGTACGTGGGCGAGCCCTCGATGACCGAGTAGACGTTGCCGGGAGCGAACGGACGGCTGCCGTATTGCGGAGCGGCGATGTTCGACGGAGGCAACTGCATAAGCGGGTTGAAGTTGGCCGAGAGACCAACATCAGGAATGGCAGTGTAGAGACCGGTATCTTCATTCGCGATGTATGCAGGCTCAGCGCCCAGACCAATCGAGTGCTGGGGAGGCGTGATAGGCTCGAACGACATACCACGAGTGCTGTAGTCCTCGTAATGCGAAGAAACGAATGAAGGCGCGGGCGAGTATTCCATGTATGCGGGCATCGAGCTGTGCCTCTGGTGCACCTGCGACAGCGGAATGCCGTTGCGGTCGTAAGGGATCGGAGTGTATTCCCTTTCGCGGCTCTTCGCGATCATGCCGTTTGTCGGGGGAGCCATGGTCATCTGGTGCTGCTGGAAGTTGCTCATCTGGTGGAGGGGCTCCTCAGGAACAGTCGGGGGCATCGACTGGGGAATCATCTGCGGCGGGGGCATCGAGTCCATGGCGCGCATGACCGGCGAGGTCGATTGCGAGTAATTCTGAATGTTGGTGTTGAAGGAGGACGAGTTCGTTTGTTGCGCCTTGGTCAGCTGCTCAAAAAGCGACTGCGACGAGTCGAATTCAAAAGACAGCGCGGGCTCAGCAACAGCGACGGTGGTGGCCTCCTGGCCCATTTTTTCCCTCTTGAGATCGCGCTCCAATGCATCGAGGAAGAGACGGTCGTGCGGTACGCTGTACCAGTAGAAGACCTTCTGCTTCTTCTGGGTGCGAATGCAGTTGTTCTTGTAGAGGAAATCGAGGAATGCGCTCTTGGGCTCCTCGAGAGAAGCATCGGTGCCGGACTTGAGGTTGCGCAGGTCGGAGAAGATACCCTCCTCGAACTTCTTGGAGTTCTTGACGGGGCGGCCGAAGGCCTGGAATCTGAAAGAGAGGCATCGCACGATGTCGGTGCCGGAAATGTGGAAGAGGTTGTTCCTGCAGGCGCGTTAGCAACAGCTGCGGCGGGGGCGCATTCGCAGGCGCAAGCATACCAGAGCACGCAGGAAACATATTCGCCGGTGGGGAGCAGGAAGCGGCGAATGTACTGGTCGGGCTGCCAGTCGACTGGCGCCGAGATGAGAAAGTACTTGACTGGAAATGGTGTCAGCTAGTTCATGCGGCGCGGTTGGAAACGCAGAGCGCGTACGATTATCTACTTGCTGCAATGCGACAATTGCATCGGGCGGCAGGCTCTGTTGCGCGTCCTGGTCGAGGAGGAAGGTCTCGGGGGCGACCTGTCTTGCCTGTCCAGGAGGCGGCATGGCGGCGTGGCCGGTGGAGTACATGCTGTCCACCAGAGCGTGTCGTGGGCCGGTCTTGGGATAGCGATGGGACGTCGGGGCAAATTGACGGGGGATGCGCGGCGACTTTGTTGCGACGGCTGGTGGCTCGCGGAGCACTCAGAACGTGGAGAGGTGAAGCGCAAGACGAAGCAAAGCAAGCGAAGGAAATCGGCGAGCGATGTTTGAGATATGTTAATGAACAGAAACTGAATCGAGGGCCTGCCTCGGACGTGTGAAGCGCAGTCTCGAGTGCGGTTGAAGAGAGAACTTGAGGCGGGAGCGTGATGGTAGGGTTCGCACACGAAACAGCAGTCGAGGGGGGAGCGAGGGCTTTAGGTGTGTCAGCGCTGCGTTTCAGGAGATTAGACTGCTAGCTGTGACAGCGCGGATATTTTTATCGCTGTATGTACCTAGCCACGCAGGCCTCCGTCGCCGAGCGCGCGCCGCCAAATCCCGGTCGCTGCGAGGCCCCTGCGAGTGGCTGGCCCGCCATCGAATAGCGATCGCAAGCGCGACGCTGCTGGGCGGCCGGCTGGAATGGAGGTGGCGGCCGCGGAATGGCGTCTTACTCGCGCCCGTCGTCTTCGCGCTGTCCACGCTGCTCTGGGGCACCGGCAGCTGGCCGTGCCATGATCACTTGTTCTGTCGTCACTGTTGCAGTGCTCCGCGCCGCTATAGCTGCTGCTCCTCTATTGTGTCGATAGTCTCGCCGCGCGCAGGGCTCGAGGCCGGCGTGGGGTCTGCCCGCCGCCGCTTAGCGCTCTGGCGCTGTACGCGAGCAGAAAGCGGAAAGAGTGGGCGCAAAGCCCGATGCCTTGCCAGCCAGGCAGACCGCATCGGCTCCGACTCCGCCAGGATCAGGATGTGGGATCGCTCAGCAGGGCACAGGCACAGGTCAGGATGGGCAGCGCGCTGCCCATCGTCTCCCGTCCCCTACACGAGCAAGCAAGCACGCCCGCCCGGCCCGCACGCGGCAGACTCAGGGCGGACTCCGGCCAGCAGCAATATCGCCGGCACGTATTGCGCGCCTGGCCGCCGCCAAGTCATGTCGTCTGCTTGTACAGAGTTGTGCCCGCCTGTACACGCGCGAGGGGGGCGGCTAGGCGGCGTCGGCAAATTCACCCTTCTACTGCTGCCTCTCCCGCGTCGTAATAACGCGCCGCCGCCCACGCCGCCCAGGCGCAGAGCCCAGCACTGACGCTGCTGGGGCCTCGCCGTCACCGACTTGTCCCCTTGCATGGCCCGGCAAAGCAAACCTCTGCGCGCGCGTGGTGGTGATGTAGGTGTGGGTGGCTGGCCCGGCGCCCGCTGAATCGAGCGGCCATGCAGGCCGTCGACGCAGGAACAATGGCAGCAGCAGGCAGCGCAGCACCTCCGGCCGTTTGATCTCCCTCTCTGAAACACAGCCTGCCCTTGGCCGCGGGAGCTGTCAATCACCATCACCACCACCACCATCTCCTCCACCGCCAGCCACCCTAATAACGCAACCGCGGCTGTAGCTAGCGCCCATCGCATCTGTCATCTGCCTCGCGCTGCGCGATCGCTGCGATGCACTCATCCCCGTCAGTCACCGCCGTTCCGCCCCGTGCAGCGGCCTGCACGTTCGTCCAACCAGGGGCAGCAACCGCCATCAGGCCATGATATTCGTCTCCCCACGAGCCTTCTTCCCCGACCGCCCCAGCGAGTCAGCGCTCCGAGACCGTGAGCTGTGAGGCTCCACGCGCTTACCCAAGACATTATCTGACGGCGACACAAGAGCGCTGCCAGAGCAACACTGACTGACTGGTGACGTCGCCGGCCAGCTGGCAGGCCAACAGCAACTGTGTTGTCGGCGTCAATCGCTCTCACGACTCGACGAGAGCGCTCTCTCGTGACCTGTCGGCCAGTGGTTGTGCCAAGGCACGCTGCTCGAAAGGTGGGAGGTAGCGGCGCGCTGGCCACACCTTTTCGCGCATCTGGCGCCGGCTCGGTGATTGGACTCGCTGGTGGGCGCATCCATGAGGCCGATCATGATTCGCATTGGCCGGCTCGTCCCTAGAAGCCTGTGGACGGACCTCGAGCACGGCAGCTTATTCCGCTGCATAATGAAGCAATCGGTAGAGAGCAGGACGAGGTTTGAAGGCGGCAGCACCACGAGCGGCTCTAGCCTCCGGGCCGATCAGATGTGAGGCAGTGGGCTCGTGGGTGAGCAGACATCTCGATTCCGCAGAGCTTCCCCGAGGATTGACAAGTCCGGCACGAATGCCATGTGCGCGCTCGGGAAACCCACCATTTCCGGGAGCGCCAGCAGCCCAGTCGAGAAGTAGGTTACGGGCTGAAACGGCCACAGCAGCTCGCTTCCTGAAATCCTGAGGCATCCGCAAGAGCAAGCACACGGCGGGCGGGCTCTTCCCCATAGGGCAGGGGATCTGCAGTTACAGATGAGCGCTGCGACGGGCGCATCGGTGACGCTCACTGGCTGGCGGGGGCGTGCAGAATGACGGACCTTCGGGGACGAGGCGGGAAGAAGTCCCCTGTGGCCCGCGCGCTCTCGATCAGCGGGCGACCTCATCCCGCGTCGCTGCTCGTCTGCAACTGCCGTGCGTGCAGCGGCCGACAACACCATACCGTTTGTCGTGCCACTGACAGCACGGGTACCTCTGGCGCCCACGAGCATCGCAATCGCACCTGCAGCCGGCCACGTCTTTCGTCTCGCCCAGGTCCAGGTCCAGCCGCCGATCCCCCAACGGCCCCAACGGGCTCCACGCCCAATCACCGAAGACACACCACGGTACGCCCGACTGAGCGCGCGCTGGCCGGCGGCAGTCCTGGGGGTGCGCGCTCAGCTCTGCCCGCGCCCAAGTCGCCCAAAGTATCTCATGATGCGACGATCAGTGAGCATTTGTGCGCACGAGTCGGGCTAGCCTGGTTGGGACAGGGAACAGCGCGGCCAGGGCCAGGCCAGACGGCGCGCGGAAGCGCGAGTTTGATGAACGAGATCCGCACCCCGCCTGCCTCAGATCACCAAGCGGCCAGGGCAATCCTCGTATCACGCGCAAGCTACCGTTTCACATTAAGAGCCTCCAGGGCTCGCCTGCGCTTTTTCGCAGCTTCCACATGCATTCCACCACCAGCCCTCCAGTACGTGCCGGCCGGCCGCCAGCGGCGACGAAGAGCACACTCCCAGCGCCTTGCCTGCGGGGTTGGCCCACGCGAGCGTCCCCGGCTCCCCAGGAGGGTCATTCCCTCTTTCGCAATATCCGCCGCTAGGCGTTGCACCTCCAAGTCCTGAAATGAGGGCTCCACACGCGCGATCGAGACCAGGCGCTTGTCTCTCTGCATGTGCACGCGCCGCACCGCCATGGAGAGCCCATCTGGCTGCTACCCCAAGCCCACAGCACACTGGCCACCTGGGCGTGCTGCCACGGCAAACTGACCGAAACCTCCAGCAGAAGCAACTCGAACAAATTTCCCCATGCGGCCCGTTGGCGTTGCTTTTCCATATCCGCCGTTCCGGCGCGTCCGCAACAGTTCCTGTATGACTTGCGTCCGTTGGTGGTCGATCAAGCCACAGCCCGCCGACGAGCCACTGCCGGATCCAGACTCATTCTTGCTTCTTGCAGCGTACATGCTTGCTTGACGCGCAGCGAACATCCTGCGCATCAGCCCAAACGGTAATTTCGCGGCGAGCCTTTGGGTACGGCTACATGCAACCGACTACACATGTGTAAATGGTTCATCAAAGCGGTGCCATCAGCGCACCACCGGGAGGAAAAGAAAGAATTAGTCAACCCGCCCCGTACCGGCGCCGTCCAAGGCGAGAAAGTAAGACAGCAGTCTCGAAGCGCCAAAGCTCTCATATCTCGATATTAACCCAGCCGTCGTTGCCGCCGCCACTGTCAGGTTATGGGACGGTGGAGGATCTCGTAAAGGGTCTGAGAACCTCGTTCGGGAAAGGTCACCCCTGCCACGATCCAGAAGTCCGTGGAAGAACCTTAAGATGGAGAGGGCATCCTTGGAAATGATGCTTGCCGTCCGGGTGCTCGAGCCATCTGTCGGGGGTCGAAGAGGGGCGCAGGAGCATGATGAAGCAAACGGCGATGGACAGCTGTGGATCGATGGCGTTCATTTCACGTCGGTGCGGCTCTTGGGCTTGCGTCTGCGGCGTTTAACGTTCTCCGGAACACAGAACGAGGAGAGAAAGGAAGGTGACGATGGCGGGCGGGCGCAGGCTTGACTCGGCAGATGTCTCTCGACTCTATTACTACTTTCGTCGAGTGCAATTCCGCAATCCGCAAATGGGTCGTTACCTTCGTCCTCGCCATCATCTTCGTCTTCGCTGCGGATGGCTTCCTCCGTACGGGGGTAGTCGGCTGCCTTGCAGGTCACTAATCCCGATCCTCACGCTCGCTCTCGCCCGTGTCTAGTCTGCGGCCGCTGTGCGGCCAACGCAAATAACTAGCCGACGGCACGCTCGAGCTTCCGGACGCCGGATCAGGCATGGTTGCTGACAGACAAAAGTGCGAGTGCGTGAGTGCGAGGCCATCATTACGACCTAGATCCGGAAAGCGGACCCATAAGCAGTAAGCCACATGAGTAAAGGAAGCATCATTCAACACCAGAGAAGGATCCCTGTTTCACGTCCAGGTGGGTAGATAGGTTTCGGGGAAGTGGCTGGCTGGGTACACAGGTATAGTAGTTCACGATAACGTATGCCTCACGCTAAGCCGAAGTTTGGTAACGCGTCAGTTTCCTGTCGTCTGGCGGTTCCTTGCAGACTGGCGCGAAGGCATTTCCGCCACGCTACGGCCAGCGGGCGGTACAGCGCGGCGGCGGCGGCGGCCTTCAGCGGAGACGTTCGTCAGTGTTAGTCGGCAGTGCGCTGTGGTTGCAGCGCGGAGCCCGGGCGAGAGCGACGATCTTTCATGCGCGCCGCGCGCCGCTCGCCATCGCACTTATCGTCGCCCTTTGCCTGCGCGCAAGCCGGATGACGGGGACTAGGGTTTTCTTTGAGGAAAGCCTGACGACCGTGATCTTTGCTGCTGATCCGCGCTCGCGCCAACAGTTGCTCTCCTCCGGCTACGGTTGCTTTCTGGCCTGCTTCTCGGCGCATGTTCAATGGCTGGCCTCGGCGTTCATTCTTATGCTGCTTGTTCGCCCTCGCCCCGGCCGCCGGCCGCCATTCTGCCGTTCGGAGGCGGGGGCCCAGTACCGTGGAGTCAGAAAGACTTGGTCTGTGTATCGAGTTCTCTTGTGTCATGAGTTTGACAGGAAGAGGACATCCAGGGCCTCGGACTAGGGGACACTTCCGATGAACTCTTGGCTCCATAGTGCCCGCTCCTCCTCCTGGTCTTCCAGGGACAATCGAAGAAGGGACTGTGGAGCCCGTCGATGGTCCATCTTCGATGGAGACGCTGCTTGCGTACCTTGCATTAGCGTCTGTGCGATCAATGCGAAAACGCGCAAAGCAGCAGAGCACGGGGGAGAGTGTCGGTATCCTCTGCACGTGCTTTTTGAACCCCTCTGTCGATGTGTCTCAGACCGCAGCTTTGCAGTTGTGGAGTCTGGATTCTGCGCGATTTGCACGCCTTGAATTTGCTTCGCGTTGATTTGCGTGCTGCGACGCTTTGCTTTGCTCGTCTCTGCTTTTTCGCCTTGTGCACTCTGTGCCTTGCTTTGGTGATTGCATTTTCGTCATCAACCCAGCAACAGATGCAACATGCTCCCTAGTCAGGTCCGTGGATCTGTGTACAACATGTGGGCATTTTTGGTGGGGCTGATGCAATGCACGCTGGCCGACAGCCACCTTGGACCTGACTTGAGCGACAGGATTGACTGACACATGTTGCATATCCCACCCTACCTTTTGTCGATTAAACCCTGAGCGGCTGAGCGGGCGACGCTCCAGATCGATGGTCTGTGTACGGATGCCGTCCATCACCGTTGTACCGTTGCGCTGTGGGCTGCCGTCTCAGTTCGTGCTGCACCGCGCAGACAAGACGCACATACCACTCCACCTAACCTCAAGGAGCAGTAGGAACTCTTCTCCGTATCTTTAGGGGACAACGACCTCAACTCCCCTAACTTCACCGCCGGGGAAGTGGGGAATGAGGCGATGCAGGTGAGGAACAAGTGCACTATCGGCTGATGATGCCGAGAGATGCAGACTACCTCGAGGCAACATTAATGACGCGCGCAACGTATACGCATGATATGTCGGAGTCAGCGTGACCGCCACAAGTCCACCTTTTCTGCTCCCCCCGAAAAGAGCCCCTGATCTGAGCGTCAATGTCCAGCCTTCCTCTTGCCTAGAAAGGAACACCAAGTACATCTCATTCCAACGCGGCATTTTTTTGGGTCTCATCGGACTCGTCGGTCATTCGTCGATCTTGCAGCAGAAACCGTTCAGTTTACTCGTCACGGAGAACAAGCCTGACTGCCCGCATCGATTCGAGAACCCACCGACCCACTGTCGATGAACCGCGTATCGTGTTGAGTGGTTGGCGAAGGGGCGGCGCGGAAGCGGACGTTCGTCGTGTTCGCCTAACCCCCTTCTTTTTCGTCTCTCTCCTCCGTCGTCGATCCTCGTGTGTACAAGCGAGGGGCCACGACAAACATGGCAACAATACCTGCAACACCAAGAAGAGGGCAAGTAGGCCGTAAGAAAGAATGTCAGACTCCACCGGCGAGTACGCGTATGCGTCATCAATTTTCAGTCTTTCGGTCGGCGTCTCTACTGACGTCGTGTCTCTTGTATTCGCTTCTGCCGTTAGGTGCTCTCTCTTTCGGCCCCGTACCCGTGCCCTATCGGTACCTCATCCGAAGCTGAATCCATTGTCTCCTTGTCCGATAGTAGCACGCCTTTTTCTTGTCTATTGTTTGCCCACGTACTTTTCTGCCTGCCTTACGCCAAACCACGCAAGTCGCCAACGTCATGCCACTCGTCGTCTCTCCGGACTCTCGCGGAGAAGGCCTCACCCGCCGCCTGATTTCTACTCTTGCCGTCCCTTATTCATTCACTCTGGTGACATTGCCAACCTCACGATATCCGGCACATCCCACTGGCTCCGCTCTTTTTCTCCAATATCCGAGCCATGGGTACAAAGCGAGCGAGTAAGCAACGAAAAAGGTGGCCCAAACTGCCGCCGCCGCGCCGCAAGCGAGGAAGCATCGGTTTGACTGAACCCAACCCATACCCACCCCCATATTCCCTCAACCACGGACACGGGTTTAGGCTATCCCCTTCGTCCCTTACGTCCGCCCAATGCAAGATGCAAAGCAACGGCGCGTGCCCACAGAATCCAATTAACCCACACGCTCGCCTATCAACAAATCCCAATATCCGAAGGAGAGATCCAACAGACGAGAAAAAGTCCTATATCCCACGTGCTAAGCATATTACAAGAAAGAGAAGATCTCCACAACTACCGATAGCCCCGTCGTTACTATTCCAGGAAACCTTTCCGCCCAACGTTCGCTTGGTGGCCGTTTTTAATTTCACGAAGGTCCCACCCCCACCAAAGCTTTATGCTATACATAGAAATGAAAGAAAAGACATCCCAGGGCCAGGGCGTCATTAAGGCTTTTTGACTTATAGAGTTTATAGACGGCTATAGCCATTTGGTTTAGCGGCCAGGCGCGATTCGGATCAGCGTTCGCTTGTTTTTCTCTTTCGTATGCGTCCCGCTTTCCGCTTCGCTTAGCCGACGACGAACGAAAAGAAAAAAGGGGGCCGCTGCTCCTCTCTCTTGCTTGTCAATAATGATAGACATATTTCGATAGTCCTGTCAAAAGTATCGCGTAGCCAAAAAGAGATTTCTGCTCGAGTTTCAAACGGCCGTAAGAACACAGGGAGTTGACAATGTCCGGGGACGCGTTGTTGCTCAGCCTCCACACAGACATTCTCCAACCGGACGACCGTCCATCAATCAAAAACGTTCGTGAAGAAAAGCACCCAGCCGACTGCCCCGGGAGGAGCAGCCGGCTGGGTGATGCCATATCGTTCTTCTATTGTCAAACAAATGGGTATCTCCCCGCTAACGCCGTGTTATGCTGTCTGACGACTCCCTCCCCTCTCCCCCTCTGCCCGCCTACTCCTCCATCTGGACATCGTCCGTCTCGTCCACTTGGACGCCGGCGGACGACGGGGTCATCGACTGACGGTGAGCGATGAACTCATCCGTCAAAATCTCGCCCGTGCCCGTCGGCTCGTCGTGAACGAGACGGACGACGTCCTCACCCCCCTTCTTCGACAACTTCCAGACACCCGGCTGGCCGCTGATCTTCTCGTGCAGCCCTGCAAGTTGATGTGTTAGTCGACAGCTCGGTGGGTTGAAGCAGGTCACTGTTACTTACACTTCAGAAGACCAGCCCAGGTCTGCTTGCAGACCCTTGCATCCCAGGTGGTCGCCTCCTTGGGGATGTCCAGCGTGTAGAAGACGTCAAGCGGCATCATGAGCCTGTCCGTCTTGTAATCTCTCTTGCCAACTACGACCCTCGGGCAGCCGATTAGGTATGATTGGGCCCAGTATTTAAGCTTGCGCCAATCGTAGTTGTGCAGCTTCCTATCCCGGGTGTCGGGACGGATATACGGTGGGATCCATTCGGTAGTCTTGAGTTCGATCCATTCGTGCCTTGTCTCGCCCTCGATCTTCTGATCCCAAACTGGCGCAACATGTCAGCGTCAATGTGCTATTGGTTTAAAAGCGACCACGAAGGTAAGCTTACTGCAGTCGACTTCACCGCCAATGATCATGCTCGTCTCTCCGATGCTGGTCTTCACTACCGAGCAGTACTGCGGGTGGTTGTCCACGACCTTCTCGTCGCGGCCCTCAATCTCCTCGCGGGAGACGTTGTCCCAGATATCTGGGATGGTGTACAGGGTCTCAAACTTGAAGCCTAATTTGAAGATTAATACCATAGATCAGATGAGATCGGGACTGACCTTGTGCTCACCATAAAACTGGAGGTTCTTGTTGCTTTGATGTCCTTTCTTGTCGTTCTTCCTTGCTTTCAGCTTGGCCTGCTTGTCCTCCTCAATGAAGCTGCGACTAGTTAGTGAGGGGTCCACTCGTGGCTGGCTATGTGAGAGGAGCTTGTTGAGCCCATGCGAACATGAAATATACTCACATTGTGCCCTGTGGCGAAGTCAGTCAGCTGCTCAATGAGGTAGTGGACAAGGAAATCTCACGTCGAAGGAGGTCAATTTCATGACCCACTGGTCGCCATTGGAGTACGGAAGAGTCAGGAGCTATTTAGCGCCGTCAGTGCAAATGCTGGTGACACGAAATTCTGCTCGAAGTGAGTGCATACGTTGGTCATCATGCCGCGATAGCTGATGAAGTGAGCATCGAGCTTGGCCTGATTTTTCTTCTCCTTGTCCATGATGGCAGTGAGCAGGCCATGAAGATGGTCGTCCTTGGAGTCATCACGTTGGCGGAAATCGTTCATGCCCTTGGACAGGTCGATGAATTTCTCGCTACCACGAGGGCTGGGGCTGAAATAGTAGGCGAGAGAGCGGGAATCAAGGTGAAGATTCAAATTCTCATCGTAAGAGAAGCAAGCGATCTCCTTCAGGGCGCAAGAAAGATGAGAGTCAGCATGGCATCACATGTCGGGGTTGTCCAGATATTCTTACCTCCGGCGCCTTCAGCATGCTGGGCATGTCCATGAAGTTATTTCTGTGAGCTTGACGGCTTGCGGTGAATATCTGCTCCTGAGGATTGTTCTGCATGGCTCCGCCGTTGGGGACACTTGCGTTCGAAGGTTGAGCTTGCATCATGGCGCGTGGTGTTCGTTGGTGGATGCGGAACAGTCGCGTGGAGAGGAAGCTCGCGAATCGGCGCGCGGTGGATGGTGGACAACGGGACCCTGGAGTTTGTCGCGCGACGTCATGCACAAAAGCGCCGAAAATAGTGCCGGAAGACGCGCCGCCCGCCGCCCCGCATGTAAACATCTGGTTGCCATGCGCGAGCCGCAGCCATTTCCTTTGCCGCACGCATCTTTTGCGCCCATAATGCTCGCCGCCCACGCCCGTTCGTAGCAGCGCAGATCTTCCGTCGATCTGCTTGGCCAACATCGCTCCCGCGCGCTCCGAATCCGCCTCAGATATTCATTCGACGGCGCCGCACAGCCATCAACAGCTCTCCTCGCTGCACCTCTTCCTCATCTCTAGCCGCTACTATGTCCACCCGCCCCCAGCCGCCGCACCGCACGACCACGGCCTCGGGCATGCGCCGTAACCTCTTTTCGAGCAACCTCTCGCGCCGCCCGACCGGCCCTTCGTCGACCTCAGCCACATCCGCCACCACGCTCCAGCTCGCCGACGAGCACGCCGAGGACCGGGACATTGTCGCGCGCGATGAGGAGGGCAACTACCGTCTCGAGATGCCCAACGTCGGTCCGCTGCCGCGAGATGATGCGAGGGAGGAGAGAGGTATGTAGTGTTTATCTGGCGAATTTTGTGACCGGGAATATTTTGCTGATAGGATGCAGAGGTTGAGAGCCGCTTGATCGAGACGTATCGCAAGCACCAACAGCACATCGAACCGAACGGTAAGCACCATGCTGGATCCCGGGACAAAGCAGAAAGCGCGCCCTCGGTTCTAACGGATAGCTCAGAGCTCAAGGCTACGCTGCAGGCCAGCCTCCAGGCGAAGGCCGAGTCGCTGGATGAAGACAAGTGGATGTTCGAAGGAGATGATCCCCTGCCGTCTTAAATCACAAGTCCCTCAGGAATCACAAGTCTTTCAGGTATCACGAGCCGAATCTGGCCTGCATGGTGTTCAAGGCGCACGAGGTCTGACGGAAGGGATGGGAAATACCCGCGGCTCTCAGTAGGAGTCATCAGGTCATGATCATGATATTACTACTTCTTTTTTTTACACCTCCATGCTATTTAGTCCAATCCTGGCGCCGGTGCGGGCGCCTCGACCCGTCTCGACTTCGGCTTTTGACCCGCACCGCCGCCGCCACCCATGAACATACTGCTCATCATGTCCATGAGCGGGTTGCTCTGACTAGGAATCCTGATGCCGAAGTACATCTCGCCGATCTGATCCAGCGCGTCATTCCAGCCAGGCACCTGGTCCAAATGCGTCTTGTAGTGGCTCTTGAGCATCCTGAAGAGATCTGCGCTACCACGCGTCACGGCGAGCAACAGCAGTCCGAGGAAGTTGAGAAGAGGCAACGAAGGATATATGCGGAGATCGAGGCTCGAGCTGCTGACTTCTTGTACGCCGAGCGAGGTGTTCGCCTGGGAAAGGCGAGTTGTGAATTGGAGGAAGCATTGGTTCGCGGCCCGCACGTTGCCGGCGATGAGGTAGGGGAGGACTGCGCGCGCAACGTAGAGAGGGGCAGTGTGCGAGTCGTCTTCGCTGTACCATTCGTACTCGAGCTTGACGAGGTGTTGGGGCGAGTCGCGCGTGCCGAGGATAAGGTGTCGTTCCGCGTCGTAGGCATCACCGTCTGCAAGCCATGATTAGTATCCGCTGCGCCAGACTGTCATAAATACGCTTACCCTCCGCGAGCACCGTTCCCGCCACATGGTGCAGCTCCGGATCTCCAGCAGGGAATTCTCCAAACTTGGCCGACCATCTGCAAAACATATCATCAGCTCACACCTCCCACCAAACAATATTTCCAGCGCAATCTTACCCGATCATCTCCCCGATAAACCTCTTCTTCGTCGGCTCATCCGGTGGGAAGCTCCTCAGTAGGCCTAGCAGCTTCGCCTTCGCGCCGGCATCCGGCTTCGTCTCGGCCTTGCTGTAAACGTCGAGCAGGAAGAGGCACAGGTCGCCGCCGCTGCCACCCTGGCCCGCCTGCAGTAGCAGCTGCGCGCCCGACGCGAGGATGTCGATGGCCGCCTCCCAGTTGGACTGCTTGACGTAGCGCGTGCCGATGACGCGCAGCTGCTGGTGCGCCTCGTAGAATTGGCCTTCGGCGATCCTGTTTGCGGGTGGCGGGCGGTTAGCGGCGGTTTCGACGGAGGGCGTTGCGGGGAAATTCACTTTTCTTGCTGGCGCGCTATCGTCTTCTGGATTTTGGACGTCATGATGGGCGGCGGCGTGGGAGGGAGGGAGGTGGTGTGTGGTGTGCGGAGGTGGAGTGTTTGGTTGCTGGTGAGCTGGCGGCGGACTTGAGAACCGGAATCATGATGCACCCCTCCATCACGCATGGTCCGTGCCCCTGCCGCAAGTATATGTGTAGAACTGAATTGTACGTTGCATATCTGATCAATGAGTCTTGTGACTGTGGATGATATCTTGGCTGAAAGTGGAATCAGAACGTGAGAACTACGGTGAGCGACCGCCCAAACGTTTGAACAGTATTTTGCGAAGCCTATCAGGTGAAGCATTTATGAGATGTCTATAAATGTGATTCTGATCGTATCGCGCGTAGGTTCAGCGAGGTCTAGCTTCCAAAATCTATAAAGGAAAATAGTACGCAGAGCAACTACTGGCTGCCCTATGGAGTTTCGTCGGTTGTTGCAAGAAGGAACTCATCTTTTGCGATGATCAAGTTCTCGCATTTAGTTGTCTGAAACGACTAACAAATACGATATACCGCCTTCCATGTACTGGCTCAACCAATCGGCGGATGATTGTTGCGAGATGACGCAGTGGTTCCGTAAATTATGGCGCCCACACCGAGTTCAGACTTTTCCTAGACGCGACGGTATGTCCGACACAGAAAGAGTACATGTTCCCTCTCCACAATTTTTCACAAGCCGTAACTTCTCACTGTTAGAACTCACGCGGTCCTTCCAGATCTGCACCCCTGAAATTCCGTCGGGAGGAACACCGCCCTCTTTCTCAACGTTTCCGCGTCCCTCCAAACTTATTTAACTTGTGCTGGGCGCCCAGTTTGTACTGAGACGACAAGTCATTCGCAAAGGACCACTTTAAGATTGTCCCTCAGCTGCCAGACCAAAGAGTAACTAATGATCCACATGCAGCAAGCGACGACACACCCTGACATCGTCTCAGTTCGCAGGTGGCCAAGTAGCTGTTCACGTGCTGAAGAATGGAATAGTACATAGTCCCAGCAGGCCTCAACATTATTAGACCCTGAAAGCGATCATGGTGTAGGGGTAACATTGAAGCTTCCCATCGTTTGAGGATATGCTTCAGCTCCGAGTTCGAGTCTCGGTGGTCGCAATTGTTTTTTGTTTTGTCTATCCTGTTGTAGAGAAGTAAAAGGCTGAACAGGATTGGAGTTTCCCGTTGACGCTGGTTGGTCCTTGCCCTTCAATGAAAGAGCGTGATGGCGTAACACCTCAAATCATATATGATCATGCACCGGAGTTACTCAGAAGAAGTTCTTTTGCTTTTGTGTAGCTCAAACTGATGGGAAAATACATATCTGTCTTCTTTGTTGCGAAGGGCTGCGTGCGGGGAAGCTCGGAGCTTGGAGTGGGGATTTCTCTATTTGGCTTAGTCGGATCGCAGCACCCGGACGAACATGGTAGCAAGGGAAGATTCGTCGCTATAGACAAGCCTCGGGTGAGATCAAGGCTGTAATGGGAAGTCGAGGCATTCGTACAGAGACCTTCATCAGCAGTAGCACAGTACTCTTGCGTCCGAAAGATTGCTTCCACTTCTCATGAGGCTCTACTTACTGAAAGTGCGAAAGCCATGGTAGGGGCGCAAGCTTGCCAAGTATACGGCAAAATTAATAACAGCAGTGGGCAGCCTATGAAAGAATGGCAAATCTCGAGAAGATTCATATGTGAAGAATGCTGCTGTCACCGGCGTAAGGAAGCATCACTTATTGTCGGCTGCAGTGCCCCCCTCCGCATCTACAAGTAAAAAGTCCTCCGGAGACAGCTGCATATACGAAACATGCAACCCGGTCGTATGACAAGTGGAGGCTTCTAGAAAGTAGTAAAGCGGCAAAGGGAGGCAACCGACAAGCGAGCAATGGACGAACGAGGAAAAGGTTGTTTCAATGGCAATGAGCCGCACTCGGCCGAGAGGGCCAGTGTTTTAAGCCGCAGCGCAACCCGCATTGCATATTTGAACATACGCTATAATATACTAAGGCGTACAGACTAAGCTCAGTTACATCGAAGAGCCATCGTTTCACCAATCGTGGCGCGCTGAGATGGCGATGTCCACTTGTTGATCTTCCTTACACGGAAGTTCTTTCCCCAAACGTCGCCAGAGGGAAAGTTACCAACTCACGCCTGTCACCACACTACAGCTCCCATCGCCCTTGCTATTTCCCTTCGTATTCGCGATTGCTTCGCCTAGGTACAGACGGCCAATTGCTATTTCCGTATCACGGCCTGCAGTGAATCGCCGAAGAAGGGAGCTCAAACGGCTTTGCCTGAATCCAGCCTCCACGAGCCCCTGTCCACGGTGTCGTATCCCATCGTCCCAGGCTGGCTCTACGGGATGGATGCAGCTATTCCAATACAACACGCATGGGTGGCATTGTGCTCACACCATGCAAAAGAGAAGAAAAAAGCGACTACAAAAAACCTCTTTTCACCACACTCAACATCAGCCAGCAGCTCCTTCGTTTGCTCACAACACATTCGGTAAGTCAATCGTTTCAGAGCTCGAAACTCAATCTCTTACCCTGCAAAATGCGCATCGCAACGATCCTCGCCGCCTGCTCCACCGCCGTTCTGGCTCAGAGCACGGCCGAGCAGTACCCCTACGGCTACTGGGACGTCAACGTGACCAGCGCCTGCACCGACGGCTGCGTGGGCTACCTCAAGAACTTCACCATTGTCTTCCACGACGACAACCGCATCGTCAGCGACGAGCAGAAGGAGTACCACTGCTACTCGTCCTGGGCGGCGGACACGCTCGTCGAGACCAAGAAATGCGACAACCAGTACCTCGACTTCGCGCTTGCGGACAAGACCATCTGGACTCAGACCTGTACGTGGCTTCTTCCATCTTGCTCCTCCCTCTTCTCTCTATCGCGTTTATTCCTTTCTTTTTCACGGGTTTCTTGAAGAGGTGTTTCAAAATTTGCACGGGGGGTTTGTCTGAATGCCTGCTGACTTGAGACAAAAAAAAGAAAAGATCTCGAAATCTTCCAGCACTTCTACTGGGGAGGTAGGGGAGAGCCTTATCCTGCGGTCACGGTCCGGGGCGGTGTGAACTTGTGGAACTCCATAACATGCAGTGAGACTCGTATAAACGACTGCGAGGGGAGCTTCAGACTCAATGCGTCGACCCTCCTCTATTCATAAACTCATCTACATGGTTAAGACATTGAGGAAGGAATCCTGGGTCTGGCGCGAGTATGGCTTTCTCTGATCGTGGAACTGTTTCCAGTGTTAATAGCTTATTGCCGTGGAAAATCAACGGCCCATATGTACGTAATAAAACAAAGGATGCATAATAGTCTCTCATAATTGTGGCTGGGAGGCAAAAGGGAGGGAATTGCCACGTATGGGCAGCGTGTTGGAGCTCTGCATGTTCTGATACAATATTCGAAGTCTACTCCACGGGTCGTTGCCAAGCTCGTGCAGATACGAGGTGCTCGAGTAAACACTCATCGCTCATTGGATCAACTCTTGGGACTGTCACGAGGATCTTTGGTGATCAGAGAAATCCGCTAAGGCCAGGAATGGCAAGATGATCTGCACCAGATGAGCGCTCGGATGGAGCAAATGAGACAAACGCTGTTCGAAGACTAGATGAAACATGAAGCGGCTGATTCATGTGAACATACCTTCTCTCAGCGGTGATGCTGATCTTCTAAGCAAGGTCCGGAATGTACTTCTTCGGAAAAAAAAAAAAAATCAGAGGCTCTTGACCCAGTAGACGGAGCTGGTAAAATGTGTAATTTCTTCATCCTGATCCAGTTTGATCAACAGAGTCGTGGTGTAGGTAGCTTATCCGAGCGCTTCCGTTAGAGATTGGAGCTGCCGCTTAGCGCAGGGTAGAAGTTTTAGTCGATAGAGCAATGGAGATTACTACCGCACTTCAAGTCCGCAGCAGATTTCATCAAGAGGGTATTTTTCTCGCTTGCAAAAGACCCGGATGCTCTATCAAAGAGACACCGTGGCCATGAGGAAGAAAAGCAATCTTGGAGGGGCATCATGACGTGGGATGGAGTACGGCGTGGAATTGGCTACTAAAGGACCCCTCTGGTTGTAGTGTGCAGGTCGAAATCGGAAAGTCCGGGTATTACGGTGGTCGGAGGATGGTATCCGAGGAAACCGTTGGGCTGAGGCGTGATGCGGAAGCTTTTCAGGGCTGGGCAGTACCGTTGCCAAGTCCAGATGAAGCAGGTAGATCACCAAAAGCAACAACACATCCAGCCGTCTCGGACCAATCGCGTTCTTTCCGTACTCGCACGAACGCTAAGAGGGGAGTTCCTGAAACCTAGGTTGATGCAGTTATACTCAAAGTGCCACACCTTCCTGCGACAACCTCGGAACAGGTTGCCCTACGCCAATCGGAACTTTTAAGATATGTCACATTCTAATTAGCACTTGATCTGTGAATTACTCCGAACTTTTTCGCCGAGCTCATCAGATATTATCTACAATCTCCAACTCCATAAGGTAGACGGAAAGATGAGAAAAAGGCTATGTAAGGCGTGCTGTACATTACACTCCAGGCCGTTCTATTATATTTTAAAGTAGCTTTGTACGGATATATGATGAACTCCGCTGGTAAAGGACGAAAACCAAAGGGGGGTAACTGTCATGTCGGTCATCAGATAGCAACACAGCGGACCGAGATAGGAAAACAGAGAAAACCAAAACCAACCACCCATACAAACAAGCCCAGTTCACTGCCCTCCTCACATACCAGTCCTCGAAATAGCCCCACATCTACTCGACGCAAAATACGCGCCCACGCCCGCGAGCACCCATGCGGCGGCGCTCAAATCAAACGCTGGCGCCAGTGCGTACCACCTCCCCTGATCGAAGGTGCCCGGGTTGTCGCCGGCGGTAGGATGCTGCTCGTTGACGAGGGCTTGCCAACCAAGCAACTGCGCAATAAACAGCGCCGCGCCAGCCAAAAGCGCAAAAAGCGTAGCCAACGTCCCCACAAGCGACCACAAATACGGCAAATTGCTGCTCAACCCCTCGCGCAGGCCAATCGGAGTCAACACCTCTTCGCTGGGCGCATGCATCTTCTGGAGCTTCTCGTCCGCAGTAGGCGGGCGCGCCGGCGCGGCGTACGCGATGCCCGGGCGCTCCTTGGCGGCGAAGGCGCCGGGCCAGGAGACGAAGAGGTGGACGAGGGCGAGGACGAGGGCGAAGGCGACGAGGACGGCGCCGGCGACGTAGAGGGACGCCGAGCCGACGATCTTCTGACAGATCTGCTCGTTCTCCCAGGCGTCGCTGGAGAAGCTCGAGTTGCAGGAGGCCATGCCCTTCTTGCCCATGAAGTTCTTGAGGCGTACACACTTGGGCGCGAAGTCGGTGGTGGTGGCGTCGTCGATGGCGGTGGTGGGGGCCTTGGTGCAGTTGTAGAAGGGCGAGGCATGGACAACGATGCCGTTGGGGCTGCCGAAGGAGTCGTACAGTTTGGATGCGGCATAGTCGGGCGAGTAGATGATCTTGAGGGTGAGGGCGAAGGTGATCAGGTAGAGCAGTGGTGGGAGGGATATTGCGGCGATGGAAAGGATGCGCAGCAGCATGGGCCGCGGAATGGGCATGGGGGCATAGGTCTGCTGTGGCCGAGCCATGGCGGGGAATGACCTCTGAGAATGCGAAGTGGGTGGTGGTTGTGGTGGCTGTGGTGGTGGGCTTGCCGGTGGCAGCCAACTGTACATGGAGAGGAGGAATGGACAAGGGTGCTTGTCGACTCAACGAAGAAATTGGAGTCGAAGAGGCGGAGATTCGTCTTTCATGGACTGAATTGGAAGAGCGACAGAGATTGGAAATGATGAGACTTGAAGAGAATGACGGTCACCTGGCGGCCGGTGAAGTATGCGGGCAAGGATTTGGGCATCTCCCTGAAGCTCATCTGCACAGCTGCGCATCGGGCTCCTGCAGAACAGCATCAAGGTTCAGCGCTACACTCACATGAGGACTGGTCGGCGGGAGCCATCGCCGTGGGCAGGGACTCCCGCTGTTGGTGGTGGAGCAGCGTTGGGCGCCAGGGCGGCGGAGAGGCGTCCGGAGCAGCGGCGGACGTCAGCGGCGGGAGGAGCCCAGCCCGAGGCTTATGCTACCCCAGCCTTGCACTATCGCCCCCCTGGCCAACGGCGCCCCTCCCTCAAGCTCAATTCTGCCGATGGCTTTGCAGTCACGAGAGGCAATCGCGTCCCTCAACGCGCACCTTGCGCGCTAGTTGGATGTGTATTAGATGCCAACACTCTCCTCCGTTGCCGTCCAGACTTTCCGCTCCCTCGCCCCCGCTTCACATTTCCAGCACGTCTTCCTGTTGTCCGTTGCCGGTTGCAACGCGCGACAGCACACGCGACATCGATGGCCGCGTCGATGCACCGTCCAATAAACCGGCCAATAAAGCAAACTCAGTGCTCATCTAAGGAGATAGCCATCATGCTGTTTGGCCCTCGCAAATGTGTGCCCGCCGTGGAATTCTCGAACGAGCCAATCCACCAGTCCGTCCGGGATGCGCCACTGAGCATCCCGGCTGCATCGCAATTTCTGATCCGCTCAATCCTCCCGTAATAGTCGTCATCCTTCCTTCTAAAATAGTGTCTCATCCAGAAAAGGGTCCAATCGAGCATTGCAGGACCGTTCATCTGCCTCAGATCGACGAACGGGAGAATCACTGGACACGAGAAGCAACGTTTGTTATCTTATTCACGGGAAAATATTTTCTGCCTCTCAAACTTTGACTTCAGCCAAGCTCAGATCTGCCGGTGGCTAGATCTCCAACCTTAGAACCGCCTTCGAGTTTTTACTTACAGACAGTCCCTGGCAGCGCACTTCAATAGGGCGCCGCCGTCAGAGCGTTAACTCTGAAGCAGAATAGTCCGCCTTACACCTCGGTATTTCTGCACCAAGAATTACACAGCCAGCACTGATGAGGCATCGCCCGCGGCCTGGACCGGCGACCGGCCTGGCCGACTTTTCCGAAGGCCGAAAGATTGTTTCGTCGTTTGCAACGCCTGATCCGATGTTGCATCCGCTTCTCATAAAGAGCTCGAGTATTGCGACTGTGTCTCGGCGTTCCTACTGCTGGAGCTGTTATAGAGCGGGCGATAATGTGTAGTTTCGGGTGGCTTGGTGCCGATGCCACGTGCCGAGCAATATCAACGTGCAATATTGGCCTGGATCAGTTCGATACTCGCTCCGCAACACCAATACATCACGGCTTTAAGCATCGTTATCTCACAGGTGAAACAGCTAGACGAATATATACCAAGGATCCAGGGCATTGCTAGAAAGAGCTGACATTGACGCTACGTTGTGGTTCTTCTGAATTAGACATCATTGAGAGGTACAGATGAAAAGCTGTACCCTGCCTCCTCAAATGAAGGTTCGCATACAAACAAATATAGCAAGAGGGTTCTTGTCGGAAAGTGCACCCACCCTCTGGACTTACACTGTTGACCCGCTCGCGTTCAGTTCCTCATTCCACACGCGGTTCGATTGCGAAATCAGCCTCTCCCGTTCGCCCTCTGTCTCTCTCTCCGTGAACTGATCTTCCAAGTATACCCACATCTCTCTGGCGCTGGCGAGTTGGTAAGTCGCCCACGCACCCCAAATGGTATACATAATTCTCTTCAGAATTTCCCTCAGCGCCGCCTGTTCCGTAGTATCTTCTCTTGCAGCCATCCACCTTTTCATATCCTTGCGATATTTCCATAAAGATCGCGCCCCGAGGACCATGTCAACTGCCGTGTTGTACTTTGAGAAGTGCGCTGCCGGCGTGGGCTGTATTTCCCGTCCCGCTGGGATGAAACCGCGCCAAACCCTCCTCATTAAGCGCACTTGCCGTCTTTTCCTGCCAGAGACTGAAGGGCATGGATTGGCGCGGAAAAGGCACATCTTCGGCAGAGAATGCGCAACTGACCTCGCCATCCGCAGATGTCGAAATGACGCCCCAACAGAGCGGAAGGGTGTGGATATCATTAGGGGACTCGGAGACAGAATGACAAGCCGCGGCGATGGCAGCACTGCATGCACCAACCACCGGCATGCCGTTTCCGAACCTGAGCAAAGCGGTAACCAGGGATACGAGGAGAAGAAGGAGCAATCCCGCAAGTAACATCAGCATTGCTAAGGACGAGAATCCGCAACTGAGAAACCCCTCATGGTGGTAGTTAATGTGAGTATCGACGTCGATGATGTCGCTTGCACGGACAAGGCTCACGGCAAAAAAGCTCTGAGATGCCAGCCAGTGCAACAGTCCGGACGCCAGAGAAAGGGGAATACCGTAGCGAAAGGGGAGTTGCAAGAAATGGGCCGTGCGTTGGCTTCCACGAGGCACCTCCGATACCCGTAACCCTTTCAGTCGAGTGCATTTGTCGTTGCGTCTGCCGTAGCTGTCACATTCGATCGAAAGATAGATGGCCGTGAAGAGGGAGTTATAAGCGTAGTGGACGAGAGAGAGGAGAGGTTGTCCCATGTTCGCCAGGATTGCGGTGCTCCACATCGCCCGCCTCCCGGAACTCGGTATTTTCCAGTCGGTGATGATTGTATGGACGTTGACAGCACCGAGTCCCAGTTTGAATGCTTCGGACAATCCAAAGCCACGTTGTTTTACACTTCCAATGCTCAGAACTACCCCGGCAGTAGTTGGGGCAATGACAGTGGCAAGCCTGAGCCAGTTGGTAAATGAAAGCTTTGAGGAATGAATGACCACGTACAGGATGACAAATGCCAACCGGCGCATTGAGCTTGTAGCACAGACCTTTCTTTGTCGAATAGGTAGCCAGAGGCGGTGTACAGGGGTCCAAGTCCACTGCTTGACAGCGTCTCCAAGTTGGAAAAATGGCATCTCGCGGGTGGCAGGATCTGGCTGCCGAAGGAATGAACAGATAGCGTCTCCCAATGTGAGCAACGGAGCATCATGAAAGGTGCATGCCGAAATAGTAAGGAGGAGGACCTCCGTACCCGTAAGCAAGATGACAATAAGTGCCAGGTGCGATGCTACCTCGAGCTCGCAGGGCTGTTGAACCTGGTAGCTGTAACACGAATTAACTCGTTTTCCCTCTCCAAATGGATCCCAAGATGAAGTTTCGGATTGAAGGTCCTCGAAGTTGCAACGATCTGAAAAGCAGAAACCTCCATCGGGGCGTTCACACTTCCAAGAGAAGGAGTCCAGAACGCAGGCCCCATCACAATATCTAACGCGATCGTGTCTAGCTATTCCGACACAAATCCAGGCATACGACTAAGAGAAACACGAATGATTATGGTGGGGACTTCTTTGACGTGAGGACTGGAACGAGGACATGGTATCCACGTGGAGAGACTTGCTCAGTAGTTTTGTGTCATCCCACTCTGCCCATAACTCTAGAATCACTAAACTTTGGTCGAAGATGAGGGGATTTGCGAAGATATCAATACATTTACCTCGACTATGCGGTTTCAACGTCATAGTCATGGATGATGTGTGGTGGCGCTCTTCCGTGGTGTTCAAAAGTATTTCCGGAAATTCCTGTAATAGTGGTCTTGCGGCACCTATTGTGGAGGAGTTTAAAAAGATCTGATCTCCGTGGTCTATGAATATTCCGGGTGGAGCTGTATATATGTCGTAGGAATATACACCGACTGTGGGAAATACTGTTGCATTGAAACTGATTATCTCATCAACAGGGCGGACAACTGGCAGAGCTGACTACTTACAATAAATGCAGAGTTGTCGATGTAGTAGCAAGACAAATCCAGAGCACCGCGTTCCTTTTTTTTTGATGTACGGGATATTTCGGAAGCTCGGAATGCCTATGTCCAGCCATATCTTCTTCGCATGGGCTCTGTCGATATCTCGTCTGGTTGGGGCAGAGAGACACTGCATACTGAAATTGCTAGCCGCTAGGAGTAGCGTGCTAGAGAAGTTGATGTATAAGTGTATGGCCGTGTTTACTCTGTGAACTTTTGAGCAGTCGCCCTGATAAAGAGTCGCACGACCGGAGTCGTGCGTCCGCGCTCGGAAGAACGCCCAAGTCAGGGCGGAAACGTTAATGAGCATGATGACTGCTGAGCAAATCATCCCTGCTTTTAAACAGAACCTCCATCCGATACATGAATGCACCACCTTCCAGCGGTGAAGTCTCTGCAGATATGAAGATCCTGCTATATTCTCGGCCTGCTCCTCGGAGTTATCATATGCTCCTTCGTCTTCACCGACAGGATTGGATGCCGGTGATTGGAGCCTCATTCTCTTGGGTGGGAGGAAATCTCAAGAGAGAAACTTGGAAGTGTAAGAAGAAAAACTCTGCAGAACATGATATGGAGACGAGGCTCTGACAGCCTTAAAAGGCTTTAACCCACAGCTGGTGTGCTTTATGGGGCTAAAACGGGTCTTTGAAGTACTACTATTACCAGCATGTGGTATGCCCTAACGTAGTGCAGTGTAACTATGAAACGTTCGGGGCTCGTGCGATGTCATTCCCCTCTTGTAGTGATGAAATGAAGCGTGAGGGTCATGGCGTACCATCCCGATTCCCGTTGACAGAGGAATTAGTGGTAGATTAGCCCCTTATGAAGACCATTTGACAGCCAATTGAGTGAGGAAAAGTAGGGTGCGGGTACGCGTAGATGCAGCAGAGCTGCGATCGGATCACACGGCCGCTTCTGGTGTTGTACCAGCTACGCCACAAAAAATCAGCTCTATGGTGAGCACTACACAGCTGAATCCCAAGCCCTCGGGTATTCTGTTGTTCGCCTATTGCACCCACACCGCATTCCTATCGGACCCTGGATGCCTTCGGAGTAACGAGAATCTTGACATGACTGTTGTCAGGCTCCGTAAGTACCCCAAAGCCTTCCTTCACCACATCCTCCAACGAGATGCGGGCCGTAATCATGCTCTCCGCGCCTTTGAATTTACCTAGTGATATGTGAGCTTCCTCTTTATGACCCGTATATATCTCGTCGGTCTTCGATCACTCACCTTCTGCGAATGCCTTTACGACCTCCTCGAAGTCCTTCTCGTTATAAGCGCAGGACGCGGTGACCATGGACTCTCTGTACATCAAGGGCACAAAAGGCACCGGAATCTACGATCAATCTCACGTCAGCAATCCTCAACGCAAATCCCTTATGCGATATCCACAAGGCAAAATCCGGCAGGAGCTTACCTCCCCTTTCCACAAGGACACAACAACCACCACACTCCTGAACCCCAAGCTCCCAAAAACATCCCCCACCACCCTCGGGCTCCCCGAACATTCAAACGCAACATCCACGCCCCGCCCCCCAGTCAACCCCTTACAAATCTCCACCACGTTCTCCCCCACCGGATCAACCACCTCATCCACCAACCCCCTCACGCCCTCCCTCCTCGCCTTCGCCGGCTCCGACAGCACCACCGTCCCCACGCCCCACGCCCTCAACACATAACAGACCGCCACGCCGACGGGCCCCCCTCCGACAACCAGCGCCGTCACCTCCGCCGCCCTCTTCCCGCCAACCGCACCCGCACCCTCCAGCGACTCGGGCCCCGCGATCCCGGCCCTCTTGACCGCGTGCCACGCGACCGCCAGCGGCTCGACCAGCGCCGCGTCCTCCAGCGCGTCCGCGCCGCCCGGCAGCACGTGCGCGGCCGCGCGCGGCACGGCCATCTTCTCGGCGAAGCCGCCGGCGCTCTGGGTCGAGAAGCCGGTGAAGCCGATGCCGTTGGCGCAGCACTGGGACTGGGGCTCGGGGGCCGCGGTGCACTGGGGGCAGGACGAGCAGTACAGGCGCGGGTCGAGCACGACGGGGCTGCCGACGGGGTGGGTGGCCGGGAAGGGGGAGTGGGTGATGCGGCCGGCGATTTCGTGGCCCATGATCAGAGGGGTGGTGTCGGTTTTGTCTTTGGGGAGGCTGAGCATGGCTTGTGGGCCTGGGTTGTGTGTTAGTCAAAATGGCATGTGATAGTACCGCTTTCGGAGGGTGGAGGTGGATGAGTATCCTGGAAGTCTCGCTTTTGCAAACCAGATGCGAAGCAAGATCAAGGCGTAACAGCAACACATACCCATGTGGAACAAGTGCAAGTCACTCCCACAGATGCCACACCAATCCACCTCGACAATAATCTTATCATCGCTGGGCGTCGGCTCGTCCACATCAACAACGCGGATGTCTTTCTCGCCGAACGATCTGAGCGCTCTCATGGTGAATGGAGCCAGTTCCGGATGCCGTTCACGAGTACCGCGAGATGTTTGAATCGACCCGTTGGTATTTGTACTCAAGCCACGCGCAGGTAAGCTGACGTCGGTGAGGTCGCCCCGCATTTTGGTCTGGAGAAGGAAAGCGGGCCAGCCATCATCCGGCGCCTTTCTACCCCACGTCGTCCACGTCGTACGGCCACCGGCCAACGGATGCAGGGAGCTCCGCAAATGCTGTCAGATGGGAATGACGTTGGCATCCATGTAGGAGCATCGGAAAGAAAGCTGCCAGACTGGGCAACATCATCGCGGTGAGAAGGTAGTGTTGAAGTTGCGCACGCTGCATGACTAGAGCATCTTACCGAAATCGGAGATACCCCAGAACGCTCAGGGACAAAGTAGATGGATTCAACCATCTTAGGAATTTCCTTGAAAACGCTTTTGAAAAGAACTGCTCGTCACTTACTCTATTTACACCTATTTGAGAGGATTGGCTGTCCATCCATACCATCTCATTTTCAAGCACTGCCGCTAGAGATCTCATCGACATATCTTCGTCCAAAACTCGGCCAGGACTCCGGAAGCATATACGATTCCGAGTAGTTGGATGATCCGTTCAACGGACGAAGCCAGTATCCGATCCGCTCCTGCTCAATTCGACGGCCAAACGTCTGACACAAGTCTCACCTCTTCCCTCTATCCCTTCCATCATCCCGCTCTCAGTACAACACACCCTTCGTGCTCGGCTCCTCGCCCTCCCTCCCCTTCACCCTCGTCGTCGCCATCCTCGTCGCAACCGCCAGCGCCTTGAACGCGCTCTCCGCCCTGTGGTGGTCGTTCTCGCCGCGCAAGCAGTCGACGTGCAGCGTGACGGCGGCGCCCTGGGCGAAGCTCTGCAGGCAGTGGGGGATCATCTCGCAGGAGAGGTCGCCGATCTTCTCGCGGCGCAGGCCGAGGTCGATGACCGAGTAGGGGCGGTTGGACAGGTCGATGACGGCGCGCGACAGCGCCTCGTCGAGCGGGCAGTACGCGCTGCCGAAGCGCGCGAGGCCGGTCGTGCCGCCGAGCGCCTGCTTGAACGCCTGGCCCAGCGCGATGCACGTGTCTTCGGCCGTGTGGTGGTCGTCGACTGTGGTGCAATCCAAATCAGCCCAATGCACTCACAGCCTTCTCTCCTAATTGTTCGAATGAATGCGATTCCGCGAAGGGCGCGGGAGAGGAGCAAAGACATGCGTCATCTGCGAGCGATGTTACGTACTGTGCAGGTCACCACGGCACCGCAGCTTGATCGACCAGCCGGCGTGCTTGGCCAGAGCGTGCAGCATGTGGTCGAGAAAGCCGATGCCCGAGTCGATATCAATGTGCTGGCTCTTCGAGGCCTGAGCGGCGTGGCTCTTTCCCTCCTCTCCGTTCGCGGCGGCGTCCTCGAGAGCGCCGCCGTCGAGGTTGATGCTCAATTGGATCTTGGTCTCATTGGTGTCGCGATTAAGCGTTGCGCTGCGTATCCGGTCGGCCATTGTGTGATTGAGTTTTGCTGTAACTGCCAAAGAGATTGTTTGCGGGGAATGGGTAGTAAAGAAAGTGACGATGATGGAAGAGTCAGCGCGGATGCGATTGGGCGGCGGGGACGTTTTTCGCTGATCGAGGCCCGATAAGATAACCTTAAATCTCCGTTCTTCGCCGCAAGTTTTGCCCGCCACTTTTGCCCGCCACTTTTGCCCGCTGTCTCTCATCTCTCTTTTCTGGCAACAAAGTCCCCGCCAAGCCACCTGTTACCGCCCACCGAACCGCCCACCATGTCGTCGCAAGATGAGGAAATGCAGGATGCCCCTGTCAACGGCCACGTCGAGGAGAACGGCGCCGAGGAGGAGGTTGAGGAGAGGCAGCGCATCCGTGTGGTACGCCACGACAGCACCATCGCGCCTGGAAGCGGAGAAGCTAATGCGCCATACAGCTTCCTGGATCCGAGAACACGGCTGCATCCTTCGAATTTGAGAACGAGGATCATACTCTGGGAAACGCACTGCGCTACATCATCATGAAGAAGTACGAGGAAGCTGCGCTGGACTACATTTCTGCAAAATGCTTATACAAGCCTACAGTCCCTCGGTTGAGTTCTGCGGTTACTCGATTCCCCACCCCTCCGAAGCCAAGATGAACCTCCGCATTCAGACATACGGTTAGTAGAAGCACCATGGTAGAAGCAAGGAGCGCTGGGCTGACAAGCAGGGCAGACGACGTTAGCGTGTACGACGTGCTGGAGAAGGGTCTGGACGACCTGGCAGAGCTCTGCGACGTCGTCATTGACAAGTTCACCGTCGCGCGTGACGAGTTCAACGCGCAGAAGTGAAGCTGATTTCGCGATATCGAAAACAGCGTGAAGAGCAAAAAGTCCTTTTGAGAGCATTGCACGGCGTTTTGGCGCGAATGGAGGCATAGCTACGCAAGTGCCACGGCACGGCGAGGAAAAGAGAAATCTTGGTATTTGCATTTGTACAGCTTCGAGGAGGTGAAAGGAAATCTAGTTGCGACCCTGTGATAGAAATTCAGTACTTCGTGACCATGTTCGGGAATCGTCCTGGCATAAACGGGCAACAATTTCGCCAGTTCATTTATACTGACCTCCAGGAATCCGGTAATGAAGTTGTTCGGCAGCTTGCTCTTCGGCTCCTCCTCGACCTTGAAGTACTTCAGCACGTGCGACAGCTGCTTCCAGTAGTTGAGCGTCTCCTGCAATCGCAATATCAGCCAACACAGCCCATGTAATTCCCTGCCAAATTGACCTATCATTCCAAAAGATCCCGCGCATCCTGATCCTCCCTCGTTTTGTGGAAAGCGTACCTGGAACTCGGCATTCGACTGCTGCAGCAGGACATCGACGGTCTGCAGCTGCTGGACATATCTGTGGCGCTCGAACTCCTGGCGGGTCTTGGTGCGAATCTGGGAGACGGGGATGTTGAGCGAGTACATGGTCTGGATCTCCGGGGCCTACATCGTCGGATCAGCCTTCGTCCTCCACCCAACCCACAACACTCGGAACGTCCATAGCTGTAGCATCGAAGGAGGCAATTGAAATCGAGGTGAAAGACGTACTGCTCGCAGCCAGTCGCGGTAGGCCTTCAGCACCCGGCGCTTGGCATCGGACCAGTTGGCGGCTGTCGTGGGGGAGGGAGCGGGTCAGCCAATGCATACGTAGTTGGACAGGAGGGAATTCGTACAGGACCGCGTCTTCTGGGCGAGGAAGGTGGGGTTGATCATGGCGAATGCGTGCGTGGAGCGGAGATTGGAGGTAACTGGGTGTTGATAGTCGCGGGAGCCCGCCTTCGCTTCAAACCGACGTTGGTCGGCCGGAAGGGCAGCGCGGTAGGGTTATGTCAGCAAGAATATACCATCGATGACTTGCGCGCCGACTCTCCGCTCTTGCTTCCCCACGTAAGTAAGTGCTGTCTTTCGCAACGACCACAACTGCAACTCGTCTGGGGAGCCACCGGCGCTAACAAAGTCGCAACAAGAAAAATAAAAAAAAACTCGAGCTTGCGCGCAAAACATTACGCCTTCCTTTCTGAACATCCCGCAACTTTTCCCACCACCGTCACCGCCGGCACCAGCTCTTTTCATCCTCCTCTTGCCACGCCGGACTTCCCAACCTCAAGCAACCATGCCCGTCGTCCGCACAAGCAAGGGCTACGGCCGCAAGAAGGCGCCACCGGAGGGCTATGAAGACATCGAGGACACGCTGCTCGAGTACGACAACGCGATGAAGGACGCGATGAACGCGTCGCACGAGGGCAAGAAGCGGCAGGAGATGCAGTGGCCCATCTTCGAGATCACGCACAAGCGGTCGCGCTACATCTGGGACCTGTACAACGACGACAAGATCTCCAAGCCGCTGTACGACTGGTGCCTCAAGAACGGCAAGGCCGACGCCAACCTGATCGCCAAGTGGAAGAAGCAGGGCTACGAGCACCTCTGCTGCCTGCGCTGCATCCAGACCAAGGAGACCAACTTCCAGTCCACTTGCATCTGCCGCGTGCCCAGGGACCAGCTGAAGGAGGATCATGTCATTCAGTGCGTGAATTGCGGCTGTGCTGGATGCGCGAGCTGTGATTGAGCAGGGAATCTGGAGTATCGAAAGGGGACAAGGTACAAAGAATGGACCGGTCACGGCCAAAACCTAGAGTGCTCAATGGTGGATAAACCCAGGTTGTACTTCTTCGGGGTCGCTAAGATGTGCTCGAGAGAGGAAAGAGGAATCGGACCGTGGAAAAAGTTTTCATCAAGGCGATACTGGTCACGGAGTTTGAGGGTCTCACGTCTTTCGGTATGAGGGAGCTCGGGTGTTGCTTGTTCTACTGAGTGTCATTGCGGGACATGCTTTCGCTCTAGCTCTAGAGCGTTATGAGTTGTGGATTCGGCAGTCTCTGCGTTTCGCCCAAGCTCGTTCCATAAAGCTTCTGACATACATAGAAGCCTCCGGCGAAGAGGTTTCATATGATACCCAGCGTTAAAGTATTAAAGAATACTACGCCCAATTCAGAGAGCTATCATCTGCATACACGTCTGATCTATGGATCTTGGTCTCATGTTACGTCTTCACTCACTCACACTCACATTCCAAGCAAGCAATTGATAGATAATGAGTAGCATTCACATTGAACGAGTGACAGCCAAATTCTCGAACGCCAGAATCTCAAAATCGCTAAACCGAATCGCTGGACCAGACCCATGTCCCCAAAGACCATATTCCTTAAATCAGACCCTGCACCAAACAAGATTAAATGGAGCCGTGTCCATCCATCGCCTTTGCCCAAAACCTGACCAAGAAGCAGAACTCCATACTTAACCTAGTTACATCGAAAGCTACAGCGTCGATGAAATAAGCAAGAAACTCAAGAGGCAGGAAGGAAGGGAGGAAAGGGTGGCAATGGACTTTTGAAACGGCGCACCACCCTGAAGAGACCGACAAACGGTTCCCTTTCGCACATCAAGACCCACTCGAGTCGTAGCACTGAACCAGTACGATCATTCAAGGGACAGTGTTGAACAGTGAAAAGACAGCCTTAGAAAATAGCCGAATTACATTCGAATTCCCCCCAAAAAAAAAGAGACGAGGAATTCCTCGAGATAGTACAGACCAGATGCGCTCAAGCTGCAATGAAAAAGGCAAACCCGAGCAACCAGACCCTGAAACCCAGCCCAGTGAACATACGCCGAGCCCATGATTATATAAGTCCTATCGCTCTTGATCCTTTTCCCCGAAGAAAGCAGCCACAACCAGCGCGCCTATCTATACCGTACAAAAAGAGTTTCCCAACATTTCCCAGATCCCAGTAGCGACCGACAAAAGTCAAATAAACGTCAACCAAAACGCTAAACCGAAAAAAACACTACCTAATAAGCAAGAGAGAACTGAGGACAGCACATAAAGGAAATAAACTTCTAGCGTTGCCCAAAAGGGAATTGGCAAGAAGGGGGAAGAGGAGTATGAAGGTGATGAAGACCCAACAGACTCCATAGCTTCAAGGAAGTAAGAGCCTGGTGGTCCAGAAACATTCGTATGAGGATGGTTCTTATTCGAAGAACCAATCAGTCCAAAAGTGCGCCTAAGCCGAATCGCTCCAGTGTCACCTCCACTTTCCCATGAGCTGGGAAATTGTGGTAAGCATAGTGGGTATCATTTGTGGTCGTAACAGTCGTCAATCAGAACGAGGTTCGTCACATCATGTGCTCGTTCCGCCCTCATCCGAAAGTTGCAAACACCTGCCAGGAAACAAGCCAGAAAGAATGGCGACTGTTCCTTTAAGGCGCAGAAAGCGAGTAATTTCAGACATGATTTAGAGCAAGGTCGTCGAGCTACGCCCCAGTCCGGGCCTCGTCTTCTTGGTGGGGCTCTCAGGCTGCTGCTGACGGGTACCAATCTTCTGGAAGCCTTGGAGAATGTCAAAGCCCAAGCCAGGCTCCTCGCCGTCATCAGAGTAAAGGTCGAAGCCAAAGAGGTCATCAGCCTTGGATGCGCCAGGAGTCTTAAGTGGGCTCGGAGCTGCCGACGTCCTTCCAGCGAAGAAGTCAGACAAGCTCTTCTTGTGTGACGGAGGCTTGAGCCATTTCTTCGAGGACTCGGGCGTCGCGATGTTGGCGCGCGAGCCCGTGATGTCAGCGAGAATGTTCGAGGAGGTCATAGCACGAGCACTAGATGGGCGCTTGACGGAACGCTTCTCGGGCGAACCGCGGGCAGAGCGAGGTAGCTGCAGAGGGCTGTCATTGAACACGTCGAAGTTCTCGTTGAAATGATCTTCCAGGAGGTTGAAGTTCTCCTCATCAGGCAGTTGGAAAGCGGGGCTCCAGGGGTTCACATCAGTAAGAACACCGAGAGCCTTGTCCGGCGAACCAATCAGCTCACGAATGCGGTTGCGGTGGTTACGAAGGTTGGTGTTGGGTGAGATGGACGCAGGAGGTTTGGCAGGCTTCTTGAAGACAATCGCAGGGGTGAGTGGTGCTGCAAAGTCAACGCCCGACTTATCCGGACGAAAAGGCGACGACTGATACGGGTTGCTAGGTTGCTTCAGGAGAGGACGGTTCTTCGTGGGACTGTCGTACGATGACCCCCGAATCCGCGCGATTTCTTCCTCGGCGCGACCACGCTTGTGGGCTGGCCGGTCAAGATCAGCTTCGGATGTGGGAATGGCACCAAGCGGATGGTGACCTTTGACAGCTGACGACTCGATGGATGAGTAGTATCCGCTGTCACCGAGAGTGGAGAACTTGCGCTTCCGGCCACCGGACCGGCTCGTGGACGGGAAGCGTGGTGCGCGCGGAGGGGTCCCTTCGTGCTGCGAGCGAGACATTGGTGGTGGGGGTGAAGAGTGGATCTCAGCTGGAGGCGGCGGTGAAGAACGCAGGGCGTGTGACGAAGGCGGCGGCATATCGTTCTCATTGCCACTGGCATCTTGTCCGTCGTGGATCGCCGGATCAGAGGCAGGGATAGTAGCGTCAGATGACAGTTCAGTCTCATCCGGGAATTTGCTCGAGTCAATACTCTCGCCGATTGGGGTGGACTGGAGTGGGAACGCTCCTACAGCGGGTTGCCTTGACGACGGTGCTGTTGATGGTCTCAGAATATCGCTGTGATAAGACTGCAGGAAGCTAGGGTCGCCGGGGTTGGTCATGCGGCGAGGCTTCTCTTTCATGAACTGGCGCTCGAACCCGGGCTCGATGGCCCAGTAGTTGCCCTTGCCAGGGTCATCCTTCGGACGTTCTTGCTTGATGAATGCCTTATTGAGGCTGAGGTTGTGCCGAATGCTGTTTTGCCATCCGGTCTCGCCGGCACGGTAGTAACTGAATGTCTCGGAGATCCACTTATAAATCTGAGCTAGGGTGAGACGCCTTTGTGGCGCGCGAAGGATTGCCATGCCAATGAGGGTGGCGTAGCTGTATGCAGGCTTGGTGCCGTCGTCCTCGATATGGGGCATCTCGCTAGGTGCGGGAATAGGCTTCTGCTGGTCCTCGTCCTGGGCCTTGTTCGACTTCTTCGCGTTGCGATCGCGCAGTGGCGCCGCGTCCATCAGCTGGCGCTTGGCTGCGTTCTTCTGGTAGACAGGATCGGAATATTGTGGGAAGTTGTTGCCGTATATCGCGGCATAATCGTTCTCCTTGTCCATCGTGCCGGTCGAGTGGAAGGTGGTGAAGAGAGCGTTCTGCGACTTTGCCGAACGCAGGTTGGGTTGTGAGGCCTTCTTCAAGGGCGAGTCGGTGGTGAATTCGTGACGACGAGGTGGAGGGATGGAGATGGAGTTGATGTTGCTCTCGGCGAGGGCGTGCGGGGCCGGTGAGCTGGACTGGCCCCGCGACTTGCGCGGCGACTGTGCACTACCCTCCGAGTGCGAGGGATTGAGGAGCGTGTGGTGACTTGACGACACGTCGGTCACGGGTCCCAGGGCGGACAGGAGGGCAGCTTCAGCTTCGGCGACTTCGTGGTGGTCAAACGAGGTAACAGGATCCTGGAAAATCTGCAGCGGCGCCTGTTGTCGACGCGTCGCAGCCATGGTGGGCGAGAGGGGGCGCAAAATTTCAGGCGCAGGCAGCTCGGCAGAACCAATGACACGTGAAAACGCGAGAAAATCTGGCGTTGGAGCCTGGTGGTGGGGTTGGGTGAGGCTCAGGCTGCTGGGGTGGAGCGTCTGATTGCGATACGGATAGCGGCGGGAGAACGGCGTTCAAGTGGAGATTTTCGAGCAAAGCGCACAGGCGGCAAGGTGTTCGAAAGACGCTCGGCGAGACAGTACGGCGGCGATCTAGAAGGTTGCGGCTGCGGTGAGCACGGTAGATTCTTCAGAGTATCAAGGGAGGGCGTCTCACGAGCTGCGCGGCTGCTGGAGATCTCTCGCTTGGGGGAAGGCGCCAAGACACGCTCGGGCGGGCGATGAATGAGCTCAGCTTGCCCTCACAAAGACGGGACAAGCTCGGCGAGAGGACAAAGGCGGCGCAAGGGATGCGGATGCGCGAGGGGGATCGCAACGTGAAATTGGGGCTACGAGAACGGATGGGCAGAGCGCGCGGCGGCAGCGGGAGGAGTAAGAGGAGGTGTGTAAACGGATTACTGCAGCGGGATGTTGGCCCTCATGCAGCGCGGGCGTCGACTCTTAGGGCAGGCCTGTCGCAGGTCGCTGATAACCTTGGTCGACGGTCACATCGCCCAATCGTCCCCACTTGCTTCGCTCCCGCAGACGCTAGTTCTGGTTGCTGAGCTGTACCGCCAGAGAGCCAGGCGCTACGGGCGCCCCATTGGCTGTGCGCAATGCTATGACGCCTGCAAGGGCGGATCGTGCCTGTCAGCTCGGCTCAGGCCACTCGCCGACATACAGGACACCCTCGTAATAGCACACTGCCGGCCGTGACTGGGCGCCAACGCTTCGCTGCCAGGCGCAGGGCTTGACGAGGGTCCTGCTGCAAGCCAGCCCGCGCAAATCGACGATGGGCGCGCCGGCACGTTGCTGGCGCGAAAGCTGCGCGACAGCAGCGCGCGACGGCGCAACTGGAGACACGCCGTCGACCTACAGAGGGCGACCGTGGCCGCCCGCCGTTGCGCGTGGTCCTGAAACGTCGAGGCAAGCCGCCTTGCGCTCCCCCGCACCGCCCGCGAACCAGGTGCCGTCGAGTGCCAGGCGTCGCCGCCGAGCCGTATCACAATGGTACCGCGTACTGCCTGATCCAGCGCTGCCGGCGCTTCGCGTCTCTGTGCGGGCAGCTATCAAACTCAGCACATCCGTGGAGCCGCGCCCGTAGATCCGTCCGGGCGGGCTCGACAGCTGATCTCCAGCGCCTGGAAGCATCCGCGCCCACTTTACGCCGCACATGGAAAGACAAAGATAGAACTACGCGTCCATGAGATTCTCACGATAGAAAAGAAGAAGAAAACTCGTTGACCACGCAGCGCAACAGAACGGATGCAGGCCGTCAGCCTTGCCAACAGCGCGGGGCCAGACACAGGCGGCTGCCTCCGAGACATGGGGCCATTGGGGCCGACAAGGCATCCTCGCAGCCCGAACGGGTAACCGTGCTCGCGTCATGAGGACGGAATGGTGAGGTTGCGTCCAAGTTGCGAGTCAGTAGAGGTTGGTGAGGTGTGCCAAGCTCATCCAGCCTGGACAATGGGACTATCGCAGCTGGCGATTTTTGGAAAAGCCGAGTTCGCAGTAACGGAGGAAGAGTGGGTTTCTCACTTTCTTACCCGCCGTCTCCCGTCCCATCGCCCTCTCGCGCGAGCACGCGCAAGCATGTCCTTGGTTCACATGCCGCTCCAACGAGTTCCGCTTTTTCCTTGATCGCCCTCCACCCCCGGTTCAGCTGCTTCCGAACACGCTTCATCCACGGCAGTGGAGTGCCGTCCGGGGTGTTCAGCTGCGAACTGTGCGGCGCAGTCTCTCCGCGCGCCAGTGGCAGTGCATTCAATGCGAGCGCGTGTTCCCTCTTTTCTCCGAGTCTCTGCCGCGCGACGTGAAAGCCACAGAGGCGCTCCCTCACTTTCGAAGTCCTCCCCTTCATGGTAATTTGATGTGCGCAAGGACTCTCCGCTTCTCAAGCCGCAGCCGCCAGAGTGAAACGCCAGACCGGCCGCATAGATTGACATGCGGCCTCATGAGAATGGTACTTTGGTACCCGGCCCCACCGTGAGACCTGCTGTGAGCGGCCCCACTCCTAGAGACTTTCGCAAATGTGCTTGAGAACAAGCGAGTCGCCCTGCACTGCGTACAATCATGGATGACGATGTAACTATAGAGAAATTTCTATCAATATGGTTTCCTCGTGGCCGCATATCCCTGAAAGTTCCTCATAGAATTGCTCCTATGATCCACAGACTTGCTCAGGATTCAGTGAAACTGAATCCAAAAATGCTTTTCCTACTTACATTTGCCCCACAACCTCGAGTTGCACCACGCTCACGCGTCTCGAAGCTTGAACACCAATGGATACGGAACCGCACTGAGATGCTCATGCCACAGCGACGCCATTGACGCAACAGCGGATGGCCCCAGCTGGGGCCACACATGTCCATGCACAAAAGAGAGACGTGCAGAAGCGCGCGGACAAGCGCCGGGGGTGGACACGAGCCAACCCACCCATCCACTCTTTTAGCCATTCGTCCTGCATCTCGCGCGACGCGCTCACGCGTCGCGTACAACGCACGTACTAAATCGGGAAAGCAAATTGACTGGAACCTCATGCGGCCCAGGGAAAGCACCGGCGGCTGTCCGTGTCAACTTTCATATCCGCAAGTGCCGTCCAGCGCAACAAGGCTCTTCCCTTGCGACCATCATCTTCCAGAACAAACGCACAAACCCAATCTTAAACCGTATCTTCGTCCTCTCTACAGTCCATGCGTATCCTTCTAGAACAAGTCTTTTTCTTCCGTGTCTCGCCTCGCATTCACCATCCGATGGATAGAAAACGCTCCGATTCCCGCATCTCTATAGCTTGGGTTTGCACCCGATCTCTCGATCACTTCTCGATCGCAAGATGCGCGACGCGTCTCTCTATCACGTCTGAAATTTACCCATGCGCTGGCACACGGCACTTTTTCTTCACGGCACTTCAGTCAATTAAACCTCAGGCATTCGGTTTTCTCTTGGCGGTGGCCGAGACATCTCGCGATCCCACTGCCTCCCTGACACATTACCAGATCCCCCATTTCGCCCATCTAAATGAAATTGCGGGCTCTTGGAATGCCACCAACACCCTCAGCCGCATAGACCGCTTGATATTACCAAGAAAAATAAATGTTCTCAAATGCCAGCTCGGCCCAAACCAGCCCACACGGCTTTCTCCACGAAAAGCCATCTGTATAGAAGAAAGCGAGAAATGCGACCCGTCCCCAGCGCCTCTCCTTCCGGCTCAGACGCCTCAAGCCAAAGCCACATCTGACCTTTGACCCGGTATTCTCCTTATTAGACGGGGTGGCCGTTTCCAGGCTGTGCGCTAAAATGCTTAGCGCGGATGCCACAGCTGCGCCATCGTCGATGGCTAGCCTCACTAAATCGTGAGGCAACTCACGCAGGGTCCAAAAACCGGAGGTCTCGCCTCCTCTCTTCCGCGCGAGCTAAAAAGGTGTTTAGTACAAGCAGCGGTGAAGCCGTACTGTAGAAAGACGTGGGATACAAGCGGCAAGAGCCCAAGCAAGAGCCACCATCCCGGCCAGCGAGTGGCGATGGCGCAGAGATGGCAACAGCCACAGGGTCTGCTCTTCTCGCAGGAAGTACCCGGCGAGATCCAGGCCCTCGAGGTACCTGCGCACGGCTGCGAAAGGTCTCCAACGGTCCGCTCCCTCTCATCCATATCTCGAGGAGTGAAGTCAACGTTAGCGGGACGGCGGCGCGTAGCCTTCTCCGACAGACCGACAATATGACATCGTCGGGAGGTGGTCCCAGCGTCTTTTTCCTCGCCTTCCTTCGCTTACGGCGCATGATCAAGAACGGTGAGACGGAGACGAGTGAGTGACAGGTTGAATTTTTCTTTTGGGCTGCCTCCCAGTGCAGTCCGCGTGTCCAACGAAAATTTTCTATGCTTCTCATTTCGTTGCGGCACCGCACCATTACTCTGCTTTGCTGGCATGACCATAGATCTAGTAGGACCGTTAGAAGGACCGTTTATGGGCTGTTGGACGAGGTCTGGGGGACTCACGAACGCATCCAATGAAGTTCTTCTATGGTCCACGTAAGACACGAATGGATTGCCAACGATCGAGATCTATGATAGCTCGTGTCGGAACAGAAAGGAAAGAAATGAGAAAGGGCAAGGAATGGATTTGTCTCAAACATGGATGCCCAACAGGGGAAAGGGCCCAGCAGCTTAGCTAAAGGTCAAATGCCAAGCACGTTCAAAGTTTGAGTATTAATGCAACTACGATGAATGCTTGACGAGCTTACTTCAAGTCTACAAAAGTGCTACAGCAGTAGCTTCCACCAAGCATACAGAGCTGATGCACTCGTCTGGACAGCTGTATTGTTGGTCCTTATAACATTCACTTGAGCTTACAGGCTCAACAACAGCTGGCAGAATTCGATTGTTTATCTCCACCAATTCTACAAATTCACAAGAGATATTTCGTTGCGAATATGAAACCCCGTGAGTTATACAGCAGAGGAACGGCTGCAATACGAATATGTAAGAATATCCTTTTCGATTCTCATTATCGACTTTCAGAAAGGTAAGAAGCATGCAATCTAATGTTTGAAGAACTCCATGGTCTATCCCAAAACACATTCCCCCATGTGCAAGCCAACCCTTGGCTCGCTTTTTGCCTACGGATATAAAAGCAATTCAAAGAAGAAAGCCGGCGCCCGGGCGGCATCATCTCTCTTTTTTCCCAAAAGAAATAGCGCACACTTCCCGTGTAAAACAACGCCAGCAATGCCTAGTTGCTTGCCGACCCTCTTCATGCTTTCGTAGCCGCGAGTGGGCTTTTTAAATGGTCGTCATCGAAAGCCCAGGAAGAGCCTCCTATAACCTCTTTACCTCTCTCGTCCGTTGGGTTATTAGAAGGCAGTTTAGGAAAAATACGCTTAGACGGCACCAGCCGAAATCATCTTCTTCCTGAGGTGGTTCTTGTACTCGCCGATGGTGCCATTCCACCTGTGGACAGTCTTGTTCTCGCAGACCATGATGTCCTTGGCAATCTTGTCGAGCAGCCTATGATACTGTTAGAACTATTCTGGGGGGGAAAATATCGTGGTGAGTGATGCTTACCTGAAGTCGTGGGAAACGACGACGACACCACCGCTGAAGGCGTTGATGGCATCTGCCAAACTGTCGATGGTGGGAATATCAAGACCGTTGGTAGGCTCGTCCAGCAGAAGCATGTTGGGACCCTCGAGGCCAAGCAGAGCGAAGACGATTCTGCTCTTCTGACCCTCGGAAAGAGTACCCATGAGCGCGGTCTGGGCCTCACCGGTGAGACCGTAGCGACCGAGCTGCTGCCTCCAGTACTGGTAGTCCTGGCTAATGCTGGAGAACTTATCACGAACGAAGTCGAGGGCAGACTTGGTGAGGTCAAGCTGCTCAGCGGAGTGCTGGCTGTACATGCCGAGCTTCAGGTGAGTGTGACGGGAAACGGAACCCTTGGTAGGAGAAAGCGCGCCGGTGAAAATGCGCAGCAGAGTGGACTTGCCGACACCGTTGGGACCGACCAGCGCGGTGCGGGAGTCCATGTCCACACCGAAGTCGAGGTTTTCGTAGAGGTTATCCTCAGCGTTGCCCGAGTAGGAGAAGGTAACATCATCGAGCGACAGGACAGGCGGGGGAAGCTTCTCGACATCGGCAAAGCGGAAGGTGAAGACACGGTCCTGGACAACGGGCTGGATGAAGCCATCGGCCTCCATCTTGTCGAGGATCTTCTGCCTTGACTTGGCCTGCCTGACCAAGTTGGCGTAGGTACCAGCGGAAGCGATGAACTTCTTGATGTGCTTGATTTCCTCCTGCTGCTTCTCGTAGGCCTTCTGCTGGTTGGTCTCGTTCTCGGTCCTGGTCTTGATGTACGAGTCGTAGTTACCACCATAGTACTGAAGAGTCTTCAGACGCATGTCGATCATGTTGGTGCAGACGCCGTTCAAGAAGTCCATGGAGTGGGAGACGAGCAGGAGGGTGCGATCCCACTTCTTGAGGTACTCCTCCAGCCACACACAGGCCTCCAGGTCCAAGTGAGCAGTGGGGTCGTCAAGCAGAAGCAGCGACGGCTTGACGAAGAGGGCTTTGCCGAGCGCGACACGCATTCTCCAACCACCGGACATGTCCTTAGTCTTCTTGTTGATCGTCTTCTTGTTGAAACCGAGACCAGTCAAAATGAGCGAGGCGCGGGTTGAGAAGGTGCTGGGGTCCATTTCTTCCATACGCTGCACACAAGTCGTCAGCAACCTTTCACGAACGGGGGGAGTTCAGTCGTCACAAACCTCGTACAGTTCCTCGAGAATTGGGTTCTCGGGGCCGTCGTTCTCAAGAATCTCCTCGGCTTTCTTCTCCATGGCGGCAAGCTGAGCCTGAGCCTCGCCGACAACCCAGTCAAGGGCACCGACGTCGGTCTTAGGGGCACCCTCGTTGAGAAGGTAGATGTCGATATGTTCAGGGAAAGGGAACTCGCGGGCAGCGATGGCCTTCAGCAGGGTCGACTTTCCGCAGCCGTTCTCACCGAGCAGACCATAGCGACGACCATAGTTAACCTCGATGGTGGTGTCGTTGAAGAGGACCTTGCCGTGGAACACCAGAGAGGCAGAGGTGATCTTGACGTCGCGGCTGGCCTCCAACGAGGCCAGCACACCGGTAGTGACGCGATCCGACAGACCCTCCTCGTCTTTCTGCAGGGCGAGCTGCTCGAGCTTCTTCTGGGTCTCGTCGGTGCCGTCGCCAGCCTTGGCGGCTTCCTTTTCTGCCTTGCGCTCCTTGAGCGTCTTCTTGGGGGCCTTGCCCTCAGCAACGCGCTTGGCGTCGCGAGCAGCCTTGGAAGCGGAGACCATGGTGGATGTGTGGGGTGGAAAGAGGGTGTTGAGGGTCGCGAAGTTGGGTATCAGCAGTAAGATTTTTCGCGGGCGGGAAGGACGTCAGTAGCGGGGCACTGGGGCAGGGCGGCGGCGCTATCGAGGCGATAAAGGACCGGCGTAGGGCTGCGAGTCTGCGACGTCGACGCCTGAGACTGGTGATGAAGCAGCGACCTGGGAGGCGTGTGCAAGAAGAAAAGGCCGTGGGGTGGGGTCAGCGGCCAGGAGCACTCGGTGCAAAGTTAGGTGTGGAGGTGAAAGGCAAAGGGTGCGAGCGGTGGGCCTCTTTTTTCCCAGGCTGCGGACGCTGTGGCGAAGAGGGCTGGGAACGGCCAGTTGCCCGCCCGCCAATCGGGGAAACGCTGATCCATTGCGCTCGCTATTCTTGGTTCTGCTCTCCCCTTCTTCCACCGCCTCCCAACATTCAACCCAACACGTCATTGGCCATCTTTTGACACGACTACGTCTCAACTAGCACGGTTCACAGGCTTAGCACCACCTCTCCTTATCGCGCTTGGCCAAAATGGAGCTGTTCACTTCTAGAATCGACTTTGTCGTGTACGGGCACATGAAGCACCCGTCCGGACGCGAGTGTAAATGTCGTTCCTATACATTTCCATCCGGATGAACACCCTAGCTCTTCAGATCCGTGGATTGGGCGGTTGCGGCTACTAAACTGTACCACTGATCGATGGCCACATTCACTTCTGCCCGCACATTCCGCCCACAAAGTTAATATTACTTTTATTTCTAATTCTGCAGGCCTGTGCCATGAATTTATTTGCCGACCAAAATAGAGAAACTGACATGATGCAGTCTTCTGTTCTCAAATTCTGTAAGTTAATTAAGCACACTAAGTCTGGCATGTTACTTGCTTCCGTTCGAGCTACTGCTTGATCTGGGCCGGGCGCCGAAGAACTGGAGCCAGAGTCCGAACTCGAGCTGTCATATTTGGCAACGTAGGGACTGCCACTCTCAAGAAGGAAAAGGGGTACTGAGTAGACGTTGATCGGTGCTTATATGTATCCAAAACAGAATTGGACCAGGGTGCCGGGGCCGAAACGACAACGTCTTCCTACTTCTCGGTGGTCTTTGACCGCTTTGCCGCCACGCATCTCCACATCCTACACTAGATCACAGCACATTATGAGGGAGCGAGTACACTTCTCCAGGTGTCAACTTATGGATTTTGTAAAACGCTTAGTGACAAACAAATGCTCAATCCGCTTTTCGGCGTCCTTCGTGTGTATGAGAAAAGAGATTACGGTCATTCTCAGCCTACTGAATTTTATTCTTTCTTCTGCTGCCTATAACATATATCACATATACTGTGACAACATGTAAATTGGCAAATAGAGGCCTTGATCTGATGGAGGGATGCGTGCTTCGAAATAATGATCCGGATTTGAATTCTCAATCTTTTAGCACACTTGAGCATTGCCTTCATGCTGGCTCCATTCCAAACTGTGACAGTTTATCGTCGTCATTGAAATCTCCAAAATAGGGGAGAGAATCTTCTCGAGAGGCACTACAATTGCTTGAAGACATCTTCAAATGACCTGTCAAGGATCACCACATGTCGGTAACAACAAACCACACATCGGCGTCTATGAGATTAGAAACATGCATGCTATCTCTACATCACCTCTATAGTGAGCCGTTTCTATTACTCATCAACCTTGAACACGAACTTCTGCACCTCCGCCTTGTTGAACCGCTCATACGCACTGACTGCCTCGCTCAACGGCACAATGTTCTCCGTCAAACACTCCAACTTCTCCTGATTATCCTTCAAAACTTCCAACGCCCGCGGGAACAGAGACCGCACCGGACACCTTCCCATCTGTAGCTGCACGTTCTTATCATACCCTACAAAAGAAGAGTTTCATCAGTCAAAGGTCCCTGTCAACACAATCCAAGAAGGAGGGAAGAAAAAGAGTCAAAAGAGAAATCGGCAAGATGTACGCACCTTCCGCACCAGTGAAGCCAACACCACCCTTTCCATTATGCACACCGACACTACTGATCGCACCAAACGGCCTGACGACCTCAAAAGCCGTCTTCAACGCAGCCTCCAAACCCACGAGCTCGAGAACGATATCCGCGCCCCTACCAAAGGTCGCTTTCTTGACTTCCTCCGCAACATCATCCTCCTTGAAATTGAGCGGTATGGCACCTACGGTCTCCTGAGCACGAGAGAGGCGCGAAGGAACGCTGTCAACGGCGAAAATGCGGGCATCCGTATGCGAAAGCAGGGAGGAAAGGGCGACAAGTGCGCAGAGTCCGACGGGTCCGCAGCCGATGACCACGACGGTGGGGGGCACAAGAAGGTTAGAGGGAAGGCGAGATACAGCGTTGAGAGCGGCGAAGTACTGTTTGTCCAAAAAGCAACAGGCGGGTCAGAGTTCAGCCTGCTGGAATGGGGCTTGAAACGGGAATACGAAAGAGAGCGGAGAGAGACATACACCAGTCTGAAGAGGTAGGAGTTAGCTTTTGGCTCAGTCAACCCGGAGAGAGCAAAGTGGACTTACAGGAAAGATGTCAGCCATCAGGATAAGGTTCTGGTCTTTGATATTCGCTGGGGCCTTGAAGACCGTGGAGTCCGCGAGAGGAACGCGGACTATCATATCCCGCGAGTGTCAGCCTTTCAGACAGCTTTCAAAAAAAAAAATCAAGATGAAATCATAAGACAACGTGAGAACTTACCATACTCAGCCTGTGCTCCGGGCAAATTTGGCGTGCCGAAGCATTGCGACTTGACACAACGAGACGACAGCTCAAGCTTGCAGTAGAAGCATACGCCGCTGAATCATCGTTTGGATTACATCAGCTCGAGAAGACCAAACGAAAATTTCAATCCGAGTGAAGTCTTACCAGCTGAGAGTGAAAGGACAAACAATCCTGTCTCCGACCTTGAACGTCTCCACACCCTCGCCTACCTCAAATATTTCGCCGGTAAGCTCGTGGCCGATGATGAAGTCTGGGTTCTCGCCGGCAGGCTCAAGCCCACGGTAGTAATGAAGATCACTATGCAGTAGGAGATGTTAGAGAATTTAGCCAGAAAGTAACAAAATCAATTCATGCGTACTTCACGCGATTACAGATCGGGAAAGCAAACATCGCAAGAAAATCTCAACAACCCACACCTAGAATGCGGATGGACAGAAAGAGACCGCCAATCCCTCGAATTTAAATGATGAGAAAGTGAACCCACTTACCTTCCACACAAGCCCGCATATTTCACCTTTACCACCACACTCCCAGGCTCGGCCTTCGGAATCGGTCTCTTCTCAACAACGACACCCTTCTCCACACCCTTGAAAACAACAGCGTTCATTGACATTCCTGCTCTTTTGAAAATGCCTTAAGAAGGTAGGACCAATATTTTAAAAATTCCGGACGATCGTACAATTCAGAAAGTGGGATGATGACGCAGCGTTCGAACAAGCCTTTCCGCTCGCCGGTTTCGGGAAACCGGCAAAAAAGGTCGGACCGATGAAGAAAGTGGATACTTTTACCCCGGATTACGAGCTTTACATACGAAAGACACGAGGAGCCAGGTAAAACATCTCCCATAGATTGATAGAAATAGAAGTTGTACATCATAATGAAGATATTCAAGTGTAATGTCTTTAGTCTATGAGAAGAGAAGCTCAGCCAGCTATATACTACAGATACAAGCTTAATCTCTACAAGTGCAACCCACCACCCAGGATATAGATCTTGACATCAATGGTCCCCCGTTGTTGTCCTACAAGAAACGCCTACCCAATGCATCAAGCCCCAAAACGCCACCCGAATGCCGCGTCCTTAAATCATACAAAAGCAAATGTCATCACCTTGCAGCCTCCGCCTTGCCCTCCGCGCCTTCAATTGTATCAAGCCCTTCCAACCCCTCGATTCCACCGACATCTTTCTCACCACGCTCTCGTCTCTTCTCCTCCACCTCTTTATACGCCCTTTCCCTGGCCCTTGCCCTGGCCTCCCCCTTCACGAACGCCAACAGCCTGAGCGCTCCATTGGGCGTCATGCCCTCAATTCGCCGCGCCTGCCCGACGCTCTCCGGCCTCGCCTGCTTCAGCATCTGCTTCTCCTCGAAGCTGAGCCCATGAATACTTTCGTAATCCAGATCCGCCGGCAGCTTCAGATTCTCATCTTTCAAGAACACCCGCATCGCCGCCTTCTGCTGCTCCACGTACGGTGCGTAAACGCCCTCAATATCGACGCGCTCGCGAACCTTGGGGTCGAATTCCTTGATCTGCGGGAACATCGATTCGAGCGTCGCCGTCGTCACGTCGGCGAGGCGGAGGAGGTCGAACGCGCTGCGCTTGGTCGTGTCCTCTCTGACGCGGAAGCCGCGGGTCATCCAGTGCGAAGAGCCGGCGACCTGGCTTTGGAGAAGCTTCGTAAGTTCGGCCATCTGGTTTGCCGTGTCTTCGAAGATGCGCCAGCGCTCATCCGACACCACGCCTGCGGCGCGACCCTTTGCCGTGAGACGAGCGTCTGCGTTGTCGGCGCGAGCGCTCATGCGGAATTCGCTTCGTGAGGTGAACATGCGGTAAGGTTCTGTTACACCCTTAGTGATGAGGTCGTCAATCATGATACCAATATAGCCATCCGCGCGTGTGAGCGAGAATGGATCTTTGCCCTGCGCTGACAAGCCGGCATTGATACCAGCGATGGCGCCCTGACCAGCTGCCTCTTCGTATCCAGTCGTGCCGTTGATTTGGCCAGCCAGGAAGAGTCCCTTGATGTTCTTGGTCTCCAGTGTCGAGCGGAGGTTGCGCGGATCCACGTAATCATACTCGACACCATATCCAGGCTGCAGCATGGTAACATTCTCCAGCCCCTTAACGGTTCGAAGCATTGCAGCCTGTGCGTCCGCCGGAACGGTCATGGAAATGCCGTTAGGATACATCACATCCGTATCGAACCCTTCCGGTTCCAACCAGATGATGTGCTTTTCCTTGTGTCCGAATCGCAGGATTTTGGACTCTAACGACGGACAATACCGCGGTCCCTTCACCGTCTCCCGAATGTGTATACTCTTGTCCAGATTCGCGCGGATGATCTCGTGGGTCGCTTCGTTCGTATACGTGCTGTGGCATAAAAGCTGATTCTCGACCTGGACCCTGTCGTCCATATAACTGAACGGCATTGGCGGCTCGTCACCAGGTTGGGGCTCCAATCCCGAGAAATCGATTGTCTTGCGGTCCAGTCGAGGTGGCGTCCCCGTCTTCAACCGCCCCAGCTTGAACCCGGCTTCCCGTAATGACTTACTGAGGCCAAAGGTCGCAGCCTCGCCCATTCGTCCGGACGGATATGCTTCGAGCCCTGTCACCAGTCAGTCCAACACTTGCCCGCGGACCCAGACGTTCGACACCTACCGATATGAATTTCGCCGCCCAGAAACGTCCCAGTCGTGATAACCACGGACTGCGCATCAAACACTCTCCCATCCTCCAACCTCACGCCCTTAATCTTCCCATACTCCCCGTCCCCCTCTCCCCTCTCGACCACAATATCCGCCACACTAGCCTCCACTACTCCCAACCTCTCCCCATACCCCAGAATCTCCTCCTTCATATACTCCCTATACAGCTTCCGATCAATCTGTGCCCTTGGCCCCCACACCGCGGGTCCCTTCTTGCGATTGAGCACGCGAAACTGCACGCCCGCGCGATCAACCACGCGCCCAACAACACCATCCAGCGCGTCAATCTCGCGCAGCATGGTCCCCTTGCCAATTCCACCGAAAGACGGGTTGCACGAGCACACGCCGAGGTTCGAGAGCGAGGGCGTGACGAGGGCGGTGCGGGCGCCCGAGCGCGCCGCCGCGGTGCAGGCTTCGGTGCCGGCGTGGCCGCCGCCGATGACGATGACGTCGTAGGAAGGGTTGCTGTGGCAGAATCGATCGTGTCAGTGAGAGAGGCTACACGGCGAGGGCATGGCAAGCGCAATTGGAAGGGAAAGGTGATCCAGGCGCATCGTCGCGCGTGCTCGCGGGGAGAGAGAGAAAAAACGTACCCAGTCTCGCTGGAGATTGTGGCGAATGTTCTGCCGAGCGCACTTCGCAGGAAGAGAGGCGTGGCATGCCTCACGCGCGGGGCGAGAGCGTACCGCGCCCGCAGAGCAATTGACATAGTGGGTGGGAGGCGTCTCGGGGAAGTGAAAGCTCGAAGGCGTCGCCGCGATTTCGGGATGGCGACTGGGAAACATTTGGGGCCGGCAAATTGTCGGATCCCTTTGATAAGACCTGAGATGGAGCTTATCTATTGGCTAGTCGGTCGGCAGGTCGCTGAGTGCTGGAGCAAAGGCGAGAATGCACGCGAAGTTCAAGGGCTTAACCGAGCATGAATGCTCAAAAAGATTATTCGTACTACCCCGCCAGCAAAGATGATACAGAGCTGGCTATAGGTGATAATTCTGGGGCGTTGTAGTCAACTTCTCGTCAACGAACACTACACCCGCCCTGAGTGAATGCACACACATGTACACAATCGCGAAGTCCGTCAACTCGCATCTTCCAACTCGGTTCCGAAACCAGGGAACGAAAAGCTTGAAAGCACGATAAAAGCAAGGGCAAACGCATGACTATCCTCCCTTCTACTTTTACCTAGTCTTTCCATACTATATGAGAGGAATACAAACTTCTGAAATGGAGCGCAATGAAAGGAAATTTGGAGACTTTGGTTTGAAAGGCAACAGAAAAAGGACTCATCTCTCCCTTTTGCTCATACCCTGTTCGTAGATAAAACGAATCAGTCGAAAGAAACCCCCACAAAACTTTCGTAGTCGCCGCCATCTTCAAAATAATACGCGGCACGAAGCACCCGCTGCCGCGAGAAATACACCTTTTTCTTCCCTTCCCATGCTCGTGAGAAATATTACAAGCGCTCTCGAATTACCATGTTAACGCCCGTTTTAAGGGTTCAAATCTCCGCTCCCATCCGCAATCGCCAGCCTCTGCTTCAATGTCTTCGCCTTCTTACTCACCCCCTTTCTCTTCCCCTTCATCGGCACCTCGCTGACCGGCGTCGCTGCACCACTCGGCTTCGCGCTGCCGTCATCGAAATTACCCTCGCCTGTAAAGATGCCGTTAGTATCAGATCTGGTACTTCCATATGATGTGCTGAGCTTACCTTCATGATACATGTCATCCAAGTTCACCTCCGCCTTCTTCTTCACCGGCGCCTTCCTCTTCCTGCCTGATGGCGCATTTGCTTCGGCCGCCGCGAGCTCGGCTTCCTTCCGTTCTATCATCTCAGCCTGGTCGTCATCCGCGAGCCACATCGCGATATCCTTCGTCCTGTTCTCGCGAGAGCGCGTGTTGAAGTCGACCTGTGCACCCGCGCCACCAGAAATGACGACGCGTTGGACCTCCTCTTTCTGGAGGGCACGCTTGCGAATACGCTCTTCGATAGTGCCGCGAGTGATAAGGCGGTACACAGTCACCTGCTTCGTCTGGCCAAGACGATGAGCGCGGTCCATAGCTTGCGAATCAATGGTGGGGTTCCAGTCGGAGTCGTAGAAAATGACGGTATCGGCAGAGGTAAGGTTGATTCCCAAACCACCAGCACGAGTGGAGAGCAGGAAGACGAAGATCTCTGGCCGAGTTTGGAAGTCGGCGACGGTGTCACGACGATCTTCCAGCTTTGTTGAACCATCCAGTCGGCAGTACTTGTAATTGCGGTAGGTCAGATATTCCTCCATCAAATCAATCATGCGAGTCATCTGGAAGTACAGCAGTACACGATGTCCTTCTTCTTTCAGCCTCCTCAGAAGCTTGTCAAGCATCGCAAGCTTGCCGGAGTCCGTTACGAAGCGCCTCATTGAAGGAACGGTGATGTGTGTGTACTTCGACTTGGAGTTGGCCGGTGGAGTAAGCATGCCTGTCGTGGGGAAGTGAATTGGATCGACCTTCGTCTCCAATAGTGTTTCCTCGGCCCTCTCATTGATTCCATACAGGTTAGATCTCATCCGGGCACTAAACATTGTCTTCTTCTGCTCGGCTAGGACACCTTGGCTGGAATAGAAGAAATCAATCGGTGGAGCGGACGCCCCAGGCTTAGCTGCCGTTTCGATGACACCAAGACCAGTCTCCTCATACGCATTCTGGGAGATGTTGAGCAAGTTCTGCATGGCACCCTCATTGGTGATCTCGGCAAGCGGCTGACGGTCGTTCTGTTCGACGATGTTGAGCAGTGCATGCGCAGGCGTATACACTGAGCCATCCTCTTCGTCATAGACGACCTTAAATCTTCCGAGGTGGCGCGGCTTTTTCCTGATATCGACCGCGCGCTGGAAAACATCCTGCCATGCCGCTGCAGCTGCTTCTTGAGCCGAAGTGTCGACGAACCTGAGGAACGAGAAGGCACCATCTTTCCGCGAGCTTTCGAGGGAATTATCAGGGCTCCAAATGTTCATCAACCGGCCCAAATATTGACCTCTCCAGCCAGCCTGTGCGTTGTCGGGACCAGCGACAGCCAAGCGACCATTTCCACGACCAATCAGACGTGGCACCCGGTACTCGATGAGGTTGCGAACCGAATACGCGACATCCACACTGTATCCTTCGCGCATAAAAGATGCCGTCTCGGCAAAGGAAGAAAAGGCAAAAGGGGAGTGCGTCTCAGCGCGCTCAAAAAGATCCGGGTGGTTACAGACCTTCCTGAATTGCATGACAAGATTCATCAAGGTGGCTGTATCTTGGTCGTCACCAACAGCCGCCTTCTCGATGAGATCCATGATGCTGATCTTGTTGCGGAGGTTAGTATAGTAAGCACGCTGTCTGTACGTCAGATCGCAGAAGACATCTTCCTCAATCTTGTCACCAAGCTCCTTCTGAACATGTTTCTTGATACGACGAAGCATGAAAGGCTTCAATATCATGTGCAGACGCTTCAGTTGATCCTCGTTGAGCTTGGTGTTGCTCTGGGCGTGGCTTTCGATATCCTTGGAAAACCAGTCGCTGAACTCATCATGAGAATCGAAAAGACTGGGCATGATGAAGTGGAGCAAAGCCCACAACTCCTGCATGTTGTTTTGAATAGGCGTACCAGTCAACAGCAGACGATTGCGGCAATGGAATCCCAGCAAGCTCTTCCATCTCGAACTCTGAGAAGATTTAATGGCTTGCGCTTCATCGAGGATCATGTACTGCCAACGAATCTTCTGGAAGTATTGCGCATCCTGAACGACCAGCTGGTAGGAGGTAACAAGAACGTGAAATGGTGACTCCTTCCTGTATGTTATGTGCTTCCGGTCCCAAAACTTACGCAAGACCTTGCGGTCCTTAGCATTGCCCCAGTACGGCAATACCTTGAGGTCCGGCACGAACTTGGTGATTTCCTGCTGCCAGTTATGCAAGGTGGATGCCGGTGCGATGACAAGGAAGGGTCCCCAAATGTTGTGAACCTCAGCTAAGTATGCCATGACCGAAATTGATTGCACCGTCTTGCCCAGACCCATCTCGTCGGCCAAGATACCGTTGATACCTTGTTCGTAAAGATTGACCAGCCAGTTGAGACCCTTCAACTGGTACTCCTTTAGCTGACAAGACAACATCTTGGGCTGCGGAATATCCATGCTTTGTAAACTGGTAGGATTCTGGAAATTCATCTCCTCATCATCGTCGAATTGGTCCTGAGCATTCTCGGTGCCTTGGTTGAATGCCCTCGCGCGATCCTGAGCCTCCTGCACAGCATTTTGAGCATTGGCCATGGCTGCTTCCCGCAGAGCCGTTTCGTCCTCGGCGTCGAAGTCGAGTTGGTCGAAATTGGTGACCTTAAGGCCGACCTTGGAGCTGCTGTCTGGCAGATCAACCGTGTGAGCATTCGGATCTCCAGGCTTGATAGTTTCTTTCGAGATATCGACGTCGTCCGTAGACCGCTCAACTTCATCAGTCTTGACCTTTTTGCCGATGAAGTGAGAGTACAGTTCGGTTTGCGAGATTAAGAAGTTCAGCTTCCTCTTCTGCCTGTTGGCTTCACGCTCTGCTTCGGCCTTCTTGGCATTCTCCAGCTCCTGTCTCTCAGCCATCTTCCTTTGGTCACGCTCGTCTCTTTCGTTCCGCTTCCAGAATGACAGCATTTCCCTCATGCTTCTCTTAGCACGAGCCTGAACATCTTTCATGCTCTTGTTTGTCCGCAATTGCCATCTGCGTGCTTCCTTGGAGGCAAGTTGAGCAGTTTTCCGTAGGTTGGATTGCTTAGTAGCCAAAGAGTTATCCTTGATACGGCAAACCTTGGGAACATCCTTGCGAGCGAGATCCTTCCAGATAGCGTCGTACAGCTTGTGATACTCCTTGGACTCGTAGGGGGCGAAGACAGTAGGAATACTTGCGGGCGGGCTCGATTCCTCGGTGAAGCTGCGTTCCCTCTTCAAAGCTTCCAGGCGCAGTTCCTCCTTGGGAGCAATTGTGGGAAGATCGTCGCCACGATCCAGTGCAAGTTGGGCGGCAGCAGCAGCATCCTTCTCTGCCTGCTTTTGTTCCTTGCTCTTCCTGGGGCGAGCACCAGCCCTGCCCTTGGCTTTCCTTCCATCTTTGGGAGTATCCTCGGACATCTGGAACGTTGTCATAGTACCACCCTCCAAGTTCGGTGCGTGAGGAGTAACCTCTCGAATATCGGCATTCGGAGTGCCTCCTTGCAACAGGCGGTTGGTGTTCTTAGCCTTCAGTTCGGCCTTCTCCGCTTCATGCATCCATTTTCTGGCCTCTTCCTCATCTGTGGCGTTCTCAGCCTTCGCCAAAGCCTCATCACGCTTCTGGAACTCGTTTTGAAGAGTCTTCTCACGCCTCCGTTTCCGCTGCATGTCCTTCTTTCGCTCCTTTTCATCCGCAATCTCGCGAGCCTGGACTTCTTGCCATGCTTCTCCCTCGTGTTGTGCGAAGTAATGAATCTTAGCACTTGCGGCGTGGGTCGCGAAGGAGTCTTGCAGTCTTTTGACATGGGCAGTCCGTCGACGCTAAAAGTCATCAGCATACTGTCCACTGGTATCCTACCGTGAACTTACCTTGCGCATTGCGGCCTCCTTCTCATCGACCTCCGCGAACCTTCTCTTGCGACGCATCTTCCAGTGTTCCAGCTGTGCAGCCTCTTGAGCGGGATTCTCGTGATCGCTCAGATCCATATTCTCGATCTTTGCGTACTCGGCATCAACAGCCTTCGGGTCGACATCTTCGTTGATGTTGCCGGCGACGGGCCGAAGAGGTTCTGATGTGCCATTGACGATAGCACGCTCTGGGCTGCGGTGAAGCGACTGCGATCTTGCATCGACTGGGGTCTGGAAAGGGGCTACATGTTCGCTCTTAACGCCCGAAAACGACCTTGGAGGTTGAGGTGTTGAGGTCGGATAGGAAGAGGTTGCTGGGGCAGGAGCCGGGTCGGAGCCGGACATGATGCTCGATAAAGACATGGGATCGGCACGAGCAGGAGTCTAGCGACGTCAGTAAGCCTTGTCGAAGCTTCGCATAGTGTATCTTATTACCTCTGCAGACGGCCGCCTAGGTGTGGCAACAGGCGGCCCGGACATTATGCTTCGGCTGTGGTCGTGGTAGAGCTTCGGCGAGGATGGGGAGTGAGGAGGGCGGTCGACTTGATAGGCCGGGTGCGAGGATTGAGGTGGCGGGTGGGCCAGCGGTGGAGGGAATGATGCGGCTACTGGTGAGTGATATGGGCCGCCGGATGGTCGCGAGTCGGCGTAGCTGTAAGGCTCTCGAGCCTGGCATCCACTCTGTTAGCGACACCTGCGTTTCTTCGAGCTTGGCGCCCGCGTCATCATCGGAGATGCAATGGCATACCTGGGCGGGATAATGGCCGTTGTAGCGCGGATCACTCCTTCCTGCAGCCGGCGGGGCTTGATCTGACGTGGGATCGTAGTATTTAGATGTCGACGGCGGGTCTCGCGGGTACAGCGCAGACGCGATGGGAGGCAATGCGCCTTGGGTTGATGGCGAGGTTGGCTGGGTGTAGGACGGGTGGCCAGGCAAGGGCGCAGGAGTCGACGGGTTGGATGAGCGCGCTCGCTCGGGCGGAAACGGCGTTTGCGTTGGTGAATGCGCGGCGTAGGCAGTTTGGTGGTCCCCTGGCATCGTGTCTCGTTTGCCCTGCTCCTCGCCATCACCCAACCTCTGCATCGTCACGGGCAGCATGGCGGCTCGCGATGCTCACTCTCGTCACGCGTGGGGTGCAGCAGCGTCGAGGCTGGGGGCCATCCAGAAACGCGAGCTGAGGGCTGGCACGGGCGGCGTGGGCGGCGTTGAGCTGGGGACGCGGTGTCGCGACGGAGCGCTTTGCGGCGCGGCAGGCGACGGCGATGCAGCACGGTTGGTGGTGGTTGTGGAGCGGCGGGCTGTGATGGTGATTGCGCAGGCGTGGCGTGGAGAGCTCGCGGCCTGGTGGGCTCTGCGGACCAGCTAAGGCACGCCTAGTGCAGCAACGGTGACGCTCGCATACAAAGACCCCCGTGGGCGGCGGGCAGCGATCCGTTGGAGATGCGCGTGCGAGGACCGGGGTTGATGGAGAAGGGTGGCACGCAGCGGTCACAACCGTGGGGGATGGGCAGAAAGGCAAAGGAAGGGATGGGGTGATGGATGGGCAGGCGGAGGGCCAGCACGTCTGGCCGGCAGGTCATCCCCGTGAGAGGCCTGTGGCTGCTGCACGCTCTCTGGTGTGGTAACTCTTGCACGTCAACCTCCGTGCGGCTAAGAACACCCTCAGGAACGGCACACGCGCTGCAGCCGGGCGCCGCTGGGGTAGCCAATGGGGGCGCCCGCGATGCGTCGCCGATCCCGGACGACGCCACGCTGCTGGCGCTGTCTTACAGCACACACCCGTTCTGCGCGAAGCCCGAAGCTGAGCGCCCTCGTCAGTCTGTTGGGCCTGGGCGATCTGGGTGCGAGCGGCATTGTTGCGCGCCTGCCCCCGTCCCGCCGGATCAGCACGCTAGCCATTCTGCCGAGTTTTCGCCGGGGTCGAGACGACATTTTTTGGAGCGCTGCGCTCGCATGCATCTCCAGACGACCCGCCGCTGCGACAGCACTACCGCACACCATGGCTGCCGTGTACAAGTCGATTTCAAAGGCCACCGGCAAGGACGAGGAGAGCGGCAGCAAGCAGAAGATCAGGAACAAGGTCCTCATCCTGAGCTCGCGCGGCGTCACGTTCAGGTTTGCATCTCCGCCCTCCGCGCCCGCGACAACTACTGACGAACATTCGCAGGCACCGCCACCTCATGAACGACTTGCAGTCTCTTATTCCTCACAGCCGTAAAGATGCTAAGCTCGACACCAAGACCAAGCTGTACCAGCTCAACGAAATCGCCGAACTGTACAACTGCAACAACATCTTCTTTTTTGAAGCTCGCAAGGGCCAGGATCTGTACGCATGGCTAAGCAAGCCGCCGAACGGCCCAACTGTGAAGTTCCACTTGCAGAACTGTAGGACACCAGACTGGCATTCCAATCATCGATTCTAGACTAACCTCGGCCTGCAGTGCATACAATGGACGAGTTGAACTTTACGGGCAACTGCTTGAAGGGCTCACGCCCGATCCTATCCTTCGATGCCAACTTCGACAAGCAGGCGCATTTCCGCGTTATCAAAGAGCTTCTCCTCCACACGTTCAGCGTTCCGAAGGGTGCTCGCAAAACCAAACCCTTCGTCGACCACATCATGTCCTTTACCATCGCCGACGGCAAGATTTGGATCCGATGCTATCAGATCAACGAGACCGAAGCTTCGAGGAAGAAACCGGGTGACGAAGGTGATATGGATGTGGATGTGACGCCCAAGAAGGGCAAGGGAGAAACGAACGTGTCCCTGGTCGAGATTGGTCCCCGCTTCGTCATGACGCCCATCATTATCCAGGAATCTAGTTTCGGCGGCCCAATCATCTTTGAGAATAAGGAATTTGTTTCACCTAACCAGGTGCGGAGGGAGCTGCGGTTGGCCAAGGCATCCAAGCACAACTTCCGGGCGGAGACTAAGCTGGACCGGAGGGTCAAGCGTGGAGATCTCGGCCTTTCCAGCCAAGGCGGGCGGAAGAAGGAGGCAGATCCGTTGGACGACAAGACTCTGTTTGCATGATTGCCTTTGTTTGTTGGGAAGAGCCGCATTTTGTTTGGCGTTCGGAGCATCGAGAATGGATACGGATATCCACGGAAAAAGGTTCAGCTGGCGAGTAGTATTTTCTCAAGTAGTGGTGGGGCCGAACGACGTTGTTCGGGCATGAATGGGATGCGCGGCCGGTGCGACAATGCCGGCCTTTCACCACGTTCGATCATCTTTTGTTGCAGGTAGTCTGCATAGTCTGGTGTCACGCCTCCCAAAAGAACGGCCTTTTGCACACCCCTGAGCAGGAGCAGTGGTTCGAGAACAACCTGCGTTACACGGGGGTTCTTTTGCCTGTCCATGAAGCGCACCTCGACCTTTCGAAGCTCGCCTGCGCACCGTAGCACCTCGACCAACCGCCTGAGCTGTTCTCTGAGGCCTGCTTGCAACCCGCGACCACCGCAATTATATTTGATCATGCCCGTATAACTGTCGACCATTTCCACGTGTACCAAGTATTTCTTAATACGCTGCAGATTGCGCTGCGAAAAATGGTCGAGAAAGGAGAATGCGGTGTTGGGCGATAGACCGCTCACGGGCAACAGCCACCTGAAGCGGAAATCGATGCGGTTGTAGCTAATTTCGATGACGAAGGTGTTGTGGCCGTACAGCAACTCGAGACATTCTTCGGAGATCTGGCGGTTGACGGCTAGGAGGGCGGTGCAGCCGCGTAGCCATACGAGCCCGTTGTCGTGCTTGGAGGAAATGCGGGTTGTGGTGGGGAGCAAGTATTCGTAAATCTGAAAGCGAAGCTCGGCGGGCAGCCGCAAGAAGAGAGAGGGGGTGTGCGGATTCATGTCGGAATTCACGAGAGTCCGCGAGGCCTGCTTCGAGAGCGATGCCACATGGTAGGAGAAGAGCAGGGGCAAGCACGGTGCCTTGAAGGAGTTGGGGGTTCGTGTACCTAATTGGGAGCTGGTGGCATGACTGGTGATTATTGGGCCGGGGGCATGATCAGGTCGTCATTGCATGCATGGGCACCGGTGGCCTTGGCGCGGAGCGCGGAGAGCTGTCGCGACCGCGATTTATCATCGCGTCTTCTCCACCTCCCTCTCCATCACCACCCCCACACGATGATATTCCCGTCGACGACCGGCAACGCGCCGGCTGTCAAGGCTCAGTCCTCGCGGGATGCTTTGTTCTCTCTAGATAGCCCCAACGCCAGGGTCCTTCGCGTCTAGTTTCCCTCCACCCTTCCCGAGACTTGATCATTCAGTGATTGGGTCTCCAGCCACACCTACACATAATTTGCACAGCACCAGATCAGCAGAGTACCGCACAGTGAGACAGAGACAAAGATCAAGTCAGAAGTATCAAAAGTTCCCGTGCATATTCCAACTTCAACCGTCCCATCCGCAACTCACCCACCGCCATGCTGTTCGAATTCCTGGCCACCGAACTGGTGGCTGGCATCTATTTTCACCTTTCCTCTGTGCACGACGTCTTTGCTCTTTCGGCCACCTGCCACCGCTTCCGTCACATATATCTCTCCTCGCGAAAGATCCCGATCCTCGAACATGCCGCCGAGGAGGAGTACGGCCCGCTTCTCGACGCCACCCAGCTCCTCACGCACAACAGCAGCCAACCCGCCCACCTAGTCCGCTCTGTCCCCCTTTCCATTGCCCTACTCAAACAAGTCGTTCATGTTGGAAAGATCGCTGAGCGTTGGGCCGACCTCTACCCCTTCAAGAAATGGAAATACAACTTCGAAGACCGCCGCCTGCTGATGACCTCTGAGCGCTACCGCGTGCGACGCGCCCTATACCGTCTCTGGCTCTACAACCGCGCCTTCTACAACCGCCAGCATCCTCGCGAGACGCGCATGAGCCGGCCTGTCCTGCTCGAGCGCGCGGCTCTCCTTCACAACTGGAGCACCCTCGAACTCGCAGAGATCGCTGACGTGCACGCCGTCCTGCGAGAGGTCGTACACAGCAATATTTGCCCCAGCAACGGCACCATCGCTCGCAAGTTCAAGAAGCGCTTTCCAGAGAAAGATTCCAGTCAGCTGCTGTTCAACATCCACCTGAACTATCCGCCGCCCGTCACGAATCCCTTCAACTCGCCCTTCCATTCAAGCCCGAATACCCTGTCGAACTATTATCAACACGTCGGTGCGCATGACAATCGTCTGCATTACTCGAAGTTCACTGCGACGGCCCAGCATGAGCCCGGTGCTGAGGGATGGGGCGATGATATTCCACACTACTATGTTGTAGAGGACATGATGAAGCTCGATCCGGAGCAGGTCCTATGGTTGAAGGAGAACGCGCCAATGAAGGGTCAGGTTGAGATATTTGTGAAAGGCCTTGGAGACTGGTTTGAGAACAACGGAGAAACGTGGAGTCAGACATTGGAGTGGGTATTGAATGAGAGAGGAGAGGTTGTGGAGGAGGTTCTGGGTGGGATCGCTGACGGTGATCTAGGGATTGCAGCAATGGAAGAGTGACTGGTACACATGTCGAGTGGTCTCATAATTTTGTAGTGGATGAGCACGTCCTTTCATGATGTTGAAGTATTTGTCTGGGGGTGAGAATAGAGGTATACTATGCGGGCTTCTGTACCACTGCTTGTCTATACACGTATCTCACATGTAGCAGGGCAGTCACAAGCTCAGCTCCAATACTTTCGCAACGGTGGGCTGAAATCTTGACGGGATTGAAACGACCTTCATGTTTCATTTTCTCAAAGATTGCTTACACTGATGACAAGACGAATTCCTCAAACTTACATACATATAGTCCTTTGAAAAGTATAAGCGGATAACAGCGACTAAAACCTATGATTACAACCACAACATTGCAAATCCGTGCTAATTGAATTTCCATGGCCGCTCTCTAAGGCTCTAACCCTTCATCCCTGAATATCAAACACTGCTCGCCGTCCTTGTCACATGCCCCTCGAAAGACTCTGCTCCTGTCTTCTCCATTTCCCTTCTCTTCGGGAACGCGCGACTCATCATCAACAACGCCCTGGCATCTCTCCCTGCCCTTCCCTTCGTCAATCCCTCTACAACCCTCTTCCCTTCCTTTTCCTCCATCCACACCTTCATCGCTCCCACAATCTCACCGATCAGCTTATCCCAATCACTAGACCGCCACGCCTCCCCTCGCTCACAGCTCCTCCCACACCCACCACCCCTCACCGCCACGCCCCACCCCTCTGCAAGCCCTCCCCTCCCCTCCATTCCCTTCCATCGCGCCCCAAGTCTCCCCCTGCCCCCACAATCCACGCACTCCACCGCATCATACCCGCTCCTCCTCGACCTGATGACTCCTCTCCCCCGACACCATTCACACCGTGGCAAGCTCGCAGCCGGCGCGGCGACGTACGCGCGCGAGAGCGAGAGCACGGCGTGCGGACAGATCTCATGCTCGAGCGTGTGCGTCTGCGGCTCAGCATGGCGAGCGCGAGCCCGAGAAGGAGACGACGGACGCGGCAGGTTGCCGAGGAGGGCGTGCGTGAGGAGGAGCGGGGCGGAGAGGGTGTGGGACCAGGCGTCTGTTTCGGCTGCGGAGGGGCGGTGTTCGTAGCGGTTGTATGCTGCGGGCAGCGTGGAAAAGTGGGAAGAGGGGCGGTAGGAGTCCAGGAGATCTGGGTGGTGGTAGTGGTCTGGAGTCTGGCGCTTTGCTGGCCGGAAGGAGTCGAAGTCGTCGGGAGAGGGGCGGCGTTTGCTGGGGCGGTAGGAGTCGAGTAGGTGCGGGTCGTGGTGGGAGCGGTGCTGGTCTGCTTGCGGTTGGTGGTGATAGTCTCGGTGATAGTGGTCATTGTCCCGATGATGGGGGCAGTATTCTTCTTGATGACGGTAGCCTCTTTGTTGGTCGAAGTAGTGCTCCTGATGCGGCTCGTAGTGGTTCTTTTGGGGTTGGCGTGATGACTGCGGGTCACTATTCTGTCCAGGAAGCTTCAAATTAGACAGGAATGCCAATGTTGTTGGTGAGAGGACGAAGGGATCCGGCATGGAATGAACAGCTTCTAACGATTGCTCTAAAAGTTCTTTCTGCTGTATTGTTTGCCCTAGGAATATCCCAGCTGCTGGCTGTTCAGGTTGTATTCGCCAAACCCATCCGTGTCAGTAGCATTTTCGGTGACCATGGGCTCCAACGGCCGTGGAGAAGGAGAACCTGGATCAGGCGTGATAATTATCTGTTCAGACACCGGTGCAAGTCTGATTAGTCCCCGACGTGATGGATGAACTTGGTCAGCTGCCATTCCACATAGAGATTGATTTGAAGACTGTGAGGCATCGTTGCGTACGATTTCTGGTGAATTGACTACTGGGACGGCGATATTCTGCTCCTGGTAGGGTGAAAGAAGTTGAAGAATTAGACTTTCATCAACTCTATCAGAGCCAGTAGTGTCAAGTGGTGAGATTGGTCTTGAGAGCCTTGTTGCCTGCTCATCTTTGCGTTCTGGCGGCACCAGATACTCGGGTTCAGACATGCCTTTGTCGAATAATGTATCAAACGATGGCACTTCAGTTTCCGTACCATCTGAACTTCTCTCTTCCACCATCTCTTCGTCCCCGTCAGTGGAGAATTCTTTCTTGACTCCAGAAGTCCTGGAATGTATGTCCTGTTCGTCTCCGTGGGTCTGCGAGTCGATGGAAGACAAGCTGATATCCTGCCGCAGGCTTTGAGGGGACCTAAGAGTCATTCCTGGAATCTGATAACATGGCTGAAGCACACTCTCAAGTGTATCAACATGACGCTTTTCCTCTTGGACCGGGCTTGGGGTGGGCGGATACCGCATGTCAAAGTTTTCCAGAGATTCGACTTGAGATTTTCTGCGGGAATCTTCGACGCTCGTCCCTTCCAAAAACTCTTTGTAACTTTCGAGTGATCTAATATCAGCTGCTTTACGATGCTGGTGTAAATCGACATAGGAATAGCTTTGCGGGAAGTCAGTCGGTTGGATCAAGTCTGGTCCTTCCAATTCCTCAATATCCATTCCATTCTTTTGCGAATGATCAGGTGAGGCTGAAGACCGTGGCGCATCTGGAGTTGGCACTTCGCTGGCTTCTGCAATTGGCGTCAAACTGAGCCTCGCTCCTGTGTGACTAAGGACTCTTCTGGATCTGGAAGATGACGTGTCAATGCTCAAAAGCAAATCGGCCAGGCTTGGTGGTTTCTCCTTTGGCTCTTTGGCTTGTTGGTCAACTTTCTCGACAAGTAGACTAGTTGCGGTTGTCTCTGGCGGAATTTCTGGCGAGAGCTGAGCAGTGGCAGCTCTGACTCTCGCCGTCCAATCTCCAATGGTGTACTGGCTGGCGTCTCCGATCACATCCTCCTGGTCTGGGTCAATGCTAGACTCTTGTGAATATTCCGACTCTGTGTCTTCTGAGCTTTCCATTTCTTCGATGATACTCCGGGCGGCATCTTCCAGATTTAGTAAGAAATCATTCTCTGGGGTTTCGTCACTGGCATCCATGTTTACGATCTTGATCCTCTTCACCGAATATTCCAGTCCGTCTCTACTATCACTGCGAGTGAGCTGATGATCGAGAACTCGGAGCCAACCTGGACGAATTGCGAAAGAGGAAGGCCCACGAAATGTGAATGTCTTGCACGTAGACAAAGAACTATGTACAGGACTCTCGCTTGAAGAAGGTTGTCGCATGACTCGACATGACAAAGACACATGTTCTCGATGATCTCGGACGTGGCTTTTTCGAACAGTGGGCAAAGAGATCCCGCACACAACAAGGAGCCCCGCTTAAATCCAATAAACTGCTCTTTGCAACTCATCAAAAGATCGCAAAGAGAAGGAAGATACCAAAGACAACAAAGATTACCCGTACGGATATACTAGCGGCATGTTTTCCAGTAGCAGCCGCACTCAATTGGAGAAGCAAGAGACTCTGGTAAGGCGCTTTTCCTTTGTTCTGTCAGAGACACTGTTCTGAGATGGAATCAAACAGCTTCCCGAGGCCTCTATATCAATGATATATCAGAGTATCAAAGATTTCATCTTCGCCTTTTGGAAAGGGACGGCGAGAGTGCCGACTTCGACAATCTCGAGTACCGAATTTGCAGACACACCAACCATGGCGGCGAAGAAAATCTAAACGGGAAAGCAGAACCAATGATAACATCGAACGAGACCTCAGATGGATTGTCAAATTGTGTTCCTGTTTGTATAGAAAGCGAGGGAATTAGAGAAGGCTGCTGGCGTTCGAAAAGCTTTGCATGAATTCGAGTTTGCGCTGCTTCAGGTTCGGAAAACGTTGGAGATTACCAAACTCATGAACCAATGCATCTTCTTGGAGCGCTTAGTGCAATTTAAGCATGTTTTCATTCGTTCTACAGCCATCCCTGATGCCAGAACCCCTGGAGGGAAAATCGGTGCCGTCGATTTGGAAAAGCATGCGTCCAGTGTTGAAGCAGCCGTCTAGATGTAGATGTTTAGGAGGAACGACAGAATCTGCATCTAGCCGAACTTTTATGCTCTCTGTGCATGACTTTAAGTAATTGTGTCGTTGCAGTAAGTTCCGAACTGACGACCTCGCAGTGCGGGCCGCGTGCAAGCAACCATCCCGCCGCAGGTCTGTCGTCGAGTTCTTATTGGCTGTACACAGAAATTGATCAGTACCCCAAGATGATTCCAGAAGATAAGTCCGTACGAACAAAGAATCTTCTCACCTAGCCCAAGATTGTTGTTGATGCAGCGGCGCCGCCGAGACGTACAGCGTCGCACGCCTCGGCCACTCACGACGCGACGTCTCGCAATGACCTCCTCAAACCCGCCCTGCCTCAACTTGCCGTGAACCAAAACAACAAAACTGCCTCCAAACGGCGGGAAAACTGCAGAGCATGCATCTCTACCGTCGTTCTCATACATCTTGGCGGTGTTCGCATTGCCGCTCGGTCGAGATGCTCCTTCGTGAATGTGCCCGACCAATCAACAACACAGATTCCTGAAATACTCTAGACGCCTCCGACCAAATTCCAGTGGGGAAATCATGCCGCGCTGCTATACTTGCCTTTTAACAGCCTCATCTGGATCAAGTGCCAAGATGCAGCGAAGCCTCGCCCAGCTGTATTCATAAGGAAGCTTGTCGCTGCAGACTCCCCCAGCCAGCATTCCAAATCCCCCAAACCCGAGTACCGCATCAGAAAGAAAAAAAAACGAAACCTCCCGACTCAGGAACCAAGAACTCTCTGTTTCCCAATTAGCCCGACTCAAGAACCATAATCGCAACCATGCAGTTGACGCAACTTGTTTCCCTTCTCATCGCCGCCAACGCCGTTTCCGCCATCCCCTTCCTCCCCATCTGGCCGCGCGCCAACCAACAAGTCTCTGGCAACGAAGTCACCGGCACGACCTGCACCGACGAATCAGCGTAAGCGACATACCTCTAATTCTCCGGCGCATCGCCAGTGCTAACCACTCAACCAGCCAACTCGACACGCACGAAACCAACGTGGCCATCCTCTCCATCTGCGGCGGGATCGCGGGCTCGATCCAAAAGTGTGGCGGGTCGCCGACGTCGACGGTGGGCGAGAACGGCGGGTCGCGCTTCGACCTGTCGGCGACGGACGCGGGCGCGACCATCAACATCTCCAAGGGCCGGTGGGAGCGCTGCGTCAAGGCGGCGCAGCTGACGTGCCCGACGGGCACCTTCGAGAGCACCTGCGTGGGCGGCGCGACGACGGGGGATGTCAAGTTTAGCTTGTCGCAAGCATGAGAAACGAGAGAGGAGAAAGAGGAAAATGAAACGGTGCTGGGAACTGTACTAATATGGGAAACATTTGGAGTTACTGCTGGATCAGTTTTGCGCAAAGACGAATGGATGGGTAGCATGAGTAGAGTTGTATTGACACAGGGAATCATAGTACAAAAAATTTCGTCCTTGTTCTTCGGAAAGTCCAATTGACATCAAAGGGAGTTCCGATCCTACACACAGCGCCATTGCCCTGTTTCCATCAAGCATATCCATTGAAAATCCTGTACGCGCCGAGGGAGTATCATCCGTAGAAGCATGGTTCATGCACGTAAGAGATTTAAGCGGAGTCGGCGGCGGCGGAGGCCTCCGAAGGCTCTTGGCGGTTGGGTCTGCTGAGGACCTCGATGTTGCCTGGCTTTGGTTTAGAACTTCGCGATGCGACTGCGGAGTAGGGGAAAGCTCTTCGTAACTTACGCTGGACGAGGCTCAGGCGCGACGCCTTTGTGCCCTCGGGCGTCTCGTAAACGTTCATCTTGGCATCGGCCTCCAGATGCATGAGAGTGCTATCCCGAACGAAACACAGTCAGCCATTGCGCCTGTTTAATTGCCTCCCGTTTGACTTTTTCATCCACCCGATCCCAAGAACCCCATTGAAGTATCACCGTTCCCCTCCAACGTCCGCTCCAATGCGAGATATTGAGAAATAGACGCAGCGGACTCACCCCTTGGGCAGGTTCAGCAGGAAATCCTTGCGCGGGCCCTCGTCGAAGCAGGCGACCTGGAACCAGCTGGTCTCGTTGTTCTCGCGACGGCCGGTGTTGGTGGCCAGAACGTAGCGCACCACCTCCCTGCCACCGTTGGAGTTGTACAGCTCGGGCTCCGCGCCCAGGCGGCCGATGATGGTCATCTTGGCGAGCTGCGCGCGCGGCGTGGTCGAGAAGGCGCGGCGGCCGGCAGCGAAGGCAGAGGTGCGGAGGGCGTTCATTTTGAAATCGTATGGATTGAACTGGCTGCAGTGGCGCAAAGGAGCGAATGCAATGGGTGTGGCTGGTGCGCGGGTTGGTCGGTCGGATGGGTTGGAGAGCTGGCAGGGCGGGAGGTTATTGCGACGCGCGGGTGGTGTTGAGCTTGAGCGAGTGGAGCTAAGCTTTGGCGCGTCACCTTCGCGAGCGAGTCGCGCGCCGCCCGTTACTCAGACCAGCACGAGTCAGCCAGAATCAATCTGGCCGTCGGCCATGAGCGGTGGATACCGTGGGGATATTGCGCCAGATTCCCCGGCCAATGACGCCGTCGTGCTGTTGTTTGTCCCTCTCGACAGCCGCTCGTCCGCGCCTGCTGAGCTGAGCAGGGAGCGTCTCGACCGTGCAGCATTTGATATCAACCGCCGTCATCGGATGCATACCCGAGGTCGGCCATGGGTGACGCCGTGCTTTTTGGGAAGCTCACAGGAAGTTGTCAACTGCCTCTTGCTCGATATTCAAGACCCAGGCTGCAGCAGGACTTATCTACTTACACACAGACCTTACTAACTCCTATCAGATCCACCACCCCCTCCGCGGGGTTAAAGAGCCATTGCTTCCCTTCCCTTTTGAATCCTTCCTGTTCATCATCTTGTTTCCCATCTCAGAGCATTACCAGCACACAACAAAAACAGCAACATGCCTCTCGTCAAGATCGACCTGATTAAGGGTGTCCGCTCGCCCGAGGAGATCAAGAAGCTGGCCGACATTGTCCAGGAAATCATGCTGGACAAGTTTGCCGCTCCGCCGCGTGACCGCTACCAGGTGAGTCTGCATTAAAGAGTTAGCAGAATCCACTCACTCTGACATGCATGCCACAGATCATCACTCAACACGAGCCCTACGAGATCATCTGCGAAGACACCAACCTCGGCCTCACCCGCTCCGACAAGCTCGTTTTCATCCAGATCTTCCAGCAGGGCCGCGACGCCGCCAAAAAGCAGGCCGTCTACGCTGCGTTGGCCGAGCGTCTCGAGGAGGAGTGTGGTGTTCCTGGTTCTGATCTGATCGTCAGCGTTGCCGCGAACACGAGGGAAGATTGGAGCTTCGGTCTGGGCAGAGCTCAATTCTTGACTGGCGAGTTGTAAAGAAAAAAGAGTAGGAATTGACTCGAATGGCGCAAGGTCAACGAGATGAGTCCAAGACGAAGAAAACGCATGCGACGAATAGAATATTAGACAAGAAACGAAGGACGAATGAACTAGAGTTTTGCCAGACTACCGAAAGACCAACGGCAGGTAAAGTCAAGGCAATACCTAAAGAAGCTCACCGGAAGATTCTGGCGCGTACCACAAGATATGACCTTGCCGAAATCTACCTACAGAACAAAGACGTGCGTTCCGCGGTGCAGGAACGTATGACAAGGCAGAAACCAACCTGATCACACTCCTTGCGGAACACACATCCAGCCCAATATTCCATCCTGAGAAGAATGACTCGGCATAGAATCATCATCGGATATCACCATTTACCGGCGAGCTCACTAATCTCAATAAGGCAAGCCGTAACACAGAAACGCTCTACACCAAATCTGCCCTATCGGGCATTCCTCTTTCTCTACGCATACTAGTCCATTCGGCCCCCACAAACACCGCCCTCTGCCGATCACACGACCCGCACCAGGACTAGCGCCAACAACAAGCCCTGTGGAGGCTGGGCGTCGCTGAACCGCCCATGGCTCTGACCTCACCAGGTGATACCGAGTGGACACAGCCACCCTCGCTGCGCAGCTGCCTGTCGCCTAACCCGCCGTCGCTTGACTGGCATCTTGAATCGTCAGCCGTCCGGCTCATGGTTATGCACGATGCGAGCCGCAGCGCGGTGCCTTGCTGCGGAATCGGGCAATGCATGTGTAGTGTTCCTTCTGGAACATTGCCACATTCGGAGGTCATGTTGGGGTTTATGCGGCCCGTGGGCAACATATCGTTATTGGTGGCGGAGGCGAGCTTCGTAACCGGGCACAACCATAGGCGGCCACTACACGCGTGTTCGAATGCCCCAATACGCGTATATGTGAGTAGGAAGTGAGAATCCTGTGCTACGGAGCGGCTTTGGGTGAGAGCGAGTAGCATGACGTCTCTAACGAGCTATGTTTGGCAAGGCGTGCTGAGGACGCCGGTAGGATGCGCTAAAGGAGCGCAGACAATCGGGATTGGCAGGGATGCGCGAGGCTGTGGCTGACCAGCTTTGCGGTCGTATTCGGCAAAGCTGGGTGTGATCGCTGGTAAGGCTGACCGCGGTGACGAATGGGTCGTTCCGAAAATGAGGATGGAGTCAGGTATATATCTGTGCACTCTCTCCGCTGCTTCGTTCGAAATCATTCCATTCAAATCACCACATCCATTTTCACGCCATTAAACAAGTCATCTTCTTGTCGACCATCCAATCCGACAAGAACCCAAGAAACCTTCGGGGTTATTCCCCACATATAAATATACCTACTTAACAACTTACCAACAACAATATGGGTTGCGGACCTTCCCGCCCAGACCCTTACTCGGGGAAACCTCCCTACACATCACAATACGCACCTCGTCCTTACAACTATTCCTCGACCTCGAAACCTCAATACAAGGCTTCAAATTACAACCATGGCCTCTTGAATCCCGGAGTCGATGGTTCGAACGGAAGCTATGGGTTCTCGCATAGCCATGGCGGTCACCACTCACATGGCCATCATGGCCATCATGGTCATGTTGGGGGACACCACGGCGGTGATGGCGGTGGTGGATTCTTCGGTGGATTCAGTGGCGGAGGGGATGGTGGCGGAGGCGGAGGAGGTGGTGGTGGTGATGGAGGCGGCGGTGGCGGAGGTGGAGGGTGCTAAGCTGCAGGTTGTTGAGGTGGTGCAGTGGTGATTGCCGAATGTATGCACAGTGCTCGGTGTCCCAGTACGAGGAGTTTGGAGAAGGTTTACCAGGAATCAGATTTTAGCTTTGAAGTTAACGGTGACAGTCGTGGAATAAATGGAATGTTGCCATGAATTATATTTTAAGGCCTTCGTGCTGAGTGGCCAGAAAGATGACTTTGTTTCTGACCCAGCTTTGCTGATTTCAATATGGATATCATTTGCCCTTCTATGCCCGTATACCTCCCGGCTTTGGAAGACTCGTCGATCAGGACAAAACTGTAGGTGTCCCCATGGTAAGTGCATCTCATCGAGCGATGTCAGAACAGAATTCCTAAGGTTGCATTATTGAATCCAGTGTATTTCCGAAAAAAAAAAAAGAGCGACGGAGGGCAAGATATAAGGAAAAAGCTCAGAGGATGCAACTCAGTAACGCTTTTCATGTCAACGAAGTTTGCGAGGGTGAGTTCCCATCGAGCATCACTACGTCAGCTTCGACTTTCAGAGCTGCCTCTTGAGCAGCAAGACGATCCAGACGCTCCTTGCTCCTCTTGTTCCTTAAAGCTTTACAGCGCGCTCTTGTTAACTTCCCGTGAGTTCTCCACATCGTAGCCAGCTGCTCCACAAGAGCATGTTTTGGCACATTCTGGAATGTGGACTTCCAGAAGCCGTCACCCATGACCACATCCACAAGATCCATCATCTCCTTCAATTCTGCCATAGCCCATTCATTCCTGCACCATGATTATATCAGCAAAAACAAGGAACAGAGAGTTCGAGAGATTCATCAACTCACACAAAACCTGTAGAGCAAAAGTCCATGAACGAGTACTCCAGTTCGCCCGTTTGCGGATCAAACGCATTCTTCCTAGTGTTTATACTCAATGGAAACTCTTTCGCGCACATGAAGCGCACCACCATGCTCATCGTTAATGTCTTTAGTCGTGAAGGCGGCCCCGACACGGTCTGGCTCGCATCCGCGCAAGCGTTCTTTTGGCCATGACCATGGCGCTTCGGCAGATAGTACAACAGGCGCGAGCTTGAAAAAGATGGACCGGTCGGCCTTGTCCACTTCTTGGGGCTGACCCATTTGACATGCGGCTCCCAGGAAAACACAACGCTCAGGTGCTCCAGGCTTGGCAGGCAGTCGATGATGGCCTCGATGCTTTCCTCAAGGCGGTCGTGGAAGGTTTCCTCCCACTTTCTGTCGGCTATTTGCTCATCGGAGAGCAGCTCAAGCGTGAATCGGCGAAGATGGATGGCGAAGCAGCGGTTGTACGGGAGTGAGGCAAAGCTCCAGTAGAGCTCCTGTGATGGAGCTTCGATCGCTACGGACTGCGTGGACTTGTCGTAGACGGTACGAAAAAGCACCTCTTTGAGCTCATTATGCAATTGACGATTAGCGAGGAGGAGTCCTAGCAGCTGGGAGGGCTGGGTTGATGTTGCCGTGAGGTTGCGTAGGAGTGGTGGTGAGTGTCCGTCGAGATGCTGAGGCAGCGCCTTCTCTTCGTGGCGAGTCCACACATACTCCTCAAAGATAAGATCGCGCAATTCGCGCGGAAGCTCCAGAAATCTCGACGAACTCTGGAATGATGCGCAGCGGCTTGACATGTTTGTACAGGCACCGGGATGGAACGTGTTGGCGGGCGGGAGGACCTTAAGGACCTCATGGGCAAGTTTCGAGAGGCGCAGGGAATCAATACTTTAGAGAATTTTTTTTTTACATCAGGGGAGTCAACATCCAAGGCTTGCTAGACCCTTTGCACTCTTATAAATGAGCTATGACTACTGCGATCCAAACTCTCTTGTAACTGCATTCACCCCAGGGCCCCCAACAGGCCTCTTAGACGAGATGCAGCCGCCTCTGTGCAGCGGATTGCCGACGAGGATACAAAGTATGGTTTGACTTACGCACAAGGCCCACTCTCTGGATTTGGTTTGCGAGGCATGATGACTGAGCGGCCCAAGACTTGTCAAACCATCTTTATTTGTTGGGATTCCTGCTCTCACCAACGCCAAAAATATCCAAATGCACTATTGATGAATAGAAATGCTATCTCGTTTTCCTTCACCACTTTTACATCTTTCTGAGAATTCTCAATGTGATACTAAGAAAGCGCCTATGGCCTTTGGGTTCGGGCCCGTTTTAAGGTTTGATCTCGCGGCTCTTGCTTTACAGTTTCGCAGACTATTTTAAGGTGGTTTCGACCAGTTTTGCGCCTCATAAGTGGCCCAAAGAGTTATTAAGCTTTCCGTATAGAGAGGACTGTCCGGTTTTCCAGCCTTTTCCCAAGCCTGGTAGACCCTGATGAAGAAGTCCCTTTGCCAACGATATTGCGGGACCCTTTTGGAATATTCTCGGGTCTTGAACCATGCCTCGTACCAAGAGCTGTACTAAAGTTAGCCCTCTATCATACATAAACGTTCTTTCAATCAAGAACTTACAGGAATTGACGATCAAAAGCGCTTTGTTCCTTGACATGAAAAGTTCCGGTCGAATTCTTCACTGAGACTTTCCCGGAGTGTTGCCAATAGTATGGAAAGTCTCTGTGAAATGCAGCCTTATATATACGGAGACTGGTATTGCTTGAGGGTGTATATTCCAGAAAGCGAGACTCGGAGAATCCGCAGTGCAAATGTCGGGGCACACGGGAGACGCCGTCCTCGCAATAGTCGACCAAAACTGTCAGCGACTCCAAAGCGGGCAATCGAGAAATGCACTCCTCAATCACATATATCATTTGGGCATCCATATCTGTCCTCGTCCTTGTCAGAATTGTCCGCTTCTGCATCATTTTCTCCGATATGCTCAGATGAAGTTCGAGACGGCGGAGGCGACTTTTGACGTAGTCCGGTACAGCGTCGAGTTGCAGAACAGGCCAGAAATGCCACTTGGCTTCCATGAAAAACCATTCGGCAACGGGCTTGTGAATCAAAAATGCCGTTTCGCGGTAGACAGCATCCTCGTACTCCTCCTTGATTTGGTGGTTTACGAACATGAGCGAGGTGTTTCGACACCATTTATTGAGGTGGAGGTTGGCCATATGCGGTGTATCAATTGTGAAGCCACGTTCACGAGAGACAACTACGCTTTCGTGGTGATTCTTTATGAAGTTTCCATAGATGATGTCCCGAATCTCCCGGGGAACTTCGAGGATTTTGGATGGAGCATCGGAAATGGCGGCCATGACGGAGGAGTTGCAACGCAAAAAACTTATCATAGAAGAAATATACACTAGGTGAGCGTTCAAGAGACACTTCAATTTGTAATTCAAGAGCAGGAATACATAATATTTGCCTGGGCGACCCAAATTGTGAACCATGGTACCTCGAAGCCTACGTAAAAACTCCACCACGTTCCCACGGTACCGAATTCCCTAGCCACCTACTTGTGAGCCGCAGATAATTGATTATAATTATAACAATAGACTGGTTATGCTTAATTTTATATACACTAATGCCAGGCTTCTGAAGTTATCGGACCTTCCAGGGCAGTTGCTCAGTACCTGATGAAACGTCTCTCCACCAACTGCAAGTGAGGAATAAGTGAAAAGAAATGTTGAAGCCTGAAAAACGAAATTTTAGCAATTTTAACAGGGTACCGCCAAACCTGATCCAATATTCGAGTTCTGCCTAGACCCTGAGATCTCGCCTTTGCCCGCAACCGCTAACGTATAAGAGTGAGCAGCAAAGAATCACCAGAGGATTATAGCTTTGCTCCGATGAATATTTCCGCGCTGTCTCTGCAGGATACCAGCCGCCCAACCACTTAATGGACCACACAATGAGCCGTGACGACTTCTTCCCCGACATACTTGAGGAGCACCAGGGTACCATTATCAGCCTCTACAATGGCCGAATCCGCCCTAATTGGCGGATTCGCTCGCGGGGAATCGAACCAGCTGGATCTCAGTTAACTCCCAGCCCAACAGATAATCGCAGTGAACAGGATTGTGGCCCCGGCTACTGCCATCTTTTGGACCTCCCGCGAGAGATCAGGGATATCATCCACGCGATTGTGACTCAAGACGCCTTCGAAGGAACCTCCACAGAAACAGACTCGGTCTCAATTTCTACACAGTCCAGGAGCACAAAAGGCACTCGAGCTCTTGGTGAGGACATTGTTAAAATCTTTTCATATATTTTCATATAGAGGCCTCGACAGAAACCATGACAGAGACCGGCTTATCAGAAAACGCATATAAACAATGGATATTCCACGGAAAACCCTTTGAGGAAAATACTGAAGCGGAAGGATTGAACAAAGAAGGTAGAGCTTTTGCCGACCTGCGGAGGTTCTCTAAATATCCACCAATTCCTAGGATCGTAATGGATTGGTAGACTCATATATTGCATGCTGAGGGCTGATGTATTGGAATAGATCAGGTTGGAAAAGAGGAGCCTAGAGAAACGACGGGTTGCCTGCTGTGAGCAATTCTCTCCTGTTGGACAATGCTCGATATTTAGAATTCCAGGCTAAATCTTTTGATGTGCCATGTCCAAATAAGAAGAAGAACTAGCTTGGTACCCGGTAAGCCGTCATATCCGCTTTGGTGAAGTGCGCTTGTTGCAGCCCATTTGCGTGACAACACGTGATAACTCCCAAGAGATGGGAAATTTGCCTGGTGTGCTTGAGTAGATTTAATTGCTTCACCGATAAAATAAGAAGCGGTGTGGAGTCAACACACCATCCAGGGTGAACGCATGTCGCGCTATCCTACCGGTAGTCGGCAATACGTTTTCTGCCCCTCCACCATCACCTTCCTTCATTCTACAGCTGAACTTTCCTGACGTAACACTGAACACGAACGACATGGACCTAAATATGCTCCCGAGTCCCGACGAGTTACCTGCGGCGTCGGGTAACGTCGAGCGCCTTCTGGAGCTTTTCCGACTCCACATGGAATCCCTACCACCGTTCTTCGCATCATACCACATAAAGGAAAGCCATGTCACGGAAAAGACTTTCAGGAGCTTCCTCGAAACCATAGATTCTGACGAAAACCTCAGCAAATGGGTTAACGAACAAGCGTCGTAAGCTTAGCGACCTCTGATGCGAAGAATCAGCCAGAGCTCCAGGACACTGACTGCGTACTCTCACAGATTCAACTACTACCCTGACCTCTCTCTGCTCAGCTGGATCAGCCGGACCGAACTACAAACTCTTGTGGCTGATCAATTTGCGGCCCTGGTTGACCAGAAAATCCACGACATCCAGGCGCGGCACCCTCGCACGAGACTTGCAGAACTCGTGAAGGAATGTGATCCCGAAGACGTCATAGACACGAAGAACGACGGCCAAATCCACCCGTCCAAGCAGTGGCGCATCGACGGCTGCCGGAATCCGTCCGTCGTCCTCGACGTCTGCGCCTACAACTCGCCCGCGGCTTCCGAGATCTCGACACGCGCGGCCAAGCTGCTCGACAAGAAGCGTGGGGAGATCGGCACGTACGTCTCGATCGAGCTGGACGCGTCGTCGCCGGCCCGCTTTGGATTCATCAGGGTCTGGCGGTTCGATCGCAACCGCGCCAGGCGGACGGTCGTTGGACGCAGGTTCTTGAACAAGAATGGCACCTCTCCGATTGGAGGTGTTGCGCTGAGGCTGGACAGGGTCTTCCGGCCAGCCCAGAGAGAAGGCGTGCAAGTTCATGGGATCGATGACGCAGTTCTGAAGGAGAGGGTCTTTGTTGGATACCAAGAGCTTGCCGACATGGTAAAGAAGGCGCAGGAGCACTGCTAAGCAATCACCTGTCAGAGGAGAGATGCTTGAGGCACTTCAAGAATTGGACTGTGGTAGGAGCAGCAAAGCCTCGGACATAATGGGCGCTCTCAATCGTAGAAGAAGGCGCCAGAGACTTACATCTGCAAGGAAATGCTCATCTTTATAGTAGCGTACCAGGAGGGCAACTGTTGATGTGTACATTACGGAGCGGATTAATAGCGGGACCGGGACTATGGCAAGTTAAAGTCCGATTCAATGAGATAATCAAGGGAAACGGAGCCATGGTGCTGTTCTGGCGCAATTCGAAGCAGACACGCTGCTTATGAAGTTGGGCGCCTACCATATGCACTCGCAACTTGCTACTGACAGCCTCCATCAACACCACAGCCCAAAGAGACCAGGAGGACGCCCGACATCCAGCAGATATAGGCCTCTGCGCCTGCAAGTGCCTTGATAAAGGAAGCAGTCGCAAAGCGCCTCATGGGACTTTTCCGTTCCTATTGTGATGAAGAGCACCTATTCACCGATTATACTGTGTACGAGGGAAAGGTGTGTCTAAAGAGGCCTAGAAGAGGGTTCTTGAAGTATCAGAAGAAGGCGATAGGAATTTGTGGATCGGGGTCCTTGCGAAGTCTATGTAAGCGGCGGTGCTACCAGATCATCATCTTTTGCACAACTACCGCCAGTCAGTTCATTTCAACAGATGCGATTGGTATCCAAACGGCGTCTCCAGATTCTTTGAGCACCCAAGCTACAGCGCCAATTTGCATGTTGCTCCAGTGACCTCGTCGAATTGAAAGAAACTCAAAGCGATCGACGATCAACATCTTTTCAGTGGACCTCAGTACACTTATCCATTGCTATGGCAGCATCACCCAGGCCCAGATCCAGAATCGCCGTTTCTTCCCGTCGCTCCAGGAACACGTTCATGTACATCCAAGCCCGTCATTCATCCTGGATGTTTGCGGCGAAGGCAGCACCTGAAAAGCGGCATGCTCGTGGCGTACTTCATTATCGAACCCTCACCTGGAGACGTAGTACAGGATGCGAGTATCAGTCTCTGGAAGTACTATCCTAGAAGGCCAAGATGAACGGTATACGGCTGGACTTTTGGAGGGCGAATGGCTCGGTGCTGCTTGGTAGGCTTGCGATACGTGTGCGTTAGCTTCTGAAGCCGACAAAACTGATCCCGAAGGTTCCCTTGGGCTACTTGGATGTCAGCGTTTTGGATGAGAGAATTTCTGTTGGATGTAGGTGGTTATGGGAAAGCAGTGACATTGTAGCAAGAGCTCAGAAGAAAGCTCTCCAAGAGATGGAATGGGCGAAGAAACCGAGTTTGGAGGCAGCATAGTCAATGCTGTGAAGTCACCAAAGCATAAAGGTCACGGATTCACAGACAGAAGAGAGGGAAATGATTCCCTTGGGGCCTATTGCTTCGCTGGATTTACAGTAGAGACGAAGAGAATTTTACTCGTCGCACACGCCATACCAAAACTCACGAACTTCTGCCAGCTTCTACGCTTCTGAGTATAAAACAGAGTAGAACTCATCTCAAAACTTCTTCATGTTCTATTCCATTGCTCTACTGCATTCCCGTGTTGTGTTCTCAGATGGAACCCGTATGCCGTATCTCACATCCGACGGAGCACTGAGCATCACGCCACATATCGTCCTAGCCGAGACGGTTGTCCAGGACCCTTCACCTCAGTAATCCTTGAGTAATCACCTGCCCTTAGTTCTTCAGCTATCGTTTCAGAACCACTGGCATTCCCCACCAAGCATTGGCATGGCGGGCACAGAAAGAAGAAGGTAGCGTTCAAAGCCACAATATCATGGTCTTCGGGGTGATATTACTAGGAATGGAACGTTCCGTGCGGTGTCACGACATCGCGCGCGCGGTCATGTGGGCCGTGAATGGTAAGTGGAAGCGCTCGAAATTGTCAAGGAGCAGGCACGCAACGACGGCAGAGGTTGTTGAGTGGCTAGCGGTGAGCGGAGTGGAGCGGAGCGAGACAGAAACAGGGGTGGAGCGCGGGCAGACCGTTGACGGAGCTGGACGGCAGCGATACGGATGGACGGGTAGCGGAGCAAGACCAGGTTCGGCTAGAGAAGGTGTTGATATCGGTAGATGCGCAGGGCAGGAAGACTATGTGCTGAGCAGACCGATGGTGGGGATAGAGGAGCCCAAGGACGTGGAATTGGCATGGCGATCTGCAAGCCATGTGAAGGATGAAAGGGAAAATACGAGACATATCTCGAGATGTATTACTTGCTCGTCTTGCCTTTTCGCGCATATGCTCCTCGGAAGCGTCTTTGCATGGAACAGCCAATAGCATCTGCCGTCGCAAGCCGAAGCAGCCATCCACCTGCAAACACGCCACTTTCACTCTTGGGAGCTCTCGAGATTGCCCGTCACCGTATCACATCGACGCTTATACCATTGCACGCTGACATAGGTTGCTGTCAGCACCCAGCCGTCACAGCGGGTCCGTCGAGAATCCAGACCGTTGATCAACCGGAACAGCCCGGCGGCGTGCGGAGAATATTCCGGACCCCGGGGGGCGATCAATCAATCAATATATTTGCAGCGAGCTGGAAATGCACTGCAGACCCTCAGCTGGCATGTTCGTAGAATGCCGTCGTATACAGGCCGCAGAACGGAGTGCCGAGAGCAGAGTTTTGCGGTGGTGACAATTGGGTGGGGACATTAAAGTACATAGGCTTTCACGTATTTGGATATGCGGACCGGACCGCTCTGCTGCCTGAGAGTCTGCGGGGTGACTTGAAAGACTGCTGATTGGGCTGGGGGAACAGGAGACATTGCATTGATTCTCCGGCATCGTACGGGCAAGGCTGAGGGCGTTAGAGTTGAAGATGAGATGGAGGTTGCTGTGTTCTGGGACCTGAGCCCAAGGCAGCGGAGCGCTGGTGTCTCAGTGTCTCTCGATGGCGGCTGCTGTCATCCTCTCAGCCCAACCGAGTTTCGCTGGCCTTACCATCTCAAATTAATGACGCGCCTCATCTTTGCGGTCGGTGCGCAAAAGCAAAGTTCGCGCCCAACGCTTGCCCCACGACTCCGCACTGCAGAAGTGGTGTCTGTCTATTCGAAATTCTGGTCGGCCTGAAACCGTCCATCGGCCCATGCCTTCCCCCCCCCCCCCCCCCTCCCTCCCTTCCAAGACGGCGCCAAAAACAGCCACCATCGATGATGCGCCCGCCTGCAGGTGCGTCAGGGAATCCCCGATCAGCCCAGCGCAAAGACAAAATTGGTGGTGAAAATAGTCAAGGGCGAAACTCAAGTGCTGGTGCTCCGTGCTCGCTCTTCCTCTCTCCATGATGCTCCACTGCATCCGTGCTCCACCGTCCATGCTCCGTTCCCCTTACCCCGTGCTCCAACACATCCCAAGAAGAGCAACTCGCATGGCCCCACCCATCCATGACAAGAAAGATGCATCCTGCTCTCGTTGCCCTCGAGCGCTTCCCCAACTCATGCCGACGCACCGTCCCTGTCGAACTGCCGAACCACAGTTCCCGGTCCACCGCGACTCATGCCCTCCATCCCTCCAGGCCGTCGCCCCAAACGGCCGCGTCCGTGTGTTGCAAAAGCCAACTTGGTGACAGCGTGCACATCCATGGCAGCATGCGGGACGGAAAAAGGCGGACACCAAAAAGCGAACACACGGACTCTCTCGCCAGCGCGACGGTCCAAGTCAGGACGGGCAAGCAAGCAGCAAGGCCAACCGCAACAAGACTCGCACATAGCCGTCTCTCTCTCCTCGGCCTGCCTAACGATCCAGCCTGCTCGGTCGATTTTCAGGCGCCCCAGAACGGCCGTAGCGCCACCACACAAATCCACACGTGCAAACCACCCCTCCCCTTCGCATTCCCTTCTGGCCTCCCCCATGTCAATCATGCTCCCCCTTCGATGATCGCCACCCACAGACCACGGACACACATCGTCCCTCCCCCAATATCCGCATCGTCGCCACCGCCTTCGAAGCACAACTGCCGAACGCCAAGGGCAGATTGAAAACCCAAAAGAACCCTGGATCGCGCGCTCTGTCCACCTTACCCTCCAATCAAGCTACAACGCCGCGGCGGCAACGGCAAAGGCGTCCCTCGCATCACCGCCCGCCGCTGCTACTGGACCGGCTCCAGATGCCTTCGACGATCGCATTTTTTAGCAACTGCCGAACTTTAAATTCCTCCTTGCTGGCTGCTGATTTCCCCGTTAGTCACACAGCGCCACGGAGAAATACAAGCGTATCCGACCCATGACACATCTCTGAATCATCCACCCACCCACGCTGACCGCCTGCCTCGCCTGCATCTGATAATCTATGTGTATACCGCCGCGGCGGCATCATGGCCGCTAAAGGGGAGAGACAAAAAGTAAACCTCCTGACCGCTGCTCTTCTCTATAACGATGCATGACCACGACCACAATGCCTCACGAGTCGTGCTCGCCCCTCAACACCTGCTGCCCTCCCTTTTCCGACTCATGCCCCATCGCACCTACCTGCTCGTATGGCGAGGCGACCGAAACGGCAAGGGCGATACGCACGGAGTAAAGAACGAAAAACGAGACACAAGTGCCTCCCGCGATCCGCACTGCGCAGCAAATCAAAAAGTGCCGAGAGGAACCGAGACATACATGCGCGCATGCCCGCGGGGCCCGTCCCTCTCCCGCCAAGCCGAGCAGAAATAGGAAAGACATCTCGCTCAGCACCGGACCCTTTGCCGATCCGACTCGCTTTGCTGACCGGGTAGTGCGGCGTGTGCGAGGTGCTTGGACCTTCTGTCGCTCAATATTTGTAAAATGACCGCACCTACACCACGACTCGCGCTTCGCTATTACTGAGCATTTCTGCCTCGGCAGTTTTGATCTGTGGCTTATCCCGTACTTGTCATTGCTTTCTTTTTTGTTGCTTGCGCGTCGGGGCGTGCGGCCACGGCGCCGCCGACGTCGAGAGCGACGTGAAGATCGAGAACAACACCCGTTTGACTCGTGTGAAAAGCAGTCGCAACGGGCGGAGCACCGCAGTCCGTGTAGAATGAGGGCAAGCCGGATGCACTGCCATGGTCCACTACCCGCAAGCGCAGCCAAAAGTCCTTGACCGTTTAGCCAAGCAAAGAGGACACCGGCCAGAACGGAGAAGGACGAAGGCGGATATTCGAGGCCCGTATTGCAGCCTACATGAGCGGAAATACAGCGCTTCCGATGGCATGCTCTCGAAGGCATGCCCAGATAGGGCAGTGCTGCTATGCCTCGGGCACTACTGGTGTGGTGGCGGAGGCCCTCGGAAGGCGGCGGAAGTCACAGCTTCTCTCCTCTCAAATCTCGGTCTCCCCCCTCTATAAAGAATTCTAGGTTAGCGGGGCGCACGTGCTTGCGCACACGCCACGCACCTATCTCATGTCGAAGAAGGGAACACGAGGTCAGAATCCAAGCGAGTGAGTGCTCCAGAGAGAGAGGTTCGCTTGTGGATAGTTCCGTGGCAAGAGCGTCTGGATTGAAGGGATCTGGTGTTTCGCAGCCCTATAATCCGAGTAATATCAGCGAAATGCAGTGCGCATTGTGTATGCAATCCGCAAAAACAAGCGAGTGTTGATCAGCTGCCCTGCATGAAGCGTGGAGAAGAATGGAAGAGAGAGGGCATGAAAAAGAATAAGCTGTGACGTGCGGCTGGAAAAGTAATAACTGCCCGTCTGCTATAGCGCTAAGGAAAGACCAAGCATCATGGAGATTTACGATACCCTTCAAGCATACCCTCTCAGCACCCGCATGCAAGCAACGGCGCCACGACGCGAGACCCAACTCCGGAGGACTGGTTTGACGTGTCAGGGTCTTGGTCGTACGGACGCTTGGATGGGAGAGAAGAGCGAGCTGGTCTCCGTCGTAAGCGAGAAGCAGCCGCGAAAGCGGGGTGGAGAGGCAGTCACTGGCCAGACGCTGCGATTAGTGTAAGCAGTTGCAAGGTGGAGCATGTCTGAGTACTGCAGCAGACTGGCGGTAACTAATCGTAGCGGCGGATGGGTAAAAGGGAAAATGGAGCTTTCCGAGCCAGCGCCACGGTCGCCGTCAAGCACCGCATACCAAGAGGAAATGCCCAATTCGGACGAGTCAAGGTGAGTAGGTAGTTCCTATCTTGGACAAGCGGCGGGTGAGGCTGCTAGCTTGTTGCGGCAATATAGATACAGTGATAGGTGTGGCCGTGTGACTAATGAGCTGCCGGAAACTAGGCCGTGTCGAAGAGAGCACATTTCGACGTCTAGTGGCGCAGCGCGCAGAAGGACGGGCTCGCGGCAGCCCAGAGCTTTCGTTGGGCTGTTTTGGATGCGAATTACGGCTCCGACAGTGCGTTAGGTGCCTTCTTGCACCCTTTGCCGAGGTGATTGGAAGTGCCGGATGGGCAGCACCAGCGATCAGCGACTCAGCGGCCTTCTGCGGCCTCGTTTCATGAGGCACCGGACCGCAGCCAGCAAAGACCATGAGCGGAGCAGCCGAGGAGAAAAAGAAAGGGGAAATGAGGCAATTGTGTGCTTGGGCAGAGAGATGGAGAAGAGAAGGAGATGAGGATGACGAACGGAAAAGTAGACAGGCACGCCTCACCGCCTTCTCAGTGCCCGGCAACTACTCCGCGCACCTACACGCTCGCTACGTACCCGCTGAATAACACACGCTGCCCTCCGCCTTGCTAATGCCCGCGTGCTGCTGATGCCCTGCCCCCGCCTCCGCAACAGCAGCCCGTCTGCCAATCCCACACGAGGCCGGCCTCTCTCCGCCCTGCCTCGCCCATCGCACCACTCACCAACACACACCGATGCCCTGTGGCGCACACCACGCCACCACCATCGCCAACCGACCAACCAAGCACGCAGCGCGCAGCAGCACGCACCTCCCGACAAGGGGCCAGTCAGCCCATCCCACCGTTTTCCCAATCGTCCCTCCCCCCTCCACTCGTACCCTCTCCACACTCTCGCGCGCAAATCTCGACCCCACAAGGTGGCCCAAACGCGCGGCCCGGTCTTACCTCCGGTGCATGCCATGGGCCGGGCCGGACCCGATCACACGTTGCTTCTCTGCCCTATTCTGCCCTGCCCACCCCCTTTCCCTCGCAGCCAATAATGCGCTTCCTTACCACAACCGTACCGCCCTCTGTCTCTCTTCTCCTATTCTCGCATATGTGCCGAGTCTTGCCGCGCTGCTGCAGCTGCCATTCTCTTATCACCTGTAGTTCATGGAAAGCGCGCACGACAATAGGCAGGCGACGTATGCGCGCGGCATGCGCTGGCCCGACTGGACACACGCCCGCAGCTGCGGATCCGCCGTCGCCCGTCTCGACGACGGCGACGACGTCGTCGTCACGCCAGCCGATGCCAGAGCCCTGGACGCGGTGGCCGGCTAGCTCCCCCCTTAGCTGCGCATTGGTGTGCACATCCAAGGCCGTAAAGAGACGAGAATGAAGAGCTCTCTGCGCTCTTTTCGGTACACTAGCGTGATCCGGATTCCGCAAGGGAAAGGGCGTCTTGTCTTGTGTGGATTTCTTTCTTTTTTGGGGCGGCAAGCTCCGTGCGCGCGGGAACGACCAGCCAACCACCACGCGCAGCGCGCGACTCTGCCAGCATCCATGCAGACACACGCGCACGCATGCATTTGATGTATGCAGACGTCAGCGGTGTGAGAAACAATCGAGGGAGCGTTATATATGCACGCTGTAAGGCGAGCAGCCAGGTCGACTATCCAGCTGTCTCTCGTGGAAGCAGCGGTGAAGGAAAGGAACGATTTGGTCGGTCAATCTAGGCCCGAGTGCTTCGCTCAACATGTGACGCCTGGCATCGTTATAATTGTGCGGCATACCTACTCTCCTCACTGAGTGACATGTAGTTACAATGAATCTGCCGTAGGGCTGTGCGGAACACGGGCAGAGAAAAACAATGCAAGAACAGGGACAGACCAACAACGGCTTAGAGATAGTAAGCACACTGTACCGGGATACCAGGCGAAAGTAGTGACGAACCGGGAAAAGATGGATTGTATTTGTGTACACCACTACAGAAACGCGTTATTTCAAGTTGCCGCACCCTGTATCGTGTAATCCCGATCGGAAACTTGGTGAGGCTTCCTCCCCCCCCCCCTCTCTCCCATCTTGCTTGCATGGTGTACCGGCGGACCGGAGAGGATTCATGCGGTTGATGACATTTCGTCTGACCGGCAGACCCGCTTGCCGGTGCAAGTCGCTCCCGGTCATCGCCCTCTCTGCCAACAATTCTTCTTCTCGGCAAGACGGCAGGATTCCAATTTTCTTTTTATCTTTCGCCTCATTATTTCTTCTTCCACGGTAGGGCTGATCATGCGATGAGCATTGAGATGGAAAGAAACGTGGTACATGAGCTATTCCAGGTGTTGGTGCACGCGAACAAATGCACTTGACGTCGATCGACAGTGCTGAGACACATAGAAGACACCTGACTGGTCAGGCCGTCTCTCCCTGTGCGGCCTTACCTACAGAGGGGTATCGCAGCTGACCGTTAGCGCCAGATGTGATTTTTCCACGGGTCATCAATGTAAGTGTTATGGGGAGTGGAAGCATTCGTCTGGATGGATTTGCTCCCAAAAATGCAATACGCCTGCATCCGGACGAATGCTTCCACTCCCTACGAAGTTTTGCTTGCTGGAGGCCGTCGCCGCTAACCATCGGCTGCAATACCCTCCCCTGTACTCGCTGGCCAGACCTGGCTAGCACTCAGATCCGGAAAAATCTGACACACTTACAAGAACAGCATGGAGCGACCAAGGCACTGAGCTGCAATTTGCGTTGCTGCCCATTACCATTCGTGAAACAAGCAACGTTGCTCAATAAGAAACTACAGTTCGTCGCAGCCTTAGGATTATCATGCCCTGCGACGACCATCAGGCAAGCGTCGCGCGAACCAGAGTCCCCTTTGTTTTGTCTGGATCCACCGATCGCGATAACTCCGTGTCCCAGTTTTGTTGGATTCAACCATCGATGGGGGTTTGTTTTGGGATGCTGGGATGTTGCCTCCCTTCGCACGTACCCCTCGTATAGTGTCTTCTCGCGAGGCTTAGCGTCTCCCCCGCTATTGCGCTGACTTACAGGTACAGACCCTGCACGTGCTCGAGCGTTTCCGTGCCCGCCTTATTGAAAGAGACAGAAGGGGGGGCCCACTTGGCTATCCACCACCCGGCGTGCCGCGAGTAGTTGTCAATAAATGATGAGGCGGGGTTTCTGACGGACGGATACGCGTTCTTTCTTGCCTAGCGCCGAGCGCGTCGAACTGGGAAAGACTCACATGGCAGATGGCTGCGGCCGCCGTCGGTACGCGATCCTGCCTGCTGCTTGCACCGCCATCGTGCCGAGTCGGCCCAATTCCTGCTCGGTCGGTCTGAGAGTCAAGACAAGGCGCACCGCAAGGCATCGGCAGCTTGTTCCAAACAGGAAACAAGAATGCCTCTACTGCACCGCCGACTGCAGGAGCTGCGTCATCAGTTGTACGTGTGCAGTCGTCGTCAACACGATCGCGACCCAGCCTCGCTCTGCCAGGCTGTGTGAGGGTCTTGGTGATTTCGCTGTGAGATGAACGAGGGCTTGGCCTGGATCTGCAGGGTTGTGGGGGGTGGGGGGGGGGGGGCGCAGGATTCTCGACTGCCCAGGCAGTGGAAGCTAGCTAATAACGGCCAGTTAACTTGGCGCCGTTGGCCATCACCCCCGCCGGAGATGGTGGACGCTCTTGGGCATCGTGGCTCGTGTTGAGAAGAAAAACAAAAAAGGCACGACTGAGAGGAATTGCTTCCTAGCGCAGCCGAGCGGGACTTACTCCGTGGCGCCTCGTCCAGCGAAAGGCCCACCTGCATGCGTTGCAGCCCGGTGCGGGTGTTCCGCGCTGCGACTGCTGGAGTCGTCATTGAACGCGGCGGGGAGGGCGTGAGGCCCGACCAAAAGAGACCAGCTGATGGCCTCGCATATGAGTGTGCTGCTAATTATTGGAATGCCTTTCTCCACTTCTATCTTCCATTCTGGGGGTGTGCCGGTCGGGTTGACCGCCGTTTTGAGGTGTATAGAGAAGGCATTGATTCTTCAGTATCTCTGGCCACTGACCGCGTCTTCAATCCGTCCGAAGCAGAGCCGGACCGCAGTCATGTGCTGCTCGATGAGTTGTACCGCTGCATGTTTCTTGCTGACGCTCCCCTTCTGATGGATGCTGTCGGTCGGTCTCGTCATTGATCTGTACATCGGTAGAATGCACAGCTCCCAGGGATCCAGTGAACGTGAATAGGGCATACGACCTGCCGTATCGACCTGACCACGATAGGTGCTGCGACGCCATCACATTTCGCATGGCGGGCAGGAAAGAGTCGGAGTTCCGTCGGCTATTTTCGCAGGCAAATGGCCATTGTCGAGCGCTTGCGTGCTCGCTCTCGTGTGCGCGTCCCTGCTATCTGCCATCTGTCTTCACCATCGGTTGATTTGTGGGGCGCTTTGCTTTTTGGCTTGCAGCAGATCTCCCAGCGTCCCGTTATCTGATGCGATCTGTAGTGTAACGTCGCACAGCGCAAGCGACAAGATCCTCCACGGCTGGGTGGAGAGGGGGGAATGGTCAAAGAGGGTGCTGGTCGTGATTACGAGTGGAAAGCTGGCGTTTTACGAGCAGTGTCTGGCAGCCGCAAGCATTCGCAGGAAGCGCAGCAACCGCAGCGAAGAAACATCCATACAGCGCTTGCGTCTGCAGCGAGAGCAAGCGAGGCCTCCTGTTGGTCGAGCGAACGCTCAGGAAGCTCTTCCCGCGCGCGGAGCGGAAGGCTAAGCAAGGACGGGACCATGGGACGGCTCGCCGTTGTGATCGGCTGCTGAAGGCCTGGCTGCTTTCTTCCCTTGCGGGCGGCTGTTGAGTGGGAGCCGATGCGATATGGTTCGTCCCAGGCTCGGTCGAAGGTCCTGCTTTGGTGTTAGCTTCATGCTTCGCCTACAACGTGGCTTAGCCTGTCGTCGGCCCCTCATGAGAAACTGGGGTTGGGCGCCCAAGAACGCCGCAGTGATATCTACAGCGGAGGCGTGAAAGCCCCGAGCACGACGACTATCGGCGGCAGAAAGTGGATCCGGCTAGATCTGGCAGGATCTTGATGGTGGTGGGGCGTGCTCGAATTCTAACGATGAATATGATAGGTAGCACGCTTCGTAAGATGAGATTCGCCGCTTCGAGCACGGTGGCTGGCCCTGCTCCTGGGCGCTGCAACTCTGCAACCAGCCTGGACTGAATTGCCTCCACGGCCAGTGCGTGATCGTTGTGTGTATGTCGTACGATTCTGCATTGGGGGGGACGCAGCGCCATGCAGATGACCTTGAGGGATGTTCGAATTGGCGATTCTCGCATGGTCAGTGTACGAAGTGCATGCTCCGTGCAGTGGGCACGACGAATGAATGAGGCTGACGAACAGGCAACGGATTCAGGCAAACCTGGGCAACCTGATTTCTGCCAGCCGCACGAAGCCAAGGAAGCATGTGGCATATACTGCTCACTTTTCCAATCAATTCGGAGGAATCCCCTGCGCCAGCCTGTTCGATCGTGTTTCTCCTCGCCGCAGTGGGTATCTGCATTCTCCCGCAGTGCATCTCGATGTATGCTACTGCATTCCATGCTCCCAGCCCGGGCTGTCGGTCAGCGGCGTGTGCCGGTGACGAGTGCAATTGGGAAGTCGTCCGGCACCAACATCAGCGCTTGCGTGAAGAATTGCTAGGCGCGTCCCGGATGTGTCTCCCGTCTTCCGCGACCATGTTCTTACCCGGTCAACAGGCCAAACGAACCACTAGATGTGATCACGTCTTCTGTCTACACCCCCAACTTTCCACGAGGGGTGGTATTGGGTAGGTGAGTACAGTCACTACAACGTCAGATTAGCTTTATGCAAAAGGCGCGGAAGGGCCCGCCACCGCTGAGCCAGCGCTCACCGGCAGGAATATCTTGTTCCTCTGCGTGCATGTCTATCTCTGCTTTTGCTTGTTGAACCAGGAACATGTGGTATCGACGACTGGGTATTGTGGAAAAGAATTTGCTACAGCACTGGGAATCTGAGAGTTGCTAGATTGTCTTCCTCAAACGCGGTGACGTGCTGCGGCTCGACCACAATCTGAAAATGATCCTCTTCGTAAGATCAGTCGTATTCATGCGGGACTGATATCAGAGATTCCTAGGCTCGGTCTGGTGAAGATCTGCGTGACGTAGGTTTGCACCATAGTCCGGCAGTACATGGCAAAGGGACAGTAACTGGCACCAAACATCCAGTCACGTCTGGGCAAGGGTAAACGAACGGAGAAAAGTAAAGAGCAGATCTACATGGCTTGCGTATCGAATTCCTACCAAGAGTCACTAAAAAGACACTATCTGGCGCCCTGGGTGAAATTTCCAGTTCATGTATCCAGGAGCGGGCAGGAAGTCGCGCTTAGTCCATCAAAATCGGACAGTCGCTGTTCCAAGGCACGAGCGGCGGCGTTGCGGAGCATCACGGTCCTAAAGAAGAATGACCTGATGTGCCAACTTCACAGTCACAAGGAAAGAAAGCGGGAATAAGCACAGCTCATCCGCGAAGAAACTAGACTGAAGATCCACCCGGGTTCCGCAATGCTCTATTGCTAAGTTTCAGAAAGCGAGAGAGGAGGTCGAGATGGCAAATGGCAGCTGCGAATGTCGGATTCGCCACTAGCTTAACTCTACTTCCGAGGTCGAAGGTCACTGGGATGCTGTTCGCCATGAAAGGTGCCGAATGCAACCATGTGCTGATAATTCGATGCGGCCTAGTGCTGCGCAATGGAAGACGTCTGGAAGGTCAGAATGTTTCCGTGATCTGCAGGAGCCGTTGCGACGCGTGCAGTAGGTGTAGCAGAAGCAGCCACGCTCGTCCGGACATTTGGAATGATCGTACCTGAAATGGGCGTCCTGGACGATCCTTTCTCATATCTGTAGAGTGTCGCGACCGGAGGCCTGCGGCATCGATGAGCTCGGCCTTCCCCTTCAAGCATGTCAGGGGAGCAGGATAGCGACTTGGTGGTTGAGGGCCTGCAGTCTTCCTGGAACAGGGCGGGGGCAGCCAACATCCCAGGCGGCTTGTGCATGACAGCCTGAAGAAGGCAAACGCCCAAGATCCGAACGATCCTAACGGGTTCGCGATCGTTGCTGCCAGCATGCTGTTGGCTCTTCCGCCGCCGCCAGCTTGTCCCAGTCGCATTCATGATGTCAGCGCCGCCGCGTTGCAGAATCCAGACCTCCGACAGTAGACGCCACACAAGCGTCCACAACCCCACTACGATAGCGCACGCACGTCTCAGGGAGGTCACCAGCAGCAAGGCGGAGGCAGAGCCGCGGGCAGCCATCAGGCCAGCACAAAAGGGCCGCCGTCGCCTTGGTGGAGGCGGCGGGGCGGCCCTCTGAGAACAGCGCGGCGAACCATGGTTCCTGGGGGCGTGCTTTCGAGGTGTCTAGCCCAGTGGCCAGCGGCCGTTAGACTTTTAGGTTGTTGACGGGACGGCCATCGTGAAACAGGGCCAGCATGCCAGATGGCACGTGTGGAGTGCGTAGGGCGGAGACAGGCGCCTCTGACAGGGCAGAGGCGTGGTTCATGTGTGCAAATATAGATCGACCGTCCACAGGGCAGTCACGCGAATGGGATGGCTGCCGCAGTGCAATTTGCTTGGGCAACGGGCTTGAGCGGCGCAATATACGCGGAGGTAGGTCCCGTGGGCCACGCTGTCTCAGCGAGGGGCCGTCGACGTGGAGGTCCGCAGCGCCGGATTGCTTGATTCTGGATAGCCAGTGCGCCTGGTGTGAGAAGTCGTTCGATTCCGTTCAGGGCCCAAGAGGGTGACAGGGCGCTCAGGGCGCATTGTGCCGCGCGGAATCATCGTCACGGCGTCCACGAGCCGGCTAGCGCAGTAGTAACGCACGACGGCGTGCCTGAGCCCAGCAGTAGTGGTGGGCAACTCTGTAATGAGAAGGCGTCTCCACACGGACGTGATCGACTGCGATGGACGGTGCCCTCGCCAGATTACCCATGCCAGCCCATGAGCTAAGCAGAAGAATGTAATCTGGAGGCGTGATTCGTGGGCGCCAGCCACTTGCGTGCGGCCTCTAACAATAGTCAGTTTCGACGGGTCCGCCATAACAGCTAAGCACACAGCTGGTGAAACGGTTCGCCAAGCGCGTCGCCGCGCTACTCGGGTAAGCGCCATGATCGCCGCGGGCGCACATTGGACGACGTGATGGGCGGAAGAGCGGCCCAGGTCGGGATGCGGGCTGGGGGAGCGCGGCCGGGCGCGGCGCGGCGGCCTTCAGGCTCGACACTGAGAGATCTGGCCTACGCAGCGCCGTCGGCCGGCCAGGGCGATGCTTTGGGCAAACTGAGCATTCCCCTGCGGTGCGGGCTGACTAGCACACGGTAAGGATTGACGAGGGCGCGCGCTGTCCTCCCAGCGCGGCGCGCATCGAGTAAGGCTGGAGGCTGGCGGGTAAGGATGGCGACGTGGTGCCTGGAGGCAGTCTTCTTCACGCAGGCATCCTGGCCCCCGCGACTATTGGCCGCTACGCCGCAACGGGCCAGGTGCGTTTCGCCGAAGAGCTGCTCGGGAGCCGGGCGGGGCGCTGGGGAGTCGGGATAGAGCAGCCGTAGGGCCGACTGGTGGTGCGGGAGCTTGGCCGGCCCTCATTGTCAGTGGTGTGTTTGGGCGATATTGCCGCGGGTTAGGTAAGCCGCGCATGGCCGGGAAGGCCAGATAGACGAGGCCGCCAAGGGCTTGTCGCGCGCAGGCCGCGTTGCTTGTGATCGCGAGTCGCAGCAGCATGCTTACCGCGCGAGTCAGTCCGGAAGGAGGTGGAATACACGTACAGGGCGGCCGACAGTCAGCCAGCGGCGCCGCAGCGCACCACCCGCGGCCGTTGCGGCGCGTTCGCCAGTCGCCGTCGCGAGCGCCCTGCGGCTCGCGAGAATCGAGCGACTCTTGCGTCCGCCGGCTGCGCGCTGGTGCTGGGGGCCGCCCTCGCCATCAGCAGACCAGACCGGCCGCGCGCGACGTCTTCAGACGCAACGGCCGTCCGCGACTTGCCGACCTGGAGAAACCCTGCTCGCGCATCAGGGGTGTTTTCGTGAGGGGATGGTGCAGAGTGCAGGCGGCGGCGGAATTCGGAGATTTCTGCTGGCGTCGAGAGCACAGCCAGCCCTGCCAGCATGGAGGGCACCCAGCCCCACCACGCAGCTCGCCCCCGGCCGCCGGCGCTGTCGGAGCGAGGATCTGTGCCGGGATCTGCTCAGCAGCAGATCCTGACGCTATTTCGACCGCAGTAGCAGCAGCAGCAGCAGGCCCCCGTCCGGGCACCGCAAGCGCAGTGTGCTCTGGCACGCACCGCGCTGGTCCGCCGCGTCCGCCATGCGCTCCCCTCTCTGCGTACATCATCACAACCGCGCTGGCCAGCTAGTGCACGAAGCCCACGGGCCCGGCCCTCTAGCGACCAGCAGCGCACGCTCACAGCTCATTTCATTTCGAGGCGCTGGAATGGCGGCGTCGTGAAGCAGGCGGCTCACCACCTCTGCGCGCAACCAGCCAGCCTGCGTCGAGCGCTGCCCTCCTGCCCGCCGCAATTTGGCTTTCGCAACGGCGCGTCCTTTTCCTTCCAGAACGACTCAGGAACCAACTCTCAGGCGGTTCGCACGCAGCTGGCGCCGACGCCTAACCACGGCCTGCCGGTAACGCAATCGGGGCCAACCTTTTTGTCGCCCTCGACGTCCGCTGTGCCTGAGCCTGTGCGTCGCTGGCCCTGCTGGATCGCCGCCGAGCCGCTGGCCAAGCAAGGGCCTCCAGTCAGGACCAGCTTGCCCACCGCGCTCCGTATCGCAAAGCACCACGCCCCAAAGCGGTCCAATTCCTCGCGCACAGTCTTGCGCAGCCTCCCCAGCCGTTACCGGCAAACACCCGATCCCTGAAGCGGCATCGTCTGTGAGCAGCGACGTTTTGATCACCGTGCCGGGGAGAGGATCATCCCTACCCGCGACGTTAGGACTCGCTCTGCTATCGTTCAGCTTTAAGGGACCTCGCCGTCCTGCTCGAAAGCGTCATCGCTCCTCAGCACTCCGCCTCGACTTCCTCACTGCTCACACACTCCGCTGCAAGACGCATCCACTCTGCTGAGCGCTGCTCGACACCGCCTCCTCTGTCTCTCTCTCTCTCTCTCTCTCTCTCTCTGCTCCCCGCCCTGCGCCCGCACCACGCTCCCCCACACGTGAGCCCACCAGCTGCCGCCGCCGGTGCTCCATCCAACCTCGCCGTCGCCGCACCGCGCTGCTCGCCCTAAGAGGACGCCGTGCCCCGTCGGCCTGAATGCTTCGCGTTCTGAACCCCGAGTCCCGCTTTGGTGCGGACCACTATCGTGAAAACGTGGTGGGCAAGGACTTCTACCCTTCGCCGCTCGACTACAACTTCAAGAGCATCAGCTCCTCTGAACCATTGGCATTCTCAGACTCGCAAAGGTCGTCCATCCTTAGCTCTTCACCGCCAGCTGCTGTAAGTTCCGCTCCCTGCCTTCCGCAACACTCGCATAAGCTCCCCCATGCGATAAGCTTTGCCCTTCCACTTCCGGCCGCTCCACCGACCTGCTTTGCCTAATCGAGTGTGCAGACCGGCGCTATGGAATTCAACGACGATCACAGAGCCACCGCCGCCTCCAACTCCAGGACCTTGATGCCTATCCGCTCCACCAGCTCCTACATGTCGCCGCAAAGCCACACCAGCTCCAGCAATGGCTCCTACTCCCTCACCTCCGCCATGCGGCACGACAGCTCATTCCCCTCGCCTTACAGCGACTCGCCGGTGCACCCTAACTCATCTTACTTCCAGCCGAGCCATGCTTCTCAGACGCCCAAGAGTCTAGGTCTGGTTAAGCTACCAGGCGCTCTTCCGGGCCATGCCGTCGCCCACCGCTATGCTAGCGGCAGCTACCCCGACTCGCAAACTAGCGACGGCGACCGTCACAGCCTGACAAGGACGACCAGTGCATCGCCTGTCGCACCCAACGTCAACTCCATTCCTCCCGTCCCGTCTAATCTTAATGCCAACATGCAACCGACATGGCACGGCTTCGTGCACACCACCCAGGATGCGCTGACCATCATCGAGGCCTGCCTCAACGGCACTCTCGTCCACTGCCCGCGTCGCCCGCACGATAGGGAAAGGGCGTCTCTCATCCGGAGCGGTTCGGTCTTCGTCTACGAGGAATCGACTTCTGGAATCAAGAGATGGACCGACGGTCTCTCTTGGAGCCCCAGCCGCATCATGGGCAACTTCCTCGTGTACCGCGAGCTTGAGCGCCCTTTCCCCCCAGGTGAGAAGAAGAGGGCAAATCGCCAGCGCAACAAGAGCGCTCGCACCGAGCCCTACTCTCGCTCCAGTGGCCCAACCCACTATGGTGATGAGCCGTCCTATGAAATCCCTGATTCCAAGGATCGCAAGATCACTGGTTCGCTCGTCGACTCTTACGACTTCAAGCGCGGCGGCCTCCTCAAGAGGACCCTTAGCGTGACTGTTAACGGCTGCACACATCACCTGATTGCGTACTACACCATCGAGGATGCTAAGGACCAGTCCACTCTTTTCCGCCCTGGCCACGATCCTCGCCTTGCCAACTGCCATCCGCGCAAGGAGCTCATCACCGACCAGAAGTTCCGAAGTGAGCATCATAATCCTGCGCCAACATGCGTTCTTCGTGCTGACAAGCTGTTTAGGCCCCATCCAAGATCCTGATGATGTTCTGCCCTACCCATCGTATCTTCCATTGGGTGGAATGGCAGGTCCTATCGGCTCATATGCCTCGCAGTATCATCCCCCACAGCCTTACCAGCCTGTCATTCATGGTATGCCAGGCGCTATCCACTCTGGATACCACACCTCATCCCAATCGATGTCCAGCCTCCACGCTCCGACAAGCAGTGGCGCAGGATATCCCGCGCTACCATCGAGTTCCCCGGGCCCTGTCTTCGGAGGCATGGGAAACGGCGCGCAGATGATTCACGGGGCCAGGCAATCGCAAGGCCTGATCAGCCCGCTGAGCAGTCTGCACTTGGGCCAGTCGCCAGGGCACCAGCCTCGGTCTGGATTTGAAAGTGTTCCCTCAGGGGTTCAAGGGTCAGTCTCCCTCGACTACCAGACGTTCCCACATGAGACCTCATACACAACGGCAGGGGGCTCAACCCTCAACCAGAACTTTGGCTTTGAGCAGCCAAGCCATGGTATGTCGGGCCAGCAATACAGCAGCATCAGCGAGATAAGCGAGGACTCCCAAGTCTCCCCAGAGCAAATGTTCGGCGAGGGCTCAGTACAGTCGTCTGGGGGCTTTCCCTGCTATTCGAGCCCCGAAGCTCAGCACTCGCGGCACGATACGCTGAGCGCCTTCGACGAGAAGGCACCGCAATACTCGAACAACTTCAGCTGAGTGCGACCCCGTACATGATCATGACAAGTTCGAGGTTTCCGAAGTCTACGATCCAATGAATTGGTTCTATGTTTTCTTTCATTCTTGTACGATGTAAACCCCCGGATCCTGGCGTTGAGGATTGGCTTTCAAATTTTCGTTGATACTGGTAGGCCGATCGGCCACATGGACTTCATTCGCTCTCGATACCATTTCCTTTCAGCTCATCTGGGACTTCGAATCGTGGAGAACGTGGCATCAAGGCGTCATCTGATGTTTTCACCGCCGTCTCCGCATGTCGGGAGTCCTCTCGATACCCATCCGGCAGCTTCCGCACCTCATTTGTTTTGCCTCGTATACTGCTTTTATATCACCAATCAAATAAGTCTAGTTTCTTATGTGTTTGGGAGGGTAGGGCTAAAAGGGATGATCACGCTGCAAAGGGGTTGGGTAGGGCTTGACTTGGCGTTTACTTTGCTTTTCCCTGTCAAAAACATTGTCATTCAACAGACATCTTTAGAAGCGGCTGCCCTGTTACTTGAGTCTGGCACTAAGTATGAGCAAGTGGTCGCGGCAAGCTCAATGAAAAGTCCTGGCGTCTCATGTGTGCATTGAGCGTTCCCTGTGCATTGTGCGGGACGGAGGGTAGTTGCAGAACGGCGCCACCCTGTGGCTTCAGAATTTAGACTTGGAACATTCGCCTCGCATTCCACGACGCTTCTTTCGCCACGGCCGTGCGGATAGCTGGCACAGTGGGTGAGCTTGTGTGAGCCTCGCGCGGCCCCTGGTTTCGAGGGTCCTATAGCAGAGCCCTTGCGATGGGGAGGCTGCATATACTTCGGCCACGAGCAGTCATGCTTTCTGGCAACACAGCGAGATCGCGTCGGCCCGCAGTGGCGCTGGGAGCAGGCGCTTAGTCAGGGGCGCCGGCGGACGCGCCGTTCTTGGGGCGCGGCATGTGCGCGACGAGTAAGCAGGGCGATGCGAGGCCTGCTGCGCAAATTTTTGTCGAAAAGGGCAGACATCCAGCAGAGCGCAGGCGACGGAAGCGGTGGAAGACCGCGCGCAGCAGGCGGAGCAGCGGCAGGACCAGTAGGAGGACCAGCACCTGCCAGCGGAGCTCTCTCGCTTGCGTGCACGCGCCCGCCCAGGGTCCAGTCGAGTTCAGAGCTCCCAATTCCAATTCCGCTGACCTCACTACCTCCCAACCACTCACGCACTCGACGCTCCAGCCCAGCGCCGCCGAACCCAGCCAGGCTCGCACCCCTCCTCGCCCAACTGCCCAGCACCATGCAATAGCGCCATGGCCGCTATTCCGCGACAGCCCTCCGCCCTCGCACGCCTGCTGTTCTGCTCTCCACATCGCCTCCAGCCCCCAGCCATTGGGCAGCGAACGCCCGTCCAAGTCTGCACGTGGACGTCGCCCGCCGCCTCTGAGCTCGCGCGGAGGCGGCGGGTGCTGTTGGGCTGCGACGATGCGGTCGGGATGGCCGCGCCGGGGAGCAGGGCGTCGCAGCAGGGACTTTGGCCTGCGCGTGCTATCGGGCCTAGGTGAGTGTCGCTCTCTGTCGTCACGCCTTGATGAAATGCACGCCTTACTCATGCAGAGCGGGCAGGCCGTTCGCGACCTCGACCGCCGGTAGGGCACCACACCCCCAGTCCGGAGGGCCGCCAGGGGACCGCAACCGCGATCAGACGGTGAGTGCTGTTTTCTCTCTGCATCATCTGCGCTGCTGCTCTCCTCCTGATGGTCTGTGTGTCCGTTTGAATAATGCTTCTGAATCACGCTCTTTGGAATCTGCTTAATCCCGTCCTATTTTGGACCTGCCACGGTCTTCCACGTCTGCTTCTTAGTGCTCTGCGTTTCAGTATTTCCATCTATTTTTTTCCTACCTCACACCTCCTCCACCAATCGTACGATTTTCTTCTCGCCTGACTCGCTGCCTTTCGGCACCGGGGTTGCACGGCAGTTGTGAACCGAGGTCGCTGCTTGCACTTGATTCCATTGACGTTCGTCGCTCTGCTCATTGGCTACCTATCTTTGCCCCCCTCCGAAACTGTCATTTTCGTCGTCTCATTTACCGCGTTGCCGGACTCGCGCTCTCCTCTCGAATCCCAGTCTGCTCCCATGACAAAATCAACACAAGGATACCATGCATCTCAGATCCACCCCTGCGTACATCTGCTAACGAGTCATGCCTGCCAGCCCCATCCGAAAAAGCCTCTCCTAGAGAAGACCAAGGAGCTGCGGAAACAACTCAAGTCATTGTCGACACATGAGAAGATCTGGAACGTTCCCAATGTCCTGACCTTCTCGCGACTCGTCGCCGCTCCTGTGGTTGGCTACCTGATTCTGCACGATCAACATGCATGGGCCCTGGGACTCTTCGCCTATGCTGGTATAACGGACATGGTCGATGGATGGATCGCTCGTCGATGGCAGTTGCAAACGGTGGTAGGCAGCGTCGTCGATCCCATGGCCGATAAACTCCTGATGGCCATCACCGTTGGCTGCTTGGCTGCCAAGGGAGCACTGCCTGGTAGGCCCCGTCTCGAGTTCCGCGCACACACCCACCGCCCCTATTCCCCACATCCGCGATCATCCGCACCGCCGTCAATCCCCCGCCCCGCTCCGGTCCACCCTTCCACCCTCCCCGCATCGTCCGTCTCATGATTTCGCCCTGCCGTCTTGGAACCAGTTGTAATCTGTTGGAGACAGCTGGTCGCCTGCTGACACGCGTGCCACGTTGCTAGGTCCCCTCGCCATCTTGATCTTCGGTCGCGACGCTTCCCTCGCCATCGCTGCCATCTACTACCGCTACGCCTCGCTGCCGTCGCCCAAGACGCTCGCCCGTTACTGGGATTTTTCGTTGCCGTCCGCTGAGGTCCACCCGACGACGGTATCCAAGTTCAATACCTTCCTCCAACTTGCCCTAATCGGGCTGACCCTCCTCTTTCCCGTTCTTGCAAACTCCTCTGACCATGATGCGATCCCCAACCCCACCGTCTCAGATCCTCTTGCCCCAGAGGGAGGTCGAGCCGCACCCACTGACTCCACTGGCTCTCCCGTCGCCACGGCTCCCTCTTCCTCCACAGGATCAGCAATCTCCTCAGGGCCAGTCGTCGTCGCTCAACCCCAACTCTCTGAGCACCCACAATCCACTCGCGCCAAGGCCATCTCCGCAGCGACGGACGCAGGAAATTTCTCCAACGCCGTGACAATCTTGCAATTAATGGTCGGTGCAACCACGGTTTGGAGTGGCTTCAGTTACGCCATTCTCAAATATGTAGTGACGATTTTGGGATCCAACGAAGCGCTGAAGAAAAAGCAAGGCGCTAGAGGTCGTGCCATTATCGGGACAAGTTTTGCACTGGTCTGCCTCGGTGCCGTCGGATGGGGTCTCAAAGACCGACGGGCAAACGAGGGTCAAAAGCGGGATGATCGATGATGATCAAGTCATCTTCAATGAGACTAGCCGAGGAAACGGACGGTAAGCGCTGTTTCTGGTAGGAAACAAACGTCAACATTGTAAATAAAAGCAAGGTGCAAACATGACGGAGTTGGATAGGCTGCACAAAGGTCAACAACATACCGGGGCATCGTGAAGTGCTGACTAAGGGCGACGGTTGACAATGGAATAAGCTTTTGTGGGGCGCGCACAGTGTCCGAAGCATAGCCGCAGCGGTCTGGGGAAGAACGCGGCCATGCGTAGAAGTCGCCGATGCAGTCTTATATACGGGCTGCCACTGCGTTTTCCCCCACTTTCCTGAGGGCGCACTTAGTGTTCGCGGTCTAACCTGTCATTTATTTTCCCAAGCTCAAGCTTTTTGCTCGCTTTCTGCCTGCTGGTGGTGGCGACTGCAGGAAATTGGGGCGAGAAGCACGACAGCCAGCCAGCGAGGCGGATGCTTATCCATTCTGGTAAGAACTCCAGATCCTTTGGCCTTGCTGCAGTGGGGGTTTTCGAATTAAGGTTTGTGGTGGCGTGAGATTCCGACCACTTTGTGTTGTCTGGGCCAGCCAAACCGCCAGTGAGCAGCACAAAATCATTGTGCCGCCTTCGGCAGCCCGTTTTCCGACGCGGCGCTAGGCTTGACTTAGGCATCCACGCCGTTCGGCCCTGGCATAAGCCGCGAGCCGGTCAACTCTTAGCTTTCTTTTGACTTCTTCATTACGCTGCTCCCTTACACCATTGACCATACGCCTGCGCCGTAGGCAATCGTCTATTTACACCCCTATCCTCCGTGGGGGTCCTACCGGGCTTGTGGTGGCCATGATGGACAGCGATCACTAATCTCAAACTCAGATTTCCGCACATTACCTGAACTATCCGCGTCCCCCCTTGAGCTTGATTTTCTGTGCTCGTCTTTCGGATCGCCTTTCTGCCTTGTTTTGGATATCATCATCGATCTTGACAGCTTGAATCTAGCCACTGTAGGGACATGCGCAGCGCAGTTGATCTCCCCTCATTGTGCCTCGGTACCTGTATACACTGCCACCCTGCAGGAAAACTTCGGGTTGACTGTAAGTGAAGCAGTCTATCGAGTTTACCATTTTCCGCAATTGGCTCGATCGCTAAGTTCTTACTTTCTGAAAGCCCTATTCTCTATTATTCCTGCTTACCATTTGCTTACCTGAAGTCCACCGGATGATTATGAGAACTCTACGTCGACGCCACAAAGGAAGATCCGCAGTTGATCCCATAGATTTACTTTCGGCCTAACCCATGACTTGATATATCATCATTGCTTTTATGCTTCACATGCTCACTCGCCATCATCAATTGCCTATTCTGGAAACAGACCCGGCTGAATCATTAGCTTGCCTCTGGCGTTCGCCCGAGAAAATCCCACCACCAGGCTATCGTTTTCCGTGACCGAGATGGGCGTTCGGAGAAAATTGACGGCAATTGGACCAACACGTTGAGTTTTACTAACGCTGAAGCGTCTATGGCAGCCATCCCTTTTTCTTCGGTGATCGGGAAGCTAAGAGCATTCGGGGAGGCGGTGCCGGTTCGTACTCAGATATATCACCTGGCTTCACCCCGCACCCTCTGCTCGCTACTTTCCAGCCGCTTTCCTGCTCAGCACAATGTGATAAGAAGCAGTGGTGCGGATCGGCGTTGGGTTGTCTGCCCGACGCTCTTCTTCCCGCTCCTCAATCTGAACGCTTATCTATCCTGTTTGTATTGTCAAGTACCTTGTTCGTGGTGGCAAAAGTCAGGCCTCAGGTACTTCGGAACCACCCTCGCTTTGACCCTCTTAATCTCACACTGATCGTCATCTCTGGCTCGTAGGCCAACGCTGCCGATCTCCAATGTGCCGCAATGCTTCTTCGTATGAAGAAGATGGAAACAGCACGTTTGCATTCATTCCGACCATTTCGGAAGCAACATGCCGAAGAGTCAAACTCTACCTGACCCGCCTCAATCATTCCACAGGCAACCGCCAAGTAGGCGCCGCGGCAGCATAGCCTCGGGCCGCAACACAGTTCCTCCCCACGCGAACGAGGGAGCCTTCATCCTTGGATCCAAGAACATCTAATCATTCCAACTTTGAGCCTGACCCTTGAGGTTGACGTTCCAAGTTCCCTTTTCGGGCCTGAAGGAGGGAGAGTCCCGATCTCCGAGACGCTGACCCCTGTCTTCCGACAATAAGCTTTTCGACTCGGCTGCCTGTGACGTCACGGTCTCAATTCTATACAGCATTAACGGACCCTGTCGCCCTCATCAACTATCACATTACTGGTCCGGTCGATCATCCGCCCGATACATGCGGGGTTGCTTGCGCCGTCTTTCGTTCTTATTTCGAAGCTTTAAAAAACCAACGACCTTCCTCCTCTTCACTTTCCACTCGGACCAACAACTGTAAACCCAAGTTTAAAAGCAAAAAACAACCTTCTTTTTCCTCCACCCCATCCGTCCCTCACCTTGCTGTCCACTTATCAGAACACGGGACAACTCAAAAACTTTACCCAACCTACTCTTCGTACCTCAACCTTCTTTTGACTTCTTCTTTTCTTTTCCCTCCAACCTCAACCTATCGAAACCGTCAACAACCGTAAAGCCAAACCCACATATACTCTTACCGCCACAAACCCCGGCCGGCTTCCCCAGCCAGCGAAGGACAAATAGCACCATGCCGCCCACACCGACCCCGTCCTCCCGCCCTCCCACCTCCTGCTCCGTCGCCTCCGCAAACTCCTTCTCCTTCGGCCAGGCCGCCGCCGAGGCAGATCCCCTCCCGGCGAGCGTCCGCTCGTCTGTTGCGTTGTCGGTCAAGAAGTCCTTCGGCCACCTGCGCCACGATTCCGGCCACGCAGACGGGGATGGCGAAGAGTACGGGTTCCAGATTGGCCGGAAGTTGGGCGAGGTGACGCCGGTGTTCGATCCGCAGTACGATTGCGAGTCGGATACGCTGCCGGGAGGCGAGGAAGAGGTCGTGGTGGGGAAGGCGGCAGCGAAGAAGGGGTTGGATTGGAGGGGCGAAGCGGAGGATGATGCGTGGGTGGATGTGGATGAGGTTGAAGAGGAGGAAGAGGAAGAAGAAGAGGAGGAGGATTTGGGGGACATTGTGGAGGAGAGTTGGTTGTTTGATGGGGTGCTTGAGCGGGATTGCAAGAGAAGGGATCAGAAGGTCGGCAAGGGGCTTGCGGAGACGAGGTTGAAGAAAGGTGGGAATAAGGCTCCTGGGCCGAGGAGGGTGAGGCATGGGAGTATGGAGGAGAGACCTGCAGGGTGCGGGACAAGAGTGTGGATTGGATACGACTAGAGGAGCAAGAAATGCAACGCAAATCGGAAAGTCGAAAGCCGGATGGTCGATACCCGACAGGGTATGGGGAACTGTTGAAAGAGAGTGGGGAGCCTGCTTGGACAAAACGCATCACACCGACCGTCGCACAAACATTGAACAGTTTGATACGACAAGCATGCGCCAGATTCTTATACAGGCTCGGGAGTACATACATTCTTCTTGTGCTTCCAACTAAATCCGACCGCCCCCAGCACGTGCTCTGCTCGACTTAGCATCTTCTCTTAAGTCGAAAGCCTATCTGGCTGGAGATACCGAAACAGCCTTGCCTGGATACGAGAGATCGAATCATACCGTCGATTCCCTGTATTTATTGTCCCGAATACCATGCAATTTGGATATCATTTGCTTGAACGTGTGTTGCCACGACATGGCTTGGCCCCATCACATGCGTGTACCGACATTCTCTCTTAGCACAATGGCTGGATGATGTTATACCGAATATGCTTGGGAATTGAGTTGTCCGATGAATTGATGGAATGTTCATCCCATACGATAGATTCCAGTAGTCACCACGACATCGCCGTGCATCCGCATTAACACCGTCAGACAGATTTGCGCGCTCCACCTGCCTACGGCACTCATAGATGGATCTTCAATCGCACCCATCATATGCGAGAATTTCTCCGTCCAGATCTCTCAAGGAGACCCTTCCACGAAAACCTTAACCCCCTTCAACTCACTCGTCCAACCCCGGACGACCCTGCCGATGCCATTCTCTCGTCTCCAACATATCTTCCCGCGCCTCCGCCCTCATATCCGCGATCTCGTTGTACTCAAGGAACACCCTCTCCTTCATCACTGCATCACCCAACGCCACTACCTCATCAGTCCTGTAATGACCCTGCGACCCCGCCCAGAGAAACTCGTGCAATATCATCGCCAGCCCGCCCTCCGCGACGCTGCCATCTTCATGCAGGATCTTCTTCCTCGGTACCCGACTCGACACCACCTTCCTCGACCTGCCGCGGAACCTCCACACGGTAATCCACGCGCTGCGGGCTTCGCGCGGCTCGATCTCGAGGCGCACGTAGTAGCCGATCGCGCCGCGCTGCCGGCGCAGGACGAACTTGGCGCGCAGCGCGATTTCCTCCGACACGGCAGAGTCGGCGTCGCAGATGTCCAGGACGACGTACGGGAGGCGCAGGCCGGCGTGCGGAGTCCTCCATTGGCAACTCGGCGAGATGTGGCCGGGCCCACCGTGACGGCGGTAGGAGACGGAGCAGTGCGCGGCCCAGCCCCATACGAGTTCCGTGAGATGCTTGCGCGCGCGGGCTGGGTGCCGGGCTTCGATGGCCGTGAGTTTTTCGTAGATGAGGGTTGTCAGTTGGCTTGCGATATGTCTCTGGATGTTGGATTCGCGGACAAAGGACAGGAGTTTGCGGGAGTGGTAGTAGTTGTAGCTGCGGACTTTGGGTTAGATTGGATGGCTGGTGGGAGGAGGCATGTTGATCGTACTTGGCTTTGTCGTGGAGCCAACCGAAAAGCTCGTCGCCATATTTGAGGCTGGCGTGGAAGGCTTCGTAGGTGGCTACTGATACAGGGCTTTCCAGAGGGTGGAAAGGCTCATCCTCTTCGAAATTTGTCTCGAATGACGGAATATCCTTAGAGTAGCGGCGGAAGAGTTCAAGTAAGCGCGGAACTGTGTCCTTTGGTGGCAGGTCATCAGTGCTTGATTTCGCGTCCGAAGGCATGGCGGCGTGTTTGGTATGCTGATGCAATAGAAGATCTCGCGGTTCTTATAGAGGAGAAAAGATTGTAAGCACCTGCTAACACGGTAGGAAATGGGTAAAAGTCGAATGTGGTATTAATGCGAAGCGTCGTTAATGATCCCGCTGATATGCAAACGAAAAGACGAGAGAACCCATTCTATCCAGCCACTTCTCGAAACTCCGTAGAACCCCAACACCAAGACCTAACCACTCATCATATTATCACCTTCCATAAGCCGCGTCACCCATCAGTTCGTGTCATCCAGCAAATTATCACTATCACCAAGACCCTTACTTCGCTGAGAACCTACTCTTGGCCCTCAGCTTCTCGCCAAAGAAGTACAGCAGCCACACACCGGCAGCGCATGCCACGGTGAAAGCAGCCAGAATGCTTACACCTACACCAACTCCCAGGTTTCCAAAAAGCGGACGGGCGAAGTGCACCGCGCCAGCCGCCAGGGTGCTGCGCAGGAAATCGTTACCAGCGAACAAGCTGGCAGCGTACTGAGGGTAGACGAGCGGCAAGTACAGAAAGATGCACTGGATCACCAGGAAAATGCCGACGGTGAAGATGCCCACGCCCACCACGCTGACAATCCAGTGAATGCTAGGATCAGAAGTCCAGCCGAAGATGAAGAGGCCGGCCGGCAAGAGGATGGAGACGGCAAGAGCGGGGATGAGGCGGCGTTCGGGAGCTCCAAGACCATAGAGGCGGATGGAAGGCTCGACGACGTAGTAGACGTATGCCCAGTAGGCAACGATGGAAACAAGTACACCCACGGTGATGGAGAGGAAGGTCAGGCCCATCTGTCCGAGGTTCATACCGTACATGCCAATGTAGACTTGAGGGAAGGCCTCGAAGAATGAGTAGAAGATACCGTAGATGAGTGCGGTGTAGACGGCGGTGAAGGCGATGGCCGGGTCAAGGAGCATAAGTTGGATAGGGCGCCAGAGGGCTTCGACAGCAGCGTCTCGGAGGGTGGTGTTAGCCTGGTCGATTTCGCTTTGTGACTTGAAGCCGTCTTTCCCGGTAAGGCGGCGGAGACGCTCAGCGCGGCGGAGGAGGATAGTGGAAGGCGATGTCTCTGGGAGGAAGAGGAAAAGGACAAGCCAGACGGGACCGGCGAGCCAGAGCAGCTCCCATTGAGACCAGCGCCAATTCTCGGCTGCAACGCTGAAGCCAGAGATAATGGGGCCGAGGGCCGGGCCGCAGGTTGCAGCGAGAGCCCAAAGACTAAGCACATAAGGGAGTTTGATCAAGCTGTACATGTCCTGCAGGGAAGCGCCACCGGTTGCCAAACACGGGCTGCCGAAGAAGCCAAGCAGAAATCGAAGGACAACGAGACCGGGGAAGTTGTCCACAAGCGCAGTTGGTACCAATAAGATCACGAATATGGCGAACGTGAGCAAATATGGCGGGTTCCGTCCAATGAATGGAACCTCACTGAGAGGGGACCAAAGGAGCGGGCCAATTCCATAGGCCAGGACGTACATGGAAAGGCCAAGCGCGGCAGCGTTGATAGAGACACCGAATTCATGCATCACGCCTTCTTCACTTGGGGCGTAGATGGCAGAACCCATGTAGACAGCAAGAGTGTAGGCGTAAATCTGTGAACTGACAAATGCCTTCTTCCGGAACGACCAGTTCTGTGGATTGTCCTGGTCATCTGTTGTGTACCAGTCGACAAGTGTCGTTCCATCCTGAAGACGGCTTGGGGCAATCTGCATGGTCGGGCCACGTTCCAGAGTGGCATTTGTAAACTGCTGTTCAAGATCCGCTCTGGTGACGGATCTTTGGAGGGCTGTACGTGTGCCCACACGCTCTAGACCAGTCCGAGCAGTGTTTGCTGTTGCTGATTTGTAGAGTGATGTCCGACTAGTGCGGGCAGTCTCGGCAGTCCTGGTTTTCTCAGGATCGATTGTTCGGCCAGTTCGTGTGCTGTCCGCAGTCCGGACAGTCTCTAAATTGACGCTTTCTTCGGACTCCTTCTCGCTCGGTTCCACCTCTTCTTCGACTGGCTCGATTTCTGGAATGTAGGGCTCCTCTACAGGCATCTCCAGCGGTAGAGTCGATAGGTGCGCATAGTCGGCGGGGAGCTTGTAGTCTGGCTTCTCTTCGGGGTACTGAAGTACACGGTTCCGTGTAACGTAGCGGATGATTTGCCCGATTGGGGCATCTCTAATCAGGCCCGACATTGTGATTTTCCGATGTTTGTTTAGCAGGAATAGTCAATGATGAAGAACACAGACTAGGAGACAAGATGAGGTTCTTGGGTCAGCGGGCAGAAGAGGGTTGAATCAATGGACAGAAATGAGGGAGGTCCTTAGGCAGCTTTATCTATTCCACGACATGGGTCATACTGTAAAGTTCCCGACTGTAAAGTCCAATAGATGACTCCTCTGGCCAATCTCGTCATGCAACATTTCGAATCCATTGTCGCAAGCATGTACAGTCGGGCAGAATGGTGGGCCGAACGGGCAAATTGTCTGGCATGCATGATTAGAAAGAGTGGGCAGAAACCCAGGCACACAGATTGGTTAGCAGGCGCCACGGCGGCCGACGCGACAGCTGATAGGGCTGCACGCTGGAGTTAGTAGCAGTAAGGCGGACCAAAGACGGTGTCTCAGCGGGATTAGCAAGCGGCGAATCTTGGCGTGTCGCTGACAAACAAGGCAACTCCGTAAGCAGCCATCAACATCTGATTGGCTCAATTCCAGCGGATTGTCAGCGACGCTCAAGCTTCTTCGCCAAGTTAAGCTGGAACGGTGCCAATTCACCAAGAGCGGAGAGCGAAGCACGAGCTTTCCGCCGACCTTAAGCTAAAAGAGTGGTTCTCGCGCGCACGCATCTTGGAATGGTTCTTGATTGATCATCAAGACTGCTACCGAAACGCAAAGACCAGTTCGACACAATGCCGCGGGGACGGGACGGAGTGAGCAGCGAGCTGTGGTTCGCGGATCTTTGCAGCAGTTTGCAGTGGTAATCGCCAAGAAGCGCATGGGGAAAACATCACACGGAAGGAGATACTGATGGTTGGGAGGAGACATTGAGGATTTAGTGGAGATGGCAAGGAGTTTGCGGAGAAGAGAGCAGGCAGGCGGAGAAAAGTGAAGGCGCGGAGATAATGCACGGACCACCCGACGACGTCGAATGCGCTCTCTGGTGTTGCTGCGACTTTTGGACGCCTGCCTTGCGACTCGCCGCCACGCCCTCACCTTCGCTCCGCATTCGACCTCAACATGGCCGACGACGACGTGCAGATTGACAATTTCGGTGTCGATGAGGACGCCCTGAAGAACTTTCTCGGTGGCACTGAATTCGGCAAGCAGCAGCGCTCCGCCGACGTCCAGGCGCAAATCGACAAGTCGAAGCGCAAGCCCGCCCAGGACGACGACGACGACGACGATTCCGACAAGGACAGCGATGACGACAGCGATGATGACGATGAAGACGAGTTTCCTACCTCCCACGAGATGGTCATCAAGACCCACGACCGCGCCATCACCTCCATCGCTCTCGACAAGTCCGGCAACCGCTTGATCACTGGCTCCAATGACTGCCACATGAAGTTCCACGACTTCTCCTCCATGACACCTACCACCATCCGAGCTTTCAAGTCCGTCGATCCCACCGCTACCAAACAGACCACCAACGTCGAAGCCCATCCCATCCACCAGGTCATTTTCAATCCCAATTACGCCAACCAGCTGCTGGTTGTCACCGCAACACCCCAGGCAAAGATATTCAGCAGAGATGGTGAGGTTGTCACCGAGTTTGTCAAGGGAGACATGTACTTGCGGGACATGCACAACACCAAGGGTCATGTGTCCCAGGTGACGACCGGTTGCTGGCACCCCACCAACGCTGACCTCTGCGTCACGGCTGGCACCGACAGTACATTGCGTATTTGGGATGTGAACAACAAGCGCTCGCAGAAGGACGTGATTGTGCACAAATCTAAGCTTGCGGGCTCAGGGGGTCGCACTCGCATGACTGCCGTGGCTTGGTCTTCTCCTCTGCAAGGAGGGCCCAATGTTCTTGTTGCGGCAGCGTATGATGGCAGTCTGGTCATGTGGAACGGCGACGGTCCCTTCAACCGTCCAGCAGGTGAGGTCCGAGACGCCCATACCCCTGACACTTGGACCGGTGGGCTCGACATCAGTCCGGACGGGAGGACGGTGGTAACTCGGGGCGGCGACGACACCATCAAGCTGTGGGATACACGAAAGTTCAAGCAACCCGTATCGACCGTCTCTCACCCCTCTACATCATCACAATTTCCCACCACTAACATCCGCTTCTCCCCTACCGGCGCGAACATCGTTACCGGCTCCGAAACGGGCCACCTCCACATTCTGAACCCAGCGACCCTCCGGCCGGAACTGGTCACTCCTGTGACGGCAGGTTCGCCGCTGATCGTCGTGCAATGGCACGAAAAGCTCAACCAGATCGTCACGGGCTCAGCCAACGCTGAGACGCACGTGCTGTACAATCCCGACATGTCGCACCAGGGAGCCAAGATGGTGATGAGCAAGGCGCCGAAGAAGAGACACATTGACGACGACCCAAGCTTGACCATGGACCTGTCGCAGGGGATTTCAGCAGACAGCATCGTCACGCCAGGCACGCAGTCGGCTACCAGCTTCGCGGCACGGCATCCGACAGTCGGGCTCACGGCATCGGGCAAGCCGCGTGATCCGCGTAGGCCCCACATTCCGCAGACGACGCCGTTTGCCAAGAGCCAGCCAGACTCAGAGCACATTCGCAAGAACATCCCGCTTAGCTCGATGCGCGAGGAGGATCCGCGCGAGGCGCTGCTAAAGTATGCGGAGAAGGCCGAGAAAGAGCCCCTTTTCACCAACGCGTGGAAGGAGACGCAACCCAAGGCGATCTACGCAGATCTGAGCGAAGAAGAGGAGGAAGACGGACCAGACAAGAAGAAGGTGAAGCGGTAGCGGGAGCTAAAATGGCATTCTGGGGTGGCAGGGGAAGGGCATTGGGGGGGCGTTCAGGGACGGGGCGCTTGGACAGAAAGTGTACAAAAATGGAGGTGTTGCGTCTTTATTAATGGGGAGATGCTAATGATACCCGCGAGATATATAGATAGATGTGGAGCAAATCTCATGGACACGAATTTGCTGGCTCGACGTGGGCAAATGATTGGATGCACGATGACGGAAATGGGGCTTGGACGGCTGGAGATCATCTCGCGTGCATGTGAGACCCGTGAGACCCTAACCTGCTGCCGCCTGCCTTGGCGCGCCTTCTACTTTGCGCAACCACCGATCCGAAATCTGCCCTCATTCTCCTAAAGAGCCTGCATGGACATGGCCTGCACCACCTCCCGCGACGCATCCAGGTAGGCTGATGAGTCTGCTACGAGGCACCAGAACTTCCGCACCCGCCACCGCCTTGCGCCCGCTGCGCGACTCCAACACCCGAGCCCCGATCTCCACTGCAGACCCTCCAGGCCAGGCTCCGCAGAAATAAAAAACATTACCGCACCCTCGAGCAGCTCCAGCTGCCATGATTCTCCCAAGCGCAGCCCAGGCGCCGCTGCAAAATGCCGTCGCCGACGTCACTCTCGCCGCAGCCACCGCCGCGACCACTCTATTACCGTCGCACTCGAACAGCTCCCTGACGCCGCCGGACAATCTGGACGCAGGAAGCGGAGATGGGAACCAGCAAAATGGCGATTGGTCGTCACTCATCGGCATCACCACCGCCATCGTGGGCAACATTCTGATCTCCTTCGCGCTCAACACGCAGAAGTACGCACACCTGCGCCTCGCGCGCGAAGCCGAGGAGCGTCGCCGACGAAAGAACGGTAGCACAATGCAGGATCGGGATGCTGTGGCCAAGGCGAACGCGAAGGCGCGCAAGATTCTGGGCTTCAAGGCCGGCGACGACGAGCATGAAGACGACGATGACGCGGACGGCGAGCCGCGCGAGACGGATGCGCTGCTGTCGGCTGGGAGGCACAGCTACGACGGCGGCCACAACGAGGATAACGATAATAGAAGAGATAGCGACGAGTCGGACGCTGCGAGCCTGGAGGCGCAGGCAAGAGATCTGAGGCACCCAGGCAAGCAGACAAGCTACCTGCAAAGCCCGTACTGGTGGATCGGCATCGTGCTCATGATCATCGGCGAGGCGGGCAACTTCCTGGCCTACGGTTTCGCGCCCGCCTCTATCGTGTCGCCGCTGGGCGTCGTTGCGCTCATCTCGAACTGCATCATCGCGCCTATTATGCTGAAGGAGCCTTTCCGCAAGAGGGACTTCCTCGGCGTGCTGATCTCCATTGGTGGTGCTGTTACCGTCGTGCTGAGTGCCAATGACAACAACCCCAAGCTGGGCCCGCATGAGATTTGGGAACTGATCAAGACTTGGGAGTTTGAGACGTATTTTGGCATTACATTTCTCGTGATAGTCGGCTTGATGTGGGCGAGCAGAAGATACGGCAAGAAGAGCATCTTCATTGACTTGGGTTTGGTCGGACTGTTTGGTAGGGATTTTGGCATTCATCTGGTGAGACATTGCTGACAATGTTATAGGTGGCTACACTGCCCTGTCTACCAAGGGTGTGGCTTCCATGCTTTCCTACACCCTGTTCCACGCCCTTACTTTCCCCGTGACATATCTTCTCGTCGCCATCTTGGTCTTCACTGCTGTGATGCAAATCAAGTATCTTAACCGTGCATTGCAGCGCTTTGATGCTACGCAGGTCATTCCCACTCAATTTGTTTTGTTTACGCTTTCCGTCATTTTGGGATCAGCCATACTATACCGCGACTTTGAGCGCACCAATGGCCGCGGCGCGGGTGAATTCGTTGGCGGCTGCGCCATGACTTTCTTGGGTGTATGGATTATTACGACAGGACGACCGCAGGATGATGACGATGAAGAGGAAGAAGAGGAAGAGAGAGCGCCTGAGCAGGAGGATGCCATCAACTTGGGGCCTGAGGAGTATGGTGACGATGAAGTCCACTACGGTCCCACGTACTCCAGCGACTCTTCCAGACGGCAGTCCGCCCTCATGAACGATCTCCCGATGATGTCTGCTCTCACGCCTTACGCATCAGCTGGCTCGCACCACCGACGCCCATCGATGCATCGTCTCAACACGCCGCACATCACTCTAACATCGGAACCGCCATCGCAAGCCGTCACCGTCGCCACCACGCCCGCCGCCATGGACATGGAAGACGACGACGACGATGCACTGACCGCCAACCCCTGGGCCAGCGACTCCATCATGTCGACCCTCACCGCGCGCAACACCAGCGCCAACGCACCCCCACCTCTCCTCCACACAACCGCTTCCTCCCCTATCCTCCCCTCCGAAGCCGAAGCCCTCGCCTCCGAAAACAGCCGCCCCGACGCTGCTCCGCGCCGGGACACTTCCCCGGTAGCCTCCACAAGCACAGCGAGACCGTCCACGCCTCCCGGCCCGCCCGGCCACCACCTCCGCCGCAAATCCCTGACCACCCCCAGCCCGTCCAAGAAGCACCAGCAAACGCCGCTCCGCCCCTCCGAAACCGAGCCCGCAACCCCGTCCAGCGCGACCCCGCGCATGACGCCGTCCGCCGCGGCGCACCTCAAGCGCGGCTCTATCAGCGGCCACCTCGTGCCGGGCCCGCTGACCAGCCCGCTCAGCTCGTCGCTGTCGGCGGTGGTGGCGGATAGTCTGCGCAAGGGCGTCGAGATGCGGAGTCTGACGGGGCCGCGGCCGCGCAGGAATACGCGGGATCAGGAGGGTGGCTTGCCCGGTGGGTTTGGCGGGTGGTTGAGCGGGGCGACGGGCGTTGGTGGGGTGGCGGGGCCGAGGGATGTTGTCGGTGGCGTGGAAGGCGTGGCCAGGAGGAGTAGGGGCGTGAGTCAGAGTGAGGGTGAGGGTGTTGCGAGTGGTGCGGGTGTGAGGAGTAGGAGTTTTGCTGCTGGCGAGGGGCCTGGTGGGGTGGCGCTGATTGGGGAGGGCGAGGGCGAGGGCGTTACCGGGAGGGCGAGGAGCGCGAGTAATCCGTTTGGTGCGCGGTTGAGGAAGGTGAAGAGTAGGGGGGAGGGCGTTGATGATGGCGAGCAGCAACAGCAGGAAGCGCAGGAGCAACGGGAAACGGAAGTGGAGACGGAGGCGAGTAGGCCTCAGGGAGAAAATGAGGAGAGCCGAGCTGAGTAGGGTGATGAGAGTTACGTTGAGAGATATATCTCTTTTCGCACTGTTTTGTCTTCGGTTCCGTAGAGACTCGTTCATTTCTCCTGAAAGCGAAGCATGGGAGGAAGGTTGTGGAGGGCGGTCGTTTGATTATAGCCTCTGGTTGTGGTGCCATTTGTTTTTCCTCATCGGTAGCATTGTGTGCTCTTCTGTCTTTTGGGTCTTTGGGTTGTCGTCTATTGCCTTGTCTTGCATATACGGCGTTCTGTGGTACTTTGTCGGAGCGGGTTCCTAGGCTTTTTTCTCTCTCTCCCTTTCCTGGAAAATCATCACTGGCATTCTGCTTGGGTAATATTTGTGCTGAGATTTTGCGCTCTCTTCTCTTGTCCTACTCGAAAGGGCCGGATGTTTCCAATGCATAGTCGTCGTATCCAGTTGTTGTAAGTTGATGTTATGAGGACTGTTTACTTTTGCTTCTTCCTTGGCCCAGGTTCCTAGACTGCTTTGGTTGCGTTTTTCCTCAGAACAACATGGCTACCTTGAGAATATGACTCCTTCTATTTCCGCCATTATCGAGGGAACTGGTAGCCATTTTTGTGCCTCCAGCTTGACCTGCCAAAGAATCTAAGCATGATCAGTGGTATCCATATGGATGGAGGAGATCCAGTAGAACCTGTTCATATCCACGTCTACAGGAATGCGCAGATATTCAAGGAGCTCAAAAAGAAGCATAATCATCAGCCCTGAGGCTCCAAGGCCGGTGCATCTCCACGGAATGTGGCGGGTCCTCCTGCATTTATTTGATCCCCCTGGATGGTCGCAGTGCTCATAGTCCCAGAATTTAGAGGCAGTCGTAAGGAGCCTACTGCACAACGGATGCGCTACGACTGGATAACGGAAGGCTCACGGCTTCATAGTTGCATATGCCGATCACTGGTGTCTGTTGTGTCTATATCTTGACCGCGACAACTTTGATCAGCTCGAGATCTTAGTTGGCACTCACAAAATTTTTCAGACGCCTAAGATTCTTGGGAACACCACTTCGTACTACTGGTTCCGGCCACTTGTGGTGTTATTGGCGGTCTCTGCTAATTGCTGTGAACTGGAAAGAGCAAACCCGTTGATCATCAACGATGTTTGGAATATTTTTTATCAATCTAGAACTACATTGTCCTTTATCATGATACAATGATGTGTAACACTTTTCAGAAGTACTGGAGCTGAGTTCGGCTATTACTGCAGTAAGAGACCATCCGCTGCACGGGGAAGCTGACGTGCGGTAGTTGCCTGATGTTCCTGGTTCTTGAAAACTTCTGACGTAGGAAAAGTAGCTGGAGCATTAATCGGATCATTCGTACCGGGAGTTGAGTGCCCATGACGGCGCAATGAGGAACAAAGCAGACAAAAGGCTCTGTATCTAAGCCTTCGCATATCCCAAAACGGCAACTACTTCCCGCTAAACCAACAAATGACATCCTCTCACGACCAATAACTACAGACGCTGCAATTAATAATTTGCAGCACTTCTATAAGAAATCAGCTCAACCTCCCCACTTCCCCCCTCCCCTACTGGTTGCCCGATAAGCCACAAAAAATCATCAAAATCAACACAACGCATCCGCACCTCAATCTGCCACGTATGAACACCACATGACCAAACAAGCAAAGACAACCACCACACCCCAACGGACCGCGCACGCACTCTCGCTCACCGCCAAGTGTTCACCAGCACGGCAGCACCCGCAAGACGAACCGGAGAATTAAATCAGACGTTCGAAGTTGTCCGGTTTTAACCTTTTGAGCAGCAGCACCTGTCAATTGATGGCTGGTGCGCAGGGAGAGGCAGCACGTCCCAGATTTCTGCGTGTAGAGGGGTGCTGCAGCCGACGGGTAGCGGCAGTGGCTCTGGAAAAAACATAACTTTGCGGGGAGCAGAATTGTTTGTCCGGAAGTAAGTGAATTACACTTCCGGTGACGAGGTTGTTTGGATGAATGCCTCATGGCAGTTTTGATTCGACCGTTGTCTGGACTTTGGCCGGGAACATTGGGTTCGGCGCTGACAGTCGGCTGCATTCCTCTGTATGTTCCTAATCGTGCGTGTGAGTGTGCAACGGAAATGACTGGACGCAACTAATGTAAAATTAGTACCGTAGTTTGGTAGTAGGTGTGGACTGTGCTACGAGACATGGTCCTGCGCCGTGGGATTCGCGTTACGAGCCCGGTCCCAAAAGTATTGCGACTACAAGCGCACAAGTACAAACGAGGATTTGAAACATTCCGATGGGGAGTCTCTCTTAGAATAGGACATTTTACGTCCACAGCAGATTAAATGCTGCAACTTCCTATGGTAAGACCATCCCAAGTTACCCTTTGGAGACCGACCTCATACCAGTTTTGAAAGGGTCCAAAAACAGGGAACGCTAATACGCACGACGAGTGGTTGCGGACAACTGCCATTCCTCATGTCCGTAATGACCAAATCTCCAATGATCTAGGTCTAGGCAACCTCTAGAATGACCAGTCCACAGCAACCATCTAAGTCTTGAGATCTCCCTTTTCAACCCATGGCCGTCTCAAATTTCCTCCCCAAACGGATAGTTAAACTTCAGTAAGCCGTTCAAGCCTCCAACCCAGTGGTCCTCGCCTCTAGATATGCCGTTCGTGCCTCTCACAATACTCGGGACGCCGCCCAGATTTGTGTCCTTCTCCCCCCTACCTAGTGCCCTCAACCCCACATCTTCGCCCGTGATGCGCACCTCACCGCCACGGCCTAGTGGCTCCTCCATGCGCATGCCGTCGATACTTACGTCCACGCCCTCGGACCTGTTCGTGTTGGTAACGCGTAGTGTGATCTCCGCGTTAGCAGGAAGCACGAGCGGACGGAATGACAGGCTGCGTGGGGAGATAGGGGTGAGAATGAGGGATGGAACGAGTGGGTGGACGATGCAACCGCCCGAAGAGAGGGAGTAGGCGGTACTGCCGGTGGGAGTGGCAACAATAAGACCGTCTGAAATGGCATCGGTCAGGTGCCTCCCATTGACGCTAATACTGATCTGTGTCAGATGTGGCGCGCGGCCACGATGCAAAATGATTTCATTAAGCGCGTATAGCGAGGAGGGTGGTAGCTTGGGGTTTCCTCTGGCAAGCGTCTGAGCGGTCGCAAGGGAAGGATGCCTGCCCGTCAAGATTGGTTTCTTAGCTACCGAGGCGGGAGCTGGCGCGGTCGAGGTCGAAGAAAAGCTGGCTGGAGTGTGAACGGATACTTTGAGACGGTGACGGAGAAGGATACGGGCGTGGCGATTGGTGCCCATGAACTTGCCGCGAAGCGAAGCCCATGGGTCATCGGCAACCCTGGTGATATCCTCAGTGCTTCTTTTTGAGGGTGTGCTAAGAGTCTGCTCTAGGGTGGCGCTGGCACCGGACATGTAGACCTCCCTGAAAGCGCGCTTGTACTCAGCAAACTTCCACTCGCCCAAGAAGCCAAGTGTGCCCATGCTGAAAGCAAGGATAGGCGGTACCCTTTGAGAGTTTGCGTACAGACCTGCAGCATGCAGGATTGTTCCGTCCCCGCCCAGAGTAGTTATGAGATCAACATTGTCGTGGAGCACTTTTTCGGAGTCCCGCTTCTGGGTCGGGAGCGCATAGATAGGAGAGGGTAATTGATCGTGGATAGCACGCGCAACACTAGGCTCGAACAGAAGATTCACATCGGGGTATGTTGTCTGGACATGGTAGGCAAACTCGACGAGTGAGTCTGTTACTTGCGGGGCCTCCTCTTTCTTCATGAGCAGCACGGCGCGGAGGGGTGAGTGCCAATGGAGGCCGAGCAGGTCATTCTGGCGCGTCGCTGGGTAGAATCAGCATGCAGTTCTTCTAGGCCGGCACAGAGATTAAAGGATAGCGGCGGCGATAAGAACATTGTGCTCACCATGTGCTCCCAGTCTGCCTCATCTCTGCTCACCTTGGTATGTGGGAGGACTGCGATCTGGCAGAGCGCCAGCACGTGGCAGCTCGATGACTTCATGGCGACGCGCTGTGCACGAAAAGGCCCTTCGCCCAGGCGGCGGGGGCATGCGGCGCGGGAGTCGCGGAGGCATTGTGGCTGCTTGGAATTGCGACGTGACGCGAGGGCCGGGCAGCGAGGGGTCAAAGGCCGGCCATGCTCTCGCGAAAGTGGTGCGCGCAAGGGCGTTATTGCATGGGACGACGGGGACGCGCGCACACGGGGGTTGAGTGTGGTGGGCGAGGGCGGAGATGGGGACGGATCGAAGGCTGCGGAACTGGGGCTGATGTCAGTGTCGGGTGGCCCATGCTCCTGTGCGCGCTGCAGCTCCGCGACGCGATGACTCTGCGGGAGGGACAGCGTGCGCGAACATCCGCTGGAGCTTCGCAACTTGCCGCCGGCCCGTCACCACCCGCTTCACCGCATTCGTGGACGCTGCCTTCCTTCAGCCCTCTTCTCGGCCCTTCCGCTCTCCAGTGCTCGCTCCCTCCGACCATGCCTCTGCCCAGGCAGCCTTTACTTCCCCTCTGACCCTGAGTGAGCCAGCCCCGCCTAATAAGGAAGCCTCGCTACCGTCGCCGTCGCGTGCCCACCCGCCGCGTGCCTCCGTATCCTCCGTTGTTAACTCCGCCTCGCTGAGCCTGTCCACGCGACGCCCTGACACTCCTCTCCACCAGTCCACCTGCCGCTTGCTGAACTCTCCGCCTGCCAGTTGATTGCTCGCCATGGACTCCGACGGCCTGAAGCACCGGCACCATGCCGCTACACCGCAGACGCAGCCAATACCACCCGAAGACCTGCGTGCACACGGCCCCGACGCCGCCAAGGCAGTACACCCCGCCGGCCCCGTCAAGCATGGCGGAGCTATGCAGGCTCTGCGCATGTTTCTCTTCGCTGTCTACTTCATGGGTAGCTGCGTGTGGTGAGTTGCTTTCGTGTCTGCTACCACTCCGCTAAACAACTAGGTTCTTACTCGGCCTTAGTATCAACGTCACCCAGCTCATCGGCGCCCCGCTATATTTCTACAGCAAAGACTGGTACTATGCCTGGATGGCCGTTACAAAGCAGCACTTTGGTCTGCTTATCACCACCATGACCCAGTGGTGGTCGCCCACTACTGTGAGAGTCAGTGGCGACGAGAGTGTGCGGGGGCAACTCAGGCAGACAGAGGACGGTCGTTTGGAGTGCGATTTTCCTGATCGCATGGTTTTGATTGCGAACCACCAGGTGCGTCTCGCTCTATCAGAGTAGCCAGCTGTAGTGCTAATACGGGCCAGATCTACACCGACTGGCTGTACTTGTGGTGGATTGCTTATACTTCGCGCATGCATGGCCACCTCTACATCATCCTCAAAGAATCGCTGAAATACATTCCTATAATCGGCAACGGCATGCAGTTTTTCAGCTTCATTTTTTTGTCCCGCAAGTGGGCCACGGATAAACCCCGTTTCCAGCATCGCCTGCAGAAGCTCAATGCACGTCACAAGGGTCCCATGTCTGGAGATCACGATTTGGATCCCATGTGGCTTCTCATCTTCCCTGAGGGCACAAATCTCTCTCAAAACGGCCGCGACTCGAGCGCACGTTGGGCCGAGAAGAGCAGCCAAAATGACTTGAGACATGCTCTTCTCCCAAGAAGCACCGGCTTGTTCTTCTGTCTGCATGAGCTGAAGGGGACCACTGAGTGGGTCTATGACTGCACCATGGCGTACGAGGGAGTCCCGTGAGTACCCCTGCCGAATCCTAGAGAATGTCATATTAACGAAAAACAGCCGCGGTCAATATGGCCAAGACATCTTCACCCTGTACTCCACTTATTTCCAGGGCAGGCCGCCGCGGTCTGTAAACCTTCACTGGCGCAGATTTGCTGTCAAGGATATTCCGTTGTCCTCCCAAACCGAATTTGAGCAATGGGTTCTGCAACGCTGGCGTGAGAAGGACGACCTTCTCGAAATTTACCTACAGACCGGTCGATTTCCAGCTGATCCCGAAGGCGTCCGCTATGAAACCGGTAAGGGCATCAACGGCTGGGCAACACTCAACAAGGACAAGACAATCGCCGACGGCAAAGGCTACATCGAGACCGAAGTCCGACCGAAGACTCCAATCGAGTTCCTACAAATATTTGTTCCCGGAGCCGCGGCATTACTGCTGTGGAATGTGGTGTCCAAAACGTGGAGACTGGCAAAGACTTTCACCGGGGGTGCGTAGGTGGTCTTTTTTTTCACATGTCAACATTCCGACCCACCGCCCTCACGTCATCATCACCTTTCTCGATACGAGTCGGAGGTTTCCGTTCTACTAGCAGGATCAGCGTTTGCACACTCCTCGCTTCTGGCATAGGTGACAGAAGACTACGCCGAATATGTCCTTTGTCCGCAATAATCCGTAATGGAAAAACCGCGGACAATCCGTCCTAGACTCCGCCCCATTCCTACGTCCTATTCATCGCATTCTGCTTGCCTTGTTTTTTTGCGACTGAGACATCTGCGTCATACCCAGGTCTGTTTCTCCGGTGTAGTCGGGTACTTCTTTCGGCCAGCGATTGGATTAGAGGATAAGGCTTATTGCTTGTTTACGACGAGTCTGTCATAGGTGGATGTTCTCCTTTCGTCATTCTGCCGGCGTAACTGATTCGAGAATTGGGATAAGAAACACGTGGTGCATTACGAAGACAATGCCGCGAGGCTATGCGTATGATATTCCTAAGGATTAGGACTATGACTATTTTCATGCTTAGACGACTCCACTCAGGAGATGGAAACGAAATGCATTTCATGAAGTCACTACCTACAGCTCGATAAATGGAAATATGAAACTCCCATATCTTGCAGACACATGCTGGATGATTCTGCTATGTGGAAAGTAAGCAGCAGCTGTATTATGGGACGTTTCGATGAAGACGCCTGATGGCAAAGTGAAAGTGAGTCTTTAAACCACCCTCTCATCCAGATCGCACGACAGCAACATCTCGGCCGTCCTGTGCCCATCCCTCGAGTACCCTTCCACAAACATCTCGCCCCACTCGCCGACGGTGTTGTCATAGGTCGTGGCTGGTTTGGTCTTGCATAGTCCGCACATGACTTCCTTCAACTCGCCCATCAAACCCAGCCGCGGATAAGCTTTCACGATGGCGTTGTACTCGTCCCAGGTAAGGATTCCGGCCGGGACGGTGCGGTCGGGGCCTTGGAAGTCGGCCCAGCTATAGTGATCAAAGGCGTACGTCAGATATCGGAGACTTTCGGCTTTATCTTCTTCTTTCCTTCCCCTTTTCTTCTTCCCATTTTCATGCTGCGGAGCGTGCATGAAACTGAAAATGAACAGATGGATCTACAAAGACACAGCACAAAGAAAAGGAGAACAGAAACAAGTCAAACGCATCTACGGAGAGAGGGAGGGATAGGGAGAGAGAGAGAGAGAGAGAGAGAGAGAGAGAGAAGAAGAAGAAGAAGAAGAAGAAGAAGAAGAAGAAGAAGAAGAAGAAGAAGAAGAAAAAACTCACATCCCATACGCCGTCGCCGCCACCGGCGGCTCCTTGTGAAACACAACCGACCCGATCGTATGCAGCGCAATCGCATCCCAAACCCGCTGCGACTTGCTCCCCTTGTACGCGCCGCTCACCACCCCGTTCCCGCCGTCCCCGCCATCCCACCCTGGCGGCGCGTTGTCCCGCAGAAACGCCACCGCCGCCTCCGCCCCGTCCACCTCGAACCGCTTGTCCGCGCTCACGCACGCGCCCGTCGGGTCCCACCCCAGGTCGTGCATGACCGTGGCGAGCGCCAGCACTTCGCCGTCGAGGCCGCGCAGGGACGGGATCTTGGGCGCGATGGTCGCCGCGAAGAGCCAGGAGCGCATGATGTGGTTGAAGGCGGTCGGGCTGGAGTGGGCGTGCGTGTAGGCGAGGGCGGAGAGGACGAGGGGCGTGCGGGGGAGGGTGGAGAGGAGGGAGGCGGGGAGGGAGGGGTGGGAGGGGAAGAGGTCGCCGGAGGGGGCGGTGGGGGGCATTGTGTTTGTTTTCGTGGTGTAGTTTGAATGGGAGGATGCGGATGGCTTTTGATATCGGGGAAATGGAAGAGGAGGGTGGGCGGTTGCTGTGCGATGGGGAGCGCCTGGTTCTATGCGGAGTTCTTAGTGGTGCTTCTTGAGACCGGTCACTGGCTTTTGTGGGCTTCTCTGCCAATTCTTCCCAAAGATGGGCTGCGGATGTCTGATGTAGGAGATCCGGATCGTTTTGAAGTGTCGTGGATCTTTATACAGCCCCACCGTGGAGCGGGGCACCCGCATAAACTATGCAGGAGACCTATTGCCGATTACTTAACAAGATAAATCTTCCGAATTCCATCTGTGCTCACCTAAGCCGGAGCTATTGCTGATATTCATCCTTCCCGCCATAAGTGGTAAATGATAAACTAGAGGCGTATCGGAAAGTCGCGTGGGTGCTCGGCCGAGGACGTCGGGCATGAAAGATGCTTTCTACTAGATGGCATTAGAGCGCGCAGTGCGCTATCCATAGCAGTATCCAGGCAACAGGATTTCCTGTTCAGGCAGTTGCCAACATTCGAAGAGCCGTTGGATCTGTGCATCCCTGATACGACTTGGAGGAAAGCCATGTTTCTTTTTGGGAATGTGTTTAAAGATATTCTCGACCTCCTTGTTTTCTTTCCCTTGACACTCAGTTTCATCGTCGGTGAGCTTGCCCCATCTGACGGGGCCGGGATACCATAAGTCCGCGCTGGACTGGGCGAGGACTCGCATTGTCAAAGAGGATGTGTTGCTTGGCGTCGCGCGGGTTGTGTTTCAGGTTGCAGGCGAGGTGCGATGCTGATTATTGTAGAATAGAGAATTGACATCAACGAAGAGAAAATTACTGTTGCATATGCCCACTCTGTAGAGTCGGAGAATTAATATTTGTGATCAGATTATTGTCGGGTGTAGTTTCGTAACGTTGAAACGCCGCGCTGAGCCCGTGGCTTTTTCCCATTGGAACTTGATAGTATGGCGATCATCCAGTGTTTTATATTTATCAGATAAAATCCTGGATGAGTTTCCATATGCGCTTTAATCATGATCTTCGAATCCTTGGAAGTGGTGATTCTTATTGAGCCACAGAGCCTTGGATACTTCTTTCCACAAATGGGACATAGGAACTGGGCTTGCTGAGTTTCTGTGGGCCCGCAATCGAATGGGGCAGGTCTTGTTGTCCTGGGGTCGATTTATCAATAGAAAATAGAAATTCTTAAAAGCTGCACCATGATCCTTTGTTAATTCCTGAAGTTTGTGTGCATCGTCCTGAGTGGTAGAGCCTTCGTTTGTTGTGCTGGGTTTTGTTTGCAGGACGAGGGCCAGATGAAGAATCGGAAGTTTGGAGAAAACCGAAAGCGCGGGGCATAGCGAGTTCTTAATTAGCCATGGCTTGGCATCAAGTATATTATGTCGTCCATTCACCCCCTTCGCTATGGATTGCAGCTTCATAGGTTAGTAATACAGCTGGACGGCGCGTTCTCATCCGTCAAATTTTATTCTCCAACTTCGAGCCACTCATGTCTGCCAACGCCCCCAAACTAGTCCTCTATGACCCCATGGGCGTCAACACCCACGTCGTCCGCCTCTTCATTCTCAAGCGCGGCGGCCTCAACCTCGACGTCAAACAAATCGACATCATGAGAATGGAAAACCGCAAACCCGCCTACCGCAACAACGTCAACCCTCAGGGAGAGGTCCCCGCCCTGCGCGTCAACGACACCTTCGTCTTGACCGAGATCACTGCCGTGTGCGAATACCTAGACGAGATCGCGCAAGGGGGAAGCTCGCTGCTCGGCTCGACGGCACTGGAGCGGGCGGAGACGCGCATGTGGCTGCGTCGCATGGATCTCGAGATCGCGCAGCCGATTACTGGCTGGTGGCGCAACGACCCGGAGACACTGGATTTTGACAAGGGCAACCGCCTGCCGACGCCGGAGGCGAGGCTGAATCAGAAGGTGATGATCAATCAGTCTTTGAATCATCTGGATGACGAGTTAGAGGGGAAGACGTGGCTCTATAGGGAGAGGTTTACGGTGGCCGATATCCATTTTTACGGGTTGGTCAAGTTGATGGCAATGCAGCCGGCGCCGTAGGTGTTATCCGAGACGCGGAAGAATGTTGCGGCGTACTTCAAGAGGATGGATGAGAGGGAGGCATGTAGATCTGCGATGGGGTTGTTTGATGCGAAGGTGTCCGTGCCTGCGAAGGCTTGAAGTAAACTGGTGCGGTCCAGGTCGAGGGTTATGAGGGAAAAAAGCTGTCTGCTCAGGGAATATGCTTGAAAGATACATTTCCAATCCATTGCTCTGTCGAATTAAAACCTATATGACAAAGTGGTAGGAAGATCTGCTGCTTATTTTTGCATAAACTGCCAACCTGAAGGTCAAAAATTTTTATCTCATTGTTTTTAAAGATCAAGAAACATTGTGTGATGATACTCTTTTGCTTCATTGTTACTTACTGGCAGTGCACTTTGGCACCTCACAGGAGCATACGCTCAAATTCAAACCTTGTACACCAGCTTCACACCACTGACTTTGTCCTGCCGCATATCGTTCAACCCGTTCAGAACGCCAGCAAGACCGCCCTCACGCAGCTCCGGCGGGTGCACCTTGATCTTCCCCTGCTCCAAAAGCTCAGACGTTGCCTTCCAGAACTTAGCCGCAAACTCCAGGTCTTGAGGCCTCGCCGCCGTCGTTCTGGTGCCCTTCCTGTACTCCTCTCCAAACGCTGTATACGCAAAAGTCGTCTCGTTCTCGACATCCTTGCGCGGGAAGTCCTTGACGGGCAGCAGAGCGCTGTACTTGCCGCCCTTGCTTCCAAACGCCTCGGCGCAGATATCCCTGCTGGCAGGCAGGGAGATGCAGTCGAAAACATGCGCCAGCTGGTCCCCCGCCGCCTTCCTGATCTCTGCGCCCACGCCGGGGGTCTTGTAGTCGAACACCTGGTCCGCGCCGAGCCTCTTCACGAGGTCGAAGTTGCGCGGCGAGCACGTCGTCAGCACGGTAAGGCCCGACAGCTTCGCGTACTGGATCGCCAGCGTCCCCGTCGCCGTGCTACCGCCGTAGACGAGCACCGGGAAGGGCTCCCTCGTCGGCTCGGTGGGCCACGGCAGCTGGAGGCTCTGGTACAGGCCTTGCGCCACCGTCGTCACGCCCACGCCCAGCGTCGCGGCCTCCTCCATCGACAGGTTGTCCGGGACCTTGGTGGCCAGCGCCGCCTTGGCCATGATGTGCTCGGCGAAGGCGCCGTCTTCGCGGTTCGAGGCATTGGTGCCGTGTACGGCGCCGGCGACGCGGTCGCCCACGCGGAAGCCGTTGGTGTTGCCCGGGCCGAGCTCTTCGACGATGCCCGAGTAGTCGCAGCCGGGCGTCAGGCCCGGCTCGGCCCGCGTGTCGATGGATTTCCAGTCGGTGGGGTTGAGGGCCACGTATTCTGTGCGGACTTTTATGTAGTCGGGGCGCATGGAGGGGATTGGTGCGTCGGCGACGAGCCTTGCATCCTTGAGGTTTTGGACGATGATGGCGCGTTGGGTGGACATGACTGAACAGGATAGTCTGATTCGGGTTCAGGAGAGATGAGCTGGATGGTGAGAAAAGCGAGTCAGCTTCGGGGCAATCAGACCCTGTCAACGTGCAAGTGATTATATATGAGGCGGGGTGATTAGAAATCAAGGCTCATCCGAGGCCAGTCGCCAGAGGCCAATTTGGTTGTGGTATGTAGAACGGGAGAGGGGCTCAATGCCGCGGTTGTTGGCTGAATCTGCCCGTCAGCGGACGAATGGGTTCGGCAATGTTGTTCAGAAAGTGCAATGGCGAGGGGCTGAGGAGGAGTCCGAATGACGTCAAACATCGCGGGACTTGTGCAGGGATAACGGACACGGATCCGTTTCCAAATCCGGCGCTGCAACCGCGTTCCTGCATCAACGAGGGTTGGTTTGATCTGTCAACCCCCCTCCCCCCCCCTCCTTCAACAATCACCGATCCTGAGCTGTTTGGCAAAATTGTGTGCAAATACCATTTGGCAATCGTCTTTTTCGCGATGTGGCAACGACTTCGACCACGCATTGGATGCCATCGGCCTTGATTGTTTTTGACAGGAACCGTAGTGGCTCGTTTAATGATCGTTTTAAGCTGACTCCCATGGGGTAAGAGGTTTGTTTATAATAGTCTCTTTGTAGATCGGTGTTGGAAAAGATTGCAAAGTTTCCAACAGGGTTGAAGTTTTCTCTGCCTAGACAATGCACTCCCAAGTTCAAATCAATTCGTTAGAAATTGAAGTTTTGGCTATGCTGTCTTGTTCTGAAAACAAGGCATTGTTCATGGTAGGCGCTTTTACTTCTATATGGTACAGACGACTCTTTGTTAACAATGTTGTTCCCAGGCGTGGACAAGGCACTGTTCAGCAGAAACAGAGCCAAAGTTCACAGACCATAAAACCCTCCCAAGCCTCCAAGGCCCTCTTTCCTCGATTTATCTTGCATCCTCGAAGTTGCACCTGAGCCTGACGTTCATACATACACCTTCCCTAATCAACACCAGCAAGATGGATCCCACCAACAACGACCCCATCAGGCCTCGAAGCGCACCAAGCAGCCTGGCCCTACAACCCATCCCCAGCACCACTACCCCTTCTCCCGCCGTCCGCCAGCGCCGCGAGTCCCCTTTCGCTTCCATCGCGCGCATCTTCTCCCGCTCCTCCTCGCACCCATCTCCCCCCCGCTCCCGCTCCTCCTCCTCCTCCTCCTCCTCCTCCTCCTCCTCTACAATCCCACCACAGCTACCCCAACCCACCCCATGGCCCAACCCGCGCGCCAACTGCGGCCACATCGTCGAGCGCCCCTTCGCCGGCATGACCACCTCGCCGACCAAATGCCAGCGCTGCCACCTGCGCGACCTCGCGTCGCGCACCTTCCACGTCTGGAAGAGCCGCAAGGGCGTCTACGGCGCGGGACACCCGCAGACCAAGGCGGCGGGGCGCGCGCACACCCTCGCGCGGGCGGCGTGGGCGAACCACCTTGACGAGCTGGCGGCCGGGTGCGCGGAGGAGTGGCGGGCGCAGAGCGGCGAGGCGGGCGGCGCCGCTGCCGAGCAGAGGGAGAAGAAGGTTGCGTTTGCCGAGGACGTGGAGGGGAAAGGGGATGGGGGGAGGCATAAGGCCTTGTTCTCGCGGCACCACGAGGGGTATGTGCCGGGTAAGTATGCGGGGGATTTGTTGGATACGGCGGGCACGAGGGTGCCGTGGGTGGTGTTCTATACCGCCGAGGAGGAGAGGGGAAGGGGGCTCAGGAGCGTCACGGCGATGGTCAGGGAGAAGTCGAAGGAGGTGAAAGTCATGTTCTACCCGAACGCTGCTATGCTTCCGGAGCAAGAGAGGAAGCGTGCGTCGTTTCCTTAAGGATACGTCGGCAGGGAAAAGGAAACATGATGCTGGGTTGAATTTAGCCGGTAAGTTCATGGTGTTCGGTTGGTGTATTTTTTCAAGGCTTAGAGAAAGGCACATAGGTATCTCTTTGGATGACATATTCTATGCAAAATGTTTTGAACATCAATGCTCGTGATGGATTACCGGACGGTGGACTACCGCGTGATGCTGAAGTATATGACATAATATGGAGTGAGATTAACATGAAGAATTCTCGGATATACACATGTTACTTACCTTTAGTGGTAGGGGCAGCTTTTGTAGCAGGCATCACTCCCGAATCCATGCACTAAAATACAAAAACATACCGCTCTGTAAAGGTCTCATCCCATGTCCACCCACCATCCAATCCACCACCACCACCGTCTTTCGCCCTCATTTCCCAACATCTCTCTAACAAGTTTCTCGCATCCACGATACTCCTTGTTCCCAAAATAAAAACCAGTTCTTCCGTCTTTTCTACTACAAACTTTTTCATACCGCGCACCTCTTCCTCGGCCAAGCTTGTACCACCAACTTCGTACCCCGCGATGACCAGGGGCCACATGACCGCATTCCATGCTGAGCTTTTGGCATGGAGGCTCGGACCTGAAAACGGAGGAAGGGTGCAGCCAAGGTGCTGGAAGAGAGCCCTTACTGCACCGATACGGATGGCTTCAGCTACCCCAGTGCCAAATGTTTCTTCAAGAAGAGAGGAGAGAGTTTCGTCGTTCCGGAAGGGGGATTCGATGACTAGGGTGCGGAGGCAGTAGAGAAGAGTGGCAGCGTGGTAGCAGTGGATGAGGGCAAGCCAGTCAGGGCTGCAAAGCTGAAAGTCGATAGTGCTGATGAGGCTGGAGAACCAAGAGGATGGAGAAAAGGACACAATCTGGTTGAAGATCGAGCGGAGCTGCTGAATGCCCTCATTGTAATCAACGTCTTGATAAAGAGTTGCCCGAAGACGATTGATGCGACTGATCGCTTTAAAGAGAACGCCCGGGCATGGAAAACATGTTGTTACGGCTATCTCATCCCAGTCCGGGAAGGTTTCTGCGAGTGAATACGGCCAGTTCGGAGACTCGCTCAGAAGTTTTGAACTGCTTGTAGTGCCTCCCATAATTGGGATGCTGCGAAGGAGAACATTAGATGATCGCTTTCAGAGAGCCTAGGACCAGTCATGTGCATTAACTTACGAGAGGAAGAAAGAAGCACCGAAATGGTTCTCGCATGACGACTCAATATACTTTTGCCAACCACCCCGGAGATCTACGATAGTCGCAGCCCCGTGAACGTGGGCATGCCAAGTATTTTTGGCCGAGTGCATGATCTAAAGGACAGACATACTTTTCAGCTGATGTCTGAAATGAAATGACGAGGGTGAGATAATCATGAAGCACCTACATCGGCTGTCAAAAGCATCATGATAGCATCCAAGGTAAGGTTTGAGGTCTGAGTCGTAGAATGACTCAGCTGCTTGTTCAGCGCTTGGATGACGTGTTGCCTTTGTTTGCACACTTCCAGGTCGAGGTCAAGATCCTTCTGACGTCTGATGGCTTTGGGCTGTATACACATCATGTTGAGCATTTGTTTCACTAATTCCGGTTCATCTCGCCAGTCTTTCAGCTCAATCATGCTCCATTCCATGACAGATGTGTCTGGGACAATGAACGGAGCCATTTGTTCGTTGTCTGAGCAAAGAACGTCAGCAAATTTATAGGATAGCGCAGTAGTTCGCTCTTACAGTATATGACCGAGTCCAAAAAGTGCAGAGCGAATTCGTCCGACGAGAACCAAACAAGATTTTGCAGTGGGTTCAGGTTGGCCGCATTTCGAGAGGAGTTTTGACGTAGGGCGACCTGTGTCGATTCTCGTTTCTCTGTCGATTTGCCTTCACCCGGACCTGCACTTCCGGAACTCTGGGTAGGTCGATGGCGCGAACGGGTTAAGAGTTTGGAGGATTGATCGTGTATGATCCATGTAGTGGGCTTACGGTAGCCTGGACATTCAATGCCATCGCGCGGACAACGGCTGCATGTTGGTTTTGCCGAGTCGCAGCGGACGCGGCGTTTCTTGCACGAAAGGCACTGTGGACCAAGCATTTCCAAGACATGAGAAGGTTCTGAGGAGAAGAGAGTCAAGGTGAGAGAGATGTGGGACTGTTTCGTATGGGAAAAGATGGGCGGGTACACTTGCCGAATTCCGATTAGCGTGGCTCCCTTAAATGGAGGCAGTGCAGTGCAGCAGCGAGGCTTCCATGTCTGAACCTACTACCTGCACCAAGGGTGCCTGCCTAACCCTACAACAACAATCGCCTGGTCTATTGGGTGAATTGAAATATAGGGTTTAGGCGCCTTCTTTATTTGCTGTAAGCACATGCAAGCACCGGGTTAGAACGCTCGGCGTGTCCGTAGTCGAACAAGACCGTTGAGGGTTGACGTTGCATTGGAGGCTGTGCTGGAATTTGAATCTGAGACTGATCATCATTCGGATAGATCCTTCCTAGTCAAGGTCAAGCTTCTCCGCCGACTTCAACGCTCTGCACATGTCTCTCCCTTATCCTTACCACACCTCAGAGTTCAATATCGCACCGATCGTCCTTCGGCCTGATCAAGAAGAAGTTCACCACACCCATGCTCTCTGGAGTCGTCTTGTCCGCCAACTTTGCCCCCCTTAACTCCCTGAAGAACACTGCCGTCGCGAGCCTCAGCTCCATCAGCGCGAGATGCAATCCCAAGCAAATCCTCGTCCCGGCGCCAAATGGCGAAAAGTTAGTCGATGACGGCGACGTGTTCGGGGGCAGCGAAAGCCAGCGACGCGGGTTGAACCTGTACATCAAATCAGCACTGCCACGAATTGACGCGTATGGTCCACTGCAGCACTCACCTCTCAGCCTCTGGCCACAGCCCCTCATCCCGATGCAGCGTCCATGCCTGCGTAGTAACCACCGTCCCTTCTGGGATGTAATGCCCGACCAAATTCGTACCTCCCCTCGGCACCGTGCGCGGCAAGCTGCCAGGCGCAGCACCGTACAAGCGCAACGTCTCATTTACGACCGCATTCAGGAGCGGCAGCTCCTCACACTCACGGTCACCAAAGCCTTCCGGCAACCCTGCCACCTCAGCCTCCAACTCGCTGCGCAACTCCGCGCACGCAAGGACGGCATATGTCAAGTACGTCATGCTGATGGCAGTGGTGTCGGCCCCAGCCACGATGAAGTTGCCGGCCTCGTTGCGGATGTCGAAATCGGTCAATGGAAAGGCCGTCTTCTTCTGTTCGTCGGGATCCAGCTGCGCAAATATGCTGGCGCCCTGACCAGTGCCTTGCGCTTTTGCCGACTCCACGGCCCGAGTGCCGTATGAAAGGAGCCGGTCGTTGGCGTTGAAAGTGTTTTGGAATGTCGGATGCGGAATCATCCTACCAATGGCGGCCACGAGGGGCAACTCGGCGCGGATGCCAGCGCCCATCATGGCGGATTCAAGGACGTGAATGTACTCGTTTTTCTGCAGGCCCATCAGCAACTCTAAGCCTCTTGTCCGTGCTGACTTCGGGAAAAACAACTCAGGGACCAGAGGGGGTGGGATGCAAAGAATGGCACTCACCTTCCCATACTCCAACATCCGGAAACTCTCCCCAAACATCAAATGCCCGCTCACGTCCGTCGCCATGAACGTCCACCATTTCAGCGCGTCCGCCTCCCCAGCGCCTGACCCTCTTCCCCGATCCTCCTCACCGCCAGCTCCACCTTCTCCCTCACCATGCCCTCCCAGCGCGCGCGGATCTCGCTCTTACTGAATGCCCGCGCAAATAGCCGCCTCCGCGCCGCGTGCTCCTTGGGGTCGTCCATATCGAACACGCCCGCCGCACCGCCCGACACGAACTTCTTGTACCAAGGAGCTTTGTTGAAGCCGGAGCCGGGCTTGTGGATCGCCCGCACGGCCTCGGCATCGGAGACATTGACTTCATAGGGCGTGATCCGCACGATGGGGCCGTAGCGCTGGTGCAGGGCGTGGATGTAGTGGATGCGTTGGCCGCGGATGCTGGCGAGCTTGATGGGCCAGTGCGTGAAGTGCGACCAGAAGGGGCCGGGGAGGGTGCGGAGGGGAGATGTTATGGCGCGGTAGAGTTTCTGAGGGACTGTTAGTCGAGGGGGTTTTTTCGTTTTCGAGGATGCTGGGAGGTGTGGGAGACTGACCTGGAAGATCCAAAGGACGGCTGTGATGCTTATCAAGACTGTAGCAAGAGAGGTGGGAGAGCCCGTAAGAGAGCCCTGGAGATTGAAAGTAGGCGCCATGGTGCTCAGGTGGGATTGAGTAAAAGGGAAGAGGGAAGTGGATTGCTGGGATTGATGTTAAGGAGAGAGTATAAACCCCTGGCCAGCTTTAGAGAGGATTGGGAACGAAAGCTATATATAAGATAGTGTGGTCATACTCCACGACGTCTACCGCCGGAAAGCCAAATGTCCGAGAGCCGTCGGTGTCACAGAATGTCCAGATAGACCGAGCATGAAGTTGTTGGAGCTAGGTCCACCTTCGCCGCACCAAGACACGAGCGGGTAGTGGGCAAGGTGTTTCCTGCTATCAATCTACACGTCGATCGGCCGCAAAGATGTCCGAAGTGGGTAGTTAGAAGAGGTTTGAGCCAGTCATGTCGTAGGAATTGCAAGCCGCAACCGTAAGCTAAGCAACCAAGAATGTGGAGCCGAATCTGTCCGCCGTAAAGTCGTTATCCGTGGCGCGGCTCTCACCCCTTCCAGCTAGATTCCCCCCGCAATTCGGTGGGGCATGTGGAGCAAGGGTTATTGCAGGCGTCTTCCCTCAATCTCAAGAAATAGTGACCATCCCCTCGTCTTGTGAGGTACGAACTTCCTCCTTTGATCCCTTCGTTATTGGTCCCCATGCTGACTAACCACGCGCCCACATCCCGCCCGAGGAAAGGTCCGAAACACAGCAACAGTAACATGTCGAGATGAACCACCCGTCCGAATGTAGATGAGTGAGACGTTCTTGAAATACACGACAGGGACGTCATTTTACCTTTTGACGTGGATTACTCTTGCTCGGCAAAGCAACTTTGAGTTTTCCACCTGCATGACAATAGCCGCATTCAACAATGTAGCACACTTGAAAGCCGGAAACCCCTGGGGTAATTCTCGTAATATTCATTTCTACGCGTGAGAAGGTATCACTTTTAGTTCCGCGCCTTTTGCCCAAACCTTGCTCCCATTTTTTAGGGTCCTCGAACGCCTCCGATCAGCTGCGCCAGTTGCTGAAAACAAAAACATATAAAAGAAATGCCAGATATGGCCTCGAGCTGATTTCAACGAGCCTTGGAGGTCTGCTTGAGCCTAGCGGGACCCAGCCCCTTCCTGACCTCGTCAAGCTGAGCCAAACCATCCTTGTAGCCGTTGTGCTTCTTGCCTCGCTTGATGTGACCGTTCTTGGAAGAGAACTCGTCCAGAATGGAGTCGAAGTCACTCCTCAGCGCAGGCGCCTGGCTGGAAGTTGACGCCGTGCTGTAAGCAGAAAGGCCCGACATACCAGACATGCCGGTCATGCCCGACATCATCGACATGTTATCGTCCGCACCGTAGCCATCATCGGCATAATCTTGCTCATACTTCTCGAACCGCTCGTCCAACAGGGACAGCTGATCGGTACGCTGCAGCGCAGACGAAGTCATACTGTAGTTGGACGTGGATGTGAGGGCACCCTTCCTCTTCTTGTGACGACCTCCTGTCACAGAGGAAGCACCCGTTACGAAAGACTGCAGGTCAGAAGGCGCGCCAACCTTCTTCTGCGCTTTCTGGGCCTTCGCGTCCTTCTTGAACTTGCTGAATTCGGCCATCCAGTCGCCGTCGCCATGATCATTCGCTTCTTCACCGCCAGGACCTTCGGCAGGGGGCAGCATGACGCCCTCTTCAGACACCGCTCCCGTTGGCGATGACGCCTCAAACTTGGTCTTTTTGTCAACCTTGACCGTATCGTCCGTTGCCCAGCCATCGTCATCGTCATCCACAAAGTCTCCCATCATTTTCCAGGTTTGCTGGTCCACCTCCTGTCTATCCTTGGCAAGCTCATTGAAGATGTCGTCCTCATCCTCCACATAGGCCTCATCCTCCAACGCCTCCAGAACTTCCCTCAAACGCGGATCCATATCCGGCTGGAACCCGGCAATGGCGTCCGGCACGTCCTGCTGGTCCTGGTAGGTAGACCGGCGGTAGAACTCCGACGGCGCCATATCCTCACCGAACAGCTCCGCCGCGCTCGAGCTGGCCGTCGAGCCCACGCTCATGTCCGCCTCGCTCCTGCCGTCCTCGTTGTCGACTGACATGCTCGCCAGCATATCCTCGAGCTTCATCTTGCCTTTTCCCTTCTTCTCCGCCTCCTTGTTCTTGGCGGGCACGAAGGTAGCATCGCCGCTGGTGCCCATGTCGCGCAGATGCTGCATGTAGTCGTACTCGGAGTCGTCGTAGAAGATGCCGTAATTGGCGGCCTCGCCCTCGTTCGGCCGCACGCGGTCTCCGAACTCGCCCTCGAGGTCGCGGCGCGACTTGATCTTGCCGCCATAGGAGCTGGCGCCGCTGCTGCTCGCGCCGTCGTCGCGGTTGTGGCGGGGCTTGTTGGTGTTGGGCGCGGCCACCTCGGCGAAGACCATGTCCGGGGCGTCCGGGTCGTGGATGCGCGGGTCATTTTGGGCGCGGTACACGAGCTGGAAGTTTTGGGCGGTCTTCTTGTCGCTGGTGGTGTGTTAGAAGGGAGGTATGCGCGGGGTAGGTATATTTTTTTATTTTTTCCCCTCCGTTTGGAGGAGTGGACCTGAAGCACTTCGTGAAGGGGTGGGAGAAAGGCTTACATAAACTTGCGGCGCGGCATGGTGGACTAGGGCTATATGAAAGGCTCGAGAGAGTAGAGTGGTGGGCAGAAAGTGCACGGAGTTAAGGCGCGGTGTCTTGGGTGGGTTGTGGGAATGTTCGCGTTATCGATGCTGACAAAAGTTGCGGGCGGACAAGAAAATTCCGACCTGTGACGCATTCGCCGCCGCCCGAGACACAAGACCCCTCCACCTTCACCACCTGCGGCTCTTCCGCATACACAACACCATACTGAACACTACACCGGACAGACACAGGGAAACACCGGCAAGATGGGTCTCCCAAAATCGAAGAATTCGGTCGGCCTGGGCAACAGCCTGATGAATGACCGCTTCGGCAAGGGCAAGGGCGCAGACATGCGTCGCGGCAACTTCGCAAATGGCGCAATTGAGCGGACAGGCCAGAACGGCGAGAAGGTGCGCCTATTCTCAACCTATTGCTGAGCATGCACAGAGTACTGAACCTGGTTGCAGTACGTCACGAACGCCAAACAAGATGCATCGTGGGTCAAGATGCGCAGTGTTACCGAGCAAGCCGCCCTGGACGAATTCCTGAGCACCGCAGAGCTCGCCGGCACCGATTTCACGGCCGAGAAGATGAACAACGTCAAGATCATTCACAAGGACCAGAAGAATCCCTACCTGCTTTCCGCCGACGAAGAACGGCGCGCCGTGCGCAAGCAAAACGCCCATCGGAAGAACCTGACAGTCCCGCGCCGCCCGCCGTGGGACGAGCACACGACGCCGAGGGAGTTGGACGAGCGTGAGCGTGAGTCTCTGCTGCAGTGGCGCCGTGGTCTGGCCGAGCTGCAGGAAAGCAATGACTTGCTCATGACGCCGTTCGAGCGCAACATTGAGGTCTGGAGGCAGCTGTGGCGCGTTATCGAGCGTTCAGATTTGGTCGTGCAGATTGTCGATGCGCGGAACCCGCTGCTGTTCAGATGCGATGACTTGGAGAGATATGTGAAGGAAGTTGATTCAAAAAAGAATAACTTGCTTCTGGTGAACAAGGCGGATATGATGACATTCGAGCAGAGGCAAATGTGGGCAGACTATTTCGTGAAGTCTGGGATCAACTACAAATTTTTCTCTGCTGAGCTGGCCAGGGAGATGAACGAGGCAAGAGATCTGGACGACGTGGAAGAAGAGGAGGAACCCGAGTCTTCTGGTGCGAAGGCAGCGGCAGGCGACAAATTGGCTGAAGAGGCCGAGAAGCTGGACATTCAAGACAAAGAGGAAGAGGAGAAGAAATGGGTTGATGAAGAGACGGTTCAGGTTGAGCAGAACGGTGTTCCTCTCACGGGCTCAGAGGCTACGCGGATCTTAACCACCGACGAGCTCGAGGCCTTGTTCTTGGAGCATTCGCCCGAGATAGACACCGGCCCTGACGGACAGCCCCGAAAAACTCAGATCGGTCTCGTCGGTTATCCCAACGTCGGCAAGTCGTCCACCATCAACGCCCTGATTGGCGCAAAGAAGGTTTCAGTGTCGGCCACTCCCGGAAAGACTAAGCATTTCCAGACCATCCATCTAAGCGACAAGGTCGTGCTTTGCGATTGTCCTGGTCTTGTGTTCCCCAACTTCGCATCCACCAAGGCTGAGCTTGTGTGCAGCGGTGTCTTGCCCATTGATCAGCTGAGAGAGTTCACCGGCCCCGCTGCTCTTGTTGCCCAGCGTATTCCGCAATCATTCCTCGAGGCCATTTATGGTATGAAGATCAACATTAGGCCCCTTGAGGAGGGCGGCACAGGCATTCCTAATGCGGAAGAAATGCTCGCCGCTTACGCCAGGGCCCGTGGCTTTTCAACGCAAGGTCTCGGCCAGCCAGACGTCTCGCGCGCTGCACGTATCGTGCTCAAGGACTACGTCAAGGGCAAGCTTCTGTACTGCCATCCGCCTCCGGCCGAGCCCCCGATTGATGGCAATTTGTTCAACCGTGACCTTTACGACGCATCACACCTTCCCGAGAAGCGCCGTGCGGCGTTTTCCATTGCCGAAGAGTCAAGCGTTACGGGTGCACCTAGCGAGACGGCATCGCTCATGGACGATCCGGATATCGTGCCGCTCGGAAGGAACAAGCCGCAAGGAGAGAAGAGCAAGCAAATCGACAACAAATTCTTTGCGCCCAAGGGCAATGGTGGCCATATCATGAAGCCATTCCATGAGAAGTACAGCGAGCAAGGCCAAGCTGCTGGCAGGCAATTAAGTGGACGCAAGGCTGTGATCATGGAGGCTCTAGAGAAGGACGTCGACCCGTCTGAATTGAAGGCAAATAGCAAGAAGCACCACAAGGGCAACAGGAAGAAGAAGGTCAGGAACCAAGGTGGAGGATATGAGTAAAAGCTTACGAGCGTTTTTTGACGACGAGGGAGCTTGAGCGGTCACGTCCACTTGCAGGTGGCGGCGGAGGGAAAGACGGCGCTCCAGAGGTTACAAAAATAGGTTGCTTCCGGCGGTTCCTTTTTTATGGTTCATCTTGGCCTGTTTTGCAGGGCTTCAGCATTGTTGGCGTTGGTCGGACCGGAATTGGGGCAGCATTGATGTCTCACAGCTGCAAATTCCCATGTTGATGTTGATATGCCAGGAGATTCAGAATGGACATCCTGTCTCTCTTCTTTCCATTTCAGGCGATTTTACGGATTACCAAATATGGCAAGGTGGTGTGGCTCTCGCGGTTGAATAGCTCAATGATGACTGCAGTGCATCATCGAGTACCAGCAACAGCTGCATACCAGGATAACCTGACTTTTGTTATCGTATACGCACGCTTGCTTGGTGAACAGATTTGCCGAGCTGGATGTATGTGGTCAAAGTTTGGTGGTTCGACTGGTGCATGATGCGAAGGGGCCTCGGTAGTTTGGGTTCCCCGCAAGTCGAACGCCGAGGGTCCACAGCCAAAGTAATCACCGCCTACCTCCGCCCCAAGCTACTTACTGCTCTGGGGCCCCGGCTATTCAATCCGACCTCCACCACAGCCTCTCTTCCTCCTTTCCCCTCCTACATTGACCAATTACTCCACTCATCATGTCATCAAAGTTGTTGATCAACAGCGAGAAGGGCCATGTGTCCGCCTCGCAGCGCATTCCGCCTATCGCCTTGCCCTACGTCAGCGACAGGGCACAGAAGACTCTCGACATTGTGAGCCAGCACCACCCTCAATTCTCTCCAGTTGCAACGATCTGCCTTATTTGGACCAGCTAACTAACAATATCATCCGCAGGTCGAGAAGTTCGTCGAAGAAGAATGCATTCCCGCCGACTCCGTGTACCTGCAACAAATCGGCAACACCCCCGAGGAGCGCTTCTCCGCGCACCCGCCAATCATTGAGGAGCTGAAGAAGAAGGCTCAGGCACTCGGCCTCTGGAACATGTTCCTGCCCAAGGCACACTTCAAGGAGGGTGCTGGTTTCTCGAATCTCGAGTACGGCCTGATGGCGGAGTTGCTGGGAAAGTCGCGCACCGCGTCTGAGGCAACAAACTGCGCGGCCCCAGATACGGGCAACATGGAGGTGCTGGCTAAGTATGGTAGCGAGGCACAGAAAAGGAAATGGCTGGATCCGCTGCTGGAGGGTAAGATCCGCAGCGCCTTTTTGATGACGGAGCCGCAAGTGGCGAGTTCGGATGCCACCAACATCGAGTTGAACATGAAGCTGGAGGGCGATACGTGGGTGCTCAACGGACAAGTTAGTTCAGTCCCTAGACCTTCGGGGTTTCCCTTTCATGCACGAGATCTCCGGGTGTCCTTGTTCTCAGGATATCATGTTATCTCCTACATGCCTCACCACCCCTCCCAAGCTCTCAACGACTAACCATTCTCCCGCAGAAATGGTGGTCCTCCGGCGCCGGCGACCCCCGCTGCGCCGTCTACATCGTCATGGGCAAGTCCGACCCCACCAACAAGGACCCCTACCAGCAGCAATCCGTCATCCTCGTGCCGGCCAACACGCCCGGCATCACCGTGCACCGCATGCTGTCCGTCATGGGCTTCGACGACGCGCCGCACGGCCACGGCCACATCTCCTTCACCAACGTGCGCGTGCCGCGCGACGCCATCGTGCTCGGCCCCGGCCGCGGCTTCGAGATCATCCAGGGCCGCCTGGGCCCCGGCCGCATCCACCACGCCATGCGCAGCATCGGCGCCGCCGAGCGCGCCCTCGAGTACTTCCTCGCACGTTTGAATGATCCCCGCAAGAAGCCCTTCGGCCAGCTGCTGTCTGAGCATGGCATCATGCTTGAGCGCGTTGCTCGCTCACGTATTGAGATTGATGCTGCTCGCTTGGTGGTGCTGAATGCTGCCATCAAGATGGACCTGACCTCGCCGAAGTTTGCGCTTAAGGAGATTGCGGAGGCGAAGGTGCTTGTGCCGACGACTCTGTTGACGGTCATCGACCGCGCGATTCAGGCGTATGGCGGTGCTGGTGTCAGTCAGGAGACGCCGCTCGCGAACATGTACTCCAATGGCCGGACAATGCGGATTGTCGATGGGCCTGATGAGGTACATTTGCTGCAGCTGGGCAAGAACGAGAACAAGAGGGGCAAGCCGTTGGGTGAGCGGATCGAGGCGCAGAAGGCGAAGGGGGATGAGTTGTTCATGCAGGCGGGTCTTAAGAGGACGGACCCGTTGAGACTGGAGAGGAGCACCGGAAAGGCGAAGTTGTAAGCTATAAGATGTTCTCACGTAGTCCTGGGTCAACAAAATTTTACATACAGGAATGGAGCAATTGACTTTTCAATTCGAATCGAAAGATGAAGTCTCTCGGGGGTATTTTTCAGCATTACAAAAGCAGGTACTTCTTAAACTCGGTCAGGATCCTTTCCCACCAGTTATCCCCGTGACCAATTTCGCCCAAAAGCCTATCCCGTTTTCAATCATTATCGACGCCCGCTGAACACAACATTACAATGACTTACTGCTGCCTCCGCAATCTTTCTTCACTTTCCACACCACTATGCCTCTCCTGCCAACAACGCGTTGCAACGTCGGCATGACTCCATCATCACCGAAGTCCATGTCATCTAGGTTCAGGTGATGCTTGTAGCTCCATACCTCTTCCAACTCGAACGCGTGCTTCTCCTCCCTTTCGCCTTCAACCTCGGCATCCGGATGAGAAAACGCGTCCAAGAACGTCGCGCTCCTCGGCGCAACGAGATACGTGACGCCCCTCCCGCCCAGCTTGGCGCCCTTGTCCAGCTCAGCGTTCGAGCAGGACGTTCCATTTGCGACGCGCGCAACCATGGCGTCGGGCTTCATGCCCATCAGATCGACCGTGTCGATCACCTCGTTCTTGCCGTTCAGCAGCCACACCGGCGGGCTGTACGTCTTCCACCAGAAGACGCTGGTCACGCTCGGCTCGCCGCTGTGCGCAATCCACATCTGCGCGGGCACCACGCCGCCCTGGTGGTAGACGCCCATGAGCAGGCCCATGGCGGCGTTGAAGATGATCCAGAGCGCCATCCAGGCGCGCCGGACGCGCGGGTTGAGGGGGAGGCGGATCGAGGAGAGGATGAGGGGGACGGCCGGGAGGAGGAAGCGCGCTTCTTGGTGCGGGAACAGGGAGAGGAGGGCGACGCCGGAGAGCGCGGCGGCGAGGCGGAGGTTTTTGCGGTAGTTGAAGATGAGGAGGGGGAAGGCGGGACCGATTAGTTGCGGCAGGTTTGCGACGATGTGTTGGTAGTACGGGTGGAGGCCGTGTTGCGCGAGGTTGTGCGCGGAGGAGTTGTAGAGGAAGTTGTTTAGGGGCGTGATTATGGGGCGATGGACGAGGTTTGAGAGCGTGAGGCCGTTAGGGTGGTAGAAGGATGTATCAGACATTATGGCGATTATAGTCGTAACGGTCGCGGAGAGAAGGAGCGCGATTAGGGAGAGCGGCTTGCGGTGGAAGTGTGGGACAAGCTGAAGCAACGGAATTATCAGGTACGCCGGGAATGTTATTCTGTTAAAGAAACCGGCGACAGAAATGAATCCTAGGACCGCGGTCGCGGTGAGACTGGAGCGTTTCTATAGTCCACGATTAGCTATGCGCAACGGGGATGTGCCGGAAGCTCTCTACCTTGTCCTCCAGAATGCGCCCAATCAGAACCAAGCTCCAAATGAGCGCCAGTGTCTCCAATGAATTCGAAAATGTATGCGTTTGTAAGGTCCAGGTAACGTATGATGATGCGACAAGCATAGAGGCCGAGCTGCGCTGATGCGGCGACACAAGCTCGAGGATAGCCCAGTCCTCAAGCACGAAGCTCAGGACAAACATCATAACGCGCAGTGTCCAGTATACAACATATGGCGGTACTTCCTCCGCGATCCCTTCGCCGATGCCTCGCAGTGTGGCCATAGGTATGCCGTAGCAGATCCATAGTGGAAAGGAGCTGCGAATGGGATGCTTGGAGGTGAATTCCCAGGTAAGGTGGACCGGGTAGCCAAAGACGCGACCTAAGAGTATCTTATGTTATTCAGCTATGCTTGCTAGAGGGCGCATTGGAAACGTACCAGCTATGACTTCTGGCCCTTGGAAGTTCTCGTCGGGATGCAGGTAGCTCGGGGAGAGAGCAAACCATAGCCGCACCAGGAGCAATAAGAAGTAAACGCGCCGCCACATTACGATTATGTCCTGTTGTTCAACTCATCGGAGGCAGGTTCCCGGGAGAGGGGGAGGGCATCGATCGGCGCGAAAGCGTGTCGGAGCTGGAGCTTGGGGAGTGACGGCAGAGGCAGTGCGACAGTTGGCCAAAATAACAAGAGAGCACACCACAGCTTTAATGAATTGCCCGTTTCGATAAGGATAAGGAGTGGCCCCGGCGATAGGCTGAGATTGCTTTTGGGGCACAACGTTCGGCGAGAATCCGGCTTTGGGGCCTTTGAATTTGGCTTGCGGTGCGCTGTGCGTGAATCGCGGCCATGGTTGCTGAATGGCCGTTCCGCGTGGTGCTTCATGTACCGGTTCCGCGACGCGACTGGCCAGCGGTGTCGAGATACGTACGCATCACGTGGAGCTTATGCTAGCCTTATGATAGCTCGAAGTAGTAGTAATCCGAAACATCACCCGCAGCAGGGCAGCACGGCGGTCCGATCACAGGGCTGGGCGGCGCGACGCGCGCTGGCCCGCTTGCTCTTAATTTGCGCGTCGTTCATGCTGAAGGCGTTATCTTCGTGTTTGCTGTCTGCGAATGCAGGCTCCAGCTTCCTGTTGTGGGGCCATAAGTGCGCCATCTCTCAGGGTGTCAGTCTAGCACCACTGCTTTCAATATATATTTTTGTGGGATGTTCCTCCGGGGGCGATATCGCCAAACGTGCTGCATTGAGGGCCGATTGCCCTCCGAGCGACCCAGCGAGACCTTCTAGAATATCTGCTGAAGCGCATCGCCGATTTCAGGAGCGGCTGCTCAACACCTGCGTGGATAGAGAAAAAGTGTGCGTAGCCTTTGTCCAGGAGCATCGGCAACCGTGTTTATGTCGCGCGCTGCGCCGCGTGATTGCAGGATTCATGGGGGCTTGGTTGTGGCTGCTCTGTGTTGGTGATGGAAGATCTAGGTAAGGGACTGGCGTTCTAAGCCCTAGCGCAAGGCAGCTGCCTTGGGCGACAGGTACCAGTGGGACAAACTTTGGCGGTTCTGCCTGCTGCACCTCTCCGTATATAATACCCTTGTGATCAGTCGCCTGCTTGCAAGTGTTGGGACTTCGTGCCTTAAAAACAAGTCGTTGCTCCTCGCGCACCCGAACTTGTACATCCACCGAGCTTCCTGCAGCACAACCGCACCGGCGCACGTCTTCCGCCCCACGTCAATCTACCGCTCTTCGCCGCTCGACCATCCTCCTTCAACCCCAACACCACCACAACCTCACACAGCTTCCACGTCGCCATATCCAACATGAGCACCCAGAAGATCACTCTCACCACCTCTGACGGTGTCGACATCGAAGTCGGTACGTGCACGCGCGCCACCCCGCGTTTCCAAAGAGCGCAAGCTAACAGCGTCATGCAGAGCGCCAGGTCGCCGAGCGCTCGATCCTCATCAAGAACCTTCTTGAGGATCTTGGTGCCGATTCCGGCGAGGCTATTCCGATTCCCAACGTACGCTCGCCGTTGCTCTTCCCGCGCGAAATCCCGCTGACGCGCACATGCAGGTCAACGAGCAGGTCATGAGGAAGGTCATCGAGTGGTGCGAGCAGCACAAGAAGGATCCCCCGGCCTCGACCGACGACGATTCGGACTCCCGCAAGAAGTCCACGGATATCGATGAGTGGGACCAGAAGTTCATGCAGGTCGACCAGGAGATGTTGTTTGAGATCATCTTGGTCAGTTCCAAAATGCCCCGCGTCGCTGTTGCGCCACTCCCCGAGTTCGGTTACTCATTTGAACATTCACGCCGTAGGCCGCCAACTACCTCGACATCAAGGCCCTTCTTGATGTTGGCTGCAAGACCGTCGCAAACATGATCAAGGGCAAGTCTCCCGACGAGATTCGCAAGACGTTCAACATCCAGAACGATTTCACCCCCGAAGAGGAAGACCAGATCCGCCGTGAGAACGAGTGGGCTGAGGAGTAAGTTGTGCGCTATTCCAGGCTTGCATGGCGAATGTCTAACACCTACATAGCCGCTAAAGCCGCGATCCTGACGACGGCGAATCACTTCAACAACTGCGGGCAGGCCTTCGGTCCGGCAAGATACGTGAACGCGGCGCCTAAGGCGTCTTCCATTCTGCTGGTAACTCTTTCTCGGACGGCGTTACCAAATGATAAGCTGTCACTCAGCCTTCATCATCGCTCTCGCGCGTAGACAATCCCAGCGGAGGCAGTTTTCCTGGTTCTTATATCTTTTGCTCGGGTTAATGCATTCACGGCGGAAATGATTTTCGGAGTTCCGGGATCACTTCTTTTTCCTTTCGCGATACATGTTGTCGAATAGGATAGCGTGGTCCGTCCACACCATTCATGACCTCTATTCATGGTTTCAATATCGTCATCAAGGACCACGAGATGCGGGAATCGCGGGCAGTGAGTATCTTCACTGCAGAAGATTTTCTTCGGACTGTCACTCTCCAAAAAGCAAGTTCAGGATGCTATAGAATGCTTTCGAATTGAATGACGTCCATTCGTGTCGTGTTCTGGATGTTTTCTCAACCGTGCTTTGATATCTCTTGGACATTTTCCCTGCGGCTCCTCCAAGGAAAACTTTGCGTAAAATGGTCGAAAAATGTTGAATCTGAACCTACCTCCTGATGAGCTAACTGCCTAAATCGTCAGTATATAGAATCTCCACCCGTCTGAGCGTCTGCCTAATGGTGGGGATTGTTTTGCTTCATGAAACCCCTAAAACATAATCCCGTACTTTCAGCCAGCCCAGGATTTACCTTCGTCCTTGATGATAGCGGGGCGGTGCAAAATCACTTTTGTCTAGCTAATTTCTACGCGTGACGGTGATAACTCTTCAAATTTCTAGTACGCTACTACCCATACGAGTGTCTCAATAGCGGCAGAGTTGCTCTATACCGCGTCTTTTCGCAGTTTCAGCTCTCATTTTACAGTATCTTACACAACGAACACCGCTTCTTCGCCTCTACCTCTAAGTCTACACTCATAGGTTGCTTTTCATAATCGTTTCCTTCGATTTCAGCACTAATCAATCCCTCACAGCGCACCTCCCAAGACCTTGACAATCCACATCGCCATCCTCACGTGCAATCCGACCCTCCTTTCCGTCCGCTCAAACTCCGCCATCCCCACCTCCTTCGCGTACTCGCCCAACCGCGCCTCCTCAGCGCCGAGCCGGCGCCGAAGATCGGCGTCGCGCGTCACGATCAGCGCGCCCGCCTCGAGGTCGAGCTCGTAACTGCGCTTCGTGTAGTTGCTGCTGCCGATGATGGCGACGGAGGGCCCGCCTTCTCCTCGTTCCGTCGTGGTCGTTGTCGTCGTCGCTACTGCGTCCTGCTCGCCCGGCAGCGTCACCCAGAACCCCTTGGCGTGGTACGTCCAGCCGCCCGGCTCGCCGACGGTGCCGTAGCGCCACTCGCGCAGCGCGACGCGGTCGGCGAGGTCGGCGCGCTGCACGCTCTGCAGGAAGCGTCGTGCGAGCAGCGTATAGGCGGCGGGCAGCATGCCCGAGACGCCGGCCGAGCCGTAGAAGCCGTTGGCTTGAGGGGAGGCGGCGATGACGGTGGCGCGGGCGGGGTTGGTGGAGAGGAGGAGGTCGCGCATCCAGGGCGTCATGTTGAAGTAGCCGGCCGTGAAGGTCCAGGTGCTGGAGGCGTGGGAGGGGTGCGTCAGGTACGTCAGGAGGCTCGTCATGGCGGGGAGCTCTGTGCTTGTGTCGTTGGAGGGTGGGAGGACGGATGTGAATTGCAGGAGCGGGTAGATGAGGGTGGATTGCGTTTCGGAGGGGAGAGGGGTCGCACTGGGGCGGATGAGGGGGGTGAGGAGGGTGGAAGCAGCCTTTTTGAATGCATCACAGTCTTCGAGCGGCGAGGGTGCGGGGTTGCTGGAGGGCCATGTCATGGTGTAGCCGCCGGGGGTGGAACTTGAGGGAGAGATGAGGTAGCTGAGGCTGCAGACAGCTGAGTGGATGCGAAAGAAGTAGTCGGTGATCTCGGCGGATGAGAAGACGTGATAACGGTCTTGCCGATTCGTGAAATAGTCGTTCGAGAGATTCGCTCTTTTACACGAAAGTCAGTGGTCTGGATCTTGCTGTTTAAGGTCTCTTGTACGTACCCGGACATAATCAATTCGTCATCCACACCATACAGCTTCATGTGTTGCAAGCCCCAGCCTTCGTTGATACGGCGGGGAATCAACCTTTTCCGCAATCCGAAGAGGTTCGGCGTGTGGAACATGCGGATTTCCACACGGTCAGCCCCAAAATCTTCAACGAGTGGTGCCAGAAGGGATGCACATGACGGATCTGGTGTTTCACGTGTTCCGCGAAGTGCATCTGTCAGAAACAACACCTTGAGGCCCGGATTCTGCTGGAGCGCATTCCGGATTACAGAGATCTACAGAACGGATGGTGAGTGAGTGAGCCGGCAATTGATTTCCGGTGTTCGTAAGACCAACCAACTCATGTTCTGTCTTCCCGATGTAGAGAGTGGAGAGGTATACCCGCCGCTTGGCGTTGGATATTTTAGTCTACTTCTGTACAATTAGCTCCGCAAGTTCACATTGGCTGGGTTTCAAGCAGGAAGAAAATGATGAATGCAGATATAACCAACATGCTTGACACGACCATGTGAAAGGCTGAAAAAAGTATGTCACGGCGGAGGTGCATTGGGGTTTGATAGCAGACATGTAAATGTCAACTGACCTTCAGAGTTTCGTAGAACTCGGCAGGAGTCTTCAGAATCTCGATCTGCTGTGGCTGGACCTCGAAGCGTGGAGAGAGCCTGTCAAGCTCTGATGTCAGGCTTGCCAGCATCGCAGCGCCCGATGGAGTGGCTGGCGGAGAACCCGGTGCCGCAGAGCTGGAGGTCGAATATGTCCGCGCAGGCTTGCCCAGTGAGACGGGCCGGCGCAGAGGCAGCGCAATCCTGGATCTAGAGGATCGTATGACAGAGCGAGCAAACATTATTTCTTCGCTTCAGATGATCCGGCTGCAGGGGCGCTCACCGCCAAATGCTGCAGGATGTCCAGGCGGACGGGCGGAGAGATGGTGTTGTTGAAGCAAGCGAGTCGTGTTGGAGCAAGCTCTCGCTTCACGCGCTCGGAGCCGGCCCGCGGAGGAGGACAAATGGGCTAGCTCGCATTGGATGCCATCGGCGCCAAGACTTCCGTCTCCCGCATCATCAACGTCCTGGACGAAGCTCCTCGGCGGACCCGCGTGCTACCACTCACGACCACACGAGCCCTCCATGTCAACCATCACCCGTACGCTGCGCAACCTGCGCAGGGTCGGCGTCAAGGTGCGAGATGCCCGCGCCGTCTTCGCCGCCAGCTACTGACCTGAATCCCGCAGGACGCCTGGCACCAGATGCAGGTACGCCTCCCATAGGCCCCTCGACTTCCGACTACGCTCCGGACTAACCCATAATCTTCCGCGGACATAGTACATCGGTCGGTCAATGGCATTTCGAGTGGGTGCGCTCGAGACACTGACGTCGGAGCAGGCGACACCAAGGCCGGTACCTTGATTGGAAGCGACAGATACGGCAACAAGTACTATGAGAACCTTGCGGAGGAATTGCCTCGTCAGTCGGCCTTTAGTGTGCGCTTGAACTGCAATTGACACATGCCGTTGTAGTGAGGACGCGCTGGGTGGATTACAAGGACCACGAATACGACCCGTAAGGAACAGGACAACTCTTGCCTAGAACGCGGTAGCTAACCTTTGGCAGTTCCCAGATTGAGCCCGGCTGGTGAGCCCTCGCATCTCCACAGAGACCTGCAAATCGACTGACCCGCGAAAGGCACGCCTGGATGTCCTACATGGTGGACAAGCCCCCGACCGAGGACAAGATTATGCAGAGGCAGCTTCGCGCTTGGGAGCCTAAGGAGCACAGACCCACTCTCACCTGGAGCCGCTCAGGCTTCAAGACCTACAGCACGTATGTGTGCTCCTCCAGGATGTGTTGGGCGTTGCTGACGAAAAGATTAGTACCAAGGCCAAGTACTCGCCGTGGGTTCCGGTTGCTGCGCCGCGCAAGTAAATTACTCGGAGCCTCTTTCCATTATTCTCTAGAGGGGTATATAGCGCCAATGCATACCGATGTGTTCCCGCCTACAACGGAAAAGATTGAAAGTATGCGCGTTGAGATTGGATATGTCCGTAAAAGATCGAGAACGCAGCTGATGGTTAACGCCGAACTTCCGATAGCTCTGTTCCTGGATCTGAGACAGTAAAGCTGGAATAAGGCTTCGACTGCGTAAGTAGTTAAGGTTGTTGGTGTCACCTATTGACCGTAATGGCCACCTGTGCAACAGGGGACTATATTATCTGTGCCACGATAATTGGGTCGGGCAATGCTGAGCACAGCCTCGGGGATAGCGGAATTCCGCTGCCTGGATGTCAACAGCCTCAAAAAAAAAAATTAGAGTTCGAGGACTTGGTCCTCTGCAGCCTCACGAGGAGATTATCGGTGTGGCCCAACCGCCGTATGTACGAGGCGGCGCACGAGACGGCACACAAGGACAGGGCCGGCCCACTGCGCAGAGTATGCCTAGCTCCTGCACAAGATCATGTGTCAACAGTCTACAGCGCCTACCTGCAGGTAGTCTGCGCCGTACCGTCGGCTATGCTCAGGGACGCTGGGCGCGTCAGGCTACGTCTTTGGAGATAGTAAACGCACGGCAGGATGCAGAGGCGCAGGGATGCACAGGCCGAGTGGTCCCGGCCTGCGCAGGTGGTTCCTCAGCAACGGAAATGTGCTTCATCTTCAGGACAAGGTTGGACGGCGCAAGCGTGAAGAGCTAGGCTGGACCTGCTCATAGCGCGTACGCATGCTCTGTTGTCAAACCACTTTATTTTAGCCTTACACGGACCCTCAATATCTGTGAGCCCAACGGCTGACGACTGCGGCGGACCATGCGTGGTGGTGGTGGTGGTGGTGGTGCTGCTGCTGCTGCTGCACACCTGACGCCGGCGTCTCGGATGGGCCCGTCCTCCGGCCATAAACAGCAGCAGCCACGTGGGAAATGCTTTCTGAGGCGTTGAGGCGCTGCTGCAAGAAGGCGCACAGATGGCTTTGGAGTCCCGGCCCGTGGAGGATCGCGAAATCAAGATTGCTATGCTGCACGCCCGTTGGGATCAGCTTCGCCTAGCGCCAATGATGTGCATTGATGCTTGCAAGCTCGCGCCTCTCGGAGCGCTTGCGTCGAGACCGGGGTCAGATCGTGAGGTGGGGTAGAAGCGGGCGAGGAACATTTACTCTTGCTACTGCTGCTGCTAAGGCCCTGGTGCTTCTTGCTGTGCTTTCGCGCCCGGCACGGCGCTGCGGACCCGAAGCCGCCGCACCGCTCAGAGGCAGCGGTGCATGCGGCGGTGGCCCGAGGCAACGCAGCGATGGGCCGCAGCGAATTGCGGTGTGCAGGCGGTGCGCGGATTTTGCATAGTGCAGCACGCGATTCACGGCTGCCGTGACTCTTATGGCGGCGGCGGGCGATAAGGCCTGGCGCTGGTCCCAGTCTCCTTCGCCGCACCCTCGCTGGTGAAGTCAGTCCAGTCCTCAAAGCCGAGTCCGAGCGCGTCCGCCGCCGCCGCCTGCGTGAGAACGAGCCTCGCTGCTACGTGCCAATTGCGCCGCCGCCCTTTGCAATCAAACTCGCGCTTCTGTGCTGGCTGCGCTGTCTTCCGGCGGAACGAGTGCCGACCGGGATTCCGCTGCTTCGAAGAGCAGGATCGCGCCTGTGCTGCTCGGCAACCGCTTGTGACGTACGATTTAGCGGCGTCTACGTAGTAGATTTGGTTATATTTGCGCCGCGACCACCCAAGCCCTCTCCGACCGCCTTTCAACCCGCCTTCGGCGCCGTACCGCTGCCCATCCTCTTCGCAGTCCGCTTCTCCTGTCTATGCTCTCTGGATAGCACGCCGTCCAGTTGTGCGCGAGGAGCGGTGGTTGAGATTTGCCCCCACTTACTGGCCGCTCAACCAAAGCCGAAGCAGAGCGATACCATGTTCGCCCGCTGCGACAGCCCAGTATGGCGCGCCGATGACTTTTCCGAGTGCTTCGAGCAAGAGTGGGTGCTCCTGCGATCTCCCAGCGATCCTCTGCTAACTCACTACCAGCTATCTGCAAACACTTCTTCCACTAATACTCGTCGGCGCATCATTACTGTACCTTTCAACGCAAATATTCCGAGCCTGGCAACAGTCCAAGTACTATACCGCACACCAATCACTAGACTCATGGCGTAATGTCTGGTCTACCCGGCCCACCCAGCACAGCCTGGGCACCGCACATCCTTTTCTGCAGGACGACGAGTCGGACACCGAAGATGAACTCGACCGGAATGCGAACCTCGCCTTGGTCCCAACGCGGACGAACGACTCCGTCGTGGAACTGGACAAGCCGACTGGAGAGGTTCTCTTGGTAGTGATTGAGGAGGTTGCTGTTCTTGGTGAGCTGGCTATACACGTAGCTGCTCTGGTCGAAGGCACCGGAACGCTTGCGTCAAGAATCGCTGGAGTTGCGGTCTGGGGATACATCGCTGTCCTCGCCTCCGCGAGACTGCTGCTCTCCAACACCAGCCGTTTCTCCTTCCCTCGGTTGTGGTTCCATACCGCCTTCCTCTACTGCTTCCTCTGGATCTTCGAGATACTCATCTTCCGCTCAGCCATCATCCACCCGAAGTCCAGAGTTACACAAAACCTGGTCATCGCGGACTTCGCTCTCACCACCTTGCTGGCCCTGATTGCGCTTACTTCTCGCAAAGGGAACCGTCCCGTCGAATTGGAGTATGAAGGCCAAATACAGCCCTCGAAGGAGCAAACGGCGAGCGTCTTATCTCTCGCCACCTTCGGATGGGTTGACGCAATCGTGTGGCAAGGGTACAAGAAGACTTTTGAGATGACCGATGTTTGGAATTTGGCTCCCAAGGACAAGGCGGCCTCTATTCTCGGGCAGTACAGGCAATTCAAGAAGACTCAGGCTCTGGCATGGCATCTTTTGCGTTACTTCCGTCGCGCGCTGTTCATCCAAGCGGCTTGGGCAGCATGCTCTGGATTCTTCCTTTTCGTGCCTACCATCCTCTTGAAGCTCATCCTGGAATACGTCGAGAACCCCTCATCGACTCCCCGTAATGCGGCCTGGTTCTACGTTATCCTGCTCTTCCTGTCCGGCGTTACATCTGCTCTTGCTGATGGTCAGGCACTCTGGATCGGACGCAAGATTTGTATCAGGCTTCGGGCTATCATTATTGGAGAGATCTATGCAAAGGCCTTGAAGCGCAGAGCAGCTTCTGGTGGAGACAAGATTTTGGGTGAGAAGAAACCTGAATGGACGGAATCGAAGCGCGAGCGCCTCAAGAGGGTCATGTCTTTTGGTCGGAAGAAGACGAGGCCGGAGGCATCAAAACCTGCCAGTGCATCTGCAGGTACTTCGGAGACGCAGGTCAGCTCTGGAGCCATCATCAACTTGATGGCAGTGGATTCTTTCAAGGTTGCTGAAATCTCCGCTTATCTCCATTTCCTGTGGGCCAACACTCCCGTCCAAGTGGCTGTGTCGGTTGTGCTTCTGTATCGCATACTCGGTCTTAGCTCTGTTGCCGGCATTGGCATGATGATATTTCTCCTTCCTATCAACATGCTCATTTCTAAACGCTTTGCCGCCATTCAAAAGCAAATCCTTGCAGCCACCGATGCTCGTATCCACACGACAAATGAGATTCTTACCAACATCCGGATCATCAAGTACTTCGCGTGGGAGCAGCGTTTCATGGCCCAGGTGGATGAGAAGCGAGCCGTCGAACTTAACAATCTCCGTCGCAGGTACCAGTGGTGGGCCGCAGCTGCCACTGTCTGGTCTGGAGCCCCAATTGTCATCACGTTCCTCTCGTTCTTCTTCTACACCATCATTGAGAAGAAGGACCTGGTTCCATCTGTTGCCTTCACTGCGCTCTCTCTGTTCCAACTTCTTCGTATTCCGCTTGATCAGCTTGCCGACATGGTCGCTCACGTCCAGGAGTCAAAGGTTTCGGTTGATCGTATTGAAGAGTACTTGAGCGAACCTGAGACGGATAAATACAAGCAGCTCAAGACCGAGGAACTCGACGAGAACGGTGAGCCTCTCATTGGATTTGATCATGGCACGTTCAGCTGGGGCACTGGCGATTCACAGGATGGAGAACTAGACGATGCATTCAAGATGCTGAACATGGACGTCCACTTCCCCGTCGGTCAGCTCAGCTGTGTCATTGGTCCCACCGGTTGTGGTAAGACATCTTTACTCATGGCTCTACTGGGTGAGATGACGCTCGTTTCTGGAAAAGTGTATCTGCCTGGTGGACGTTGTCGCGAGGATCTTAGCCCCGATCCTGAGACTGGACTCACGGAAAGTGTGGCCTATTGTGCACAGCAGGCTTGGCTCATGAACGGCACCATCAAGGATAACATCATCTTCAACAGCCCCTTCGATCCCAGGCGCTACAAGGATGTTATTGTTGCCTGCTCGCTCCAGAGGGATCTTGAGATTCTCGATGCAGGAGATCAGACTCTGGTCGGTGAGAAGGGTGTCACGCTCTCTGGTGGCCAGAAGCAGCGCATCTCACTTGCCCGTGCTCTCTACAGCAAGGCACGCCATGTTTTGCTCGATGATGTGCTTAGCGCGGTCGACTCGCATACTGCCAAGTGGATCTTCGACCAAGCACTACTTGGCCCTCTTATGTATAACCGAACATGCATTCTGGTCACCCACAACGTCCAGCTCTGCCTTCCCCACTCCGAATTCGCTGTTCTTTTGGAAAACGGAAGGATCACTGTTCAGGGAACACCTAACGACCTTATCGACTCCGGAAAGCTGAGCGAGGATCTTTCAAAGTCTCGTCCCGTCTCCCGTGCGCCTTCGAGAATTGCATCTAGGGTTCCTTCCGACGTTGGTGGCGAGGAAGCCATTGGAGAGAATGGACACGCAAATGGAACTGCCAACGGCCATGCCAATGGTACCAAGGAAAAGAAAAAGGATGGCCAGGAAGAGACGAAGGCTGTCGGAGGTGTCAAGATTGGAATAATCCTCATGTACCTCCGATCTATGGGCACCTGGTGGTACTGGGTTGCCGCCTTCGCTGCCTTCGCTGCCCAGCAAATCGCCTCCGTCTCCACAAACGTCTGGATCCGCCAATGGGCCAACGCCTATAACAGTAACAAGGTCAGCATCTTCGGCGCACAGGAGAAGAGCTCCCACATCACGCACACGAACGTCGTCACTGGTCTCGGGTCTTGTTTGAGAAGTGGAAGCTGCGTCTGGCCTCTTCCTTGGTTCTCTTCCTCCCAGGCAGACAAGCATACTTTCCACGACGATCTTCAGGTCTCCATTGTGTCCGGTAGTAACTCCAACGTCGATTCCGGGTACTACCTTGGCGTCTATGCCATTCTCGGTGTAGTGTTCATGATCATCACTCTCAGCAGAGAAGCCGTTCTTTTCTGGGGTTCGCTCGGTGCTTCCAGGAGAATCCACAGCCGCCTTGTCAACGCTGTCATGCACGCCAAGTTCCGCTTCTTCGACTCAACCCCTCTAGGACAGCTCATGAACCGCTTCTCCAAGGATATTGAGTCTGTCGACCAGGAAATCGCTCCGGTTGCCATCGGCGTAGTGCACTGCTTAGCCTCCATCATTACAGTCGTGGTCCTCATTTCCGTCATCATCCCAGCTTTCTTGATTGCCGGCGTGTTCATCAGCGCGCTCTTCTTCCTGATCGGCATGTTCTACATCAACTCGTCTCGCGACCTGAAGCGCCTGGAATCCATTCAGCGCAGCCCGCTCTATCAACAGTTTGGAGAGACATTGTCTGGTATGACCACAATTCGAGCGTACGGTGACGAGCGCCGCTTCATTCGCGAGAACTTGACCCGTGTCAACACTCATAATCGACCCTTCATCTACCTTTGGGCTGCTAACCGTTGGCTGGCATTCCGAGTTGACGTGGTCGGCTCAATGGTTTCGTTTTTCTCGGGCGCCTTCGTCCTGCTCAGCATTGGCAAACTGGATGCTGGCGCTGCTGGTTTGGCCATGACTTACGCTGTCACTTTCACTGACAATGTCCTCTGGTTTGTGCGCCTTTATGCAGCTAATGAGCAGAACATGAACTCTGTTGAGCGTATTAAGGAGTACCTTGACGTCGACCAGGAGGCACCGCCAGTCATTGAGGACAACAGGCCGCCGGCCAACTGGCCGAGCCAGGGCTCAGTCGAGTTCATTGCTTACAGCACCCGCTATCGAAAGGATTTCGACTACGTCCTTAAGCGCATTACATTCAAGATCCTTCCGGGAGAGAAGGTTGGTGTAGTGGGCCGGACGGGTGCAGGCAAGAGCTCTCTCGCACTTGCCTTGTTCCGTGCGCTTGAGGCCGAGGAGGGTAAGATTTTGGTCGACGATGTAGATATCGGCATGATTGGATTGCAAGATCTTCGAGAGAACATTGTTATGGTGCCTCAAGGTAAGATTTCGTCACGTTGCATTCCATAACACAACACTAACAATCCGCCAGATCCGACGTTGTTCAGCGGAACAATTCGCAGCAATCTCGATCCGTTCGGTCTTTTCACCGATGAGGAGATTTTCACGGCTCTCCGTCGCGTCCAGCTTGTCGGATCTGCCGCGCCTTCTGCCCAGACAACGAGGCCGCCATCGCCATCAGGCTCGGGTAATGGCATTAAGCCTAAGAAGAATGGCGTCAAGGACATTTCGCCTTTGAAGTCCGCAACCGTGGCAATCAAGAATGCTTCGGCCAACAGTTCGGAGCCGTCAACACCGAGCACCCCGTCGTCCGAGATTCTCGAGAACAAGAATATCTTCCGCAACCTCAATTCCACCGTCTCAGAATCCGGCAGCAACCTGTCGCAGGGCCAGCGCCAGCTTCTGTGTCTCGCCCGTGCTCTGCTAAAGGCACCGAAAGTCCTACTCATGGACGAGGCTACCGCGTCGATCGATTACGCGACGGATAGCAAGATTCAGGAGACGATTCGTGAGATCAAAAACACCACAATCACCATCGCGCATAGATTGCAGACGATTATCGACTACGACAAGGTGCTAGTATTGGATAAGGGTGAGGTGATCGAATACGGTGACCCGGCGGACTTGTTGAGTATAAGAAAGGGTGTCTTCAGGGGGATGTGCGAGATGAGTGGAGATATGGAGGTGCTGGAAAGAGAGGCGAAGAGAGCCAGCGAGGCAAGAAGATTGGTGGATGGGAGAAGCGAGGTATAAAGCGTAGGTGCACATACGTGGACGGATTGTACAGATGGATATAAAGAAGGGATGATGAGGGGACGAAAAGAATGACTGAGATGGGTAAAAGGGTATTACTAACTTGTGAAGGATATTGGGAGGCATCACCCTCTCCGGATTAAAAAGGGAATCGTTCGGTAAAAAGAAAGGGAAAATCATGGGCTAATAAGTGGAGGGTATACCACCAGGGCTATTCATACTAGAAGCAACGGGTGTTGTACTTCCTCGTTTCCTGGCTTCGTTGTGTTTTTTGGGTCTCGCGCGTCTTGCCTTCCTGGGCGGTAAGAGCGAAAACAGCATTGACGCGAGTGAACGTATTTCTTTGCCTCTATTCTGTTTTTGTCATCGTCCTCTCATCTCTCTCTATCCCTAGTACTTTCTCTTGTCTTCGTCTCCTAATATTCTGATTCGGCGTGTAAGTTTTCTCGGTGGGTTGCTTTGGTTTTTGATCGGCGAATGGACGGAATCCTGCTTCGTGCATCATACGTAGCCACGAGGGGCTTCCTGCCTGAATATTGGATCTCTTCTGTACATACCTTGAGTGGTGTATAGTAGGCAGGGTAGGCAGTCAAATAGAGTGAGGGTTCTGTATTATCCCGGGGCCGGCAACTGTTGGTGTGAATGACGTGACGGACGTGGATGCATGGTAGGTCAGTGATCTCTAGACGCGCTGGCCAGTTCGAGTGAGTGAAGTTACTGACATGATCATTTCAGCAGAAGTTATTCACATTCCCACCGGCCTGTTACCACTTTCAATAACCACACCACAAGTGTAGTGTATGATGAACGTCATATGGGCTTTTGGCCACTTAGCTTGCTCTCGGCGCCGGGATCTTCGAGGAAGATTCTCGAGTCAACCTACATGAACCGAGACAAAGCTACGTCTTTCTCCAACACTATCGGCTTCCTCATTTGGCACAGTCGCCTGGTCCGAGTATGTCAACCGTGGCCCCTAACACCACAGAGTCCTTGTCGAGACCTTTTCGAAACATTCTGTCGGATACGGTGTCCCTCCAACGGACAGCCCTCGTTTGCTAGTTAGGCAGAAAAGATGGCTCATAGCAATGTCCAGGAGCCCACCCCACTCGATCTCCTCCGCTATGCCCCAACTCTACCCGGTGGCCTCAAGAAACCTCCTCCGATGAAACCAAGCATCCAACGTCGGGTTCACTACCCATCCGGTTACCCCTACCGGCGCCACTATGTCTCCTCCAAAGAACCCCGCGTCGCAGACACCTTCAACAACCTCGTCGAGCGCCTCTACGGCTACCTCTTTCCCCTCGAGCCGCCTAACCCCCTCCCCACCACACCCACGCCTGCCGAGCTCAAGCAGCACCACAACCACCTACGCACCCACCCGCAATCCCTATTCCTCTTCCGCATGGCCTTCGACGAGGCCACCCAGACCTTCACCTTCCGCCGCCGCACCACGCCCCCCCCCCCCCCCCCCCCCCCCCTCGCCGCCCGCCGACTCGCCCCTGCTCGACGACGTCCCGCGCGAGGTGCGCGACCTCATCTACCACGAGCTGCTGCGGGATGAGTTCCCAGAGGCGACTGTGGGCGCGCGGCCAAGCTGAAGCTCGCGCACCGGGTCATGTAAGTATGCAGGCAACTTCTACAGGGGGCGCGTACACGCCTCCGACGACGACCACGACGACGCGGGACGTCGAGCGCGTGAAACGTCATCCGCCGGGTGCACGATGCCGACGGGCCTGCCAGACGAGCGGCCGGCGAGGGAGGGCTCGGGGCGCGTGGTCGCCGCCGTACTGCGGGTTGTCGATTTGACGATTACGGTCCGTGGGAGCTTTCCCATCATGAACGCGTTGGTGGTGGTTGCGCTGCGTGCGAGCTCGATTCTGCAGGGCGGGCACGAGAGGAAGGGGTTTTGTGCCGTTGATGGATCTCGTGCCCGCTGGTGGGGACGCGCTGGAGAGGCTGCGTAAGAGACTTCAGAAGATCGAGGGGTTCTATGCCTTGTGTGAGGAGTGGGACAAGTCGAGCAATAGGGAGGGCATTGAGTTGATCGCCGAGAAGCTGATGGAGCTATGTTGGCCGGATTTTCTGGTGAGAAAGCTTAGGAAGGCTAGACTACTGCCAAAACTAGTCTCTTAGCAGACAGGCCCTGTCTGTAAAGATTTTACGGCCTTTGGGAGGAAGGAAAAGGGTCGAGGGGTGCAAAGAGACCTGGAAACTGGGCATTCAAAAGCTGCTTTGAATTCGATTAGTGTAGGAGTGTCATAGTCCAGATCTTATATTTGGATGTCATGGCCAGGAACTTCTGAGTGAAGACGTTGAGACCCAAAATTGGAGAGGCTTCCTGATAGTCGTCGAACGTCTGCGCCACATTAAGCAGTTGTACTCTGGAGTGGTTTTGAATTCAGGACTCTGCGAGGCGGAGTTGAAGTTATGGCTGCACGAAATGTTTAGGTTGTTTGTGGCGCGCTTCCTATCCCTTTTCTAGAATTTGCTGTCGGACCTTTATTTCCTGGATTTTACCTCAAAGATTAACTTAAGTGGACCTACCCTTGTACATCAGTGATTGCGAAAATTAAGCCTACTATCCGGCCTACATAAGAGCTACACTGCGTTATGGCCTGCTCCATTTCTTGATCCACCGGAGTCGTGACTCTAAAATTCCAACTTTCAGGCTCGTGTCGTCTGTACTTCTATTCAACAGGTGGCAATATTTCCAGAGTATCCCGGGTTCATCTTGTATGAATCTGTTCATGCACTGGGAAATGCTGCTCTTCCATTTTTTGAGTTCTTCGATGTCCCTCAACCACAAATCATTGCCATGAGAACCATCAGTGCTGTATTTCACTGAGAGTTGCCGTTGAGGCATCCTGTGAGAACTGGCTGACTTAGGCGTGGGAGTGTAGTTGACTTTAAGACAGCCGCGGAGAAAGTTTGTCTCTCGTATCTGTGGTATTGGGATAAGTCCTTTGTAGCTGATCTTAGTATGCCAATGTCACACTGTAATATATGTATGTATGGTTTTCGTATGCGTTTTTCGCTTCATGAACAGCGCACATGGGAGGCGGTGCATATTTTCGATAGAAGAAAAAGAATAGAAAAAAGCCCCGCTTCGCGCCGTAAGGCACTGAGACAACCATTTTAAAGCTCTCGGTCTACGGGTTCATCAACAAAACCTACCCAAGCCTTTTAGAATCTGATCTATAGAGTGCAAAGATGTTTTAGCAACGGCGTATCTGCACCAACATGACGCTATTTCGCTGCTGGGTGTCATCACAACTCATCGAGTATAGCATGCACCCTTAACAGAATCAGGTGAGGCATACCATTCTCCCACATCTGTAATCCGACCACAGTCAAAGTGCAAAAGATCGTGACTTGCGACTCTCCCCAAAAACACGGAGGAAGTCGCCGGATCCGATAGCTCATCGAAAATGAGAGGTCCTCACATTCTAGAAAAATTGGCTTCTCGGTCTGGCCTTCACATATGAGTCAAGTGCTTGTGGAACGAGTGGAGCTGCTTGATGTGTCCGCACTTAAACTAGACCAGTCTGCTACTCCCTCAAAAGAGCAGACGACATCGATACACCGCCGTACCCCCCACGCGATCCATCAGCCGCCTGAGTATCCGCTCACCCCGATGTACGCCTGCACCAGCCCAGCGAGGCCTCGCCTAAGCTGTTTTCATCATGCATAAAACCGTCATTTACTTCAGAGTATGCTCCCTTCCCTGCAAGAGTCATTTTCTGCGGACAACATGTATGCCCAAGTAAAACACTTGGCTACTGGTTGGTGCTCTTCCTTCCTAAACCTTCAATCTCAGAGTTTTGCTTCAATAGTGTGACTAGCATTGTCGTGAAATACCTTCCGTTGACCTCAAGACTTGCTACTGCTGCTGATATGCATGATTTAAAAACGATTCCGCAGAGCGTTACAAGGAGAAGATGGCCAATTGTACAAAATGTGATGACTTTGTCCTAACTGTCCATGTGCAGGTTCCGATAGGGCCGAACAGTGAGATTTTTGGCCAGATGATCAGAACAAGGCAAAGTCAGTTTTGGCGGTTGTCCTTCTGCCAATTACAGAGCTTGCCCGTCTTGCAGTGTTGATGGGAGCTCTCGGGTCTCTGCTTCTTTTGAAGAGGCGTTGGGTACCCGCAATTTTCACAGTCAAGTGTTTCGGACCCTGCCGCATCCTAGCTGATATTACACAAAATACATGATGTGTGAGGGTTTCCATGACCGATGCTATTTTTTTTTTTTAAAAAAAAGCCTTTCGTTCCCATTGGCACCTTTTTGAAGAGTACAAAGAGCACTTCTTCCAAGAGAACGCCAATACATCTCTATCCTTTGTCAGAAACGCCTCCCTTTCCAATTCTCATGGCCATTACACCCGTGTGGGGCACTGAACTCCGCCGGACCCATCCTGAAAATCCCAAACCAATGATGCTACCCATTCCTCCCTCTAGCTCCCTTTCTACCTTCCCTCCTCACCCTTCCACCACTTCAGATCCACCGCCTTCTTCACATCCCTCAATCTCGCCCTTCCGCCAATCCACACAAACGCGGCCACACCAGTCAATCCCGAAATCACCGCAATGACCGCATTCATATCTCCGTATCCAATCTTCTCCTTCAGCCCACCGGCCACCAACGGCCCAATGGTCAGCCCAGCGCTGAACACCATGCTACTCAAGCCGTAAAGCTGGGCATACGGGCCATCCTGGCCGAAGAACTCCGGATTCCTCTCGTGATATCTCTTGACGATGGCTCCGGCCTCGACGATGCTGGGGGCGCTGGTGCCAGCGAGGCCGACGCCAGCAAGAAAGAGTAGGGTAGACCAGATAGCGATTTCTTTGTTTTGGCTGCCACACGCGGCGAGTGCCTTGAGCGATGACGTCGTTGCGGGCTCAGTCGGGTAGATTGAGGCGAACAAGGAGAGCGAGGAGGGAGATGACGGACAAGGCCGTGGAAGGCGCAAGAGGACGAGAATCGGGACGAGATAGAAGTAGGCGAATGTAGCTACGGGCTTGGTGCCGAAACAGTCAACAGCCCAGCCGAACAAGGGCCCGAGAAGGAAATCCGACACGCTGAGTGGGAGGAACAGGAGACCGGATTTGAGGGATGAGAAGGAGTAGTATTGCTCCGCTACGGTGGGAATTGTCTGAGAAACCATCAGCACGGCCGGGATTTTGCGAATCAAGTAAACTTACAGCGTCGAAAGAGCCAAGAAGGAAGGCTTGTATGCCTGAAATGAGGAAAGCAGTGACCAGACCAGGGTGTTTGAGGCACGGAAGCAGCTTGATCTTTTGTGCAATGGCTGGTTGATCTGGGGAGATCTTGTAGTAGTCCTGCTCTTTCTTGGATAGAAGAGGAGTTTCCTCCGTGTCTTCATTTCTTTCGGAAGCTCCATTCTGGTGGGTTCTCTCATGGCGAAGGTCGTGGTCCAGGTCTTCTCGGGTTGGATCCTTGGTTTCGTAGCGTGCGGCAACCTTCTTTTCAATGACCAACAAACGCATGATGAAATCAATGGCCAGGACAGCAAAGCCAATGCCGAAGACGCCCGCATAGCCAGCCTTCTCGTACAGCACTTCACCGAGCACCGGAGCTGCTAGATTTCCCACAGAAATGAAGCTGAAAATCTAAAGTATTGTCAGTCTCACGACAATCTTTCCCAACAACGTGTACAGGAAGAGCTTACAGAGCCGATAGTCTTGCCCAAGTTATCAGATCCAACAGTTTCCAGACATAATGCCAATCCGATGGTCCAGACCACAGCGGCCGCAATTCCCTGGAGGACTCGGGCAACGATCAGGACGGGCATGCTTTTTCCCAAGAAAAGGATCACGGTGGCGGCAAGCAAACTCAGCAGGCCGAGCAAGAACGGGGCCTGACGGGTGCTCACGCGATCGGCCAAAACACCGGCCACAGGACTAAAGAGCACGCTCGCGGCGGCATAAGCGGTGAGTAGTCCGGATACGTATGGCTGAACCTCGGTTTCAGGGATGCCAATCCGGTCATTGAGCATGAAGGGAAGGATGGGCACGATCAAGCCATAGAGGAAGAGGTCGGTGAATAGACCAACGGCAACAGTGGCGATGATGAAGAAGGTGTTGCTGCGCCAATTGAGACCAGCCGGCTTCACGGAATAGCCGGGAGCGACCTGGAGGGTTGTCATGAGTTTGCGCCAGAGATAAGACGAGGACGCCATGATTCGCGATGATGCTGTACAACTTCGGCTGTCGTCGTGTCACAGCACTCAACGATGAGTGCAAGTTGAAATGGGGGAGTATGAAGGCGGCACGGCCAATGGATCTAACGAAGTGCGAGAATTCTCCAAAGCCAAGGTTGAGCAGAAAATAAACAACAGCTCCGCGAATGCCGTTTGGATGGCGAGAAAAGAAGCTCGGCGGCCGGGCGCGGCAGGTCAACGGCGAGCCCGGGGTGTAGCCACGCCAATTCAAACCTGCACCAAGGGGAGAAGGGGCAGCAGGTGGTGAAATAACGGGCACGACCGGGCGAGGCGCAGAGAAATTGTGAGAGGCGTAGTGTTGATAAGGACGAGCCGAAGGAAGACAGAGGGCAGGAGATGATGGCGACGTCATGATTTGGAAAGCACGCAATCGGGCGTCCTTAGCTCTTACCCTTCGGCCCTCCAGCCATCCCACTCCCACTGCCCCGTCGGATGGAAACTTGCGGCTGTCCGACGCCGGCAAACTCAATTCGCACTCGACTTGCACCTGAGATCCCGGAGCTGCTGGAGCCTCTCGTCCATCCCTGCGTGCGGAGCGGCGTCTCCCGCCATAACACCCCCAAGCACGGGCCCCGTCCCCGGCGATCCGCCGCGCGTCCGACAACGTCGTCCCTTGTGCATCTCACATGCTCCTCAAGGACGACCATCGCGAGAGCTTTCAGATGGCTTGATCCACCAACCCGACTTCTTCGAACTACTTGTGCCCGAGTTTTGCGGGCTTGTATACCGCAGACAAGAGCTTCGGCCCAGCAGAGCCCGTGACGCGGTGGCAGCTATCCTCCCTCGATCGGCAGCGTCTTTCCAACGCCCAGCATCATCCCCCGCAAGACACCACGAGAAAAGGGACAGCGGCCAAGACAGGCCAAGACGACCAAATCGCCAAGCCCTCTAGCGCAGACGTTTGAAGTTATGCAGTGTCTCCGGCATGGCAAAAAGTGACAGTCGGGAGTCTCTCGCCCTTGCTTGCACCCTCCCGCTTCCCATCCGGAACCAGCTCGAGCGACGAGTCCTTGCACCCGCAAACCCTCCAAAATGCATTCTCTGCGACGGGCACTGTCTGAGCCTTATGTCTAGCTCGTACTATGTCTGTCTTATCTTGTCGTTGCTGAGACTGCTCGGCTCTGCTTTCTGTGAAACGGCGGCGTGGTCCAATCGGACCTGCCCTTTCCGACATCTAGGTTACCACCACAGCTGAATCTTACTTCAATCACGCTTCTGTAACTACCTATTTTTGGTTTCGCATTCTGAACTAGGCTAGCTCTAACTTTCTCCCGGTCCCACAAGATCGATGGCATCGAACGACCTCTAGTATTAACGCATAACCCATCCGGGGACCACAGCTCCGTTGATTCTGCCTCTCTTCTTAGATGCCTCCCACTTGTTCGCGCACCACATGCGTCCCCACTCCCAGTCCCTTGTGGTTGGCTCGTGTCCGCATCTCTCGGTCGTCCCCTCTGCCCAGTCCTTGTCAATGAGGCTGATAGGGTCTTCAGATTTACGGCTGTCATCAATGTAGCGTCTGCAATTGCTCCGTTAGCTTTGATCCCGGAAAGCCATGGGCATGGACTCACATGAACATCCCATCCCGCTCGCATGACGACACTTCAACGAATTCCTCAGTGCTGTTAGAGCGCTCACGCACGCTCTCCCGTACCGGAAGTTCAGCACAATAAGGCACGACGATGCGGCTCTCGATCTTCTTCAAGCTCTTTGGCAAAGGCAATGTATCAGCGGGACGGGCCAGGAACCGGTCCACACTAAAACCAGGAAACGTGCGCTGGCCCGAGTAGCTGAGATCGCGTTGCTTCCGCAGGCCCTTCTTGGTGTTACGCAGACACAGCGTCACCGTGAGCTCCTCCAAGCTATCCAGAGTAGAGCAGAACAACGAGACATTCAGTCCGATCTTGCTGTTCATCCACAGCGCCCAGTTCGCGGGGAAAGGAATCAGAAGGCTGACGTCCCAAGTCGCACTCCAGACGCATCTCCAAGAAGCGCAGCGGATTGACGTGACTCGGAAAGTTGATCGTCGTCAGCTTGTCCTGACCGAACAGCGTATCGGCTCTGATGAGCAACGCGGGACCCTTGCGGACCGCGCGCTTGCTCGCGAACGGCGGGCTCGCCTTTGGAGGGCCGACCAGGAAAGTGTGTCGCTCGAACAGACTCTGCGGCCTTTTGACGTGCGGCGTGTGGTTGACGTCCACGTACTGCGAGTACACGAAGCGGCGCTCGAACGCGTCGGCGTACTCGGCCGCGAGTTGGCGGCAGACCAGCCGGATGGACAGGTTCATCTCGCTCAGCTCCGCGACCTTCTTGATCACGGAGGAGGAGTAATGGGTCAGCGGACGCGTGCAGGCGAAGCCCATGGCCGAGCGCGGGATAGCCGTCGCCCCGATCAGTCGGATGTGCTCCTCGTAGATCATGTTGCGCAGCTCGCGTGGGAGGCTGAGCAGGTGCGTGGTCGAGTAGGGCGGCGCGGTGTTGTCGCGGGCGGTGGCGGTTGGTGGAAATGGACGCGGCTTCATGCGCGGAGGGGCTGGCATGGTCGACATTGTTGACTGGAGTTGGAGTTGGAGTTGGAGTGACGGTTGTACGTGTGCGTCGAAATTTTAGACGTTGACAGGATAAGAAGTTGATCGCACTAGGGCGGAGGTCGTTAGGTGAAGAAGGTAGGGCTGCAGTGGGAGGGCTTCTAAAGGAAAGACCCTCCGCTCACCTTAGTTGTTTGGACCGCAAGTATGCTAACACCGACGCATGCGGATCTTGGCCGAGTTTCAAGCCAGGTGAACTCAGATCATTCACGAAGCAGACAGTCATAGGAGACGGCACTCACGATAAAGCCAACCGCAGGCCTTGACCTTCATGTCACTTCGCAAAATACGAACGATGCCATTCATACGTTCTCTGGGTATATTCTTCACGAGCATATGTAAATTTGCTCTTTGCACTGACTGTGTAAGCGAATAGGAAGCGCACAGCTCGACTGCTTCATCTGGACTCTAAAACTGACCCCTCCGTGACCAAGGTTCTGAGAAGGAATTAATTTACATAGCCATTCAACCTGCTTCGTTCTCTCAGCCGTCTGGTACAATTCTTGAGGCCCAATATCTTTACCCCTCCGAGGAAAGATCCCAACTGACACTCTCCCCTCTCCTCTCTGCTTCAATGAGGGTCACTACTCGAGGACGCAGCCCCTCGTACCACCTCTCATACACCCCCTCGACGAATGTGCGCCTGCTCTCCCAGTCCCTCACCGTCGGAAACGAGCCGGTGTCTCGCGCGAATTGGTCTGGCCAGTCCAGATCTGGGCCCAGCGGTTCGGGCCTGTCGATGCCCAGCTGCACGAGAAAACGTGCCGCGCTGCCTTCGTTGAAGCTCCAGAAATGACCCAGACGGTTCAGGTCGCTCACGATGACGAACCCTTCCTGTCCGCGCTTCTCAAAGCTCCTCTGCAGAAGCTCCAACTCGGCCATGTGGGCTGTCACGACCCTATTCTTTACCCTCCGCAATGCCGGGTGCGTCGTCGGGACGGATGCTAGAAACCTCTGTATGTAATGGCCCGGGAAGGTGTAGTCGGTTCTACCGCAGTGTTGCGCCATCCAAGGCACCATCCGATTCCGCGTATGGTTCCTCAGACAGAGAGTCACCGTCAGCTCCTGCAGCGTGCGAATGGCGGACGTGATGGGAGCCACAGCCTCGTTGATCGTCTTGCTGAAGTCAGACACGCCGCTCCTGAGGTCGATCTCGAACCGCATCTCCAGGCGGACGAGCCGCGTCGCGAACGGATCGCGCAGCTGCGGATGGAAGAAGGCGCCGACCTCGAGGCTCTTGGGGCTGCCGAACGTTTCGATCGTGCGGACGACCCACAGGTAGGAGGCGGCGCGGTCGCAGTGGCGTAGCTGCGCGTCGAGATACTCGGCGGAGAATTGGTGGTTGACCAGCCGGACGGACAGGACGTGGGCCTTTAGCTGCGCTGCGTTGCGGACGTGGCGCGGCGAGTAGTGGACGAGCGGCGTCGTGAACAGGCGGAGCGGCTTCGGGATGGCGAGGGTGTGGAGCAGCGCGAGGTGTGCGTCGAAGATGAGGTCACGGATCTCGCGCGCGAGTCCAAGTAGAGGCGATGCAGAACTGCGCTGTGGTGTTGGTGCTGGAGGCGGCGGCGGCGGCGACGTCTCTGGGAGCGGAGAGCTGTTGCCAGTGCGGGCCAAGGGCTGCTTCCGCTTGGGTGCAGGCAGATCGCGTTCATCATCGTCGTCGTCCGTGGAGGACGCGGTACGGCTTTCGTGGGCCGCCATGGCTGTGTGAAGATGGTGTTGAAGGCAACGGAGAGAAAGAACGGAAGTGTGTCACTTTATGCGGCGGGTCTGGAAAGTGCCTTTGAAGCTAAGCCGAAAGGGGAAATATTTTCTGTGAGTGACGACGCAATGGGATCGCATAGCGATGACAGATATTCCGAATGCCGACATTTGGCTAACAGGGTTTTAATCAGGAAGAGAGGCATCTGGTAGAGATTCATGCTACCAGGCCGCTACAGGCGTAGACATTGTCCTGATCCACGAACGCAAAAACTCCCAAGAGCTCCCCTTTGGCGTCAACGACACTCCTTCCAATAGCTCTTTCGTCAAGAGCTTTTCCGCTTTCGATCACGAACCAGGCATGCCAGACGTACTCGCCGCCACCGTTCCTGGCTACACCAACTGTAACAACAACACCCTCACACCACTCCGTTTCACGCCTCTCCGCATATATCTTGTCTCCAACGCGGGTTATCGGTGGCGCGAGCCTCCTATCACCCCCAATCAACACGCGGTGCCGTTCCATCTGCCACCTATCATGCCTGTTCCCATACGGCTCATATCTCTCAACCGCCTCGCGACCATCGTGCCCCGCATCCCCTCCGCCTTCAAACCTCACACGCACCATCTTCCCGAAAGCCCTGACGGGCACATCTTCCAACGCCGTCCCCGCCTCCACCACCACGACCCACCACGTAGCCACCGAACAGACACTCAGCACACCCACGCCGCTCCACGCCAGATACGCCACCAGCTCCCCCAGCACCTCCTCCTCCACCACCCCATCCTCCCTCGCACTCAAATCCACCTCCCCCAGCGCGGCCGGCCCCCGCGCTCTCCTCCAGCCGCCCTCCTCGACCGCCCCAAACAGCGCCGGGCCCACCCGCACCCTGACCGGCGCGCCCCCCACCGTCAGCGGGTGCCGCCGCGGCACCAGCACCGGCCCGCCGTACGTCACCCGCAGGAAGGGCGGCGCGAGGCCGACGTCGCGCGCGCCGGGGAAGAGACGGCGCAGCAGCGCCTCGGCCCAGGCGCCCGGCGAGCGCCCGTACGTCCGCGTCGCCGCGTCGAGCAGCGCGAAGGGCAGGACGATGTGCGCGGAGCGGGCGAGCAGCCAGCCGAGGGGCTCGGGCGACGATGGGGCCGGCGCTGGCGCGAGGGGCTCGTACGGGTGGATGGACAGGTCGAGCGGGTCGAGGGCGTCCATGCCGGGGGGCCCGTAGGGGTGTTGCTGCGGCGCGAAGAGCGGGTTGGCTGGCGCGGTGGTTGGAGCCAGAGCCGCGGCGTGGCGGAACGCTAGCCAGCTGTTCGCGAAGGCGAAGCATTTGGGCGTGATAGTCGTGATTATTTGGCGGGTGCGGCTCGAGTTGGGGGACTGGAGAGGGGCAGGGAGGGGCGGGAGCGCTAGGGGTGTGAGCGTGAATGTGGTCACGTCGAGTTCCATCGCCAGGCCGACTTTTACTGTTGGGGGCGTTGGGAGATTCATGGGTTGTTAGTCGGCAGAATAATGCTGATGGTCTGCTTTTTGTAGCGGTCACCAAGGCCGTGGCTGAAAGTGTAAATAGTTCTGGTCTGGCTCAGGGTCTGGGGCACCATGGTCAAGTCATCGGAGGCTACGGAATTTATCTCACGTGTCCATAATTTGAACCAGACATCTTAATGGTAACAAATGAAACAGAGGCCTCGGGCACATGATATATCCGGTACTTAGTCCTCATCCGGCTCCACTACCTCAATCCCCCATCCCATCTTCCTACCCGCTCCTTTGAACCAGCTCAGATCGTAATGATGCGATCCCCGTCCCGCTCCAGGCCTTCCACGATCCTCTCTCGTCAGATCTGGAGAAGCTTCTCACTTCCGCACACCAACACCAGAACATCTGCGGTGCGCTCAACATCTCGGAGCATTTTCTTAAGTTATCTCCGCTGTACAACGGATATGGCAACTGCGATTGAGGCGCCCAAGATTAAGATAATGACACAGTTCCGTTCGTCTGCAACAGCTCGCTGGGGTGAAGACATTGACAACAGCCGTTCTGTCAGCGTGAGAGTGTGAGTGGAGTTCGTTCTAGTACGAACTACTTCCCTGGAACGGCTTTCCTAGATTAGTCGGTAGACTGGCGTTGGTGGGTCGGTACGCCCAAACACCTATCACATGCGATAAGTTAGTGCTGGAAGAAGGCTGAGAAAGTCATCGGAGCGAGATCCTCTATGGTCTATGCGTCGAGGAGATATTGAGGATTTCTGCTCACCATCTGGTACAGTACAGTGCATATGTCATGTAGTCAACATTTAGGCCCTAGGGCGTGTCGCGAACATTGTAAATCTGGTCTAATATGTCTTCCTGGACGCCTCAAAGGCCGGGTTGTGGGGAATGAACTTGTCGGTCTACGCTGTAGAGGTTTTTGATGGCTCGTTCATTATTTCAAATCTGCCGGTGGCGATATTGACAGTGACATCAGTTATCGCTATCTTGTTGACCTGCGGGTATCGAAGAGCTTGCACAGAAGGAACCTCGGTGTCTAATCGATTTTCAGAAGTGACCCCATGAAACTTCGATGTTTTACTGTGAATCCGCTTCGTTACAACTGTGACCGGCCAGGATATGGGTTCGTTTATCCATTAATAGTAGGAATCCGATTCGAAGCTGACAAAGCTACTCTTGAAGTCTTACATCCTTGGAAAGGGTCACAAAAAAGACACAATAGCCAATATTAGAAGGGAACTCGCTTTTTATAAACTCGTTCAGCTTGGGGACACAGAATATCTAAGTTAATGTCGGCCTTGCATTGTTGAATCCGAGCTCTTGCTAGATGAAACAGCGCCACGAAGCACAGAATTTGCTTTTTGTTCTTCCCTGCGGGTTCTGTTTACAGGCACATCTGCCACGTAACGGCTGAGGTGTTTTAAATTAAAACTTATTACTATGCGTCCGGCAGCTAAAAAGCATTGGGATTAAGCTCAAGGGAGATTCCTTTTAGCCTCACCGAAACATACTGGCATCCCTGCACAGGTGAACATCGAAAAGCTATGCAAAAACATAGATGAACCACAGCGCCTACTGATTCAAGATGTTGTGAGACCCGAAAAATATACGCCTCTTTTCAGTTCTCAAGTGGTCGAAACATGCAGGTACAGATTGTCTCAGAACCACCAAGTTTTCTATATGTAAAGTTTCTTATGTTAAGCACCATTGTTCGAGAAGCACTGTTAATAAGACAAACTAAACTTGATATTTTTTTGAAACTTTCTGTGATATACATATTGGTATTTTTCGTTAATGGTAGAACAAAGCGTCAACCCGTGAAAGCCCAGGGAGAGAGAGAAAAGAGCAAGAAAGAAAAAACTAGGAAAAGGCAGTAGCAGCAGTCAACTCATCCACTTCCATCCAAGCATCACTCCATTAAGAGACGCGCCGAGAGATCAGTGGAATACAAGGGACCATCGAGCCCACTTCCTCCCATCGGCGACATCTCGCTCACTCCTCGTCTCGCGTCACTTAAGCCTTGAACTGCTTAGCAGCCTTCTCGGGGGGAGGAAGAGGCTTGCCGTCAGGGCCGACCTGGGGAGCGTCGCGTGCGTTCTTGGGAGGCGGGAGCGGCTTGCCATCCGGGCCAACCTTGGGGGCATCACGGGCGTTCTTTGGGGGAGGAAGGGGCTTGCCGTCAGGGCCGACTTTGGGTGCGTCACGGCCAACGTGCGCGTTCACGTCGACGAGACCGTGGGGCTTAGGTGCCGGGGGAGGAGCATCGCGGGGCTGGTTGTCGGCCGGGGGAGGCAGCGGCTTGCCGTCAGGACCGACCTGAGGAGCGTCGCGCGCGTTCTTGGGAGGAGGGAGCGGCTTTCCGTCAGGGCCGACCTTGGGCGCGTCACGACCGACGTGGGCGTTCACGTCAACGAGGCCGTGCGGCTTGGGTGCCGGGGGAGGAGCGTCGCGGGGCTGGTTGTCGGCCGGGGGAGGCAGCGGCTTGCCGTCAGGACCGACCTGAGGGGCGTCGCGAGGCTGGTTCTCAGGCGGCGGGAGAGGCTTGCCGTCAGGGCCAACCTGAGGAGCATCGCGAGCGTTCTTGGGAGGGGGAAGGGGCTTGCCGTCCGGGCCGACCTTGGGGGCGTCGCGGGCCTGCTTCTCCGGCGGAGGAAGAGGCTTTCCGTCAGGGCCCAGCTTAGGAGCATCGCGGGGCTGGGGAGGAGGAAGCGGCTTGCCGTCAGGGCCGACCTTGGGCGCATCACGAGCCTGCTTCTCAGGCGGGGGAAGCGGCTTGCCATCGGGGCCAAGCTTGGGAGCGTCACGGGGCTGGTTCTCGGGCGGCGGGAGAGGCTTTCCATCGGGACCGACCTTAGGAGCGTCACGTCTCTCAGGAGGGGGAAGAGGCTTTCCGTCGGGGCCCAACTTGGGAGCATCACGAGGCTGGGGAGGCGGGAGCGGCTTTCCGTCAGGGCCCAGCTTGGGAGCGTCACGGGGCTGAGGAGGCGGGAGAGGCTTGCCATCAGGACCGACCTTGGGAGCATCACGGCCGACGTGGGCGTTCACGTCGACGAGACCGTGCGGCTTGCCGGGAGCGGGAGCCGGGGCAGGCGCATCGCGCGGCTGGTTGTCAGCAGGCGGCGGAAGAGGCTTTCCATCAGGGCCGAGCTTAGGAGCGTCACGGGCAGCGTGAGCATCCTTAGGAGGGGGAAGAGGCTTGCCGTCGGGACCGAGCTGGGGCGCGTCGCGTGCCTGGGGAGGGGGAAGAGGCTTGCCATCCGGACCGACCTTAGGAGCGTCACGGGCAACGTGAGCGTCCTTGGCCGGAGGAGGAAGAGGCTTGCCATCAGGGCCAAGCTTCGGCGCGTCACGGGTGACCTTCTCACCCTCGGGAGGAGGGAGCGGCTTTCCATCAGGGCCCAGCTTAGGAGCATCCCGGGGCTGGTTGCCGTCGGCAGGAGGCGGGAGGGGCTTGCCATCCGGACCAAGCTTGGGTGCATCCCTAGCAGCAACAGGCTTGCCGTCGGGGCCGGTCTTGGGTGCATTCTTAGCCGGAACCTTAGAGACGGGGACGCCCCTAGGCTGCTTCGGGTCCTTGGGCTGCTGCTCAGGCAGATCGGCTGGGCGGACGTCGTCGGGGACATCAGCACGGGCAACGTGAGCCTTGGCAGCGGCAACAGAAGGAACGTTGTCGTCCGGCTGGAGAGGAGGAGCGATGCCGTTGCCGGGAGCGACGGGAGCGCCGTAAGAGATGGCGCCAAGGGCCAAGAGGGCCATGATGGTGGTGATGTTGGAACGCATGGTGATTAACGAGCGGTGAGGATGTGGTGGAAAAGTCGGAAGGTCGGTGAAGCGAGAGCGGTGAAGAAGGTGATTAGGATTAAAAGGTGAGTAGTAGTTGTTGTGGTGGTTGGGAGGAGAGGAGTTGCGGTGATGATGGTTCTCAATGGTGGTCCAGCAGTTCCTTAAGTACATTTCTCAGGATCCCGACTTCGAGCTTCTTCCATGATGCGTGCGCGTACGTTGTTGCACGTCCAGCAACTGCACGGTGGTGCATGTATGCGTGTAGGGGGCGAGGCTGAGCACGCAGTTGGAAGTGATGTTCATGATTGGCATCATGATGACCATCGCCGCAGACGACACTGAGGGTTCAGAGCACGCAAGCACGGTGGATTGCAGACTCTCGCAAGGGTACATGCATCAAGGCCTGGGCGAGCCTGAGCATAATTTGCGTGTATAAACTTTGGGAGCCACTGCGGGATGGCGTGGATAGGTGTGAGCTGAGCCGGAATTGGAGCTGTCTCACTCCACTGGATAATGATCAGCATGTAGACGTACGACGACTCTGAGGGCTGAGTTACCGTTCCTTGGAAACCTAAAGATGCATAGATGAAATTTAGCGAGTCCTGGTGGCCGGGTAGTAGCCTTTGCCAATGAGATCCGCTACAGCTGCGCGAGTGATTTCACGATGCATCTACGAGACACTTCTAGTGTTGCAAGGCACGGAGAGGAGTCCTAATACCCCGCTTTCGATCGTACTCGCCTGAAAGATCATCAATGGCTGGAAGCGGCAAGCTTCCAGATCAAGCTTGCGCGTAACCTCTGTTGTCACCCCGTCAAAGCTTGAGCGGTCGAAAGTTCCGGTAAAGGAGACATGGCTGAACAGGTACTGGCGGGTACCTGCAGGCGTAATGGCGTGGCCAGTGAGAAAGCCAATTGAGGCGGAGGGTACGACGCAAGTTGGCTAAGCGGTTTGTCGGCATGGCTGGATGGGGTAGAGCCGCGTAAGCACCTCGCCGAGTTCCCACCGGTGGTCATAGCCATCACAAATAGTCATTTTAATCACCGTAGGGCTGTGGGGAAGGCGCCATTAGAACGGATGCAGTCGTCATCAGCAAATCAGCGGATTTGTTGAATATGAAAGGGGAGGTGAGACAGTCGGCGGGTCGACAACGGGTCGACGGTTGAGGCGCAATTGGCCGGCTCGCAGCAGGGGTGCACGCCCGGGCCACCCGGGGAAAGCGTGGAAAGCGTGGAAAGCAATGACCACGTCCTCAAGAGATCCAACATTGAGAGATGAGTATTCGCGGTGCGGTGAACATTTGCCAAGCAACAACTCAGGAGACCACGGTGACGGGAATGATTGCTTCATTGAATATCCATCGCGCAGCTTTCAAGACATTCCTGGGCACTCATTGTGACAGTTCCTCGAGAAATCACACGGCTCAGCACCGTGAGACCGTTCCGGTGACAACGCATGCGGGGTGTAACTCTGCATACCTCTTACTAGTTCGATTACGTGTACGTCTGGCCAGAGCAGGGTTGCCATTTGTTCAAGTTTGGGCCGCCTTTTATGTGGAGCATGACTCGGTGTGTGCCCTGTAAGCACGCCTCGATCAACGATTTGCCTGGGCAATAGGAGTCTCTATTATCCCCGGGTCCGCAGTTCGGGAATATGGGAGCATTGATCGTCTCCAGAGAGTAAGACCGAGAGCCGAGAGACCGTGGAGGTGAGTGGCGGTTGGTAATTGCGTTCATCATCAACATAAGACACATCAATTGACAGTAGTCGTCCGTATCATTGACCTTGCCCCTCCGGGCTTGTGAATTGCCCAAAACTGGCGTCGAATTGAAGGGGGTCGAAGTTCCAGAAGCCCTACGAAAAAAAAGGTCAGTACTCGGAGTGAATTCTATCAGTGCAGAGGGATACTGACCCAGTCCATATCCATGGCCATATCCTGTAGCCAGGCATTCGTGTTTGCTTCGCTATATCCCAAGTTCGTCTTTTCCATGTCCGACAATGGACCCATTACACTCTGTCCTGTCGGGTACTTCGCCTCGAGATTGCTATTCAGCTCCGACCCGGGCATCGTAACTTGCGCCGGCGGAAAGAATCCATAATCCTGTTGGCTGACAGTAGGGGATGTTGTCATATGAGAGGCTATTTGTGCCTGTGTTGATGATAGTGCTTGCGTAGGAATTTGAGCTTGTGGCGGTGATTTCGTCGACGATGGCTGGGAGACATTTTGGGACGTTGCAGGGCTGGGGCTCTTTGCGAAATACATGACGCTGAGCTCGTCCTCGCCAAAACGCTCCTTGGAAATGCCCCTCATAGGCTCTGGCCTGGCGTGTTCATGATTTGGATCAAGCCTGTCGATCATTCGTTTGATGACTGCCCAAGTGTTGGAATCTGCTCGTCCCTTCAATTCCAGCACAGTATGAAGAGCACGCAAGGCCCGAGACCGGATGGCCGGATCCTTCGACGCGTTGAATTCAGGATCGCGAAGTTCAGCGAGGATGTGCATGATAGCCTGGAAAGCAGAATGGCCTCCGATGTGCCATTGGAACTGTTCGGCTTCCTTGTCGTGTGAGACCCTGTTTAGCGACTCGATGAGAGAAACCGAACGCGTGAGAATCCTGGCACGAAGTGTCAGCCACGTCTTCCCCCGAGAGGGTCGGCATTGTACGATGCCTTAAAGAACCAGACAAAGACTTACATCGTTCGAACATCATCGTTGATGACCACTCTCCTCAAATCCTTGGGAACACCGCTCCAGAAGATCAACCAGCACCTCCATTCCAGGTTCGCGCTCAATCCAATGGTCATTCTCTCTACTGTAACATCAAGGCGGCAATAGCGGAGAATGCATCTTTCGTTCTTGGTGTGGACTTCGTCTACCATCCGTTTTGTCTGTTCGAACAGGGTCTGAAGTTCAGGAACGATATCAAGATTGTTGTTTCGGAGTCTCGCATCTTTGCATTTGCGGTCCAGGCGGTAGGCATTTTGTGCGATCTTCCGGAAACATTGGATCATACCCAAGCGGCAAAGTTGAAGAGCCATATCTGTGACGCCTTCTTCTTCCAGATATGGATTGTTGGGGGGCGCCCGACCTTCCATCAAATCCGAATCGCTTACATTTCTAGGTAGTAGAGTTGTGAAGTCGTCATCGGAAATGGTCGGCTCCATGCCCTTTCCTTCTGACGCACGCCAATCGAGATGGCAGATCTGATGCCACATGCGACGACGAATTTCCACCTGCACTTCATCCATGGTCGAAGTGAAGAAGCTTGGCTCCCTATGAAGTCCTTGCAGCATTGCTATCCTGATGGCAACTCCGGTCAATGGCCATACCTGACCCATGTCGTCTTCACGGGCTTGTACAGTCTGCGTACGAATATTAGTGGACGATCTGAAGCTCGAGGAACCACATAGACTTACCAGGTATATGATGAAGGCCTGTAGAACCTCGATGCTGGACGTAGTGAGAAAGTCTGATTGTTGTAAAGAAAACTCGAGACCTTGTTGATATTTTCTCAACAAGGCCAGTTTCTCCTTCCTGAAGCGGGTCACTACAACGTCAGCCCTCAAGCTGTTGAGTGCAGAGTAGAAGATGGCGTAGGCGAGTGGTTCGAAATTCTGGAGTTGCTCTTCGTTCCAATGATCATCGAAACTGAGCATCGTTAGCAGTGTTTCACGGAACACGGTCGCAGGGCCGGAGGCGTACTTCTCGCTACTGCGGGCCGAAGCCGATGAAGGGGTCAGATTCTGCCATCTTCGGATGAAGGCGGCAAAGCGCCTACCCAGTGAAGGCTTGTGCACCAGGCGAGTGACAGGATCAACATTCTGAATAAAAGTCGTGAAAAGCTCGAAACATTCTTCCTGTGTATCTGGCATGAAGACTGAAGTGTCACCAGCAGCCTGCCCACTGCTGAAAAGAAGACTCTGCGAGGTGCGTATTCCGCTCCATCCGGTTGGATCTGCGGTTTGAGAAGGTTTGCCCTCGGTGCTGAGGATGGCCTTGATGTCTTGAAGCTGAGCGCAAAGTTAGCAAAACACAGAAAGAGGATCAGCACAAACTTACCTCTTCTGTTAACAAGGCCCAATGTAGGGAGGACACGAAATGGGATTGGCCGTTCTCAACGAGGAGAGTGCCGTCATAAGCATCAGCAGCTTGGATGTCGCCGGAGGTGCTACTATTCGGAGAGGCAGAGCTATTCACTAGTTCTCTGGTTTCAGAGACATCACTCTGGGTGGTGTCACGGCGGGCAACGTGGTGAGGTTGAGGTTGAGATTGCTGCTTAGTGGTGTTTACTTGGGGCTTGGAGGGAGGCTGGTTGTGTACAGCAAGCTCAAGTAGGGACTCCAAGCGCTCAAGACGAGCATTGATCTCTGCATGGCTGGACTGGGGTTTGCTCTGACTGGAGGAGTGCTTGTGGACGCGATTGGCAGAGGGCTGGGCTGACGGCGGGGATCGGCTATCTTGCTGGTGCTGATTAGGGATGTTTGCGTAGTAGCAGACATGATTGCCGCGCGAGCATGCAGAGCAGACGGGGTATTTGTGGTCGCATTTGACCTTGCGTCGACGGCACGTGAGGCACGAAGTGATGATTCGCTGACGGGTGCCGCCGGGAGCGGTAGAGGAGGTGTTGTTTGGCAGCACGTTGGGCGGGTGTGCGCTGGGGTTGGAGAAGGGGTCCATGCCGGTGGATCGAGATGCGCTAGAGCGCGGCGGGCAGGGCAGGTCCAAGGTCGGCCGAAGTGGAGCTTTTTGGGTGAGGGTGGGTGAGGGGAGAGAGAGCTTCTTCTCTTCGGCAGGCGTCAGAGTGCGGGCTGAGGGCGCGGACGGACCTTGGTTCCTGCAGTGGCCCCCACAACGTCGAAGCCCTGGCGGCGTTTCACCGTGGCGTGGTCGACCGCTTTGCTCGTCGCAAAAAGACTTTCTTGGGGCAAGGGCAAGGGCGTCGGTGCGCAGGGCTGCGGCCGTGGCGGCTTGCGCTGGGCTGCGCTTTTGAGAAATGACGTGGGGAGCTAAACGCGCCTGCGCCCGCCGTCACCGGCGTCGGCGTCGGCGCTTCGCGACCGCCCGTCGCCGACCGAGGCTGCGCGCACCTTCCTGCCGAAGCAACCTTAATGCCGCCATCCGCCTGCTGCCATCTGCCATCCCCCAGCGCCAGAGACCACGCGCCAGTCCTCCCGTTGAGTCAGGATCTCGCGCTCTCGGGCCCGTCCGCACTCCGAGCAGCCCGGTCTACCCGCCCGCCGACTCGCCGTGAGGCATTTCACGAACCCGGTGGCAACCACTTTTGCCAACTGCTGCTCAGCGCAGAGCTTACGTGCGCGGTTGCACGCCCGATCCTCCCTCTCTTCGTGCTCTGCCTCCCTGTCTCCGCCCTGTCGTTGCCTAGTTTCCAAATATACGCCGTTTCACGACCACTCTCGAGGCGGTATGCCCGTCCCCGTTGTCTGGATGGCTGCCTTGAGCTCGCGCACAAAGCAAAGAGCCGCATCCCACTCTCGCCGAGCTGCGATCGGTCGCAAGGAAAGGACCGCAGCAACACCATGGCCGGCCCCGCTCTAGACTCCGGCCTGCTTGACGGCATGCGAAGTCCTTGGCCCGGAAGATCCCCTTGGCGCATATGTGTGCCGGTGATCGCGGGGACCCTCCGCGTATTTGAGGCTCAGCGTCCGGTCTGCTGTTCGCATTCGCTCTACCTACGTGTTGAAATTCACAGGGACCCGCGTATTCCCCTCATTCGATGCATGCCATTCGCGTCCACCTCACCACCAAAGCCAGCCGTACCCGAATCCAACGACGATAAACGAAGGACGGCGCCTCGCATTCGTTCTCTCGAAATGATATTCAAGTGCTTGCCAGGATAGGGCATTGGCTGGGTTTCAGATGGTCTTGAAACGTGCATAGCACTCAGAGCCACAAGTCTGATGCTCTTCGACGACAAGCTGTTACATAGACGTCAGGTCCTCTTGCAATGCACCTGACTCAGCCCACCCAGCTATAGTGGCTTTAGATCACGCGGCTTTCGGGAATACGATGCGCAGACCGGGAGCCGCAAACCTAAGTCGAAGAGATCTGTTGGCCCTTGACTCGGGCCGTGCTACCGTGGAATGCCTGAAAAAAGGTTACCAACTCCAGGCTGTTTCGATCCTTCTGTCTTAAGTTTGTCTCAGTGGAGCGCACTGGTGGAGGCAGAAACAAAGAAGCGACGGTTCATTAGTAGACGCGGTATAAATTGCCAGGAATAGTATATACTAACGAAAACAGAAAATCCCACTTCCGTTTCCGGCTCAGCTGCGCCCAGCCTCTTTTCGATGCAGATCTTAACGCTGCGTTGCACATGTAGAACATGAATTCATCAGTCACCTGAAGTAAATCGACGCCCATGTTGACGCAACACGCACGTTCAGCTTCCCCGTACCTTACGTTTCTGTGGTTAATTCCTCTGCAATATCGTCTTACTATCCACTACTCCTTGCTATCTATTGCCAATTGGGCCCACAGTCACAATTCTGCCTCCAGTCTCTTTTTTGTTCGATTTTGCTCTTGTTGGTTGTATCGAAACTCTAAGAAGCATGCTCTAAAACTATCGGATGATAGACAAGGAAAAATATGGGTCTATGACTTTGTTTCCACACCTTACGTCATTGTGCAGCAACCAGCCTCAATTCCCGTCTCTTTGTTTGTTCTCATAGTCCACGTTGTTATGCTTGTCTTCTGAACTGCTTTCTTTGGTGTCTATTCCCTCGCTGTCCACTTGGCGCTCTAAAATTATTGACCTTTGTTCATTGACAGTGCGACGCAGTGCTTTTAAAATGCGCTCAGAACTCCGTTCCGAATTTGCTTCCCTAATATTAACCATGTCTTCGAAGGAAAAGGGACACCACAGTATCTGGCTTCAGATCTACAACAAGCGTCTCGAGGTCCAGCACGTCCCACTTACCACTCTTCCCGAAGGTCTCTTATCTACCTGCGCTGTTTGCGGCGGCAAGTACAGGGACACCACTCCTGCGGAACTCCGTGTCGAAGAAGCAAATCGCGATGCACTGAGAAAGGATGGCGACGAACCGGGAAGTGCAACGCCCGTTCCAGTCTGCCTTCCTGGCTGCGGTCATCACTTATGTCTCGGATGCGCCGTGGAGCATTTCCACCGTCTAATGGAAGAAGACACAAACGAGAAGGACGAGACTCTGTTGACATGTCCCGTCTGTAGAACGGCTGTTGAGAAGAAGATTAAGTGGAAGACGCTTTTGAAGTCCGGCATATTGGTGGTGCACAGGTAGGTATCTCACGAGCTATTTTCTTTTTTTTTTCTTATTCAGTCACGAGAACAGCGGAATGTTCTTCCGTTTGAAATTAGATTTCCTTTCCTGGTGCAAACCAAGTTCCACGTGTGCGACGTGCAGATGCAAACGCGCCTGCTTCCCCGTTGTTTGGGTCTGTGTCTCTCAACCGTACGAGTCATTCAGCCCTGAGCTTCTCTCCGCCTTCTCAGCCGTCTTACTCAGCCGACTGCGGCTCAAGTTTTATCCTATTTTTGTGAATGTTGCTTATATGTTTGAGCAGACAATGTTGTCACTTTGGCCGAACCTCTTCGGAGCCCCCGTGGCGCATTTGAGGACTGCACCATCCCGACACGGCATCTGCGCACAAGAAACCTTCTTTCCAAGCTTTTATTGGTGGCGGTCTGGATTCCACTATCTGCCTAAAGTATTTCACAAAGAACATCCGCGTAACACCAACACCGCAGCCCCAGGCACCCGTCTCCAACCACCCAACAGCCCCTGAGCCGCAGCCCCTCAGCCCCAGTCCTTGAGAGGAAAACGATCGACCCAACGGCCCTCTCTTACTCATACGTAACCTGGACCTCAGAAGAGCTAGGAATAGTCACGGACGTCAAGACCTTGTTGCTCTGCTTGATGTCGATGATGGTCGCGTCGCTGGTGCCGACGCTGGTGCCGCTCGACGTCTTGGCGACGGCGCCGGTGAAGAGCACGGTGCCGAAGTCGGCGAACGCGACGAGCGAGCCGTTGGACTCGAAGTCCTCGACGATCCACTCGGCATTCTGGCCGCCCAGCGCGGACGACGAGGTGATGGTCTTGCTGACCGACTTGCCGGTGGTGAGGTTCTCGATGACCGCGACGCCCTTGGTCGACGAGGACGACGTCACGGAGAAGAAGATGACGTCGCCCGCCGAGATGGACAGGGAGAAGTCGTAGGCGTAGTCGGGGTACCACTCGTACCTGGGACCGTCAGTTTGCGGTCCCGTCAAAAGGGGGGAAGGGGGGGGGGGGGCGCGTATGAACTTACCAAGCATCGTACGAGTAGGTCGTCTGGCTGCCGCTCTTGGTCGCGGTGAAGTCGACGCCGGTCTGGAGGATGGCGTTGCCGTACGTGTCGCCGTCGATGCCGACCCAGGCGGACGCGGAGTACGTGCCCGCGGCGGTGGCAGTCGGGACGGGGACGGTGATGGTGGCCGAGACGGCGGTGAAGGTGCCGGACGGCGGCTCCTCGTAGACCGCGCCCGCCCAGTTGGACGAGTACTCGACGTGGCTGGTGTTGCTGTTGGCCACGGGGCCCTCGACCGCGCCGGACGTGGTGGTCAGCCTCTCGAGCGGCTGCGTGCGGCGCTGCGTGCGCGACGCAACGCGGGCGGCGAGGCCGTGGCCCATGGCGCCAGAGGGCGCGGCGAGGGCGGTGGCCGCCAGGATGGCGGTGGTCAGGAGCGTGGTGAACTGCATGGTGCTGCTGTTGGGCCGGGGTGTGGTCTGGAAGTGGACTGGAGAAGACTGGGGACTGCTGAGCTTGCGGGTGGTGGAAAGAAAACTACCAGGTGGTTGCACGCCTGGCTTTTATACACGGGCTGTCATTCAGCTATTTGCTCTTGATAGAGCTACCGGACGCAGGTCTCCCGGCACTCAATATTGTGCGATAAGGCGAATAAGGCGCGATACATGGCGTTTGCTGCCGGTTCGAGCAGGTGGATAGGCAAGTATATTGCACCCGACCCAGCAGCGCATGACAAGTTCCCGGGAAATGGACGGGCGGTGGGCAGGTAGGGTGCTTGCGAGGTGGACAGTTTCGGTGGTCACGCTTTACCTGCATGCATATCGCCATGGGTCAGCCAAGGCCGGACCGTTGCCGAGACGGATGCTTATCAGTACGAAGCTCCGAGAAGAAGCATCGCCGAGACTTCGTCTGAGTAGCTTCGCTGGCATGGCGGCGTGCTTGGCTTGCATGAGATGGCGCCCGCTGCTGGACTGGGGGCTCATGGAGCTGCTCGAATGAGAATGGTCTTCGAAGTTTTTATTCTCCGGAGGCAGGTGGGATAGAGGGGACGCGTGTGCAGGCGTCGGTGGTCGGCTGATCGTCCGGAAGATGGCTTGGCTGTGGTGTCTGTACCTGTGGTGCCTTACGGGGAGAAATAAGCTTATAGCTCCTATAGGTACTGTAGCGCAGCAATATCACGAAGAGGCGTCGACAGCAACGTCCATGAGGCAGTAATCCGCCACTGTTGTAGGGAGCACAGCAGCCGAAAGGGCGCCGAGTGGTTTCAGCGCACGACTCAAACACTCCACGGGACCACTCGCTATCCGGTGCGGAAATCTCCAGACCTGATCGCATCAGTTTTGATCGATATCGACGGCGGGATAGTAGGACCGCTGGGACAGGCTGGAGGGCCACCATAGGTGGGTTGCACGTCGTTTTCGCTTGCTCTGCTGATCTATCGGCGGGGTTGCTGCCGGTTCGGGAAGGTAGTAAAATGCCGTGCAGTGATAGCCGACCCTTGCTCCATCCTTGATCGGGCAATTTATCGCATCGGCTTTGCTGTGGCGAGCGCAACGTCAAACACATCATTTTTCGCGAAGCCTTTTCGTTGAACATCATGTACATTGCGTGCTCGGAATTGCCGTGGCCTTCTAGACTCTGTGATCTGCGGTGTACTAAACTTGCCGGACAGGAATACATTGCGACATCGTACTGTAAGAGCAATAGGAAAACATAAACGGATACGAAGTCTTTGTTGCTCCACCACGTTTGAATCGGCTCCCACACTCCGAGCCGTTGCTCGTTTATGGTATTCGCGCTCGTATTCCGATGAAAGATTTTGCACCTGAATTCCCGCATGGTATTGCTTATGCATCTGGGCCTTCAATCCGATGAATCGCCTGCTTACTTCCACTTCTCCTTCCCTCTTCGGCTTTCTTGTACCTCTGTCTTCTTGATCAAGAGCAACCACTGTGCCACTTCGCAGATACCAAATTCTTTAAACTTTCCTCTGTCAGATCAGGCATTACAATCGAGTAGGAGAAATGATATGATTGGGGAGATAACTCACGATGTGCTTCCAACAGGTCATACACAATTCACAAATAACTTCGTGATGAATATTGAGACCCTGCATTCTCCCCAAGCTCTCTCTCATGGCCGATGAGTCAATTGCAATTTCAGAACCACATCAACATTTCCGGTCTGACCACCATTCTGGTCTCTTTGCCATGAAACATCGACTATGATCCCGACCCCTTGATCCCTAATGTGCTGGATATGCTGATAGTCAATGATCGTGTGCCAATTCCGGCAGAGGACAGTTCCAACACCTTCGATCGGATGATCTATCTGCCTTTGAATCCAAGAGATGATGCACCCAGCGTGACATATGCATCCACAAGGCAGCAAGACTGGTAAAAGAAAAGATAAATGCTCCATGTACGGCTCTGGATGAAATAGAATATCATCGCACTGGGAGCATGACGCTGAATTTTCAAGATCTTGAGGACGCAAAAGCTGTAAAACAGTCGTAAGGGTTCGTGGCATAGTGTTGCAACTTTGAGGACTGACTTTGGGAGGAAAGGAACATCGAATGCATTGTGGCACAGCTTATGTGACGGAGAGGTGGATAGATTGATAGTTGGGTACGGTCATTGCTCTTCCGGTAGCAAATGAGAGGGTCCTGCACGCGCCGGACATGTATAAATGTGATATCAGAAGGATTGAAAAATCAGAGGCGCGCAAGATCACATGGACAGCATATTTCAGATCAACAAAGAAACCACGTGTATCTAGTCAAACCGACTTGAGAGTTCCTGCCATGTTTTTGTTGAAGGGATCATAAATAATGAAACTGATTTACATTCTGTGAAAGGCAAACTCAACGAACTATAATCCACAACCAGGAAAGCGTAGACATACGAGAACACCTGCGTGCTGTAGCCAATATATGAACCCAAATTAGGTAAAAGTTCCACAATCAAGCTAGTAAAGGCAGAAACAAGAATCAAGCAAAAAAAAAAAAACATAATGAACATCGAAAATCAAACCCCAGACGCCAAACTCCAAGACTCAAACTCCAAACGCCCAACGCCAAAATCCCTCATCCCCAACCAACCGCCTTCCTCGTTCCTCTACAACTCCTCATCCGAATCCTCCTCCGCAATCAAACCCTCACCCTCCAAACCATACGCACTCCCCCTCCTCCGCCCGCCGCCCGCCCCCTCCAACGCAGCCATCTCCGCATCGAACTGGCCCGGTCCCGGCTCCCCCGGCGACCCCTGCTGCACGCCCATTGCGGTCAACAGCGTCCGGCCCCTCGGCGTGACGAAGCTCCCCCGATGCCCCGGCGCGAACACGTCTTCGGCTCGGATGGGCGTCAGTGCCGCTGCCTCGCCATCGCCTCCTCCTCGCACCCTCTCCGTCTCTTCTGCCGTCGCGGGCGCGGCCGCCGTCTCTCTATCATCTTCTGTCTCTTCTATCTCGTCCGTCTCTTTTGGCACTTCTTCCCTAGTTGGCGCTTCTCCCCTAGTTGGCTCTGCTATCACCCCCGCCCCTTCCGCCACCTCGGTCGGCTCGGCCGCCACCGCCTCGCGCGAGTACGTCCCCGTGCGGTTGTTGTGCTGGCGCGGCGACCCGATCGAGCGGTCGCTGAGGCTGCGCGCAAAGCCCGCAGCAGCAGCAGCAGCGGGCGGCGGCGGCTGCGGGACGAAGGCGCGCTCGAGGGCGTCGGCGTGGCGGGGGCCGAGCGGCGGCGCGAAGCTGACCTGGCGGCGGGGCCGCTGCGAGGAGGAGGAGGAGGAGGAGGAGGAGGAGGACTGCGGTGTGGGAGCAGCGGCAGCGGCAGCAGCAGGCTGTTGGGGAGGGGTGGTCGGCGGGAGGGAGCCTTCGAAGAGGGAGGCGTGGCTGCTTGGTGGTGGTGGTGAGGAGGAGGGGGCTTGGGGTTGCTGCGGTGCGGCTGGTGCTGCTGCGGCGGCGTCGGATTGGGGGGCGTTGATGGGCGGGTGCTGTGCGAGGGCGGGGTCGAGGGTGTTGTCTGCTGCTTGCTGGGTGGTGTCTGGGGGTGCGAGGATCTGGCCGTCGCTGGCAGGGCCGAAGTGTGCGGCTGGGTATTGAGTGCGGATGCGGCGCTGTCTTTCTGGGGATATGGCGACTCGGGGTATGTCCACGGGATAGTCGCGTTGGACTCTGGCGATATGCCGGCGTGGGGAATCTCTTGTAGCATGAAATCTGGCGTCTCTATCGTTCCTCTGCTGTTGAGTTGCACGGGAAGGTCCGAATGCATCGGGAAGGGGAAACACATCTGGTCCCGACGAGGGAGCTCTTTGGCTGCTCGGTGCATGCGCTGGCCATAGGGGGTCTCCATATAAGATGGGCCAATAGTGTGCGGCTAGGTTGACAACAGCTTGCCTGAGTTGTTCTCGCGGGTGGAAGCCCTGGCCGTAATCGAATGCCCCATATTCTCCCAGTATTCGGTCATCCAGAGGGTCGAATTGCGGAATCGCAGTCTGAACATCCGCGGTGTTCGGAAACTGCTCTCGCAGGACTATGCTGACGGTAATGACGTTCTGGAAAAGTCGAGCATCGTTCAGTGAGGTGTCGAGCATCCAGTTCCGCCTCGCTGTTCGCCAGTCCCTGTCATTGTACAGGCCATGGCGGAGAGCATACCGGCCCATTTCCACCGCCCCTTGCATTAGTCCAGCGAAGGTCTCGGGGGTTATTTCTGTTGCGCCAGCCCGCGGAGGATTCAGGCCCATGGCTTCGTCGGGGATTGATGGGGATCTGCGAATGCTCTCGAGCAAACTGCGCTGTTCGGATATGTATTGCTCCACCGCCTGACGTACCTCGGCTGGCCATGTACTTGAAGCCACGCTCGGGTAGCCCTCTGCCATGGTGTTCAGCATAGCGGGGCTGAATTGAGGTCCCTCTCGTGCCTGTTGCTGTTGCTGTTGCTGTTGCTGTTGCTGTTGCTGGTGCTCGAGCCTCCCGCCAGGTTCGCTGGCCCCATCCATGAGCACATCGCTCTCGGCCCGTCCAGCTGGCGGCAGCGGGGTCATATCCTCGCGTCTGCGCATGGGCTGCAAGTTACCACCAATGAAACCAGGCCGTCCGGCTTCGTTCCGGTGGTCGGGAATGCCCAGCGACGCCCGAGTCTGGCCGTATGATCGCAGCACTTCGTCGGGGATGTTTCTTGCTGCCTCTTGGTCTGCACTTATCAGTCCCTGCCAGCCGCCGAGTTTCATCATGCCCTTGATGAGCGTGTCATATCTCCATCTGGCGTTTGCTTCAAAATCGTCCACCTCATTCCGCACCGGCTGGCCTCCAGCGCGTCTTGGCGCAGGCGCGGCAGCCCCTCCACGCGCTGGGCGGAACATTGCATTTGACTCGGCCATCTCGTAGATGGACACTTCCTGGATGGGAGCCGCACTGGGGCCAGCAGTAGGTGCAAAGCCTGCAGCAGGGGGGCCGGCGCTGGGAGCGGCATATAGACTAGCAAAACCCGCAACGTTCGGATTACGCCCCCCTGATGCTGCCACGGGCGGCCTCATACTCGGAGCCAAGCTTGCCATGCTTGGAGGAGGAAGAGGAGCAGCGAAGTTGGGACCAAGGCCGGTCGGCGCGGAGCCGTACCGTGCGAGATCAGGCGCAAGGCCGGGGGCCGGTGCGGGAAGAAGGCCGGATGGGAAAAGGTCGTCGGCTGGGGTGGTGACTTGAGAAAGCCTCGTTGTGCCGGCACGGCCCCTTCTGGCGCGGCCGCCGCGAGTGCGAGTGCTGGGACCCCGAGTGGGAGCAGCGGTGCGGCGGCGGCGAGTGGGGCTCGAGTCGCGGCTGGGAGGGGCGCTCGAGATGTCCTGCGTCTCGATATTGGGCCTTGGGGCCTTGAAGCCGCGGCCTTGACGATGGCCCTGCGGCCTGTTTTCGGGATAGTGCGAGTCTGCGTCCTCGTCTTGCGGGGGGTATACGTCGCCGTCGAAGGGGTCTCCGCCACTCTCCGACGGCGCCGGTGACGAGGCGGCAGAGGCAGCTTCCGATCTGCTTCTCATCGTTTCGAGGCGCTGCGTCTGGTTGTTGTCTCTGCCCCAGGCTCTTGATGGGTACTTGACCCCCCAGCCCTCCCAGCCATTCGCGATGTTGTCTCTCTCTGCCTTGGCCGCCAGTTGATCACGCTTCCTGATCGCATTGACTGCTCGCTTGCACTGCTTATCCTGCAGTACAGGCAGCCGGTGGTAAGTGTTTGCAAAGTTGTTGTTAGGCTGCCTGATGCCTCGAGGGATTTGGTTTCCAGAAGCATCTGGCCCTGTTTCGACGTCCCAAATGGTGTTCAGGTAGACTCTATTCCTCACCTCTTCCCGACGCCTTCGAAGTTCCTGGCTGTTCTGAGGCGTCTCTGGCTGCCGGTTGTCCTGGGGGTCGATACGGTCCATGATTTTACACTCGGCGTGGCTGGCAGGAATCCAGTCGTCACCTTTCCCCTTTTGGGCACGCTTGTTCGTTCCGAATCCACCATGTCTCTCCCGGTAGGTCCCGACGCGCTTTGTGATTGCCCTGCACTCTCCTGTCGAGATTTCCCCGGTCTGGGACCGAGGCTGCCGCTGGATGATGTCTCTCACCGTCACCCTGGTGTCGTACAGCTGCCACATCCACAGCCGCCAGCTCTCGACCCCAAGCGAGATTTGGCGCGGGAGGATGGGCAGATCGCGCAATGGCTGTCCGTCCGATCCGAGCACGTCCTGGCCGTTTTCCACGAGAGGTCCCGCTGCGGTTGCCGAGTGCTTCTTCCTCGTCTCGGCGTTGTCTGGCTGTTCGAGGAAGCCGAATCGCCACGGAAGGTTCTCCGAGGACACGTAGGCCTGCTCTCGGACGTACGACGTGCGTCCTTGTTGGCCGCTGCCAGTTGGCGCAACCCAGTACGCAGTTCCCTGCCGGTGATCCCAACGCGGTTCGCCTGGCGGGGTGAGGATGTCATTCGCCAGCACGCGATGCGGCTCGAGATTAGCCGGGTTCAATCTGGCCGATGCGAGTGATTGCAATTGGTCAACGTTGTTTCGATTCCTGTCTAGGTAATCCGGCAGCGCTGGGGCGTGCAACGATTGCATCGCCTGGTCCTGTGTGGCAGGGGCATTATGCTGTTGTTGGTTCCCTGTGGTAGGACTCTGCAAGCTTTGCTGGGCTTGTTGAGGAGCGTGGCCTTGAGCAAAAAGTCCCTGTGAGGGGTTCTGTGGAGGATCCTGTGCTTGAATTGGCACGTAACCCTGTTTTCCTGGTCCCGTTGGAGGAAATTGTGGAGTATACTGTTGTTGATTAGGCACGTAACCTTGAGCACCCGGCCCTGTTGGCGGAAACTGTGGAGTGTACGATGCATATTCCCAGGTGCCTGGTCTTTGCGGAGGATAGGCCGGGCTGGCCTGCTGTGGCTGGTTCTGCTGGTATGTCTGTATACCGGCTGCTGGATCATACGGCGTTGCGTATTGCAACGATCCGTAGTTTTGTCCGGCTGGCTGTCCATGCTGACTCTGCTGCGTGTATGGATTTTGTTGTTGTTGATGATGGGACTGTTGCGGTATTGGTTGTGTGCCATAAGTGTTGATCGGCTGCTGACTCCCGTAAGACTGTTGCTCCCCATACGGTTGTTGGATTTGGTGCTGTTGTTGGTTTCCGTGAAGCTGCTGATTTGGGTAGAACGCTTGATTTATACTCGGCTGCTGATTCTGAGAATAATGTTGATTTGCAGCTTGTTGCTGATTTGGATCTCGTATTTGATCCTGGAATCCATATGAGTATCGGATCTGCTGAGAACCTCGGCGGCGCCCCTCGAACGGGTGACCCTGTTTTCTGGTGCGTCTGGGTGCAGGTCCACTAGTTGTCTGAGAAGTTTCCGCTGTATCTGTGATGGGACCAGCATGCCCCGGATACGCAGTTCCATCTGAATATTTAGGCTGTGGGGCCTCTTTGCCCAATTCTGAATCATTCCTTTGCGCATCGTTCTGCTGAATATAGTATGGGTTGTCTTGTCTGCTCCCTCCAGGGTCTGGGTATCTGTGCTCCTCCTCGCCGGACATGATTCCAAATGTGAGCTGTGCTCAGTAATCTTTTTTCGAATAGTCGACTCTCAACAAGTCTTAGAGACTATGTGTAACTGCGTCCAGCGCGGTTCGAGAAGACTCAGTTGTCCAGCGAGAGTCTCAATGTGGTATCGTTGGGTGTAACACCCAATGTGGGATGCGTCAGACACGCAGGATTTAACACCCTCGGTGATATATACCGTCCGCATGGTTTTTCCTTGTTCCAATCTCATCTTTGTTCTGTATTACCAGGCCGAGAACACGATTCGAATTGACTGCGCGCTTATAAAGGGCTTGAGGCAAGTCGATGGCTTTTGCATTGTCCCTGAAAGAACCTCAAGGGTAGAAGGACTCAATGTCCGGATTTGATCTAGTGTACCGCTTATACAGGAGCCTTTAATATGTATCGATAATGCAACGTCGACTTTCTGCAAGGAAGGCTTCGACTTTTGAAAGTAGCAATTGGATCTCCTTCAATGACTCAAACTTCTAATCAGACTGCTACAAACCAGCGTCTCTCCGAGGCCTCTCTAACATTACTGCCATACTAAACATCCAACACTGATAAACCTTCAGCAAGAACTCGCTCTCTCAAGATTGTGCTCGCTCACGTTCCCACTCAGCCCGACGGCGCTCCTCAACCATCTGCATCAGCACATTCTTCTCTGGTCCCCTCAAAGCATCGGCATGGGCCCGAATGAGCTCTGGAAGACTCAGATGAGCATATGCTTGCTTATAGCGCTCAGGGTCTATGGTAGACCTATTGATGGGATGAGGTGAGGTGCTGCGTGCCAAGGGAGGAACTACCTGGTTCTCAACATCAGCTCTTCCACCTGGCTGGATGACGAGCCTTGGCAAGCCATTGAATGTTCCTTGAGCGGAAGTCGTGGAGTGGAATTGATGGACCGCCTCTTCAGGGCGCAGCTGGCCTTGGGGCGGTAGGTGTATGTTGCTGAACCTGTCTGGCATGTTGATGGTGCGCTGAGCTTCCGTCGCCGTCGAACTTTGCGGCTCGTATGATGAGGACGACGGTGCCAGCTGGTGCTGGAAATTGCCATTGTTCGCCGGTGAGCCTGGTCCAGGGTGGTATGACATAGCAGGAGATGTGTACGGGTTCGAGTATCCCCTCGCATCCGGGCTGGCAGAAGTGTTGTACGGGCTGCGGTACGTGCTCGTCTGCAGCGGATGCTCCATCAGTCCGTCCGGCGTCGTAACATGCCACCTGCTCAAGGCCCAATGCATCCCAAAGCGCTCGATATCGCAGCGCGCCGGACACTCCCTCACCACCACCCCACCCCCGCTCAACCACCCGGCCTCAATCCCCTCCACAACCCCACAAGCGGCCGTCGTCTCCCCGACCCACGCCTCCAGCGCCCTCTTCGAGAACCTCGCATCGGCCACCCGCCCCTGCGCCCTCCACATCGCGCCGAATCGATTCCCGCCCGGTTGCACCGCAAACACCGCGCCCGTCCCGCCCTCCTCCACCAGATCCCACACCGTATTCCGCGCCACCTGCTCCTCGCACAGCCGCCCCACGAGCGCCGCGTCCCGCGCGCTCGCCCCGCGCGCCCTCCCCGGCGCCATCCCGCAGTGCCGCTCGCACCACGCGACGACGCCGCGGCCCACGCGCTCCTCGACCTCTCGCAGCGCCGCGAACCCGCGCACCGCCGGCATCCGCGCGACCACGTCGTGCACCGTCACCCGCGCGTCGTAGCACATCCACATGGCGACGCGCCAGGGCTCGACGGCGCTCGAGACGCGCGTCCCGAGGATGGGCAGGTCGTACAGCGGCTGGCCCAGCGCGCCGACGCGCGCGTCGTGCCGCGGCGTGCGGAGGAGGCGGAGCAGGCGGCCGTTCTCGAGGGGAGGTGCGCGCTCCAGCTGGGACAGGCCGATCGGCAGGTTGTCCGGCGCGGCCCACTCCTGGCCGGGGATGAGGGCGGTCGTGTCGTTGGGGTCGGCGCCGCGGGCGGGCGGGTGGATGTATGCGTGCGTGGGGCGGTTGTGGAGGCGGGGGATGTCGGCGTGGAGGCGCGCGTGGGGTTGCGGAAGGTGGTGCGGTGGCGGTGGCATTGTAGATGCGGCGGGGAGTGCGTGTGGGGCGGATTGGGTTGAGGAGTTCATTGTGGGAGTTCTGGGTGTCTGCGTTGTAGTCAATGCGGCGCGTAGAGGGTCGTGTTGGTTTGGATCTACCGGATGTTGACCAGAGCCAGGTGGGTCGGGGATGATGGGGAGGGAGTTCTCGAGGAAGTCTGGGTTGTCCATTGTGCCAGATTGCTTGGGGTTTTGGCTGCTGTCGTTGTCAGTGATGGAGGAAGAAGGGTTTTGGGGGTTTGGACTTGGCTGATTGATAGAGTGCGCCTTGTGAGCGCGTTGCGCAAGAAGATCTTGGATGAGGGCGGCCGCGCGTGCTTCTGCCTCGGGGTATTTTCCAGGTTCGTACGGCATAGTGCTGAGAACGTTTGCTGTTACTTTGCTCGAGACTCGGGCACGAACATGCAAACACTGCGGGCGTGACGCGGAAGCGGCTCAACTTGCGGCGCCGTAGCTGCGGTGAAGTTCTCGGTTTTGATTCGGTGGATGAAGCGTAGTAGATGGCGTTGCTATGGGCGATTGTAATTGTTTAGTGCGGCGTCTGAATAGAGATAGCAAGGGGGCATGGTCACCTCTATTTCCACTTGGCCGCTGAAAACGACATAGTCGACTCATGAGCAGGGTGAGAGCATTCTTGAACTTTCTTAGATCCTCTCGCCAATGTACACTGTAATTACAGACGATTGCTTAAGCCGATCTGTATCTGAGAGCAAGTCTCATTGATCAATTTGACATGTAACGACTTGCACAAGCAGCGCCGCTTGAGAAGTAGACGCCATTCCAGCTTTGAGAAATATCTATATACTGTTTTTGGACCGTTGTCCATATCCTATACTTTTGCTGTAAACGTATTGAGTGCAGAGCCGTTCTTGGAGTCGAGCATATCTATGCCTGACAACCCAGGCGTCGAAGAAATTGGCGGCGGAGAAGGCCAACTCGTCAACCACAACCGGGCATTCAACTCTATCCCGAGGCCATATAGCCATCTAGCGATATCCGAACAGTGATACATACCAGGTGTTCTCTCGTGTCCGGATGCAGCCATCATCCAAGAAGTGTCTTTCAAGTCATGCTCCTTTGTCATTCTTTATGTTCCGTTCACATCGCGCCCGTCCTCTAACGCCACCTATTTCCCTTTCATCGTTCATGTGCTCATCCCCCTCCTTTGTCTCCATCGTCTTCCCATCTCCGGCAATCAAGCCGCTCAAGCTCATTCCAGCAGCAGTACCCCGTACCTGTCAACAAACGACAACCTGACCCTCCTCGTCGTTCCAACGGCCCCCCGGGGTCCTTGTACTCCAGCGTCAACGGCGGATCCAGCCTCCAGGTAGCTCTATCGCCCAATTGTCGGATTAGACGTTCTTTGACAAGCGCTGCAAAGAAAGAAAAAGAAACAAAAAACACTCACAACACGCGCACCCCATGCCTCGAGGTATACGTCCGGCCGCTGCACCTCGCTGTGGCGTGCATCGCTCTGCTGCTGCTGCTGCGGGCGGTCGGCCTGGATGTCGTGGATGATGAGGCTCCAGCGGTCGGTGCCGTCGCCCTCATCTTCGGCGTTGTCGCCGTAGAGCAGGCCGTAGTTGTTGCGGAGGGATCTGGTTCTTGTTGCGCGCGCGAGAGCTCGGCGGGCGGTGTTCTCGGAGGGCTGGTCGTTTCGCTCGAAGATGGTAGGCCGTAGGGAATTTTTGGGGTTGTGGGAGGACGACATGGTGCTGGGATATCTTATGCAGGAGGAGAACGCGGTTGTGTGGAGAGACGGGTGGTGGTCGAGATGCTTTTGGAAAGCTTTGTGTGTGAAGAAAAGTGTGGTTGCGGTGGAGCGGGGGAGGACAAGGGTTGCGACGCACATGGGAAAGGTACAGTACGAAGATGAGACCCCAGGCGGCGGGCGGGGCGCACATCAGTGTCACATGGAAGCTTCTATCGCAGTTTTAAGCACTTTTGATGCCTCCATTTGGTATGCTAAGCTACTGCTTCATATGTCTACTTGATCCTCGGAATTGAATGCTAATGCTAGAGCACAGGAAGAATGAAATTCAGCCATGTCTATGAGAAATGAGGCATCATCATCTGTTGATCACAGACCATCCACCCTCTGACTTCTCCACGATGAAATGAGAGTAGAACCCGCAAGAACTTGCTCAGCCAGGTTTTGGCAACCCCGTCAGCCCCTGTTCAGAAAGCTTAGCTCCAGTGCCGGGAAACCCATCTCCTGGCATAACCGCAACCGGGTTCCAGTGTCCGTCATCAACGCAACACCGCAGTCGTCTTCGTGCACAACCAGGTCAGCACGGTACGACAGCGTCAGGTCTCCAGAAGAGCCGACACTCTACTCCTGCCTCGTGCCCCTCGGCCAGTCTCTGCCAGGCCCCATGATCTGGTGCCAAACGGCCGGCAAAGGGAGATCGAGACGCAGTCGAGCCCGACTCTGCAACAAAAAAAAAAAAATATCAGCAATTTCCAGCCAATGTTTCAAGAAACTGGAGCACTCACGCTTCCGATAGCTGGCACGTTGTAAGGCGGCTCATCCCCCCGGTATGTCACCCAGAGCCAGTGCTCGTACCTCATGGCCTCCGCCTCGACTGCCTCCTGCGGTGTCAAGCGCGTGTAAGTTATTGTGTTCACACCGTGCGTATAAGTAGCGATGGCACGAGTCTCTCGGGTGGTGAACTGGGTTCCCAGGCTTAGCGGTGCGTTGGTCTCGTTGGCAACGGCCAGAGTACCACCGTCGGCCATGGTAACGCTGCTTGAGGGAAAGGTAGCTGCGGGTCCCGCCTCTGCATCGATACGCACGCGCTTTGTGGTCGGACTTGCACCGTCTTCGGGAACATGGCGCTTGAATGGGATGCTGCTCACGGCGACAGTGGTATCAGTGGTGCTGGGTATGTTAGGAGCGGCGGTGGATTCTCCAGGCTCGACGTGGGATTGAGCAGTGTCGTCATTAGAAGGAGCGTGGGTCGAGCTGGCATCGCCGGCACTGTTTACAGCATTCAAAGCAACAGAAACTGAGCTCGTACGACCCTTGAGCCGGTCAGGAGGGATTTGCAAAAACTGTATGAATGATGAACTAGTAACACGATCTGCGTTAGAATGGTTGGGATTGGTACTTACTGGCACACTGTTCTTGGCCTGATAGGTTCTAGCAGCATTGACGAACTCCTGGATAGAACCTTCATTTTGCTGCAGCATTTGCAGAAAGTCTGAGGAAGGGTCTTCTTCTCCGCCAGCATGAAACCCTGGGACGTCGTCAAATTCCACAATATTCACACCCCTGTCTTGGGGGTCGGTACCAAACTCTTCGGGACCCGAACGACTATGCAACACACCTTCAGGCGGCGATGGAGCATTTGTCTGGCTGCTGGGCTCAGCGCACAAAGTTGATGATGCGGTTCTATCGTCATGGACCCTCTTGTTCTGCCTACTGACCTCCGCGTTGCTGCTGTCGTCGGTGAATATTTCGTTTCGGAGGGATGAGCCTATGCGTCTCTGTCAATATTGATCCTACTCAGCACGACTATGCTGATATACTCACTCGGCATTCTGGCTGTACTGCTCGAGCTAGTAGCCTTGGGTTGATCGCTCTTAGAGTTCTTGCGCGGTGCCGTGGCCTTCTTAGGTCCTTCACCTTTATCTTTACCGCTAGCACTGGCCTTGGGTGAGGGCGCCTTCCCCTTCTTCGATGCGGATTTCTTCATCTCCTTTTGTACAGGTGACTTCTTCGGTGCGAGCGTCCTCTTCTCTGGCACAAGCGTCTTCTTCTCTTTCGGTACTGGTTCGTTCGACGGTCCTGTAGCGCTCGTACCATCAAGCTCTGTGGTGCGAGCCTCGGGTTCTGCACCCGCCGACTGCTTGCCTTTGTCAGTGACAGCATTGCCTGCGGCCTTAGTCTGAGATGATACCATCTCCGCAAGCCGAGAAGCGAGGCTGCGCCAGTCTTCCGGGGTAGCAGCGCCGGCAGAAAACAAGGGAGTAGTAATATGACCGCGGCTCTGGGCCTCGGTAGTAGAAGCATCGGAGTTGGCAGCAGCGCTGACGGGCGTCAGAGACATCTGCGGAATATCTTGAGCAGTGGGCGCAGAGGTGGCGGCACTCGAGGCCGGGGCAGCCGTGAAGCTCCCGCGCTGCAGAGGCCAAGCCACCGGCGGAGTCGGAGTATCTGCGCGCGGAGGGACGGTGCCGGCTAAGTCCTCCGGCGCAGAAGAACGCGCGGATGAGGAAGGCGGAGGATTTCCACGACTGCTCCGGGCTTCGGTGTTGAAGGGACGCGAGGTGACAGCAGCGCCAGCAGGAGTGTGAGGTACCTGAGGAGCGTCTTGAGGAGTAGGATTGAGGAGCGCAGAGATGGGCGCGCTCGACATGCGGCGCGCTTTGAGGCTCTCACTCGGGGACGGCGAAGGCGTTGTAGGATTGCCACGCACTGGTGGCGAGGGTCTTTGGGTGTACCAGTCGTTTGCGGCAAAGCCGGTCGGAGGAGGACTGCTCGGCGGTGAGGCTGCTGCAGGCGTTGAAGTGCTGCGGGCCGTGGACGGCACATCATCTGGCGCAGACATTGTGTTGGCTCCCAAAGTCCCCTGCGCAGCTGGGTGTGCGGGCGTCGTAGGCGATGGAACGGGCGCGCTCTGGTGCAGCGGCGCGTCAGTGTCGGCCGCGGCTTCCTTCTCGTGCCTGCCTTTCTTGGTAGCGGCGGCGGGGGATGCCTTCGGCTCAGCTTGCTCTGTGTCGCGCTTCTTCAGTGTTTCGTATCAATTCTTTGCCAGGAAGCTTGAAAGGAACTCACTCATCTTCTGGTTGTGCCTCGCCAGCTCGCCATCGTACTTCGCATGCTTTCGCATCAGACTGTCGACCTGGTGTTGCATGTACTTCTCGTCCGCAAAGCATTCACGGCCTGCCGCAGCGCACCGATCACATGGATCCTCTCCATTGCAGCGCCTCTTCTGCTTCTTGCAGTGCAGACAGCGGCGGGTGGGAACAAAGCCCTCAAGTGGAAGCGGCCTGCCCGGGGTGGACTGCGCTGGAGTGGGGCACTGGTCGGTGGGGGACGGCTGGTTCGGGAGAGGAGTTGACTGCTTGCGCTCGCGAAGCGCCTTCCGCAGACTGTGTCCAGTTTCGCTGATAGTACCAGGCTCTGGAGGTTGCGCGGGGTTGGAATCGTTCGTGTTCACGGCGTACGTGTTGGAGCCAACCAGACGGCGAAGCTCTCGGTCGACGGCGGAGTTGCGCTTTCTGGTGCCGAGAGTCTGGAAAGGTGTATCTACCGCACTAGAGTCTAGCTCTGGTGACTGGCCGACAACTCCACCAGTTGTCATATTGGTGCTGTTGTCGTTCTGCGTGTTGGCGTCGGGAGGGTCAGGTAAGTCTTGGTCGTTGCTCAAGTCCATGGCGGGCTTGTATGACTAGACTTAGTTATTGATGAGGATTGGTTGTGTAGGAGAAAGGGTTGATAAAGAAGAGGTTCAAATATGGGTCGAGAGTTCGGGACGTGTTGTTGTTTGGACGAGCGCAAAGGCCGATCAACAAAAGTCGCTCATGTAGGCGCGTAACGAGTGAGGCTACGGAACTATGTTTACGTCCGTGCTTACTTTTATGCATTCACAGGTCAGATCATTTACTAGATATACATCTTCACAACCCTCACAACTCTCTTACCGCCAGGTACGCGCTGGTAAAAGACCCCATCACTTCCACTTTCCCCGAGCAGTCTTGCAGATCAACGACGAGCACACAGGAAAGTGTCACGAGCTCTATAAGCTCAATCAAGCGTCATTGTCTCCTGATCATCTCGATTTCAGTGTTAATGATGGGCTCTGAGCCGTCTTATTACGTCAAGGGTGTGAATGAGGCTAGCTTTTGTAGGAAGGTTTCGCTTAACCATTTGGGCCGACCTGCCAACCTCATCAATCTGTCCCATGATCTGCCACCATCTCCCGCTTCCCTGTCCCTATTTGTCCTGCTTGAGAATACCGTAGGGATATGCGCTCAATCTCGCAGTCTCAATCCAACACGAATGAAGCAAGCTCTAGCTCGCTTTACCAACCAATCGACCCGTGATCTGAAGCAAAGAAGTCGAAGCCAAGCCATAATCCAATCTACCCTTTGACCAAATCAAGCATCACTTTCTCTCAGGCGATCCTCTACTTTCTCGTGCAATGGGGTCACCGATCCAATCTCCTCGTGTCCCTGGGTCCTCATCTCTTCAGCCAGGTCCGCCAAGTTCCTCGGTCCGCCTGGAGAGAACTCGCTTGTCTCCTGCTGTTGTGGCGACGGCGTAGCCGATGGCTGTCTAACACTGGTGAAGTTGCTGAAGAGGCGCGCGGCTTCAAGATTGTTGGCGAGAAACGCCATCTGTTCCGAAGAGAGCGCTGCGTGGCCAGGGGTGACAGTGGAAGGGGTGTTCGCGGGTGGAGATGGAGAGCTGGCGGTCTGCGCCTGTATATTGCCGGAGGTACTCTGCGTTCCCGATTCGGCACCCGATTCGATTGGCTTGGGACTTGGCACTGTACTAGGCTGCTGTTGAGGTGTCTCGGAACTCTCGCTGGTGGGCTGCTTGGAAGTGCCATCTTGCTGGGGGTTGTCAACTTCCATCGCATCGACCGCACTCTCCCCGTTGGCGTCGTCTTCTGGAGATGTGCCGCCCATGTTGACGTCCTTCGCGGTATCGGAAACATCATCAGCCCTCGATTCTGGAATCGAAGTCAGTGTAGTCTGCTTCTCCACGTCGTGCGGATGGCAGAGAGTCTGGTTCTCACCACCGCCGTGCTGCTGCTCTCCCGCAGGACTGCTCGACTCCGCCTGGCTCTCCTCCACGCCATTCGGGCTGCTAGACTGAAGCTGGGAGTCCTCCACACCGTTGGGGCTGCTCGTCTCAGCAGCGCTATCCTCCGTGTTGTTCGGACTGCTCGACTCCAGCTGGCTCTCGTCGATGCCGTTCGGACTACTTCCCTCCTCCTCACCTTCCTCCTCGGCCTCGCTTGCCTCCAAGTCCTCAAACTGCTGCTCCGGCCACTCCTCCGTCAGGCCATACCGACACTGCGACCACGGCCAGTCATCCTTCACGCAGTTGATGCACGGCCACAACCGATCGCACGCCCTCTTCCTCGCCCCTTTACACATCCCACAGCTCCCCACATGCTTCACCTCATGCACCCCCGGCGCCTTCTTCCCGCTCTCTCCAGCCCTCTGCACCACCCCCTTATGCAGCCGCTCCGTCTCCGCGGAACACTGGTAGCGCTGCAAGGTGGTACCGTCACCGTACGGCGCAGGCGGCACGGTCGAATGCGGCGGACCGCCGGCGGCGGCGGCAGCAGCGGCGGCGGCGGCGGCAAGGGCATGTGACTCGGCCTCGAGCTGCGCGCGGGCCATGGCGGCGGCGGACATGCCGGCGGCGCGGGTGGCGCGGCGGGTGATGTAGGCGCCGTCCATATCGTCATCGCCGGCAGCAGTGATGCCGGTCGAGGCATTGTTGTTGTCGGCGGCGAGCGAGCGCTTGCGCGTCGACGCGCGGGTGGCTCGGGCCGCGGGGGCAGGAGCGGGCAACGGGGGCGTCGGCGGCTTGACGTCTGGCGGCGGGAGGGCAGGCGCGGCGGGAGCGGTGGGCGGGAGAGCAGGCGCGGCAGGAGCGGGGATGCTGGGGTAGGGCACGCCAACCGCCGTGGGCAGCGGGGGAGGCGGGTAGGCGCTCTGCTGCTGGGTAGGCGTGATGGAGGTGTTGGGCTGGTTGGGGTGGTCTTGGAGGGATGGGTCTGTTGTGGCTTGCTCGTGGCTGCCGACGCGGGTGTAGAATGGATGTGCGGTTTCGGGGTGCTGCGCGTTGGTCATCGTGGGCGGGTCGGGATAGCCGCCATGAGGAAGCTGCTGGTTCGGATGAGATACTGGCGTTCCCTCATGGCCTTCGTTGTGCGGAGGGAAGTGTTGAGTTGGGTGCGGAGACGGCTCGGGGTTGCCAGTAGGCATGGGACCACCGAAGAATGGTTGCTGAAAACCATGAGGAGCCCAGCCGTACGGATACTGTTGTAGAGCAGCCGGTGGATAGAACTGTGGGGGATGCTGGATGAAGTTCTGTTGGTTGGGGGGTTGGAACTGCTGCTGGTTGCCTTGATGATACTGCTGGGTTGGCGCGTGATAGTTCTGCTGCTGGACTGGCTCCGCACCACCTTCATGACCCTGCACCTGATCATTCTGGGACTGGCCTTGTTGGAAGTGAGGCTGTGTCGGCGGACCGTATGGGTATCCGAATCCATAGTTCATGGGCGCAAAGTGCGGCTGGTAGAAACTGTTGTGCGGGTTAGGAGCGTCTGGCGGCGGCTGCGGCTGGTAAAATGGGAGTGAGAAGCCATAAGCGTACGGATTGTACTGCTGACCCATGCCAATCTGCGCCTGCGGCTCAAATTTGCCTTGCGCCTCGGGTGGCTGGTTGCCTTCAGGCGACATGCCATGGGAGCTTTGACCGGGTTGATTGTGTTGCTCTTGTGGGTTCATGGTGGTGTAAGGGTGGGAGAAAGTTTGATGTTGGAGGAAGGAGGGTGGCAGGTTCAAGAAGTGTAAGTACTGACAGAAATGCCAAGAAAATGATAGCCGAAAGGTGAGGCGCGCGGTCACCTCTCACCCGTGCTTCATTCAACCACAGGCCAAAATACTGATATGCTTTCTGGAACTTTCATTTTCCCGAAAAATTTGTGCATCCCAAATTTAAAGTCTTGGGGTTTTAGTTAACATGATGTTGTGAAGTGACGGATTTGCGCCGGTTCACTGGATTGAACCATATCGGATTCACATAATAGTTGAGACTGTCTGACACTCGGAACTACGGAATTAAATGACGCCAAGGACTTTGTAATGTTGAACACAACCTAACTATTGCACAGTGATCTCAAATTCTCCATTACCAGCCTTGCGCTCCTCCTCCAAAATCATCCTTCACATCCTATCCCTGATCCTCGTCTCCTCAGTGGAGACTGCGGGACCTCAAATCCGCTTTCATCTCTGCCAGAATGGTCTCCATGTCCTTGCTGCCGGCAACACTGAACCCACCCATGTGATTTCCCTCAGAATTCACCGCAGTGCTGCTACTGCTGCTGCTGCTGCTGCTGCTGTCGGATTTTTCAAAATAGGGTGCGGGTTGAGTAGTCTCCTCAACCTCAACACTATTCACAAACTGGCGAGTCTCACTACCAACGCGATCCCACGTCTTGCTGGCCATGCATTCCATGGCCGTCGGCTCACGGCCCAAAATGACGGAAGCGTCCGCGACGTTGAGGAGGCTATCATCCGCCTCGGCCTCCGGGTCCTCCCAGCTCTCTAGATCCTCCGGATTATGGTCACAAGTGATCGCCTCCATCTCCGCATCGCTTAGCTCGTACCCGTGGTTCCGAGCTAGAGCAAGAGCGCCGGCGCGGGCGACGACAGGGGAAAGTCTGCCCAGCGCGTACCTGATCGTCGGCAGACCGAGGCGTTGCACTCCCTGCTGCGGTCGGCGAGGCGGTCGTTGAGCGCGTCCATCACCTCGAAGTGCGCCGCAACGACGTCGTCGTGGACGTCCTGCTTGGGCATGCACTCCCTGACGTGCCAGTCGACGAGCGGGCGGAGCTGGGCGGCAGTCTCGTTGGCGGTGTGGAGCTCGGCGCGGAGGTCGTCGTTCTCGCGGTGCAGGCGGGCGACCATGAAGCCGGCGGTGCCGTCCCTGGACAGCTCGACCCAGGTGCCCTCGAGCTCCGACTTCAGACGGGCGATCTGGTTGCGGAGCGACGGGTTCTCGGCGGCGAGGTGCTTGCGGTGCGTGAGCTTGACCACCTCCGAATTGGCCATGACGAGGTCCCAGTCGAGCTCGTCGACCTGCCTCTCAAGCTCGTTGATCCAGTCGCGCTGCTCCAGGTCGGTGGCGCGAAAACGCTGGATCTCGGCATTGGCTTTCTCCTTGTCGGCCATGAGGTGGTGGTTCTTGACGAGAAGAGCCTTCACCTGGTCCAGAGCGTCGTTGAAGGTATGCACCCAGCGCTTAAGAGGGCCGGCGCAAGCATCGCAGATGGGAGGAAGCTGGTAGAGGGCAAGACCAGCGTTGATGTCGGTGCCAGACTGCTCAAATAAGGCCTTCACCTGGACAGCAGCAGATTGGGAGGGAACAGAATATCCCCCAATTTGCATCTTGAGGTCATCGACTTGTTCCTTGAGCTGCGCATTCTCCACTTGGAAATTGGAGGACAGGTTCTGGAGGAACGCTTGCTCCTGCTGCATCTCACGAAGACGACGGGCCTGAGACTGGTTGGACTTTTCAAAGGCATCGGCCGCACGTTGAGCCATGGCAGCGGTTTCCTCCGCCGTCTCTACCTGCTCCTCGGACTTCTCCAGGTCGACGATGGCCTAGATCAGCTGCTTCTTCGTGGCCTCGGTCTGCTTCTGGAACCTGCTGAAGTTTTTCTTGGCCGCGGTGAGCTCCGACTCCAGGGCTTCACGCCGGTTGTTGGCGCTGGTGAGCTCGTTGCTGAGTGAATCACCAAAGGCAATGGCCTCGTTAATCCTCTTCTGATGCTCGTCACTGAGCTCCTGTAGCTGGTCACAAGCCTGCTGCTTGATCTGCTCGCGCTCGTCCATGACAGAGAGAAGCTTGTCGTTGAGCTCCTCCGCCTTCTTCATGGCCTGGTCATACGAGTCCTGGAGGCGGGCCTTATCCTTGCAGGTGTGGAGCAGGACCCGACCAAGCTGGGTGACACGGTCGGCATACGAGAAGCAGTCGGGCATTTCGAAGTCGTTCTTGCCCACAGCCTGGAGGTAGCCGTTCTCCGCTTGCTGGACAGCGAAGATCATCCTTGCGAGACTGGAGTCACCACCTGTCAGGCCCCTCAGGCGCTACCACCTCAGACAGCTGGGCAGATGCCCAGCAGCAACCAAAGGCCCCAGCTACACCAAGGACAACTCGGTTAGGCACTAGGGCACGGGCCCAGCGCTAGGCGGTTGGGTATATCTACCCTTTACCCTCTCTTTCAGACTCTCTTTCCTTTCTCCTTATACATAGATAGATAGATAAATTCATTTCTTCCCGATATAGCTCCCTTACGGGTCCATGCGGGGCTGGCTATCTATAGTTATTTTACTCGAGGGGGAAAACCTTTTCGCCTGGCAAAAACCCCTCCTCTCTATCTAGGCCTGTTTATCCCTACTAGTTCTATTTTTCCTTCTTACCGGTAGCGGCTGCTATAGCAGCCCTATATTCGCCCACTAGCCCTACCCCTTCAGTCCTTATCCTCGTAGTTATCCGGGTCCTAGTATTCCCGGTGGTCCTCCTGGTTCCTCTTCCTGGTTATCCTCCTAGATTAGTTCCCTAGCTAGACTAAACTAACTAAGCAGCCCTAGGCGTAGGAACCAGCCTATTGCTACTTTGATCCCCTTCTTTGTTAAGAGGAGGGAGTAGTAGTCCGTGGTCCCTACCCTTTAGAGTATCTATGCCCTGCCCTATTAGAAGTGGGGGTAGAAGAGGAGAATATACTTTAGGGTTTATCTATGCCAGCCGTATAGATAGGCAGGACTAGGGTACCCTGGCACCTTGCGCCTTAAGAGGAAGTCCTCTAGTCTAATATGCTCTATACGTAGTAGGGTGGCGAGTGTGCTCTATGGCTTGGATAGTTCGCTATAGATTTGTCTAATTTTTAGGTTCTACTATATGCTTTAGGCTACTAGCTTGTCTTATCTTCCCTGGCTAGTAGACTTTATCCATCTCTCCTTCTACTTATTCCTATATACTATACGTAGCTTCGTTCGCTCCGGGAGACTCTAGTAGGTAGAGGGGTAGTAGTTAAGGAGTAAGTTTGCCTTTTTTCTAAGTAGAGTTCTTCTGGCAGGGCTAGCGGCGCCTCTAGTACTTAGAGTAGCCCGAGCTATCTATTTAATACTCTAGCAAGTTTCCTCTACTACTACCGCGACTAGGCTATCCCTAGCTCTAATAGCCTAGGCTAGTGCTAGTTCGTCTAGGTATAGTGAGAGTAGGGGAATCCCTATCTTATACTCTAAGGTTTATATGCTGGTTAACTTATACGCCCCTGAGATAGTACGTAGGCACTGGTTTTAGATCTTCTTTAGTGGCTGGATGGCTGTTTTTCTCCACCCTGGGATTCCCTCTAGGGTATACTATACCCTATAGCCGTAGGTAAGGACTAGCCTTACTACGGCCGCATAGATATGGCGGGCTTTAGTAAATAAGGCTCCCTAGGTAGACGCTGCGAGTCTAGAGAGAGATATATACTATTTAATTGCCTTAGCTCCTGTTTCCCTAATATAGGGTCCCTATCTAAGCTTGTTGTCTACGTAGACTCCTAGAATCTTAATTATAGGCTCTAGGTATCTAGCAAATCCAGGGATACGGATCCCTGCTACTATATTGAATCTCCTTAGTTTTCTTATAAAATAAGTAAGGTAATACTTATCGGGCGAGAAAGCTGACCCGTGGGTAGCTGCCTAGTGCTCGCAAATTTAATATGCTCCCTCTAGTGTCCTATAGTTCTATTCTATAGATCTACTAAAGGTTAGGATATTAGTATTATCGACGAATCTAAGGGGGAAGGTATTATCTCTACGTAGCTGTGTAAGTAGGTTAGAAGCAAAGAATAGGTAGAGTATCGGCGATAGTAAGGATTCCTAGGGAATCCCGGTTAAGGTCTAGATTAGTAGACTAGTAAAGTCTCCGAAGGATAGCTAAGTAGTACGGTCCTATAGAAAGGATCGAGTAAATCTTTCTACCTATTCTAGAAGTTTTGCCATCCTTATATTATAGAGAAGCCTTCTATGAGATACGTGGTTATATGCTCCCGAGATATCTAGGCTAAGGACTAAAGCTACCAGCCCTGGGTCTTGTGCCTAGATAGTATAGATCTGTTCTATAAGCAGGTCGAGAGCTACTACTGCTGACCTATTTCTCCTAGCTCCTATCTGTATATCGGGGAGCAGTTTATAGGCCTTAGTAGCCTGGGAGATCCGATCTGCCATAATCCTCTTAAGCAGCTTCCCTAGCGTGTTAAGTAAAGCAATCGGCCTAAATAACTTAGCTTTAATATAGTTATCCCTCTGTGGTTTCCTAAGGACTACGGTAATAGAGCTTTTAAACTACCTAGGGTGGTATCTAAGTGCGAGGCATCCTTGGAAGAGCCTAGTAAGTGGTCCACTTAGTATCTGGGCACACTGCTTTAGGAACCTATTGATGATCTTATCTGGGCCTGGTGCCTTATCTGGGGGAAGCTTCTTGATAGTGTGGATGACCTGCTCTTCGGCGAGGTCTTAGGGGATCTCCACTGGCACTGGGTATATACACCTATCCAGGTCTGAGAGGTCGGTGGCCCTGGGAGGGGGGAAGAACTAGTTGATAAGGATTTCTGCCTTAGACTGGTTGTCGTAGCGTAGTTGTCCATCTGCTCCCTGGAGGGGTGGGAACTGAGGTGGGGCTGGAGGCTCTAGTGCCCTTGTTCTTGCCCACTTTGAGAGCTTCTAGAGTGCAGATGGGTCTAAGGTAATCTTAGCTACTGTTCTGCGCCATGCTTTTATTCTATCCCTTCTGATCTGCCTCTTCTTGCTATTAGTAATGGTTTGGTATGCTACCCAGTCCTCCTCCCTCCCTGTAGCCGTCCATTTCCTTCTAGCTGCTCTCGCCTGGAGTACTAGGTCCGAACACTCCTTTGTCCATTGTATGGAGGCCCAGGGCGAGGGTCTCGCCACTGGGATGGTTTCCTGGATTATCCTTTGGATAACCTCCTGGAGTAGTTCCGTAAAGTGGTCCAGGTCTGCTTTGGTATTAAGAGGGGCTGCTCTAAGGTGTTCGAGCTTTATTTGGAGCACCTGATTGGTTCTATTCCAGTCTGCTTTTTTCCACTGGGGCCTTGGAGGGCGTGGTTCTGCAGGGGTAGGGGAGATATCAAGCGTAGTGAGGATAGGTAGGTAGTCAGAGGAGGATTCGAGCTCCTGGCTAACTCCGCAGCTAAGGATCCTCTCCTCTAGCCACTGTGTAGTAAAAATAAGGTCCAGGGTACTCTCGCTACTACCCTCTCTCCTCGTAATAGTACCTCTTGGGAGGGCTAGGTTAAGGCTGGCTGTAGTAGCTATTTCGATAAGGTTATCTGCAAGTGTGTAGTGTATTGGGGAGGTTTAGAATAATAGATAGTAATTACGTAATAGATTAATATATAATATATAAAAGACTCGTTATCTTGTCATAAACGTGGCTTATGTAGACTCCTTACTTGTTTACCTTCGTTGATTTAAAATCCGGATCTAGACTTACCTGCTTACAAATCAGGAAGCTAGTATTTTAGTTCGTTCTTTATGTATATAAAGCTCGCCCCTCTGCTTTGTAGTTAGTTCTTCAGTCTAGCAATGAGTATTCCTCGCGTACAACTTGGTACGCCTTGAATTGGACCTTGCTTGCCTCCCTCGTCCCTCGTCCCTCGTCCTTCGTCTCTCGCACCTCGTACCCTCGCCCTTTGAACTACACCCTTATACTTCGGCATTGCTTTACCCCTACTGCCTTTACCGGCTTCGTTACCTCGTCTCTCCGCCCTCCAAGGTCCGTTCATTACATATCTCTAATAGTATTATATTAGAACTTTAAGTTAACTACGAAGGTTAAAATACTATTTAATAAGTATAGTTATATATAAGTAGAAGAGCTATAATAATTTATAGATCGTAACGACTATTAGATTAGTCGTGGTATTAGATTAGTCTAAGGGTTAGATCGAGGCCGAGGCTTTAATCCATGAGTGGGTCTGGTGGGGGCCACGTGACGTGGGCGCTTAGGCCTCCTTTCCGGAAACCGTTTTCTAATCCAGCGAACGGACGTGATAACTACCTTTCTCTTAGTCGTTCCCTACGCCTTTTGTCGGTTTCCCGGAACCCGCCTCTTTCTCTTGGCAGGCGTGTATTCTGCCTACCTAACCGCCCGGCGCTACCAACGTTCCTTATGCGCGCTATTTCCCTGCGGGTTCTCTGACTCAGCGGCGCTTCGCTGGCTTCCTTGTGCCTTGTGGGCTTCCTTCCCGTACGGGCCTTGGTCTTGGTGACTAATCCCCTAAGCGCCGACTCCCTTGTGGCTGGCCTTCTCGTGCGGGATCTGTGGTTGTGCGGCTCTGCTGTCCTCGCGGGAACTCGGCCCTTGCGGTGGTTTTTCCCGTGCGGGCTTTCTGCCCTTGGGGTACTAAAGTCCGTGTGTCCTGGGGTTCGTAACAAATAAGAGATATACCCGTAACTAACGCTTTATTAGCTATAGTCGGCGCTTATACCTAAGAGATTTAGCTAGTTATCTAGCTTTCTTAGTTCTTCGCTAATAAATTGAGACCGGTAGAATAACGTGCACGGCCGTTTCGAGTCTGCCAAGACGAACTGTCCGTATCCCGCCCGGTCACCACCCTTGGCTTCCTCAGACAGGCGTTTGTACGCCTCCTGAGTCTCGCCGAGCTCGTACTTCAGAGAGTTGATGACCTCCTGGTGCTTGTCGCAGGCGAACTTCAGGAGGTCGACAGACTCCTTGGAGCTGGAAAGCTGGCGCTCTAGTGTTGCTTCACGATGTAATATCTCGTTCAGGACATAGCCGAGCTCAGCGTTGTTGGTGGTGAGCTCGGCGATATTTGCAATCAGTACGTTGCGCTCAACAACCAGGCGCTCGCACTGCTCTCGTAACATCTTCCTCTGGTCGGCGAAATGGATGCGAGCAAGTACATTGTCAGCATTGGCAGCCATCAAGCTGCCCTCCATGTCCTTGACCTGGTCCATCAGCTGGACAATCTCGGCGTCCCGATTCTGGAGTTGGCTCTCCTTGTCCGCAAGCTGACCGTTGACGCGCTTGTGAGCGCGCTGAAGGATGGCGTTCTTGATCTCCAAGATCTTTTTGTCCTCGCTAGACTTGGTAGAAAGGGCCTGGAGAGCGTCCTCGTGAGAAGCGGTGAGGGAGTTAACCTCGTCCACATGGTCCTCCTCCAGCTCGGAGATCTTCTGCTCGTGGAATTCGTTGGTGACTCCGAAATCCTCACCGTTGCGCTCGATGAAGCCGAGCACCTCACGCCATTCCTCAGGACGCTCAGTGTGAGTTGGGGCAGTCTCTGCAACAGAGGTGATCATGATCGAAAGCGGAGGGTTGGTGATCACAGTGATCTGAGAATCGTGGCCAATTAGGGAGCGGTAGCGGGTGAGGGCGCGCCAGACCGAGTGGGCGGCATTGCAGCAAGTGGAAACAGAAAGACCGAGGCGCTGTGGGACAAGGGCAGTGGCCTCGCTCATGCTCTTCAAGATACCGGTATTGTGACGGCTACTGGTGGTGGAGGTGATGTTGACTGTGGTTACTTGGGAGGCGGTGGACCTGCGTTGGGAAGTGCGTCTAGCAGTCGAGGGCTGGCAGCGGATGGTCTCATACATGCCGGGGTATGCCTGCATTATTGTCAGTATCATGGGATTGGCTGTACCTGAATCTTGAAAACTTACCCGCATGGTTGCAAAGGAGGTGGGTGCGGTTGAGAAGGTAGTCATCATGGTGGCAGGCATGATGATTGTATAGGTAGAGTATGTATGTCTGAGAGTGACAGTGGACTCGTATACGGTACTTTATCGAAACCGAAGTGCGTCTTGAGAGTCGACGTCGATGGTAGGGCGTGGGTGTGGAAGATGCGTTGGCGGTCAACAGCAGTTGAGTGTACGAGTGGATCTTTCTGTAGACGGTGCTTGGGAATAGTGAAAGAGGAGCGACTTAAAAAGACAGCACGGAGGCACAAGAGTGTGTTAGTATTCGGACCAGGGACGCGCGTTTCTCCACGGACTTTGGCCTGGGTTGGTTGGTCAAAAGTCTCAAAGACCCTGTTTTTGACGGTGAGGCACTACCCACCTTGGTATTGACGGTATACAGTCACTCTGTTAATCGCGAGGACCCTGAAGTCACAGAACACTGAGCCTGAAGTCAGCTACCTGAGTATAATGGCGTTATTGAACGCCAGCCTGTAGTTGGTTGAGTAAAGCAATGGCTATATATGTCGAGCACGCCTGACCAAACTGCCAACGCTTTTGACTTACAGACCTGCCAACATGGAAATCAAAGCACAATCAAAATATGTGCGCCTGCATTCCCAGGATACCCTCCTGTTGGTATGATCCAGCTGGCTCTTCTTGAACTAATATTTCCCCATGCCTATAGAACAAACTGCCGGATTATGTTCATGTGACTTAGTATATGCAGATTGTTAAAGCCGCAACAAACAACCTCAATAAGTAGAAGAACACTAGTTCTCCAGGGACCAAAGCTTTGGGAATATGTCCTGCAAGGACGATCACCGCCACCAAAGAATGGCGAGTGATGCAATCCTTCTTCATGAAATAGTTGAAAATTATTTATAGCCTGCTATTCTGCTCTTCAATTTAAGCCAGTCTGTTCTCACCGAGTCGTACTATTTTGTCTCACAGCTTTGTGATCATGGCTTAAGTTCCAATAAAAACACATTCTCAACGTCATCCGCTTGCACAAAGCAAATTGAACCCAGTCTCCTGCGTCAAACAAGTAGTAAGACATGCCATGAGAGTTATCTGAGTTTGTTCTGATATCAACGCCGTATCCATGAAGTGCGGGGATTTAATGTGGGGAAGTGACCGTGTGGACATGTCTCAGTGGACATGGAAATACACAACGGCATTGTCCAACAATCAAAGAAGATCCGCCCAAAGAGCTTGAACAACCAAGCATGATGATCATGCCACATCGGCGCACATGCTGATCAGAAGAACAAACCCCTGCGAAGGCGGCTGAAGTAAGCGGTCTCTTCCTCCCGCTCCATAGCCTGCATGACCTGCTTCTCCAAAGCATTCGGGCCCAAATACTTCATGTGCCTCGCCCTTCTCTTGATGAACTCAGCGCCGGCATCAAGAACGCGCTGCCTGTCAGCCTCGACCTCCGGATCAGTCTGCATGTCCAAGCTGAGGGCCTCAAAAATCGTCGCCGACGGAGCCTGCAGCACCGACGCCGCCAACTTGACGCCCTCGACGTCCTTCTCCTCGCAAAAATCATCAACGATCCCGCGCAGTTTGCTGTTGATGCGGCCAACCACATTATCCACGACCCGCATCGTCGCGCCCCTGTCTCTGCCCGCCTCCTCATCAACGTAAATCCCCCGCGCCCGCGCCTTCGTCAGCACAGTCTCATACTGCTGCTTATAGTGCATGGCCCGCCCATGCTCCTTCTCGCCCTCAGCGTGCACGAACTCGCACCGCCACCTCCACTCCTTCGCCGCCCCGAAGCACCTCCGCGCCTCCGCCTCGACGCGCTCGAGCTCCCCCCTCAGCGCCTCCGCGCGGCAGAACTGCTCCTCGCCCAGCGCGTCCACGCGCGCCACGACGGCCGCAGCCTCGTCCGCCCGCGCCCGCTCCGCCCGCGCCTTGTCCCTGCAATACGCCAGCTCCACCGCGCCCGCCCGCAGCGCCGCGTTCTCGGCCGCGAAGGCGTCGAGGCGCGCGGCGTGCGCGGCCTCCAGGCGCTTGGACGCCTCGAGCTTCTGCGTCTCGTAGAAGGCGGCGAGCTTGCCGCCGTCGCCGTTGTCCTCGCGGAGGGCGGCGATCTCGGCGGCGCGGGACCTGAGGTCGCGCTGGAGGCTCCCGACGGCGAGGCGGCGGTTGTGGAGTGATGTCTTGGCGTGGTCGAGGTGCTCCTGCTGGCGGCGGATGGTGGCGGTGGAGTCGGCGTGGGCCTTTTCGGCCGCGGAGAGCTGTGAGAGCAGGGACGCTATCTTCGCCTGGCTGAGGCTTTGGGCGTGCTCGGAGACCGCGAGCTGGGATGTGAGGGCGTCGACTTTTGCTTGCAGCTCGGCGATGTGGACCGATTCTCTGGTCGTCTTTGTCGGCGTCCTCTCTGGACTGTTATCCGCAACAAGAGTCGAGGCATTTGAGATGTCACGGGCATGTGTGGGGCTGGCCTTGGGGGTGGTCGACTCGAATACAGCACCAGGAGTCCACGTCGGCTTGTTCGGGCTGTGAGGAGGGGTAGCAGAGCTGGGTCGAAGCTTGGTAACGTCCAGCGTCCAATTATTGTTCTCGTATGTGATAGGAGAGCAGAGGTAAGGGTTCTGAACGCCGAGAACCATACGGGGGCGAGCTTCAGGCTGTGACACGGCGCGAGGAGACGGTGTGGTGCCACCCACTTTAACGTCGGTGCTGAACTCCTCATTCTTAAGTTTATCTACACGGGTTTTAATATTTATCCCCTTCTTGTTGGCACCCCTCTGTGGAATGTAACGGTCGATCGGGGTCGTTGGGGCCTTCCGGTTGGCATCTTCAACCCAACGGGAGAAGCAACGCATGCTGTCGGAGAGACTCGGCATCTTGTAAACTGTAACGCCTCGAGGAAAGGAGCTATCAAAGGATTAGCATACCCTACCTTCATCCATCGGCTAAGAGTGGGCCTACTTGGATGTGTTCTCGGGGTTGCGTAGGATGAATGACAGAGCAAGAATGTGGTGGTATATATGTCCAACTGGTCGACGAAGTGGATATCCTGGACCTTTTTAGGGTGCAGTGTGGAGAGGTAGGTAGTCGTGGTATCTTGACGGGTGTCGACAACGGCGTAGAGAGTATGTGGGGAGGGGAAATGGAGAGCGTGACGAAGGAGCTGCGGTTCTTCGGAAGCGAATCCGTGTTAGATGTCGTGTTGACACGGCCTCTCAGGCACCTTGTTTTGTCAACAAACATTCTGCCAGGCGGTAATATCACAATAGAAGCAGGTACTATTGTGAGAAAGCCGCTTTGTTGCTACAGTGACCAGATATCTCAAGGTCGCAATCACCGAAAACAGTAGTCCATGATAGTGACCATGGTGTTGACTTGTGTAAACTACGTCGGACTCGATCTGACAGTGTGAGCCAAAAATGAAGATATCTGGCAGATGCAAAATTATCAAACGACTCTTGGTGAAGAGACGAAACATCATTAACTTGCCGATAGCCGAGCCAACGGGCCGTGTTGACAGACTGTCGACCAGTGGCCATGTCCCTCACTAAAAGGAGAACTTTCCAAACCTGTACTGTAAGAATAGAATCCTTTTGAGTTTGCATGTATAGATTTGAAACGCAGGGTCGGAATTTTCGGCGTGGCTGAGATAGTTTGCTTGTACACTATTATTGTTCCATGTTCAGATGTAAGTTGTAGTCAAGCTAAATCTTGCCCATAGTCTCGGGAAGAGACGAAGCCGGTCCTCTGGACTTCCTCTCTTCAGACATTCCCGGAAAATCGTCAACAAGGCTGTGTCCACCTTCCCAGACGGTTATGGCGGTAAATGACTGCCAATGATGGCCTGCGATGGTTTGCTAATCATTTCTGAGCATCTGATGGAGCCTGACCATCAACAAGGTTCAGGGGAACAATCCTTCCCATCAGGATGGAACTCAGTGCATTTTGATGCAGAACCAGCTGCCTGATGGCTGCCCACAAGGTCCCCATGAGGAGTTGTTACGAATTACAATTCGCGACCACCCTCCTTCATGGAAATAGTACCCTTGTTTGAGCATCTGGGGCGGACTATAGGTGCGACGTGGGGTAGGCCGAGTAGGCCCACACTTATGCGGGGCACACGTCCCATTTTCCATTTACTCAGCAGTCCCCTGTAAAAATGGAAACAGGCAAACGGTGTGATGGGAAAGTTTCCTTTGCCTCAAAATCCAAGTTTTTGATTTGACCACGAGCACTTCGTCAAGCGCAAAAGATTTGTTTGACGCCTGTAAAACTTCGCGCCGGCGATCGTCCTGACCTCAATTTTGACACCCCCCAACGAGTGAGTAGTACTCAGAGATTTGCACTTCGTTGAAAGCGCTAGGTATGTACGTAATTAGACCCTTGTTGGTTCGGGAGCTTGTCAACCTCGAGTCGAGCCGTCCCGCTCCCGTGAGCCAACCACGTGTGGCTGTGACAGGGAAGTGCGAAATGTATATGCATGACGCGATTGGTGGAGTCCGTCAAGCCTTATCACTGCCAATAACGCACATAAAATGGCAGCGGCTATGCATTCGACACTGCAAGTTCGGACTTGAGCCTGCTTCGTCTGCGGGGCACTAGCCTGATCTTTCGCCACGCATGCTTATAGAGCAGGCTCATATGGCTCCACTACCCTATTGAGATAGTTTCCGAAGCCTCGTGCATTCGCCTCATGCCAAGAAGACTGCAGCTGCGTCAACCTTGAGCAGACGTCGCATGCAGCGGGAACACCATCCGTACAGAAAGGGCAACGGTAGCATTTCCATTCTGGCTCTACACATTGCAGATCTCTTTGCCCGACGTATGCATGCGATCTGAACATCACCACCGATTAATTAATTCTCTGCCAGAAAGGGAATGAGACCTGGTTGATGCAACGCACACGAGGATGTTCGGAACTCTAGGCAGACGTTTACCGGGAAATGAATTCATGTAGCCGTAAGGCAACCTGGAAGGGATGGAAGAGGTATTTAAGCAAAGAAAGTCTCAGGGTCTAGCATATCCCCATACGCCTAGCTATTCGCCTTTTCCAACATGGCTTTGCTCGAACTCATTGAAAATGTATCACCACAGTCGTCGATGTTCCTCGGAGTGCTGGTCTTCGCCCTTGGGGCGTATCTCGTCAGCGTTGTGATGAGGATTGGATCTCGTCCGGCACATATGCCCCCAGGACCACCCACTGTACCATTCTGGGGTAACCTGAAACAGGTACGCAAATCAGTCTATATACTGTTTCATTGTCGCTTACTGTGAACAGTTGACTGGCAGCTTCTACCCGGAGCACATCTACACCGAGTGGGCAAAGACATACGGTCCAGTGTTCACCGTTATGAAAGGCTCACAGCCTTGGATCATCGTAACCGGCGCCAAAGAGGCAAATGAAATCTTCCATAAGCAAGGGCAGGTGACAGCCGGTCGGCCCAGTAGCAAGATGGAGCTGGCCATGCGGTCGGGTTTCTGGCCGCAGTTTATGTACGGGCCCAAATGGCGTGTGGCACGGAAGCTGTGGCACGCAGTGCTCAACGTCGGTGCATCACGCCAGTACCGTCCACTCCAGGAGCTCGAGGCCAAACAGCTGCTGGCTGATGTTGCCCGGGACGGCAAAGGCTGGCGAGCGCATGTGGAGCGGTACGCCGCCTCCCTTGCTATGACACTGATGAATGGGCAGCGCATCACTGCCAGCAAGGACCCAGCCGTCGATGAGATCATCGACGACCTGGCCGAGTTCATGGACCACTACAACCGCACCGCCTGGCTCGATAAACTACCTGGCTTCTGGACCTTGCCCGAGTGGACCATCCCGGCACGCCGCAAGGCCAGCCGCATCGCCGCCGACCACCTGGTGTTGATCCTCCGCCACTGGAACGCCACTAAAGACCGGCTCGCCAACGGCCTGTCGCTGCCGTGCTTCAACCGCTCCATCATGGAGCGCCTTAAGCAGAGTGACCTTGCCGGCCGCGTCTCCGAGAACGAGGCCGCCGAGATTGGCGAGCTGCTCGTCACCGCCGCCACCGAGACCACCTCCAGCACCCTCAAGAACTGGATCGCCGCCATGATCATGTTCCCAGACGTCCAGAAAAAGGCCAAAGAGGAGATCGACAGGGTCGTCGGCCCGGACCGCCTGCCCGACGACACCGACGCCGTCAACCTCCCCTACGTCCGCCAAGTCATCCAAGAGTGCGTCGCCAACACTTGCCCCCTACCTCCCCCCGTGCCCACCCCTCCTCCACCCAACACATAAAAGGCCAGGACTAACACCCCGCAGAACCCACCGCTGGCTCACCGCCGTCCCCCTCGGCATCTTCCACGCCACCACCGAGCCCATCACCTGGCGCCAGCACGTCATCCCCGCCGGCACGCCGCTCGTCCTCAACGCCTACGGCATCCACCGCGACCCGGCCCTCTACCCCAACCCGCTCGCCTTCGACCCCGACCGCTGGGCCGGCAAGCTCGAGGCCGCGAGCGAGCTGGCCGACGACCGCGTCGGCGCGCGCTCCGAGGCCCTGTACGCGTTCGGCGCCGGCCGGCGCGTGTGCCCGGGCCAGCACGTCGCCGAGCAGGGGCTGTTCCTCGCCGTGGCGCGCTGGCTGTGGGCGTTCGATACGGAGAAGGCGTACGAGGGGCAGGTCGTGGACACGAATTCGTACAAGCCGGGGATCGTGGCCGGGTTGGAGGAGTTTGATGCGGTGGTGCGGCCGAGGAGCGCGGAGAAGAAGCTCATCGCGGAGGCGCTGTGGGAGAAGGATCGGAAGGAGTTCTTGGATGAGAAGGGCCAGTGGTGCAAGAGTCCTCAGGGGGTGGAGAATGTGATGAAGAAGGCCGTGGGCTTCTGAAAGGATTTTTTTGACAGCCTTCATTCGATGAGAAAGCGTTGCGTAGTCACAAACTCTAGTCTTTGCGAGGATTTCGGTATTTGGTGGGAGAATAAGTCACTTCAGAGATTGTCGGTCGTTACACTATACAGGATAGGGGTGGCCCAAGCCGCACGCAATAAATCCAATTTATGTAGCATGAAAAGAGTATCCTGAATTATATAATTCCCAGAGGAACATCTACATCCTGTTTTTGAGCTCGTGTGGAGTTTCAGTGCGAGATCACTCATGCAGTTTCATACATTTACTGATGAGAAATACAACTGAGCAATCAATCTTCTTCGCAATTTCATTTCGTCCTACGCGTGCACAATAATTCAAATTGGACTAAAAAACAGATTTTGCCAAAACAGGGAAAAAAGAACCAAGATTTACCGTGAACTCCTCTCCATGTTTTCGAGGAACATTAAGCATCAGATCAGGGGTATTTCTCAGACCGTCTTACCAAATCCATAGAACGCTCAAAAACATATACCGGCGCAAACAAAGCCATTTCAACCCCAGAAACCTTGAAGGTTAAACCCCTCAGAAATCAACCCTTTTCCAAAAGAGAACCGTTGAAACGTAGAAACTTTGAAAAATAGAACACTTGAGACATAGAACCCGTGGTACCAAATTGATGCAGCCCGACCCAAGATACAGCAGCGTTCATACCCCAAGCTCTTTGAAACCCGAGTGTAAATGAAACTCCCGCTTAGAATGCCTCGTCCTCCAGAATAGCAATATCTTGCTCTTCCCTCAGCACCGCAGCACGCGTCTGCTCAGCCAAATTCCTCCACTTCTCCATGCTCGCATCGAACCTCTCGTCAGCGGCCTTCTGCTCTTCCGGATTCGTCGTCAGATCGAGAGGTTCCCATACCGTCTCAGTGTCCGAAGAGTCATCGCTGCCCTCATCCATCGGAATGGGGTTGATGCCGCGGTGCTGAATGTCAGAATCCCCCTCTTCACCATCAATAGCGGAACGACCAACTTCCATGATCCGATCCAACACCCCTCCAATAACCCTCTCCGCCGCCGTGAACTCGCGGTCCAATGGTGGGATATCCTTCTCATCAACAGGCACGCGCAAAACCTCATCCAGCCCATCCACAAACTCGAAATCCTCCTCGCAGATCTCATACCCGTGCGCAACCGCCATCTTCTCAAGCACGGCACGCATATGCACCTTTGTCATGTCGCCCTCAGCGCCACCAGCAACATAGTTCCGCGGCGGCAAACCGGCATGCTCACGCACGCGGATCAGCTCATCCGCCAGCGCGTGATTGCGCTTCGCGACCGCCGCGGCGACGAGCTCCATCTTCTCCTGCCCGTCCTCAGCGCTCTGGATGCGCTTCTCGCTATCTTCATGCTCCTTTTCCGCTTCTCTAAACGATGCGACGTGCCTCCTGAGGCCCTCGACCTCGCTGCGGCGGGCCGCGAGCTGCGCCTTCAGGTCGTCGAGGACGCCCTTCCAGAGCTGCGGCGCGCCCCGCGTGCGCGCGTCGTTCAGCGCGTCCTCTAGGTCCAGCACGCGCGTCTCGAGGTCGGGCACCTGGTCGGCGATGGGCAGGACCTCGTCGAGCTCGGCGCTGCGCTGGGCGAGCGCCGCGAGCGCCACCTCCTCGGCGATGCGCGCGTCCATCAGCGCCTGCTCGCCGTCGTTCAGCCTGTCCTTGAGGCCGACGACCTCGTCGCGGAGGGCGTTGACGGTGTCGCGGGCGGCGTGGGCGGCGGCGGCGAGGCGGTTGTTCTCGGCCACGAGGGCGCGGCCGGCGACGACGTTGCTGTTGCAGGATTCGAGGAAGTCGGCCAGGAAGGCCGCGAGGCCGTCGACGACCTCGTCGCGGGTGCGCTCGGCCAGCAGCGCGACGCTGAGGAGGCCGGAGGCCTGGGTGTCTTGGAGGAGGGCGAGCGTCTTGGTGGAGACGTCCTCGGCGTAGGCGCGGGTCTCGGCGGCGCCCTGCTCGACGTCCTCGCAGCGCTGCTTGAGGCGGAGGTTCTCGTTGAACAGGCGGATGTTGTGGTTGTCCAGCGGGACCTTCTCCGCCAGCAGCCTGCGGACGTGGCCGGCCTGCTTCTCGTTGGACCACCGCACGCGCTTGACTTCCATGTCGGCCAGCGCCAGGCCGCGCAGCTCCACCTGCGCGTCCTGCATGGTCCTCTGGCACTTTTCGGCGTAGACAGTGAGCTCGTCGACGTGCTGGTTCAGGTCTGTAACCTCTTCTCTGAGATTCTTGACCGTTTCCTGCTCCTTTTGGAACAATGTGTTGATTTCCTCCCAAGCAGCCTTGTTGTGGTCAGCGTCCGCCTTGGCCTCCATGAAGGCCCTCGAATTGTGATCATTCGTCTCCTGAAGGGCGGAGATCTGAACAATCAGGTCGTTATTGGCGAGAGTGAGGTTGATGAGTTCGTTACGAAGAGCCTCCTGAGCGGTGGCATGCTCAGTGCCCTTCTTGGCCAACTCGTCTCTGAGGTTTCCAACTTGAACCTCTTTTTCGGCCAGGGCAAGGCTTGAACTGGCGGAAGCCTGCTGGATGTTCGTGTCGTTCGCTTCACGGAGGGTCTTGACCTCCTCACGAAGAGATTCGATGCTGGCCTTGAATTGCCCTTCGCGATCAGTCGTGAGCTTCTGGACGGCACAGTCCTTTGAACTCTTGAGATCCGCAATATCTCTTTTCAGAGAACTTATGGTTAAGTTCGCGTTACCCAGCTCCAGGAGGGTTTTGCAGAGAGCATCCTGGTGATGTTTTAGCTCGGACTTGAGAGAAGTGTTCACAGAAGTCTGCTTCTGCACACGGGTGGTAAGAGACGAGATGTCGTGGTTTTGTCGAGCATTAGTCTCGCGCAGGCTGTCCACATCAGCACGAGCCGAAGCAATTGTGGAGTCCTTATCGTCAAGGAGACGCTCGAGATCCCGCTGGTGCTTTGAAAGGGTTGACGTGAATTCTCTTTCAAGGGATGAGGTAATAGACTGGCGGTCGTTCTTCAGCTCAGAAATGGCCGACTTGTGACGTTGTTCCAGGGAAGTGACTGCGGCGTGGTGCTGATCCTGCAGGGAGGCAATCCTGGCGTTCTTCGTCTTCTCGATACTCTTGACCTCCGCGCGATGTTTTTTCAGCAGGACATCCATAGTGAACTTCTGCTCTTTACGCAAGGAGGCAATGATGTGCTTGTGCTGTTGCTTAAGGGTGCTGATGGCGGACTCATGCTCTCTGTGGAGACCAGAAAGTTTGGCGCCATTCTCCTGTTGGATGGCGACAAGGGTAGAAGCGCTCATCTCCTTCAAGCAAGCGATGGTGGTCCTTGACTCTAACTTAACGCGCTTGGTGACGCCGGAGAGTTCCTCGAGTAGTTCCTTGTTGGCCTCCTTCGTGGCTCGGACCTCCTGCTTATGGGCAGCCATGGTAATTCCGCAGGCATGGCCATTGCGATAGAAGATACCATCAGCCTCAGTCCAGAGAATGTGGTAAGATGAAGGTGCATCGCTGGTATCCAGCTGGATTGAAACCATCCATTCGGGAATGTCCAACGCGAAATCGCAGAGAGTGGTGGTGGTGGAGTCGAAGGATCCGACGGACAACGTCCGGGCATGGCAGTTGACGATAGGGGAGACTGGTTCGGCCTCATTGTCGCTTGAGCCAGTCTCAGATGTGGTCGAAGTAGACTTGAAAGGCTTCGATCCGGTCTTGCCCCAAGCCTCGACCAGCGCACCTGTAACGCAAGCTACACGGGGCCGCTCGATATCGGTGACATTGATGCCACTACCTGCATTTTCCGGTGTTGCCAGTGAAGCCACGAGGGTGTCCCATGGGGATAGAATCTTTGAGGTGTTGTTCCTGGAGAATGTGCCAGACAAAGGTTAGCTTTGTTCATGGACAAGATCATGGTAATGCACAGAGACTCACCTCGTTGGGAAAAGAATTGAGAAGCTACAAAGGGATAGCAGATGTGCCAGACCGTTCAACATGATGTAAAGAAGCTGCCAGATCAGGAAGAACATCCACAAGGGCAAAGGACGTGCTGTTTTGTTGTTAGCACGATCGAATCTGTGGGGAAAGTGCCGTGGGCTAACAGTCAAAGGGACAGTTTCTCAGAAGATAATAGCGAAAAGTCGCAGACACGATTCAAAAGGGTTTCTGGGAGCTCCAAAAGCAATCGCGTGAGGAGGAAAATGTGTTGCAAATGTGCAGTGTCGACAAAAGACCTCAACAGTGGGTGCTGGTGTAGACTCGACAACGGTGGCAACGGTGGTGGAGAGAGGAAGGTTCGAAGTGAACTGAAGTTTTTGATTTACTTCGCGTGTGTCAGAGTGCGACTGAGTAACGTGTTAGTCGCGGTGACCCGCATAGAGGCGCGTGATAGGCCCTGAGGCGTCGGACCTGCCGGTGTTTGGTCAACACCACCATTAACACGCGTATGGTGCACCGCGCTCATTCGTAAATACTGTCGTTGTAAACAACACTTGTTTACATGGCAGCTCTTCTATCTATATGATAGCTTGATGCACCTCGCGTGTACTCAGGCTCACCCCAGCCAGGAGGTGTAGTTGTACACTGGTCCTTACCCAGCCTCATTCGCAGCGATTCTTGCCCTGCCACCTGTGGACCACTCTTAATGAGATGTATTTTGACGTACTATGGCCCTCGAAACACATCCGTCTCAAAGGAGATTCTCTCTTCCCTCTCAGGCAGAATCTCCTATATCCCGGACCAGCACCTTCTCTTCTAAAACCCTGCCTCTGCGATGCGCCATTCTCGCGCCGTACAAGGATCATCTCTTACAGCTCACGCAACAGTTGTTGGAATTATCAAATTTTAAGGACCAGACCAATATCAATCCTGTCCTCTGACTGCTGTGATGGATTCAGAGTATGAGATTTCCTTGTTAGAATAACCGCCATCCCTCCCAATGTGACTCATTTCAATCCTATGTTTGCTCAAAATTGGGCATCATCAGAGGAAGAAACTATCGGTTTCTATACTACGTATGCATGACCAGCTGTATTTTCTTCTACATTGTCTCTAGACGAAGAGTGAGGCAACGCGAAATTCCCCAGGTGTAGACCATCCGGGTTGCCATGATAAAATGTAGATAGCTCAGAGCCAAAAAGCGCCGCATATAACAATGATTTGACCAAAATATGCGGAATGCAAGCAATACTGTCAAGTCTACGGAGGCTATGACCGAAGGAATGTTGCTCCGAGCATACCTTCCTATAATTGGCCAGCCTTAGTGAGGATTTCGATGATCCATGTAGCCCTAGGGGATGTACTGCACAGTCGAAGGTCCACTCTGTCAGCTCGTATCCGTCATAAAGTCTGTTGCCGTCAGAACCGGGATCCGTCAGTTCACTTCAATGCCGGTTGGCGAGGCACAGCAGCGTGCAACAGTCAGCTACGCAAAAGATGAGAGGCCATGGCCATAGCATGCCTCAGGCATAAAGACTAGAGCGCCATGGTCTCCCTGCTTTAATAAAGCTATTCATGGGCACTGGCAGGTCTTCTGTCAATGGTTGCGGGGCTTGAACATGGTCGCGTTTCGTGCCGCCGCATATAGTATGTTGCAATCTTAAGCGAACCCACCTCGTAAAATCCATTCTTTGGCCCCAGCACATGGCAATCGGAATGCCCCGCTTGTGCTTCATGCTGCAGACCTGTTGGAATTCATAAGAGGCGTCTTGCTCTTGTTGTTTCATTCCCTCCCATCGCAAGGCCGTTTCCAGTCACTCGTTATCCCTTTATTCTGTCGCTCGTTAAACCAAACGGATTCCCTTCATTGCCTACACTCGTTCATTTAAAGCACAACTCCGCTCTCTCGTACTATCATCACTATCATTAAAAATGAAGCCTGGTATCGTGGTCGTACCTGCGGTCGGCTTTCTCGCCGGGGCCGTTCTGGCAACAATGACCCCTGCCAATCTCCAAGACACGGCCAATTCGCTTGCTTTCCAAGCATTCGACTCCAAAGATCTTGTATTGACGATCAACTCGACTCTCAACGCCGGACCAATGCAAGTAGGCCAAAACATATTTCATTATTTTCCCGTTCCAAAACTGACAGTGACACCGCCATCTAGGATGTCTTTGAGGAAATGGATGATCTATACACCACAGTGCTCGCCAACATACAGCTTGTTGTTGGCTCCAAAACTCTCACTGAAGACAGCGAGGATGTCCAGCTGGTCTACGAGGCCTACTCTTATGTACGCCTTCTTTCTTCTCAGGATCGTCATAGACTCTAAACAAGCTAACTCTAAGGTAATTTAAACAGCTTGTCCAGGGCATGTTCGAGCTCATGGACGCACTTGGTGGCTCGGCAACGAACTTCGTTGCCTTGGACAAGCAAAACGAATTTAGGGTGCCTGCCGCAATCCGTGAGGTTGGTGGTGTCATCGATGCCTGGATGTTCAACATGATCAGCCTCTTTCCTGCCAACAGCTCCTATGCCGACCAAGCTGCCAACCAGAAGAATCAAGTGGACTCGCACTTCCGCCGCTCCATCGCCGCTTACCACTTGGCCACCGCAAAGACCGGCACACCGTACGGCAAAATTACTAACATCGTCTCTGGTGATGCTCTCAATATGGACAACCCGACTGAGTCTGGTGATGCCGGTACCCCGACAAATTCTGGAACCTCGGACGGCGTTAATGTTGCCACCTCTCAGAGCACTAGTGCATCCGTGACGGCATCCAAGCCCACTGGGGTTCCCAGGGACAACGGCAATACTCAGGGTGCTCGCGCAAACCAAAGCGATGATACCCCCAACAACGTCGGCACATCCAATGGTAGTAGCACGGACAGCATCTCGGAAGACTGCACTACTGTTGAAAAGGTCGTCGTTACCCGGTCTCAGTTGTGAGGACAAGGCCAGTGGACCATGGATGACGAGGACTTCAACCCTTCTGTTCCGAGATGTGGCTTACCATTCTCTGCATCTCTCCTTTGTCCTGCGTGTAGTTGAGGCTAGCTCAGGAACAAGGGGCCGAGATACTCAGCACCTTATTTCTCAAGTAAGCAGTGATCCGCAGGGTGCATATGATCTGCACCATTTGTTGGAGGTGGAGCACTTGCGCGCATTTGGCACTGTCGCCGCAGTCTATAAGACAACTTCATTTCGCATTAATATCATTGTAAGAAATTCTTGGATACATGTCTTTCTTATCATTTGACTTTCCAAGAACTGTGCTGGCCATGCCCTGTTTGCTGGAAGCTAGTCTCAATGATGTGCTGACTGTTGATCGAACACGTCAGAGGCGTTTTGGCGGTCACGACTTATCTTCGTATGGGAACACGATGCAACGCCATTCCGCTTGCGGGCCAATCACCGACGGCTGCAGTTGCCCCACAGGCACCAGATATAGAAACATCCCGAACGATGATCTGTGCATCCCGTCGCGCAAGTGCCTGACGATAAGACCTGGCGTGGGGGAGACACCAAAAGGGGCTGGCTGTACGAAGCGCCACCAAGACATTCGCGAAAATTCCGCCGCTGATGGGCTTCTAAATCCGGAGTGGGTCCTTCACGAACGATACGAGATCCAGGCCCTAGCGAAATCCTGCAGGATCCACAATCGGCTTGGGGGCCGCTCTCACGCTCTGTTAAAATCGTTCAAAGCATGGCGCGCAGAAGTAGGGACGGTTTTCCGTCATCCCTGAGTCTATTTCTGCCTCCTTGCAATTACCCGATACGTTAATTCCACGTTATGCGATTATTCTCGTGCTTAGCTGCCGCTTCGGCAGCCCTGCTCTATGCGGATAAGGTGGCCGCTCAAACCACCAAAGCTGTCTTCGCTCATTACATGGTGCGTCTCCATCAAACCTCCTGATCGCATCATCGTCAATAAGCTGATAGACCGAAGGTCGGAACTGTTTTCGAGGATCATGTCAAAAAAGATGTCGACGGCGCCGCCGCAATGGGCCTTGACGGCTTTGCACTCAACATCGGAGATCCTAACGGTGCCGAAACCCGAGTGTTGCTTGGCAACATTATGGATTATGCCGCAAGCAATCATCCTGAGTTCAAAATGTTCATCAGCATGGATATGTGGTCGCCAAAGAATCTATCAGACTTTGATGACATATTAAGAGACTTCCTGGGTCATGATGCCTACTACAAAGGCTCCGACGGATACCCCTTTCTCAGCACTTATGGTAGCGGCGACTTCGATGAAAACGTCTGGAATGATTGGAGGGAGAGATGGGCGGATAAAATCTATTTCGTGCCTGACTTTGCCGATGCAATGGCTCTTCAGGGATCTGATGGCTGGTGGGACAAGTGGGGAGTGTTGATTGCTGGTCTGTTCAGTTGGGAGTCTACATGGCCGGCTCTGGGACAGGTGAGCACGCTTCAATCTGTGGCAGTCGACCAAAAGCCTGCATGGACCAAGGAAAGAAACAAAACATACATGATTGGTGAGTGTCTCCTGAGTTGGAAGCTCTCTCAAATACTAACGATGAATGTTCCCCAGGCTTGAGCATGCTGCAATACAAAAACAGCTACGGCGCCAACCTCTACCGAGCCGGCGAAGAGAACCTGCCACTGCGTATCAGCAACATCCTCAACATGGACGACAAGCCCGACTTCACGCAGATCCTGACCTGGGTAAGTCATGCTCCCTCTGATTCCATGAGATCAATAGCTCATTTCCATGCAGAACGACGGTCCCGAAGGCCACTACATGGGCAACATCTGGCCCGAGCAGGACAACACCACGCAGATGCGCGTCTACGCCAACGACGCCGCCCCGCACAACGGCATCCAGCCCCTGCTCAGCTCCTTCATCACCGCCTTCAAAGCGAGCGCGCCCTCCACCCAAATGGCGCCGCCCGGCAACGCCCGCGCCGCCGGCTCCCTGTGGTTCAAGCCCATCCTCGCCAAGACGACCTGCCCGGACGACGGCGACCTGCACAGCGGCAAGCCCAGTGGCTACGACGTCGCCGTCGACGTGTCGACGTGGGCCGTCGTCGTCGCGCAGGACAACGACGCCATGACGCTGCACGGCTTCAGCGCCGGCGAGGAGATCGGCCGGGCGGACCTCGTGCCCGGCCTGAATTACGGGAATTTCAGCGCCATGAAGGAGGGCCCGCAGTGCATGGAGGTGCGCAGCGAGCATGGCGGTCTGGTGGCAGTCGCGAAGGGCGGCAGGAATGTGTCGTCGGACTGCCCGGACGGCATCTACAACCTGAATCCGCAGATCCTGCAGTTGGCCAGCGATGGTTCGGTGGACGGGTGCGCGTACTCGACCAACTCGTCTAGTGACGGCGGAGATGATGATTCGGGAAGTGCTGTGGGCGTTGCGCTGGACAGCTCTGTCATGTGGGCGGCGCTCCTGGCATCGTTGGCTTTGACCACAGGGGTCCTTGGGCTGTAAAAAAAGAGGCCGCAAAACGGTCTCACTGTATGATTTGGATGTCTCAATTTGTTTATACTTTTGCACAAAACTAAAAGAGAAGGGCGAAAGGCGTCAGATGGGTAAATTTTCAGGCGGCGTGTCACAAGGGAATCATAGGAGGAATGAAACTAAAGCCTTTTTATTTGCATGTCTCTAACAGGGGTTTAAGAGCCTCGTACGCCTTCGTCAAACCAGGAAAGTTAGAAGTACATTCTGAGAACCACCGCCATGCCCAGAACGCCTGATCTCACCTAAACACCTTATAATAACTATTCCCTTATGACTTTACCTCTACCAAAAGAGAGAAAAAAGACCAAACTACTGATCATACCATAAACCCAAATCAAAAGCCAAAGTAAACGCCCAACACCATAATAACAGAAACGACAACACCAAAGACCGCCTCAAAAGGACGTACCACAACCAGCTTTCCAACCATCTCCACATCTTCAACATCAGACCAAGCTCCAATGGTAAGCGTCGGGAGCCCAGCCTCCTTGGAGGTGGTGTCCTCATCCGAGAGCTCGTCATCGGCGAAACCATCGTTCATGTCCTCCTCGACATCCTCCTTCTCGTTCTTGTTCTTGCCCTCGGATGAAGCAGAACTACCGAGCTGGTTGCCGGTACGGACCTCCGAAAGAAGATCCTTCATGTTAGCGAACACGAAGGAGCGCGAGTCGTCCTGCTGCTCTAGAGTGTCGTCATTCTCAGCACGATCAGGCTTGTCGTGCTCCGAGATGTCGCCATCCTGCTCATCCTTTACCTCCTCAGCGCGGATCATCGGGTGAAGGGGACGATCGAACAGGCGGGTCTTCTCATCGAAGAGGCGCTCGAAGAGCTCGCCAAAGTTGTCGACCATGCTCAAGACCGCCTTCTCAAAGCCAGTCGGCTCGACGTTCCACGGGAGAGGATTCTTGTCCTCAGGTGCCTGCTCCAAAGTGAGAGCGTCCTGCTGCATACAGAACTCCTTCAGCTCCTCTGTCATCTGAAATCCAAATGTGCGGCACATGGCCTCAAACATGGCGCCGAGTTGGACCTTGTTGAGGCCAACGAGACCCGGAACAGGGAACTGAGACTGTAGGCCAGCGGCGACGCGGAGCTTGTCGTACGCGTCGACAGTGTGGTTGGTCTGCTTGCGCAGGCTGGCGATGACCTGCTGGGCCAGCTCGTAGAGTTTGTTGGCGCCCCAGATCTCCTTCTCGCAGCCCTTGTGTTGCTCCTGGACCTTGGTCAGTTCGTGGTTGGTCGCTCTCAAGACGGTGTTGTCGACCTCCAGGGCTTGGATCTGGCCGCACTGCTTCTTGATGACCTCGGCGAAGGCGCCAGACTGCGGGTCGTTGGCGAGCTGCAGCCACCTGGTGTTCAGTTCCAAGCGCAGGTTCGTAACCTGGACCTCCAACTGCATGGCCCTCTCGGCAACTGGGCGGAGCTTCTCGATGTCGACCTGTTCGTCCAGAAGGTCGGAATTCTTGTCGAAGAGGTTGTCGTTGGCAGCTTCAAGCTCGGTGATGCGGACATCTTTCTGGTGAACTTTAGTCTTGAGCTGATGGTTCTTCACGCGGTATCCGTGGCACTGCTCGACCAAGCGGGCGTTCTCCTTCCTCATCGCTTTCATGTCAGTCTCGTCGGACTGTCTTTCGGCAGGGAGGTTCTCCAAGTCGGCGACGCGGGCTTCCAACATGGCGACTTTCTGGGCCAGGCCAATGGCCTTCTTGTCAAGCACAAAGTTCTCCTTTGACAACGACTGGACCTGCCCGGAGAGTGACTCGTTGCACTGCTCGAGGGCGGTGCAGTACATGTCCCGCATTTGCAGGCGATTGACTTCCTGTTGTATGACATTGAGGTTGTGCTTCAACTCCTGGATCTCGTTATTGTCCCGCATGCGGTGCTGGACAAGGTTCTCGCAGGCCGCCTCAGTCTCGTCGAGGATCTTGGCAAGGTTGCGGACACCCTCCTTGGCACACAGGAACTTGTGGGTGAGATCATTGTTCTCCATGTGGAGGGCGTTGAAGCGCTGCTTGATCTCACGCAGCTCCTTGGTGTAGGCCTCAAGGACCTTGTTGTGGTTGGCCTCCACGCGGCTGGCTTCCTCGTGGGCTTCATTGAGAAGTTGGTCCTTCTCTGAGGCAGCGCACTCCAGGCCGTTGATGGTGTCCTGCATGCGACCGACTTTCTTCTTACCCGCGTCACGAGCGCGGTTGGCAACGCGCATCTTCATGAGAGCTTCCTCAAGGTGCGCTGTTAGCTCCTCAACCTCATCCTCATGCTCGGATTGGGCGTTGGCCATCATCTCTGCATGGTGGCTCTCAGTGATGCCGACGTAATGACCATTGCGCTCGATGTAGCCACCGAGGATGTTCCAGGAGGGATTCGTCCCGGAAAGGTCAGTGTCGACGATATCCATAACGGACATCCAATCAGGGATATGGTTGTCCGAGCCAACTAAGGTACTCGAGGCGGTATCGGAGACCGCGCTGGGAGCATTCTCCCGAGAAGACTTGCTGTTGGTGCGCGAAAGGGTGATGAAGCCGCGTAACTTGGAGAGTTGGTTGTGGGCATTGCTCTTCACACTGCTTCCAGTGATTGAACCAGTGGCTTCGTCCGAGGTGGGCATGCTGTTCATGGGACGTATCTTGCCCATGAACTTGAGGAAGGTGATTGACATCTTCGAAGACATCGTAAACGAGGATGTGTTGACGAGATAGGATATTTAGTGTGGAGTTTTGGAGGTTAGTAGAATGGTTGTGGTAGGATGATTGGTTTGAGTTCGCGATGGAGAACGGTGGAGGGAGTTGTTGTGGAAGCAGATAGGTGACGCATGGGTGGCTATTTACGTGCTTCAGTCCTTAACACAAATGTCGCTGTGTTTGCAGTGACTCCAAGTAGGTGTTAGGCCGGCAGTGTTAATGCACGGGCGCCGGTACATGGTGGTGAATGTAAGGTCAGGCACTCACTGATGCACCGCAATTGTAGCGGTCACGCCCAGCTACCCCCGCGAAACAACGCAATAGCTGCGGCATCGTGGAATTCACTCCCGTACTACAACTCTGAGTATGACAGGGAAAAAATGAAGGGATTTAGTTTATACAAGCCCCTGAGAGTAAATCCTGTAGTGCGTGCGCTATCACGGTTCATAGAGCTCTAGCTATCCTGGAACAGTTCCGGGCCCGATGCACATTTAATGACGACAATTCTATTGTATGTTCCGCGCCATGATATGCAGTGAATTTCCATATGGATCTGTGATCTCTTTTCTCTCCGGTCTTGACAAGTATTCCAACAGCTCAATCTGCGGCGCTTGACACGGGGTCGATACCAAGCTTTGCAAGGCAACATCATACACACAAAATAGGAAACCCAAGCAAGTTAAGGCGCGCTCATATACCCGGTCTTAATGAAGTGATAATTATGCTCATTAATCATAAGTAGTATGTCAAACTCTCGTGGCCGTATCCTTGATCCACATGGAGTCGGCAAGCATGAGAATCAATTAAACAAGCAATGAAAACCAAAGGCAATGAACTTTTACCTCATGCCTTTTGGGAGTGAATGATCCAGTAAAGCATTTTCCATCCCACAATCAATTGCTGATGCTCTCATGCTGTCCCAAACACCACTGGCGACAAGCTGTAAAACCAAACCAAACCAATACCATAAATTCAGAACACTTTGTTTTACTACCTTCCCAAATAGGGTCGTAGCTACAACATAGCCCCAACCTTGAGGTATCAATAGCACGAACCTATACCGTGGCCATGCAGTGGCAGCGAATTCTCCCCCAGACCGCAGAACCTTCCCGAACCTTCCAAACCCATATTCTCGCGATTTCCCTGAAACTCCATTTGATTCGAAAGGTAACCAGAAGAGTTGGTATCGCTGTGAATCTCATCGAGCATGTTCCTGGTGTTTGCGAAAATCGGGCGACGCGAGTTGAAGACCTGGTCGGCGGTAGACTCCTCCACGTCCTCCGTCTTGTCTCCGCTGTGCATACCCTCCTCATCTTCTCCTTCAGCCTCTGGGTACCTGTGGATAGGGTGCAGGGAGAAAGATGGGCGGTTGTAGAAGATGTTTCCCAGGGCCTTCTTCATGTTGTCAAGAACGCAGGGCATGCAGCGCTCAAGAGCAGTTAGCGGACGGCCCAGGGTCTTCTCCACCTCATCCATACCATCAAAACACATCTTCGGCTCTGTTGATGGCTTCAGCATGATAGCGTCTTGCTCTTCGCTGAACTTGATATCCCGGTCGGTGAGCTGATGGCCTTTAAAGTGAGCCATCCTCTCGAGAATGGCACGCAGGTGGATCTTCTCCATACCAGCGGCACCGGCGGATGGGATTTGTGAATCCATACCCGACTTGACACACAGACGATCGAACGCATCCACTGCGTGATTGGTCTGCTTCTGAAGAGTGCAATCATGTTGTAGTGAAAATCCATGGTGGCAGTTACCAATTACCTTCTCAGACTTATTATGCTGTTCCGCGATCTTTCCAAGCCCTTGACCCTTTGTCCTCAGGAACTTGAGCTCATCTCGGGAATTGCTAAAGTGGAAGTAGAGGCAGTCTATCACTTTTTCGATCTCTTCCAGACCCCGCGAGTAGTCTTTGTGGGTGAGTTTAGTCTGCAGGTCGAATAACTCATCTTCGAGATAGGCGACAGGCGTGAGCTTCTGCACTTCCTCGGCGAGCTGAAGCCTCTCGCTGATTTCAAAGTAGTAGCACCACTCAAAATCATCTCTCTCCGTCTTCATCTTGCCCAGCTCCGCCTCAAGCGCGTCAATTTTGTTGCCGAGGTCCCTGTTGGCAGTCTACTCTTCCTCAGCCTGCTTAATAAGGCTTTAGACCTTGGCGAAGACCTGCTGAACATCGGGTTGGGCGGAGCTGGCAGCATCCTGGACGAAGCGCTGCTGACTAGCGAGCTGTGTCTCGATGTCCTAGTTGCGGATGAGTAGACGCCTGTTCTCTGCCTCGGTACTGGCCAGTTTCTCTGCGAAGGAGTTCTTCTCTTCCAGGAGTTCACGCACGCGACGGGCCTCCGTCCGGTTATTGGTCTCGAGGTTCCTACATTCTGAGTCCTTGCAAGCAGGGCGCGAGACTTCTTGCTCCACACATAGACGCGGTGTTCATACTACGTCTTCATGGCGAAGGACTCCCTCTTCACGTGGTCCAGCTGCTGTTCGCTGACCGAGAGTTGCTGCTGAGCCACCTGAAGCTTAGTAGCAAGCTTCTGGACGGCAAGAGGAACAGCACTGGGGTCATGTTGGAACTGCTTCTGAGCGTTGGTGAAGCTCTTGTTCTTATTGGGGACTTTGCCTTCTGCCTCTTCTAGGCAAAGTTGCCCCCGAAGTTCGATAATGGCATTGTGTTTTTGGCCTGCCTCAGCTCGGCGATCGTCTGCTGCTGAGCAACGACCTTCTTTTTCCCGGCGGTCCGGGTGTAACGGCGGGTCTCTTCTACTAGACTTTAGGATCGTCTAGCGTGTTGGGGTCGGAGTGCTTACCTTAAGGGACAAGAGAAGGGTAAAAGATAGAACGATAGGTAGTAATTACGTACTAAGTTAGTGCGCGGTGCGCGATAGGCTCGTTACCTCTAATATAACTATATTAGAACTTAGGTTAACTACAAGACAATGAAATCAATTAAGAGGTTGTCAACCACATCAGCCCGTAATCACGTGTTTGGCTTTGCTTTTGCTTATAAACGCGTTCTTTCTTTGCTTTTTTGTCGCACCATACACTTACCCCTACACACCTCATTTGCCTTGTGTCAACCACATTGGCCCGAAGTCACGTGTTCTCTTTGCTTTTTATACACGCGTTCTTTCTTTGTTTTTTTTTTTTGCAACACCAAACACGTATCCCCACACGCCTCATTTGCCCCATTTATGTTTATGTCCATAAATCCGATTACCATACGTATATAGCAGACCTCGATAGCAACAATGAGAAAACGAGCGGCGTCTTACTTTCTCGCACCGTTCGACACCTTGTTTATGCGTATTTCCGTAAATCCGATCATCATACGTATATAGCAGACCTCAGTAGCAATAATAAGAAAACCAGCGGTGAATTCTTTCTCGCACCGTTCGACAGAGGTCTAAATACCTAGTAGTTGTGTTGATTCTAAGACTGCCTCGTTATCTATCGATGCGAAGCCACAAAACCAAATCCGTCACCATGCCTATTCTCAACAAGAACAAATACAGCTCGGAGGCAGTTTATACGATGAGAGCTACCTAATCTCACAATATGACAGAGGGAAAGCGACCCTTGGATAAATAAGTGCTGGAGCGACACCCTGGTTGGCTTCGACGCTCAAAGAAAGGTATTCGCAATATAATCAACCTAAGTCTGGATCTTTCACTGCCTTGCGAGAAAGGTCGACGACTTTGCCATGGCCCTGGAAGTAAGCGGCATCAAGTGAAGTTTCCTTTGCCATCTTCCTTCTGAAGACCTACCCCTTCGTTCATGTGTGAGTACCAACGACTTCTTCAACCCCTGTGATGAGGCTGTGAGTATAGGTGTAGCGATACTTTCGGTGGCGGTAGAAAACCCAGAAACGATTGTCCAAGTGCTTTCTCGCAGCCATCGAAATACTCCTTTGAAGAGAATTTTGGCCATATTATATCGAGTAGGGTTCTCCAAGTAATCTGCCACACCAGATTCCTTGATCAAATGCATGCGAGGTTCCATCGCTTTCATTCTTTCTTGAAATGTTGGGTTCCGGTTCAGACGAGACCAAGCTTGTACAAGAGATTGATGCTTGAGAAAGTCCCTGGAAGCGTTCAATATTGGCCCATCCTTGCCCGCATCTCTACATGCTTAGACCACATTGGAACGGCATAACGCAAGAATGGGAAGTTTTGCGAATCCACTTCCCGATCGCCTTTCGCATACGGCAAGACGCTAGTCATGTAGCCGAGGCTTGTCTTGGCCAGGTAAGCGTGAGCATGCGAGTAAGAAAAGTGCTGCCGGAGACTCTCTTGAGCTCTGTCTGACACGAGGTACTCCTTGACGGAAAAGTGTGCAAGTTGGAGACGAAGTCTTGATCTGTCCTGGGATTTAGGCTTTTTTGTATGCCCGGTTTCGATTTGATCTGCCAGAGCTTTGATCAAACGTATTTGCACACCGTCGTAGTCCCAGTCATCAGGATCTATGAGCCAGTTGTGCTCTTCCAGAACAACGAGACTAGAACAGAGACGTACAACTTCGAGTTTATCGGGCATTCTGTTGATTTCCTCAAATGGCGGGGTGCGTGATAGATCAACAGCAACCGCGTCAACGGCTTCATCCAGTCGCAGAGGTCTTTCTGCAAATGTCAAGAACCGAAGAAGATCAATAGCACCGCGTTTGTTTCTTTTGAGAAGGTCCTTGATGATCCTCTCATAAGTTTCGTCCAAGGTTTCCGGTAAGTTTGCCATTGTTTCTCGAGGCTCTGGAAGGCTCAAACAATCCTTTATGGAATTCATTTGGCAGACAACCCAACGAAACCTGGGCATGTCAGCTTTCGATTTGGGTTATTTTCAATAATGTAACAATTTGAGCCACATACATTCCGTTTGCCTTACCCATGAGCTTGTCCTCAATTTCTGACTGCACATCTTTATGACTATGCCACCTTTGCAACTCAGAGTCTTTGTCATCGTATATCTGTTTGTGAACGTAGGCTTTGATGTCCTCATGAACCATTGTCGGTAAGAGCTTGATTTGGAATTGGAAACCTTTCAAGCTTTTCCTGATGTCGTATTCATCGCGGCTCGAAGCAAAGATTCGGATGTTCAGATCGAGAGAATTGCTGAAATCTCGGATCCATCGAAGTACTTCGAGCCTCTCTTCACGTTCAACCTCGTCAAGTGCATCCAATACAACAGTCATACTTGGGCATTGTAGAGGGAGCTCTACCCACTCCTGATTGGTCAATTAGATCTTATCAGTTGATAAGATTGTAAGATTGTGGATGCTGAAGTCCTTGAGGAGGCCTAATTTTATAGATTCTGCTCAATATATATTGTGGTGACCTCTCACGTAAGCTCAGATGCTACCGAATATGCTGCCTGCTACTGCCTGCTACTACCTGCTACTACCTGCACTAGCTCGGCTACTACCTACCTACAGCCTACTTAGTACTACGTTGAATAGTTTACTTCTTTGTATATAAATATGTAGCTAGAAACCTTTGCAAGGAATCAACTTAGTTCTCATCTCCTTCCCTGCCTGTTACTACCGGCATCTACACCAAGATATTGTTTTATAATAAATCTTTATTATATAGAGCTCTAACCATGTCTTTCTTATAGGATTTATTATCCATTACCGTCCCTACAACGCCCTCTACGTTGAACCTCTCCTTGCCGGCGCCTAGTGTTTGTTCTAGTGCTCCTCCGAGTATTGCCTCGATTCCCGCCGAGAAACTTTCAATCTAGACCTTCTTTCGATATGCTAGAGGCTCGGAGCCCGAATTTAGGCCAAATGAGAGATCTAATCGAAGTAGGAAGTCCTTAAATAAACGCCTATATTACTATATCGCCTGTTGGGATAATAAGAAGAAGAGTTAGAGTATAATATATACATTAGGAGCCCGGGATCACCTTCGTCTTAATCACCCATCTCTATAGAAGAGGTGGCTAAATATGGAAGACCGGCAAACTTCTTCCAAGCCTAAATTAGTGCCTGGCCAGTAGTTTATAAATTTGTTTTTGCTTTAAAAGAATGAGGCTTCGAGAGAACTAGTCCTCCGAGAGGCTTATAATCGGCCGCGGTATCTCCAGGCGTTGCTAGTACTCTATGCTAGAAGGAGGCTTCCTCTTAATGCTATTAAGTGGCTAGAACTCTATAATCTCCTCCTCTCTACTAATCTAGAGATCTCGGATCTTGCACAGTTTAGCAGAAGAACATTCACTCGTGCCCTAGTTCTTAACTACGAGAGATATCGTCAAATACTCTAGAATAACATCTAGGAAACTATTGGGGATATCTATATATTAATAAAAGGTTTTCCCCCTCGTGTAAAATAATAATAGATAGCCAGCCCCGCATGGACCCGTAAGGGAGCTATATCGGGAAGAAATGAATTTATCTATCTATCTATATATTAATAGATATGTGGACATCTCCAGCTCGAAAGGCATATCTCTGCATCTATATTAGGTGGATCTCCCAGGATTACCAGTCTAAATACGGGATGCTAGCACTTCTACAGGTGCTTGTGATGGCTTGCATCCGGTGCACTCGCGGAAATGCAGTGGCATTACTATCTACGAGAAGACTAAGCTAAAGAGAAAAGGAAGCAAGGTTTTAAGCAAGATAGCGCTGCTTATATATCTCTCTAGAGTTCCTTTTACTGGTAACGAGTTGCAGAGTTTTCTTGTTGAGCTTCAGGGTCCTCTCGACCCAAGATCTCGCCGCAGGATCCATCCAAGGCACCCTCAGGGTTTAAACCGTAACATAAGGCTTTATTATTCTAGAGTCTTACTCTAATAGATACTATCCTTACCTTCTTTATAGATTAGAAGGTTTATCCTATTTTATTAAGATAATGCTTAAAGCTAATATTTTATAGGTGCTATATAAATTAGGCCTAGAGAAGGTGTTGGACTATGAACTGTTAGGAGAAACAGGGTCTTATTATACCAAGGATCAACAGCGAAAATTTGCTAGATAGCTACTATATAAGAGGCTGCAGGGTCACCTACCCTCCTCCTCATGCCACTCATTATCTAGTAATGCGAATAATCACAATTCAACAGTTATGAGCCCGGATATGCGTATAATGCATTCTGCTATCTAAAGCTATCCTCCTTTTACACCTCTTTATATAGCATTCGACGTACCGAGGTATCCGGACGTTATCTTGGCAATCTTTGCCTACCCCTTCAAAAGCTATTATTACTTTTCACATTACTAGACTACTTCGTTAAGTACTAGTATTAGCTTTCTATATCTTACGCAGTAAAAGTAATCTTCGCATTAACCTTATAGGTGCCCGGTAGATAGGAGCACTAATTAGGGAGCAAGTAAATAAGGATACGGTCGCAAAGGAAACGCCGACTAGTCCTACTATAACGACAACCGTTATCTACTATTAGTTACTAGTTACTAGCAAATTGGCAGCTATTATTACGGTTTGAACCCTGAGGGTGCCTTGGATGGATCCTGCGGCGAGACCTTGGGTTGAGAGGACCCTGAAGCTCAATGAAGCTCAACAAGAAAACCCTGCAACTCGCTACCAGTAAAAGGGACTCTGGAGAGATATATAAGCAGCGCTATCTTACTCAAACCTTTCTTTCTTTTCTCTTTAGCTTAGTCTTCTCGTAGATAGTAATGCCACTGCATTTCCGCGAGTGCACCGGATGCAAGCCATCACATTAGACTAAGCTCCTCTTTCAAACCACTAAAGCTCGATAGCATAGTAGGGGTCAACTGCAGATAGCCGCCTTAGGGCCTCGCTCAGTCAGTAAAGAGTACGACAATAACCGAACGATGCGATAATACGATACGATACGCAACGACTACGACGGTTCCCCTTCCTCTATACGCTATAGCTCCCACGTAAGCACTGCGTTCTCATTCTCCTTTCCTCTATACGCTATAGCTCCCACGCGAGCACTACGTCCTCATTCCCCTCCTCAAAAGTTTAGGATAGTAGCTAGGCTCGTTGCCAGTTGACTATACCTGGGAAATCGTTCAAGAAGGTGTCCGTGTAGGCACTTGAGAAGGTTCCCGAAGGAAGCCCTTTAATAAAACGACGGTGTGGCGTTTGAGAAGGCACGAAGAAGTCCCTAAAAGAAGATCTAAAAGGAGATCTTAGAGAGGGCACCTAAGAAGACACCTAAGAAGACACCTAAGAAGACACCTAAGAAGACACCCGAGAAGACACCCAAGAAGACACCCGAGAAGACACCTAAGAAGACACCCGAGAAGACACCCGAGAAGACACCCGAGAAGACACCCGAGAAGACACCCAAGAAGATACCTAAGAAGACAACTAAGAAGGATACATATAGAGGAGACTAAGAGCAACTCGAACGGTCTTTCTCGAAAATTTTTTTTTCCTCTTTTAATTTAGATTTCTAACGATTTACCTACCTAACCCTCTATCGAAAGGGGGGAGGAGGGGGGGGGATTCCTATAGGCGTCAGGGACGACGCCTCTCGGGACGGAGGTATAGAGCTAGATTAGCTCAGCTAGACAAATGGGGTTTGGCCTCGGGGTTGGCCATTTGGATAGCAAGATAAGAGAGCTGCCTGCCAGCAGCACGACAAGAGAGCTGCCTGCCAGCAACGAGACAAGAGAGCTGCCTGCTAGCAGCGAGACAAGAGAGCTGCCTGCCAGCAGCAAGACAAGAGAGCTGCCTGCCAGTAGCACGACAAGAGAGCTACCTGCAAGCAGCATAATAAGAGAGCTGCCTGCGAGTAGCATAACAAGAGAGCTGTCTCCAGCAGCAAGACAAGAGAGCTGCCTGCCAGCAGCAAGGCAAGAGAGCTGCCTGCCAGCAGCGAGACAAGAGAGCTGCCTGCCAGTAGCACGACAAGAGAGCTACCTGCAAGCAGCATAATAAGAGAGCTGTCTCCAGCAGCAAGACAAGAGAGCTGCCAACCAGCAGCAAGACAAGAGAGCTGCCAACCAGCAGCAAGGCAAGAGAGCTGCTAACCAGCAGTAAGGCAAGAGAGCTGCCAACCAGCAGCAAGGCAAGAGCATTGGTAACAGATAAGGATCGAGCAACGTACGAGAATGCTCAAAAAAGTGGCCAATTTTTTGCCGGGGGAGGGACTACAGAAAGCTCTATCAAGTTAAGTAGAGAGGATACGCGCGGCCAACTTGGGAACTAGCGAGTGCTTTAGAAGATACTTAAGCCCTAGAGACCTACCTTCAAAGCCGAGAGGGGGGTAATATTACGGTTTGAACCCTGAGGGTGCCTTGGATGGATCCTGCGGCGAGACCTTGGGTTGAGAGGACCCTGAAGCTCAATGAAGCTCAACAAGAAAACCCTGCAACTCGCTACCAGTAAAAGGGACTCTGGAGAGATATATAAGCAGCGCTATCTTACTCAAACCTTTCTTTCTTTTCTCTTTAGCTTAGTCTTCTCGTAGATAGTAATGCCACTGCATTTCCGCGAGTGCACCGGATGCAAGCCATCACAGCTATAACGTCTTCTAAACTAATCGTTATCCTAAAGTCGTCGGACGACTAGGACGAGTAGTATTTTATTATCTAATTAAGAGCAAAGAAGGCTTAGATCTTCGCCTATATCGACCTATCGAAACCGGAGAAACCGGAGCAACCAACTAAACCTACGAGACCTTCCGAACCAGAATCCTTAGACGATAAAAATAATCGTATATAGGATTGATATAAGATAAGGAGGGAGGACTATAAGGAAGATCTTAAGTAGTACGAGAAGCGTATAAAGGAGATTAATAACCTCTTATTAGTTATTAAGGATTCGGTTAGCCAACCGTTACTACCGATTCTTCTTAAGCTAAAAGAGGACTCGCATCCCTATTTATAGCTATGCGCACTTAAGGCTCGCCTTTAACCGACCTCTCAGATATAAGAAGATCTTATTATTAATTATCTTAGGTAGCTTAAGAAATTACTTAGCAGCTAGAACCTTAAGAAATAGCTTACGTAATAGGAAGAGACTATGTTTAAAGCTAAGTCTCTCGGCCTTCCTAACGTCTTAGGCGATCGAGGAAAGAAGAATTTCCTTAAGGTACTTACGTCTTATAACGTGTAATAGGCAGCTAACCGTAAGATTAAGCTTTAAGATAGTAAACTTACTAAGTTACTATAAGAGCTTATTATCGACTACCGGAACTACTATCGCTAAGGACTAGCGGAGAACCTGAAGGCTACTAAGGTAGCCTTTATAGCGATACTCCGAAATAAGTAGTAAGAGAGAGTAATATATCTTTGTGGTTTTTAGCACGCTTAGTTTAAGTGTTACTATCTTAATCTAGAGGCTAGGCCTAAGGACTAGAAGCCGAATAAGGAAAGGTAAGATAAGGTTAATAAGGCACTTACGGATCTAACTATAAAGAAGTAGGTAGAGTAATCTATTAAGAGGAATAAGAGTAAGAAGGGTAATAAGAAGGAATCCGATAAGTAATCTAATAAGCAAGCGGAAAGTAAGATAAGTATACTAACTTAGGATAATTAGGACTCCGATATAACCTTATTTCTAGTAGTCGTTATAAGCGCTTTTAGCATGCGACGTCTCTCTCGTCTAATAACGCTTAACCTCTCCTAGATTACTAATACTAGATCTATATATTATATTTATAATAAGTTTATAAAGAACCGTTTTAAAAAGACACGCAACGTAGACCTAAATAACGTTATTACTACAGGCGATAGTTAGATTCTAATCGAATCGTTTAGAGAAGTTACGGTTAATATATATAACGATAAGGAACCTCGTGTTATTACGCTTCTAGACGTTACTTATATCCTATCGTTTATAGTAAACCTCGTATTAGTTGTAAAGGTAAGAGAAAAGGGTATAGAGATAGATACTAGCCGTATATATCTCTATAAAGGAGACTTTATTGTTAGCTAGTTAACCTTCGAATAAAACTACTTCTTTATAGAGTATAATAAAGTAGTAGAGGTATCTAAGATTAACTTATACCTCGTTATTCGATTACTACTAGCTACGCAATAGTATAAGATCTTTGCTTATACGAACTAAGCTATTATTAAGGCGATTCCGAGGGTAGTTTAAGGTGTAGCACTTACTAAGGAATAACTCCCTTAGTACTATAATGTTTGCGCACGCACTAAAGCTTATTAATAAATCTCTCGGTCCTTATAGTATAAAGAGTCATCCGAGGAACCCTTCTTTCGCCTCTTATTTAATTTAGTTTAGTTAATCCGAGCTAATAATAGGCAATAGTAGCTTACGTATATTAAGTATATAGTAATAAAGTTTATATTTACTAAAACGCACTTGTCTAAGGACTAGTATAATGAGATTATCCTTAACGTTATCTAAATAATTAAGACGAGATTTAAGAGAACGGTCGTATTTTTTCGATTAGATAGAGAGACTTCGCTGTTATACGAGCTTAAGTAGTAATTTAGGTATTAGGAAATTACCTATAAGGTGTTAGCTCCCTATACGCTATAATAAAACGGATTATCGGAAAGATCTAGATATACGATTATCCTAAAAGCTCGTGCACTTCGAGTTAGTACTAACCTACTAGAAGGACTTTAGCTAGAGATCGTAAAGGCAGCTACTTACCTTTATAATCGGACTCTAATAAAGCGTTATTAGTGGAAAACTCTATTTAAGATGGTCTATAGCAAGTAGCCGAATATTACTTACTTACGTATATACGGCTATAAAGCCTACTTACTACTAAAGACGATTCTACGTAGCTATAAATTAGAGGAACGTATCCTTATCGGTTACCTTATTGGTTACGACTCTACTAATATTTACCGCATCTAGTATCTACCGAGTGACCGGATCGTACGCGTACGAGACGTTACGTTTAACGAATCTAGTAAGTTATTATAGGAAGATATAGAATAGTTTCGAGCAGCTTAGCAAGGAGAACCCTAAGCTACCTCGATTATCCCTCGTATAAGGTTAAACGAGGAAGACGTTATCTAGACTAATAAGGAATTAGAGGTCTTATCCGATAAAAGTAATAACCAACGTTCTAACCGAGTTAAAGCCTTAAATAAGCCACACGAGCATCAAAGCACTTAACTACTATTACCCACGCTAATAGAGGGCAGCTTACTATAACTAGCCTCTAAAAAAACATGACCACACTAAAAAATCGACCCTAAGCTACGGCGCCGGGAGAGGGCCCTAGGGACTCTCCTAGGCTTCGCGAGTCCCAAAACAGTACTTAAGACAACTGTAGCCGCGAAGTGGTTAATATAGAGGACACAGGAAGAGGCGAACAGCCTCCCCCAGTAACTACCTCTACCCAGCCCTAATACACCCCTAAGAAACCGTAGAGCACCTAGTATAGCGTAGAATACGTTAAGAGAGCCTCAAAAACAGCAGACACCCTCCTCCAAGCCCTATAAACATCCGCTAGCCTCCCTTCAGTCCTCTCCAGCCAGGTAAAAAATTTTCTCGACATTGCCAAGACAATCTTCTAGGATTATATTACTATCTGCCAGAAGGCAGCCACCAAGGAGCCAGGCCTTAAGGATATCCTCAAAGAGGTCCAACAGGTCCAAAAGACAGTCAACCGTATCCAGGCTACCTCTACACCCATACCCAACACTCGCAGCTGGGCACAAATTACAGCCCAAGCAGCCCCGAAGCCCCCTACCCCCCCAGCCACCACTAAACTTACCCTCCACTTCCCAGAGACAGCAAATAGACAAGAAATAGCCAAGCTCTTAAATGAGGCAATTATTAGAAAGATCCAGGCAGGAAAAAGCTGGGCGTGTAAGAAAGTACTTGCTGCTAAGAAGCTCCCCAGTGGAGACGTTAGGATCTTTATACCGGATGAAGCAACCAGAACAGCCCTTCTCCAGGACCAGGAATGGACTACAGAACTAGGAAAAGAAGTCAGGCCTAACCAGCAGCTATACTTAGTGCTAGTACACAACGTCCCTCGAGAAGGAATCGACACCATAGACCCCCAAGCCATCCAAACCATCCAGGAGCAGAACCTATCTCTACACCCAGGACTACGTATCAGCAAGCTAGCCTGGCTAAAGAGGAAGCTCCCAGAGGGGAAAACTCACTCGGCCATCATCCTCAGCACCATAAACCCCGAAACCGCCAACCAGATCATTAATAAGGGGCTTGTTATTAACTTTGCTATCCATATAGCGCAGTACTATAACGCAGCCTTTATAGTAACCCAGTGTTTCAAGTACTAGGCCTACGGATATATTACCAACCATTATAAAAAGGAGGAAAAGTGCGGACAGTGTAGCAAGGCATATAATACTAGGGACTGCCCTAAGGAAAGTATACAGTGCGCAAACTGCTCTCAAAGGCACACAGCCTAGAGCAACTCCTGCCCAGCACGCAGAGCCTGCCATGCTAAGGCCGCCTAAGCCCGCCTGGCAGCACTAGAAAGGCACCGGGAAGGACCCCTGATAACCAAAACACAGCCTTAAACTAACTGGTTAACCGTTGGACCAAGGAAGAGGATTAGGGAGGAGGAGCCGGTCAAGAGGGGACCAGGCAGGCCAAGAGACTTAAGCCGCCCCCCGCCTCCTAACCAAATGAGGTTCACCGGACTCAACAGCTCACAACACGCCTTAGAGGAGCCCGCGGGAACTCCCTCCTCACAGCCCACACCACTAGCCCCCTCGCAGCCGGACCTAGAGATGGAAGAAAGTCAATGTTAGACATAGGCTCTCTCTCTATTGTACAGTATAACGTCTATAAGAGCAAGGACAGGGTAATGCTCCCGCTCTTTAAGGAAGTGGACCCAAAGATCCACCATATCCTAGCTATCCAGGAACCTTAGAGGAACCCGAGGGTCAAGACAACAGTAAGACACCCTGCCTACTATACAGTTTTTCCCCAGAAGGGAGTGGCAAGAACCTGCTTCTTTATAAGCAAGGCTATTGGCCCCGACTCCTGGCAAGCAACAGTCCATTCACCAGATCTTATTACACTATCCCTCATTACTAGGACACATACAATCTACATCTATAACTGCTACAATCCCCCGCCAGCCTCTTATACTAGTATAGCGCTAGAAACCCTATCTCTTCTACCGGAAGTTCTTAGAAAACCAGGGGAGCACATTCTCCTAGGGGACTTTAACCTCCACCACCCTATCTGGGGAGGTATAACCTCCCTAATACACCACACCCTAGCGGATAACCTGATTGAGATAGCTACCGCAGCTAATCTTAACCTAGCCCTTCTAAGGGGCACTATTACTAGACGAGATAGTAGTAGCGAGAGTACTCTAGACCTTATCTTTATATCACGGTAGCTAGAGGAGAGAATCCTTAGCTATAGAGTTAGCCAGGAGCTCGAATCATCCTCTGACCACCTACCTATCCTCACTATACTTGATTTTTCTTCTACCCCCGCAGAACTACGCCCCCTAAGGCCCTAGTGGAAGAAAGTAGACTGGAAGAGAACTAATAATATGCTCCAATTAAAGCTCGAACACCTTAAAGCAGCCCCTCTTAACACTAAAGCAGACCTAGATCACTTTACTATACTACTCTAGGAGGCCATCTAAAGGACAATCTAGGAGACCATCCCAGTAGCGAGACCCTCGCCCTAGGCCTCTATACAATAGACAAAGGAGTATTCGGACCTAGTACACTAGGCTAGAGCAGCTAGAAGGAAGTGGACGGCTATAGGGAGGGAGGAGGACTGGGTAGTATACCAAACTATTGCTAATAGCAAGAAGAGGCAGATCAGAAGAGATAGAATAAAAGCATGGCGCAGAACAGTAGCTGAGATTACTTCGGACCCATCTACACTCTGGAAGCTCTCAAAGTGGGCAAGAACAAGGGCACTGGAACCTCCAGCCCCACCTCAGTTCCCACCCCTCTAGGGAGCAGATGAACAACTACATTACGACAACCAGTCCAAGGCAGAAATCCTTACCAACCAGTTCTTCCCACCTCCCAGGGCCACCGACCTCTCAGATCTGGATGGGTGTATATACCCAGTGCCAGTAGAGATTCCCCAAGACCTTACTGAAGAGCAGGTCCTCCACACCATCAAGAAGCTTCCCCTAGACAAGGCACTAGGCCCAGACAAGATCACCAACAGGTTCCTAAAGCAATGCGCTGAGACACTAAGGGGACCCCTCACTAGGCTCTTCCAGGGATGCCTCGCACTTGGATACCACCCTAGGCAGTTCAAAAGCTCTATTACCGTAGTCCTCAGGAAACCACAGAGGGACGACTATACCAAAGCTAAGTCATTTAGGCCGATTGCTTTACTTAATACGCTAGGGAAGCTACTTAAGAGGATTATAGTAGATAGAATCTCCCAGGCTACTAAAGCATACGGCCTGCTCCCTAATACATAGATGGGAGCTAGGAGAAATAGATCCGCAGTAGCAGCTCTTGACCTGCTTATAGAACAGATCCATACTATCTAGGCATAAGACCCAGGGCTAGTGGCTTTAGTCCTTAGCCTGGATATCTCGGGAGCATATGACCACGTATCTTATAGAAGGCTTCTCTACAATATAAGGATAGCAAAACTCCCAGAATGGGTAGAAAGATTCACCCGATCCTTTCTATAGGACCGTACCACTTAGCTATCCTTCGGAGACTTTACTAGTCCACCAATCTAGACCTTAACCGGGATTCCCTAGGGATCCTCACTATCGCCGATACTCTATCTATTCTTTGCTTCTAACCTACTTATATAGCTACGTAGGGGTAATACCTTCCCCCTTAGATTCGTCGATAATACTAATATCCTAACCTTTAGTAGATCTATAGAACAGAACTATAGGATACTAGAGGGAGCATATCAAATTTGCGAGCACTAGGCAGCTACCCACGGGTCAGCTTTCTCGCCCGACAAGTATCACCTCACTCATTTTATAAGAAAACCAAGGAGATTCAATATGGCAGCAGGGATCCGTATCCCTGGATTTACTAGATGCCTAGAGCCGACAATTAAGATTCTAGGAGTCCACGTAGACAACAAGCTTAGATGGGGACCCCATATTAGGGAAATAGGAGCTAAGGCAATCAAACAGTGCATATCTCTCTCCAGACTCGCAGCGTCTACCTGGGGAGCTTCATTTACTAAAGCCCGCCATATCTATACGGCCGTAGTAAGGCCAGTCCTTACCTACGGCTGTGGGGTATGGCATACCCCAGAGGGAATCCCAGGGTGGAGGAAAACAGCCATCCAGCCACTAAAGAAGATCCAAAACCAGTGCCTACGCACCATCTCAGGGGCGTATAAGTCAACCAGCATACAAACCTTAGAGCATGAGACAGGGATTCCCCTACTCTCACTACACCTGGACGAACTAGTACTAGCCCAGGCTATTAGAGCTAGGGATAGCCCAGTCGCGGCAGTAGTAGAGGAAACTTGCCAGAGTATTAAACAGATAGCTCGGGCTACTCTAAGTACTAGAGGCGCCGCTGGCCCTGCCAGAAGAACCCTGCTTAGAAAAAAGGCAAACTCACTCCTTAACTACTACCCCTCTACCCACCAGAGTCTCCCGGAGCGAACGAAGCTACGTATAGTATATAGGAATAAGTGGAAGGAGAGATGGATAAAGTCTACTAGCCAGGGAAGACAAGACAAGCCAGTAGCCCAAAGCACACAGTAGAACCCAAAAATCAGACAAATCCACAGCGAACTATCCAAGCTATAGAGCACACTCGCCACCCTACTACGTACAGAGCATATTGGACTGGAGGACTTCCTCTCAAGGCGCAAGGTACTAGGGCACCCTAGTCCTGCCTGTCCATGCGGCTGGCATAGACAAACCCCAAAGCATATCCTCCTCTTCTGCCCCTACTTCTAACAGGGCAGGGCACAGATGCTCCAAAGGGCAGGGACTACGGACTACTACTCCCTCCTCTCAACAAAGAAGGGGATCAAAGCAGCAACAGACTAGTTCTTACGCCTAGGGCTGCTCAAGCAATTCAGCCTGGCAAGGGAACTAATACAGGAAGACAACCAGGAAGAGGAACTAGGAGGACAACCAGGACCACCAGGACTACCAGGACCCGGACAACTACGAGGATAAGGACTGAAGAGATAGGTCTAGCAGGTGAATGTAGGGCTGCCACAGTAGCCGCTACTGGTAAGAAGGAAAAACAAGAACTAGTATAGGATAACATGCCCAGAGAGAGAGGAGGGGTTTTTGCCAGGCGAAAAGGTTTTCCCCCTCGTGTAAAATAACTACAGATAGCCAGCCCCGCATGGACCCGTAAGGGAGCTATATCGGGAAGAAATGAATTTATCTATCTATCTATAACTAGCCTCTCTAGGCTTAAGGGGTAAGCAGGAACCGTTATTAGACGATTAATCACACCATCTTGGACCTCTGTTACCAGTCCAATACGAAAATAAGCCTGATCCTAGTACTTTATAAGGAAACCGTACACCTAAGGCTCGAGATATTACGGCTGATATCAACCTAAACCTTATTATCGAGGGGAAACGCACGCGAAACGCACGCTAAGAGCAAAGTTCTCGCAGGCAAGCGTACGCGGCATCAATCACGAATAATATATTTAGCCACTAGGCGTTTATTAGTGCCTTTGCGGCCGTATTAGATACAAAGAACCAAGCATACGATAACAAGCAATAGAACGATCTCCCCAGAATCCATAGAGACGAACTACCACCTGAACCTCGCTTCTACAAGGAGATTTTCAGTCACCTACTACGCGAGTATCTACTTAAAACAATTAATACTAAACTCGAGGAAGTCCAGGGTAAAGGGGTGTGGGAGATTGTGCCGATTATAGAGGCGTAAGCACTTAGTGAAGAGGTTATTCCTCTTACCTGGGTTCTAAAGTGTTGGGAGGGACAGGGTCTGATCGAACCAAGGGTCAACACCGAAAATTTGTTATATAGCTACTATATAAGAGGGACCGGGTCACCTACCCTTCTCCTCCTCATGCCAATCTACGATGAACTTCACTCCCTATACAAACAACCCACTTGTTCAATATAAAGTATAAGTTCGATGAATACGGCTGGCTTACTAAAGTTAAAGCACGCATTTATATAAGGGGTAATCTTTAGACCTTAGCAACGGATACATATGCTGCTACCCTAGCCTCCCGGATTTTCCGAACCTTAATCGTAATTATCTACGCTTTCGATCTTAAAATGCGTTAGTATAATATGGTAAACGCATTCCCTTATATTCCACTTTATAAAAAGGTCTTCTATAAGCCACCTAAAGGAATAAAGGTAAAACACGGGTTTATCCTCCTTCTTTTAAGAGCCTTATACGGTCTTAAGGAATCACTATCTCTTTAGCAAAAGCACTTCTGTTAGTTACTTAAGGAGCTTAGACTAGAACCTATATTAGACGCTCCGTGCCTTTATACCAACGATTACCTATTCGTATTTTTCTTTATGGACGATATTATCATAGCTTATTATAAGCAACATAAGAAATACGCCAACGCATTTTAAGAAGATCTCTTTAAACGATATAAAATACGACTACTTAGAGAAGCTTAATAGTTTCTTACCCTACGTATTATTAGGGATCGGCAGTAACGCCTACTATGGCTCTTATAAGAGTCGTATATCACCGGCTTAGTTGCTCGATACAACGTCAGGGAAACCTATTTCCCAGCAACACCTCTTCTATTAGATAAAGCACTTAAAGCAAATTAAGGAACGCATGCAAGCCTACAAGATATTTACGCATTTTAAAGCAAGATTAGCTCGATCCAATTCGCTGCTGTAAGCACGCGTGTAGATATCGTATATACATGTTCAGCACTCTCATCTTACCTCACTAATCCCTCTCCTCGCCATCTAGAACTCGTATAAAGGCTCCTCGGTTACTTAGCTGGAACCCGGAAACTTGCCTTATGCTATTAAGGCTTCCTTAAGGATAAGAAGAATATCTTCATAATTAGCAGTAACGCTGCGTACGGAGACGACCATAATACTCGAAGGAGCCACTAAGGCTTAATAATTATGCTATACGGCGCATCCGTTGATTAGAAGGTAATAAAATAGCCGATAGTTACTACCTCGACTACCGAAGCTAAGCTTCTAGCTTTATTAGAAGTAGCAAAGCAATTCTTCTAGTAGAAACGTTTCTTCCGTGGTATTTAGTTCGATCCGGGCCATCGGATTGGCGTATAGTGTAATAACACGTAAACCTTGCGCTTAATACAGGAGAATATAGAAAAGCTTAACACCCGGCTTCGTTATATTAATATTTATTACTACTAGCTACGTTAAGAGGCTTAAGTAGGAAATATTTACTTACGCTGGACGCCTATAGTAGTTATGATCGCAGACGGCCTTACTAAAGCGTTACCTAGGCAAAAGTATAACTAGTTTATTAAGAGCGTTGGCTTAGTACTATTTAAGGACTAGCACGCCTTATTATTTGCCTCTTCTCCTTGCTTCTTTATACGTTATTTTTTTTCTATACTTTCGGGATTCAACACCCTCTGCAAGTTTAAAGGTTCAACACCGTTGTTATTCCTTAATTCTTTATCGTATACTTCTCTATTAGGTAAGGCACGAAAGGGGTGTGTTGGACTATGAACTGTTAGGAGAAACAGGGTCTTATTGTACCAAGGATCAACAGCGAAAATTTGCTAGATAGCTACTATATAAGAGGCTGCAGGGTCACCTACCCTCCTCCTTATGCCACTCATCATCTAGTAATGCGAATAATCACAATTTAATAGAAGGACCTCCGTATAGTTTATTCTATTAAGATAGGTGTAACGAGCGGGCCTCTACCTCTAAGGATCCAAACACTAAAGAGGGTAGAAACCTGTCGAAGGGTTTTCCTTGAGTGGGTACAAGAAGAGGTACGTGAGAAACGAGTAGACGACTGAAGACTAAGCACTACGTGCGAAGGCCTTGTTACTAATAGAGTCTAAATTCTATTACGAAGTTGACCACGAAGGTCAAAGCTATCTAAGGAGTGTGGTTTATATATACGTAGGAGATTATCTATAATCTATGTGCTTAGTTGATAGAGCGCGATTAGTTGGCCTTGGCAACTGATCGAGGGTTGCTAACTAAGCGTACCAGCTCAGTTGGCTCTATCTGCTTAGTTGGCCTTGGCAACTAAGCGGGTGGGTCCAACTGATCGCGAGGGTCACGTGACCTCGGATCCTTATGACTCCGACTTCTATCGTTCCCTGCGGGGCTAATCCTTAACTTCCTTAACCTATAGAGGCTGCGCCGTAACACTATCCCCCCCTTAAGGATCTTCGGCCCGAAGATTCTTCCGTATCGCCTATTTCCCTATGAACTCGTCCGGTCTTGCTTTCTTTCCGTAAGTCTATTATATCTAAACGTAAGCGGGATACTACTAAGGAGCGGCAGCGTTTAGCAGATCTAGTAGAGTCTATTCCTTTACCCGCCGAACGTTCCTATTTTAAATGCGAGTTGTATAGCGTGGTTTGCAAGGTTCTACTAGGTCGTACTCGTTATAGTGCTTGTCTTGCGAAGGGGTTTACGATGTGCGATGCGAGGGGTTTGTCGCTTGCTGGAGGTGAGTCTTAATTCCTTCCTCTATCCGTGTGTGTTAACTACTGCCCTAGCTCGTAACCTTCGTCGTGAGCAGGAGAAGTTGAAGGCTAAGGAGGCCGAGGCTTATGAGAAGTTCCTTGCTTCTCTGGCCGAGCTGGATCGGTTATAGGAGAAGCGGGCCCGTTTGCACGCTGAGCAAGAGAGGGCTCGCTTGGCTCATAAAGAGAGCCTACGCCGTCAAGAGAAAGAGCTTGGAACTGTTGCGGCTCGTCTAAAGCGTTTACGAGATAACCAACGTTTGTTGGAGGAGAGAGGTTTCCGGGCCCTTCTTGCTGAGTCCGATAATCTTGATGCGTTGGATAAGCATAATCATCGGGAGGCGGAGGAGCTGCTGGCTGCGTTGGCCGAGGATAAGGGGTACGCTCCTGACCCTGAGAATTCTGAGGGTCCGTCCGCGTTAAAACGGTCACGTTACGAGACGGTGGGTCTTGCTGCGCCGCATGTAGCTAAGTCTACCGAGTCTGCCGGCGAGCCTATGGCTAGTGCGAAGTCTCTATACTCTCCTAAGCCTATAAATTCTGCCCGTTTATCTCCCTATCTTAAGGGTCTCCCGCCGTTCTCGTTCGGGGACGGCCTCGTTTCCGTAGGAGGTCAGGATTTTAACGGTAGAATTCTATAACGAGATCTAGGTGTATGTCGTCCTTAGGTACCTATTAGTTATCCTTATTTCCGTACCCTTCCTATTTAATAAGATATTTAAGCTAATATCCGAATCTTTTATAGTCTAGGATCTTCTCGACTAGGTATTCGTCTTCTTCGGCATCTGGGTTTTCCGGGATTATCTCTTCTAGAGTTTCTAGGATTATAGCGTTTTCTAGTACTAGCTCGAGCAATGCTACGTAAAAGGTAAAATTTATCTATATCGTTATTAGCAATTTAAGTCGATACGTAACGTTTCCGAGTTTTTCTAAAATTTCGAATAGACCGGTTTTCTTAAAATCTAATTTGTCGCTTAGTCGCTTCGATTTAATATTTTTTATAAGGAGGTATACTTTATCCCCTCTTTTTAGGTTCGGTGCCGTCTGGTACCGTCTATTATAGTACTTAGATATTATAATTCGTACGTACTCGAGGTCGAGACTAATAGCTTTATATAGTTCTTTTAGCTACTCGGCTTTAAGAATACTCTGCTAGGCTAATTTTCGACTTAGGATAGCTTCTCTATACGCGTCTAGTTCGAATCTATAGTTAGCGAAGAACGGGGATACGCTAGTTAACTCTTATTTAGCGCTATTATAGGCGAACTATACTATAGATAGCTATATAGCCTAATCGTCCTATAGATAGTTAACGAAATAGCGGAGATATTATTCGAGAGTCCGGTTTATCCGTTCTATCTAACTATCCGTTTACGGGTATATGGTTATAGAGAGTTTATTCTTAGCTCTAAGTTAACGTATAAGCGTTTACTAGAATTTAGAACGTATTAGCTTATCTCTATCCGAAACTAGTTCTTCCGGTATTCCGTAATCCGCGAAGATATATCGGAGGAACGTATAGGCTAACTATTCTATATTTAATACCTCGAGATAGGGCAAGAAGTAAGCGTACTTTATAAGTCTATCGATAAAGACTAGGATCGAGTCGTACTTAACTTCGGTAAGCGAGTCTCTCGACTATAGTAGCTTCGTAATAAAGTCTAGCGTAACTAATTACTATAGTCGTTCTAGAACTTCTAGGGGTTATAGTTGTCCGTACGGAGCGTATATCGTAGCTTTACTTCTAATATAAAGGTTATATTACGAGACTATACGCTAGACTATCTTCCGTAATCCTAGAAAGTAGAAGTTTCGTATAATTCTTTCGGTTGTCCTATCGATACCCTAATATCTATACGCGGGTGCTTCGTATATATTCTTAACTAGTACTTCTCGTAGTCTTACCGAGATATAGATTAATCCTTTAAAGAGAAGCGTTTCTTTCCTATCTCGAGTAATACGCGGGTCGTCCTTAAGCGCTAAAAGTTCCTACGCGAAGAAGTCCTATACGTATACTTCTCGGATCTTCTAATACTATAGGTTTAACTTAATACGAAGTATTAGGAAAGACGGTCTAGTAAGAGTAAGCGATCTATCGCTATCTACTACGAATACTATAGAGTACGGCTCGATTCGTTCTTCTATATAGTCTATCCTTCTACTAAGCGCGTTAGCGGCGGCGTTATCTATACCTTTTCTATATATAATCTTAAAATCGTAGAAGGCTATTTCTTTAGACTAGCGAACCTATTGTCGGTTTAGCTCCTTAGTCGTAGTAAAGCGCGTAAGGTTTTAATAATCGTAATATACTACTACCTAATAGCTAGCTTCTTTAAGATAGTATCTCTATTACTTAAAGGCTAAGACGATAGCTAAGAGCTCTTTATTATAAGTATTATAGTTAAGCTCTACCGGTGTAAACTTTCTAGAGTAAAACGCGATTAGATACTATCTACCTTAATCGTTAGGCTGGCTAAGATATACTCCGAGGGCGAATTCTAACGTATTAGTTTCTACTTTAATAGGTTTATCGGGATCGTATATCCCTAGAACCGATACTTCGTAAAATATCCGTTTAAGCGATTCGAAGGCTTATTACTAATCGTCTTTCTATTTAAAGCTATACTCCTTTCGGGTAAGTCGCGTTAAAGGTTCTATAACCTTTAAATAGTTCTAAATAAACTTTCGGTAGAAGTTCGCGAATCTAAGAAAGGACTAAACTTCCTTAATTATCTTAGGTACTAGCTATTCTCTAATAGAATCTAGTTTCGAGTCGACTATACCGACGTAACCCGGGGTAATAATAAAGCCTAAGAATTCTATTCTTTAAACGTACTATTCGTATTTCTTAGGTGCGATAGATAGATTCTTTGCCTAGAGGATTTCTAGGACCTTTCTAATATACTTCTTATATTCCTCGAGGGTTTCTAAAAAGATAAGAATATCGTCGAGGTAAGCTAAGTAGAAAATATTTAAGTATTCGCGTAGCGTGTCGTTAATAAGATTCTAGAAAGTTGCTAGTACGTTAGTAAGCCCGAATAGTATAACCGTATACTCGTAGAGTTCTAGCCTCGTTCTAAAGGCTGTCTTCTATTCTTCCTCTTCTTTAATCCTAACTAAATAATATTCTTTCTAGAGGTCTAGCTTCGTAAAGTACTTTACTTTCCCTAACTTATTCTAGAGCTTATCAATACGTAGGAGCGGATAGCGATTTTTAATCGTAATATCGTTAAGTTGTCGGTAGTCGATATAGAGGCGTAGTTTACTATTCTTCTTTAGGACGAAAAGAATCGGATATCCGGCTAATAACGTTAAAGACCGAATATATCTACGTTCGAGGTTCTTCTTAATATATTCTCTTAAAGCCTCTATTTCCTTTGCTAATAAGGAGTAGATAGGCTTATAAGCTAGCTTCGTGCCTAGCTTAAGCGGAATTTCGTAGTCCTATAGTTAATGCTTTAGTAAATCTCCTTTTCCTCTTTCTTAGTAAACGGCTCTTAAATCCTAGTACTCGCTAGGTACCGTTTCTATTTCTAGTATTAGAGGTTCTCCGTATAGATTGTTCTATGCCTCTAAACTACCGTGTTATCCTCTTCTAATTCTCGCGGAATCGTCTCCTCTAATAGGAGTAAGACTATCCTTATTCTTAAGTCTTTCCCGTACGGCTTTAGCTAATACTCTCTATTATACCGCCTATAAGGGTTTAATATATATAAGGTAGACCTATTGGCCTTAGCGTCTTATACGCTTAAATACCTCTTCTAAGATTATCTAGACGTCGATTTAAGATTCCGTGGCTACTAATTACTTACGCGAAGCCTTACTCTTAGCCTTATACCTTTTCCTCGTAGTCCTTTATAATATATACTATACTTATTCGTCGGGAATACTAGACTCGGTTAGTCTTACTCCGCTTAAGGTACTATATTTTACTAAGAAGGCGGCGTCTCGTACGCTATAGTCCTAGTTCTATCTTACGCTTTCCTTAAGGTTACCGTTAATACTACCGTCGCTAGGTCTTACGTTATCGTTATTAGAGTCGTAGCTTAATTCGGGGGTATCGTTTCGCTTAGTAGGGCTTATTTCTATAATAGAGTTATATTTTACCGAGGAGGCTTCGCTACTTGCGTCGTAGTCCTAGTACTAACTTATACTACTATCGGAGTTGCCTATATAGTTATCGTATTTAGGCCTTATACTAGCTACTTTCCGTATTAATATCGATAGAAGCTTTCGAAGGGTATCTAATAGCCTATTCTTCTTCTATAATCCTTGTTTTCGTAGAAGATCCTCGAGCTCTTCTTAAAAGATAACGGAGTCTTCTTTTCCGAAGTCGAAGATAGGTTTCTATATCCGGATCTAGAGTATACCTAGAATAATATCGTGCCTAGGAATACGTTAGACGTCGAGGGAAATCCGTTCTTAATAGTTCCCTATCTAGAGGGTTACTTCCTCCGTTTCTATCTTTATCTAGCCTTCTCCGTAGGCTACCTAGGATCCGTCGAATCTACTAAGGGAATACGGTTCCTATTTCTTACGGTACGGGATATTTATCTTCTATATAAGCTCGTTGTAGATAAAATTTCCGCTTAATCCTATATCGATTAGGATTCTAGTAGGTACTTCGTTAAGTATTCCCTATATCTTAAACTATTTCTATAGATTTAGTCCGGTAAGAGTTTCCGTTTCCGATATACGTAATACTATATAAAGGGACCTAGACTATAGCCCCTAGGTTAGTCCTATTACCGTAGGGCCGTCTAGTTTTTTAGCATAGAGTAGCCGTAGACTTTACTATATATATAGTCTTCCTATTCGTTAACTTAGAGGTATACTTACTTCTAGTTAGTCTATTTATCGGCGTTCTACTTCCTTCGCTAGTAGACTTTATTCTTTCGAACCTAATATCTAAAGGTTAGTCGATTAAGCTTCTTATCCGGAATCTACTAGAGTATATAATACTAGATCGTTGCCGTGCCGTACTAGTAGAGAATCCGTACTAGCTCCCGGAGGGAGTCGTAGTCTACTTACTTACGTGCTAAGATTCCTTAGTAGTAGCGTTCGACGAGTATCGTTTCTCTAGTTACTAGAAGTTCGTACTTCTTCCCGTCTTATTCGATCCGGGTTTTCTAAAGAGTATTCTAACGCTATCCCTAAATAACCGTAAGCGCGATACTTTTCTAATACGGAATCTAGATTATTTAGCTAAGATTGCCCTATTTATCCCGTAGATAGTTACTAATACCGTATCTTTTAGCGAGAATTTCTAGCGAGACGAGGGTATTTAGCTTATCCGATAGTATAGGTGTATTATCTAACTGCGTTTTACTAGTACTCTCGTATAGTTCTCCTATTTCGCTGTTAATAAGTTCGTCGTCTAGAGGAAAACTATCGAGGATATCGTCGGTTTCGATAACTTCTTCGTTCCTAGTTATTATACCGAAGTTTCGAGGTTCGTAGGAGTACTATCTAGAGATATCTTTGCTAGTTTAATGCGTCTAATAGCCGTTATTATAATAGGCTATCTAGTATAGCGTATCGTAGTTATCTTAGCGAGATGTAACCAACGCTTTACGCTAAGCGCTCGAAGTCTACTTATTATCCTTCTTACTACGAGGGTTCTACGGATACTTAGAAGAGAAGTATTTATTACTACCGCAGGTAATATAGAGTCGATTCTTATAGCGCTGTTTCTACTTATCCGTCTAGTTCGGGTTAGGTCCCTTAGGCTTCTTATTATTATAACCATTATTACTCTTTTTAGAATTCTATCTATTAGCCGCGTCGAGGGCTATAGCGTCTCCGCCTTCGAGGGTTATTCTTTTACGGCGTAGCTTCGAGGTATTAGATTATCGAGAACCTATCTTCTATTCGTATATACGACCGTCGATCTAAGACGTAAGATCTACTATCTTCTAAAAGGTAGGTAGGTATTCGTAAGTAATTATATTCTTCTTAACTTCGTTCTTTAGGCCCTTATAGAAGAGGTCTCGGAAAGTCTCGTCTAACTATTTAAGGTAGGCTATAAGCTACTAAAACTTAGTTACGTAGATAGCTATAGATTCTATCTATCTAACGGTTATAATATCGTTAGAGGCTTTACGGACTTCGTCCCGATCGTTAAAAGTAGCCCTAAGGTTATCTGCGAATCCCGTATAGGTATCGAAGATTTTCTTAGTCTTTGCCCGTCTCTTCTCGAGAGAGTGTTCGTTAGCTAGGTAGTCGCGAAGGTATAGTTCTATCTATGCCTCTGCCGTTCCTCTAAGGTAGATTAATACGAAGAGTACTTCCTCGACGTTATTATTAAATTATACTTAATTAAACTAGAGGTAGCGTTGCATCTAAAGTAGGAAGGATTAGAGCTTCTTCCTATTCCTATCGAACTTCTCGGGTACCGCTACTTTAACCTTAGTAGCGCTCCGTTTTATCTAGTACGCTAGTAGGCGCTCGATCTAGGCTTTTTATTCCTAAATAAGTACCTAGAGTTCTTCTCGAGTAGGCTCTATTTACTACGCGGGCGGAGCACGCCCCTAAGCACCCTTAGCGCGACCCTCTATTAGGTCGACATCTATCTAAGATCCCGGTGCTATCGTATACTTTCCCTAAACGCGTTAGGCGGGGTAATACTTAACCTAATGAACTCGTTTCTAAAAGGGTCCCTCTCCTTGCAAGGATGGTAGTCAAAGTATAACGAGCGGGCCTCTACCTCTAAGGATCTAAACACTAAAGAGGGTGGAAACCTATCGAAGGGTTTTCCTTAAGTAGGTATAAGAAGAGGTACGTGAGAAACGAGTAGACGACTGAAGACTAAGCACTGCGTGCGAAGGCCTTGTTACTAATAGAGTTTAAATTCTATTACGAAGTTAACTACGAAGGTTAAAGCTATCTAAGGAGTATAGTTTATATATACGTAGGAGATTATCTATAATCTATATGCTTAGTTAATAGAGCGCGATTAGTTGGCCTTGGCAACTGATCGAGGGTTGCTAACTAAGCGTACCAGCTCAGTTGGCTCTATCTGCTCAGTTGGCCTTGGCAACTGAGCGGGTGGGTCCAACTGATCGCGAGGGTCACGTGACCTCGGATCCTTATGACTCCGACTTCTGTCGTTCCCTGCGGGGCTGATCCTCAACTTCCTCAACCTGTGGAGGCTGCGCCGTAACAATAGGCTGGTTTATCCTGAATAAATACTACGCCCTCGTTAAGTTAACGCTAGTATACGCCGCCGCGATACTTCTCGATCTCTTAAAGCGGAAGCATTATCTTCTTTAGAACTGGCCTAAAAAGTGGCATTAGAAGACTATTAATACTACTTATTTAATCTAGGAGAAGGAATACGCGCATCTCCCTTATAAATTACTCCCTACTGCTGCTGCTGCTAATATCGATACGTCTTATCTTTTCTCGAAGAAGAGGGTAGAGAATAAATTAGACCAGCTAAAACGTCGTCTAAGTGTAACGAGCGGGCCTCTGCCTCTAAGGACCCAAACACCAAAGAGGGAGAAAACCTGTCGAGGGGTTTTCCTTGAGTGGGTACAAGAAGAGGTACGCGAGGAACGAGTAGACGACTGAAGACTAAGCACTGCGTGTGAAGGCCTTGTTACCAATAGAGTCCAAATTCTATTGTTGAAGTTGACCACGATGGTCAAAGTTATCTAAGGAGTGTAGTTTATATACACGTAGGAGAATCTATACAATCTATAGTTCATAGGGTTCACGTTGTTGGGTGTTCTGAACCGTCTGAACGGGAGTTCAGAGGTTCATCCTGCCAAGCCCGTGTGAACTAGTGAACTGGTGTGTCCGGTGGAGCGTGAGGTCACGTGACCTCGGATCTCTATGACCCCGACTTCTGTCGTTCCGGCGGGGCTGATCCCTAACTTCCTCAACCTGTGGAGGCTGCGCCGTAACACTAAGAGTTTAACCTACTTCGCAAGAGGATAAAGATACGTTTATAGCGTTTATTAAAGATAAAACTATTGATCTTAATGCTCTAAAGATAACTCCTCTTTAGTGGTGGTTAGTTCTAGAGCAGCGCCGGCGCTATCCTCGTCTCCACCGTATGGCCATTAATATCCTCTTAATCGCACCCTCATCCGCTGAACCAGAACAACAATTCTCGGGCGCACGCCGTACTCAGAGCTGGGATAGGCTTAGGTTATCGCCAGAGAACCTCTAGAGGTCAGAGTGCATGGGAAATTGGTTTGCGAGGAAGCTTATCTCTTCGGAGGAGCTGCTAGCGATGATGGTAGAGGCTGTAGAGATGGATGATGAGATGGATATTGATTTCGATGACGAGGATTGGGATATATAATATAAAGAGGCATATTTCGAAGAATTGAGCATATATACAGCATCTACCTTCCCTACCTACAATCTACTCGCATGGGTTAGGTCTTTTCTTAATCTACGAGTACTAGGCCTCGCCTTTAACGGAGAAAATGAGGATTTTAGTAGAATAGAGACTGGGATTCCTCAGGGAAGCCCGATCTCCCCTATACTATTCCTTATATATATTCGTGAGCTCTTCAAGACAAGCAAAATTATCTACTTATCCTATATAGACGATATTACTCTAGTAGCTAGTTCTTCTAGCTATAAACGTAATAAACGTCTATTAGAGGAAGAGGTAAAACAGCTCTATAAGCGGGGCCAAGAGAACGGGGTAGAATTCGACCTTTTAAAGACTGAACTTCTACACTTCTCTAACAACAAAGAGGCTAGCCAAACCTCTATTATTTTACCAGACGGTAATATAGTAGAACCTCAAAAACTCGTCCGTTGGCTAGGGATCTTCTTCGACTTAAAACTAACTTTTAAGGAGCACGTCTCTATAAGAGTTAGCCAAGCCCGTTCAGCCTTCCAACGCCTCTCTAGACTAGCTAATATCGAACGGGGTTTATCCCCCTACGCGGTTAGACAGCTATATATAGCCTATATTACTAGCGTAGCCGATTATAGCTATCAAATCTTCTAGAAAAATCAGGCACAGTTTAAACGCTAATATATACTACTCTAAAACCTTACTCTACGGAAGATTCTAGGAGTTTTTAAAACTACCCCTATTATTCCTTTAGAATTAGAGACGGCAATTCTACCCTCCGAGCTCCGTCTAGACGATATTCTAAAAAAGTATACGTTTAGAATAAGACAGCTCGAAAAGAAATATTCAATCCGCTGCGAAATAGAGAGAGAACCTAACCGAAACTTTGGTGGTATATCCCCCACACAGATAGAAAGAATAAGGGGAATATACTCTAAAATCCCTAAGGAGATAGAAGAGATAGACCCCTTTCTTTTTAAACCGTGGAGCGGTAGCCCTCCTTATTCGGTTAGGATATCTATACTAGAGAAGGAAGCCGAATCGAAAGCACATAATAAGGCCGTCCTAGAAGCCCCGAATAGTTAAGTATCTATATATTCCGACGCCTCACAACTTCCTAACGGAAAAGGAATAGGAATAGGAATAGGAATACTAGACCTTAGCCAATCTCGAGACTTAATATAACAAGAACTAGTTAGGAACTACGGTCCTAACTACCTCGTTTATAACGGCGAACTAGAAGGTATTACAAATGCCCTCGAATTTGCTAGCAAACGTGGATATAAAAACCAAGAAATAAGAGTCTATGCGGATAACCAAGCCGCACTCTTACGGCTATAAACCCTAGCTAATACTCCTAGCTAAGACCAACAAATCCGGGTAGTAAAAGTAGCAAAAATCCTATAGGATAAGGGGAACAAAATCTCTCTAGAATGGGTACCTGGACATAAAGATATCCTTAGAAATGAAACTGCGGATAAACTAGCAAAAGAAGCTACTAGACTACCTATATCGAGCTCGAAAAATAGCGTAGCCTTCTACGGAATGTAGCTAAAGGAAGAGCTTTATAAAGAGTGGGAAAAGAAGCTTAAAAACACCTCAGCCTCTACCTATAAGGAACTATACGGCTATTAAGTTAAACGGAGACTAAAAGCCCCTTTAAAAGAGCGAGAATTAGCCTCCGCCTTTTACCAACTAAAGATAGGACACGGATACTTTAGATCCTATCTCTTTAGGTTTAAACACGCCGAAACCGATAGGTACCCATGCACGAACATAGCAAAACAAACACCTAGACATCTCTTACTAAAATGCCCAAAATACTCCTACGAAAGAAGGAGTATAAAGGATATACTTAGAAGAGACCATCTAGACCTAAAGGAGCTTCTTATATCGATAAAAGGAATATCTAGTACGCTAGATTTTCTAAAACAAACAAAGATATCTACACGGAGATGGTATCTAGAAAATAGCTCGGCGGAGCTCTAAATAAACGTATACCTACCGTATTTTCTTTTACTTTCCTTATATCTATTTCTCCTTTATTTCCTTTGGCTACTAGCCTGTTTAGGCGATAGACGCCATACCGTTTACTATACCTAAATAGCCCACCTTTACCAAAAAGAGGTATTACCCTTCTATAGCTACGAGTTCTAGAAACTCCGTCTTTAATAGTCATAGGCTGAAAAAAGGACGTAAAACTAAATAAATAAATAAATAAATAAATAAATACCTTCCCTACCTACCCTATCGTCTAGCCACCAATCTACCCGCTACTCTACCCACTACTCTACCCACTACTCTACCCACTCTACCCGGTAGGGTAGAGGAGACCACTTCTCTACCTGGGTAGGGTAGAGAAGTGGGTAGAGCTCCCTCTACTCTACAATGCCCAAGTATGACAACAGTGGTGCAGTCGTAACGACGAACCATCGACATGAAGACTTCAGCAAGACGTTCTTCCGATGGCTGTGACCCCCTGGTTTCTCGGTAGAGGTCCTTTAGATCTTCCACTGCGTGCTTGTCTTCCTGGATGAACTGAGACGACAGGGACCGTATCAAGCTGGACAAAGACCTGGTGCGTGCATCCTTGAAAGCAAAGTAGTGATACAAGACGACTCTACCGGGGAAGTTCTTTGCCTCAGAGAGCAGGTGCTCGAGCACTGTCGAACACAAAACCGTTTTCCCACATCCGGGGCTACCGTGCATCCAGAGGGAGGAGTTACCAGTTGATTTCCACTTCAAGAAGTCTTCATTCTCAAGAAACCATTGTCCGGCATCAATAGCACCGTTACTGCGCTCTTTAATCGCGGCATTGTAATTCGCTGAAACGTCGCATGGGCTAAGCCATTCTTTCAACTTCGTGTCTTGGACCATTATGTTCGTGTCAAGGGTAGTATCTGTAGGATATCACTCGTTTTTGAGACGAAGCGTGTCTCACTATATAGCTTAGTCACAATCACTTGTATAAGAGGCAAGCGGGTTACCTACCCTCTCCCTCTTCATGCCAATCATCAATGGATCATCGTTGTTGATCAACAAACAACAGTATCGTTTATTTGGTGCACTCGGTGTACGAAAAGCTCGTTACCTCTAATAGTTATACATTAGAACTTTAATTTGACCGCGAAGGTCAATGTGCTATCGAATGTGTAATTATATATAATAGGAGGGCTATGAAAGCCTGTTGTGCTACTGCTAGACGGCATGGTTTGTACCGTTAGGTGTGCCGTTGTTTGAGGGCACAGGTGGGGCGTACGTAATGCAGGCGCTTATGCCTCTTTTCCGAAAACAGACTTCTATCGTGGTGAGCGGACGACATTCCTGCTATTCTATCAACCCGTTCCTCGTGCTCGTTTTCGGTTTCCCAGATTCGTCTCTTGTCTCTACGGTCCCTGTACCCCTACGGGATCTCTGGTTCTTCGAGGATTCTCCTGGTGCCCGAGTACCTCGCGGGCTTGTCTCCCGTGCGGAAAATTGAATGAATATGCTATTACCCATATGTCTAACCAAAGTATTCACTGAAGCTCTTGTGTAAACGAACCATCTAGAAAGAGGAAGACGCATGGGGTAAGGTGGCATTAACTCGAAGAGCTATCGTCTTTAAGCTTCCATTTCTTGAAACCTCTCCTACATAAGCTCCCGATCCATGTTTCTATCAAGAGTCCCCGCACCCAAATTCCTCTGCAAAATTTCCACATGGCGGCCACTCCACCTATTCCCTTTTAAGAATCTTTTCCCTAGCGGTCCTGAACAACTCCTCATCGTTCTCATCGTCGTCCTCATCGTCATCCTCCTCAGACCCTTCGTCGTCCGCATCATCACCCTCCTCTTCGTCTTTGTCATCCTCGTCGATGTCAGATTCTTCGTTTTCCTCCAACTCCCAGCGCAGCCCCGCAATCTCCTCATCCCGCTTACTAACCACGACCACCATATCTCTCAAACGCGCCTCCAACTCGCTGATCCTCTCATCCCTGTGTTCCACACGAGCCTCCATCACGCACGCCCTCTCGTACATCTCCTCAACCCGGTCTTCCAGCCTCCCATTCGACCTCCGCGTCACGTCGACCAGCCTCTCCAACGAGTGGATGTGCACCTCCTGCGCGGCAACTCGCTGCACCGTGTGATCCTGCGAGACCTGGCGCGCATCGGCGAGGGCGCGGAAGTTGTTGCGCTCCACGCGAGTTTGGACGAGGTCGTTGTAGATACGGTCGTAGAAGGGGCGTGGAATGTGGCATGCGCTGGCGGGGGCGCTGTTCGTGCTTGCCGTGGCGAGGGTGTTGTAGAGGAAGGGACAAGGGAAGACGTTATAGCAGATGGGGCAGGAGAAGGGGTCGCAATCCCTTACGGTGGTTGAGTTCGACATCTTTCCAGGGCCTTGGACTATTTGTGTGTATTTCGTTGGGATTTGTTTCCCTCGATCGGTTCGGGCTTTCGAGGACTGTGAGGCAGAACTGAGTTGTGAAACTTGATCGACGTTGATGTGCTTATAGACCCAAAGTGCTTTGAAGACTTGTTCAAGACCTGAGAACGTCTAACTCTAGAGCAGCGGAGGGAAACGAGATGTTATATATTAACATTTGCATCAGTCCAAAGTACCGGGACGATGTTTTTGCGGACTTTAGTCTCGAAAAGGTAGGTGCCATTGAATAGGGAGAAGCACCACGGTTATTACCTTGGTTCAAGGCCTAATGCTCCCATAGTTGCGCCGTCATACGGCTTCATTTTCCACGCCTCTCGAGGTCCAATGACGAAAGCTGCGACCATGGTCAGTGAAAAACAAAAAGGGTCCAAGAGCCACCAAAGATGTTGGGAGTTGGGACCTAATGGAAGTTCTGCCCAGTTATCGAAGACTAGGGATATAGTGGATGCCAAACGCGCTCATCACTCTGCTCTGCGATAATTCTCTGGCCGGTAGTTTCTAAAGATGCGTATCAGAGAAAGACCAAAGAAGAGATATTCGAAAGATTGTTTTCTTTTTGATTCGCTATGATGGCCGCCAGTAAAGAAACAGTAACCAGACGCCGCCGCCCAAACGTAGCAATGGCTCCGCGCTGTGATGAAGCAGCAAAAGGACAGAATTGTAAACCAAAACTCGAGACGCCCTTTATCCGTGAAGGGGAAATTGCCTGAACACCTTGAACCAGTTGCCGTATGTTACCTTTCTTTATGCATACCCTAGAAAGTTGTAGTCATTCACTACTCGTATATGTCCAAGAAGGACCACATCGACAGTACCACAAATTGTCGGAAAAGTCTCATGCTTCATTGAACAGCCGGGCGGTGATATCGCCCATGTACGCCTCCTCAAGCTCGTAGTCCTGGCCGTCGTTCTTGTCGATACCGACGTACTCAAATGCGGAGACGACACTGTCAACATCAAAGCCCATATCGACGAAGCGGTCGATAAGGTCCTTGTTATAGCCGTGGTACCTGTTCTCCAAATTAACCTTACGTCCTTTCGCTCGATAAGGGTATACGTACGCAGCAAGCTTCGCCTTCTCTTCCTGAGCCTTCTGCTCCTCTCTGCGCCTCTTAAGTGTTTCCTGTGTAGCTCCGCCACTGCCGCCGGCAATCTCCTTCTTCGGTGCACCAGCGAACTTGACAGCCCACTCGCGGGCCTTGTGCTCGAACTCAGCAGGCGACTTCAGCAGCATGCTAGCAACCTCTGCGTCTTGTGGATCCTTCGGTTCGGGGGTGCTGAGGAGCGATTGCAGGGAGATGAGGGCAGACTTGATGGTCAGGACAGGCGACCAAGCTTGGGAGAGGGTGTCCAAGCAGATAGCACCCTAGTTTGCGTGAGTCGAGGCCTCTGAAGCGTGGGAGGGGACACAAACCGTCTGCGAGCTGACATTAGGGTGCCAAATCTTGGTCTCAAACTTCATGACAGGCGGCCTGAAGGGGTAGTCGTTCGGGATCTTAATGTCGACCGAGTACTCGCCGCCTTCGTAGGGTGTGTCGGGCGGACCCTTGAAGAAGCCGCGTAGGTGCGTGAGGTCGTCATCGCGGTGCGTCTCGACGTGAATTCCCGAGTGCGGATCCTGCTTGATATCTTGGATCTCCTTGGCGACGCGGCGGGCGCGGTTGGAGGCCATGGTGATTGCTGGGGAAAGGCGGGAGAGTCGGAGGCGAGGCTGAGGCGCGTCGAGAGAGCAAGGCGGTCGGGGAACGTGTCAGGAGCGGAGGCCGGGGTGGGCGACGCAAAAGCAATATGCGCAACAGGCGGGCGAAAGTGGGAAGAAGCTGTAGTGGGCGAGATGTTCTGGTCAGCCCGGTACCGTAATGGCGGGGCGCGTGCGGCGGGGTCAAGGCAAGAATAGGGCTTGCGAGACCCGTGCCAGCACTCATGAATGAGAGTGAATTGAGGATCACGAAAGAAGCGCGGGAAGGCAGCCGGGTTGTTGTAGTCTGCAAGGCTGCAGCACGCGCAGATGGTTCGCTGCGGCGGCAGGTCGACTCACATGCAAGAGCGATCTTCGAGAAAGGCAGAAACAGAAAGGACGAGGCAGCCTCAGTCCGGATCGGGCGCCAATGTAAGGGATAGATATACTGCTTGCTTTGACAGGGCTGTGGAGATGTTCGACGTGGTCTGCAGCCTGTGGGTTGTGTCGCCGCCAATGATGACGGTGGAAGTGAGAGCACCCAGCCGGTCACGTGTTGCAGAGGATGAGCAAGCATGAGGCTCGAGCGCGCGACAAGTCGCCGGCGTTGCAGCTCCAACAGCTCCGACTAGCCATTACAACACCATCGCCCTCGCCATCCACCAACCCTCACTGCCCTCCGCCATCCGCCCCTCAACCGGCCCACGCCCGCATCGCTCTCTGCACCGCTCTCCGCTACCCCTCCATCTTCCGCCGCGCCTGAGCAGTCGCTGCCATGGTGGGTTGCCGCTGTGGCCAGCAGAGCTCCGAGCACCGCGTGCTGACGTCTATCTAGGGTGCGAATCAATCTCAAATGGGCGGCGGCCCGCCCGGTGGCGACAAGGATAAGAAGGGTGACAAGGTATGCGACGCCATCATCCTCCGCGATGCTGCGTTGACCCCGGCATCTCAGTACTGACAACATTTGGCCATGTAGAAGGACAAGCCCAAGTACGAGCCCCCGCCGCAACCCACCACCCGTCTCGGTCGCAAGAAGAAGAAGAACGCCGGTCCCAACGCCGCTTCCAAACTCCCGGCCGTCTACCCCAGCGCCCGCTGCAAGCTTAGGTACCTCCGCATGCAGCGTATCCACGACCACCTACTGCTGGAAGAGGAATATGTCGAGAACCAGGAGCAGATCAGGAAGGCTAAGGCTCAGAGTCAAAACAATGCTCCCGCGTCGGCTGGCGGTGATGCGGATGCCTTGGACAGGAACGCAGACGAGAGGAGTAGGGTGGATGACATGAGAGGCAGCCCTATGGGCGTCGGCAACCTGGAGGAGCTTATCGACGATGACCACGCCATCGTTTCTTCCGCCACCGGCCCTGAGTACTACGTCTCCATCATGAGTTTCGTCGACAAGGATCTGCTGGAGCCCGGCGCCTCTATTCTGCTACACCACAAATCAGTATCAGTCGTCGGCGTGCTGACAGACGATGCCGATCCCTCCGTGTCGGTCATGAAGTTGGATAAGGCCCCGACCGAGTCGTATGCGGATATTGGTGGTTTGGAGTCCCAGATTCAGGAAGTCCGGGAAGCGGTTGAGCTACCGCTGTTGCATCCGGAACTCTACGAGGAAATGGGTATCAAGCCCCCGAAGGGTGTCATTCTCTACGGTTCACCCGGTACCGGAAAGACGCTACTAGCAAAGGCAGTTGCAAACTCGACCAGTGCAACTTTCCTGCGTATTGTCGGCTCCGAACTCATCCAGAAGTATCTTGGCGATGGTCCCAGGCTAGTGCGCCAGCTCTTCCAGGTAAGCTCCATTAGCTGCAAGAACAGTTGAGTTTTGCTGGTATTCTAACAAAGTATTGTAGGTCGCCGCTGAAAACGCCCCCTCGATCGTTTTCATTGACGAGATTGACGCCATCGGTACCAAGCGTTACGAGTCTACATCTGGTGGCGAGCGTGAAATTCAGCGCACTATGCTCGAATTGCTCAACCAGCTCGACGGTTTCGACGACCGTGGCGATGTCAAGGTCATCATGGCAACCAACAAGATCGACACCCTTGATCCCGCCCTTATTCGCCCTGGTCGTATTGACCGCAAGATTCTCTTCGAGAACCCCGACCGTAAGCTTAATCTGCAGAAGCCTACGCAAGACCTAGTTGCTAACAAATATTTACAGAGAACACCAAGAAGAAGATCTTCACCCTCCACACCTCCAAGATGTCGCTCAACGAGGATGTCGACCTCGACGAGTTCATCAACCAGAAGGACGACCTTTCCGGCGCCGACATCAAGGCTATCTGCTCCGAGGCTGGTCTCATGGCTCTGCGTGAGCGCCGTATGCGCGTCCAGATGGCTGACTTCCGTACCGCAAGAGAACGTGTCCTCAAGACAAAGAACGAGGGTGAGCCTGAGGGTCTCTATCTCTAAGATAATTGAATGTCTATGGAGGAGCTTCTGCGAGGAGTACGGTGGCGGATTTGGGCATAACGGTTTCAACGGCATGGTATGCTTAGACGTGCGCACGGGATCTGCTAGATGTATTAATAGGAGCACACTTGACGAATTCGGCTTCTACGAAATGCCGTTGATGCCTACATTCATTAGATATGCCGTTGCTCTTTGTGAAGCTGCTAACTCTCTCTCGATGCAATCTTTGGCCCTCTCTTATAAAAGACCAAGTCTATTGTTAAGCGTCTTGACATCTCTTATACAAGGTTTCTCTTGCATGTACCACTTGCCTCATTGACCCTTTGAGGAGATATCCGCTTAATTGCTCTTGTCGGTTCACAAGCATCAAGCCGCGCTCTTCACCTTGGTCGTGATGCTACAGCCATGATACGGTCTTCTCTAGGCCTTTCCTTCTTCGGCAATCACCTGTACCAGATATCTGACCTGCTGACCTCTCAAAACCCTCATATCCTCACTGAACATCCGACGTCCTCTCACTCGAGTTCCCTCTAATAACAAGCGTAAAACGCACTTCTGCTTCCGCTGCACAGCTCCTCTCTTCCAACAACTGGAACTGAGCAGATTATTTGCTGTAGAAAACATCGGATAGGGGAACTGTGCTGGGAAATCACTCTTGGGATCCATTGTCCTTTTTGTGCGGGCAGAATCAGCGGAGGAGATACTGGGTTGTGGAGATCGAAGAGCAAGATCCAGAAGGTTGCGACGGTACACCGTATCGGATAATCTCGGTGTCAGACACATTCATATACCCTTGCTGCTTCTCGGCAGCTTTGCAGTATGATGACGTGCTACGGTATAGTTTGCTGACTGTTCCCGAGGCTTTCGTGGTGGGATCGAAATCTCTGGCGGAAAGGCCAAGCAGAGGCAAGTCAGTGCTGTATTTGCCGAGTACTAGCTTTCCCCTCTGGAAAGGCTGACAAATAGAGGTCTCTCTATCTCTCTTTCTCTAAACTTGCTTGGTGTTTATATGCTGGAACCAAGCGTCCCCGCACTCAACTCCAGTCTCAACTGGTGACTACTAGGTAATCTCAACCGGAGACGCTCACGAACTCGTCTGCTGCCTGCCCGACCTCTTTTTATGGCTGCTCTAGGGAAATATAAAAGTCATTGCTCCTGCTGCGGGCCTTGCACCCTTCTAATAGCATAGGCTTATGGCACCACTACTGACGAGGTCTGCCAATAGAAGCCTCATTTGCGGGCACTTCAAAATCATCCATAAACACTGTCCTGTCTTCATTGGTCAAGTTCTTATCAGAGTTTGTCGGATTTGGATAGAACGGGCTGGCTATCTGTACGCAGAGATATCGAGATGCGGCGCATCAAAACCTTTGATATTGACGTTTCTGCTGTGTTTTCGATGCATTACAGTAGCTCGCTGGAGTGATGATTTCAGAAATGATGGAATGTCTCAATTGATATGCAAGAGAACCTTGAGCGGGCGATATTTGAAGACAGCAGACCGAAGAAGTTAGCGGTTGCGAAAGCATACTAGCAGGCATTAACTCCGAGCACCGACGTGGACCAGAAATACTATTTTTTTTTTTTCGTATATTTAAGATGTTTTATCTGCGTCAAGCTCAAATACTCACTCAGGTGGTTGCGAGTTGCCTGCACGTGCTGTTGGAGAAATCGCCGGGAGCCCTCTTGAAATCCTTATCTAAACCCAACTCAATTCCCAAAAACTACCTTACTCAACTATTGATGTGAATCTTGTTTTCAAAGAGGTCTCTGAATGATCTTATACAACTTTGGCTGGTCTTTTGTGCTTGAACTATTGTAAACGCAGACCACCAATGCAAAGTGACTGCAGACTTGTCCTGCGAGCCCATACTGATGCTCAGGGCACTCCAATCTCAATGCAGGACATCCAGATGGATTGTTGCTGACATTGTCAATTTCTTACTGTTGCTGCTCCATCTGACGATAATGCTGGAGTGTGTGGTTTCTGGACCGGCTGCTACTCGCGAAAAGTGCGTGTCTGCCCAGGCCGGAGGGAAACCCGAAGTGGTTGATCAATATGCGTAACTCGACAAAGGCAAGTGCCGAGGGATGTTGTTTCAGGAAGCTCTTTCGCGGAACATTGCTGGAGTTTTAAAGATCGAAAGCCTGCCCCACTCTTGTGATGGCGGCATGCGGAGGGTCGAGAGACAACTGCTGGACCCTCTGATGGGCTAAGACGAAGAATAAAAAAAAATCTCACTGCAACGTGGACATTGAATTTACATGCTTTGCAACCACTGTGTTTCCAGCACCGATGTGACACCCGTCAATCATTGCATGGATTCGACTCTCTGCCTTCGATCCTGGATCGAAGGTTTTACGACTCTGGTTCGGCTTTCGAATAGCTTGACCTTGACCGAATGTGTCTCGAATTTTGCCGGATTAATGTTGCTGTTTCTTATCGGCTGTTGATAAAGTGCAGCATTTTCTGGTTTTAACTTGTGTAAATATAGATCATTGCTTTTGTTGGGATTAGGTGAACAATCCTTGGGGGGCTGACGGTTGTCCTGCAGGCGGTGCCCAATGATTTGATGTCACGCTGCAACACAGCTCAGTCACGGTGAGGATACGCTATCTGGATCAATGATGAACGGCACCGACGAACCAGAGAACAAAGACTAACAATAACGAATTATCTCCAAAGGACCAGAAGTGGATTCTGGACACGTATGATGACTCAAGCGCAAACACCACGCGTGCGATAACAGCGACGATTGTGCAAGGAAGACCACGACTAATGGTCGTATGAAAAGACGAGAGAGCAATAAAAGAAATGAAAAGGAACTCAACAAATACCCGAAACCCGCGACTCCATCAGCACCGTCCTCTGTTCCAATCCTTCAAAATTCCCTCAATCCGTATAATTTTTGCAGCCTGCATACTGCAATCACTCGCTCATCTGTACGGTTCGTGTAAGGCTTCAAGAATTTGCACAGGGGACTTCTCCAGCAGACGATTAGCGCCTCTCACAAACAAGCCAGATGAGGACTGTTTATGAGGAGTCAAAGCATTCACCTGGATGTCCTCGCCGGCAGATGCACGCAGCACTTGCGCCCAGAGAATGCTCCGACTCCCACTCAGTCATGCCCGTCCAACCCACCACCCCTCCACACCGCGCTCCTCTCACCCACTCCCCCACAGGTCCCCAAACCGGCCCTCTTCCCCAACCCTCCTCTCCTCCACCACCCTGCCCCCATCCACCACGACCACCCTCCCACAAAACCCCGCCGCCATCCCCCGCCTGTGCGTCACCACCACGATTGTCCACGCTGCAAACTCCCGCTCCAGCACGCCCCTCACCCGCGCCTCCGTCTCCGCATCCGCGCTCGCCGTGATCTCGTCCAGCAGCAGCACCCCGCCATCGACGCCCGTCTCCCGCGCCTTCACCCTGCGCCGCAGCACCGCGCGCGCGACGCTAAACAGCTGCCTCTGCCCGGCGCTGAGCTGCTCGGCCGGGGTCGCGGCGTCGAGGCCGACGAGCTGCAGGACGGCGGCGCACTCGTCGTCGTTGGCGGCGGCGCGGCAGGGGTCGAGGTTGGCGCGGAGGGAGGCGGCGGGGAGGAAGACGGGGTCCTGGGAGGCGGAGAGGAGGCGTTCGCGGAGGGCGGTTCGATCGACGGTGGCGAGGGGGGTGTCGTCGATGCGGAGCTGGGTCGGGGTGACGGGGAGGGGGTCGAGGAGGCGGAGGAGGAGGGCGATGAGGGAGGATTTGCCGCTGATGCCTTCTGGGTCAGTGGATGGAGGGACCGGGGGGAAGATGGGAGGGCACTAACCTGCCCGTTCGCCCGCAGATGGCGACCTTTTCGCCGGGCTCGATGATCAGGCTGAGCCCTTTGAGTACTTTTTCGGTGTCGTTGTAGCTCGCGTCGACGTTCTGGATCTGTATGCGGCCGCGTGCCGGCCAGGCTGCGTCGGGGATGACGTCTTCGCCCTTGCGGTCTTCTTGCTCTGTCTCTTCGCCGAAGCTTTTTAGCCTGCTGATGGCTCCGAGGGAGCTCTCGAGGCCGGTGTACGCGATGACGATGGTTGTTAGTATGCTGCCGAGCGTGATGAGGGTGACCAAGCCCGCGCCGACGTTGCCGGCGTTGGAGCCCAGTTGGGTTGCCAGCGCGACGAGCATGACGGCGACGAGGGCTACGAGTATGTTCATGGTCAGTGTGAGCCATTGCTGGACCATGGCGAGCAGATATGAGGGGCGCTGCGAGTCATCGAGGAGGGCATTATTGCGTGCAAGCAGATGCGGAAACCAGCCAAAGGCTCGGATTGTAGACAGGCCTGCAAGCGTGTCTAGAAAGTTGGTACTGTGTTATGTTCAGCACATGGCGAAAGGACGAGGTTTGAAGGTGGGACAAGATCACATACTACAGCGGTGTCTTCGCCTCCAGATCCAGAATGCGGAGCCGCTTCGAGCTCGGTAGGTAGACTTCTTGCACTGCCCACAGCAGCCCCAGAAAGAATGGATAGCTTAAGGCCAGCCACGCTGAAGAAACGGCGATGACCACAGCCTGGCCAATGGCAATGGCCAGACAGATGCACATGTTGTTGACCATGCGTGGAAGCTGCGTGTCCATAATGTTCATGTCCTGGCTGAACAAATTCAATATTTTGCCCACATCGGTACTGCTCAGAAACCGCAAGCTACTGTGCATGACAGTGTCTACTGTAGCGTGGTGGAAATCGGTCCCAGCTAGGCGTACCGCAGTTCGTAGCATAACAAGCCCGGCAGGGAACACACATATGATCACGCCCGCCCCGAGCAGAGCGTATATGCCAATCCAAAAGGCGAACGAGTGTTTCGGGTTCCTTGATACCGAGTCTGCCGACCATAGCTTGAGCCAGATGGCCGGGAAGTTGGAACAGAATCCAATTCCAATCACAAGAACAAGATACATTACCAGTGGCCAGGGTCCGATGGTGGAGAGCCAATGACGGTACACTCCAATATCAACAGTTGGGCTTGGTTCAGATGCCGGTTCGACCTTTGCGGGTGGGAATTTGACAGTAGGCTGGCCTGTTGTTTCGGTCCTTGTCCCCTTTGCTGCTGAAATTTCTATTTTGTCTGTTTCCACATCTGGATTCGTTGGCTTCGTGGTGAGATCTGGAGCCGGTTCCTCGTCTTGCATAATCTCGGCGAGCTTACCCTGCTCCGCAACAGTGCCTTCCGAGGATAGTTTAACGATATGGTCAGCGACCGAGAGAAATTGGGTTGAGTGAGTGCAGATGACAGCAGTCGTTCCACGTCTGCGCAGGATCCCTTCCGGCCCAAAAACGGACCGGCAGACCATATCCTGTGTTGATCCATCAAGCCCGCTGAACACGTCATCCAGTACCAGAATATCGGCGTCATGATAGAGTGCCCGTGCCAATGAGACACGCTGCCGCTGTCCACCGCTGAGTGAGACGCCCTTGGTGCCGACGATGGTCTCGTCCCCTGCGGGTAGGCTTCTCAAATCTTCGGCCAGCATTGCGGCCTGTACAACATCAGTGTAGCGGGCTGCGTCAAAGGATGAAAATCCGATGATGTTCTCCTTGATGGAAGCGTTGAATAGGAATGGCACCTGATCGCAGTATCCCAGCTTTTTCGACTTTAAAACTACACCGCCCTGCACATGAGGCACCTCACCAAGAAGCGCGCGGCATAATGTCGACTTACCCGAAGCTACAGGGCCGATCACGAACGTGATGGATGACCTGGGGAGGTATAGGTTGACTTCCTTGAGGATGGTGTTCTCGGCCGTCCAGCCAAAGCTCCCATCCCGGACAACGACGAACGCTTCCTCGTTTCCTACATCCTGCTTCTCAATCACATCACTGGCATCATTTGCGGGCCCATCCGCTCTTCCCTCCTGAATCAAAAACACCTTGATCCGCCTGAGACACGCCACACAGGCAGCGATGATCGGCAAGCTCTGCAACACCACCAGCAACGGCGCCGTCAGAAGCGCCAAAAACGACAACGCCGTATACGCCCTCGTCTGATCAATCACGCGCGGCCCAAAGGCAAACGCCAGCGCCGGCGCAACCGCCTGCGGCAGCTGGCTCAAACTCGCACTCACGGCAACCAACACGCGCGCACGCTCGCCGACCGCAATCTCCTCCTCGCGCTCCCGCCTCACGAGCGCCGCCGCGGGGCGCACCATCCCGGAGACGCGCAGATCCCCGATCCTCGCGAGCACGGCGGCGGTGACGCCCACGCGCGCCTGCACGCGCGCCATCCACGCGCCCTGGCACGCGGCCGCGCGCTGCGCCAGCGCGAACGAGCCCGCGAAGCCGAGCAGCACGACGGCCAGCGGCGCCAGGAAGGCGAGGCCGAGCGCGCGCTGCAGCAGCCACGCCGCCAGCGCGATCTGGAGGGCGTTGGCCCACGTCTCGTGGACGAGGCGCAGGCCCGTGTAGACGCGCTCGACGTCGGCACCCATGAGCGTGAGGGCGGCCGGGTCGCCGTCGCGACTGGCATGGTGCAGGTGCGCGGTTTTGCGGTAGATGGAGGAGATGAGGAAGGCGCGGAGGCGCGACTGGAAGCGCTCTTGGTGGTACCAGTAGAGCGCGGTGGAGACGGCGATGCCGGCGTAGGTGAGGATGGCGATGGCGACGAGGCCGGAGGCGGTGGTGGATGGGTGGGCGGCGGCGTCCGTGGAGAGGAAGGAGAGCAGGCGCTGGAGGAAGAAGGGCTGGCTGAAGGTGAAGCCGAGCAGGCACAGGCGCGGGAAGATGGGCAGCAGGGCGGCCCGGCCCAGCGGCTTTGCGAGCCATGCCACGAGCTGCCAGGTTGACGTTCCCGACGAGCTGCGCAGGTCCTGCTCATCGAATTTCCCCACTGAGATGGTCTGGTCCAGTGCATATAAGTGCCGCATGGTCAAGGGCTCGTGGTAACCCCGCCATAGCAGCGGATTGAGCCATGAGTACAGCCCGAGACTCAAGATGCTGCTTGTCTCCTCCGGGCTGTGGTCTGCCGCGTCCCACACCACCCACCGCCTCCGCCGTACGCTCTCTAGCACCAGGAATGCGAATTCGACAGTAATCGCCGCGATGAACAGCCCGGCGAAGGCCGCATAGTCGTGGTGGTGAGAAGCGCTCCACAGCGAGGGGCAGCGCGCAATATCGTAAACGAGTGTGAGGAAGAGGAAGGAGCAGGAAAGAACGGAGGGGCGGTGGCTTTTGAAGTGCTCAAGAGGCGAAAGCACGACGAGGAGACAAGACGCGGCGAAATCCAATACTGCCGATGCCACGAGTCGCGCGGTGTGATGGCTGATTTGTCTAATGGCCACGACAAGAAGGCCAAGGCGGATGCTGCTGAATGCGATGCCTGCGATGAGCTTGGCGGCCAACAAAATGGCGGGGGCGCGTGCAATAGACAGGCAACGGGAGAGGAATAGCAGCCGGGGCGTGGCAAGCGCTATGAACCCAGCGGCAGTAGCAACTGACAACCAGAATATCCACCTGTACTCAACTGTAGGGAGATCTGCTGATGCACAGTTGCGAGTATCCGCAAAGCCAAACGCGACATTGTCAACACAATCGCCATCATCGTCAATGGTCATGACTCGCCGGGTTGGTGTATTCGGCTCAATATTGAACAGCAGGCACTGATGTATTGCAAGGCCTGGAGGTATGGTGTCATTGGATTGAGAAAGAAAAGCTAGAGTGCATCTCCACGGAACACAGGGAGCGTCGAAGGACGACTTGGAAACGAATTGAAGCCCTGGCTGGGTGTTATCTAAGTACCTGCCTTATCGAGATATTCGCTTCTGTACAAAATTCGGCTATGGGGCTCCCCGCATCTTCTTCCTGCGCGTGGTGCCTGTTCATGAAACGTTGCTGGAGTTGTACTTCAAGTAGATGGAGTTTACAAGGTCAGCATTTGATACCGAGGCCAGCGTGACAAGACTCAGAGAAATAAACTTATCGGCTTCACCACTGCAACGAAAAGTCACACTATTGCACCTCCAGATACCCTTTTAGTTCTCTCCAGCAGCGGTCTTGCGTGATGATGCGGGAGCTTAAAGAGGCGATGAGTTCGTTCATTGTCAGTAACCATAGTCTCGAAAGGAAGACAAGTGCCGACGAACTTTGACTCGGAACAGAACAAATGGAGGTAGACAAAACAGAGAGAAGTAGTCCATGATCATACATACAATGCACGTTGAAGAATAGCGGTTCGTCCCTTGTTGGGCGTGCCTCTTCAAGCAGCTTACCAGAAGCAGCGCAGTGGAGAAACAATTTAAGTCACTACGTGCTCACAGCCGGATGATGGGCAACGCTTCGTTGCTGGCTAAGTAGAATCAAAATGATTATTAATATCTTCGAGCCTCTTGCTGGCTCAGCCAATACTGGTGCAGTCTACTCAAGCACGGCAGCGAAGGACGGTTGAAACTTAGCATGAACTGGTCGATAGTGATGTGCGGCTCTGCAACATGATGCTACTCAAACAAGATTATGAGCAATGCTGCACTGCATTTTTTTTTTTGGAGTTTACTGAATTTTGGGAAGATAAGTACCCCTAAAAATAGTGATTATTGGCTTCCGACAACTTTATCTCCCTTCAGACTTTCGACGGACGAAGTTATGACAGATTGGCCACGAAAAAAAAAATAAAGTGGACAATGGAAACTCCTTATGTGCACATCAAAGATGGTCTCATGATGGAAAGTAATTATTTCACCACATGCCTGGTTGACGTGGAGAGAAAAAGGGCTGAGAGAAGTCTCGAAGGCCAATACTTTGCCCTGTCACAGAATCTGGCAGGACTCGCTGTATCACATGAGGCTGAAGAAGCCAGCGAAGGTACAACGAATACGTGAGGTAGCATTATCTGAATTATGCCACTGCCATGCAAGGTGTCGAAAAGTTACCGTGCTGAGTGCAAGCAGCAGGCGTATATGCAAAAGCCATCGCGCATACATGTATCACGGGCCTCTGCTTTTACGAATATGCAGCGTTATAAAGTTTACAGCTGCAATGATGTATATACTCATGAAGCTCCCATTGCTTTCCATCATCCTCGCCGCCATTTCCGGCACAACAAGCGCCCTCTCCCCTCTCTCACCGCTCTGTCCTCCGCACCCAACCTCACCCGAAATGCAACGAACAATATTCAGCGACTTCCTCCACACCTGGATGGTGGACAAGAACTACGAGGGTGCCTGGAGACGTCACGTCGACAGGAATTACATCCAGCACAACCCCTGGGTCCTCTCCGGGCGCGACAACGCCATCACAGCCTTGTCCGCCATCGTCCCCTTTAGTAACTTCACACTTCTTCACTCCGGTTTCGATGACGACAAAGGCTGGGCGCACTACCGGTGGGATGCACCGAACACCACCATGCCGAACGCCGTCATGGACTTGTTCCGCTTCAACGGCACGTGCATTGTGGAGCATTGGGATGTCATCCAGAGCAAGCCAGTGACTACCACAAATCCACTGGCAATGTGGTGAGCTGTAATAACGGGCATAACATCATGGACGCGAGAATGGCCGGGAAAAGCATATGGGAACGGTTCAGGTCCCGAGAAATAGTTCAAATGGGAGGCCAAATAGAACCCATAACTTGTTTGACCTGCTCAGCTTCGACTTCGTCGTCTCCACCGGCCAAGCATCACCAACATTTTCACAGCTCGGAACAACGGATCACCTTTCTTGAATCATTGACTACACACATCCGGTCAAGACCACCTGACTCGTTCCCGCAAAGTCAATGGCCTTTCCCTGTTCCGGCCGCTGAGGTTAAAAAATGCAGGGGCAAAAACTCGATGCGGCCTCCGCATTCCCGGCCTTCGTTCTCGACCACGCCAACCACGTGGCTGGAGACGCGGCTGGCATGCAGGCTGCAAGCGTGTCTCGCAGGGGAGCACCAGGAACGTGGCGACGAAAAGCAGGGCAAACGTCGGGAATGGCGGGGCTCTTTCGACGATGTTTCAGATCGGCCTCTGCACGACCAACCACCTTTCCTCAGACCCACATGAGTAGAAGAGTGAAGGAGTCCTATAATTTGAAGTCGTGATACATGGTAAGTGCTTGCCATGTTAGCGATGTGGGAAAGAAGGGATGGCGATGCGGCTTCATTGGAGGATGCGCCGCTCGAGTGCGACAGTGGTCGGTTTCGATGGAGTGGATTCATGACCATGAATAGAAGGAGCAGCAATTGTATTGAGGAAAGGATGGCCTGCTAAGGGCCGCGGGGTCAGAAGCCTGTGAAACGAAGCTAAAGAGTCACGACCATAATCCTCATTCATGCCAGCATCCGAGAGCGAGATCCGGCTGTTATATTCTATCGAGCGGGTGTTTCAGCGAACAGAGTTGAGATGCGGTCGATGAACCGTCAAATAGAATTTAAATATGGGATCATTCATTGAGCTATCTACAAACGAGAAGGATATCTTGTGTTCATACTACCTTGTGTGCCATTTCTGTGTCGTCATTAAATCCACCTCTTTACCAGGGTTCTAACTCCATAACCAAAAGAAAAGGCGCCGACGCTCTGCCAGAGAGAGAGGACAGGATTACGGATTAACATTACATGGTAAAAGGATATCGAAGGGTGAGGGGATTGACTTGAAAGTAAAAAAGCAAAGTTCTTGTTTTTTTTCATTCGCAAAAGATCCCGAAGGAACCTGTGATCGTCCGCGACAAAAGCTAATCTACAGAGAATGTTAATCGAATCCGTCGCATATTGAAGCCCGGCAACTCATGCATCAGCATGAAAGAATCGAAAAAGTTGAGGAAAAAAGAGTAGACTTGGAATGTCTGAAAGAATCGAAAGTGTTGGTGATGGTTTAAAGAGATTTTTGATGGGTGGTAAGGTCTTGGTTGGTTTTTGGGTAACTAAAGGTTGGGTGGTATATAAAGAGGTATACAATCTGTTCTGATGAAGAAAGATGGATGTTGATGGTGTTTGGGGTGTGCACGGTGCGGGTGATAAGAAAGGAAACAACCAATTGACTCCTAGCCAACCCATCGGTCTGTATGTGGAGGGATCTCAGAAAAAACGCCAACTCCCATGATGAAGTAGTCAGAGTCATGAAAAAAAATTCTTCTTCATCCAACAATTGTTGTGCATGCCTCTCGTTGAGTGCTGCTGTTGCCCGCCAAAATCCAACGTGCTTGTCCTCGATGAGACAAGGGTATCATCCAAAATGCTCTTCTATCCAATCGTACACAACACCAGCAAAGCCACAATCATTCGCGTGGTCGCGTTCCAGTGATTATGGGTGAATATCGGGAGATCAGTAGACAATACCGGCCTCGAGTCCGCCGACGATGCCGAGGGTCTCGTCGACGGTCCGCTCAAGAGCCTCGACTCTCTCCCTCAACTCTCTGTTCTCACGCCACACATCCATCTGGCCGTTGTTCTCGTTCAACTTGCCAGCGCCTGTCAGAATGATGGGCATGACGCTGCCGCGCTGCGAGTTCCGCTGATCGCGCTTCTTCTGCAGGGCGGTGTCGAAGGTGCTCTTGCGCTTGAACAAGGTGGGCTTGGAGGGCTCGACGGGGCTCGGGGCGGAGGTGGGCGCGGTGCTCGGGTTGCTGTCGAGCTCGGGGATGTCGGAGTCGCTGACCATGCTGGTAGGTCTGCTGCGGGAGAAGTCGTCGGTGACGGTCTCTCCCTCGGACTCGAAGCCTGAGTCGCGATCGCTCAGGACGCCGTTCGGTTCGGTGGTGATGGTGCTGGACGCGGTGCTCTTACGGTTACACTTGCAGCCTGGGCCCCTTACGGCACGGAGCGAGGCGATACGGGCCTCCTCTTCGTCGGCGCGCAACTGGCGCTCCCTCTCGAGGGCTTCACGCAGAGCGTTCATTTCCCTGTCGCGCTTCTCGGATTCGGCCTTGAGGTTGTCCAGCTGCATTTGCAGGTTCTGGGCATGCACCTCGGACTGCTTCTTCTCCTCGCGGAGACCATCTTCCTCTAGTCTCGTGTCCTTCATGCACAGCTGCATGGCCTTGTATGACGCCTGGAATTCCTTGAGAAGGGCAACGCTCGCTTTGTGCAGGTCGTGGAAGGAGTGCGGGTCGAGCGGATCGGGCTGACCGTTCGGGAAGAGGGCGCTCTCGATGTCCAAGACGGACAGGGGGTCCTGGGGCATGTTGGGGTCATTCTTCGGGGCATCGGACTTGCGAGTGAACCACGAGAGGAAACTAGAGGAGGCTGGGGGCGGCTGTGTATTGGTGCTGGCGAAGCTCTGGGTGCTGGCACGTTTGAGGGATTTGGTGCGGCCAACCGAGCCGGCAGCGCGCTGGTTGCGGGAGTTGTCCATGGTATCGTCGTCGGAGTCGAGGTCAGAATCCGAGCCGATGTCCGACTCTGAGTCTTCGTCGCCGCGAGAGTCCCTGTTAAGGTTGAAAGGAGCAGAGGAGCCGTTGAACCAGTCTCCTATCGCAGAGACGCGGGGTCTTTGTTCGTCAGGGACAGAGGGTTGGTCGCGGCGGGAGGGGATGAAAGAGGCGAAGGACTTTGTTGGCGAGGGGAGTGAGGCGCGCGACTGGTTTTGGAAGGCGGACAACGACGTGGTAGCGCGATGAACTAGCGGTCTGCAGTTGTCGAGAAACGCGGTGGAGAAGGCCTTCTGGTGAGTGCGGGCGGGGAAGTTTTGGTGGTAGTTGTCGTCCAGCGAGAAGGCGGCCGGGTCGTAGCTGGTGTCTTCTTCTCTGTTCAACAGGGCTTGCTGAGGCTTGTCCAGGGCGACATGGTAGAAGGAGGAGGCGTCGGAGTGGCTGTCCTGGCGGCGAGAAGGGGATCGCGGAGAGTGGTTTGGCGGGCCGTGCTCTTTAGCCCGCAGGGAGCAGACAGTGGCGTGCGAAGTTGCGGCAGTCGCCGGACTGGCCAACATGATTTCAATAGGCTCGACCGGCAACCACGCGAGGCGGGTGCGAGTCTTGGGAATGCGGGGGCTCCTTCGTGGCCGCTCTGGGGCCGGCAGAGTGATTGGAATGTGATCGGACCCTGAAATCAAGCTGCGGCGGGTCGGCGTTTGAGGTGGAAGGGCGCTCAGCCCTGTCGATAGAGGCGGCGGGCCGCGATAGCGGTGGGTAGGGCCGTCGGGGCTTTGGCTGGGGGTTAATGCGCCCACGCGACGATGTGCTGCACGACCGTGATGCACCAGATCTCAGTGGGTCAGGAGGGGGGGCGGCGGTGAGGAGGAGATTTATGATGGAGATCATCTTTCGGGGGCTGGCCGTCTTTCTATCTGGCTTGCAGGTGGCAGGGTGGCTGGAAACTCGAGAGCTTGCAGCAGCAGCACCGCAACAACAGGGCCAACCCCAGCCTGAAACGCGCGACACAAGAACGTCATCCAGCGCCACGACTGGCGCGCTGCCAGCTGCATCCCTGCTCAAATACCCACACTCACGCAGGTACGCGTTCCTCACAGGCTGCCTCGACCGCTGAGCCACCGCGACACTCACTCACCAGCCCTCGCAGTGACTTCGCGTCCATAATCGTCGTCAGCTTCAACCTGGGACGACGACTCCGCCCTCGCTATCAGGCATATTCAACATGCAAGAATAAACAGCCAGTGCTCGCGCAGGATCGTGCAGAAGCGTCGTCACTCGCCGCTGGGACCGATGGCACTCCAGCCATGCAACCAGCTTCCACCACGACAGCTCTTTGCTGCTGCGGACCTCGGAGCCGGCATGCAGCAGTCCTCACTTACGCAGCACCGCGCATGCATTAGTCCCTACCAGCGATATCGAATTTCTGCCGGTTGCTTGCTTCCTCTCGCTTTTGGCCTGCTGACAGCGCGGGGTTGCAGTGATGTTTTCTTTTCCTGGAGGCCTGGAGGCCTGTGATCGGCCGCCGTTTCGCGTCCTGCTGCCACTCCGGCCATGATTTCCATGGTTATTTCCAGCCCATCTCCGTTTCTCCCAGCTGCAATCTCCTGTCAATCTATTCGCTCCAGTCGTGTCTCACGCTTAACCCTATCGCGCAGAATCATACACAGCCATGCTTACAAAGCCCCTTAGCCCCGCGTTATCGACATGCCTATCACCATCTGCCTGCCTATGACGCACTCGTCTCAGCTCAGCTTTGCCATCTCCTTACCTGTCCTCTACGTTTCTTGACTCCATCTACTCGTTCTCAATCTCTCATCCTGGAAATTCTTATTCTCTATCTTCTACAGGCCAATTCGTTGCCTCCAGCCGCCTGCGGCCCCGAGTAACGTGACACTCCCACCCGCGGCAGCAAACGGAAGAGCCCAAAATGTGCGCGTCAGACGAAGCGCGTCAGCGCGTGATGGCGATCATGGAGGGCCGTCTGGCGTCGGAACCGCAAACCTCAGCCGCGAAGCGCATGTATGACGCGCGAGCCTCGACATACGACGACTCCTGGCACCCATCCTTCGCCCGCGACTTCGTCCAGCAGCTGCCGCTCTTTCCCGGCGCGCGCGTGCTGGATCTGGCGTGCGGGACCGGCCTCCTCACTTTCCTCGCCGCCGAGCGCGTCGGACCCGACGGCGCTGTTGTTGGCGTCGACATTAGCCCCGGCATGCTAGCGGTGGCGCGCCAAAAGCTGACGGCCGGCACGGCGCCCAACCGGGCAAATTCTACTTCCTCGGACTTGCTCATCGACACCGCAGCAGAAGAGGAAGAGGAGCCCGCAGATCCGGACCGCTGGAAGCATGTGCGCTTGTTCGAGCACAGCGCCACGGAGTTGGACTCGCTGGACGAGGTGGCCGAGCTGAAAGGAACCTTCGACTTCATCACCGTGGCCTCCGCGCTAGTGCTCCTGTCCGAGCCCGACGTGGCAATACGCGGCTGGCTCTCTTATCTCAAGCCCGGCGGTATCTTGGCCGTTGACGTCGCCCATCCGCAGAATCTGATCGCCGGCATTGTGCTCGAGCGTGTCGGCCGCCGGATGGGCGTCAACGTACCGTATCACCGCGGATGGGTCCTTGACGAGCACTCTCTACCGGACATGCTGGCCACCACCGCGGGCATGCAAATTGTACAAAACAAATTCATGCAACAGGTCGGATACGGGGAACGTTACTTATCAACCGACAAGGCCGAGATAGAGCGCCAGTTCAGCTCCATGATCACCAGCGAGGCCGGGAAGGCATTCGGCCAAAACCGTGGGCCGAAGTGGGAGGAAGCACGCATCATCTTCTACGAGGAGTGGATGCTGGAGGCAGAAAGGTCGGGTGACCCTTCTCCAGGCGTGAAGGAGGTCGACGGCGTTTGGCTCACGCTGGCGCGAAAGCCGCCGGTCTCGGGATCCTGCCGCTGCGGGGAGGTGAGGTATACAGCGGGGAAGGTGCCGGAAATGTCGAGTATGTGTCACTGTCGGACCTGCCAGAAGCTAAGCGGTGGCCCTTACATGGCCTACGCTGCTGTCGAGGCGGACGATGTAACGTGGCTAGAAGACTCGGAGCGGGTGTTGAGGTTGGTCAAGATTTCGAGGACCGCGGTGAGAGCATTTTGCGAGAGGTGTGGGACCCCTGTGTATATGCGGTATAGGGTGCAAGCGGATGGGGCGCTGGAAGAGAAGTACTGGTTCTGCCTGTCTACGGTTGATGAGGGGTTGCCGGATGATTTCAAAATCAACATGCGCATCTTCCTGGACGAAAAGGCAAAGTGGGAGGTCCTACCTGAGGATGGTGTAGAGAGGTGGAGAACAGAAAGGAGTGATGGGGAAGTTTGGGTAGAGGGCAAGTGACGTGAGTGACAACTACCAAGTTGTGAATATGCTCAAGACTGATACGACTGTCACGGTGTTTCACGTATCCGTGGAAAGGAGAGTTTGCTTCGATGCGTTGGTCAATGCTGTCACTCCTCATGTGCGATGATTGGGTGGGTGAGGGGGGGGGGGGGGGGGGGGGGCTTTTCGAAGACTCCAATTGCATCAAACGGCGAGGTTTGCGTCAGATGATGTGAACGAAGTGGTGAGTTCAGCTTGGCATTTTGACTTTCTCTATACCGCCATAGACTGCAAGATGATCATTCTATCCCTGAGCCCGATGGAGCGAGATAGCCGTTCTAGTGCTGTGTCCAGTTGACGATTTTATTTGCCATCCAGGTTCAGCGATTCCGGCATATGCCTTCTTCCAGCAGTCTGGGTACGAAATCAGTCAAGCGTATGCTTGTTCACGGACCACGGCAAGCTGGACCCGTCCCATGGCAACGCCCGTGCCATCCAATCATAGTCCGCGGAGACGTTTCAAGCTCAGGCTAGACCGCTCCGACCGAGTCTATGAATATTCTGGAATGCTTGGGCGACGTGGTTAAATATATGCTTCCTTTCGGTGCGTCAGCAGCGTCACATCCGAGGCACTCTTTCTATACGCAAGCTATACGACCCGTCCTGGTCTGTCAAGAGTTTTTGCGAGGGCAGTGGCGTTGCGGAACTATCCAGGGAGGAAAATATAGCCATCACGGAGTTCGACGGGAATCTGATGTCAAAACTGAAGCTGACCATTGCAACACGAGGCGATAGCACGGGCGCTGCTAAATTGGTGTTAACAGCCTCAATGGCTGAAAAGGACCCTGCACGGTGGACAACGGTCTGTGAGCCCTTGAAGTGTCAAAGCGGCCAATAGCAGCCCCCTGTCCCTCCGGGTGGCGCTGCTTAGCCTTAACTTACCTACTCGTATAGCGTTGCACAATAGACTCCTTCACGCTGGCGTTACAAACCACGTAGCTATGAATAGTCTTTCAGCCTCATCGCCAGACCTCGATCATTACTTTCTTCGAGAATAAGTCATCGCGCGGCATTCCAGTGGCCATCATCTTCTGGACAACCACTTTGCCAGCACCCGCAGCTGTTCTCCAACACGCTGCCCAGACATACGACTATCCAAATTTGCCAACCACTTTGTTCAAACTTTAAAAATGGATGATCGACATGGAACCCTGCCACGCTGTGCCCAGGTTCGCGGCTCAGCGTGGCGGGTTCGTCGAAACCTACCATGACAATGGTTGCCAATGCCCGGCATATGCCTGAATCTATGCCGTTGATTGTGATCTGTAGTGCATTTCTGTGGCTGTGCTTCCCTACATGGGCTGTTCCGTACTGCAATAGGCTAAGAGTCCTCTGCTTAAAGTTTTCTGGAACGTCGAGAATGATGCCATTGCCCTGCAGCGACGTATCTGAGGCGGATAACTTGGCCGAGGCTCTCGAACAACGTGGTTCTTGCGGCACGCTAGCGGTTTGAGGCTGAAATGGCGATGCTTGGTGAGACCTCTCATAGGGAGATGACAGCAGGGGTGCGTGGACAGGGTCAGAGTCTGGATCTGGTGGAGATGGGACGTGTGAGAAGGTAGGTGCGGGTATAAGTACAACGCTCAGCTCCCAGGGAAGATTGAAGTGTTGCACTGTACACTTCTCTCTACACATTCCAGCCATTGTATTACCTGAACAAGACTAATTTCTTCTCCTTTGCAGGTTTTTTTCCTCCAACGAACTACTATCTATACCATCCCAGGTTTCCACTACCCCCTATCTCACGGTCGTAAGACAACAAACAAGATGCGTCACCCAACAACAATCCTCCTCCCCCTCTTCCTCCTCTCCCTCTCAACCTCGGCCGCTCCCACCCAGACCGGCCCCCGCGACGCCATCTTAGTCGAACGTGACCCGGACGTCACAGCCCGTGATGCCGCACCAGCACCTGAAAACACCGACCCCCACGGCGCCGCCATCCTCATCGAGCGCGGCCCCGACGTCACAGCTCGCGACGCCGCTCCAGCTCCGATGGAGACCGGCCCCCACGGCAACCACAAGCGCGAGCCAGAAATCACGGCTCGCGAAGCCGCCCCGGCACCACAGAACACCGGTCCCCACAAGCGCAACGCGGATCCCGTCATCACTGCCCGCGCACCCGAGCCTACGGACGCCCAGGAGGACGGCGTGACGAAGCAGAAGCGCAAGCCAGCCATCACGAACAGGGCGGCGGTGCTGGAGAAGCTGAAGCCTTCGGACCCGAACGTCAAGCCCACCGGCAACACGAAGGGCCAGAATAAGAGGGAGCCCGCCATCACGAATCGGGCGGCTGCCCCGGAGCCCGAGAAAACGGGGCCGGGGAAGAGGGATGCGGGGATTACGGCGCGGGAGGCTGCTCCTGAGCCAGAGGTGACGAATTGGCCTTGAGCGATTAGTGGACGTGTCATGTGCATTGGAGAGTATCGACAGTAGACATTGGCGTACTGGTTTGGTCGAAGAATTGCATTGGGTGATACCATGATCACAGTGTTTTGGGAGTACTGGGCATATGCGGCTGTGATGGTACGCTACCTGTCAGGGATAACGGCATTATTTCCTTACATGTCGAATCAAATAATTCGACTACAAATCCAGACCGAGACAGTGTTTCCACTGTGAAGATAGCATATTTCCTTCCTTCTACATTTGCGTTCTCTAGTAGTTCCGCTATATTGGGAATATTAAGTTTTGTCTTATATAAGCCTTTGTAGTGCGATAAGCATGCATGTGGCATCTGATGTGGACTACGCTGCACGACCTTAGTCCTTCAATTAGTGGAACGTTACTAGGTGTGAATGCGAACGCATTTGAGAAACATGCATCCGCGATGGCGCCTTAGACAGAGTAGTCGACGGCTCTAGCTATCATGTCGATCATGTTGCATTTCGTTTCTCGGTCTAGTCTGACGTGTCCCAAACAGGCACTTCCATATTTTTCATTCGTCTGCCTGAAGAATGCCATCTACGAGCTTCTTGTGTCCTGCTCAAGTCGAACCCCAAGATGGCAAACTCCGTTCCAATAGCCACTCCGTATGTCTTTCCCTCATCGCAGGCATTTCATGGAAACGATGGCTTGTGGTCCACGTTCATCGTCCGAATCAGATCCCCCGCTCAGGAATTCAATTTCCTACCGTCCACGAATGGGAGCGACCCAGTAGTTCCGCTCACTCAGGGCTGTGTGAAGAACCTTGGCAACGAATCAGAGGCATCATGCGGTGCCCTGCGCGGCGCGCTACCGCTCAACAACAGAGATAGCTATGGGTTCTCGACCAACAGCAGCACAACCTGGCAAAACATTGGACTCTTCGGATTTGATCTAGGAAGGCAGTTGGGACTAGATACGACTGCACAGTTCGGTTACGAGACCGTGGGTTTAGCTGCACAGAACAGTGGTGGACCAACCCTTGAAGGGCAAGTTGCTGCTGGAATAGCAACAAATGAATATCTTCTTGGAATGTTTCCATTAGATATCAAGCCGACCAACTTCAGCACCTTCGACGATCCGCAACCCAGCTACCTGGCCAACTTGAAGAACAAAAGCATCATTCCAGGACTGGGCTTCGGGTACACTGCAGGCGCACACTACCGATACACTGGTATGACGGCAAGTCTTGTACTTGGTGGGTACGATGCATCAAAGTACGACGGCAACACTAGCAAGGCGTTTCAATTTGGTCCGGACGACAGCCACAGCTTTACCCTGGGAGTGCAGAACATAAATGCCGAGAATACCCTGCTCGGCACGGTCTCTCCGCTTACAGATGGCATAATCGCAAGCATCGACAGCCCCTTACCCTACCTTTGGCTCCCCAGGGAAGTTTGCGACAGATTCGAAACTGCTTTTGGCTTGAGATACGACAATGATTTATCTCTCTACCCGGTCAATGACACGGTACATGCACAAGTCAAGCAGCTCAATCCTACGGTCTCTTTTACACTGGGTGAAGGTACAAGAAGTGGAACTGGCACGGAAAACTCGATGGTCATCAAATTGCCGTATGCTGCCTTCGACCTGCAAGTCAGCCGGCCGCTTATGAAAAACCAAACGAAATACTTCCCACTGAAGAGGACTACAAACAGCACGCAGTACACGCTCGGACGTACATTCTTGCAAGAAACGTGAGTATTATTGTCTCCAGCATTGTTCCACTCCATGGAAGCAACCCAGGAAAGTGAACTGACCAGACATTTTAGATATCTCGGTGTTGATTTCGAGCAGCACATCTTCAATGTGAGCCAGGCACGATTAGATAACCCAATGCCTGCGCAACAAATTGTGCCTGTGTTGCCCTCATCAAACGGGACAGAAATTCCAGCATCCAGCGCTTCCCATCTCTCGGGAGCCGCAAAGACAGGCATTGCTGTAGGAGTAGCTGGAGCTGTTGTCCTTGCGTTACTCCTGTGCTTTCTGTGGTACAAACGGAAATGTTGCGCTATGGCTGGCCACAAAGAGGAACAAAACTCTAACGAAGGTTCAATTGCCGATGCAAAAGAAGCAGGTTCTACCGGTGTTTTTGAGGTTCATGAAAATTGGCGACTGAATGAAGTGGATTCAGAAGGCTGCCAAATGTACGAGCTGCCGAGCTCTCGAAATCTTTTCGAGTTGCAGCCAGTTCGCAGATGTCACGAGATGATGGTAGACCGGGTGGTCCATGAGACGCCGGCAGAGCGGAACTGATGTCTGAATTTATCGGGAACTTGTTAGATTTGAATTCCATGCGCACTACCAGAACTTGAGACTCCGAAGGGGAAACACCATTAATAGTGATCCTGCAGCACAAAATAGATAGTACGCCAGAGCCTTACCGATATAGAAGGGCGGAAAATTGGTGTATTAACTTACTTTACGGGCAACAGGAGCATTGGCACAAGGCTGACAACCCAGAGCAAAGCACAGCCACTGCACTACCAGAATACGGGTGCCTGCCCCACGTCTTAACGACTAAATAATTCATGACTGTCGTCTAAATGCCCTAAAGAAAAGACAGATTTTATTCCGAGGATCTAAATAAGACTACTGTAGCCCCGGCAGCTTATCCCCACATTCCAGTCCTCTTCTAGTAATCAAGATCTGCGCGCTACACGATGCCGAGCAGAAACACTGCGGGGTCCCCAGATTGGCAGGATGCGCACTACCCTTTTGGGGCCAACGATCGCCAAAACTACGGCTTTAGGGTTTGACAGCAAATGAATACTGCTAGATCGGGAATACATCATGACGAACGGGGCTGACTACGGGTCCAGCTGTTGACATTTTTGGCCGACCTGTTGGTTCAAATTCACCTCTCTCCCGCGTCCGTCTCCTTCTATTTCTTTGCGCAATCGACTACAGTTCAACTTCGCCAAGATGCGTCTTTCAATTGCCACCTTTCTCTGCACCGCTGCCCTTGCGGCGCCCGCGCCAATCAATGAAATCAATGACCCTGATCGCTTCACATATTACAACAGTCCCAAGCCCCTAGCAGGGCCCTGCGACCTCTGCACCGGCCCAGACGGAGCGATATGGGCGCAAAACATTCTCGCAGACGTCATTACGCGCGTGGACCCCGAAACTGGGGAGGTTGAAGAGTTTCCTATTCCATACGAAACTGCTACCGGTTTCAGCTTGATCCAAGACCTCGAGCCGCAGCGGCTGGCCCTGGCGTGCGCCATCCAACCTGGCGAAGATGGAATGATATACGCCGCCGCAGGCATACGCAGCCAGTTCCTGAGGATCGATCCGACCACCAAGGAAATCAAGGTCTACACGCCGCCGCCGCCGAACAACCCGCTGGGCAACGTGTTGAACTTCAACGATCTCTGGGCGGCCGACGATGGCGTAAGCACCACTCCTGTCTCGGAAGCAAACAGACCATTCTGACTGATCCAACCTCGCAGATGTACTTCACGCTCACGACCGCCAACGTGCTCTTCCACTTCGACTACGCCACCGAAGTCTTCACGCCCTACATCCCGCCGACGCCGCTCGCCGGCCCCATCGGCACCTTCCTCGCCTCCGACGGCAACATCTGGATCTGCGAGTTCCTGGCCAGCAAGATCGCCAAGTTCGACCGCACCACCAAGACCTTCACCGAGTACCCGCTACCTCTCCTCGGCGGCCTGGGGCCGGCCGTCATGCGCGCCGAGTCGCCCACGGGCACCATCTGGTTCACGTGCTTCCTGGGCAACAGCATGGGCAGCATCGACATCCACACGGGCGAGGTCAAGATCTACCCGGATCCGCTGCCGGCGGCGCTGCCGACCGAGGACACGGTCGACGCGGAGGGCAATGTGTGGTACTCGACGGCGACGCGCAGCACGATTAACAAGCTGGATGTCAAGACGGGCGAGATCACGCTGGTGAAGCAGCCGGTGCCGTTGGAAATCCTGCCGTTGCCGGTGTCGGTGCCGCCGCTCTTGAATATTGCGGTGCATTATGGCCCGGGCAATGCGATTTGGTTCACGGAGGTGTTGAACAATCGGATTGGGAAGTACCAGCTGTAATAAAAAAAACGATTCTGTGGTGGCGTGGAAGTAAGATAGATGTTTTTTTTTTTTTGATCCGCAGGGTCTAAATAGCCCATCAAAATTGATTGAGCTTTCTATCGTTGACGCGGACTACGCTGCGCGTGTCAAATGCATTCAGGAGGCTTCGAGCCGCATCAATCCTCTCGGCCAGCCAATCTGTCACGTACAGGACGATGTGCTATTTGGCTGTGCATCATGACGTAGGTTCTCAGCCACGTTGGGCTCACCTGCCTATTTCAAGGCGCCTGGCGCTTGTCGATCGCGTGGTCGTGTCAGAAGTTTTTGACAGAGACACCATCCTGCTGCTAGCGTGCTTCCAGAATTGCGGGGTGCGTGAACCCCGAGGCAAAGGGTCGGAGGTGTTCAGTGACATATCAATGTTTGCACTACTAGTGTAAGCCCTGGTATGTTTGTGAAGTTAATAAGAAGGGTTCAGAAAATGTTTTTGGAAGGTATATCTTTCTGTATACCACTTCCGTCGTTTGGAAGGCATTTAACGGCCATCCGGACACTTCTATTAGTAAATAGTCTCCAAAATACAAGAAAACTAATGTCACCATCGACTTTCACAGTTCTGATCTCGCTCCACCGGCCATGCTTACCTCTTTGAATGCAACCTGATGCGAGGACGGAAGCGTGCCGTGGATTATCGTCTCCCCGCAAACCTTCATGGTTCGATAATTCAACTGTACCTTTAACTGAGTTTGCTTCGTTTGCTCGATGTCCAGAAAGCAGCAAGTTGCAGTGTGCCGAGCGCAAGGCTGACACCAGCGCGGGCCACAGCACACCCACCACACTATGGGGAATCCTGCTGCCTGCGCCACGTCTTGCTCAACACAATAAATCGATTCATGGCTGTTACTCACACACCCTGCAGATCAGAAAGCCGAAAATGACCTCTTCTTCAGAGCAAATACCCCACGGACCGACGCTCCGGATCTCTACATCTCTCAGCTCATCTGTCCTCTCGGTCTCTCAGACGTCCTACCCGACGATCACCCTCACCCTCACCCTCACCCTGACCCTCCACAACACCACCCGCCCTCTCACCGCTTGCACTCGCGGCGGCACTCTAGACCCGGCCGGCTATTCAGAGCGCAAAAGCCCTTTCGCTCTCGTCAACATCCGCACGCGCGAGCATGCCGACCGCTACTTGACCGTCGGCGCGCTGCAATCGCGGGACCGCGACATCACGCTCGATGCCAGGGGAGGCGATCTCGTCACTATCTACCCGGGGACTCCGGTAGCTCGGACCTTTGAGGTCAGCGGGTACGAGGACACTCAAACACGTCCGGTGGAGCCGGGCGAGAAGAACGTGGACGGATGGTTAATTGCGGGGCCGGCATTGAGTGGGATGAGAGTGGAAGAAGGAACGAGCTCGAGCTACTGCAGGCTGAGAGTTATCCGGTTTTTCAGTGGTACGAGTGGGGCGACATGGATGAAGCCCTGAAGAGGCATGTAGGGCCTGTGGGAAGGTTACTTGGCGTGCGGAAGTTTAAAACAGAGCGGAGGAATCTGGGCGCATGTGAATGGAAGGAGAAGGAGGACTTGGTTCGGGAAGAGGGAGAGCGGGGGCGGATAAGACTTGTGGAGTAGATAGAGAGTTGTGTGAATGTTCAAGAATGGATTGGTCTGCAGAATAATGACCATGACGTGTATACATTCAACTCACTGAGAGAGACGAATGCTTAGCGATATAGAGACAGCGCTAGACGCGCTTCATCAACAACAGGGATTTTCGAATACTTAATAAGGAATTTAGGCTACTCCAATGGAGCCAAGCCAGACCAAGATGGACTTTCGGATGGGATCGGATAGAAAAACTGACATACGTTCGGGATGTGGAACCTATCCACAAGCATAAAAGTGAGGCCGAGCAGCGGGAGCCCAAGGAATGCCAAAAGGTGAGGTCAAGTAAGCTTAACAGTAAGAGTTTATCATTGTGTATGCTTGATTAAAGCCTAACGGAGCTGTCTCCGTAGAAGAGTTCCGGCGATTTTGCATGACAGCACCCCCAGTATTTGCTCAGATGATGCTCTGCAGGTGTTGATCATATCTTGAAATTTGAACCCGAGGAAAAAATTCGGGTTCTTCATAAATCTCGTCAAGTACATTCATTTGAACTTCGTATCGCTCAGCAACCGGTTTCTTCTCCATCTTCGCGAACCATGACACCTGGGCGTTCTCTCCTGGACAACGAGCCATTGGCTTTCGTCGCTGCTGAGGCCGCATTTCTAATCCTCTTCACAATTGTTCTTTTATTCGTCCCTCGCCAGGCCGTCTTCCTGCGGCTCACGAGTGTGTTCGCGCTAGCAGTTCCGACTTTCATACTGCAGAGCACAGTCTTTCAGCTCTCTAACAATCCATACCGGCGTGTACTTGTCGTAGCTATTTCTCTTATTCGACTCTTGAGCGTTTCAGAATTCATTTGCATCTCAAGGGTGACCTTGAAGCCTGACAGAAGCAACCGTAGAACGGAAACGACCAAGACAAATATCACGCGGGCCGCGCAAGCAGTTGGATTGGCCTGGAATTTTCGCCGCATCCGGACACCATGGCAGGCAAAGAACATCCCGACTGTGTCCTTCCATGGCCGTACTCGATTTCTGGTCACGCAGCTTACTACAATATTCTTTGCTTATATCATTACAGACATGATGCTGTCTGCACCTCCTCCAGATCCAACATTTGTGAGCCCTGGCAAGGAAACGCTCGTCGATACTGGTCGTTTGTCATTGGAAGACATCAAATTCCGCATCATCGGGACGTTAATCTTCTGGTTCATGATCTTTGTTCAGAACCTTATGATATATGATAGCATCGCAACTCTCCCCTGGGTTCTCATCGGAGTGATTTCTCCAGAAGATTGCCCCCCATTGCACGGTTCAGTTCGCGAAGCGTACACTATACGAAGGTTCTGGGGGTAAGTGTGTCGACTCCTCTCAACAAAGTCTGTAGCGTAGGTGGTTGCAATCACGCTAACGGTCTGATGAATGCGACAACAGAAACTTCTGGCACCAATGGCTACGATGTGGTCTCGTCGGACACGCGGACGTCATCGTCAACGCCTTACTTCCATTCCGGCAGAGCGCACTGTTCTCTCGATACACGCGCCTCCTCATCGCTTTCTTGATATCTGGTCTGATTCACCACGTCGCCGATCTGGCTCTAGGGATTCCTGGAGCCGAAGCGGGATCGCTCGTGTCTTTCCCACTGCAGGCCTTGGGTATCATGGTTGAGGACGCAGTGCAGAACTTGGCGAGGTCCTGTCTGCCGAGTTCACTGCAGCACAGCAGAGTTTGGAGAGTTGTCGGGTATGTGTGGGTGGCCTCGTTCCTGGTGTGGTCAACGCCCCCCTATTTCTATCCGCGAATACGGCTCGCATCCGACCCCGATTCCGTGATACCCATTCGCTTGTTTCGCCCTTTGACCGAACAATTGAAGCATCTCTGGTAGGCACAATACGACATCTATTTCTATTCCCTATCTTTCATGGCGACGTCACTACGGCGGAAAGTATGGATAAAATGCCAGCGGATGCATGAGAGGAGGACTACTTATTGCCACATTTGGTTTCACGTTTCTAGTCGAATAACAGTGAGCGTCTTGCGCGTGGAAAGTTCGTAAAACTCAGAAATCGCGTGATAATACCCAGAAAAATGACCAACTCGTAAAAACTTATCTTCAGTGCCAAAATCCTGCAAAAGTATGTCCCAAATAGACTCGTCTGCTTTGCTGTTTTGGGGATCTTTCGATAAGAATTTGCCACACCTGGCGAAAAGAAGCAGCCAATACCGTTGAGGGGTGCATGTTAACCTGTTGGGTGTGGGAAGTATGTGTTTTCGAAGTCTCTCTTTACGTCATAAGAAATAAAAAACTGGAGAGAATCATTCATCGCATATCGTGAATATTGTAAGAGGCAGCCACAGAGAGTGAGAGAGGCACTCTTCAGCCGAGAGAACGGCGCGAGAGGTAGCACGGGGACGATCTTGTGCGCGACTTTTGTGACCAATGGCTCGAACCAGGTGTATTGGTCCGCCTTGAAAGAGATGGGACCATCGATGGACATCCACGACCAGGACGGCGCTCTCCACGTGGCTGGGCGTACGGTCTTACTTGGATGGACCGTAGTCCAGGACATCTCGTACAGGATGTGTGCATCCCAGAGTCCAGCAATGTATTCATCCAGCAACCCTTTCTGGAAATACGTGACAATCCCTGAAAGTGCTGGTAACTTGTCGTCCGGATTCGTCAGGCTCCGGCTGGAGTAGTCCTGCACGATTTTCATCCACACGCGGTAGAGTTTTGGGGCCCGCTCCGTATGAGCCGCATTCATGAAGAGCAGCAAGTTTGGGATGGAAGTGCTGAGGCGCGGCTGGATGATTTCCCCCGTCGCAGAAAGCCGTGTTGTTGTCAGACCTGCCGAGGCGCAGTAGCCATTCCAGTCCGTTGAGTTCTCTTGGCCGGTCGTGGAGTCATAGACACGTCCGCGGTCGTCGCACTGGCATTTCCATACGACGTGGTTCTGTCCGTAAACAAGCAGTCGCGGGGAAAGTATGACTTCCTGTAAGGTCCAGCCACGTTCGTGAAGACGTTCTCGTGCCATGTTGCGGGGTTCGATTGGGTGCTCCTCTTTTCTCTCAAGGAGAAGCATGTGGCTAGTGTCTCCATTTTCGTATAGCACGGGCAGCGTAGCGCGTGGATACCAGAAATTGTCCGCCTTGAGAAACCCGTCATCCAAATCTTTTGCTCGTGCAGCCACGATTGTCGCGTATGCGTGTTGAAAGATGTGTTGCATTTGGGCCATTTCAACTTTTCCTTATCCAGCTCGCAGTCTTGGATAATGCATAGGGCATCGACCCAAAGGTAAGACAGACCTAGCCAGCGTGCAGTCTTGATACCGTCTATGAGTGTCAAGGGAAGCTTGGTGATCGAGATTTCGTCCATGTGTCGACTGAGCGCTTGTTTTGTTGTGATGAATGGCTTTATTGAACCCCAACAGTAACTTAACGCAGCGTATTGTACTTGTTGCATTGGGGCTGGATGAATCAATCGGAGTTTCCTTGGAGCTTGAGATATATCGAGAAGGCGAGTGGGCATTTTCGGAAGTAGTTCGTAGCAACCGCTTTTGTGTCTGCGAATGACCCCGAGCCTCTGTCTGTCATCGCAGCTCTTGACCCAGCCTTTGATCATGGAGAAGATTCCGGGTACCCCTCTATCCGAGCGAGCTCCGCGTACTGGAAGGGAGAATTGAAGTTGAGTGTCCCCCAAAGAGAAAATATGCGGGTGACGAATACTCTGAGCCTTTGCCAAAGGATCGCCCGAGATAGGTAAGTTAACAAGGACATGCATTTGATGTTTTCTAATGAAGAAGGTTTTACCAATTACTGTGCCAACATCGAAGCTCAATGTTTTGGAGAACACTGTGTCCTGGCGGGAGACCTCCAAGATGGGCTGAACCAGTTTTGCATCATTCGCAAATTTGGACCGAAATTTGAATCGGCACTGTAGCTACTCTCTTCGTACGCCATTTTCTTGATGTTTCTCTTCGTTATGGAGATATCCTCTCTGCTGCTCAGCATTAAGAACGGCTCGAAGCATGAGCCGGCAGAAACTGCACTGCGCACGAGCTGATTCCAGGAGGGCGCTGCGTGATATGGTACATTCGACTTCGCCGTGGGTTAAACATAATAGGGCAAAGGGCGAACAACGACTTTCGCTGGAAGTAAGCAGCCTCGTGCAAATTTCGCAAGTGCTTTCAAGAGGTGAAGGTGCCACGCGCTTAGGCATGGTAGGCGGATTTGCATCAGGTGTAGAGATTGGGACTTCTGGTCAACTACATTACACCATCTAACGTCAATCTATAGCAGCCTATTTGGGGGCTAGAAATGAAGGGTCTGCTATTGATCAGAACGGCGTGAAAAAGCGGTGTAAGAGTCTTGATTAGCGCTCCCCCCAGAGCAACGGATTCATTTTTCAGCCTCGTTCAGCCCTTATGGGCTCGAGCTCTTGTTGCCTTCGCTATCGCTGGAAACATCCCGAACATCAAGCTATTGCCCCACATGGTGGCACTTCTGCTGCCTGAATTTCGTGACATTGGAGCTTCCGCTATGAGCTTCTCAGTCCTCTCTTCATGGCTTTCCCCATTTCCATTAACCACACATTAAGCTTCTGCTCTGGCAAAGCTGTTCTATGTAAGGTCGTTAGCAATTTGTTTTTCCTCCTTTGGCTATTCCGCCCTCCGTCCTTCCTCTCACAGGTTGCTTTTTCGAAGGGGCTCTCTCGCTTTACTCATCAGACTTTAACGAACTTTAATAAACATCGATATGACTAATAATATCAAGTAGGGTAAGATGAGACAATAGAGCCATTCGAAAAGCAACATGTGAGTGGAAGAGCGGGGGGCGAAATATCAACGCCCGTATAATGTCAAAGCCGCCAACCACGTAACAACCCTAAATATAGCAGCTGCAGCAAATGATTTACACATCTCTCCATCTCGTGTCACTGATCACCTATTCGTGGGAACGGAATGGAAGGCCGCAGGTCCTACGTTCGACTCTCAAGCAGCAGAGCAACAAACCCGAGTCCGTACACCACCAAACCCACCCCGCTCGGGGAGATGCTGGTCGCACAACAAGGCAGCAATCCTCGATCCACACGGCCCCGGCCGTACAGGCGCGGAGCGGCTGTGGATCTACCGCGAATCCTGACGTTCGAGCATCATGCAAGGCAGCCAAAGCGGGAAAGCCGCCACCCTCCTTCCGGGCAATCGGGCAGCATAGATTGGCTCGCACGTTGTTCGTGCAGGACAGATGCGGGTGACACGGATGTGGCTGGAGACCCGTGACCGCTCCCTTGGGGGGGATTTACGGGCACATGCAGCACCGGCGTTCGAGGTTGGGTATGGGGGAATGCCGAATGGGGTGGGTAGCGGCAAGACAGTGAGAATTTACTGGACTGGCTGGGATGCCCTTGACATTAGCTTGCTGTGTCGAGGGGGTCAGATGTGCGCTGACAAGAGACACGACATATATTGAGGCTTTTGCACTAAGCGCGGTAGGAGTGTGCTGCGGTCCTTCAAGCACGCAGACGTCTGAACTTGACCTGCACACGGTTCAGAATAGCCAGGCTGCTTCCATTTACAGATCTCTCTTGAGCCACATACGTGAACTGATGCAAGACGGCTTTTCACAGCGCTTGAAGAGAAACGAAAAGCAATCAAGGAACCATTGTGTTGTTTCTGGCACCTTTGGCGGCATTTTTTGTTCTATTGAGGGTATTCCCGCAGCAAGCTGCGGGCATGACTTCCGAAAATTCATTTAAAACAACTCTATTCTCGAAACATCCTCTGTCGTGGGTTCGACAACATTTTCTCCGGCATTGCTAAGATCGTTGAACTGATTGGAGGACCACGCCTCACTTCTTCCAGGCCCCTGTACTCTGTACGAGCTACGCAATCCTTCCAACCCCGCTGTATGCACGTTATGTAAAACGCATAACTGTCAGATGCCGAGTCCTTGAAAGCACCAATGTGAGCGATGGACGATCTGCACCACGAGAAAGGAACGGATTGCATCGTGCAGGCGTTAATGTTGTGAATCAACGACTTGAGCAAGACGTTCGAAGTTGCACTCTTTCTGGACAAAGGCATTCCTTGGCAGGATTGCTGGGAAGGACCAGGCGGAGCCAGGTGGGACAAGCCGTATAACAATAAGAAAAGTATTCGTGTGTAACCAGAAGTTTCTTACTTTGTTCGATGTTGTGGATGCGAGAATTTCGCCGAGTTTGCCAGTATGCATGCGACGCGGATGCGCTTTCACGGCAGCGAGATGAAGTGGAGATCGTCACTTGATGAATGAAACGGAAATGAATTGAATAAGGGAAACTTATATGGCATGTGATTTGGATTCGCTCGTGCTGGCTGAGTATCAATAAAATCATAGACGCCGTAACCTCCATCTATACCCATGACAGAGAGGATTTACAAAATGCCTGAGAACCAAACGCCAGCCGGTGCAGGAAAGAACTCCGGGCTATGCAGGTGCACGCAATCTGTCGCTTCGTCCCGCATGCTGAATAGTACAAGGTAGAAGAAAAGATAATATCGCAAATTTAGACCTTCAACTCCTCCGCCCACTTCACCCACCTCTTCACGACCTCATCGACGGACATGACGCCGTCCTTGCTCGCCTCGACCTCGAACCATTCCTTGTGCTCGCGGCCGCACACGTCACACGTACGCAAGACGCGCTGCTCAGCGAGCTCAATGTGGATCAGGCGCTCGACCTTATGCACGTGCGGGACCTTCCGCACGCCCTTTGCGTCCGTGCCGTCGCCCTTGGGCGCGACGACGTTATCAGGGGACCCGTCGGATGACGAGCGCGGCGAGGGCACGTAGGGGTAGAAGCGCACGAGGCTGGGGGTCTTGCCGCACTGCTGCTCCCACTCGCGCATGCGGCGGTGCACGTTGTTGGCGCGGCCGATCTTCAGGAGGATGTGCGACTTGTTGTCCTTTTTGGCGCGGCCGCCCGCGCTGCGGCTACCGTTGGCGTTGACGCTGTACTGCCGCAGCATGTCGCTCGGGTTGCGACTGCCCGCGCCAGGCCGCGAGCCGGGCGAGAGCAGCGACGACGCGTCGCGGTCTGTGGGGCCGCCCGAGCGGCCGGTCTGCTCGGTCAACCAGAAGATGTAGATGAAGCCGGGCTCGTCCTTTGCTGAGATGGGCTTGGCGGCCTCGGCCATGAGGGCAGAGGCCGTCTGTGGAGAGACAGTTGAGGGAATGAAGGAGAGGAGACGCTCGGTAGGGTTGTTGCTGTTGGATGGGACGGGCGAGGGTTTGGCGGGCCTCGAAGGTTTGGGCGACGATACACCCTGAGGAGGCCGCGAGGTCTGGCTCATCTCTGGCGGTTTGCCATTGGCCTGCTCCTGCTGCTTCCTGCGGCGGACGATCTCGTACTCCTCATCGTCGCCGCCCAGGCACAGGCAGCACAGACTTGCCCAGAAACCAGGCTCACTCTTTTGCACGGGTAGCCTGTAGGTGCCTGGACGGTTGGGCCCGTTCATAGCGCTGGTTGGCACGGACATCAGCGGGCCGTTGACCTTGTTCCATGTCGGCGGCCGCTGAATCTTGCCATTGGCCTGGCCTGACGGGCGAGGCTTCTTGCCGGGCTTGGAGCCGTCATCGACGTCCAATATGCCCAATCTTCCAACCAGTGAGTCGACACTGTTCCGCTGCTGTAGGGGCACGATGTGTGTCTCCTCAATGTGGGCATCCTGGTTGGCAGGCGTGCCGCCAATCAGCTTCTCTGCCTGGTCCTTGTGTTGCCAGCAGAAGTAGGCGGCGGCACCCTCGTTCTCGTTGATAGAGGTGACAGCGAGCACGCCGCTCTTGGAGGGCTTAGCGGCGGCGATGTCGCGGCGGCAGGGCCGGCCGGCGGAGGTAACGCCTTTGCATGTTGTGGCGGGATTCTTCGAGTCGTTGCGGCCAAGAAAGCCGTTGGTCTTCGGGAAGTGCGGCGGCATCGGCGAGAGAAGGGGGCGGAGGCAAGCGAGTGAGAGTAAGAATGGGTCAAGACTCGCGGAGAGCGGAGTTAGCAGGCTTGGGGGGGGGGTTAGCTGAACGAAGGTGATAGCGACAGTGCTCGAGCTCGAGGGTGTATAGCTAGCGCTGTCAGGTTGTGAGGTGTACAGCGCTTAGAAAGGAGCCATTTCGTCACCGGGCACAGCGGTGAACGAGTTGGCATCTGGCCGGGCGGCTACCTAGCAGGGCACAGAGGCGCAGATGCGCGCTGGAGAGCAGTGCGGTGGCTGGGCTTGGGAGGTTGGTGGAGACTCGGAGGCGCGACTCCACAGCGAATCATTAGTCGCGGCCGCGCAGCAGCTCGGCTACAGCCACCAGCGCTCGCTCATGCGGCCAGGACATCAGGCGCAATTCTCCTGTGACGCGGGCGGCCCGGAGCGTGGCGCATTGGATGTGGCTGAGCGCCAAGTCAGCGAACCCTTGCCTGCAGGCTGGCCGTGTCGTGTTGTCCTCTTTCAACACCATCATCGCCGCCCGCACACCACTTCACGCGCACGTCCCCTGCTCCGGCTCTGCCCAAGCAAACACATAACCAAGCTCGGCCGAGTCCAATTCGTCACAAGGCTCAACCGGTTTTTTGACGCCAATCCATACCGCCGCCGAAGCCGCAGCCCACGCAAAGCTTACGACGCATCGCCATGGAGGACGAAACGTTCGTGCAGCTGCCGCTGCAGATGGACCCTCAGACCAAGGCCGTCTCCGCCCACAATGCTGCTCCGGCTCTGCAACGCGAACTCGACGAACTCAACCAGCTGCACCGCCAATTCCTGACGCTCGAGACGCCGGGCCAGACACCGCCTCCGCCAGTGCCCGTCAACCCCAAGCGCAGCGCAAATGTCACAAAACTCCGCGAGTCGGGCAATGGCTCGTTCAAGAAGGGACAGTATGCCGAGGCGACCAAGTTCTACACACTGGCTATCGACATGGCTCTGGCGCGCCCGCAGTGGGAGCCGTCGGGCCTTGTTCGTGAGGAGCTCTCGGCGCTGTACGCCAACCGTGCTCAGGCACACATGTCGCTGCAGGACTGGGCTTCGGGCGCTGTTGATGCCGAGACCAGCGTAGATTTGAAGAAGGTGCAGAACGCGAAGGCATGGTGGAGACGGGGCCGCTGCCTGCTGGAGATGGGCAGGGCCAAAGAAGCCCGTGACTGGGTCGCGCAAGCCCGCGAGTTTGAGCCGAACGAGGCCGATCTGCAGTCCCTGGCCAAGGACATTGAAGCGGCGATTGAGAAGGGCAAGAGTGACTGAGCGGGGGTGAATAGGATGCACGACGGAACGGGAGATTCACAGCCGCGGTGGAGTTGACATGCGCGAGGGAGCACCCTTTCCGGCGGGGGATCAGTGGGCTGAGTGGAGGCAGAATTGGCTCTCCATGAAACATGGGACAAGGCTGGGGAAGGCTGGGTCTGCGGAGATTATCTGGCGATAGCTGGAGATCATATGGCGCACTGGCGCAGCGGGCGCGCCTGGGACTTCTTCCTCTGGGACTACTTTGCAGATGGTAGTAAAATGCTGGCTAGATACACAATCGAAAGAAAGCGGCTCGCTCCGTAAGCGCGGGGTTGCACCGTGTCCACGCAAGAGAACGGGGCTGAGCTGAGTGAGCGCGGAATGCGGCGGCTCGACGCAGGTCCCAAACTCCGCCGAGCCGCATGCTCGGCTGCTCGACGTCGACCATGGCAACGGTCGGCCTTCCCGATGACGTCGAAAAGCAGCAGCAGCCCCAACAACATGTTCGCGCAAAGCTTGACGATCGCCCGCATGACCAGTCACGGCACGGCGATGCCGAGGGCGAGGCCGTCGGGCCGGTGGAAGGAGACAGAAGGGTGGCGGTCAGGGATCAGCCTCAACTGCGCCACCGGCTCCAGAAAATCGCAGGGCGCGACACGAGTCCCCAGCGCGCCTTGGCCGCAGGTAAACACCCTCGTTCGCTGCTGCGGCCACCCATCGAGGCTGAGACGCCGCGAGGACAAGCAATCAAATCCGAGCCCACACCTGTCGACACTACATCTTCTCCTCTTCCTCACTCGCTGCTGCAACCCTCGCTCGTTGCCTGCGTCTTCACGCCAACTCTATCCACTCCAAAACAAACACTCGCCTCAGGGAGACCGCGGCCTCTCGCACCTCGTATCGACGCCTTACCAGGCACTCCCTATCCCACCCCCCAGCGCTCCCCTCCATAGCGCCAGCATGCGCGTCCAGCAAAGCAAAATCCAGAAAGGCAAGACTGCCTGCCATGCCATCCAGGGTCTGCTCATCTTCGTCGCCGGCTGCATCACTATCGCAATCTTCACCAAAGAAGGCACCACCGATGGCAGGACAAGGTACTTTTTCGCTCTGGTAAGCACTTCCTCCTGATCCAACACACACCGGGCAAATTTGTTGACTGTTTCCATAGTGCTTCCTCACGTTGCCCGCCTTGATATATCTCGTCGCTGTGCCCATGTGGAGCAGAACAGTGCGCTTCGCCAGCGCTTACGCCTTTGCCGGTGTCGACCTCATCTACTCCGTAAGCGCCCGCGCCCCCCTTTACAAAATTTGCATAATTGGAGGGCATCCTGCTGACACGGGAATTGTAGATTCTATGGTTTGCTGCTTTCATTGCTGTCGCAACATGGAACTCGGACGGTATCAGCGCTGGCGCCAAGGAAGCAAAAACAGACAAAGGCAACTGCACCACCTTTGCCTACGGTAACGAGCTCAAGTGCAATCTGAGCAAGGCCACCGTTGGTTTCGGCGTCGTCATCTGGTGAGTACTATTTTTAACCATCAGCCCTGACTATCACGTATTTGTGCCGAGCATGCCAAGTTAACGAAACCCCTCAGCGTCCTCTTCATCGCGACCACCGTCATCTCCTTCTACTACGTGACCGTCTTCCGTCGCACTGGCGTCCTCGTCGGCGCCGAGGGCAACACTCCCCCCGGCGCCGAGTCGGCCAACTTCTTCGGCGGTTCGACCGCGTACGAAGCGGCGTCCAAGCACGACGACGACAACGACGCCTGGAACAGCAATACCCACGACATCGAGGTCGCCTCGAGCCACTACGACCATCACGACGCCAACGACTTTGCCGGCCCGCACGCCGACGCCCCGCCCGTCCCGCCGCTGCCCGTGGCCGGCGGCGCCGCGTCCGCTGCAGCGATTTACACGCCGCTCGTCGACGGCCGCGACACCGAAGAGGGCAGACATCCCGGCCACCCAATCAGCTGGGGCGAGGACCGCTTTGGCGGCGACCATCCCGCCTATAGGCCGTCTCCGCCGCCGCCCGCGGCCGGCGAGAGCCAGGCTTTCCACATTGCTCCCAGTGCGCTGAGCCCGCCTAGCTCGTACGATGATTACAGGACGAAGAACTACAACTTCGGCTCGTAGAGGAGAGCGGAAGAGTAAAAAAAAAAAATGTAATGAACATGTAATGACGTGGGAGTAATTACCTTGCATAGAAAGGGAAAAGGAGTACGGGCCAGGTTTTTTCTTCTTTCTCGTCATCGTCGTCGTCAACCGCGAATTAGCGAGCGCTCATCATCATCGGAGGGGGTCTGATCTCTTCCTTTTCTCCTCGGACAAGGAAGATCGTTCTTGGTGGTTGTCTCGAAAGTCCTCTAGGAAGGTGGCTGCTACTGCTGTAACGGAGGAGTGGAGGAAGAGATACCCAAATTTTTTTTAAGTCTTTGCTGGGAGGATCTTGGTTCTCTTTGAGTAAATAAGGGTTCATGGATGCTTTCTCTGTACAATTGGAGGGAGAATCGAATATACAAGACAAGTTCAACCGTGTGCTTCCTTTCCTTTGCTGTGCTACTTGGTCGTATATGAGCTCTGGTAAGGCGGGCTGTCCTGGCCTTTGCCTATTTACCTGCCGCACGTTTCGCTGATCCTCATCACCTTGTCCGTGCGGACGGTTCTACACGGGGAATTAGCTTGCGCGTCGATGGTGATCCCTTCACGTACTCCGCCACCATTTTGTGAGGGGAAGTGAGACAGAGTACGTCATCCCTTACATGCATTCGATCCCTTTCCGGCCGAGGGATGTCGGGATCTAGCTCTTCGAGGGGAATCCGCTTGCTCTTTTCGGGTCTTTGCTGCACGGAATAAGGTTTTTTAGTCTCTTCTTAAAGCACTTTTGTGCTCGTTTCAGCTTGAAACTGCAGAAAATGTCTCTTTGCAGTGGAGATGCACGTGCTTGTTGTCGTACAGGTACCATATAGAGCGAGCTTAACTTCTTTCCCCGCGCAGGTGTGGTGTCACTCCAATCAAGTATAATTCGAAGATGGAGGCGAGACTCTCCGCACGCCGACCAGGGGTTACGCAAAAGGACGTCAGAGAGTTTAAACAACCTTTTCTCGGAAGGGAACTTTGCATAGGCAGACGGCGAAGGCGTGCAGATCATTGCTTGGTCGTGGTGGCTAATATATGCTTGTGATAAATAACAAGTGAGTTTGCGCCCTGATCTGATATCATATCGACATGGAGGTTGGGTGTGGTTGCTTGTATATCGTGATTTGCATCCTGCGACAGAAAGGGGAGAATTGTGTTCTGTTTGGATCAGTGATCCGGGGCGCTGCGGATGGAACGGTGATGGTGAGGAGGGCCTGGCTTTCGCTCACACGACATTGATGCTGTGCGATGACTTCAACACCATGGGCTGAGACTCTACTCTCAATATTGTTTATGTTTGCTGTGATGTCACATCAAGTCTGGATAGCAATACTGGGTGACGATGAGCGTCACGGCCCCAGTCCTTCCTGGCCTGGGTTGTAAGCGTTGGCAGAAACCATACTCTCGCAACAAACAGTAAGCTCAGGAAGAGCGTCTGATCTTCCAATCCACTTGACTTTGCAAGTCAATGAACTCGAGAAACCGCGCACACGAAGGTTTGCCAACTCCTCCAGACAGTACTTTGTGATTGCGTGGACTCCACATCAGTGAAACCTCATGAAGTCTCGATGAATGGAGCACGTCAGAAACTTACTCTCTGATAGGCTTAAGTCAGCTGTTTCACTTCAAGATGATGTTTATGTTGCTCAAAGTTTGACTGATCAGGAACAGGCAAGTGACGAGACCCTTCTGGAAGCGGGGACTGCAGTGAACAGACAGTTCGTGCCTTCTCGGCCACACAAAGGGCAGAGCTCAGGGTCTCAAAGTACCTGGCAAAGTTACAAGATACTCAAGTCCACGAAAAGTTTATCGTGACCGAGGGCAACTCCACGGGACATTTCGGCCGCCACCAAAGACAGTGCTCTCAAGACCAGAAAGGTATAAAACCACACCGGTCCAGTCCTTCGAAATCCCAAGCTCTACAGCAAGCAGGCTTCCTACAGGCTTCACAAGTTCCTCCATTCTTTCAGACATCGAAACCACACTCATTACAACCACTCCTTCTCTTCCACCATGCACGTCCCAACCTCCATCCTCCTCCCCCTCTTCCTCACCGCTTCTACCATCTCCGCCGCCCCTCTCAGCCATGAGCAGCGCGCCGCCGTCCAGCAGGCCGGCACCCCCGGGCTCGAAAACTCCGCCATGAGCGACCTCTCCAACCTCCCCTCCGACACCCTCAACAGCCTCAACATTGGCGGCGGCGGCGGCGGTAAGCGCTCTCTCCGCGTCCGCCGTCCCCACTCGGACGACGACGACGAAGACGACGAAGACGATGACCTCTTCGGCCTCGACGACGAGGAAGATGAGGAGGATCCGTCGACCCAGAGTGGTGGTGGCGGCGGCGGCGGCGCGGGCAAGCTGCGGGCCAGGAAGAGTAGCCACAATCATGGATCTGAAGAGGATGAGGATCCGAACAACACCGAGGAGAGCCTCGATCCGGAGAGCCTGTCGGGCGGCGGTGGCGGCGGCACCTCGAACTTCGCGTCGCTGGCGTCGCTTGGTAATGGCGGCGGCGGTGGTGGTACTGGAGGAGACGACGAGGAGGAGCCTGAGGACACTACTCAGAGCCTTGGTGGCGGTGGTGGCGGCGGCAGCGGTAGCAGGCGTCGGTTTGCTAAGCGCAAGGGTGGTGATGAGAAGGGTCGTGGACGCGGAAAGGGCCGCGGACGGGGTCGTGGTGGAGCTCGCGGCCGTGGACCGCCTGCTCAGTGAACGGATTGCTGATAATTGTCAGAAACAGCATTTCTGCGCCCGGTTGGATGTCTTGGGTGGACGCGTCTCGGGAAGATGCTGGAGAGGTTTCATTTTTGCTCAGTTGGGCATGTCCACTCATTTCAAAATCCGGTACTGGGACATTTCAATAGCCCGTATGCTCTTAATGTGATGTAGTTTAAATGGATATTCGGAGCTGTGACTACCTCATCGCTCTTCCTTCCAAGTGACCAACAAGATAATTTCGCAACAAAATCATGCGACTGTACTTGTCCGCTTTCCTATCCTCCGGTATCTCACACCCGTGTGCAGTAAGAACAATTATCATGTGAGCAAAGAGGACAACGATAGGCAAGTTCGAAAATACTGGTAGCTCCACAATGACAGCAGGTCCAGGCATCACCATACCCATTCGATCCCCACGATGCTGATCCTGCTAGGACGGGGCCATCATGATCATCTTCTGAAGCCTTTTGAAGTATATGGATGCGTTGAAAGATAGAGAAGTCCTCTGATTGAGTTGTGCTTCTCGCATTTCCCTCAACCTGCTCTTGCGAATGAGGTGCATCCTTCCATTCGGAAACGGTAAAAGAAAGCTGACACTCTGAACTATAATAGAAACGAAAATCTGTGTCAGTTTGCAATTCTGCATCAGTCATCTTTTGAAACTTACCACGTCAAAAATTTTTGATTGCCGCTTGTGAAGTTCTCGATGGCTCTCCCGCAGCTTGGTCTGGGACAAAAGCCCATCTTGAGCTTGCACTCGGGAATCATCATTGACATTCCTACCTTTGCACCAGGGAAGACTGCCTTCTCCCAGTTTTGTGCCTCCAACACCTGACGTGAGAGTATATTGTGAAGTACGTAAGAGCCACGATTGACTCTCTCTTCCCCTGGAAGGTTTTTGAAAGCTGATCACAAACTGCCAGCTAACACCTGCCAAGAACGTTAGCTCGACTCCGTAGGTAATTTGATATTCAAGCTTGTACTTGGTAGTCTTGAAAAAATACGAATGGGAGCGAATGGAATCTGCCTAAAGCATCCAAGAAACGGATACTATGATGATTTGATAGTGTTGGCTGTAGGGTCAAGGTCAATGCATGGCGAAACACAACAAGACAGTGTGAAAGCTTTGGCCCAAGAATTCTGTTTCAATTAGACCTCTCTAAACTTGCCGATACCTACAGTAGTTACACTCACCGAAGGTAAACCCAGAATAAGCTTAAGGCATCGATTAACCTATTAAGAATATGAGACTAGTGAGGAGAGGAGGATTCTAGAGCAGACAAAAGAGCTGATTACTTACAAAATCGCTATAAATTCGATCGTCTTGATGCATTGCTGCCCCAATGTTGCAATAGAGGAAACCCCAACAGGGGCCGTCCCTCTTTTCTTGATCTGACCAAGAGCGTTTTCATCACAGGGTATAATTCGATCGTTCTGCTCTAGGGCCGAAGATCTTGAATTTAGACCTTGTCGCTGGGCATGCGCCTGTTTCCGCAGCATGAGTCGTACGGATTGCTGCATTTCATCATTCATTGACGACTCGAAACTTGCTAGGGCCTCTCCCATGTCACTTTTGACCGTTTTCTGCACAGCCGATACTCGTTCCTCTGCATCTCGCATAATTTTCTGGCCTTGATGCAATGAAGACATTCGTAGACTGTGAAAATCAGCATCAAACGAATATGTAGTTATACCGGAAACTTACGGTATGACTTCATGGCTACTTGAAGAGGAATTGCTGGATTTCAACTCGTCTATCTCTCTTCTCAGCGTATCATACTGGTCCTTGTTCTGTGATTCCAATTCGCTGATCGATTGGCGGATCCGACTACTATGCTCTCCCAAGGCGCCTGTCTCCTCCCTGATTCAATTCAGCACCATCAACTGTCATTTGGATGTGGCAGCTTACAAAAGTTGAGCTTGCAATGCGGGAACAGCCATAGTGCTCTCTGACGTGAGAGTTGATTGTAGGTCTTTCATGTCTTTCGAGGTCGACAGTGCCCATTGAATCTTTTTGAGGGAACAACGAAGCACATTCCTTCTTCTACCTTGGGACAGGGTAGACTCATACTTCGTTCTCTTGCGAAGTAGAGCCGCTAAACTGTTCTCACCAAGCTGAAGGATCTCTCCTAACTCAATTGGGGTACTCTGGTTGGGATCCTGCTCCAGTCTTCGGAGGTGTTGAAGGCACCTGTTGAAAGACTCTGCATATTTTTCCACTTCTTGATACTCTGCAGCGGCGCCTCCTGCATCCTGGAGTGCTCTAATAGTTTTGATGAGCACTTCAGTGATTGCGATGCAGTCTCCAACAGAAACAGAGGCCATGTTCTTTTCTTTTGCGGGACGCAGTTAAATGAATCAGGTCTTTCTTTCGTAAAATAGTGAGGTTGGGACTAATGGGCCTGATAAGAACTGGCTGCGCCCCGGTAGCCCGGCAACTCAGCCTCGAGGCTGCCTCATGCATGCACTGCCAGCTCACTTGTCTCACCAGGCAAGAATGTAGGTAATCCAATCACACACTACCCTCTGCTCAAACGAAAGATTTTTACAATTAATGACACTCGCGCTGAGCAGCCCTTGCGAACGTCATATATTTCATGATGATGTGTGCCAAGACCACACCCGCAACTAGGGGGCTCAACAAGCAGCGGCGTATATTTGGGGAAAGGTAATATTTTGAACAATCCAATGAAGAAATTAAACACTCAAAGTTTTGCAATATCCTGTTCAACGCCAAATTAGCCTTTGAGGTCTCCCGAGGTTCTGAGCAAATTCCATGTGACTCAGAAAATTGCGTGAAATATGTACATTGGGCGGCAGAAAAGGATCTCTGCTCACGACCATATCAGATATTGCAGTTCTTATGCCTCTCATGTATACTTGGTCGTCTTCAAGTAGATAAGCCATTACGAACCGGACGCGTCAGTCAGGGCCTCAGAAAACAAGACCAGTCACGCAAACAATGCATGCCACAAGAAGGACCCACATCCGCGCTTCGAAATCTGAGAATTTAATACCCGGAATTAAGTGAATGGGTGCATTCCGACTGTGAAGAAGGCAACAAGTATGAGAAGAAGTTTAGCGAAGAGCGGATATCAACATGTGAAGATACGATTGAGTAAGGCGGAATTCGGCCATATTGCTTCCCTAGGTCAATTATCGATTTGCATGAAAACCATCAATAGAGCACCATACCTGGAACTCTGTTAGCATACCGCCAGCATCTTTGGTCTGTTATTCCTGACTTACGCAGCTGTTCCAACCATGGTCTCAAATGGTTTGGAAGATGTGACTAAAAGAAGTAGCCCTACAAAGAGAGCTACAAAGCCGCTTATGATTGCTAGTCGAGTAGTGTGTGATGGGAATTGTTTCAGGAGCCAAGCAGGTACGAGGAGCATGAAGAGCCCCAAGAAGAGAATGATTCCCATGACCACTTTGTCAACCACCTCGTCATCATAGTATGTAACACCTTCTTCGCCGTACTTTTGTTCATACTCATTGACCTTCCCGCTGGGCTTGAATCAAATAAGCGTCAGTAATTGCTGATATATCTCTTAGATGTTGGGCTCACCTTCAAGCGGAATAATCTCCAACGTCTAAAACGCGAGAACTTCTCCAACCCTCTTCGTAACGGAGTCTTCTCCCTTACTGCTGTTGCAATCAGGTCATGCTGTCTTTCCTCTGATAGAAACCCGGTCTCGTAGTCGGTAATTGCCCGCGGGTACTTGTTGAACCATCGATCGAGATTTTTCAGGGTGCGCTTCGTAGGTTCCGGCTGTTGTTTCAACTGTGTGTATTTCAAGACCAGGCTGTCTTTTTATACTGTCAACTTTAGCCAGACATACTGGTCGACTAAGGGTCTTACCATATTGCTCCAACAGACGTGCGAGATTGAACATCATTTCATACCGCTCATCATGCCACTGTTGGTCTCCCCGGAAACTGCCATTGTGACAGAGATACTCATCTCCCTGTCGCTCTTGCACATCTCTATCGATGACTGCTAACCTGTCTTCGAGTTCCGCAATCTTGTCTTGTAGCATCAGAATGGTCCGAACGTGGAGAGTCCCGAATTTTCGGACCACGAACGAATCATTGTCGGATGACAGAAGGCTTGAAAAGGCCGGATACCCCATATACCGATGTGCCTTTTCTTGCCTTAATGTTGAAAGTGGCGGCGTTGTTGGTTGGCCGCTTTGGTGATCACCGATGGATTGAAGACTAAGGCCTGATCCAGCACTGCCGGTGGATTTGTGTTTCATCCGAGAGCTGTTTGTAGGAGTGGCAAGACATGTTATCGATGACGCTCTTGTATCTGGTTGTATAGTTGAAGAGTATGCCGGGGACAATTGTGAGCCGTGATCGAATCCGGAAGCTCGGCTTCGAGGTGTGTCTGTGGCTACAAGAGGATGCGGCGCCTCCGCCAAGGAATGTGAAGGTCCGACAGCACTTGTAATTGCTGCAGCTCGAGGAACCTGAGGCTGGCCTTCGAGATCGGTACCATCGGCGAAGTCAAGATTCATGGTGATATGCCTGTTTGGGCATCTCCTCTCCAGGCTAGTCGGAGAAAGAGGAAGACGGGAAATATTAGCAAGAATCCGTGAAGGCAGTGGAAGAGCACCAGAAGATATGCTGCAATTTGTTTCAGCTGCGCCTCGATGTGCAATGTAATCCAATGGGAGCTGCGTACAAGGCTGACATGCAGGCAGATCCGCCAGCCTTGCCACCTTCTACAAGGATTATTGGTCACCAACTATTCGGAAAACAGGATTCGAAAGCAGGCAAAACAAGGCAAACGGCGACTGTCCAATGGACAGCCTTGCGCCCAGCGGGGCTTTCGAGGGTGCGAAGGATGCTTAAGCCAGCGCATCAATGAGGCTCTTTCTGAATGCCTGTGTGCGGCTGACAGTCCGTCATAAAACACAGTGAGCGGGGCCTCCCAGCAGGCACTGCCTCGTCTGTTGTGGTTCAGCCTCTACGAATCATAGTGTCCCCAGGCAATAGTCGTCTATGAAAGGCTAATTTGGGAACTCACCGAAGCCAAAGAGGTAAGTTGAATTTCGGATCATTCTCGAAGTATAAATCTGGTAGACTTGGGAAGGCTGTAGCCTGCAGCCCAAGAATGCTGGGTGATGCACCACTAAAACGGTCTTTAAGTCGGCAAGAAAGCCTTGGCTGATGCATTCTCTGCAGACCCCACTTTTGGCCACGCCTCGGTCTTCTGTCTTGTCCAAAATGTCCGGCAACCGGTGGTCGCAGGGCGTCAATGCAGCAAGGGCATTTCATCGTTTCGGCGGACGAATCCCTGATGGACAATACTACCAAGGCAATGCTGTTGAGGAAAGCGACCAGGATGATGATGTTGATAGAGGTCTTGATATTCATGGGAGAAAGAAAAAGAAGAAGCGAAAGGATGAACAGGGCGCGGCGAGCACGCCAGCACAGCCACCAGACCCTATGGAAGGACACTTGCCCACACCTCAGCAGCCTCCAAGGCTGTGGAGCTTTCCGGGAGCCTATGGAGTACAGATGCCGCAGAACGGGGCGTCATTCGGCTCTCCTGCACCAACCCAGGGCAGCTTCTCGACCACTAGTCAGACAATGTACAGTGACGCATCCGGCCAAATTCAAAGGCTGCCAGAGGCTCAACCCCAGTGGAATCGACAAAACACGGAGCCGATGATGTATGGGCGAAACAGTACATCACAAAACATTTACGGATATACCCAATTTTCTGAGCCAGAAAGCATGGTAGAATCGCAAGATTACAACCAAGTGAACGCTGGACAGGCATATGGGGGGCAGAGCCAGCGTGATATAAGCGTGGATTCATATCAGACGTCGCAGGCATCTGGATATTACAACCAAGCCAGTGGCTACGGCGGATATGCCCAGCCTGTGATAACCAGTGATAAATGCCGTCACGGTTTCCCGTACGATCCCGCCCCATCCTTTCTAAGTTGATGCGAGAGTGAGCCACACGGTAGGCTGACGATGAGTCTAGGTATGCAGAATGTCGAGTGCGCTGTCAGCCTGGTGATCAGTGGTGATGAGACGGTGGTATGCGGTGACTGAGATAGCCGTACGTCAGCGTGCTCGAATGGGGGTATGAGTGGATGAGGAGAAATGAGAGCCAGCGGCTCTCAAGAGATTTGCCAAGGTAAATGAAGAATTTTTGGATTGTTAAAGTTAGTATTTGTCTTTTCATCAATGATGTTGGCGCAATAGGTGGAAATAGGAATCGATTAGTGTCCATCTTAGCTTCTTTCTTTCTCCCTTTCCTGATTTAGTATCAGACCGTATTGGAGCTCAAGGGTGCATACGAACTGGTGCAAGCACGAGAGGCCACTTGGCAGGCGGTGAGCTTTTCTGGCTCTCTCTCAGTACGGCGTGAAATCAAATTATTAAAATAAGCAAGTTGACATTGAGAGATCCTCATCAGACTTACTGGTGTTTGGAGTTGTTGACGTGATAATTCCGTCTTGACAGCCTTTGTTGCCTTCAGAAGAATTCGCATACGAGGGTGTCGTAGCTTCAGACATTTCGAGACTGCTGGAATTTGAGGTGGTTCATCGGAGACTCTGGACGAACGATGGCCTTTGTTCGACACTGTCGGATTTTTTCCAACTTTACATCCCGTACTGCTTTGTTTCTCTTGCTAACATGTGAGTAGCGGATGTTTCTGATCAGCCTTGTTGCTTTAGAACGCTGCGGACCGCACGGTCCTTCTATTTCAGTCCACGCAGATGATGAACACTCGCCCGGGATCCTGATCAACGAGAAAGGCGGCGTGCTGACACGAGGCCAAGTTGTTGTTGATTCCCATCGCGCAGCTGGATCTCGGCATGGGTGGCGCAGCTTGAGACCTTTCGGTCATGTACAGCTCTGAATGATTGTTGTCTCGCCGGAACCTTGGTTCAGAGCTCCAAGCGCGCCCGACTGCCTTAGACAGAAAAAAACAAATTCAAGGAGTGGAACAACAAGCCAAACATGATCAGAGAAGGGACGGAGCTGGTTAGCGGAGCATAGTGCAACAATCATCAGTAAACAAACCTGCCGTTCTTGGGCGTAGCCACCTTCCGACCGATTTCTTTATCTTGACGAGCAGCCGAGTGAGAGGTTGTAAAATCCTACAGGAAAACGCCATACGAGCGGCGCATCAGCGAACGAGCACATGGCCAGCGGGAAAACAATGTTGGTTGAGTTCAGGTGACCCAGACGGCAATGTTCCACAGCACATGGGCTCGTAGATTCTGCGGGCCTGATGGGATGTAGCACGCATCGTCACCGCGACCAATTTGAACCTGTCCCAAGAGTCTCAAAGTGACCGGCCATGCAGCTACAGCGCATGCATGTGGCTTTTCAGCCTCAACTGGAAGATAGCTGGCAGAGCAGGCTGAGGATAAAACATACGAGGCATCAGGAAGCTTTGCAGGTGCCAATCAGGCGATGATCTAGACGATGGGAATCGATGTTCAGTGATGATGAGCGCGGAGAAAGACGTTTCGAGAGGAAGACGTCGCGTCAGGCGCCGGTCGGGCCAACCGGAGGCGGCGGACAAACAAACTCGTGCACACTCCACCACCAAATTTCCTGCAAAGCCGCTGCCATGCTTGCTCGTGTTTGCCACCGCCGCGCCTCGGCCACCACCGCCATACGCGCTCGGACCCCGGAAAGCGCTGGCAAGCAACGGTTTCAACCTTCTCGTGCATGAAGACACTGGGTCGCGTTACTGGAGCGCGCTTTAACCTCCAGGAACGCCCGTCGCTGCCGAACTCTGTTCCTGCGGCGTCGACAGGCACAGCCACATGCGTGTTTGGCAGAATTACCGGGCTCATTTGGCCACAAGCTTAATCCAGTCCTTGATGTTACTCCTTTCCAGGCAGTCACCCGCCAGCCAACGGCAGCTCGCTGTGATGGTGTTTTAAGCCTCAGCAGTCCGTTTCAGGCCGCACACCGTCGTTTATTAGCCATTTGTACCATTTCCTGTTTCTTTGCTCTGCAATGACCTGACCTGTCCCGGCTGTCTGTCCCGCACTGTCCCCGCTCGCCATGATCATCTGCTATTACCGTATAAAGGCCGGCCTGTGGCTTTATTTGCACTACCTCCTGCCATTCTCACTCCCTGCACCCTCACTTCACTCTTTCCCTTAAAGTCGCTCCTTCGGCCTCTCTTGCATCTCACTGGACACTGTCGTTTCAGCATCCCGTCAAAACATCATGGGCAACCAAGCGTCCTCCGCCGCCGCCGCCACTCCTGACCTCAAGTCATGCCTCACCACTGCCGTCGGAGGTGACGGGAACGTCGCCTTCTCCGATGATTTGCTGTACCAAATCACCGATGTGAAGCCCTACAACCTGGACATTCCTGTCACGCCCACTGCTATCACCTACCCGAACAGCAGCGACCAGGTTGCAGGCATTGTCGCTTGTGCGGCGCAGTACGATCACAAGGTCCAGGCCAGAAGCGGTGGTCACAGCTATGGAAACTACTGTATGTGCTCACTTGCTCACCTCAGGCGTTTAAACAGACGTGACACAAAAAGAAAGAAAATTTACTTACTGCGTGCAGGTCTCGGTGGCGCAAACTCCTCCGCTGTGGTCATCGATATGAAGAATTTCCAGCAGTTCGACATGGATACCAACACCTGGATCGCGACGGTCGGAGCTGGCACCCTTCTCGAGGATGTCACCGACCGGATGCATGATGCAGGAGGCCGTGTGATCGCCAAGGTAGGGAATCGCATTGATTCGCTGTCGTCGCACGGCTAATACGAGTGTCCATTTTCGCAGGGTGTCGCGCCCCAGGTTGGTATTGGTGGCCATGCAACCATCGGAGGTCTGGGGCCGCAGGGCAGAACTCTTGGTACAGCTGCGGATCAGATTGTAGAGGTCGAGGTCGTGCTCGCCAATTCGTCCATCATCCGCGCCTCCGCCCAGGAAAACCAGGATGTCTTCTTCGCTGTCAGGGGTGCCGGTGCCAGCTTCGGCGTCGTTACCGAGTTCAAGTTCCAGACGTCGCCCGAGCCTGGCGAGATGGTGCAGTACAGCTACAACATCACCGTCGGCACACCCGATGTCCTGGCCTCGACCTTCAAAGCCTGGAATAAGCTCGTCTCCAACCCCGACCTGTCCCGCAAGTTCGCCTCAGTCCTGACCATCTTTGACGGCGGCATCAGCATCTCTGGCACTTTCTTCGGTGGCCAACCTGAGTTTGACGCTCTGAACCTCCGCGGCGCATTGGGTGATGATGCTGATCTGAACGTTACCGTCGTTGATAGCCTTGTCGGTGCTGTGGGAGAGTGGGCCAACGATTTCGGACTGCAGATCACTGGTGGCATCCCTGCATCTTTCTACTCCAAAAGCTTGACCTTCACGCCCAAGACACTGATGAATGATGCTGCCATCGATGCACTCTTCCAATACATCGACCAGGTCGACACGGGTAGCCTGATCTGGTTCATCATCTTCGACCTGGCTGGCGGCGCTATCAACGATGTCCCGCTCGACGAAGCCGCCTACTCACTGCGCGACACTTTGTACTTCCTGCAGAGCTACGCCGTCGACATTGGCCGTGTCGGTGACAAGACCCGCAACTTCTTGAACGGCGTCAACGACCTCATCGAGAAGAACGTCCCCGGTGTCTACGGCGCGTACCCCGGCTACGTCGACCCGGCGCTGTTGGACGGTCAGAAGCAATACTGGGGATCTAACCTGGATCGCTTGGAGAAGATCAAGGCGGAGGTTGATCCGAACGATCTCTTCCATAACCCGCAGTCGGTGCAGCCGGCCAGCTCTTAGATGTTGGCATCGTTTTCTTTATACCCGTGTTGATTTTTTCATGACGAGGACTGCTTGCTTGCCGGATAATCAACACCTCGACTTTATAGACCCTTCACTTCTTTTTGCCACATTCTTTACCATCTGGTGTATAGCTCTAGCTTTGTTCCTCCATCGCTAGGCATGATCCATTTGAGCACAATTCTCACTTTCGTCGCTGGTCATGGTAATGTCTCATGTCCCATAATCAGCTCTATTTTCAATCAATCAATTTGAAGTAATTCAATTCTATGCACCTTCAAGCTTCCCAATGATTCTACAACCTGTCAACCGTGCCATATCACTGACCGCACGTGCTGTACCTTCGCTCTTCGTCCGGCTTCCACACCCGCCGCACGGTCCCTCTCGCCGACGCCAGCCAGGCACCACACCCCAAAATAGCCAACCCGCCGCAGGCTACAACGACGCCACAGACGGCCCACGATCCTACGAACCCAAACAAACCCGGATGGCGAACAAATATAAACGGTCCCCACAATCCAGTCTTTCCCGGCCCGTCTGTCGAAAGTGCACCACTCTTTTTTCCGCACTGCCCCAAACGGCGCGCGCGCTACACACACACAATACCGCGAAAACACGCGCACTCTCGAAAGACTGAGAAAAGGCGGGAAAGTAAAAATGAACGCCCGCATACCAAATCACCCCCCGCGCGTCCTGCCCCCCTACACCCCTTTCCGCCACACCGCCGCACAGACCCGCCATCACTCGACCCCGCTCCTGACCGTCTACGACTCGGCGATCGGGTACGGCGTGCCGCGCGTGTATCACGGATTCGCGCACGGCGGCGAGCTGGATCGGGATCCGTTTTATCGGGAGAGCAACTATGTGAATGATGCGGTGATCGAGTGGGACGGGGTTGTGGAGGGGTTTTTGGGGTTTGCGAGCGGGGAGGTGGGGGTGCCGGGGGGTGGGGAGAGTGCGGTTGAGGGGGCGAGGTTGAGTGGGGAGGAGGTGAGGGCTTTTGGGGAGGGAGGGCGGAAGGCGAAGGTGGAAAGGTGCGTGGGGTGGGTGGAGGGCGGGGAGTGTTTTGGGGAGGTGGAGGAGTTGAGGGGGGAGGTGGAAGGGGGGGAGGTGCGGAAGGTGTGGTTGCATAGGGCGGTCAAAGTGTTGAAGGATAAGGTGGGTCGCGGGGGTCCTGCTTGCTTTGATGTGGAGTGAGTGCTGATGACGGAGCAGATCTGGGCGGGCATGATGCCCATGTCGACGCAGCGCTGGGAGCGGAGGAAGCTGAGCTCGCCGGAGTACGAGTATGAGGCTCTGGAGCTGCTGTCGAAGACGATGGCCGTGTTCGAATACTTCAATGACCCTTGGATGCAGCAAGTGATGCGGGTAGTGCACAACCGCGTCGTTGAAGAACTGCGAGGCTTCGAAAAGGGGGTCAATGATTCCAGACGACGCTCCCAGGAACCTACGGTTCCGCTGATGGAGCTGTGGGAGGAGTACACGAAGTGAGTCTGGCACTGTTGGCTGGGGACAATTGCTGACTTGACGAAGAGCTCTATTCATTGAGATCCCTACGCGCGCACATGGATGGATGATAGGCCGTATCCAGGCAATGTGTAAAAGTCAGGAAGATCACTTCGACAGGATGAAAGCCCAGGGCACGCATCCAGACGCTGAAAACACCAAGATATGTATGCGTCTTTCACGTCTTGTCGACGTGGAGCGAGAAGTCGATCTCAACTTCCGAATTTCCCGGTATGGATTTACCAAAGGTTCAAATCCGTCTTCTGTGTCAAACGCACCCTCTCCACAAAAGTTTGAGGAGCAGCGAGCAACTCTACGCGAGGGATCTGAGGCCTTTCAGATTCAATTCGCTGATGGTATCACAAAAGTGAGGCATGCCATGGGCGTGGGACCATTTCCCTTTCAGCTCGAGTACTTCATGGTCGTGCGTGACCAAGCAGAGGCCAATAGAGCGTTGAGAGGAAAGGACCCAAAGAAACGGAACAAAATGTTCGGCCCCCCACCAAGGGATGAGACGCATGAGCCGTGGGTGCAGAAGCTCACAGCGGAAATAGAGAAGGGACATGACAATGTCAGAGGAGGAATTGATGGGTTTGGATTCGTCGTTTATCGATGGAAAGAATACGAGGGCGTTCCGTGGGGGAGATTGGAGAAAGCAATAATGGGGGATATTATGAACTGGGGAAAGGATGGTATGGCTGGCATGAAAGAGATCAAACCCAAAGCAAAGCTCCAATGGGTCGAGATGGCCGGCACCAGCATGGAGAACTATCGAATGTAAGTTGGCCCCCCAGCCGATGTCTCACCTCAGCTCAGCTGGAGTATATCGAACTGGCACCCTTGCGTCAGCTTGCTACGACACTTCCATTCTGCCGGACCAGTTACAGCGTTATTTTAATGCTCGACTAGGCACTTTCAAGCCCTCCGCGAAAGCGGACAACTAGAGGCAGGCATCCGCAGTGATGTCTTCCTTGTCATTGACCCGCATGCTGCCAACGCCTGGTTTCCGGTGAACCTCCCCGCCGAAGCCGCACTCGCATACGCAGAGCGACATCGCTCGAATGGCCACACTGGCATCATGACCATGTCCAGCACGCGTAGCAGCGCATTGGGGGCTATGCCAACGGACTTCGAGCCATGGGTGCTGGCCGTCGACGCCAACTTTACGCAGAACGGCGCGCCAGACGCGGCTGACAGCTCATCCTCAGCATCACTATACCCTGGCTGGCTGCGAATGCAGTCTTCGCTCCTGTTTGAGGAGCTGTACGGACTGGGGGAAAGCGGGATCCTCGCAGTGGAAGAGCTGTGGAAGATGGCGGCGTCGCATCCGTGTGGAGTGTACACGGGAGTGGTGACGGAGGTTGAGATCCGTCGGTTCTCAGAATGGAACGTGCTGCGTAACAGGGCGTTCAAGTGGGTGCTTGACCGGCCGGATGTGCTGTTCTATGGCAGGAGATAGCGTGGTGGCGGTAACTCCGTGGGAGAGCGGTCATCTCACGGGAGACATGATGAGAAATCAGTCCGCTGTCGGCGAAGATGGGGTGAGGAGAAGATTTGAGAGGAGAGAGCAAGGGCCATTGAAGATCCAGAGAGAAGGCGCGGCGCAAGAAGTCAGGATTGTAGGTGTTGAAGGGCCGAGAGGGTCATCAGGATTGGCACGATTCGCAGGAAATAGATCGGAAATAAGCGCGAGTCATGGCCGATGTCGGCGGGGTCGATGGGCGCGGAGCTCTGGCGTCACTGAGCGACTCTCTTTCTCCACCCTCCGTCGCACGCTCCACGACGCCCGCGCCAGAGAAATGTGAAGATATATAATCGTCGGGCGAGCGCCCAGTTCCGCTCACAGTCAGATACCTCACTGCCCGATGTCGTTCAACACCGCCGCCAGCAAGCTCCGCCAGTCCCTCGAGCAGGGCAAAGACATTGTCGTCGCCCCAGGCGTGCACGATGGCTTCTCTGCCCGCATCGCGCAATCCGTGGGCTTTGACTGCCTGTACATGGTGCGTGGCACTTCCTCCCAATCAACTGCAGGCTCAATCGCTAACATAGAGCTAGACTGGCGCTGGCACAACGGCTTCGCGCCTAGGACATGCCGACCTGGGAATCGCAACCCAGTCTGACATGGTTGCGCATAGCTCCATGATCGCCTCGCTCGACCCCTCCACCCCACTCATCGCCGATGCCGACACTGGCTATGGCGGTCCCATCATGGTCGCCCGGACAGTCGAGATGTACGCCCGCGGCGGCGTGGCTGGCATGCACATTGAGGACCAGGTCCAGACCAAGCGCTGTGGTCATCTGGCAGGCAAGGAGGTCGTCGACGTCGACGTGTACGCCTCCAGGCTCCGCGCCGCCCACACTGCCCGCACCAAGATTGGCAGCGACATCGTTATCATCGCCCGCACCGATGCCCTGCAGGGCCAGGGCTACGACAACGCCGTCGCCCGCCTGAAGGCTGCGCGCGACGCTGGAGCTGATTGTGGCTTCCTCGAGGGTGTCACCGACAAGGACATGGCCCGCCGCATCGTCAGAGATCTCGCGCCATGGCCTATGCTGCTGAACATGGTCGAGCACGGCGCTACACCCACCATCTCCGTCGACGAGGCCCGCGAGATGGGTTACCGTATCATCATCTTCCCCTTCTCCAGCCTGGCTCCCGCTTATGTCGCCATGAAGGAGGGTTTCGAGACGCTCAAGAAGACCGGCGTGGTTGGCGCGCCCGAGTACTTCAGCCCCAAGTTCTGTTTCCAGGTGTGCGGCTTGGAGGAGAGTATGGCTCTTGATGAGGCTGCCGGTGGCAAGGCTTTTGGTACGAAGGGTGCGTAGAGGGTTTCTTTTCCAAAAGATTGGATGAACGCCCGAATCACGCGAGTAGATGGGGAGGATCTGATCTGCAAGATTGATTGTCAGTTAGTTCGGTGCCTTACGCCCGATTCCGCAGAAAGCGATCGGAGTTCAGCGGAGCACTATATCTTTGTGCGCGGATATCTGCCGAGGTCGGTTGTTTCTTATAAAGTTAAAATAATGGACGGGTCAGCCCTCAGCTCTACGATGATCTCATTCTTTTTTTGCAGTTCTAATTTGGGACTTTCGGCCATCTTTGGCAAAATCCGGGGCGGGAGGGAATCACGCTTATCCACGTCTTGCGTGCGGCACCCGGTTACTCACCATGCAGTAACCTTGCAGCATCTCTCCATCCGGCTTGGCACCATCCCCGCATTCTGGTAGCTCCGGGTGTCACTGCTGGAGGCTAACGACGCGGAAAAGTATATACAATTCAAGCTTAATCGCTCCGACTCCTGGTCTTCAGGCGCGTGAAAAAGTCTTATCAGTGATTGATTTTAGACTCCTGCGCTGAAACGACGCTGCCTTCGAATCCGAGCTTGCAAGCGCAAGGCCACAGCTTCTTTAGCTCGCAGTGTCGACGCACTTTGTCCATCCTGCGGCTGGTGGGATGGCCTGGGCGCCTACGACTCGCAGCTTGGTTGCATATTACGGATGACGACGGCTGACTGCTCACCGGCTATTCTCTCCAGCCCCAGTCCTTCCATATTGGCCTTCCGTAGCCTCCAATTGATGGCTGCGGACGAGAGCGCCCCGCCAACTCATCTTGCCTATCAGGGCAATTCGACGTAAGGCCGCAAGCCACAACACGCCGAATACGTTTGTCTAGAGCTGTCAGCCTCGGAACTTGTTCGTGCCATCATTATGAGTTCTGTATATCAAGGCGGGGCCGGAGACACCAGTGTTCCGTCCCGTAGGCGTTGGTCTGTCTGTCGTCCTCTCAAGCCTCTTTCCACACACTCGTACCGATTTCGATTCTTCGTCATGGTAGCATTTTCTTTCTCTTTGCTGGCGTTATGCTCGGGGCTCATTCTCGGCTATGGAGACGCTTTCACTACTGCTGACTCGTCCGCTGCGGGTAACCCTAAGGCTATACTCGCTGATGGCCCTCTCATTGGCACCATCACCAGGCTCGCGTCAGCTCCCACGGCTGTCGTGAATCAGTTTCTAGGTGTGCCATTCGCTGCTCCTCCACGCCGCTTTGAGCCTCCGGAATATCCGAAGCCATGGACCCGCGCGTACAACGCCACAGCATATAAGCCTTCCTGCATCCAACAGTTTAGCAGTATGTACCTGTGAGCCGTCTTACATGGCCAGGCACTGATTCTATGGATAGGTAACTCGTCTGAGGCCCTCTTCAACTCCGAACAGCCTCCGGAGAGCGAAGATTGCCTGTATTTGAATGTCTTCGCTCCAGCATCCAAGCCCACAGGGAGAGGCAGAGCGGTCCTCTTCTGGATCTATGGCGGGAACCTCCAATTCGGTACCGCGCGCTTATCCGCCTATGACGGTTCTTCATTCGCGGCTGATCAAGATGTTGTCGTTGTGACCATCAACTATCGGACCAATGGTAAAGTTTGCATCTCCCTCGTCTGCAGAACTTCACTTGCTCACTTCCAGCGCAGTCTTTGGCTTCGCCACCTCCCCAGCCATCCCCTTTGACAAACGCAACCTCGCCTTCCTGGACCAACGCCTCGCCCTCTCGTGGGTCCAAAGGAACATCCGCGCCTTCGGCGGCGACCCCTCCCGCGTCACCATCTTCGGCGAATCCGCCGGCGGCTACTCCGTCAAACAGCTCTTCGCCCTGCCTCCACCCGGCCCCCCGCAATTCCGCGCCGCCATCCTCCAAAGCCAGGGCCAGGGCAACCCCGGCACCGGCCTCGAGTCGTGGGAAGCGCTCGCCGCCGCGCTCGGCTGCAACTCCACCACGACCACCGCCGCGTCCGACAAGCTCGCCTGCGTCCGCGCCGCCAACGCCACCCTCATCCGCGCCATCATCTCGCAGGCGGCGCTGCCCTTCCCGCCCACGCTCGACAACGCGACCGCGACCGCCCGCACCGAGCTGCGCATGCGCGCCCGCACCGCCGCGCAGGTGCCCCTCCTCGTCGGCAACAACGCCAACGAGGGCTCCATCTTCGCCGCCACCGTGCCGTCCGCCGCCGCCCTGCTGTCGTCACTCTTCGGCGGCGACGCCGCCGCGGCCGCCGCCGCGCGCCGCGCCTACCCCGCGAACGCGTCCGACCTCGCCCTGCGCGCGCAGATCATCGGCGACGCCAACTTCAACTGCTTCTCTCGCGACTTCGTGCGCGAGGCCGCGCGCGACGGGTACGCCGCGTGGCGCTACTACTTCAACGCGAGCTTCCCGAATACGCGGCCGTTTGCGGGCGCGGGGGTGTGGCACTCGAGCGAGATCCAGGAGGTGTTTGGGACGTTTCCGCGCGATGCGCAGACGACGCGGCAGCAGGTGGAGCTGAGTAGGTACATGCAGAAGGCGTGGGGGGATTTTGCGAAGGCCGTCCCGGGAGCGCCGGGGTGGGTGAAGGTGGGTGGCGGAGAGGCGGATTTGGAGGTGCTTGGGGATGTGGGGGGTGTCGAGGGGTTGGAGGGGACGGCTGTGGTGCCGGCGGAGGTGGGGGTGGATGATATATGCCGGATTTATGAGGATGTGAGGATGGCGGTGGGGTTGTGATGGGTCGGTGCGGTGGTGGTTTGTGGGGAGAGCGTAATGGGTGTGAAGAGGGTAATGTGCTTGATTTATGACAGATGGTTTGGACGTAGTCTTGACATCTTTACGATATACGAATTCAGATGTTCACGAGCAGAGTCTCAAACTGCAAATACGTCATTGAATATACTTACTCCAGACTACAAGGAAGTGCTGAGATTGTGAACTCGTCCACCGCCAAATCTGTGTTAGTGCTCCATGTCGTTTATGCTTACGCAACACTGGGACAAGGAAGGAATAAGAGAGGTAAGAAAGCTTGGCATGAGTATCTTCTTCACCCCGGTTCATAGCAGACCTACAGCGCTGAAGATGTGGTCGTCTGTTTTGGTAACAGACGTCCGCGCTTTTCATGCAGCGGGTGATCCCACTTTCGATTACTGTAAGGCTGAGGCCAAAACACGACCCGAACACAGCCAGAAGTGGATTTTGAGCTTCAAAAAGGACAGACGTGCTTGAACATGCGGATAACGAAAGCCGCGATAGCAGTGTGCCAAGTGTAGCTGATCCGAAGCGCGGAAGGTATGGTGGAATTCTCCAGCGGAGTAATAATAAGAGTGATTTGAAGAAGGGGCAGTGGGCCTTGTCCGTCGCCCTTCCAGATGGGGCTAGCGTGGATCCTCCCGTGCTCGTCGCAGAGTCCTACAAAGATCGTCGGAGTCCGGCCGAGACATCCACAAAGGATACTTTTGCCGGCCGAAGGAATGGAGCTGAAGATGAGGCTGGAGCAGAGTTCGGATGTAAGTCGAAAGGCTGCGGTTCGGCGCTGCCGTTGGCATCTTGTTCGGCGGCCCTGGCACGGAAGCGTCCGTCGGATCTGAGTCCGCGCACGCGTCAGAATCACTTCGGCGATCATCAAGCAACTTCAGGAATACGAGCGCGGCGCGGCAACCCCCAGCCACGTGGGTTGGCAACGTGAACAGGTAACTGATACGCAGCTGATGGATGCGTGGCAGTTGGAAAAGATCAGCCGGGAGTCTCCAGCTGCGGGTTATGTAAATCCGAGAGTGGGTATGGAGATAGAGTGCCTGCGTGCGTTGTTTCGAGTTTTCCTTTTTCCACGTGGATTCTGGAAGTGCTTCGCCTCAATTCATTTTACTCGTGTGCGCAGCGGGATTCCTTTGCTACGCCGCGCGCCTGGGTGGGCCCGCTCATTTGGGAACCACTATATACCAACGGAACTTGGCGGGCGGCAACACCTACAAATCCCACAATAAGGCCGTACGATGGAGATCAGTCTGATGCGGAGAAACACTCCTCCAGAGCAGGCGCGTACAAACACCACTCGAGAAACCACCGAGATCTAGACCGTACGGCGTGCTCTCCACCTGTTCGGAAGACCGGGGGCCGTGGTCGACTGAGGCTGACGACTCGGTCATTCTCCGGAGTGCGGCCCGGATGGTGATGGCGCGAAGCAAATGATGGCTTGAAGGGAAAGACAAACCCGCACGTACAAGGCGTTTCATGTCTACTAGGCCTCGTCATCTTTGATGTGGCTTACCCTACGCCCCGATCAGACCTCGTGGCGTGAGCTAAGGAGCAAAGCCGTTGCGACTAACCCAACTGTCCTGCAGCCTGCAACGGCACCCGTTCGTATTGTACCGCCCGCGCAGGGCTGATAAAAGCGCGGGACGGGGCCCCTATTCATGAACCATGATCGTTGCTATAGCATCAACCAAGTGTGTGTCAGGCATCCCGTCCCGTCGACACTGACAGCGGATTTTGCCCGCTGGCGGAATCAGGAGCAAGAACCCCCCCCCCCCCCCCCCCCCTGCTCCGATCGGGCCTCTTGGCCCTGCCCGGTGGGGAGGGGCCGTCCGCGCCTCCGCAAACTTTCATATATCATCCGAACGTCAGCCGGCTGCCTCGTATAGCTTCCCTTTTTTTCAGGCCTGATCAGATCCAGCCCGATTACTCCCCGTAGCAGTGGCCGTGTTGTGAGGCCTCTGCCCGTTCTTGGGCGCCAGCCGTCTTTTCTTTCTTTCCCATCTTGCCTGCGCAGGCCACGCTGAGCTTTTCGCTTCTTTAATTCTCTTCCTGTTGCTCTATTGCGATTCATTGACGGAGATGCTTCCGCGGGCTTTTTCCATTTTCCTCCTAATTCTCTTCTCACTTGGCGTTGAGCATGCTGTCGCTTCCCCGGTAGCAGCGCGGCCAAATCCACAATGGTAAGCTCAATTCCCCACTCAATCCACCTCCAGACTTCTGCACACCATGCATGGGCCAATTCTTACCTCTCATCAGGCGCAATGGCCAAGCAGTGCTTCAACCAACGCCAATCGCGAGCCAGTCCTCCCGTGGATCATTGGCATCGCGCCTAACAACCACCTTCGCGCCGACCACCATGGCGACCGTCGTCGTCCTAAAGCGTGAAGCATCCTCTCTCGACGCGTAAGTGCTCCCACCCGCCACCAACCTCCCACAGCCGCCCAACCTAACACTCCCCACCCACAGCTCCTCCATCTCCTCCGTCCTCGCCACCGGCCTCCCCATCTCCATCCTCTCGCTCGCCGCCACCAACCCCGCCGCCGCCTCCTCGTGGATCGCCTCCGAAGTCCTCCAGACCAAGCCCACCGGCTCCTGGTACCGCGCGCTGCCCACCGACGTCCAGGCCTACCTCGTCGCCGCCGCCTCCGCCGCCGCCGCCTCGCCCTCGTCGCCGAGCGCCGCCGCCCAGGCCTCTGTCGACGCCAAGACCTACTCCTACTCCGCCGCCGCGTACCACATGTCCGCCGCCGCCGTCGCCGCCGTCGTCTTCGGCACCATCGGCTTCGTGATGCTGTGCTACGGCCTGTTCGCGTGGCAGGCGCGCCTAGGCCCGTTCGAGCGGTGGGCGCCCAGGGACCGGCCGCGGCATCATGGCGAGGGGTACGAGAGGGCCGCCAGCCGGGCGGCGCTGCGGCGGGAGTTCAAGGGGAGTAAGTTGGATCTGAGCGTGTACGATGAAGGGGGCGAGGTGGTGGAGCTGCGGGAGGGGATGGGCGCGAAGGATGGGAAGGGGAAGGCGGTACAGGGCGGGGTCGTTGTTGCGGGTGGTGATACGGGAGAGGCGGGGAAGGATGGGGTGGGTGGTGACGGTGGTGATACGAACGGGAGGCCGCAAAGTCGGGGCAGGGAAAGTGTGGTTACGGCGTTACCAAGGTACCGGCCTTCTGTGTTTGGGAATGCTGCGGGATGGAAGGCTGGGTGGCCGAGTGTTTGGCTTTCGAGACGCTAATTGGAGGATTGTATCTAATGGCGTCTGCGGTGTATGGCGTTTCTGGCGTTCCGCACGGTGGTCCAAAGACTAAAAGGCGGCCTCATTTTGAATGCGATTGCTGAGTATTCACTGTGTGGTCAAGAGCGTGCGGCTTTCCAAGAAATATATGCATGACATGGCTGCAGTCGTTTTCGAGTTGACAACTTTTTCAGCTCCTCTCCCCACTTTAGTTCACCGCCAAGATGAGAAGGCGTCACATGACTCCTTTAGGGTCATGTTGTGTAAAGACACGCCTCTGAGCCCATCAATCTCTGAAGTAAAATAGAAGCCTGTCGCGGAACGTAGTGGCTTCTTAACCTGCCCTTGTAGAATTCCCACGCATGCGCCCGAGATTTTCAGATCTCAGTTCTCCATTCACGCTCTCTTCATCACCATGTCATGCGAGTCATGGCTCTTGCTGGCTTTTACCCTATCATTGGTGAATTCAATCGGCTCAGCCCAGCACAGTCGAGGTGCTATTGTGGTGGCCCCGAGCGGCAGATGGTATTCTTTATCTCATATGGGGCTATTTCGAGATCGTCCTGACTAATGCAGGGATGGAATCGATGGACCATGGTCGTCTTTCGCTTTCAGCTTGGGAGGTCCCGATCGTCAAAACGTTCGTTTACTGCCAGCATTTACAGCAAGCATCCTCGCTGCCATAGATCCCGTTGGGTGCACGGGCGAAAATTACTCGTTCCCAAACACTTCAAACTGCTTTGATAGCAGGGGTGGTGTTTTCGAAACTAATAAGAGCAAGGAGTGGGTGGACAAAGGATACTATAACATCAAGCTCTTTCCGGACTTGACTTACGATTATTTCAGGACTTTTTGGTTTAGACGATGTTTCTTTTGGATTTAAATTTCAGCACCAGATCATCGGCACACTTGCTAACCCAGACTATTGGCTTGGAGTGTTTGGACTCTCTTTTCTTCCTGTCAAAGTCTCGAACACGAGTCCCGAAATATCCTTTCTTGAACGACTGCACCAGAATGAAAATATCACGAGCCGAACGTAGAGTTATACGGCGGGCTCTTACCATCGTGAGTCTTCCGGGAAGTCGAAATATCAAATTTGACATGTTTCATCTGACTTCCCAGGCTCCAAACACGGCAGCCTCATATTAGGGGGACACGACAGTTTCAGGCTCGAGAGCGGATCAGTACTCAACTGTTGTATTGTTGATGAACAACGATGATCCATTGATGATTGGCATGAAGAGGGAGAGGGTAGGTAACCCGCTTGCCTCTTATACAAGTGATTGTGACTAAGCTATATAGTGAGACACGATTCGTCTCGAAAACGAGTGATATCCTACATCAACGTACCATTCGGTCGTGATGAAGATAGACCTTTTACCGTCCAGGTGAAATCAATCTTATCTTCTGTCCTGACTAACCTCTCGAATTCTCATTTCGATGCCATTATCGACCCTGGGGTGGCCTATATGTGGCTACCCAGCGGGGTGTGCGATGCTTTCGCCTCGGCATTTGGCTTGGATTTCAACTCATCTACTCAGCTTTACGCCATCAAAGAAAGTGCACACGAGAAGAACATTGCAGAGCAAACTCGTGTGAACTTCACCATCTATAATGCGGGCGTCACATGCACAGAACTCACTTTCCCTTACGCCGCTTTTGCGCTCAACGCATCATACCCTCTCGTACCCACCTTGGAGCCAAAGAAATATTTTCCCATGAAGAGAGCCAATGATTCCGGGCAATATACGCTAGGTCGGGCTTTTCTTCAGGTGACTCTCTTGTTTGCGGACTTGGATAATCGTTGGTTCAACATCTCGCAAGCACGTTTTGACGAAAACAACCAACAAATAATCACCGTGACTGGTCGAAGCAATGATTCCGACTACGCGGCTAGCGGAAGCCAGCTATGCACTTTGAGCGACGGTGCCATAGCAGGAATCGCAATCGGGACTATCGCGTTCCTCCTAGCCTCCGTAGCGGGGGTATTACTCTGTCTATGGTCTAAGAAATGCTGGCCATTCCGACAGCCTACACCCCCAATAGATGGGAAGGACGGAAAGGCAGAACTGGAGAACACGGCCAAACCTTGGGTGGAACTCGCTGATGGAGAGAGGATCGAGATGCACGTATATGAGCCTCCAAAGGAATTCCCAGACGGTGATCAAAATGCTGAGCTCCCAGGATGCACTCCGTTATACGAATTGCCGGCAAACCACCAACCAACAGACGAGCAAAGATAGCAAAACCCTAACCGACAACCGTTAGTGGAATATCCCACTCAAGGTTCTGTCCGTAGGTGTGTCTGAGGACCGATACCAGCGGTACAGCCCTCATTTCCGTCTTCGTATCTTCTGAATGTCTCGGGAGTTTGGCCCGGGACAGGTGTCTGAAACCGGGGTCAGCAACGGGCTTCCGGTTCGTGGTCTGAGTCCTCCAGCAAAACAAGGAGCCGAACCGGATCCTGATCCGACCCTACCGGAAAAGGGGCTTGTGAGGCCGAAGTCCTGACCCGAGGCTTTTTTGTGTATTTGCGTTGAAAGTATCCCGTTACACAAGAACGGGGCCAGCCGTCCGAGCCCAGGGTTTGATGTGCGTTCGGGGTGTGGTGATCGGGGGCCTGTGCGCCTGAACGTTTATTGGTGGCAAAAGGGGTGGGTCCGCGGCGCTGCAATATGGACCCTTGTTTTTGAATTCCGTTGGTTCAACGCTTTGTTTCTTTCTGACACGCTTGCTTGGATCCCTTGTGTTTTCACCACTTGCTCCGCCCGGCAGAACTATTTACAAGCTTGTGCAGCGGACTCGGCGGTCTGAGATCTCTCGGGGGACTTTCGGCAGCTGTCAACCGGGATTTCCGATGCTGCGCCTCTTCTCCTGCTTCATCGTTGAGCCGTGGTCGATCCTCCGGCCTGCTGGTCATGTTGTCCTCCGACGAAACACAGCCTCCTGCACGCGCGTGCCAGTAGCCCTCCGAGGCGTTGTAGCTCCACTTCTCTTCATTTCTCTTCATTGAACAAGAATTTTTATCCGTCGAACTACTTCTGAATTCCCTAATGAGCCATTATTCATCTTCTTTGTGAGTTGTAATCGATTGGCAGGGGAGACTTCTCAGGACAAATGATCATAAAGTAGTATCCTGATCCCAACGCGTGAAGCAGAGGGTCAGACCAAGTACTCGAGTACTACTACCGTTGCTTGTGTACTAGTCAATCTGGGAACAGAAAGTAGTCTTGCATTTTTGGGATAGCGAAGAAGTCTTGTTTGACAGAAATTATGCCCCTGCAGCATTCCCTTCAGTATTCGAACTTGACACTACTCAGAACGCATGATGCGATACCTGCAGATCTTGAGCTCAATCAATAACATTGCCTTTACGCTAAATCAATGCAGATAAATAGCAGTCCGTGATTTCTCTTCCTCTTCCAACTTTTCCCAGCTGACACCATTTCGCCGCCCATGCACCCGTCCCCCGTAGATAGATAGTAAGATCAGTATGTCACAGAGACAGCAGCAGCACATTCGCGCTCAACCAAGACAGCGTGCTTCTGACTTCTTGGCTTGATGTGCAATTTGAACGGCGCCTTCTCATGGCCCATGATCGGGATGTTCATCGTGTCAATAGGCTCGTTCTACAGAATCGTCAGCGAACACTCTACAGACAAATCGAGTCTCTTACATCGTCCTGTATGAAGTCGAAACAGTAAATTAACCGGGCAATGGCGATCCACACGTTCGTCTCCCCGAGGTTCCAACCAACGCACACTCGTCGACCTACTACGCATTAGCTAAGACGCGATAGAAATTGGGATTGGCAACGACAGCTTGATGTTTTGCTTGACTGTCAATCTCCTCACCTGGACCAAAACCCCATTGGCCTTCCAGAGGATTTTTGAGGTCTTCGTTCATGAACCGCTCCGGCCAGAAACGCTTGGGCTGCTCGTATTCATCCGAGTTCATCGCAACAGCCCAATTACTCCAGGTAACCACCGTCCCAGCTGGGATCCGGTACCCTTCATACTCGTCGTCTTTCGTCAAAGCCACAGGTACTCCGATGTCCGCAATGTTCGGGCGCCATCTGAAGCCCTCCTTGACGGCGGCAGTGATATACGGTAGCGAGTCCTTGTCCTCCCAACCAGGAAGACGTTCCGCATCACCGCACACTTCGTCCAACTTCTCACGAGCGCGGACCACCCAGTCACGATACGTCGCTGCCGCAGCGAGGATGTTGGTGATAGACAGGCGGGAAGTGTCCGTGCCAGCCTCCATCAGCGTGCCCAGCGTGAACAGCGTCTGCGTCTCGCCAAACTCCTTCGCCTCCTTCGACTCCAGGAACGCTTTCGCGAAGCAGTCTTTTTGCGTCCCGGCGGCAATGCGCGCTCGCACCTCTTCGACCTCGCGCCTGTAGACGCGCAGCGTGAAGTCGAGGTTCTTCTCGGCCTCGCCGCGCCACCACTGCAGGGCGCGGGGCAGCTTGGCGAGGATAGGGAACGAGTCCACCAGGTGGGTGCCGGGCTGCGAGTGCGCGAAGAACATCTCGATGGACTCGAGGAGCTCCTCTGTGTGCGGGTTGTCCAGGTCCATGCGCTTGCCGAAGACGGCGGACATGATGACGCTGTTGGAGAAGCGCGCGTTGGCGCTGAACCAGCGGTCAGAGTTGTACAGGTAGTCGTGGAGGAGGTGGCGGCTTTCGAGGTCTTGGTAGGGTTTGTAGGTGTCCCGTTGGCGAGTGCTCAGGATGTTGTGCATTACTTTCCTCATGGCGCGCCAGCGGTCTTTGTACTGCATGAGCACCATCCGGCATCCGTCTGACATGATGTCGTTTGTAAAAGAGAACTCAGGACGAGAGCAGTAGATGGCCGCGCGCTTCTCGAGAAGGTTGCGGATGTGCTTCGAACTGCTGAGGAAGATCCAGGTCGTCATGCCAAAGCGGACAGTGAATATGTCGCCGAGCTTCCGGGATTGCTCAAGCGCCCAATGGCCATGCTGTGATGTGGGCGTCTGGAGCAAGTTGCCTAAGATAGGAACAGCGCCTGGAAGAGCGGGTGGGAGTTTGTATTTGCGCTGCCATCGGTATGACTCGAGAAGGGCATATACGAGAGACAAGGCAAGTATGGCTGCAAAGGCTGTAATAAAAGCAGAAGCGTCCTTGCCTTCAAGCATTGTGCTAACGAGAAGAAGAGCAAAACTAAAAATTGAGCAAAGAGAGCAGCGAAATGGACTGCAACAAAAATTACAAAGAATTTTGAATCGGTGTGGCGGGTGGCGTGTACACATGTACAAGGAGGGTTTCAGGAGGAACAATAGGAGCTTGAGGTCAGATTTAAGTATGAGATATACTTTCCCGTTGCTTTCCGGAGGCTCATGTTATAGGCAGGTTTTTCCTTTTCTAAAAAGCTATATGTGGCGTCGCAGCACAATACTTTCCAGAACGGGTGCCCGGCCTACGGGAGGGTTCCCCGAATGCCCCACACTCCTAGATTCCACTTGCCAGATGGATGATGGATCTGCGACGCGAAACATCTAGGCCGCATTCCTCGTTCGCACTGTCGGTTGGCACCGGCTACGCCCGTGTTCGGGCGAACCAGTCTTGACCTCCGCAATAGCACGGACTGCTAACCGCACTCTGTTCGAAAGCCCACAATTAGATTCATGAGAAACCCTCGCAACATATAGCATCCTTAATAGACATAGGATTGGGAAGAAGAGTAAAGAATATGGGATTCTGGACCTGGTTTCGGAATTCGTATAGACTGTGAGCCGCGTGGCCTACCGAACCTCGCCTTCCCCTGTAATTCAGGTCGCCTACTATGATGTCATTTGAAATCTTCTAGATATCATCAAATAATAAAATTACATTTCAAACGTCCAATATTACTTCTAGACTCCTTGTATCTCAGTGGTAGTCTGACTGGCGCCTATTTTCTCAGCAACAAGCCTTACTTTCATCTCACATTTGCCTTCCCGCTCCAACGACGTCCAAACCTCCCCAATATGGTTTTGATAGGCTCTCAGCTACTCTGGGTCTCATCGTATATTTTCCGCCTGCCTTTTGCATACTCTGAACGAGACCTCGAACCTGCGCGACACGCAGAGATCTCACCCAACATCAAGACCTTCATCCTCCTCCCATATACCACTAATATAGCGCTCACTAGCACAGTTTGTACAGCCAGCACCCATACCACCGCCGAGGAATCACGCGCTTGCACCAGTACGAGTACCAGTCGGAAGTACACTTGGCGCACTACGTCCTCCGGCACGTAGTCAAAGGCGGAAAAGTGTCCGTAGTAAGTCATAGCGGACAACGCAGTGATGACTTCACGAAATAGGAAAGGAAGCAAGCGTGTGGTTACACGAGTGCATCAGGGAAATTGGACAAACCTTGTCTCACTTTCGCACCTTCCGTGCATCATACTCACTAACGCTGTTGAAGACTCTGCCGAGACGAAGGTGGGTTACTCGCACTCGTTCCTTGAGCCTCGGGATCTCACGTTCGCATTGGGCAGTATGACCACCATTTTATATTTGAATTATGAATAAACTTGTCGCATTGAAAGTGCATGTGTTGTGCTACGTCGAAACTCTGAGTCCAGCAGTTCAACAAATCAAAAAGCCTTCACGCCTGCTCTCCCGCCGGACGTTCACTCCGGGGGAATGAATGAACCCTTGTTGAACCTCGCTTCTGGATCATACTGCTTCTTGAGCTGCTGAAGCTTCGGATAGTTATCACCGAATATCTGGAGAAGATCAGCGTTAAGATTGAGCATGTGGACCGTATTAACTGACTGCGCTGCGATCATTGACCGGCTCCAGGAAGTTCGGGAAGAAGTCAGCTTTTGAGTGAGACTCTTTGATCATCAGAGGTGCCTTGCCCAAAGCCTCCAGAGCCAATGCTTCCGGACTGCCAGAGCCGGGCAAGCTACCGGTGAGTAACTGCAGTATATGAGATGCAGATGAGTGCGGCCAAGCCGTCTCTTGGGACGAACCAGTTGCGTGGAATGTTCTCTATCATATGGTCAGATTTATGAATTCGTGAGAAGATTGAAGACTCACGCCAGGCATGACTTCAAACAGGAACAGAGTTCCGGGGCCGAGTCTCTCATCTAGCTCAACAACGCTGTCTACCCATTTTTTCCCTCGGACAACGAATTCAGGATCAACGTCGTGGACCAGGCATGCATTGAGATAGCTGTTCATTGCTCCGATCAAGTTTTCATGACCGCCTGTACATATTAAGTAACTATTCGAAGACGAGACATGCTATTTACCTTGCATTGCATTGGCGCCTTTCAGATTTGTCACGGTGGTGGAATCTACCGCTCCGGGTATCTCGAAGGCCCATTTGAATCCCTCAGCGCTACGGCCATGATCTTCGCCGTGCGCATCAAAAATGAAGAGACTCAAATGGAAGTTTGCCGTCTCGTATTGACCGTCAGTGGGCTGCTTTGACTCAGTCCATGAGCTTTGGCCCGGGAATTTTTCATCCGAAACTCCAATCAGACAGTGAAACGACAACCTCGGATCAACAGGGCGCGCCGCGAAATCCGCAACACCTTGCGAGACAGCCTTCAGCGCGCTTGGAGGATACGAAATATGACCAGTATGGATCGAAGTGGGGTAGGTATGCGTCCGCATGTGGAATGCAGTCACCACTGAACCGAGTAGTTGCGCGTCAGCAGGGATACTTTATGAGCAGAGAGACTCTGACCTCCAAAGTTGCCCCCACCACCGCGCAATGCCCACAGAATATCAGGCTCACTCGAGGCCCAGACCTTACGTCCATCGCGCAGGACAATCTCCACGTCAAGCATGTTCTGCGGGTCGGCCGCAAGCCCGAATTCTGTGCCAACCCAGCTGATACACCCACTCAGAGTTGATCCTGCAAGACCTACCCAAGGAACTCTGGCTGATATGGCTTTTGACTGTTTTCATTCATCTCCGCCGTTGTGGAAATGAGAAATGAGCCTACCAATGCGCCCTGGGGCCACTTTTGCAAGCTCCTGCTCAACATGTCCCCACGTAGACCCTCCGCCAACCACAATAGTGTGATCCTCAGGGTTGTACTTGAAGGAATTAAATGCACTCATACTGAGAACTACATCCTGTGCAGAGCTAGAACCCATCCCGCCGCATCCGTAGAGGTATGGTACAAGCTTTTGCAGCCGCGTCGCATTGCTGGGACGCAGGAAGACTGCAGGATTCCCCTGTTTCTGAGCGGCCCAGACCTTTGACTCTTTGATGTGGTTGTCTGAGGAAGGTTGAAATATTTCTTCCTGCGGGAGAATTTCCGCAAGTGCGGCTTGGGCTTCCTTTGGAAGAAATTTCATGGTGGATTGGAACCGTGAGGAAAAGATGCTACGTTCGCGCTTCACCCCCCCCCCAAGTCTTTCCAGGCTTCTTAAAAGCCGAATGCTTTGGGCTATGTAATGGTTCTATGCCTCAAAATCCTGTAGTAGGGTCCTTCGCGCTGACGTGAGCTCATCTTGGACATGCGGGGTAGTAAGACCAATTCGAGCTACTCTTGTGCGTGCACCAAATCCTTCTAAGAGTCGCTGCTTACATCTTTGTTTTGGTGGAATGAACCACAGGAGTTTATTTTGGGTCTGTAAGATGCGATCCTCAACTTTAAGGTAGCAGCTCGCTAAATCCGAACGGGAAGGTGAAATGCTTGGCTTGTCCTCTACAAGGACTTCGCAATTAAGCTTTGGCTAGGCTCATTGATTGTCGCGATAGAGTTTCTTCGTCCCGTCGGTAGTTCAATCATGGCCGTTCTAGTACTGGACCTTTGATTGCAAGACAATATTCCATACGCAACTTCATCGAGCTATGAAATTCAATCAAAAGAGATTAACCGAACGACGGATTGGGAGACCACTTTGTGTGGGGGTATATAGTTTGGTTTGTCTGAAGTGAAATGTTGGATGGAGCATTACGCGTAAAAGCATGTGGATATGCTGTGAGCAAACCCAGAGCCTTACGCGTGGTCCATAGCCATGGCATGCTATATTTGGTGATACTAACGAAGTCAAGCCCTACGGCAGGTTTAAATATCATCTGTTAAGAATGTACATATCCGTCTTCCCGTCAAACTTTCCACCCATGCCTTCCAAGCTGGAATCTGGCAAGCATACTCGGCTATTCACGCTTTGAGCCTAATCAATTGGTAGAATATACAACAGACGAGTCACTTAGGAGATGGCACGGCATAGCCACCTTCCGGAACACGGAAGGCGGGTAGTGGCAGGGTTTCATAAGTCCGAAAGTCCTAATGTCGCGTTGGAAGTCCATTTCTGCGACAGAGCGATAGTCAGTGTTGTCTCGATTTTGAGGAAATCCCAGTAACTTCTACGTCACTGCATGTGCGAAGACTCGACGCGACTAAAGGCACAACAGCCGAAAGATGCCTATAAGAACGTACTGAGCATCAAGCCGAAAACTCCGAGGAAGCCGGCGTGGTCCGGCATTGCGGTAAAATGCGGCACTGTCACGTGAACCAGCTGGAACACTGCCTTTTTCCGAAGCCACGGGCGCGGTAAATATGAGGGATTGAACAATTCAACAAGTAGCAGAGCACGCATTCCATTTGTCAGCCCGTAGGATTCCTTGATTGTGCTTGATGCAAGAACCCTCTTGCTGGTGTATGTAGGTGCAACCCACCCTTGGGTAGTGTGGGCTGTGCTGTGATTGGCTGTTGTCGTGTTCGCAACTGCAAGATTACGGTGCAAGAGTCATTTACATGAATATCGGCAGGGGAACCGAGATGTCGAATTAAGGTTCGCCAGAAGGGCCGCGGGATAATTATAACTTTGGTCTTTGGTGGCGGGACTCTCACCGTCTGCTGCCAGCATGACGCACTTATCTCACCGCTCGCCGCGCCCGCCGCCCGCCTACATGCCGAGCCGCGGTGGCCACCTCAACTTCACGCCAACATCATGACGGCCGTTGTGGACACCCTGGCGACAATCTGCCGAGCCTCCTCGGTAGTGTCAATTGTCTGCACGCTATTCATCTTTTCAACCTTCGTTGCGTTTCCCTACTTCAGAAAGCCCATCAACAGGTTAATCTTGTATGCGTCCATTGGCAATTTCGTCGCCAACATTGCAACAACAATCTCGGTCATCGGCCTGCCGCAGTATGGAGGTAGCTTGACTCTTTGCCGCTGGCAGGCGTTTGTCGGCCAAATGTAAGTCTTGGCCATCCACTGCACGCGATGGAAATGCATGGCAGCTCATTTGCAGTAAGGTTTGTGCCCGCTGATGCCTTATGGGTACTTGCGATGGCCTTGAACGTCCACCTTACCATATTTTGGTACGTACCGCGTCCGGTGACAGCGAGAAGTCGGTCACTAAGAAGATACAAGTCATTACACCCCACAGAGGCTGAGAAATTTGGAGCCGTGGTACTTCGCAATCATCTACGCGATATCCGCGACGCCTGCGATTGTCTATTTGGTTCTGGACATGCCACCCTACAATAAAGGCATCATAGGGCCTGCGGGAGTGAGCAGCCTCTTCATTGGTTGTTGAGGTCACATCTGACTTGTACAGCTTTGGTGTTGGGTCTCGGAGAAGTACGAATGGGCTCGTTTCGCCTTCCTCTACGTTCCACTTTGGTATGGAAACTACTCCCACACGGTTTTCTATACTTTATGTTAATTCAATACTAGGGTTGTCGCGTTCTTTGCAATGGGTATCTATGCGAGAGTGGGCGTCCTTATTCTGAAAAATTCGCGGATTCTCCATTCGTTTTCTATCTCCACTTTCTCTATAAAAACATTTCTTCAGCAGAATCAGGTGTCGCAAAGCTCGACGCAGAACAACGAGCCCGTCAGTTCCCATGGGCCTGGTCCAAAAACGACCACCGTGTCACACGTCGCTGAGCTCCACGATCTACCAGAAAGCGCCAACGAGAACACTGAGGTGACCAGTCGTACCGAGTTGCGACTAGATCCAGATACCGAATTACAGCCTATTTGTTTCTATGAGTCTAGAGAACTTGCTCCCGTCGACACTCACCAGTCCACCCGAAAAGAGACTGCTGAGGCTGCCGCACACATCGACTTGGAGCAAGCCAGTCCTGTGGCCATTAGGACCAGTCAGGCTGTTTTGAGTGGCGAGACGGGTATAACTCCATACTCGGAAATAGCAGCGTCACGAAGAAGCGAAAACAAGGCTGCGTGGAGCTACACTAAAGTTGCGTTTCTCATGTATACAGCTCTTCTCATTGTATGGGTAAGTCATATCTCATTTGACCCAGGCATGGCCTCGCTTTACTGACTCGAGGCATGACAAGGTCCCACCAACAGCCAACAGGATATACGATTATTCCAACGGGGGATCAAGTTTCGCTTTAGAAGCTATAACTGCCGCAGCAGTACCACTGCAAGGATTTTGGAACTTTACTGTTTATGTGGCCACGTCGGCCCAGCAATGTAAACGTGCCTGGAAAGAGGTACGAGAATGGGTCCACATGACCTGTCGGCGTTTATCATGTCGGAGTAGATGAGCGTAACGATTAAACTTGCATTTGTAACTGTATAGCGGAAACGATGTATGAACTGTATTATTATCAATTATTTCCAAATAAGCGCCTTGTCCCGCTGAAGACCATAATTGAACTTTTTCCAAGCGTGTGAATTTCTAATGTTCGCCAGAGTTGAAAATATGAATTGAAACAATCCAGCTCAGGGGAGGTGCATCATACGAGCTTCGTACGATGTGGTGGCTTGTTCAGGATTCGCATCAACAGCCCGCAAATTTCATGGTCGCAATTCGGAGGTTCAGCGCAAATCGCCGCATGGCCGGCCGTAGTCTACGACAGGCTTTTCGGTCGGTTTGCTCAGCTGCTCTGAAGTTCTCCATGAATGTGGGCTTTCAAAACATGAATTCAGACGCCTGAGATGAAGATATCCGCGCAGCATCCGATCAGCCACAGCTGTCACATTTCACATTCTCTCGTCACTGACCGACTCTTGCGCCGCATGGCACGTGCGTCGACAGTTTCTTCCAGACCCCGCAGCGGAGCATATCGTGATTTGCAACAGCCATCGAGATAACCATACCCAATCCCCGGCTTATCCAGCGTTGATCCCTTCGATGTTTGGCATGTCACACTTCATTGCCTCACCGCTTGCAGTTGCTTTGCACGTGGCCGTACCGCTTCTGCATTTCAGTCCGATTGTGTCTGTGCCGGCTAAGAAGCATCCTGCCTGATCGATCGAAAACGAGTCGAACTGTTCCGAAGTTCCAGCAGTAGGCTTTCCCGGTCTACAGTGTTTGTCTGGGGTTCCCTATCGATAGAAGCGCGGATAGACCCAGCGGAGAGGACACCGCGTCGCGCCGCACCGCGCTCCATTCCGACCAACTGACCATGGCGCCTTTCTGAAACAACTTCTTGACATCAGATACAAGAATAAAAAGCTCGTAAAAGGCTGTCTCGTTTCAGTTTGGGTGCTATGTTGTATAGGCCCATTTTGCTAGACATCGCCCTTCGGCTACCCGGAGATGGTGATCAGACTCCCGACTCTCAAACCCTTTGGAGCCAGCTTCTCGCGACCACCTCGGTCCTCGTCTCTTCATTAAGTCTGAGAATTGCAGCGCAATATCTACCACTATATCTTCATTGCTATGCCGGACCACATTTTCCAAACTCTGAGGAATATCTTCGGTCTCTTCAGGTTGCTGCCCAGCTTACCGATTACGGCAATCGGAATCCATTCCATTCTTGTTTCAGCCTCTCGGCCAGAATCCGGATCTACCTGGTACCTTACAGGCCGTATTTACGTCAATTAGGGAACTCAATTTCCTAGTTCCCTATTTGTCTCACGGAATTGTCAAACTCCATCCGTCGGCCCTTTCCGAAAGTTTATCTGCTGAGTGCACTAGTCATGGAACCTCGCACAGAACACCATAGGTCCAAGAGTTTTTCTCTCTCTAAGATAAAGAGCCACAGTAGGCCGCATATTACATCTTGAAAAGTTCCTTTGATCATGAACTACATGATGACGGACGACTGTGATCCGATGCTCAGGCGCTTGTCTGTAAGTGGAACAGGAGGTAGCAGAATCTTATGTATGCGATGTGCTGGGTATCAATGGTATTAATAATTGCAATTCATGGTTAGTGACCGTCAGTTGCACCGGTATTACACAAGGGGGTTCAACCAATCATCCTTCTTGTGCACTGGGTTCTACACTATTCACTAATGGGAACGGTTCTCACAATGATCTTGTTTCGATACGTGATCAGAAAGGAGGAGATACATCTCGGTTGCATATAAAGACCTCAATAAAAACACAATCAACATTAGTCTTCCGCGCTGCCCATAGCGTAGTTCTCCGCAAGGACTTCAGTATATAAAAGGCTCGTCAATCACAACTGCTATTCCGTCAAATTTTATTATTCCAGGGGCTTTTTTTTTTCAGCGCATGTGACTGGAAGAAACGTAGTGATTCAAGCAAAGAAAATACAATTTGTCCCCAGTCGTCATGAGGATGCTTATCCTGGTCTGATCTGGGGAGGGTGATTATGCAGAAAATTCTCAATTTCCGTGATGATAGTCCCAGGGGGTGGATCACCAGGCTCGGGTCCATTGTCGTACAATGTGTTGTGGCCAGTATCCAACCATGTGCGAAGAAGCCGGTCCTCATCTGTGTTCATGACTCCCTCCATGACCTGGTATTCTTCGCTTGGGTTTTCCTCGTCTTCAAGCGTCCAGAGCCCTCCGATCTGTCTAGTATCATGGGGAAAGTTAGGACGCAAGCTGGATTATGAGTATAATTTGACACTCATCATTACGCGTACTGAATAATGTATCGTTTCAAAGGATTGGTCTGAGGGAACAGGCCGAAATTTCCGAACGCCGTGTATGCCCCAGAAATGACAAAGGGCCTTCCGAGATTGTGAGCCAGCCATCCACCATAGCTTTTTGTCGTCTAGAGTCCATGGTGACACTTCAGACACTCTCTGTGGACGAGCTCTTCTATTGTCGAGAATTGATTCTTCAAATGTCAAGAATCGTTGCAACTTGGAGATCATCCATATCAGGGCCAGGTGTCCGAGGCTATTCTCGTTCCGACTACCACCTATATCCAAGTGCTCACCGGAGAACCAACATTGTTCTAAGTTCTGCGAGATTGAAGGACCTGTCGAGCTATTTGGGACCGCAACCTCGTCTGCTTCGCTAATTCTCCAAACGATTGGAAGGAAGTGACGGCGACGTTCATCCAATGATATTGCTTGGAATCCATGACGGATTATGCAAGACAGATGGGAATGAACGAAGCCGAGTGTGCCAGATGACGGTCGATTGAAGAATGCTTTCAAGGGATTGCCTATGGAACTGACGGTGTCCCACATGGCACAAGCTTTGACATGGACAGACTTCGGGCCTCGATCTGGATGTACCTCCGGCTTTGTTGGGGTCCCGAGACCACTTCCCCGTAGCTTCCAGTCACTGAAAACTTGAGGCAAGCCACCCAAATCCCCCTTGGAGAGAAGCCCCACATCCTCGATCACATGTGCAATACATCTAACCGTAAATGCGCCTCTCGAGAACCCGATAAGGTATATCTCATCGGAAAACTCGTAGTTGTTGCAGATGAAGCCGTAAGCTTCTTGGATGCTCTCCTCGATGTCTTACAGATCAGCAAAGATCAACTTCAAACCACAAAATTATAATAGACTTACCCGCCCCGATAGCTTGTTTCAAAAACTTTGCAGGGTTTAGTGTGTCCGTTCCAACACCGCGCTGGTAGAACACAATCTGAGAATTTCCGTTCGAGTCTGTAGCAGAAATGTATCGCGCTATCTTGGAAACATTGGTCATAATTTTCCCAGCTATCTCTCTATGGCCTGTGCCATCACAACAGACTATAAGCTTTTTCCTTCGTGGCACTGCGGGATCTTCAAACGGATCCTTGCCCGTGGAACGCATTGGATGTTTACCGGCTTTTGAATTTTCTCCGGGCATACTTTGGCGGTTAGAGACGGTCGCGCTAAATCAAAATTAGTGAAATTCTTTTTTGAATCGAGTGATTTTGCAACCAGTAGCTGCAAAAGAAGAGTGAAAAGACAATTAAGCTTGTGAAGAGATGAGTACTTCCAGGATTGCTAGCCTCGTGCTTTTCTGGTCTAAAAATCGCCATCTTGGGGTTTGCTTTATATGTAGCAATAATTGCCGACACGAGTGAAAAAAGGATGCAGCAATTATTCTCTAGAGAATGGGATCTGCATTACGACGCTCTATGCTTATGGCGTACCAATCCCTGAATCCTATGGTGGGAGCTACGAGCAATCGCTTACTCTTGTGTAACCTAACCTTATCTCGAAGGACTTCTAGAGGCCCGAAATGTTGCAATGTGTTCAGGACAGCCAAAGACACTCCGCTTTGAAACTGGAGACATTGCTTTCAGTAGCCACTCAACAGCCATGATCAGAGATTTAAGTGCACTAGTAAGATATCAGTGCTGACTACTTATATTCTGCATCTGACAAACCACGAACGGCCACGTCTATTGTAATTTTCATGTGAGACGTATGGAAGCCGTTGAGCGAGGCCCTATTGGGGGGCCTCTTATCAAGTTCTGTGCGCCATACAAAAGCCACAAGCAAGGTTTTTTTTTTTGATAATTTCTACAAAATCGAAAGTAGTTCGAACCATTCAGGTCATGACTTACTCATTACCTTGCCTAAAGATCGTCATGGTGCTTCATTTCGGCGGACCGGCGTGATCACGGTGGCCTAGATCCTTAACTGCAGGCTATATGATTGGATATGTACTAGTTATAGCACGCTGCGGTCTTCATGTTTAGCAACATTGTCTAAATATTTTACATGATCCATGTGATCCCCGCCTCCGGGGGCGGGCGGCTCTTGCTGTCGCGTCCTCAGCGCCGGAGAATGCGACCGGAGCTCTTCGCACGGCCATCTCTCTTCCTCCTAACACCAAAACCTTGTCCCCCAGTTTATTTGAAGGTCTTTCTTGTTGAGTTAGGCCGCTAAAAACCCATTCTTGTGTTTCTGGTTCGATCGCTTGCGACCCCGCACGTGCGCCACGACGATGTTGAGCTGTTTGAACCACGTCTCACCGGTGACGACTGAATGTATCTTAAGTCTCCTTCCGTGTGTTTTCTCAAAGGCCAAATATCATACATCAACCGAGATGCAGCTCATCATCAAATCTACTGGCAGTATCGTGCCCTTCGGAGAACATCCACACGGCTGCCTCGTTGAGTGCGTCACATATCCTCTTCCGTCGACCTTTCAATGCTGAACATTCAAAACTGCACATACGAGACACGAGTTGAGCTAACTATCTTGCTTTCGTTCAGTGTTGTCTTTGTCCACGGCTATACGAACGGGGAAGCGTCGAGCCAGTGTTCTTTTGAGCTTGCCAAAGCCCGCATACTCCTCTTCAAATGGCGCATGGAAGTGAACAATTACATCGATCTCCTCTCCCACAAGAACATCCAAGATCTTTCACACACCCTTCTCGTCGAACTGGATAAGGCAAGGACAGGAGATGCTGTAAGATTCCCCTGTCCATCTCGTTTTGAAGCCGTAGTGCTTACATTCAAACTGGCAGGAACATCGCCCCTTAATATTCATTGCCCATAGCATTGGTGGACTCATCTGCCAATATGTAAGTTCTTGCATAGTAGCAAATGTACCGCATCGTTCTAAAATTGTACAAGGCCATTACAGATCGAAATGAGCGAGACGAGCGTCTACAAAATATCGCACAACTCGTACACAGCGTCATACTTCTCGGAACCCCACATTATGGTGCTGGTCTTGGGGAATGGGCTGCCATGTCAGCAAGAGCTCTCCATTTGGATGAAAAGGCCACTCCGGGAATGTGGAAGCAAGTACGTGATCTGAAAAACATCACAGATAAGCAACGTATGTTCCGCGAAAAGATTGAAAGACCGGAAGAGGGATCTCCTAGGAGAGGAGTCAGAGTCACTTGCTTTTTTGAATCCACGCGATTTCCTCGCAAAGAGCCGGTGAGTTTCCACAGCAGAAGTGATAAGTCTTGAGACAATATTGACTAGAAAAAGTCTTTATCTCCAGAATGGGCTGTTCTACCCGAAGCAAAGCCAATAGCAGCCCTAGGCATCAGTACCCAGCACTTGGATCTGATGAATGCAATGGCGGTGACGATAAATCAACATTTGAGGTGATCACTTCTGAACTTGAACGGTGGCTGAGGGAGCTCAAACAAGATGACCGAGATTCTCTGGATGAGACTGCATGCAAGGACGATGGTCAGACAGTGCCTGCGTCTATCCTCACTTAGCTCAGAGAGTCCATATCTATGTTGTCAGGCATATGACTCGCTGGGAATCACGCGAAGGTGGTTCGAGAGAGCAGATACTGGTGGTCAGAACTCGGACATACGTAGCCTTCCTGGAGAAATTGGTAGCTTATTTAAAAGTAGGAAGAAATCCAGAATACTATTCATCTAAATAAGTATAGACTTGATTTTTCCGTTTAGTAACTAGCAAACTTCCCTTTCCATCACTGTCATGTTGAAAAATTCGATGCTAATTATACAATTGACTGTTGTCATTAGTTACTTCTTTCATATCCTCGCATCTGCAATGATCACATCTGCCGCCTTCTCGCTCATCATGTACACGCTCGACACAATGAAGAACCCCTGAATCTTCGGCATTGCCGACGCGTCCACGACCCTCAAATTCTGCACCCCCCTCACCCTAAAATCCCCATCCAGCACCGCCATCTCGTCGTCATCCGCCCCAATCGGACACGTGCACGACGCATGATGGCCCCATGCCTCGTCCCTGATGAACTGCTTCGTCGCCTCCTTCCCCGGCGGCGGCCGCACGTCCTCGTACGCGCCCAGCGTCGGCGGCATGGCGTCGAACGCCTTGCGCGCCCACTCGACGCCCTCGTACGCCGCCTGCACGTCCGCGTCTCCACCCTCGGCGAAGTAGTTGAAGTCGATGGCCGGCGTGTCGCGCGGGTCCGCCGACGCCAGCCGCACCGTCCCCGCGGCGTTGCGCGAGTGCGCCTTCAGCGTCAGCCACACCCAGTGCTTGGCGTCGGCCGTGACCTCGGTCGAGTAGCCTCTGAAGTAGCCGCGGAAGTTGCCGGGCGCGCCGAAGACGAAGAGGTCGGCGGGGTCGTCGGCGGCGGCGGTGCTGGACTTGAGGATCCGCGCGAGCGCGAGGCCGGTGGTGCCGTAGATGCCGCGGAGGAGGAGCGGGTTGGCCTCCCAGCGGTCGAGGCACGGGTCCGGGTAGGAGTGGCCCCAGGTGCAGTCCTCGGAGATGGTGAAGTTGGCGGCGAACTTGACGGTCGTGGGGATTTCGTAGCGGTCTTGGAGGTTGGTGCCTGTGTTTTGGGTGTGCGGTTAGCCGTTTGCTTTCTGCGGGTTCTGAAAGAACGTGGGACTTCACTTACCAACGCCGGGCAGGTCCTTGACGACCGGAATGTCGAATGATTCCAGTTCCTCCCGTGGACCAATCCCGCTCAGCTTCAGCAGCTGTGGCGTGTTGAACGCTCCAGCAGCCAGGATGACCTCCCTTGTCGCATTCACGCTCCCCGGTGTGCCTAGAGAACCGCTTGCTTCAGCCCTGGGATCCGCGCGGTACAAGCTCTCGCCGTCCAAGAAGTCCACCCCGATCGCCTTGGTGCCGTCAAAGCGGACTTTCGTGACCAAGCTGTTCATGCGAATGTCAAGGGGATATCCCTGATCAACGACGCTGAGCAAGAATTCCCGTGGGGAGTTACGCGCGTAGCTATCAATATGGATGGGAACTTGATACAGATCCTCAGCGGTGTCGCGATCAGGCCCGACGCGGTTCATGTCAAGAGTGAGTAGAGTGGCGAGGCCGGTGACGGTGTTGAGGAGGGAGTCGATGATGTTCTTGCCAGCTGCAGAGGCAGCGGCAATGACCATTTGTAGGAGACGGACATCTTCGAGGACCAGTTCTAGATCTATTATATGAAGTCAGTCGAGACTCAAGATACAAATGCTTCCGTCCTGAGTCACTTTGCATACTCACCCGTCACGCCAACCTTCAGCCACCCGCTGAACCCATGCCCAACAACGCTGTTCGGAATCAAGTACGTCGCATGCTCGACTTTCTCAAAGTATTGTCGCATGTTATCCGCACTCCAAGAATCATTTCCCGTCACCTCGGCAATGTAATCCCAATCGCTTCTGTGCGGATAAACCATGACCATCGCGTTATGCGAGCCACACCCGCCCAGCGTGCCTGCACGGGGATACAGAATCCCCTTCATCTCTGATCCCGCAGGCGGGTCCAGCCCGATGTACATCTCCCCTTCCGGGGTGGTGTAGGTCGTCTTGGAGTCCCGCGCTTGCGTTGCATCGTCGCTGTAATGCCGCACCCAGTAGTCCCATCGCATAGGTTCATACTCGGTGGACTTTGCGTGCCATGCCGGCACTTGATACTCCTTCGCAGATCCTTGGTCCGACCCTGCTTCGAGAAGAAGCGTGCGGTAGCCGGCGAGGGCGAGGCGCGCGGCGAGAGGACCACCGCCTGCACCGGACCCGACGATGACGTAGTCGTAAGGGTCGAGGTCGACGGCGAGGGACAGGCTGGTCATTCGTGAGTTTAGTGTCGCATTTGTAAGTAGATAGCAGAGAGGGAAAGACTTACGCTACGAGGTATAAGCACAGGAGCAGGAACACGGCCCAGCGAGGGGCACTGCCGAACATCATGATGGCGACGCGCCTAGAGCTCTTGCGAAATGGAAACGGCTGCAGTGAGGGATCAACGAGAGGGCGCCCTGGCATTTAAGGCTCTTGGACACGCATATCGGAGGAGAAACATTTCCATTAACTCCACCAAATTATCCACCAGGTTTCGCCGATCGCGGCTCTTTGGAACTGCTTGAACCCCAGCCAGCTGCCATTTTGGGCTCACCCATGTCAAATCGATTGTCCAGGCGAAGCGACTCTGTTCGCCCGCCCCTGCATGAGTGGCAGGGCAGGTGTGTGTGCAAGCCATGCACGAATCAGCCCCCGTGGCCTGCGGCCGCCGATCGTTCGTGTGCAGATGATCTCTGAACGAAGAAAAGACTCGGCCCCCACGAGGACACATGGCACCAGCATTTTCGCAACCATGCGTTGTGGCGCGATGACCCGTGAGAGGGGAAGCGAAATGATTCGGGTGTGAATGTTTGCAGGGTCTGCATTCAGACAAACTCCGGGCCTTGTAGCCTTGTTCTGGCCATGCGGGCCGAGCCGCCTATAGTAGCCCTTCGTAAACGGTCGAAGGAACGGCGGCATGCCTATAAGGCTAATGCAGAGCCGATGGCTGTCCAGTTGGAGTCTGCTGACCGTTAAGGGAAGATGGTGGGGTTTCTGCCCGTTCGGGCGTTTAGTGGGGTGTGTGATGGCTGCGCCGCCTTGGTCCTGCAGCCTCGTTGGTCAACCAACGACTAATTTGCGTAGCGGCTTTCAGTCTCAATTTTTATTGCCATCTAGGGGGCCATACTGGTGAGTTGTTATCTGGGTTTTCGGGAATGACGAGGGTTTCCCACGCATGGTGTTTGAATCGTCTATCGAAGGCCCGGACACGAACGACTCGTTATGGCCGATGATTAGGCAGCAGTCCAATACTCCTGTGCGAAGTATTGCCTGTCAGTGTGACAGTCAAACTCCATGTTTGCCCCACATGTAGAGCTACATGAGTTGGGGGCCAGAAAATCTACCCAGATACTGTGGGGAAAGTGACAACAAAAGTGCAGATCCCTGGATTGTTCCGTTCGCTGGAGGCGGAGATCATCTTCAAAAATGCTTGAGACGCAATTCGGAGCAAGTTCCTATATCTTACAGAGCTCTGATAGTTCTTTAACCTCAAAGCTTTGGCATTACAGACCAATATTCACCAAAGGATTACTCAGTTTGGAAGTGCGTATTATTACTTTTGAACATTGATGAGAATAAAAAAAGGATCAGTGAGACAAGGCCTCAAGTTCCCCATGGAGACGAATAGCTGTGTCTAAATCTTCTTGGCGGTACTCGGAAGACGTTATTCTGGCTGACAACTCCTCCAATTCAGCTTCAATTTCGCTGCGCCTCGTCTCCCGTGCCGCAGCATCCTCTTCGCTCTACTTTTCGTACATCAGCCAGCCGGATAATGGTTGTACTGTATCCAAGCCCGGTTGCTCTGTCGGTACACCAGAAGTGTACTGATGTGAAACCAGTTCACCATCGTCATGAATCTCATATGAGTCGTCATCATCATGGTCTGCACCGCCATCCAACATTCCACCGCTGCTTGTGACCTCAATCCCAAAAGATCCTGACACCATTTTGTGTGGTACACCTCACCGTTGTCATCTACAGTGACCGGAACAGACACGAACCCGCATGGGATATCTTGGGTGTTGACCCGGTAATACAGAACCCCGTCCAGCTCACATCCTGCTCGTCTGCCTTCAAAAGCAGCAAGTGAGACCGGCCCGATTGGGCCGGTTGAGAATCTCTTCCCAATCCTCGCGCACACCGAGGAGTGTCACAGAAGGTATCCCGCAATCAAGAGTCATTCGGTAGGAGAAGTACTTCTGCAGAGCACCCATCATCAAGACGGAGGCTACGACGCGGTCGCTGTCGGTAGTCGTGCTGAAAGACGACATGCACCACGTGTGGAATGTGGGATCGACGATGTTTTCTTGAAGCGGGCGGCTCATAAGGTATGCCATGTCCCCAAAATCGGCGTAATTGATGCTTCCAGCATCCTTTATCTCAAGCTCTTGTGTCCCCTCGTGAGACACGAAGAAAGCGCGCAATTCCTCAGCGTGGGCGTTGATGAAGAAGTTGAGCTGTGAGAGGATTGAGAACCACACATCCTCAAGCCGGATATTGAGGTGATGGTGTCCGCTGTAGGCGTGGAACGCGGCGCGCACGAAGCCGTTGCTCGAAGGCGTGATTTGCTTTTCGCGGAAAAGCCTGCGAGGGAAAGAGCTCTGGATGATGCTCTTGCTCCGTCGAGAGTCCGATGGATAAGCTTGGTGGAATAGATCATCGCTGGACTTGACTTTGCCCTGAGGCCAGCTCCGGGCTGGATGGCTTGTAGTTACGAATGTGATAGGCATGTTTGCTTTGTTGGCGCTGTTCACTCCATCTCAGAAGGCGTGGAGGATTGAATGGTAAGATATCGTGCAATTCTCTTATGATTTGAGAGTTGTTCGATAGATTGCAGCTGCCTGAAGATAATACCCGTTGTTGCCTATCGTATGATGCACGATGTGCCACCGATCGGTCGCACCAGCATCTACGAGCAGATTATGATTATGTTGCCTTTCTCTGTCGCGACTTTCGTGTACAAAGCGGCAACATATTTCGTGCATTTTCGGGGGCCGAAACTCGATGGGGAAAAACGAATTCACACAAAACTTTGCGCTTACGCGTTCTTCTCTCTTACCTATAACGTGTTTCACCACTCAGTGGGCCACACCAGTCAGTGGGCCACCCCACCAACACCAAAACGCGTCATCGTGCAAATCAACAATGACATCAACACAGAACCTCGAATCACCCCAGAAAGAGGGCAGACTACTTCTTGCTAAGCAGGCCGTTCAAAACGATCGAGTTTCGAGTATTCGCAAGGCTGCAACATCGTACGATATACCTCGAACCACCCTCTAACGTCGTCTTGATGGAACAGCCTCCCAAAGCGCGTCTAATTCGCGAAAACGAAAGCTGCAACAGTCTGAAGAGAAAACTCTAGTTAAGTGGATTCTAAACCTCGACCAGCGAGGATTCCCTCCCCGAATCATCGATGTACAAAGGATGGCAGACTGTTTACTCGTAGCGCGCGGCCAAGATCCTCCACCTCAGCCAGTCGGCAAGAACTGGACATCTCGTTTTATCAACAATCAGCCTGAGCTTAAAATAAAATGGAATCGAAAGTTCCATTCACAGCGCGCCAAATGCGAGGATCTAAACACGATTAACGCGTGGTTTACGCGTGTTCAAGAGACGCGTTAGTCGTACGGCATTCTCGACGACGACATCTATAATTTTGATAAGACAGGGTTTATAATGGGGGTAATTACGACATCTAAGGTCGTTACAAGCTCTAATACGACCGGTCGAGCAACTGCTGTGCAACCAGGAAACCGTGAGTGGATAACGGCAATCGAGGGCATTAACGCGTCCGGCTGGGCGATTCCGCCGTTCATCATCCTAGCAGGGAAGGTACACCAGTCAAACTGGTATCGGGAACTGCCGGCTGATTGGGTAATTACTATAAGCGACAATGGATAGACGACAGACCAGCTCGGATTTGAATGGATTAAGCACTTCAACACGCACACAGAGTCTTGCATAAAGGGAGCCTACCGTTTACTCATCCTCGACGGCCATAGCAGCCATACAACGCCCGAATTCGACCAATACTATATGGCGAACAATATTATCACGCTCTGCATGCCCGCACATACATCTTATCTCCTCCAGCCGCTTAATGTAAGCTACTTCTCTCCTCTCAAGCGCTCGTACGGTTAGGAAATTTAGGAAAGCGTCCGCAAAGGAATCCACCATATTAACAAAGATGACTTTCTCGCAATATACTCGAAGGTGCGTCTATCAGTCTTTACGGATCAAAACATCAGAAGTGGATTTCAAGCAACGGGGCTTATACCGTACAACCCACAGCGCGTATTATCGTCGCTTACCGTTACCAAAACACCCTCTCCACTAGGGACGACTAGCGGACAAGCACCCCAATGGACGTCAGAAACACCTCATACTGTAGCCCAGCTAGAGAATCAGGCTCGGCTTATACGGGATCTCATCCAGCGCCAATCCCAGAGCCCGACAAGCCAAGCATTCAGCCAACTTGTGAAGGGATGTCAGATAGCGATGAATTCGGCTGTGATACTCGCAAAGGAGAATTCGGAGCTTCGTACAGCTAATCAACGGCGAAACCGAAAGCAGCAGTGCCGGCGAAGGTATATTACACAAGGAGGCGCTCTGCAGGCTCAGCAGGGGCAGTTTTTGGTTCACGGGATAGAAAATGGGGAGGAAGGGGCTGGTCAACGGGAAGCGACGGCTGTATGGCAACGCGTGCCACCGACGTGCAGCAATTGTCATTTACAAGGCCACACGATTCGCCGATGTCCTAATAACTAGAGAGTAGTCAGATAGGGTTTTCGATTAAATTAAAGGCATTGTGGTGAAAAAATTGTACTAAGACGTCTTTTCGTGTTGGTGGGGTGGCCTACTGACTGGTGTGGCCCACTGAGTGGTGAAACACGTTACGGCCCTAAACTCATTTTTTACCATTTATCTACTTCTGTCTTCAGGATTCTCTTTCTTTTATTTGGCAAACATGGGACCTCCAACTCGCAAAGTAATAGTCCGTGATACGACAGATTTGCCACAAACTTGGGTAGCCCTGCAGGAGGATAGTCAATCAAAACGCTGGGTGGAGCTTGAGCCTGCATACGAGTTCCAAAAGATTGAAAGCCGAACCATAACCTACGTGACCTACCAGGACAAGTATGATCTCGAGGGACCTTCATGCGCTGCAGGCGATCTCCTGTTTGCGGCCCCAAACTTATCCCCATCTACACAGGAGGTTTCCCACGAAGAGATACCGGGACTCGATATCTGCCTGACATTTGAAGAGGTTGATATTAGAAGTCTTCTGGGCCGTAGAAGCGGAATGAAATACCTGCTGGGTACTGCAGAGAACATCATATCTTGCGAAAGCTGCGCTCTGTGCCGGATCATCACAGCGAGCTTAGAAATCGACACAGAGAAGTCGGAGCAGGAACTCCTGAACCTAGCATCCGATTGCTGTGTCGTGCTGACAAGCGTCCCATCTGCGTTTCCATAACAAGCTCGAAAAGAAAGATATCACCACATCGTGGCCCATCTACTCCACGCTACCAGCGTCGTCACGGTCGGAGAAGCAAGCCTTCGGATATCCACAAGTGATTCCAGCAAGATTGGAAAGACGACCTTGTTTGGCGGCCGAGTTGTTGATCCTTCGAACCCCGACTTCAAACTGGCGAGTGCGTGGCTTGCCGACTGTGACGAGCATCATGATTGTCTCCAAAGCGTGGATCAACGCAGCACGATCGAACGGCTTCTTGTCATCGACGTTGAGAATGCCTGTGTTGTTGAACTTCCACCCGCGTCAAAGTACTCGGCATTGAGTTACGTCTGGCCGCGATTCGATGTCCCGAAGCTGATGAAGAACAATATTGAGGGACTTCAGGAGGCCGGGGCACTTTCTGGAGATGCATAATCAACTTCCCAGAGTTTTGAGGGATGCGATTGAGGTTGTCCGTGAGTTGGACGAGGCATACCTCTGGATCGATGCATGTTCAAGATGACAAGTACAAGAAAGACCAACTCATGAAGAAAATGGACCGTGTATACGGAGATTCCTATCTGACTATTGTGGTAGCGAGCTCTACAAGCCCTGAAGAGGACTATGCGATACCAGGATTGGGCTCACCGAGACGGAATCGGCAAGAAGCTCAACAATGGGATGGTGTGAATCTCATGACAGCGTTTCCGGATTACAACAGCGCCATCGAAAGGAGCAGGTGGGCGACCAGAGGCTGGACGTTTCAAGAAGGTGTTCTGTCCAAACGATGTCTCGTATTCGCCGATGATCAGATGTACAGTACTAGGACAAAAGTCTGCGCGAAATTAAGCGAGACGCGTCAAAACGCGCAACACGCGTCACACCTCTCCTCCTTGCATACCACCTTATGCCTCCACAACGCACTCCTTTACAAGAGCTCTTTGGCGAGCATAATAAGAATCATGAGTTCTCTCCATACCAACGTGGAATGCTGGCTGCCGCGCGTGCAATGGGTCACAGAACCACCTGGATTTCAAAGCAGCTACACACGCCTGAATCGTCAATTCGCACCACCCTCTCCCGCGCGCCATTACGCAACGAAGGACGCTCACAACTACGTTCCGGCAGGCCAAAGGTCCTCTCAGATCAAGACCAAAGGCATATCTTACGCATCGTACGGAATAATCCAAAGTTTACCTATCAGGAGGTCAGAGAAGCCACAGGCGTAACCTGCTGTGCCCGTACCCTCTCACGGTTCCTGGACACCTATAATATCAAGAAATGGCGCGCTGCAGGCCGCCCAGAGCTACGTGAGGAGCACGTAGCAATCAGGCTTGCCTGGGCGCTTGAGCATGTGGACTGGACTGAAGCGCAATGGGCTAAGGTTATCTGGTCAGATGAGTGCTCTGCAGAGCGTGGCAAGGGCGAAGAGAGGGAGTGGGTTTTTCGCACACCATGCCAGAAGTGGGACCCAGGTATGATCCAGCCATATAAAAAGGATAAGGATATATCTATTATGGTATGGGCAGGCTTCTCTGGCAAGCGTGGGAGGTCACCCTTACACGTAATGATACGTGATCCGTTATCCAAGAGGGGTGGCTACTCAGCCGACTCCTATTTTGAAGTACTAGAGCAAAATATACCAAAGGTTTGGCGCAGAGGCATGCTATTCATGCAGGATAATGCGCCTATCCATACAGCTATTAAAGTACGCGATTAGTTCACCCAAAAGCGTGTTAATATGATAGACTGGCCACCATATAGTCCAGATCTAAATCCTATCGAACACCTCTGGTTTCACCTTAAGGCTATGGTCTTAAGGCTCTATCCAGAGCTTAGTGAACTACGTGGAAATATAGATTATATTAGAGAGAAGCTTGGGCAGGCATTACAAGAGGCGTGGAAGGCATTACCACAGTCATTATTTGATAATGTACTAGGTAGTATGAAGCGGAGGTGTGAGGCAGTTATCCAGGCAGAGGGCTGGCATACGAAGTACTAGTATAAAACCAAGGCGAAAATCGATCTCCCTGGTCAATTCTGACTTAGTAGTAGCTTACTACGAGCTTCAGGAAGCGTGCATTGAGAAAAGGCGACTTTGGTTTTCATTGGGGTGATCGCCTTGGTACGCGACTCGCGCAGACTTTTGTCCAGTGATTGTACTTCAGATGTGCGCGGGATTCGCGATGCGAGGATGTTGTAACGGAGACAGGAACTGATCATTACGAAGTGCATCCCGCCAAGCCAAAGTTCCGCGAGAGCAAGATCGACTATCTGATTAATTCGGAGTTCCTCAAGAGCATATCTGGTGAAGATACGTTCAGCGAGTACGCGCGCCTGGTTCGCGATTATACCAAACGTTCGCTGACGTTTGAGTTTGATGTTCTCCCGGCCTTCACTGGCATCATGAATATGTTGCTACCGAATTCTCACGAGCAAGCATTTGTCGTTGGGCTACCCTGTTTCAGCTTTGATAGGGCCCTTCTCTGGTATCACACTTCGCCCGCTCGGCGTAGGCAGATTTTTGCATGCGATTATGGCACCCATAATCACCACTGTTATCCCAGTTGGTCATGGGCCGGATGGGTGGGAAGTGTCGACTACGAGGTAGACATGCTCAATGCCGGTGACATCAAGTCACAATACCCGGCAGTTTCGTGGTTATTCCTTCAAGACGATGAATTGGTCCCAGTCCGCGGATCGTTGTTTATGGCGAACTCCGACTTCGCGCTGGACTTGATGTGGTCCCGCATTGACCTCTTGAGAAAGGATCCTGCACGCCTTATCTCCTGAGTTACGACTTTGAAAAGACGACTGCGGCTTCCCGAAGAATACGTCAAGGACTGGGTCACTGACTTCGATCAAACTCTTCCCTGTTTCGCCATATTGGACGCCGAAGGAGATGCTTGCGGCTTCATACCGTCTGCAGACAGAGCCTGGGCATGGGAATACAAGGAAAGAAATGGTGGAGAGTGTGAGCTAGTTATTCTATCCCACGCGCAGCAGTCACTTGGGGATGAACTTCCATCTCGGGCGCGTTTCTTTAATGAAAAGTATCATGTCGCAGGGAATCAACTCATCTGTTTCTTCAATATTATGCTCGTTGTATTCGACGCTGAGGGCGTGGCGTATCGAAAAGGGGTTGGTCGAATCCACAAGGATGCGGTTCATGCGGACGATGTTGCCAATCTTGAAAATAAAGCTATTGTACTTGAGTAATGGAATAGCAAAGCAGAAATTGCAAAAGCGAAATACAGCTACATTTGAGGTGATGACGACATGAAACTTGTTTCAGACACACTCATATGATGAGGAACAATTGCATCACACCCTGGACCTCACCGTCCATGCACCCTGTAACGACGGCTGCGCCGATATGTCTGTGATAAATTTCTTCTCGCAATTCTCGCAAAACCTGACACATGCTGCTGCCATACAGTGTACAAACTAGATCACCAGTTTCGATGCCTGTGGCACCGATTCCAAATCGTTTCTCGGCGGTAGAAAAAAAGCAGCAGTCCTTGATGGAAGCCAGGGTTCTTTGGACAAAAAAAGGGACATCAACCGATCCCATCTTTTGCTCATTTTCTGACTCCATATACCGCACATAATCCGTTTTCCACTCTGCGCGGTCTGCGTCTCGGAGACCGAGTGCCTCAGACATGATATCGATAACTCGCTCTCCTTCTGGCTCAGGAGCTTGGGAGCTTGCTGACACATCTTTCAAACGTATCTCAGAAGTAAGATTCTGTAATATTGTCTTTTTGATCTCCTTGAGTGTATCGCAAAGGCTGCTGCTCGAGACACCTGCAAACGGGCCTTGGACTGTGACGACAGTATCAATGACGAAGCCGTCGGCTTTCAGGATCTTGCTGTCTTCGGATATCCATGCCTCTGGCTGAGCCCTAGAGCACGCATTGTATGTTCTCGCATGTGTGTAGGGCCCCGGCGGGCCGCTTCCCACGCAAGAGTAGTTCGGCAACCACGAGCCTCCATCTTGAAGGGGTCGTTTGAGGCGATGGCGACAAAGAAAGTCCAGAGTCTTGCAAGACACCAGCAAGTAATGACATGCGTCTATCGAAGCAGCGCTCAGACTATACGCGGGGGAATATATTGCCTCGAGGGTGTGAGCCCCTGACCGAGTGTCGGCAATACCAAGCAGCGCGAAGATCCGATCCCGTGGGTCGCTTGCCGAGAATAGAACCGAGAGTTCCAAGATATCCTGTAAATCCATACGGAAAGATTTTGACCGAGCTTCTCTACTCAACCACAGCAGATCGGGAACGTATTGGATTGCTTTGTGTAAAGCAAAGCGTGGTAGATTTGTTCGGCATTGGTATAGAGCAGTCTCGGCCATGGCAACATCGGCAACACTGAGTAAATCAGACCCGCACATGAATACGGACGACATATTGGCAAAGCTGAGCTCTTGAATGACCCAGACTCGAGTCCAGTATGGCCGAATCCAGAGATCCCCCAATGCTGCCCACTCTGCTTCTGACGGAAGCTCCATCTTTGAGATACTCGAACTCAGATCAGGATAGGATGTTGGGTCCGGAGCTGGTGGTACCTTTGGCCAAAGATTTGCGAGACGTGAAAGCAGTTGAAATGCCAGATGACTACTCTCGCTGGCTTCACCCAACCATATGACCACGGACTCGGCAGACTTGTAAATTTCATCCATTATGGACACTTGGTATTCCTTCTCTTCGTTGTCGACTTGGTTTATACAGATAGCATCAATCCAGAGGACGCGGTCTTCCTTCTCATCCCGAAAGTTCGAAAGAAATTCCAGCAGCGTCTGACTGACGGATACCGTCATGTTACCAACTGAAATTGTCTTCTCCGTCGGGCCGCTACCCCAATGGTAGGATAATGCCTTATAGACGGTAGATCTGGCCACTGCAGAAGTCTTCAAAGAACACGAGATTGGGTCGCCCGGCTGTCCAGGATGAAGATAAAGGTAGCGAGTCTGCGCTACTCCTGCATCTGAAGCGACCAGTGAGCAGTCGTATATGCTTGCGGCTTTCTGCCCCATTCGCGAAAGCTGTTGAGGGCTTGACCCTCTCCCCTGCGATTGGGCAGATTGCCGTAGAATTTGAGTAGGAATGCGCCCGAAGCCTCTCTGGCCAGGCCGCGAAGGTCGGCCATCACCCCATGGGGGAAATCCGTTGCCGGATGCGAATGAAAATCCATGGCTTCTACGGTTTAGATATGAAACGCTTTCAACATGTTCTCGGGCTAAGATGTCCGCGTCCGCGGATGGTTCCCAACATTTGGTGTCAGGTAACTCCAAAAGTGTATCGATCTCCCATTCATCATGGTTCGGCGATGGCTGACCCGTAGCGGGCCACCAAGAAGGCTGTTCATTGTTTTGAGGCTCCATACGATATGGTTTCAATGATCTCAACAGTTGTTGTCGGCCTTTGCAGTCTGGCTGTGGTACACTTGTGCCTCGCAGTGGGAGCTGAAAAAGAAGATCATTGCTGCAAGCGTGGGATGGCGAGCGGCTGGGATAAATCTTATCACAGCCACGTGTCCCCGGTGGCGTCAACGAATACGAGCTGATCACAGCCCCCATGCATGCCGCGCCGCTTCAGGGCCTAGCCCCAATCCGCCTTGCTAAGACCACACAACAATGACCTTTGATAGCACACCAACACATTGACCGACACACATTGACCGACACGCATTGACATGCTGCAACTCAGCGCCGTGCGCCTTTCGTGTAAAGCGCCTTTACGCTGTGATTTGGTATGGCAAGTACTGTGGCATTTTGTTCACTCTTAACGCCTGTATCAGGACATTCTTCTGCAGAGCTGCTGTGAACGGTGTATAAGAACAAGGGATCATCAAATACAAAACAAGCGATCTATTTGGGCTCTACGTAATGATAAAATATTGGCAGGGATAGGAAAATGAATTACGATAGTTGCTCATAACGGCGGTCGTTTCAACGGAGCATCGTGCAGGTGTTGTTGTTGATGTGCCCCACTATACCCAAGCAAGAAGATAATGGCTCGTCGGCCGTACGTGCCATAGTGCTTCAGAAGGGGTGCTTGGTAGGAGACGTGGGCTTGTCTACGTCATCTAAAGCATGGCATGAAACCCCATGAGAAGGACCGCCATACCGACGCCAGCGGTAGCCAAAGGCGCAGCGGCACCAGTGGACTGCAACAGTATCAGCGTTTCGTACAATGATATGATAAGATATGAGGATCTTGCACTTACCTCTGACTGAGTGGAGCTAGAAGTACTTGAGCGGATTGAGGTTGAACTCGAGGTAGCGCTGGCCGTGGTTCCAGCAGTGGTCGAGCTCGCAGTAGCGGAGCTTCCGCTATCGGTAGTGGTGGCCAAAGCGGACCCAGTCGCAGCGGCAGTCTCACTGCCAGTGGCCGTCGTGACTCCAGTCCATGTAGTGGCAGTGAAAGAGCATGAATCGAGAAGGCTCTTCACATCTGTTCGCCTTCACGTCAGTGATGATGAAATCAATCATGGCCCGGCCCTCTCACCATTGTCAGAGTCCCAGAACGTAGCCACACAGGCCTCGCAGTTCGGAACCCAGTTGGAAGACTGTGGCTTATCGCAAACACAGTCGAGATACTCGTCATTGGTGTTGTGCGAGCATCCCTGCGAAAGGTTGATGGTGTAGGCGCAAGCAGGTCGACAGATGTTGGGAACGTCAGTCCATTCCACCGTCTGAGCCAAAGCCGTACCGGCGAGGACGATTGAAGTGGAGAAAATGGAGAACTGCATTGTTATTGTGGAAAAAAAGTTGATAAGGTAATTTGGTGAGGTGAGGGATTGAAAGATGGCAAGGACTTGTTGAGATGTTTTCGAATGATGAAACTGAAGTGATATCCACATATCTCAACGCCATATTCTTCATAGCTTATATAGTTCTTTTCATGACAATGACGATAGCATTCGGGGCGCAGACTTTTCTCTTCCGAGTGAATCGCGGTGAATTTACGATGTGCCATGACATGGTTGAGGCGCAGACCTAACTCTCAGTTGACCTTCGGCTTGCAATGCGGTACGTCTGCTCTGGGTCATGCGATTTCATGAAGTTGTTCTTTCAATGAAAATTGTTGATCATATCGGCATGTGGGGGAATTTTGGTGTTGCTGGTGGTGAGTAGTGTGAACTAAGCCTCGTCGTGGCTGTGCATGAGCCGTAAGGAGGTCAAAGACCAGGCCGGCCACCACATTCACGACTCACCGCCGTCAGCAGCGGATCAGAGCGGAACGGCAAAGACCAGGATGACTGGACCGGCTCGAATGACTAAGGAGGTCCAGATTGAATTGTCGAACGACTATGAGGTCGACTATGATCGGCTTCGCCGTCTTGGCTCGATTGAAGAGAGGAGCCAAGACTATAGAATCCGCAGTGAACGTTACTCATCGTGAAGCAGACTTTAGAGCTGGCCCGCACTTTTCTGCTTCCGATAGGCTCCTCTGTCATCAGATGCCTCTTTTTCGCTGATTGGGAAGGCAGTTCCGCAGTGACGAAGACCCGCTGTGTTCCGGATCTCATCGAAAACTGCCTTGTTGAGTCATTGCAAGGCAGAATGTAGCAGGAGAAAGCTCTTCACTGTCCGCACCTGGATCTTTAAACATTCACAGCCCACTCAAAGCCTCCAAGGTAGGATTGTCAAGAGTACTCAGCCCATTCACGGCGGACAAAATATTGATTTTAGCCCGCGAGCCTTTGCTTCACGTTCATCTTGAATAGTATTTTGCGCAAAAGTCATGGTTCAATCATTTTCACACAATTCATAAACGCTGAACACATGCGCTGATTGTTTTAGTAGCCTCAGCTGAATATACTGAATCATTTTGAACTACTTTGGTAGGTTTCCTAGGAGTAAACGGCAGTTCTGGCTGTATGCTGATGATAGCTGTCGTTCGTCTGTTTCTGAAGCCTTACAGACTTGCTGCGAGACTCACAAACCATACAGTCTCAGGGCGCAGCCTCAAGCGCCTGTTGGACTTTTTCACACAGACGAAATTAATCAGCGAGTGGTGCATAGAGTCAGCATTGATCATCTCCCCATCCTGTTGCGTCCTTCAGGAATTGGAAGTACGCGGTCGCGCTGCTCAGTGTCCTACAGTGTTATTTAATTGTCGCTGCCATGTATTGGAACTAAGCATCACAAGTACGCTCGAGCTTGTCAACTAATGTCTGAGCAGCGCAATGGTTACCTTGTACATACCAACCCGACGCTTTGTAATGCGTTAATCCACTCTAATTTGGTAAGACCAGGAAACAAGCTCTTTCATTCAACCTACTTATGGATTTTGTCTACCGGAATCCACTTCCCGGACCTTCAGGATGCAGAGCATTCCGCATTTCTGACCTCGAAGACCTCAAAAAGGGAGCGTGCAGTATCCCCTGGTCCTGCATAAACAGAAGTTAATGCTGGAAACGATGGCCACTTGAGGGGTTTGAGCCTCTTGCGAACTCAAAGGAAGGCAGTTCTTCTGGAAGTATGGTAACGTTGAAAACCCTGCAGTGCTCTTTCATTGCAGACTTTACGAGTGTGAGGACCCCATGGGGTTTCTCCACCATATTTAGACATGCGTTGCGGGATTGAAGTCAAAAGGTGGGATTCTACCAGGCTGAAATAGTCCCGGCTGATTGGTAATGTTTCCAGGATTTGCACGTGGGCTGTTTCAACTTCGTTCGATGTTTGACAGAGAAGGCTAGTATGTTGCAAAACCCGAGCCCTATCCACAAAATACGAGCCATAGCCTTATGCGTCGGGCACAACTCCGCCGACCCTGATCCAGACCGAGAAAGAATTGGGCCCATCTCTGGGGCAGATCCAAGCAACTTTAATATATCATCCCGTCAGCCGCAGCGCTGAGCCGCTTCCATATGACGATGGCACGCCTCGCGCAACTACGGGATCCGCAGTATCCGGTCGCTTTGGTGTGTCTTGACTGACTCGCACATTATTAACTGCAGGAACGAGCTGGAAAATGAGGTCCGCTGTCTCGGTCTCCGCGACCTTCGCCTGCAGGTCTCCCTGCAATATTCCAGTATAAAGCCAGCGTATGATTCTGGCTCTTGGCTTCCGGACTCTTTCATTCAACCCAGTTCCTCACTCTCTTTTTCACCTGTCACTCTTTTCCTGTTTTGGCAGTGTTCTTCTTCCACCATGCATGGGCCAGTGATTTTCGTTCTTTATGCTTTGTCGGCCTCTCTCTGCACCTTCGCCCATCCACTGGAAATCCGACAGGATGGCAATGATTCATCGTGTACTGCTGAATCCTTGTCGACTGATACTTGGAAATCACTCGACATCGACACGTTTATGAATGACTGGACTGCATACAATATCACACCGACTGATTCCAACAATATTCAAACACTTGCCGCTTCTTTTGGAGCTCCCAATTTCTTCTGGTGCGCTTGTTATGTCTGTTCAATTTCTCTAGCTGATAGGTGACAGTGGCCTCGATAAATTTTGCAATGCAGGACAGCCCTGCCTACCGATTAAGCTTCCAGCATGGTACGCATTTGTGGTCTCATCAAATGTTCAAGGTGTGGCTGATGATGATACAGGTATCTCATGGTGGCTATCCAAAATTGGAATAGCTACATGAACTCCCTCAACACGGCCATCACGTTTGCCTCGAGCATCATGAGCTTGACGCTACCCGGAATTGTCTCCGACTTCTATCCCAAGCCCGATGACAATGTCACGCCGCTCAAGAATTTTGTGCGCATGTTCAGCACCGTCCTCAGCATCGTTCCGTTCACCGGGCCAGTCTCGACAGCAGCCAGCGCTACGAGTTCAGGCCTTAGCTTCCTGGCAAACCAACTCACACCGCCGGAGGGGGCCGACTTGTTCGTAAGCTGGAGTAACATCGCGGGGTCTTTGGCCGAGGTCGTCAAGCAATATCAAGGCGCTGTCTCCGACTCGATTCAGAGGACGATCGACACGCAAGTGAATACCACTGGAGGCATTAACGAGATCGTAGCCGGCGGCGGCTTCCTCGGCGACAGCCAGAACTTCACCCAGTCGGACCTGCAAGATGCCGTCAACAGCGTCATTCAAACTTTCGCTATCGGCCTGACCCTCCAGGCCCAAAAGGTCTTCATCTACCGAGACTCTTACTCTGGAGATACCGAATGCAGGACACCGTATCTCGGCGGCTGGACCGAATACTGTGTGATTGACGAGGGGAACGGAAGTGCAGTGTACTACTTCCTGCTTAGGATTGACGGTGATGGGAATGCCGAGCCTCAGTTGGATGCCGCAGATCTCATGGTCAACAAGTACGGCCTTGTGCAGTCGCAATTCCTGGAGATCCCGACACACTGCTTCGACCAGAACGGGAAGCAACAATTGGCTTTCCCATTCGATACCGCGCTTCCTCTCAGTGCTTGGACGCCTTGTGTTTTCAATCTCCAAGTCTGCGATGCGCCCAACCGCGACGACGCGACGAAAGGCATTTCGGACATATGCCGAGACCAGGGACTCGATCTGTAAAGCGAAGCAGCCCTCGAAGGATAAAAATTCTCGGAAAACCTTCAATGGGTTGTTGCAGCCAAGCTGCGGTCAGCGTGTAATTGCAACGGTGATCGTCGTGGCCTGATCTACGCTTGCCGCATTCTTAGCCTCCCACCCGCATTAGGCCTTCTGGGAGATTCGGTCCGGAGGCAAGGCCCGCTGCGAACCTTGCCCTACACAAATTTTGGCACAGCAATCTCTCTTTGCCTCTGTCTCGGGTCGGGATTTCAGCAAATCGGCGCTCAATGATTGTTTGGATTATTATGGTCCTCGCGCTGCATCCTGCCACTTTTGGTCGCTGACCATTTTTAATGTCACGCAGAAGTCTCATCTTAGCTAGTCATGATTTCCGTTCGTCCGCATACCATTTTTCGTGTTGAATTTCTATTAATTGCTCTTGAGTTCTACTGTGCGACATTGTTGCCTGAAAAAGAAAAAGAACTCCAAGCCGATGCAACGTGCGGGGATCTCGTGACTGCAAATCGGACTTCTAGTCCTCGTTCTTCCCTAATGTATTCCAAAACCTAGGATCGAGTACAAACCTTATTAATGCAGATGGACCTGATTCGACGTGCGACCTTACCCGAGAACATCTTTCAGTCCTAGCTGGTACGTCCGAACTCCGTATCAACCCCGCATGGGCAGATACGACTGATCGACATGCGATTAGTCTCCGAGAAGTCTCTCCGCGCTCCTCATTGGCTACGTTCTTTACTAAAGCTGACTATTATCTGACTTGCGTTAGGACGTTCCACAGCGTCTTCATCTACCTCGAGCAGAAGGAACAGACGGCGCATGAGACCGCGTGAGTTGAACCCGCGCTGATTGGCGGTGACCATCCTACCGGAGTTCATGAAGTCTCAATCTGAAAAATATGTCACCGAATGACTGCAACGCTCCAGGCAGCTATTCCACCTGAGATTATATATATTTCTGGCACTGGACGCGTCTGAGGTGGCATTCTTCTCTACATTCATCTTTCTGTTCATCAAAATGACAATCTCCGTCTACGACATCACGATCCCCGTCTACATTCGGGCGCTCAAGAATGTCTCGCACCTCTTGACAAAGGTACGTGGCTTCCCTTCGCATCGGAATCTCGAATTGCCAATGGACTGTCGGGGGTATCCATCTTGATTGTTCCCTGTGTTTCAGCTTTCATCGACTCCTTTTGAATCAATCACACCATCTAACGTTCTCGCAGGCCGAAGAATGGTGCAAGGAGAACTCCAAACCCGAATCCGAGATCCTCGACGCGCGCCTGGCGCCCGACATGCTCGACTTCGCCTTCCAGGTCCGCATGACGCGCCACATGACCGAGAGCGGGATCCTCTCGGCAGACTGGCACTGGGTGCCCTACAACCAGGAGCTCGAGGACGAGAAGTCCTTCGCGGGCCTTCGGGACGCGCTCCAGAAGCAGATCGTTCGGCTGGAGGGCGTGAAGAGGGAGGACGTGGAGGGCGGAGAGAGCCGGGTCTGCGACGTCTGGACTCTGGGTGAGTGCCTCCATCTGATATCGATTCGAGGAATGCCGAGCTAAACGGCTGTCCTGCGCGTAGGCAAGCCGGGAGAAGGGGTCAATTTCAGGTTCACCGAAGGCCTCAGGTTCCTGAACCAGTTCACCATCCCGAACCTCTGGTTCCAGGCGACGACGGCGCACGACATCTGCCGGATGAAGGGGATGGATGTCGGCAAGAAGGATTTCCTTTGCGGCGGCGCCGACTTTGAGTACTGAGTCAGTTCCGCCCTATATCCGCACTTGCCATAACCCATTTGTTGTATCGTCCGGACAGGTCTATGGAGAGATCGGATTTACAGAGGGAAATCTCGCAAGCCGGGCGCCGATGGATTGCGCAATCCAGTGTTTTGAGTGCTGCTCAGCAACTTTTTATCCAAACAACGTATTTCTGAGGGAGTAGTTTCTTGACGCCGTGACCAATGCTTTGGACGAACCAGACTGCAGGGACAGCCAGATGTATGTTTCTCGACCGAAGTAGAGCCTTCGGACTGGAGAAAAAGGTGACAATGTTGCTCGGACGTTTTGAGGTTCAGCTGAAGTGAGACACAGACTAGGGCTGACCCACATGGTTGTACCGGTCGTGGAGGGGACGATCCGATAGCCGGCCGAGAGGTTATACTGCAGAACAAGGCTGATGGTACGTTTCGCACCCGCACAACCACACTGTTTTAGGGCAATGTCAACGCTGATGCACGGCGTAAGCGGAAGCCCGGCTAGCCGGGAGACCTGTCCAGAGGCTGTTTTCAGTCGATCCGAGTTCTTTCCACGGCGCGTAAGGCTCGGATGGCCCCTGCAGATCCATGGTTGAGGGCGGCGCGAAGCGGATGGGCCCAGCCGCGTGGTCAGCATATGCCAATCGGAGAAGGGATCTGCCAATCGATATATTCGCCAAGCTGCACGTAAGAATGCGAGCAAAAATGTCTCTGCGAATTCCTCCGCACGGTGAGACGAGTTCCGCCGGTGTTTTGGCTGCGGAGACGGCGGAGAATGCTCAATTTTGCCCGGGGCCTCAGGGTCTGTCCCTGGGACCGGGCGGGCGGACAGGGACGCGGCAGGGACGCAAGAATCGGTGCTGTGGCGCAGTCGTGGTTTGACGGCTCGATCGCCACAGCATCGGGCACTCCGAGAGCCAATGAGATGCTGTGGCGCCGTCTTCGAGTCAATCCAGCGCAGCCAGAGTAGAGGTGGCTCGAATCAGCGGCGTCCGATCGGCTGGCACCCTTTGTGATTGGTGCCTGGGCCTGGGGCGCAAAATCTCGCTAGGACGGGAGGCTTATCGTTGTCTCCTGTCCGCTCCGCATTCAAATCGGCAACGTTGAACAGCCTCATCAGCAGCGTGCTCCCTCGCTATACTCTCCGCCGCTATCCTCCCAGCCAGCGCGACCCCGATCGACTCGATGCGTGCGACGCGGCAATGGATGGCGCCCACCTGCTTGCTCGCGGCGACAGTCCCTTGGTAACGCTGATCCGTCGCACCACGCCCAAGGCTGAAGACTGATGACGTCTCCGCAGAACCAAAATGATGACCCCCGAATTGGTTCGTCGAGGGACAACTCCTCGTCTGCCACCGTCACCGGCATCAGCTCAGGCTCCAACTCGGCCTCCATCTCCGCTCTCTTCACCACCCTGATCCCGGTTGCCGTCTACGTCGCCGTCTGCCTCGTGATCTTCATCTTCTTCCGCCGCAAGTGCCCGCGAGTTTATGCGCCGCGCACCTTTCTATCGAGTCTGCATCCATAGTATGTCCCGTGCGCCGTCTCGTCTCGCCTAGATCTTTCGCTTACCGTCGTGTGCGCCGCAGCGAGCGCAGTGCGCCCTTACCCAACACCTGGTTCAGCTGGTTCAAGGAATTCTGGCGAGTGCCCGACACCTATATCCTGAACCACACGTCTGTCGATGCCTTCTTGTTCCTTCGTTTCCTCAGGGTGTTGAGGAACATCTGCCTGGTGGGGTGCTGTCTGACGTGGCCCATTCTCCTGCCGTTACACATATGCGGCGGTGGGGACGGTCAGCAGCTCGACCGTCTGACCTTTGGAAACGTGAAGCATCCGAGCTGGTTCTTCGCCCACGGCTTCGTCGCATGGGCCTTTTTTGGTTAGTTGAATCATACATTGAAGGACAGAACTTTCTTTGACTAACCTTTTTTTTTTTTTTCCAGCATTCGTCCTGTACACCGTTTGCAGAGAATGCATTTACGCTATCAACTTACGCCAGGCCTACCTGCTCAGCCCATTCTACGCCAATCGCGTCTCATCCAGGACCGTTCTGTTCACCTGCGTACCGGAGCAATTGTTGGATGAGGCCAAGCTACGGAAAGTCTTCGGAGACTCGGTGAAATCCGTATGGATCCCGAAGACATCTTGGGAGCTGGAGCGCCTTGTCCGGGAAAGAGACCAAACAGCGTCCCGCCTGCAGGATGCAGAGCTGGAATTGATCAACAAGACGAACATTGCTTGGAGGCGGATAGCCAAGAGTGGCCATCCCGACGTCGCAAAGCCGGAAAGAGATCTCGAGCACGGCCCTGTGGAGCATGAGCGGACCAATACGGCGACGACTACTAGCAACGAGAGCAAGGATGACAAGTCGGATTGGCAGCATGGCGTGGAACCTGTGAATATGAAGTTCGGTCCGGAAGGCCCCCCATTTGACGTTCCAGGATCGATAGCGGCCCAATGGATTCCCCAGGAAGAGCGCCCAGTTCACCGGCCGCTTGCCAATTTCTGTCGACGTGTGGACACTATCAGATGGACAAGGAAACGCTTGAAGAAACTAGGAAGAGAGATAAACAAGGTACGGAAGAGGGTCAACCGCGGAGATGCCGGCAGTTCTCTCCCTGCAGCCTTCATCGAATTCACTTCGCAGAACGAGGCTCAGGTCGCATACCAATCTCTTGCCCACCATCGGCCGTCTCATATGTCACAACGCTATATCGGCGTGCGTCCGTATGAAATTATCTGGCTCTCTTTGAGAATGCGCTGGTGGGAGCGTATCGCCCGTCGGTTTGGAATCATGACAGCAACTGCGTTGATGACTGTCTTCTGGTCAATTCCGTGTGCTTTTGTTGGAATGACCAGCAACATCAAATATCTCGCCACAATTATTCCATTTCTTGGCTGGATAGAGAAGTTGCCCCAAACTATAATCGGCTTCCTGACCGGTCTGCTGCCGGCTTTTGCTCTGTCTCTCCTGATGGCAATAGTGCCGGGGATTCTGCGAGGTAAAACGTTCTGATTGCTGCATATCATGCTGAAGCTAACAAAGTTCGTAGTGCTGGCAAGAGCTGCCGGTGTCCCATCGCATTCGCTCGTCGAAATGTTTACGCAGCGAGCATACTTTGGATTTCAAGTGCTCCAAGTATTCCTCGTCACCACCTTTACCTCCTCGGCATCTGCATCCATCAGTAACGTCATCAAAAACCCCATGTCAGCGCGAGAGCTGTTGGCCGAAAGCCTACCTAAGGCATCCAATTTTTATCTCTCCTACATGATCATCCAGTGCCTAGGACTTGGCGCGGGCCAGTTGTTGCACCTCTCTGGACTTTTCAAGTACCACATCGTCCAACGCTTTGGGCGCAATCCGAAGGTCATGTACAGCAGATGGCATAGGCTGAGACGGGTTCACTGGGGTGGCATCTTGCCTGTGTTTATTAATCTGGGCGTCATCGGTAGGAGCTCGAACAATGCCACGCGAAACCAAAGCAGAAGCGCTAACGTTGACACAGCACTCAGCTACTCAGTCATTGCACCGATTATCCTTGGATTCACCGCTGCGGGATGCTCGATCATGCATCTCGTCTACAAGTACAACCTTCTCTACGTGTTCGCATCGGAGTTCGATACCCGGGGACTTTCATACATACTGGCGCTCAAGCAGCTGCTTACTGGACTTTACCTTGCCGAAGTTTGCCTTCTTGGCCTCTTCGCTTTGAAACTGGCATTCGGACCTGTCGTCATGATGTTTATCAGCATTACCGTCACAGCCGTTGTTCACATCTCTCTCGATGAAGCCGTCGGACCCCTTCTCGAGAATCTTCCCCGCACACTTGCTGGTGAGAAAACCACGGATATTGCCCCCGGCCAAGAAGACTTCTCAGACTTTGGAGGGCCACACCCTGAAATCGGGAACCTACCCTTCGAGACTTCTCTACCCTTTGAGACGCCAGACCTGGAGGACCAAGAGCTTGCCCTCCACGCAGATAATGGCCCGCGCAACGGCAACAACTCATCGAGAAGCGCAAGCTCAGGCCCGCACTCTCGATCCCGGTCCGCCGCCGAAGAAGACGAAGACGAAGCCTACGACTCCGACGCCTCCAGCACCTCCTCTTCCTCCCGCAAACATAAACCCGGCAACGCCCGCGCCCTCGAAGGCGCGGAAGGCTACCTCGCCACCGGTCTCACCCTCCTCAAAATGCTCGCCATGACGCACTTCCGGCCCTCCAGCGTCCCCGCTGACGACCCCGCCGCCCCATCCGACCCCGACCAGCCGCCGCAACCCCCGCCGCAACCCTCCACGACCGAGAAAACCACCCGCGACGCCCTCGCCGCCGCGACCAAAGCCACCACCCTCCTCTCGACCCTCATCTCGCCGCCGCCGCCGCCACCAGACCGCACCGAGCGCCTCACCTTCCTCGAGAACGCCAAACACACCTTCCTCGGCTTCCTGCACCCCGAAATCTACCATGACTTCGCGCACCTGCAGGCCCTGCTGCCCGCCGACATGCCCGACGTGACGGCCGGCGCCGCGCGCTTCGCCGACGCGTACGCGTCGCCCGCCATGATCAGCGGTGCGCCGCGCGTGTGGGTGCCGGACGACGGCGCGGCGGCGGGGTGCGGGCGGCAGGAGGTGGCGCATAGCGGTGCGATGACGGGGGTGGTTGGGGGGCTTGCGGCGCGGGTGGACGAGAAGGGCGCGATGGAGGTGGATCTGAACGAAGCGTGGGAGGACGTCGTTGGGGAGGGGGATAAGGGGGGTGGCGGCGGGAAGGTCTGGTTGAGGGACCCGGAGCTGGATTGGGGGAGGTGGCGGTGGTGGTGATTGTATAGTATTGTAGATATGTACATATGCATTTGATGGTTTCCTTTTCCTCAATGATGGTGGAATGCATTGTGATGCTTGCGTAAGCAAGTGATACGTTCTTCGCTGGCGGGAGGCTTGGACATGAGTAGATGGATTCGACGTATCGGTTTAGTGCGAGTCGGTCGGGTACGTACGGCTACTTGAATCACCGATTCGGCAGGTGCGGATGTGAAACAGACTTTTCGTGTATCGTCTCGGTCGCCAAACCGTTAGCGGTGTAGGTTTATGGCGGAATTGCGTCGATGCGGGGTTGCGGAGGTCTCGGCACAGGTATCAACGTGCATTAAGTATAATTGCCGATTGCGCATCCAGATGGGAAGTTTTCGGCGACTGCTCTCTCAACGTCCTAGACGTTAAAGACTTACGGCATGCTGGAGCTTCTGCTTCTCGGTTTTGCAGCCGCCTACGTCATCTATCAATGCTTCCTCCACCCACTTGCAAAGTACCCTGGGCCCTTTGTTGCTTCTTTCAGCAGTTTGTGGAAAGCGTACCATGTAATCAAGGGTGATCTGGAGTATGCGATCTTGAACTCGCACAGAAGATACGGAAAGTTTGTGCGGATTGGATCAAATCATTTGGACATCAGCGATGCAGCAGCGGTCAAAGATATCTACCTAGCGGGAAAATCGTTCGAGAAAAGGTACGACGACATGCACATCTGTTGCGGCAGTGACTGACCTGCCTGCAGCTCCTTTTATGATGCCTTCACAGCTCTCCGCCCCAATATCTTCGGGACAAGAGACGAGAATATCCATGCGGCAAGGAAAAAAGCCCTCGCGCCGGGCTTCTCCTTACAATCCGTCTCTCAGATGGAGCCTTTCATAGACGGCTGTCTCGAGAAGTTGATAGCTCGCCTTGACCAAGCAGCAGATGAGGGAGAAGCCATTGACCTCAAAGCATGGATATCCTTTTTCGTCATCGACGTCCTCGGAGAACTCGCCTTCTCCAGATCCTTCAACATGCTCGAAAAGGGCCAAAAAGAAGCGTTACCACCGCTGAGAGAGCATGTGAGACAGCCCGTCCCCCATCAATCACAACCTCAAGCTGACATCCGCAGGTCTTCCTCGCCATGCTCACCGGCCAATTCCCCTCCATCATCCCCTGCGTAAACAAATACCTCCCCCTGCTCCCCATCCCCTCCCTCCAACGCGTAATCCAAGGCCGCATGAAGCTCCGCCAGGTACGTACCTCCCCCCATCACCACCAGCCACAATCCCGCCAGCATTTCCAACACCCTCCCCCAACAGCTCGCCATCGCCAGCGTGCAAGCCCGCCTCTCCCGCCCCGACCCCACCCGGCGCGACCTCCTCGGCAAGCTCTTCGACGAGCACCGCAGCGGCGCGCTCGACCTAGCCGACATCCAGACCGAAGCCTTCGGCTTCCTCATCGCCGGCTCGCACACGACCGCCACCACCACCGCCCTCCTGCTCTGGCACCTCCTGCACGCCCCGGCCGCGCTCGCCGCGCTCGCCGCCGAAATCGCCGCCATCGACACCCCCGAGGGGCCCTGCTACCCCTACGCGCGCACCACCGGCGCCAGGTACCTCGCCGCCGCAGTCCTCGAGACGCACCGCATCACCCCGGTCTTCACGATGCCGCTGATGCGCGCCGTGCCGCGCGCGGGGGCGCTCGTCGCAGGGCGACCCATCCCCGGCGGCACGGACGTCAGCGTGACGAACCACGCGCTGCACCACGATCCGGCCGTGTTTGGGGAGGACCTGGAGCGGTTCGTGCCGGAGCGGTGGTTGGATGGCGGGGGAGGAGGAGGAGGAGGAGGAGGAGGAGGAGGAGGAGGAGGAGGAGGAGGAGGGGAGGCGGCGGGCAGGAAGGACGTGCTGATGCATTTTGGCGCGGGCCACCGGGCGTGTACGGGGCGGAATTTGGCGAGCGTGGAGATACACAAGGTGTGCGTGTCGTTGTTGGCGAGGTATGAGTTTGAGGTCGTGGGGGATGGGGGAAGGGAGGGAGGCGGGATGCCGCCGATGACGAGTTTTGGGATTTCGGATTTGGACGGCGGGTTGGTGGTGAGGGTGAAGAGGAGGGGGTGATGGTCGTGCGGAAGCGCGAGGTTTGGGGTTTTGGTGGTGTTGGATGGCTGCTTTTTTGCTTTGATCTCTCATTTTCCTGAATATTTCACGTCAATAGATGATTGCTCCGAAGATGGGTTTGACGTGGTATAATCTATTTCCAGCACGCTCCGAAAGAAGATATATGAACAGGTGACTATGTGCAGAACCTACACAATCTACAACGATGCGCCATTTTGCTCCACACCCTTCAACAGCTTCAGATACTCATCCGCCGCAATCTGCATACAATCGTGCCCGTAGATCTTCTTCTGCACATCGGCATCCGCCCACTTATCCGGCACCGCACCGCCCTTCTTGTCCTTGAGCGCAGCAAACTGCTTATCGCGCTCCTCCTTGGCGGCACCATCACCCAGATGTAGCGCCCGGCCGGAAGCAGCGGCAAGCTCGACCAGGGTCTCGGCGCGCTCCTTACGCAGCGATTGGTACACGCGGAAGGTCTTGTTGATAGTTTCGGGGCTCTGATCTGGCATGCGCGAGAGAATTTCACCCAGCACTGCAGCGTCCTCAATGGCTTGAGCAGCACCCTGAGCCAGGTGCGGGAGCGTCGGGTGGCAGGCGTCGCCGACCAGCGCAATCTGGCCATTCACCCAGGTGGGTATGGGAGCGTGGACGCGGAGCTTCCACTCGCAGACCTCGCCCTCCGGAACGAGGTCGAGCATGCGGTTGATCATGGGGCAGAAGTCGCCAAAGACCCTCAGCATCTCGGACTTGGAGCCCTTGGTGGTGTAGGTGATGGAGGGCGCATCGGCGAAGTTCTTGTCCGGCTGGACGGTGGAGAGGTTGTAGATGTTCTTGCTCGAGACGGGGTAGGCGATGATGTGGCGCTTCTCGCCGATCCAGCGGATGACGGCGTCCGAGTCGATGAGCTTCAGCAGCTCGGGATCGTGCTTCATCTCGTCGCGGGTGAGCATGATGCGGTAGGCGGCCTGGCCGGTGTCGACGATCGAGGCGTCAATCTTCAGCTCGCGCAGCATCTGGTCGCGGACGACGCTCTTGACGCCGTCTGCGGCCAGGACGAGGTCGGCCTCGAGTTCGAAAGGCTCGCCCTCGCGCGGCGCCATCAGCAGGCGCGGCTTGGGGCCCCATGATACCACCTCCTTGACCGTTGTGCTAAAGTGGAACTTGATGGCGCTCTCGCGCTTGCAGCCTTCGTACAGCGAGCCGGCCAGCGAGGAGCGGTGGCCGACCATGTGGGGGAAGCCATAGGTCTCGTGGATGTAGCGCAGGTCGACGTGGGCAAGTTCTCCGTCAGTGGAGCCCTGGCGAATGCTCGTCTCGTACAACGGCACGGCCTCGGCCTCGATGTCCTTCCACACGCCCAGGCGATCAAGAATGCGCGCCATGTTGGGCGCTAGCTGGATGCCGGCTCCAACGAAGCCCAGATTGGAGGCAATTTCGTAAACATCGACGTGCTTGAAGCCCTTGCGGGCGAGAGCGAGAGCGCAGGTCAGGCCACCCATGCCTGTACAGGAGTAAGTGAGTGAGCGGAGCACGCGTAGCTGCACAAGACGGGAGACACGTACCTGCGCCGACAATGGCGACGCGCAGATCCTTGTTTGCTTCCATTTTGGGGCGAGAGCGAGAGCTGGAGGGTCAATGGAGGGCATGTTTGGCGGGCGAGGGTGCAGATATAGGACTGGGCGTGTTTCGTTGCGATTGCGCAGCTGGATCGCGGCAAGATTAATCGGAAGGCGTGGGGTAGGGCGCAGAGGGCAGGACAGCCCCGCCCCCGCCAGAAGGAAGTGCGTCACCCGCAACACGGGAGCAGCCGGTCTCGGTAGCTGGCGGCTGCTCGTCCACCTGCCGGCGGCCTATCCGCTGAGCCCAGAAGTAGGCGGCGTGGCCGGCCATGCGCGCCATTCGCACGCCGGGCGCAAGGAAAAGCCCCCGCCGCGCCGCCGTCGAGAGGTGTTGTTGCGCCTTCTCGGGCTGTCTGGGCGGCAGTGTCGGGAGTACTTCAACACGCCGACCGCGCGACTGACTCGGACTTACTCTGGCCTTGCACGCCGCCCGAGGCCTACCTCTCCGGTCCGAGGTGGCTGCACAGGAAGAGTCCTCTGCCCTACAGCGCCGAACTCGTTCTCTCTTTGCTGCTCCTTCGACCGGTCGTGTGGAAATGCCTTCATCCAATGCCGCAAGAGCTCTTCTCTACAACTGAGCCTATTCCTGCCTATCGTCGGCATCCCCACTCTACTTGCTTGATCAGCGTATCAGCATCAGAGAACCCACCTCAAGGGCCTTGGGAGGAAGGTGCTCACTATAAACCCGCTTCTGCATCGCCATTTATTGCCATCTTGGAGTTTCCCGACTCATGCACAGCTGCTTCTCCGGGTAAGATGCTTCGGATATACCGAGTCGCCTGAGGCTGAAGCATGCATGCGCTATCACAACCCTTCGGACCTTGCAACCTACTGGTAAGCAGACGCGAAGATCATCACGATAAACATCTGGCTTTATGAAACTTGCCAAGATCATGTCTTCTCTGAGCGCATGTTTCACTTACCAGCAGCCCCACTGCTTGTTCCGATACCGATGCGAGAACTCCGATTCCGGCCTGACGACATGGTTTGCAGCAGCCGCGACACGATGTGCGGAAGGGCCAAAGTCGCTGAAAGATAAAATGACTGTCTCAATGTCTGGTAATACGGTGACGCAGGGCTGCAACACCTCCCTCTCCAACCATACTTGGTCACGGCCGGCCGAGGCAGATGAGGCGCGGTGCTCCATTTTGGAGAGAACAGACGAACCACGGTTTTGCAATTTTGATGAACCCGCGGTCAAGAGCTTTCTGGGTTTCCTGCAGTGATATCTGATTGGAATCGTTCCAGAATTCTCCCTGAAAGGGTCTTGCCAGCTCACATCCCGGCCAGCAATTTGCCTCCCTCACAGCCAGGAAACAGCGAGGACATCAAGCATAGCACTTACACCTACACTCCAGAACGTTCAAGCTTTCTTTCTTAACTCACAGTCTTGCTTCTTTAATTTCTCTGTTGTCAAAGTCCGAATAGCCTTTTCTTTCTCACATGTCTCAATCTCCTTGCTGTCTGCTTGAGACGGTCTTCAATGTACACCTGCTAGTACCTGATTGCTAGCTCGGCGACTTTCAACGCCGTGAAGAGAGTCAGAAGAACTCCCCTCCCCGGGTCCGGTTTTTGGGTTAGACTTTTCGATTGAAGTCAAAAGTACGTCGACGGCGCACCAATGGCATTTCCACCTACGGCCATTCTATGGCAACGGTCGTCATAGGGTGTGGAGGCTCCCGCTGGAGTCTCCTGCTGGGCCTGCCTGGTCAGAGCCAGAGGGCTAGAAAGTCTCGATGAACACCGTCGTTCATGGGTAGGCGTCACTCTTTCAGGGACGACGACCCTTGAATCTGCTTCTAAGACTGCGCTTGAGTCTACACAGTAATTCAACAGCTTTACGAAGCTTTGAAATAGATGCCATTGGGAGCAGTTGCAAGCGCTGATCTCATGATCCCGAAGTCAGTTCACGAGCTTGGCCCCACAGTCTCGCTCTGATCTCAAGGAACCCGCGGAAAACAAACACATCTCGACGAATGATCATTGCCGTGTGCCAGCAAATGGTGGAACCGGACATGGCACAAGGCGCCTGAGGATAGCTTATTTGCGGCTTGGCTTGGCCCCCCACCCCCCCCCCCCCCCCCCCCCCAACGACAGTGGAGCTGCAACAATCGAGAACGTCCCCGTTCGCTTTGCTTGAGGTCAGCACACCCGCTCTGAGAAGTAACTCGTCAGGAAATGACGATTGTGCAGGCAATGAATCAATGTTTCGTTCCTGGGCCGTTGAGGCGGCTCCTCCGGTAGTATGTCTGGGGAAAGACGTCCGTGCTTACCAGGGCGCGCAAGCACCACCCTGCTCCGAGTCCTCCGCAACTCTCCGTTGTACAACCCAAACCTGTTTATACGCAAATGACCGTCGGGCCAAGACAACATCACCGACTTCTAACCTTCGCACTCTATCCTCCTCACTCGTCCCCTCTCATTTCTCCGCTCTAAGAATAGCGACACTGCTGAGGACCTGCCTGGATGCGGTCTTCCGAGCACTCCTTTTGAGTGGAAAAACTGGATGTATATAAGCATGACCACAAGCTTGCCTCTCTTTGAATTATCCTCTTAAGCAAGTCTTTCTCTATTCAAGCTTACGAGGCAAAGCTGCATTCGCTCTCTTCGCAAAAGTCTCTCTTTTCCAAAAACAAACATATACCTCCAAAACCCCGCCACAATGAAGGTAACCACCTCCCTCCTCACGCTCGCCCTCGCCGGCATGAGCCTGGCCATCCCCGCCCCCATCCCCGAAGACACTCTCCCCGACCCGCCGGAGGGCACGCTCAACTTCACCGAGCTCATCGAGCCGCAAGGCCCCGGCTACAACGTCCTGCTGGGCGTCGAGACGTACGTCACGCGCACCCCAGCGCTTTGCGCATAAAACACTGACGGCCCCGCGTCCGCAGCGCGCCGAACAAGGACAAGGCCATCGTCGCCTGGGCGTACGGCCGCTTCCAGTGCACCGAGCGGCAGCTGGTGTCCAAGGGCGCCAACGACTTCTGTGGCAAGGAGCTGACCTTCGACCGCGTGCCCGAGCTAGACGGCCAGAACGAGGCCACGGGCCCGCAGGAGAAGATCACGATCCAGTTCCAGGGCTGCGACGACGCGAGCGCGGACGGCGACTACTCGAACATCGTCATCCAGGACTCGACCGGGTATTTCGACTGCAACGGCGACCGCGAGCTGCACGGGTGCGACTACAACAACAGCGAGCTGGATACCGATCTGGCTGCCTTCTTGTCGGTGAGTGCGAGACGGGCGCGTAACGTGATTGGCGATCGTGTGCTGATGGTGTTGGCAGTGCGGAAACTACGCGTACACTCCTGGAGACAACTCGGGAGACAACGATGGCCCCGGCGAGGGCGACGGCGGTGATGACGGCGATGACGGCGATGACGGCGATGATGGCGACGATGGCGACGACGGCGACGACGGCGACGATGGCGAGGATGATTCCGACGACTGAGTTCACAGCCCCTAGCAGCTGCGGAAAGTTTGGAGCTCTCGGCCGGGTTCATCCCTCGTTTCTGCTTCTCCGGATCGCTCTGAGTTCCTTCCTGGTCTGCACGGGCCCGTTCATAGAGTATAGCTCGAATTTCCATATCTGTATTATAAGTTATCGAGGCTCCGCCGCATATTTGTGACCTTGATATCGAATGAAGACGGCTCAAGAACCCACCTATATGAGCCAGACAGGACAGACGCTGGCCTTAGTATTTCATGGAATGATGGATCCAAAATCGTCTTGACTTCGCAGGGACGTATGAAGTCCAGCTCCGGGCGCAAGAAACAAAAAACTTTCCTTCGACGATTCAACATTGATCCTCAATCCAGGGCAAACCCCGAGAGCGCGACTCGAGCCCAATGGATCCATCCCGGCAATCGTCCTTTCCAAACACGAAGTCGGCACGTAGCACGGCAGCATCGAAAAACCATTGGTGCATTACTGATGTTCATTAGGAAGACAAAAAAGAAAAAAACAAAACGCTATAAAACTCGTTTAACGACTGTCGGGCTCCGAACCGCTGTGATGTCATTAGCAGCATCGTTCGCATCCGACGTCTCGATCGTGACCTTGACGCTCCGCTTGATGCGCGTCTGCAGGTGCTCCTCGCTGCCGAAGCTCTGCCACCCGTCCGACTGCCCGGACTCGAGCGAGCGGCGCGCGGGCGCGGGGCCGTCGCGCGCCTCGATCGTAACGGTGGTGCCGCCGGCCTCGCCGCGCAGCTCGTCCAGGTTGACATCCGGGTCGTAGCGGGCGGACGTGGTCTTGGTGTAGGACTTGGAGATGCCGGTCCTCTCGAAGACGACGCGCACGAGCGGGCGGAGCGTCGCCATCGAGCCGGCGATGATGCCGACGCCGGGTTCGATCCACGACCACACGATCAGGCCGGTGATGTTGTAGAGGTAGTCCGCGTTTTGCGACAGGTCGTCGATGGTGCGGACGCGGATGAGCGTGGTGATGGCGGCGCTGAGCGGCTCGTGTTAGCGGGCTGGTCGGGAAAAGCAGGCAGAGAGAACGCACTAAGATCCGAGAGACATGATGAAGTAGATGGCTGCCCTCTTCTTCCATCCGAGGTTCGAGTGGCGGAGCATGAAGAAGGGGATTCCCGCGAAGATGAAGTCGGCCAGAGCGCTGATGGCGGCTTGGATGTACCCGACACCGACGCCGCCGGTCTTGTTGTTGCAGTTTCCTTCCTGGTTCTGATTCCAGAAATACGAGGGCGGGTCGCACTGGAAGACGGTGCCGAAAAACATGAACAGCCCCCATCCGGTGGACACGACCAGCGTGCCCCAGATGATGTACTTCTGCCAAGGGACGACAATGACGCGAAGCAGGAAGAAGCCGACCGCGACCTTGACCATGATGACAGTAAACGAGTAGAGGGCTCCGCAAGCGAACCAGTACTGCAGCCGCCTTGATCAGCGACATGCGGGATCCACGCCCCACGCTGCAGGCGCACTCACCTTCATGGCTAGCACGATCTGGTCGGGAGTCAGTGTGGCCATGTGCTTCCCCATTCCCGTCTGCGCCCCGAGCAAAAGGAAGATGCCCCAGATCGTGTATAAGATCTTTGCTTTTTCGTTAACAGGAACATCCACTTGACGGGACCGGGGGGGGGGGGTGGCTTACCTGGCTAACGAGCATCAGCCAGTCATCGAAGCCGAACGACTTCACGAGAAAGGCGCGCACGCCGCATCGCATCGTTACCACCACCCATGACAGGACCAGAAGTGCGATGGTGACCGACGAGATCTGGTCAACCATTTGCGATTGTCGCCAGAGACGACGGGAGGGAAACAAGCATTCTGAGGAGAGCCAGGGCGGGAACGTGATCAGCGGTGAGAATAAGTAATAAAGAGGGCGCGTTGCATGACCGTCGGTCATTGAGCGGCATGGGAGGCTGGCTGGAGCTCCGCAGAATGCGTCTCTCGCCTATCTGAATCCACATTAAGACCGATCTGGATGGGCACCTTGGGGCAGGGATCAACAGGTGGTGCGCGGCCGTGGCGACCTTTCCCGGAAAGAACCGCCTCTGTGCTGCTACGCGCCAGCTTCGTCAGACATTTGTGCCGAGCAACGGGCCGAGGCGTGCGAGACACGAGCGATAGCGCGCGGAAAGAGCTATACTGCGCGGTACAGCTATAGGCATAGGGCTGCGGCGCGCAAGTAAGGGAATCCCAGGAAGTGTTTGAGCACGGCGAGCCCGCGACTTCCACCAGGGAGGCGCCCACAAACGCTTTAGCCGACATAAACGCCGCGATCAGCTCCGTTCTCGGCACTCCCTTCTTTCGGCGAAACATCCGCGAAGGATGGGATAAGAATAGGGTGTACTGCGGCCCCTTCAATGGCCCAAAGTCACATGCAGGACCTCCTGAGAGAGCGCTTTTCAGTGCGGAATGATCATCCCGCATGAAAGGAAATTTTCAATCTGAACTCGGTTGGTGCTTACAGTGGGCGGCAAGTGCCATGATCTTGGCCTCGTAAGTATGGCATGATGTTGTGTAGCTGGCGACCACGCGAGCAGCGAGTACGGTGCGTCGGACCCATAAGCCATGCTTCCGACGACGATCAGGCTCCTCATTGCCTCGAACTGCGAAGGCGGTGAAAGATTAGCAGCGCTCTTCCTTCCACGAAGGATTACCAGCGTCGGATGAGTTCCGAGGGCTGTGCACATGCAGCAAGTGCGCGGCGGTACCTGAGTCTCGATGCGAGGTACCGCTATCGTGGCAGCATCTCAACGGTTTTCCGGGGAGTCAAGGGGAATTGCAGGATCTGCACCTAGCGGCTTGGTCGTTGAGGATGAGCGACGATCAAATACAGGCCAGATGTTGTGCGGCCGGGCCTTCAATTGGAGTCTTGAAAAGTCAATGCTAAGCGAGTGTCTGATACATACATTTGCATTGCGAGTACGATGGAGTGGAGAGCGCAAGCGGAGCCTCTCTTCGTCCGTATGCTTATGGGTCTGGGACCAAGCATGTGGGGATAGGCAGTTCTGAGACAGGTGGTCTCACCTTGGTCACGCAGGTGTGGCTGTGTTCAACGACAGTGACCTTCACGGAGGAGATCAGCGCTGACTTAGCAATGGTTCTTCGAGGGTCAGCTGCGGTCGAAAGGACGGAAGTGCCGAGAGCCGGAGAAATGGTGTCGGGCAGTAATTTCGCGGGCAGGGAGCGGACGACAAACTGACAGCGGAGCGGGGCGCGCGGATGTAACACCCTACAATCGATCCGGTATAGCCCCGACCGCCTATCTCTACTGTCGTCATCCTTATCACTCCTCCGCCCTTCTGGCCTCTTCTCTTGACAGCAGACGTTGGAAATAATCGCGACTTGATCGTGGCATTTCACAGCCATCGTGAACTCTTTCTGCAGAGATCTTGACCCTTAGTTGATCCCTGGCAACGGACCCCACCCAGCATTGATCGACGAACAGCCTTGCCATCCCGGTAGCGAGAGATGATCCGATCCTGACGAGGGGCTTTCCGTCCTCAAATGGTCACAAAGAAAGAGGTGAGGACGGTCATTATGTGATCCCTAGTGTCCGCGCTGTATCTGCTCTCACTCTGACAGCTTCCGCCTTGATCAAGCGGTTCCATGTTGTAGATGAGCGTTGAATACCCGGATGGGTCAGAAGAGCCTCATAACTCCGATCCTAAGCATGTGGGAAGGCGATCTACAGCGCCACGACCGAGGAAAAGCGCCGAGAGCGCCTGCAGTCTCGCCGGAGATACCCCCGGGCTCGTTACGAGGCAGTTTTCCAGCAACGTTCGGGTCCGGTTGATCGAACTTCTTGACAGCTGCAGTATAACTTGCCGCCACAACACGCCATCTTCTCCTTGCGGCTCGCTTGTCTCATTTATCGCAGCATTACGCCCGAATGTGATATATTAGTGCTAGCTGAGAGGAATTTGATTTCCTTGCTAAAAAGGCAGAGTGCTGCTATATTGTTTTCGAAAAGACGACATCGCTGAAGTGGAGAGTGTCGGAAGCACGAATACAGCCCATACAAATACTGTCATCTGAAAGACCTGGAGGGTTTGGGGGACGCACAAGGATTGAGATGACAACTGACTCCAACGCCACCATCATCATGCCAAGGCTACTTTTGAAGATCCAAAGGCTGAAAGCAAGAGTAACGGCACCTGAACCACGTTGGCCACGTGCGGGGAGGCTTCTTAGCTTGACTTTGTCCTGTACACGGCTTCGGATGAAACATGCCCTTGCCGCACGCTGCTTTACACGCGCCCGAATAGGACATCCTCCGTCTATTCTCCACAATACACGCCCTCAAGAGCCCACTATCTGCCGAAGATAGATGAGAGTACGCGACTCTTCAACAACCGAGCCCCAGCCACCATGGCGTCAGCTTCATGCTCATGACTCCTTTCGCTTAGAACAGTTGCAGCTCCGGACATGTCCATTCCTTCATCCGTTGCGCAGCTTGATCCTAACCATGAAGTCCTGGGGCTTGACAAACCAATTGTTCGTCACTGTCCAGTGAGAATTCGGCTCTGTCAGCTTTCCACACAGCTCAAAGTCAAAGTCACCCACGAGAACTGGAGTGAGTTTTGATATCTCGAGATGAAAGATGTGGCGTCCGATACAGTTCCGGGCACCCAGGCCGAACTGAGCGGAAGCGGCTTACTGTCCGCAGAGTATCCTCATCGAAGTGCACTGAGTTGCAAGGCTCTTACCGGTATCCAATGGCGATTCATGAGAGAGAGCCTCTCCGAATCTTGGGTCATCCATCTCTCAGGCCGGAACTGGTCTGCATCATGCCCCCAACCTTCAACGTCACGATGCTGGACCCAGGCATTAACACCGACGATGGTCTGTATCGTTACCCGTTAGTCTTTCTCTCTAGACAATAGTAGATCTAGAAAGCATCAAACTCACCCCTTCAGGGAAGAAGCGTCCGCACATGTTAGCTCCACCCTCCGGCACGACGCGTTCCAAGGGCAACCTAGTGGCCGGATGCAACCTCAAAGCTTCCTTGATCACAGCCTGCAGGTATAGCATCTCCTGACTCTCCTTGAAAGAGATCCTGCGCGACATCCTTCCCTGCCTCCGCAGATCGTCAACCTCAGCCCGGAGCTGCTCGAAGCAGTGTCGGCCCTTCAGCAGATAATACAAGCAGGCCGACAAAGCGATCGCGGTCGTGTCGGAGCCAGCAACCATATTTCCGATGCACATGCCAATGGCATACCGCATCGTGAAGGTATCCGGGTCCCGAGCGTGCTTGGCCAGCAACTTGGTCACCAAATCCGCTGCGGGGTAAATAAACTTCCCGGCTGCTGCCGTTTCGGTGTTGATCTGGCGAGGCCCAATGAGCGGGCCGGATGATCAAAAGTATCGGGAACTTCTTGAGCCTTTTACAGTAGATGCGAACGACAGCGATCGGCACTTCCTCCGAAGGGAGTTGTCGGAAGTTTGGGCTGAAGACTCATCCCCGAAGCTGTTTGATGTGTGATCCTCTCTTTGAGCGGGTCCGTCCAAGAACCACAGAAATCAATATTCATGTTGTGCACCTATCAGAAACTCTGCTCATCTTCTTGTTCCCAGAGAATTGTCATGCGAACCACGCGTGATCAACCGTCAACGTTGCCAACCAGCTCATACGAGCATTATCCTGTTCTCTAATTAGATTCAGTCGTGCAACCACATAGCTGAAGGGCACTCACCCGAAGTAGAATGCCTGAACCATCTTTCCAGCGATGTTTAACCTCACCCGAGAACGAGAATCCCAAAGCCAGTCCGACAATGACATAACCCCTCTGGGCCTCCGTGCCGTCTAAGGTGCCAAACGACCGGTCCTGATGTCCCCAGTGAACATACCTCTTATTGGTTCGCAGCTGTATTCCGATGATTAGCAGACAACTCAGCAAGCTGCATTCAGGGCAAAAACCCACGCTGACAGTCCTGATACCCTCATGATGCAGCACCTCCACACCCACCACGCTCTCACCGCCCGGACCGTCAACATCCAAAGTCTCGACCGTCATCCCCGCCGCCCACTCACGCCACCACGAAGGCGCCTCTGCCCGAGGCCTCTCCCGCTCCAGTGCAAGCATGCGCTTCACAGCCTCGTGCCCAATCTCCCTCGGGGCAATGCCCGACTGCACTGTGTACTCCGCGCGCAAGCAGCAGATATGCAGTCCTTCGAACAAATAGGCGGTCAGTCTCTGCAGGCTGCGCCGCTCAGTCTCGTTCGCGGCCCAGACAAGGGGATCGACGGGGACGAGGTCGTCATGCCAAGCGGCATGGATTTGATGGGGGTCGCGTGCGCGCTCGGTGGACGGAAGGGCCACCAACGTTCGGGTATTGTTGGACCAGATGGGAGCGTTCATGCGGTGGAGGACGTTGATTGTAGAAGAGTTTGGCGGTTTCCATAATGGCTGGTGGAGGAGCGGGGGTCTCTCTGAGATTCCCGGAATGGTGTTGTCCGTCAGTGTATATGACTGGAAGGACTGAGTGATATCGGCGTAGGGGTTTTGAACAAGGCCGAGACGGCAGATTTTGTTCTCCTACAATCAGTTAGTTAACTTCCAGGGTGGCCACTTCCATGACGTAGATGTGGTGGTGGATGCATGCGATGCCTTACTTTGCTGATATGCCCCACGATGCCAACGAGGACATGCTGGTCGCGAACACTCAGAAAACGTTGACAGTACTCCGGATTCGTGTCACCAAGAAGCTTAGAGTCTTCCCGATCGGTTATGTGTACCTGTTTTCCGTGAGCGAGATGCAACCTCCGCGAGAATGCACTGAGTCCAGCACACTCTGTTTCTGGGACTTACAGTGATGCCTTTGATAGAAGTCTCCAACTTCTCAGTCAAAAACATGTCCGGCATGTGCAACAGCAGGCCCTTTATCCAGCTACCCTTCTCTATCCCAACCTTCTCTGTCATCCAATCCGGTCCTCCATCTTTTCCAAATAGTTGCCTTTGCCTTCCCGAGATAGTCATAGCCAGGCCAACCAATGAACGCTTTTCATCCCATACGGCCTCCAATAGAGCACCGCAGTGGGTATCACGTATAACGTTTGACACCCACTGGGCAGTAGAAGTCCTCAAACCCGCCACGGGCCGCGGCTGGGCCACCACCGGCAACCCCAGATTCTTGGAGTTCCCCCAAATCTCCTCCGCCTCCCTACCCAACAAACGCTCGCGTCTGTTCAATGCGACACGTGACGAATACAAAGGCGCATACTGCTCGCACACCCCCCAGATCCTCCGGCGGTTCGCAACACCCAGAAAAGGACCCTCCATTCCCAGTCTTGACTCCGTATTCTTCTCGAGCCACAGGAATAGCCCTTTGTAGTCGGTGGTCTCGTCATCCACGGTACCATGCTTGATAAGGATGTGGATCTCCCAGAACCAGGGCATGCAGGAATGGATGGCTGCCCGCCAGAAGGGCCGATTGGAGCTCCTGAAGGAGGTATGGATGGGGTAGGACGCGTTGCAGAGAGCCACGACGGACTGAGAGGGAAGCAGGAGCATTATCTGGTGCATGACATCGTAAGGGAGCCTCGTAAAAATGTCGGAGCGGATTCGGGATTCAATGTCTGGAGAGAACGTGGCGGGTGTGGGGAGGTCGAAGTCGTCGGTCGAGACGGTGTTGCGGAGAAGAATTGTAAATTTGTGGTCCTGACCAGGCTGTCGAACTAGTATCTTTTTTTTGACATACCGATTAGTGTATTGGACGTGTATAAGAATATGTGTGGTGGTTCACCTCTTCCCCAGGAGTAATAACCCAGCGTTTCTTGTGCTGAGGTGCTGGTTCACCAAAGTCAAGCTTCGGAACGGGTATACCCCAAGCGCTCAGATCGGCAATGATGTGATAGAGAGTCTCTTTTTCAAGCACCTCCGAGCCTTCTGGCCCGGTCAGAGCTTTCGAAAGCAATTTGAGGCAGTCCGAGTGAATTGGAAAGCACGAGTCCTTCGTCGTATCAAACACACGATAGCTGGAATATGGTTATGTATCTTGAATACAAAACAACCAAGGCATACGCACCATTGAAATTCCAAAGAATGGTCCGGAAAGTTGGAATCTGAGCAGAATCGTTAGTACTCAGTGTGGAGAGTATACCGCGCACGTCTCACCCTCACTCCGTTGTATCACTCGCATACAGCCCTAAATCATTATCAGCGGCAGTGAAGTCAGAGGGCATGGAGCCTCGAACAAAGCCGTTTTCACGAGCCCAGCCCGAGATAAAGGTCCTTTTCCGCGTAAGAGACGATCAAGAGCGTGGTTCAAGTCCATTTACTTCTCGATAGCAGTTGCCTTTGGGTTGAAACCGAGAAGCTGAACGGCCCCTGTCCATGCGACATCCACTGGCCGACATATTTCTGGATCATAACCTTGATAGCATTGGATTTGCCAATCCTCCATTCCTGCAAATACATCTTCTTCAATTCCCGAGTCAGCATGGCCCATTAGAGATGACACTCGTGCGTCTCACTTGCAATAGGGGACCCGGCCTCCACTTTTTGCCTCAGAAGAGCTTTGCGGGAAAACCGAGAAATGCGAGTGCTGAAGGTAGGGCCACCGCAAACGGCACAATAGACGTCGTAGGCCATCGCGCCGGTTTGGGTGATCTTGAAGACGCGTCGTGTCGTGATCAAGCCCCTCGGCTGATGCCTGAGCTATTCCATTCGCGTCGCGCTAAGGGCTGTCACAGGCATCAAGGCATCAACTCTTCCACCCGACACGCGAGGTAGTTGCAGGTCGTTGTTCATGAACATTTTGAATGAACGAACAAAGTCATTGTTCTATACTTTTGACGACGAGCCAAAATTTCTGGCAACTTTTTTTGTTGTGATCATGTGATAGATGGGACTCTAGCTAATCAAGCCTCCTGCACGCTACACTCACCCGGAGGTAAATGCTACCTCTCTCTCGAAGCCTTTCCCCCCCTCCCCCCCCCCCCGAGATGTTTGTTGGCGAGAGATGGAAAATAGAGGTTGCTAATGGTAGTCAATAGCCTACGCTGTGCTCCACTTCGAGCTCTTTGAGTTAGCCAAATAGTCGTTTATCATATAGAGCCAGAATCTGCTCGTCAAAAGCATGACGACGGTGGCTCCCTCTTAATGACGGCCACATGTTTCATGCGGAAGATATCACATTCTAATCACCATGAGAGATGTAAGCTAATCTACAGAATGTGCTTCTAGTTCTGGCGCCTTCTACGGCAGCCATTCGTGTGCGTTCTAACAGGACTGCTTCACTACTCCATGTAAGCGAATGTCAAACTGCCCTTGCCCGAAACGTGATGCAGCGTAGAACTCCAAATCCCAACGCGCCAGTAACTCCGATTGCCACTCATGCTCGCTAAACCCAAATAGACCCGACATTACAGTGTATCTTGTTCGTCAAAAGGCGCTTTTTGATCATGACCGTCGCTTAACTCGTGAAAAAGAAAAACTTGACCTGCAAAAGTATTACCAGTGCTGCGCTAAAGAAAAACGTAATTAGAACAGAACTGACTAGGTGGTACCGATGTGCGCTACACATTTAAGAGTCCCAGATGGGGCCAAAGGCAGGAACTCCACGGCTCTCCATGGCGTAGACGAGCATGCGAGTGAGCTTCGGGTTGCTGATGACGAAGACCGCCTCGGAACCGCTCTGCCGGTACAGGTTGTACGTGAGCTGGACCATATCCGGGCGGCCCATGGCCTTCGTATCCCAGATCAGAGCATCGGGGTCGCATGTCTTGACCGAGTCGCAGATTTCCTTGCCGTAGATCGCAGCAGGGCGAGGTGAACTCCAGATAACATGGCAAGGACGGCGCTGGTTCTCTCGGAGATTCAGGAAAGCCAGGCAAGGACCAATGCCAGAGCCCGTGGTGACGATGACGACGCGCCGGAAGATAAGGGACATGCCCAGGACTCCGGTCTTGGGAACTCCGCGGAGCCAGTAGTGGCGGTCGGTGCTCTTGTCCTTCACCTGCTTTCCAGTCCAGTCGCCAGCCGTGGACACAATGATGGACTGGCCGTGCGGCTTGCTCGAACTCGGGTTCGGGAAGGTAGCGAACGAGTGGTATTGACCGAGAGGAGTCTTTGCAAGCGCAACGCCACGGAAAGGGGAGAGCTTCTCGTTGAAGTTCAAGCGGACAGCATGGTCGGATAGGTCCTCTGCTTCGAAGCGTACCTTCCTCAGGAAGATCCAAGGCTGGATGATCATGAGGGTGATGCAGGCGAGGTACCAGAAGGATGGTTCGGTAACCAGAGTATGACCAAAGGTCACCTCCGTAACAATGCGCTTGTTTTCGACGACCAAAAGAAGCAGGGCCCAGAGGCAAGCGATAGCGAGCCATCCGAAGAAGCGGTGCGTAAACTCGAAGGCATTGTGCCAGCGAAGGCGCATGCATGGAAGCGCGAAGAAGAGGATGACCATAAGCACAGCCAGGGTGAAGTAGCTAACGGCCAGAGTTGCAGCCGTGTTAACGAGCTTGCCTTGCAAGTACATGCGGGTGAGCGTGGCGCAGAGCAAGATGAACCATACCGTGCCGGCGTAAGCAGTACCGCTGTGGAGGCCACCATTCTCGTAGACCTTGGCAAGGATGCGACGTAGGCGAAGAGGAGCCGTGAGCGGTGCTGAGAGGCAGGCGGCGTAGATTGAGTTGATGATCCACTCTTGTCGGACCGCAATGGTGACGAAGATGTTGACTGAAGTTGCGGTGGCGATGTCATCCGCAGCCACATCCTCAAGAGATCCAGCCGAGGCCACAAAGCAGACCAGGGCAACGACGTTGGCGATGATGACCAAAGTGGCCATGCGGCGATAAACGTTCAGGATCTTGTGGCGGGTATTGCGAATGACAGAGGGGTAGCGCTTGTCCGGCAGAGAAAGGGCATCGTTCACCCCCAGTGTAGTGCCAGACTCGTTGAGCATGCCGGCCTCAAGGGCAGATCCCTTCTCGTGGGCAATTGCATTGAGGCGCTTCTCGTATTCGGCGAAATCCTTGGAGTCATAACCGTCAGGATAGACTGGCATGGATACTGGCCGAACAGCCTCACTCTTCTCAGGTTCACGCGGAAGATGGGCCTCCATTGGCTTGACGACGCTGTCCTGGGATAGGCGCTTTTCGTAGTCGGCAAACTCCTTGGCGGTAAAGGAGTTGACTGGGCCAGGAGCAGTGTGTGGACGGCTGACTGACACGCCGCTGTCGGTGCGGGTGTGAGCGAATGTGAGGTCTTTTTTGGCAGACATGATGGAAAGAGAGTAGAGAGGACAAGAGGTCCAAGGGAGGCACCAAGGGTGGTGCAACGAGAGGATGCAAGCCAAAGGCAAGCCAAGAACGAAGTTCGGCGGGATGCGATCTGGCCGAGTGGAGGACCGAGAGTTGGAGGTGAGGAGGGAAAGAGTGCAGTGGTTGCAGAAGAGTTAGGCAGCTGGTAGTTTTATGTCGACGAAGTTGGCGGCGGACCGGGGTAATTCCGCGAGGCCGCAAGTCAACAAGGTGAGTGTGCGGATACAATGTTAACGCAGGGTGCGTTAACGCACGACAGTGTTGACGCTCGTGAGTGCACAGGACGAATGTACGTACGAGACAGTACCGGTCCAACAGGACTGCGCAGAGGCGAGAGACAGCGGGCTTAAGAATGCGGCACCCTGCATCCGCCGCTAGAGGGACTTTGCAGCCAACACTACTCAGGCTGATTTTCCGAGAAGCGATAGTGTTAGAACGCAGCTGCCGGCAAGGAACGCGCGCCCCACCACGGTGCACAATCGCCGCAGTTCGCAGCGGCAGGAGCAGGAGCAGGAGCAGGAGCAGTATGCATCCTGGGGCCCATGTCACGGCGCCAGCAGCCACGTCTCCACCAGAATAGCTGCGCGAGAATATCCACGGGACCAGGAAAAGCACTAAGATCGCCATACATGCGGATGGATGTCTCGTTCCTACATTTTCCGCACCAGTTATTCCTCTTCGGCAGAACAAAAATCGCGGATCGAGCGAGGCGGTCAACAGGCACTTCGGCATTGGAAGCCACATGAGAACCAACACGTTGGTGGTCGGGGATGATTGGCGCTGGCAAGTACCAGATGCGGCATCGGATCTGACTCGGAAGGCATCTGGATCCGGATGGCGTATGGACGATGGCAGCTGAAGGCAGAAACAAGCACATGTGGCGAGCATGGGACAAAGCTGCTCCAGCGCGGCTAGCCTTATAGGAGTGAAAATCCTCGAAAGCGCGCAAGTGCGGCGGAGCAGACGACTGTTCCTCTTCTTCACTGACTCGGCAAGGGACGGCGATTGGCCTGGAGCTGAGCGCGGGAGCCGGGAGAACAGGTGCACGCGAACCAGGTGGGCGGGGGCGGTCCACATTCCAGCCCGGCGGGAGGGGCTTCGCGAGGCTTTTCCAATAGATCCGCATAAGGGCGGCTTGGATTGGGGGCTGGTGGATGGCGTGGGTTGCAGGAGCAGCACAAGGGAGGTGAAGATCGCGGGGCTCACGCGCACACGCGAGGCGGGATCGCCGTTGCAAGCCAGCGCCCCGGGAGACGGCGCGGCGCGACCGCTTCAATCCCAAGCTCGCGGTCGCCAGGTCGCACGAGTGCACTGGTGCAACGGAGAAAAGCATGCGTGAGTGTGGCAGCCGACCGCGGGCCGTTGAGCCGCGGCTTCGTGCGTCATGCGATCAAGCGCAGCGGTCGCGAGGGCAGCAGCGATGTGGTGCGGGCTGCCGCACGGCAGAAGGAACGACGGGCGGAATGTCATTGTTGGGGATGGCGATGGATGGCGATGGCGGTGGCGGCGGGGAGTCGTGCCTGCCGGCTGAGTGCGAGTGAGGACGATGGATGCTCCAGAGCAGCAGCGGAGAGCGGTGACGAGCAGGCGATGCATGGATTGGATGCCGGGGGTGGGGGTGCTCGCCCATCGATTCGGGCCGCGGCTCGAGCTCAACACCACCAACAACTCCATTCTGCTAGCGTTCACTCCACCGGTACCCTCTGCTCCACTCGCCGCCGAGACTGTTGTTGCTGCTGCGCGTGCAGACTCTGCTGCGCCACTAGCCGCGAGCCCACGCCGACCATGGATGTCCAGCGACTACAGCAAGGTGGCAGCCTCGCGACGATGGACCGCACGGCTCGATCTGACCAACGCATTGCTTGACTTCCTCCTAGCGTGCGATGCTAGCGCCGCGGCCGTGTGTTTCCTGGATGCTGCTCTTGCGCATTAGCCTCACCCTCAGACGCGCAAGCGAGCCTGAGGATGGCAACCAGCTGGTGTTAGGGAATTTTTGCAGTCACTGACGCCGTTTAGCTCGCCGTCGCCGTTTCCTGTCACAAACTGCCGTGTTAGCAAGCCCAGGCCATTTCCGCTTTTGCTCTTTCACCCAGCCTGCTGCTCAGTCCCGCCAAATGGCCATAGCTTCTGCATCTTTAAAGTCCCGCTGTCTTGCAGCACCACTACGCGTCTTGTTGCACACCATCCCCGTCCACACCTGTGCCACGCATCACAACCTCTCTACACCATGGATCTCGTTTCATGGACCTTCGGCGGCGACATTCCTGACACCGATAAGCCAGTACGTATCACGTCCTCCATTTATCCTTCTGCGCCATCATCGCTGACAGATCAGATCTTGATTGACACCGTGTCGCCCTTCAACTCCCTTTCGTTCAAACAACTCGCTACTCAAGTCCGCCAACTCATTGCCGGCCTCCGCGCCCAAGGGGTACAGCCTGGGGACTGCGTGTGTGTCAATTGCTTCAATGATGTACGTTCATTCCCGACTCTGGACTTTCCACTGTTAACCCTTCCAAAGCTCCAGTACTCGGTCTTGTACTTTGGCATCATTGGCGCTGGTGCCATCTTCACCGGCCTCAACCCGGCCTTTACGCCAAACGAGCTCCGGCACCACTTCGACTTGACCAAGCCAAGCCTGTTCATTGTTGAGCCGCCGATGCTTGAGAAGACCCTTACAGCTGCGAAGATGGCCGGCATACCAACCGACCGCATGTACGCCTTCGACACCGCAACACCCAATCTCGATCGAAGCATATGCAGCTGGACTGCTTTGCTTAGCTATGGCGAGTGCGACTGGGTCAAGCCTGAAGACCCTGGTACAACCACGGCCTCCTACAACCCAACAAGTGGAACTTCTGGTCTTCCAAAGGTCGCCATGATTACTCACTCATACCATGTGACCCAAGCTGCTTCTCAATGCGAGGAAACTGGTTATCAGGTATGCTTTCCGTTGTCGCAAATCTACACAAGCCCCGAAGCTGACATTGTCGCTACAGCGTTCCCGACTCCTGACTTTGCCACCTTTCCATGCTTTTGGCTCTCCCATTCTCCCTTCAAGTATTCGCCAAGGTATTCCCACATACATCATGCGGCGCTATGCAGAGACTCCGTTCTTGGACTCGATTTCGCGCTACGGTATCACCGAGACTTACGTCCCGCCGCCTGTTCTCATGGCTCTACCAAAGTCTCCGCTAGCGACGCGCGATGGCCTGAGCAGTCTGCGCTCTATCTGGATGGGAGGTGCAAGCGTCAAGTTTGCACAACAGAAACCCCTGTATGATCTGCTTCACGAGGACGCGTGCATTCGGTCGGTGTGGGGAATGACCGAGGCCGGGTGGATCACGTGCGTTCAAGATCGCACAAGAAGGGAGGATGACAGCGTCGGGCAACCACTTGATGGCTTCGACATAAGGTATGTGGTTTTTGACAACGCCACGGATTTTTTCTTCTTCCAAGCCACCACCCATCTTTTTGATCTTGGCATACGCGCATCACCTTGCTTACTTGCATTATGCAGAATTATCGACACCGACGGCAACCCGATCACTGCTGATGATGTCTCGGGAGAGATACTTGTCCAAGTTCCGCATCCTTTCATGTCGTACGTTTCGAACACTGTCGCCACCGCCGAGGCCTTCACACCTTGTAAGACCTATATGCGCACTGGCGACATTGGCTATCGCCTGACCGACCCTGCTACTGGCAAACCTTCGATGTTCATCATCGACCGCGCGAAGGAGCTTATCAAAGTCCGCGGCTGGCAGGTGTCACCAACAGAGATCGAGTCCGAGCTCATGCAACACCCTACAATCGCGGATGCGGCTGTCATTGGAATCAAAGAGGCCGACGGTGTTGAGGAGTTCATCCGCGCGTACATCGTGCGCAAGGTTGTCTTGTCCTACAACTCATCCGATGACACGCAGATTGATGAGCACTCACTCCGTCCCTGGTTGCGGGAACGCTTGGCTGGATACAAAGTGCCTGCTGAATTCAACTTCATCCTTGCTATACCGCGCAACGGAACGGGCAAGATCCTCCGCCGAATCCTGCGTGAGGGCCCGACGAAGCCGCATCGCACTATCCAAAGGCGTGTCGACTCTGGTGTTTGCGATGAAGCCCAGTTCGTCGTTGCTCCGCTCGCAAGCGCACCAGCATCAGACACGCCTGCTGTTGCTCCGCTTCAAGGTGAACCGGCATCAGACACGCCCGTTATTGAACCGATGCTCTCGTTTGTGAAGTCGGACGTTAAGACGGATAACACAGTACTTGGTGAAGCTACCAAGAGTTCAGAGCTTATCGCTCTCCCAACTGCGCCGCATCTTCCTATCCTGGAAAAGAAGAAGAGGTTTTTCATTGGCAGGAGCAAGTCTCCGGCTTTCATGTGGAGACGACTCAAGAAGTTCGTCTCAGAGAAGAACAAGCATATTGTTCGTGTTGTCGCAGGTTAGACATAGGTTTTGGGGAGTCGTGTTGCATTTGTATGAGCATAGCGATGGTGTACGTGCCTTCAGCGGGAACCATGGGCATTCGGAGCTTTTGATTAAGTACAGACTGAGGCACGGTCGAAGAGAGACACCTCTTTCCTCCCTCATCTGCCTTCCAAGATGCTTATCGCAGCTGCTCACAGGTGATTCTCGACACTTGATGGAAAGCATTGCATTTCAGGATAACACGACTTACGTTACGTTACACATGCGAGATGAGCATTATGAGGAACGTTGTCATGATGAGCAAGGGCGTTAATTGGCAACCTCTTTGCAGTTTCGCGTACATATTACGTGCACATAGTTCAGAAAACAATCAAATTCGTTCACGAAAGCGCACAGGTCTTGACATTTGTTACAATGCCGATAGGCAGTTAGCATTTACCGTTTGTCCATACAAATTTCTCGTTTTGACCTCAAGTTTCAATCTCATAAATCAGAGTACTCATTCGATTCTCGTAAGTCTTCATTAAGTTTCCAATAGCCAAGCTGCTGGAAATTGGGGCGTTCGAAGACCTTTTTGCAAGGTATTCAACTTCACAGAGCGAGAACAATAGCGGCAAGACCAACAACCGCAGCCGCGGACAAAGAGACACCGAAAGACCCAGCCGCGCCACTCGAAGGTGCAAGAGTAACCCCAGCAGCAACCTCGGTGACGGTCACAGTCCAGTAGACCACATTCGACGCGTTTCGTGTGACCGTGTACGCCGTAGTCGGCTTGGCCTCCATGGAAGACTTGCAGCTTCCCACGGAAAGCGTGTTCTGTGAAGCAGCATTCCATTAGCAAAGTCTCTTCTCATATCACTTTCCTCAAGTGCAGGGCGGGGGGAAAGCAAAAAAAAAAAGACTCACATATACGCCCTGCGCAAGCTCACTCGCCGGCCCAGCAATGTCCTCCTCAAAGCACCGCATATCCTCCATCACCGCGGCCGTCTGCAGCGGCGCGGCGATGCTGGTCACGTTGACCGTGCACACGGGGCTGGCCTTGGTCTTGGTGCTCGTCACGGCGCAGTGCAGCTCGCCCTCGACGCGCGCGTCCGACGCCAGCGTCGTCTGCGGCGCGAAGTAGGCCGAGTCGTACGACCGGTACCAGTTCCACGCGAAGTAGTCCGGGCCCACCGTCACCGCGACGGGCGTGTTGGTCTCCTGCGGACAGAGCGCGCCGGTGGTGGATTGCGAGGAGGGGCAGGTGAAGGCGAGGGTCGTGCGCGAGGACTCGTCGACCGCGTAGACTTGGGCGCTGATGCCTTCGGTGGGGATGTAGGCGCTGGCGTAGTAGGCCTGGGCCGGGTAAGCGAAGGAGAGGACCGTCGATGTGGAGGTTGGGCCGGTGTGGGTGTTTGAGGATGAGGACGAGGCTGCGGTGGCACCTGCAGCGAGAGCGAGGGCGGCGAGTGTGAGTCTGGAAATCATGTTGGTGTTTTGAGGCTCCGGTGTGGGTTGTTATCTCTTGGAGGCGACGGGCAGGCGAGATCTCTGGGGAATTCACATCGCTTTATATACTTTTCAATGAGACGTTCGTTTGGGCCTCATGCGGCGCGTGGTGACACAAAATTGAATTATCTGCCAGGCAGACTCAAGGCTGCAACAGAGAACAATATGTCGGCTACCCTATGTGGACTGATATGGATCCAAAATTCACGCGGAAGGATTGCGGGCACGGACAGCAAACAGCGAGTTCGGTAGTTGCACCAATAGCAATCCGAGTGGACAAGCCGGTCTAGTGGAAATAGGCAGCAGCGCTCTTGGCAACACCGGACTTGGCTCCCGGAGTGGCCTCGCGCGCTCTGTGGCGTGGCAAGCGCGTGTGGCACGATAACCAAGTTGCCTCGTACCCGACGCTCTCACCACATCGACAAACTTGCTTCCACGCAATGAGGTTTGCTTCTATGCCTTCCTCTTCTTCCGCGACTTTCTGTCGAGATATTCATTGACCATTTACCTTTTATGCCAGATGGTGAAACGGTTTGAGGGAAACGAGAAACAACATTTTCTCACTTATCAGGCACTCTCCTTCACATTTTCTCCCGCTTATAGAGGCAGGTCTTTCCATCAAAAAAAAAAAGGAGTTTCCCCGCATTGATATATGTCCTTAAGGCACATTGTGGTGATTGCTGTTCCCCACAGACGCTGATGGAATGATTCGGCGCTGTCTCGGACGAGCTCCAGCGAAAACCCACCGGCATATTCTGCAAGTGCTTAAATATTTACAGAGCAGGATGCTATTGGTGATAGGGAGGGTAAACCGGTCTTGGTCTACACATCAAAACAACATACATCTTAAGCACCTCGATTTTCTAGTCTTAGTCCTAGTTGATTCTCTTCCGGTGAAAAGGTCTGGGAGCTTTCCACGACATACGGTGCTGCACTCTTGATCTACTGCAAATCATGAGGATATAGATTTGTAGAGAAAGAAGTAAAGAACCCCCTTTCAAAAAGGTGATACTCGGAGAGAAGCTATGCTTATTCTGGTTTTCACAATTCATATATGCAGAGCTCTGTCTGTATTATGTAAGAAGCATAATTTGCAGTGAACGGTCGCCATCTGTAGAAGGTCAGAGCTTTGGTGGGACGTCGTGACGCCTACAGCACTTGGTTGGTAACGACAAATATCAGGTAGTAGCAGTTCTTGCCGTGAGCTCAGTGTATAAACATCGTCTAAGGGTTGGAGCGTGCTTACTACACCCAAAGCTGCCGATATACATAGATTACTTCTGAGTTTTAGCTCATAGCGCTCATGGAGGAATGCATTTGAGTGACATCATGAGCAGGTCGCCGAATCAAGAAATACAGCACATTTTGCATCGGTCGTTGGTCGGCGAGCTCCAGGCTTGGCGCTTAAGAATCATTCTTTCGGCGCCATTTGAGGGGGCTAGTAGCATGGTAGCGCATACCATGGTGAGTCCAATCTTGTCTCTCAAAAAATGACCGTAGAGCTGCCAACACTGCTCGAATTCCGATTTCGGCTTGCACTAAACGATTCAGTATACGCCCACTCTCAAAGCTTGGGCAGCTACTTACGAGAAACTGTATTTCTGCCGAAGCATGACATCTTTGTCTCTCAAAGCGCCGGATCCAACTTGGTTGACGTGATGTGGCTCCTTTTTGCCCCTGCAAGGCGGACCTCAAGGCTGACCACAGAGTCTGAACGGCAGTGGCCGTCACCCTCTTCACCATTGGTATCGCTCTTCACCTGCACCTGCCTCGTCTAAAAAGATTAATGGTGGATATAATGCGGGCACATGATCAACGATCGTAGACCCACAAACATTGGGGGTTGTCTCTGGTCAATGCGCGTGCGCCGCAGCTCGGCGGCTCCGCCTACCGTGTTGGGAGCACAACAGAGAGCGAGGACGGGAAATATTTCCGTGTTTCATGTCGCACTGCCCGTTTCATTCCTCTCCGCGTCTGGAAGCGGACTGTGCCGTCTTGGAATGTGACGGATTTAGGTAAATCTCGCAGAAAGCTGAGAGCTTTACGCACTGCGCACCGGCGCATTTTTAGAACGACCCGCGCGGTACCGTTCGGGTGTCCAAGCCAATAGGAGAACCGAAACAACGCACAAGAGCCACCAATGACGTTGGTCACTCGTGTGGAGTCTATGGTCCGTACGCCGAACAGGCGGAGCATTGTTCGTGGAGCAAAGGGATTGTATATGTTGCGCCACCCTTGTGGCTTGACTTGGCCTAAAGCTCAGCTTAGGGTGTCGCGCATAGCCTTAAAAAAGCTTGGGCAAGTGAAGCGTGAGGTGCGCTTGTTCCTGCAGCAAGGCCCTGGGCCCCTAACGGTGCTTTTGTGTGCTTGACACCGGAGCTTTGTTCGGCGGTGACATGAGTCGTAAGGGAACAAAAACGGCTGGAAGCACGTGGTTCCGCGAGCACATCACCCTTTCCACGGAGAAGGAGTTGGCCATGGTACGCCTGATGACCAAGATGATTTCTCCTTTCGCCCCGTCATTGGTCAGTCTCGACTCAACTCACTTGTGCACTTATCCCCCGCAAATGAGGCCCTCAGCAAGCATCATCTCTAAGAAGAAATAGTGTAGTTTAAGCTTGTTTGAACATCTGTAGGGACGACGAACCCTTCTTGTCCTGTCCATCACGGTTTTTGTTTCTGCCCATCATGGTGTTCAGCTTCCCGTCGCCCCACCCACTAGCTTTCTCATCTCCAAGTCCACTTTTTTGTTTCCAACAACCCCCAGAAATGATGAACATCCCAGTTCCACTACCGGAGTATGCTCAGATGTCCTGGATGCGGAAAGGGAATACAGGGGAGTCCGCTTCAGAAAACAGTTTCTCTGACGTCTTGACGGCCCACATGCCCCAACAACGCTTCCCAGGACCTTGGATGATCTCACTTTGGCTCCAATATGAGGTGACAGTGTTGCTAACCCACATCTCTTCTGCGGTCTTGGAACACAAAACCATAAAAAGTGGCAGTTGGTCACATGGGCTGGCCTGCCTAGCTTGCGCCACATACGTGCATGATTCGGTACACGAGCAGAGACTTGGCTATTCTACGCAGCATTCAACAGACGCTGGAACTTAGAGACGGATGTTTCGGGATCATTCGTGGTCCGCAAACATGTTGAAACAGGCGAGATGTCGGGTTCCTGCGTTAATGTGGGACCCACGACCATGGCTCAATCTCAACTCAAACACTTAGCCACCGGAGTTCTAAAAGGGGTAGCACTTGGCGAGCCGTTGGTTCTATGCAGCAGTACTACTATGTACGCACTGGCACTGTAGCGCTTTTCTGACTGGTGATGACCTGATGACCCGCAATCCGTTTCACCGTCCTTCCGATTTGGGAAAAAACACCAAGGCCGAGCTTGACTCGTCTGAAAAAGAGCAGGAAACCACCAAGCAACAGAGCCAAGGCATGGAAACCTAGGCGAACCTCGTACTTTGAAAAATGAATCGCTCCCGGATGGACCCAAGTGTCGTGAAAGTATAAAGGTACGTGTGATAATGTGAGTTTTCTCTTCATCAAGCAACAGTTCTTTCAGTTCATCCTCCAGCTTCTCTTTACGGAGTCAAACTTCCCTCCACAAAAACTCTTTTGTCAAATACACCCAACCAACAAAATGGCCTCCGCTGTCGCTGTCACCATCCTCACCACCGCTGCTGGTGCTGCCATAACTGCAGCCATCAACCAGGTTGCACCCACCCTTTCCAACCTTGGAAAGTGGGACGAGGTAAGACAGAAAGCCCCTGACAAGACCCTCTCCGCAAAATAATAAAAGAAAATTCTGGCTAAGACAAGCTTCATGCACACGCAATAGGCTCGTGAGGCCTTCACCCAGCAGACCGTCAAAGCCATCTGGGACAAGAATCCTGCCGGCTACGGTGCCGCCATCTGCTACAACCAGGAGTACGAAGTTTCCAACCCCAAGCAGCAGTACGAGACCACCTCGGCCAGGCTCGAACTGCAGCTTCTCCACACCGACTACGACTGCTTCTACCTCAGCGGCCCTGGTCAGTGTTCTCCCTCTTTCACACGGTGCCAAGCACGGCGTTGGTAAGGAAAACACGCTGATCGTTGGGTTTAATTCATAAAGACAACCACTTCTGGAGCCGCGGCGATGGCGGCTACATCAACATTGCTGTCATCACCGATGACGCCAAGTGCCAGTACGATTCCAGCACCGGTGATGTCTATTGCCAGTAGACTTGCCCCAACGACTCGATTGCAGATCCAGGAGTCTCTTTCATCATCTAGTGCATAGACGGTTCTTGAGTGTCAATACCTGACTCTTTGGTTATAAATAGTTCTATCTACTTTTCCGTGTCTGGATCCTGTAAATATCTCCCAACGCCTTTAGTAAAGGTGAAAAGCTCAGAAGAAATTGTTTTCCGATCTACTTCAGTATTATCTACGTTCGCTCTTAGATCATCAAAGTCACTCCCGGGTGATTTTATGAACGTTCACAGGAGTCGTCTTAATGACGACCGCGCCTTCATTTAATACACAAACGGAGAATACTGGGAATATTGCTTGTGATGCAGATGGCGGAATCTTTGGGGGCGACACTGTGTCCTCGAGATGACTATGTAGGTCAGTACTGACTTCGCACATCTCGGTTGAATGTTCGCCGCGGAATGCCGGACTGCTTCTCCATTGTCACAGATCTGCAAGCGACGTCTGGACATACGAGCTGCACGACTCGGTCCATTGGCGATAGGCGGCGAGCTATCTCAAAAAGCGGGTCGTCCCGTGTTTCCGCGAAGTAAGAGGAATCCGAGTTTCCTCTACAAGTAATGATCGATGTAACAAGCGTGGTGACGGACAGCGAGATGAAAGCGTCACCGTCTCACGGGTTGCCTGACTTGGCAGATTCTTAAGGCGCGCCATTCTCGTACGAATAGAGCAAAGGCGAAGCCGCACCATCCGGTAGGTTTTACGTGGTGGAAATCTTGGCTTTGCTTGATTTGTTCGTTGCGATTGCTTTTCGGGATTTGGGATGGCGTGATGGGTTGTTCCCGGTCCCCGCGTGACGGATAAGTGTAGGTCGGTCCCGTTTGGGCGTTCTCTGATCAACAGATTGACTAAGATGTTCCTTCCTTCCGGCGAGATCTCATAGAATTAGCTTGGACTTATTTTTGTTTTTCCCTCTAGAACCCGCTGTTTCGAACTCGGACCTCATTTAGCAGCCGCATGTCCCATGTGCTGAGGGATGTTAAAGTACGCGTCACCGGCGAAAGATGTGATAGCTCTTCGGAATCCACTGAGTTGAGGATTAGACTTCTATTGTAGGAACTATTTTCTGTAAATTAAGTAGATTTTTTACGTTAAGCCAGCAACGGAAATGTCGCCCTGCCATTACTCAAAGACGAAATCTCTTGTCGCAGAAGTCTTCATTGAAGTCGGAAACGTCGGCTCAAGTGAGACAGGTCTGACGAGACATGCACGGAGAATTATTGTGGTCCTTCTCTCCGGCTTCTAGCTCACTGACCACAGGCTGCCTCTCTACCCCGCCTTTCGTAGCACTATCAAGCTCTTGTGGATGGCTCCAGTCACCCTGCGCTTCATAACGTTCGTCTGAAAGCAATTCTCCCATTGGAGTACGATTGATCGCAGGTGTATCGGCCTCATGTGGTTTATTCTCTCCATCACCACCCTCAATATTGCTAGCCCGAGGACCTTTTCGGCGCGCACGCCACAGGAAGAATGCACCAACTGCTAGCGCTACCGTTCCAAGGGGTACCGCAATACCGGCTGCCATAGCCGTCGTTCTCGTGTTGCCTGTTGACGAAGAACTCTCAGCTGGGGTTGTAGACGTTGCAATTGCAGAACTGGCAGCTGGAGTTGCAGTGGTGGATGCTGTTGCGCTTGCTTTACCACGAATCAGTCAAGGAACGATTCAAAATGATGTTTGATCAAGTGCAGGGGGATTACCAGGTGCAGTCGAAACCGTCAAGCCGGCTTCAACACCAAGAGCGCAGTAGTTGTCGAAGACGGCCAGCGCGCTCGAGATCTGTTGCACTGCCGACGAGTTGCGGCAGTAGGACGATACGTCTTCGGAAATGATGGAGCTCATCTGCGTGTAACTGTTGGTGCAGAAGCAGGTGTAGGATGTGACGCTATTCCCATCACCGCACCCCTGGCTCATGTCGCGCACAATCGTGCTGAGGGGAGTTACCGCGCATGATTTGAGTTGCGAATAGCCAGAAACCGTGTTCAGCCATATCTTCGTTTTCCCGTCCGCTAACACGAGGGGAATGGTGAGGGTGAGGAGAAGGATGAAGCGGCAGATTTCGGATGAAAAGACTGTGAAATTCATTTCGTATGTTTGCAACAGTCACTGCCAAGAGTTTCTGTGAAAATAAAAATGGGGTGCAATGCCCAAGAAATGAGAATTCTGGGCATGAGTACGTTCTAAAACCCAAGGAACTTGAACACGTTCTTGTCACTCCTTGGAACTGAAAGGTGTGGATGATAGTGTGATGTCTTCGCAGAGGAGACACAATGACCCTGCAGGAGACATATACAGGGCTGGGGTTCGTGCGACAGCGAAAAAGCAAAATGGTGCAACCTTGGACAGCTCTGCATTGCACGTGCAGTCGACCATTCCCAAGTTCCGCAGAAGCCATACCTGTCATACTCTAGTAATGCTTCAAAAGTAGTAGTTGAGATCCTAGATCTTAGGCCTTCAAGACGAAATCGGTAGTGAAGGACACTCCGTAAGCAAGTGTTCCCAGTCCCAGGGGAGTGAAAGTAGGCAATAGGGATGGGTAGGCCAAAGTGGATTAGCCTATCAGCCACAAGAATCAGAGCTTGCACCGGAAACAATAAACTCAAACTCCCCACCATACAGATCTTCAACATAACGCCTTGTGATACGTTGGTTAAAAACCACGTGTGGCTCCCAAACTTGAGCCATGGTTCATCTCAAGACCCATGGCCTAAGCCTCGTCGGTCCGTCCCGGTAATGGTTAGCGCCCGGGAATCTTAACCCATAACGGTGTGACAAGGCAAAGAAGGCATCCAAAATGAGCTGATTTTCCCAAAACGTAGCGAATCATTGACAAGCAGACCTTTGTCGGTCAGCTAGCCCCCATTCTCTCACCCAGCCTGGTCCTGTTCAGGACTCAGCGCCCGAGCAACTGGTGTAGCACAAGGTGAGTCGAGCCTTCGTAGGAACACCAGGGGAAGTTGGCAGAAGCTTGTCCACCAACGTCATTAGCTCATTCTAAATAAAGGCAAAAGAAAGCATGAATCAATTCTGGCCTTAAATGGGCGAGTGCGAACGTATTTTGCACCGCACCGCAGCTCTACCAGTCCCCCGGATCTTCAATTGTTCATTGACGATGCACACCGCGATGCGTTTCGCCGCAGCCCTCGCAGTAACCCTTGCCATTGCACCAGCTGTCTGTTCCCCAGCAAACCATGCTCGGAATTCCCCGTCCTGGGCTAGCAGCAACTTGTACTTCCTGCATGCACTGCCTGCAGATGAACAATCACGCTACATCGACATGCTTGCCGACTGGGGTGTCAAGGCTCTCCGTCTCTGGGGTAAGCCTGTCTCTACCCTGGACGAACATCCAGTGCCGCCATAATCGGCTAGATACTCCGAAACTAGTGCTGACTGAGCGCGTCTCTCCAACCAGTCACCGGCCTAGACGGCGGGTGCATCAAAGGTAGCACAGCCACTAAGGCCATCCCACACCTCGAGCCAGATGCGGTAGGCACTTACGACACCACCGTTCTTGCCGCACTGGACGACACGCTCAAGCTTCTCCACTGCGCCAGGATCAAGGCCATCATCTCGCCCCACGACGCTGGCCAAATCAACGGCGCGAACGGCTGCGACGTGTACTGCGACAAGTACGGCAACCAGACTAACTTCTACTCATCCACCGAGGGCAAAGCTGACTACGATGCTCGGCTCTCCGTGATCCTGAACTACGAGTCTCCGAACTTCGGCGGCAGGAAGTGGAGCCAGCTGGACGAGGTGATTATGGCGTTCGATCTGCAGAATGAACCGATGATCAACGCCGTTGAGCTGCTTGAGAAGAACGACCCTGATGATTGGCTGTGTGGGCGTGCAGGTGTGTTGAAGGGGCTGATCGACAAAGATTCCGAAGTGCACGTTGCGACCGGTGGTATTGGTGGGAGCCACTACTGCTGCGATCACGAATTCAACGACTTACAGAAAGCTCTGTATTGCGATGCAATTGACATCATCAGCGTGCACGGGTACATGAGTAAAGCAACCGACTGGGCTTATTTCATTACCGGGGATGCGTCTATCCTTGATGCAGTTGAGGCGGCTGGGACGGGAAAGAAGGTAATGTTGGAGGAATGGGGTGTGGCTGCGGACTCTCAAGATGGATTTGAGAAGCAGGTCGCAGTGTTTAATGGTGCTGGCGTTCCCTGGGTAAGCTATTGCGATCATGCGTTGAGAATTTCCACTGACTTGTCAAATGCAGCTTTACTGGCAAGTGGTGCCCGGTAAGGATCAGACTCAGGAAGGAGCTCCTGCGAGCTGTGGATATGACGGATTTGAAATTGGTCTCGAGAGCTCCAAGGGAGACGTGCATGCTGCCGTCAGCGCTGCCAAGTCTGCTACTGCGGCGCAGGACTGGACTGGCTACATATGAGTTCGTCTGGAGTTAATATGTAAAAGATGTTGAATGGTCATGATTGAAATTCGGGGGTTGCTAGAGTAGAAGGAAACAAACGGTCTTGAAAGTACATTAGCATAAATATGAGCTTCCATTCCACCAGGTATCAGCTAGACATCCGTAAGGTCCGTATACCACTGGGCTTAACCTTCTTAGTTTCAACTGAAGCAGGGGACTGAAAGTGCGCTCGCTGAATCTCGTATCACCCATTTTCATAAATTGTTTTTGCATGACAGCTCCGCTTTCGTGTAACACAGCATACTGACACGAGCTCGGCTGCACTCAACTAGAGTACGACGGGCATAACAGGCGGCGGAGCGGATATAAGGCCGTTCAACATATCCGAACACCGAGCCTTTCTACACAGTAATTTCTCCTCAAAATGCCCGTTCGTCCCTTTCCTGACTACCTTAAGTTCAAGTTCGCCAGACCCCAATGGTTCATGGAGTTCTTCATACAGTTGCCATCACTTTTCACCTCTGGCATGGAAGTTGCCGGCAGGCAGTTTGTTCATAATGCTGCTGGACGATGAGGACCAACAATTTTCGCATGAGGTGATTAAAGGTCAGCGGAAGTGAACGTGAGTGACGGAGACAGAGGAAATGCTCAATGGTGATAACATGCCGGGGTAAATCTCTTGGTTCACCAATCCCTTCGCCTCAGATATTGCTTACATCGAGGCCGTGCGCTGATTGGTGTCGTTATGATAGGTCTCAGATGAGGACATCCCGGTAAGAGATTCATACATACCCTAATATCATGGACGTTGAGCATGACACAAGTAAGCAGACAAAGAAGGAGCATGGAGCCACCGAGGATATACGTCTGGTATACAACAGATGAAATCACAGCGGAACAGCCATTCGATTCCGACGAAGCCGGAGGACACCAAACAGAGCTTCATCTAAGATCAAGCATACTTTTTGACCCAGAATAACACAGAAAGACAATAAATGGTTAGTTTTCAAATTGAAGCTCGCACTTACACCTATGGCATGGCTCACAGGCACGCTCTGCCTACTTTTCAATCTTCCAGCAAACCTCAGACCCCAGCCCACTGCTAACGGAGTTTCGGACAGCACAAACGACTGTGATTGATTGATCGGGGAGTATTACCCCATGAGCCTGGCGGCGCCCAAAGCCAGATTCTCGTTTACCTTTACCATATTGAGCATCCGAAGCTTTTCTCGCCAAGAGAAGGTACGAAAGAAACTTGTTATGGTGGAGTGGCCTTCTTGATACGACGCGTGCACCGGCAGCAACCCACAGCACCACGAACCCTCCTCGAATTTAAACATATCTGAGTCGGCCCTGATCCCGACCATCTGACCAATGTTATCTGATATTTCCCACCTTTGTCGGTCTATCTCCGAGGTGGTCGGTTGTATCTCGGCTTGAGCCGAGTCGCCCGAGAGGGATGGGTTATATCCGAGTGCTTTGCTCGCGTCCAGAATGTTCAGTCGGCATTCGAAACTGCCTCATTCTGACGGGTGTGAAAAGAGTGGCCAATATTGCCGATGTCGTTCAGGGGACCTTCCCAGCCTGAAAGGCGTCCACTTCGCTCGGATCTCACATCGCTGGATTCATCCTCTTTCCACCATCTCCTATTCGCGCAGACAACAGGAAACGTGCTTGGCTAGTGCCTTGGCACAAGAAAAAGACGAGAAAATTTGGAAAAAGAATGGCCCCTACGGAATTCCCCATCACGCGGCACGACATATTGCTTCGATGTACCCCGGGTTTCCTTCAATCCGCGTTTGGGATTCAGAAACTAACTCAACCAGGAAGGCTTTCAGTGTTTGGGACAACTTCACCATCTCATGGATCCATTTCAGATGATGTTCCATGGCCAGTAAGATAGTATTCTGTGGGATGACCGGGGAATTCGCTCCTCTTTGAACGGCAGCATGTTGAACGGACTTGACCAACGAGTATCCTCCGGATCGCCAGTCGTCCTGCTCGGTGCAGTAGCCGAGACGGAGCGGCGCCGGAGCTAAAAAAGCCGATAACGCAAGAATACAGTAGCAGTGGCAAAACACCTTTCTCGGAAATCCCTGAGTAGGCGGCTGTCTGATACCACTTGGCACAAAATACAACCAACCAAAGGCACACGATAATCAACAGCCAGAAGACACCTGTATGACACCCAAAAGAGAAGCAACGGGGTTCAAAGATGTCAAGCTTCCTCGGCTAGTGTTGCGCAGGGCGCAATCTAAGCTTTCAAAAGGCTGGCGCGTAGACCCAACGGAAGCCGCCCTCAAGCCGTCGATGCTTAACGACCCCTCGAGTGCATTAGCCGGGACGGATAACTTAGTTGTAAGGCGTTAATTTCTGGTGCAGGGTGTAGTGGATCACCTCTCCTCGGGAAGCACTGTCGTCCATGTGGATCTAATAGGACTAACCTTCCTCTTCCAGACCCACCGCCGCAATGCCAAGAGGAAGCTTGACATAGAGGTGAATCGGGGGACCGCTTAAGCCCGACCATAAAAGTTCAGAGAGGACTGCGTGTTTCAATCTGGCTGCACTTCTCTTCTCTCGTTCATTTTTGCCCTACCTTGTGGTGCAATTGGTCGCATCTCGACGCCGAACAACGCAGCAACCATGCGTTTGTCCTTCCTTTCTCTGTTCGGCCTTGCTACCGGAGCCTTGGCACTCCCAGGCTCAGACTTAGAGAGCGACTTTGGCTCCATGTTCAAGATGCATTCTGCTCGCGGGCTTCCTGCTCCGGGTAAGAAGGGTGTATTGTTCATGAACCGCATTGGCCCCTCGACCTCGGAGCTGTACATCGCGAGCGCTGACGGCAGCAACGAGCGCAAGCTGCTCGGCAACAGCTCAGTCTTCGAATACCACGCATCCTTCTCACCCGATGGACAATGGATCACCTTCACCACCGAGCGCAACGGAGACGGCAACTCGGATATTTACCGCGTTCACACAAATGGTACAGGACTCGAGAAATTGGTAGCATCTCCTTCTTTTGAAGATGCCGGTGCGCTGTCACCGGACGGAACCAAGCTCGCATACGTATCGACGGCGAACGGCTTCAAGGCAAACCTCTGGGTCAAGGATCTGACCACCGGCACGGAAACGAACCTGAGCAACACGACGGCAGTGGCCGGTGCTCCTGGCTTGCCTGACGGCTACTTCCGTCCCTCTTGGTCGCCCGACGGAGAGTGGCTGGCGTTCGCCTCGGACCGCAACACTCCATGGGTTGGTCACGGCAATGGGACTGGCTGGGAACACACTCAAGAGCTTTCCATCTACCTCATCAAGCCTGACGGTACCGGTTTCAAGCAGCTGGCGACGAAGAAGGACTACTGCCTCGGCTCGCCCAAATGGTCGCCGGATGGCAAGCGTGTGGTGTACTACGAAGTGACGAGGGAAAATACTTGGGGGGCGCATCGTCCCGAGTCTGTTGCCAGTGTTACGTCCCAGATCGTATCCGTTGATTTCGAGACCGGGAAGGACCGCATCGAGCATACTTCAGGCTCGAGCTTGAAGATGTTCCCTCAGTTTGTTTCCGACACCGAAGTTGGCTTCCTCGTTAAGGGCGGCGATAATGAGGGCCTCAATTACACCTCCTACGACGACGGCCGTGCCCAGGTCAAGGCGTCCATCCGCTCGCCAGCATGGTCCCCTGACGGCAAGACTGTGGTCTACGAGAAGGTAGACTTCACAGCACGGCCAATGGAGACGAAGCTCTACAGCTGGGATGACGAATGGGAATACAGATTCACCGACGTGTTCCCCATGCTCTCCCTCCAGGGCAAGCTCGCCATCACGCAGAAACAGCTCGGCAACTCCTCCATCGTGACCATGAACCCGGACGGCACCGGCGAATTCACCGTCTTCGACACCTACACCACCGGCGAACTCGACTCCTCGCTCGTCAGCCAAGGGCTGGCCGGCGCCTTCCAGCCCACCTGGTCTCCCGACGGCGAATGGATCGCTTTCGGCCTGGGCCAGTGGTTCCAGGCGCGCGCCACCGGCAAGGCCAAGATCTACCGCGCCACCAGCAACGGCTCGTACTACGAGGCGCTCACCGACGGCACGGTGCATTCCGGCTTCCCCAGCTACTCGAAGGACGGCCGGTACCTCGTCTTCCGCGAGTGGGGCGTCCGCTACGGCCTGCGCATCATGGACCTGGCTGACAAGAGCGTGCGCTCCCTCACCAACGCGACGGACAACCTGCCCGGCTGGTCGCCCGACGGCGAGCGCATCGTCTTCACGCGCAAGATGAACGCCACGAACTTCGACGTGTGCACCATTCGCCCTGACGGAACGGATCTGCAGGTGCTGACTTCGAGCGGCGCGAACGATGCGCATGCTGTGTGGACCGCTGATGGCCAAATCGCGTTTTCCACCGGCATGTACGGATTCAGGGACGAGGCTGCGATTTATGACGAGACTTTCCAGCCGTATGGGCAGATCATGGTTATGGATGCGGATGGTTCGAATAAGCGCTTGATTACCGATAGCATGTGGGAAGATTCGATGCCGCTTTACATTCCTAACGAATTTCTTGAGTAGAGCGGTGGATCCGTGTTTGGTATTTCCCATGTATCGTGGCATAATTTCGATCTACGATAGCGTTAATGCAAGGTTTTTAAGCGTTACAAATCCTTCCAGTCAACTGATTATTGCGTGGACATCAAAACAATTGGTTGCAGGTGCGGATATACAATTTCGTCAACCATGACGGCTATTCGAGTTCCTATTCATGATCGCTTTCGAGGACGGGGTATGGATGGAAGCTGAATCTACGTTTCCTTTTTACTACCTTGAAATGCCAACTAGAGTCAATGGAATGAAAAGCACGTTTGGCACTTTCACTGGAACTTTCACAGGAGTAGAGTGTTGGAATAAAGTGGGCAAAATAGTGTGCCGTAGAAGCGGAGTACGGTCAGCGCAGCGGCCACACGCGACGAACCTCCGAGCGCGAAATGCGAGCACAAACTTGACAGTTCCAAAGCCTGCAACCCCGACTGTGATCGTGAACTCCGTTGTTAGCTGATTTTTATAATTACTTGAAAAAGTACGCGATAAGGTTCTTTATTACTTTTGGAAGTATACATACACATCAACGAAAAAAGTCCATATTTTGTCTCACAAACCCCTCAAATTGGACAACGACGCGCTACGAACTTGTGCTATTTTACTCGTTGTGCCCTGTGGAACTCCAGATTGCGTTCTGAATCGTAAACCAGCTGGGCTTTCATCTCCTTTGCCATCTCATTCATGCCCTGAACGTTCTCTGCCCTCAGATCCTCATGGCTCCATCCAATTCAATCCGTGATAAAGTAGCGCCAGGCTCGAAGACTTTCAGATTCTCTCTGGTCTAGCCCCATTCGCGGCAATGATGGTGACCAAATGCGCAACTGACATGACCAACACAGCTAACGGCAGGGTCATCCACTCCCACTGCACAAGCACGTACATCTCATTTTCCCATGCAAGACCCTTGACTCTGTAACTGGACTTCGAGACGCGAACCTGCTCTGTCATGGCGGCAGCGATGTTCTCGAAAGTTCGGGTGATGTTCCGATCCTTGAATATAACGTCGCTGACTCCGTAAAGACCCCTGCTCCCTGTCCGGGAAAACCGAGAAGTCTTCGTTACCGCTGAGATTGGTGATGTTGAACAGCTGGTAGAAGAAGTGGCTGAGCTTGAGGTGAGCAGTCTGGCTGACAGTGAAGGTGTCGTTCGCAGGGAAGGTGGCCCGGTCCTCCTCGGGGACGCAAAAGACGTCGGACCGGGTCTCATTTGTTTGGATGAAGATATTCGAGCCGTCGGAATCATAGATCATGCCGAGATTGTCTGCGCTGGAGGGTTTAGTGGTTCTGAGAGTACCGTTGATGACGCTAGAGTTGGTGTAGACATGACCGCACCAGTACAGACCGCAGGCAAATATTTTCGGATCCAAGAGGTCTGGGATGACCTCGGGCAGGCGCTTTTGGCCTTTGTCGAAGAAGGTAGAGTAAGATAGTACAGTTGCAAGGTATGCTCGATTGGGTTTGAGGAAATTTCCGAGTCCATCGGCGACATCAGGAGAAGTCATCTTGACTTGTGTCCATTCGCTAGCATTCTCTGATGATCGGCCATTCTTTGTGGGGAAATGAGTTGTTTGGATGTAAGTGGGGAAACTGAAAGTGTTGTTGAGAGAGTAGGTACAATTGGTTGTCTTGAACGACCAGGATTCTTCATTCGTTGGCGCAAGAGGGCCTGCATGAGTCTCGCAGGTAGCGTTCATGATGGAAGTGACGTCACGGCAGGCGCTGCAAGCGCCCAAGGAGACGAAAAATCCTGGCCAAGAGCATGTGGATGTCGTGCAATCAAATGCATTCGATGTCAATTCCGAAAAATAGATGCCTTCGAGGATAGCGCCGTTCATCACAACTTGATTAACAAATTGTAAGTCGCGAGTAGCCGCCTGAGATGCTGGTTGCGATTTGGAAGTAATCAGCCGGCTTGGGTAAGCGATGATCCTGCTGTGTGAAAGGCCCCAGGGCAAGCGCCATGATAGTTAGGACAGCTCCTGCATAAGCTATAAAGCTTCCGGTTTTCCAGCTGAAAAAAAGCTGAAACGAAACCCCCAAGGACCTCTGCTCGCCTCGTCGTATTCCTGAAGTCTGATCAAGTGATGAGGAGCACGTTCAAACTGTATCCACTTCGCTTGACTGATACATTCGGCAACCGGAAGCAACAAAGAGGATTTAGCGACCGTCATGAACACAGAAACCAGGGAGTTGGGTTGAATGGGGAAGTTCCATGCGTCTAATGCGGTCCTGTCGACGGTGCACAGAATCACAACAACTGCGAACTTGCAGCAAGTACCGAGTAAGATGCATGAAAGTTCCCAATACCACCGCCTACTGCAGAGAGCCTCCAGCTTCGAGAAGAAATTGAATATCCGCATGGATATTTTCTTGTTGGGAGCCTGGAAGAGGCCCTGAGTCTGGACAGAGTTCGTAGGAGCAGAGGCGGTCAGAGAGTGCACAGTCAACGCGGTGTTGACCGTTTCAGAAGAGATCCGTGAGGCATCTGAAAGGGTTTGAAGACTCCTCTGGTCCTGTGAGTCATTATTATCGTGCGTGGAATGTTCTGTAAGTGAACCTTGGCTTGGCTCAGAAGCCATTAGCTCCTCTATCGTTCTCTCGTCAAGTGTATGTGGGTTTATGCTGGTTGTGAATATTGTCAAGATATTCTGCTGGCTGACACTTCCCATCATGCGCAGGGTGTGCTTTTACATTTTGAACACGAAGTATAGCAAGGTTCAAAGCTAGGAAAGTGGGGTACCAAGTCTGCCTTGCGTGTGCCATGATGACAAACGTGGTGTTTGCAGCTCGTTGCCTGTTGCTTCTGTCGTCATTTCTACAGATCTTGGCTTCCTTTCTCAGCATCAGCCTTGACACTGTCGCCTTACTCTTGTGGCCTCTTTCATCGCCCTACTTCATCAGCCAATCCGGTAAGGGGATCTCATGTTTTCCGAAGCAACTACTCGGATCATCGAAATATTAGGGACGGATCTTTCCATACTCTCATCAGATTTTCACGACCGCGTCGGATATTCTCATCAAGAAACATGCTTTGTGTACATATGATGTACTCTCCATCAGGCAAGATGCCACAGCCTTTTAAAGTCTTGAATGTGACGGAATATCATTTCATCTTTGTACTCGGCTTTCCTCTCACTCAGTGATCATGATGTTGCCTTGTTCAATCCTGTCTTATGTGCTTCGTTCCATGATCATCTTACTTATCCTGCTGTCAAACCTTTCCTCGGCGGAAGGGGAGACCAAAATTTACATCGATAACATCTCTGCCAACCACGATCTCTCTTCCTGTGCTGAGCGCCCTCTGAGCACCATTGTCCGCGACATGGAGAAGGGATGTGGGGATGATTCAAGACTCACCTCCTATACATGCTTTTGCACGGAGAGTTTCAGCAAATACACCTTCGACATCTCCACAGAGATCGTGTCTCGGTGTGGCACCGGGCTGGTTGCACAGGCTACAAGTGCTCTGAATGTCTTCAACGAGTATTTTGCCATAGGAGTCGACGCTGGAATCACGTCGACGGACGCTTGTGTGTAGCAGCAAAGCTACCTGGCACGAATTTCTTGCTGAGATTATAACAGCTCCCACTACCGGCGTACTTATTACCACACCTACTCTTGACTTTTCAGTAGCGTCTACTTTGGGCTCAAACAATATCCCGACCACCGTCTCGATGGCTAATGGTTCAAATGACGGAGCGCTGCATCTCTTGGCTGTTTCTGTAGTGCTACATGTTGTTTTAGCTATATTCTGGTAAGATACATGGGTATGAGAGATGGAGCAGAGCAGAAGAATAACGATCTGTATGAAATTGATGGCAGCATCGACTGTTCTCCCATTCGCATTAGACTGGGATATTGTTGGAAATCGAGTTGATTTTATTATTGTCTGGATTGTTGGCATGTCTCATGAGAGGGGTATGAGAGGGTGCCTGCTATATAGACTATTTGACGCTAAACCTAATTCGGAGCATTCTGAGACTATATTTCCAACAGATATGTGAACACGCCAGCAGAACGTCATTGTGGCACTCCGCTGGATTACGAGTAGTATGGGTGTGTGGGCGCAAATTCGAATGATGGGGAAGCCACAAAATGGTTGGTCTGTATTTAGGTGCTGTCGGATAATTTGCTACACCGTTTCTCTCATGCATGGGCGTGGCTTTGAGGGTTCATAATTGCGACGCCAAATCTAGGGCGACGCTCGCGAGTGGACCCCCACGCCACATATATGCACATCTCACTCACAAGCCGGCGCATACATGATCTCCGCAGCTGAACATCTGTCGTCTTCATTCAGCTGATCTGCCACCATTTCCAGCCACCGCATTGCACAGCCCCCACGCGCCCATCACGGCAGATCCAAGAAGATCTTCCTCAGCTTCTGATAGTCCGGCGTGCCCAGCCCCGTCACAGGATCCCAGCCGGGCTCCGCCGCGAAGCCATCCGTGCCACAGCCCGGATTGCCGCCAACCGTGATGTCGTTGAACGCCTCCGGATGCGCGTAGAAGACGGGGTTCAAGAAGCCGATCGGGCCCTTGTCCGCCCGGTAGCGCTCCTCGTTGAGCAGGTTGACGATGGAGGCGACGATTGGCGTGCTGGCGGACGTGCCGCCCACGCCGAGCGTCTGGTTGAGGTAGATGGTGGTGACGTTGAGGCCCATGGCCGCGACGTCCGGGTAGGCGCGCGAGGTGCCGCTGTTGTTGTAGACCTTGGCGTCGTACGGCGGCGGGTAGCTCTGCAGGTAGCCCGTCACCGCGTCTTTCTGGTAGGCGGGCAGCGAGAAGATGTTCGAGAAGCCGCCGCCGCTGTAGTAGTCGTCCTTGGGGCCTTTGGCGCTGGGTTTGGACACGGCGCGCTCGCCGCCTTCGACGGTGCCGTTGAGGAGCTGGGTTGCGCCCACTGGGAGGATGTCAGCGGGGGGTATGCGTGAGATGTGGGAGCGTACTTACCGACGGTGACGTAGGGGCAGTTGCAGGGGAAGGCTGGGGAGAACCTCGTCCCGTTCACATCCACGTAGAGCTCATCGGCGTTCAGGCAGCTGTTGTCGTAACCGGCGTTGTATCTGTTGGCGACGCCCGAGTCACCGCTGGCGAAGAGGACGCTGACGCCTTGGAGACCGAGCTTCATCCACTCGTTGCACTGTCTGCGCTGGTAGAACTCGGGCAGGGCGGCTTCGATTTGGTTGTAGGAGAAGGAGTACACGTTGGAGACAGGTGCACCTCCACACTGCAGAGGGCCGGTGTATCCGCCGTCGTTGGGGTCAGGATAAGCTGGGTCCACGTATGGCGCGTCTCCACCTTCATACGTGCAGTAACTGGCATCGAGTGCATCAAGGAAAATGTTGAATGTGCCGACACTGTCCACGTTCACACCATCGCCGACCTGGTAGAGGCGAAGCTTCTGGGGCCAGATAATGGAGTACGCCGTTTGAAAGTCCAGCGCTGACTCGATGACGTTGCCAGCTTCGGCTTTAGAGAGATTAGAGGGCTTCCCGCCGTCAATGCTGATGAATTCCGGCACCGTGTCAGTGGGGATTTTTGGAGACGTCCAGTTTTCGAAAAAGGGCACGAGATCCGGATTGTAGAGGTAGTCAGCCCATTCTCCAATACCCATTTCGTTTCCAGCAATACTGGAGTTGAGGAAGGGAAACTTGTACAGGGCGCGCAAGCAGTCGATGGTAATGAGCTTGTCGCAATTCTTCAATCCCGTCAGGCCGGTGAGGTTTAAGGGAGTGGCAGCTTTGGCATGTTCGATGTTCAAATTGGCAACGGGGCGGAGACCGTCAAGCTGTATCGTCGGCATGGCGAAGTCGACGTGTTCCTGGATATGCTGAGGTAGGTGGTACTCGTCACATGCGATGCGGAATCCACCTGTTTGCTTGTGCTCAAAGAAGTGGTACTTGGTGTTGAACAAGCGCTCTGCCTCGTCAACCGTGCCATTGAACTGAACCCAATTGCGGCCTATTGGCATGCGTTAGTTGCTTCAGTTGACACTTGTAGCGTGTGTTTCCGGTGTGAAAAACTCTAAAAGGGTGCATTTACCCGCAGAGAAGGAGAGACGTGAGGCGTGTATGCCAGAGTCTTGGAGCCATTTTGTAACGCCACCAGTTGCTTCTTGAGATGGAGCGAAGGTCTTTGCAACCTTTTCAGCACTCCAGTGCTTGCCAAAGTTAGGAGACCGGGGATCAGATATGTCGGATAAATATTCGTCGGCCAGATGAAGGTTGCGCTGTTGAAGACCTATGCGGATGGGTAGGATTTGGTCGGCATGAGCACGGTCTCGCTTTGTCCATTCGTGAGGGTGTCCATTGCGTTTTTCGTGCACAACAAAATGGCCCGGATGCGGGGGAGCTGCTGCAACCAGTTGACAGCAAGCTGCAACGCTGAAAACCAATGAAGCTCGCATGGTGAAAGCTCTGATCCGGTCCAGACAATGCTTTGCTTTGCCTTGAAGGAGGAAGCGAGCGGGGAAAGATTAAATATTCCCTCATGATCTGCTCCTACGTGCGCTCAGTGGGTCAACTGACAATTCCCTCAAGAATTGATCCTGCGGGTCGAAAGTGACAATTTCCACCAGCCAAATCAGGAAGGTGGGTAGCGCCATCTCTAATGCAGACAAGCATGACAAGCTTCCGCTTTCAAGGCTTAACCTGGGTTCCGCGGCTCGGCGTTGGTCTGCCCGGTCGGCGGTGAGTGCGGGGATGGGGCGTGAAACGAACATTGATGGCCTGTTCCGCGAGATAAGAACACGAGAATGACGAGTCGAGAATGAATGGCGCCCAATGGTGCCGCTTCGCTGTACCGTATTACCGTAGGCCCCATCCTCAGATGTGCCGATTACGTAGTAGATCGTCCGACATTGCCGTCGTGTAGCAATGAGGGAGCTCAGACGTCCTCTGATTGACGGGGTTTTCATTGTTTTTTCTGTCTTTCAGACTCTGTGGAAATTGCGGCATTCACGACAGTCATCGACTGTTCCGTCGAACAGCATCGATTCAAATCGGGAGTGTTCCATCCAGTTTCATGATACCCGACCGGGCGCAAATCGTGATTGAACAACTCGATGTTTCACGGCCTGCCCTTAGATCAGGACCCCAACCCAGTCAGTCTTCTTTCAATCGCATCGCTTACAATACTAGTTGGGGTTCTATAGCTCACGTCGTACGGATCAAGGATGAGAATGTCTTGCAAATGCCCGGTAGACGCTCATGCTGTCGAAGGCCAGCTACCTGAGAAAACCAAAGCAACACGGCCAATGCAGAAGAGCGGAACCTCGTTCGTGAGAATGACTGTAGCGCATCGTTGTTTTAGACCAGAAGATCACTTCGCCGGGTGATTCTGCGTTTCAACTCCAACAGGCACAACACCGCCAATGCCATTTGCGGTCACCGCCTAAAATTAAAGCCCGCCCCTAGTCTTCGAACAAATACCATGTGATGGAAAATGAGCTCAATCACCTCCGTTATCTGTTATTGGATAGCATATTAGCTTAGTCATTCATTCTGAGACGTCTTGGGAGCAACACCACGAGCGCCTCAGCAACCAAGCAATCAAGTCATTCATTCATCGATTCCGACCGATCAAGCGCAAATTCCATCACCATGATTTACCGCCGGTGTCCCTGCAGACCAAGCACAATAAAAGCTTCCTCTTGTCATGTGTGATTTCCCAAAATTCCAAAAAATTACTTGGCCCGCTGGCGGGATGCGCAGACATGTGTCCTCCGCCTACATTTCCCGACTCCTCACCAGATCCACGGCAGGCACTTACCTCGACGACTCTTGTCAATGCTCAGCTTCAGTCTCCGTTCATATGCAAACTACCTGTCGAGATCAGGCTACAAATATACCAGGAAGCCCTTGGTCGACAATCCGAAAACGAAATACTCCACTTTTCCTCTCATCGCGGCAGTCCCATCTACTGCGTGCGCTGCACGGGCAACCACAACTGCCTGGACGGATCCGGCTGTCTTGGCGTAGGCTTGCGGCGACGAGATGCCCTGCTGCCACTGCCGCTGACCTGTCGTCTTGTGTATGTGAATCATTTATACCAATGATTCCCTGCCTGTGCTGAGAAAATTGCAGTTATTCGGAGGCAATCGACACGCTGTATACCGACAACACATTTGAATTATGCCCTTATCTACTACCGAAATTTGTGCGGCCTCTACCCGTTCCGAGAATTTCCGTGATCCGCGGTTTGGTCCTGCGACTGTCCGTCTACCTCTACGGTGAAGACGCGGCTGGCTATCAGGAAATGTGCGACTGGGAGAAGAGGGAGTTGAAGGATATCATGGAGCATTTGAATGCAATGGAAGGATTGCGCAGCTTGAAGGTCGAGGTCGTAGTGCACGCTGGTTTTGTGGAGGCGCGAGGTTCGCCTTTCATTTCTGCACTGTTGGAGATTCTGAGAGATTTACCAATGGTGGGTGGAGAGGGCACTGTGATTGCGTTTGATTATGAAGAATATACTATTCTGCAGCGTTGGAACGAAAGGTACATATATAATTCCCCAGTTGAGCTTTTGGCAGACATGCCGGCACGTCGCCTTCGGTCGCGAAATCTCCTATCACTGCCATTAGCTCCGCTAGTGTGCGAGCTGGATGGTGCTGATTGAAGGCCGTAAGCGGTCGTGCGAGCGTACTCGGATCGTACTCTGGGACCTACATGCGAGACAGGCACAAAGGAATGAACATCGACATCCCCTGTTTTCCGAGACTGGATTGTACTCTGAGCGGGGAAGTAATCCAAAATAAGACCATTTCAGGTGATTCGAACGTTGCGCTGAGTCTGAGCCAGGCATCATCCAATACACCCTGTGGAGCATCTGCGATCTCACCATTAACGTGAATGAAGTTGGTCTAATTTCTGTCGTTTGTCAGTGATTCCCTCTTGGACAGGTAGATTGGGTGCGAAGGAGAATTCGTATGTCTCCAGCAATTGTTCGCTAGAAGGAGCACTGCAGTAGGACGCCTGTTGATTCGCACCGGGATACTTCCCCGTTCGCTGGGTAGTGTGGTCGTGTATTTGGCATCAAGCGCATACTGTTCACCAGCTGCTGTTGCCGCGAAACTACAAAGGGCGGTAAAAGTGGCAAGGTACGGCAACCCTCTTTGCATCTTGGAGAAAAAAGATTTGTTGTGAGACGATGGTGACGAGTAGTCGTTCTGCGGAGCGGTTTGGCTTTGTTTTGCTGCTGCCTGCTGCAGTAAAGGATTCAAATGCTGGCACGCGTATCACGAAAAGAGACAGAAATAGTACTAGCTTTGACTGATACGCGGGTTGTGCAACGCAGAAATAAGGTCTAGGACGAACCCTTCATAGCCGAGATCACTGTTGCGCAGCAGGGAGGTATCCCGCGGTGCAGCTTCCTCTGTGCAATTGAGAAATATGATGAGAGCCAGACGTGCTTCAGCCTGTGGAGCACTGTTTTATCTCGTGTCCGGTGCTTTTAAAATGCTTAGTGGGCGATTTAAGCTTAATCAGGGAATTTCCTTCATTACTCAGGGAAATATGCTTCACGGGATTATGGTTTTGAATTGCAATTGAACTTGGAAGAGAATCAAGAGAGTTCAATTTCAAATATCAACCTCAAAGCGCAGAGAGAGCATCGTACTGCTCCTGCGTCAATGCGAGCACGGAGCCGTGTCTCATGTAAGTCAGATCCACAGACGTGTCCTGGACCCATTCCCCGGTCGTCGGGTCCGACGGACCATACCCTCTGATTCCAGCATCGTCGCCAACCTTGTCGCTGATCAGCCACGCTTGTCCGTTGTTTGTATTATCCCAGTACGGATAAGGGCCCTCGAAACCCGATATCTTCTCGCCGATGGTTGAGAAGGAGCCAAAGAGTCCATCGTAACCGACATCTGTGAGAAGGCCGTCGGTCACGTAGTAGCGGACGTATGCGATGTCATTGATCTTGAGGAAGGCCAGATCGATGACGCTCGTCCCGTCGAGGTCCAGATAGGTGTTTGCTGTGGTGAACGTTTGGAAGTCGCTTGTGTGGGCATATCTCATGACAGTAGACGTGACGGGATCACCGGTATGGGCGGTATCGTCCTCAGCAAACTACTCATTGTCAGACATCATACGTTGGAAGTAAACGGTGGAATTCGAGGTCGACTCACAAATTTGGATGCCCAATGCACCAAGTATTGGTTCGCGGAAGGATCCCAAATAGCATCGGGAGCCCAAACCATTCCCGCAGTCTCGTTTTCCATCGTGACGAGGCGCTCATCAGTCCAATTGATCAAGTCCGTGCTATCCCAAATCAAGATTGCCTTGGAGCCGTTTGCCGAGGCTGCATCCCAAGATGCGTACTGTCGAATATCAGCACTCCTGTTACTCGCAAGTCTCAGAAAATCACTCACATCGTTAATGTTCAGGTCCGTGGCGACCAGGTGCCACTTAGAAGCATCTTCCACATCGGCGACAATGGAGACATCTCGAACGGTCTTTTGTCCCAGAGTCGGAACGAAGATTGGTTCTCCACCGTTGATCTCGGTAAAAGCAAGAGGATTGTCGTTGTCGCTGAGAGCGAAAAATACACCGGTTTCATCCGTCTTCCAAAAGACCGCCAGATATCCGACCTTGTCGGAATCGGTCTGCCTCGTCAACAAGCTCTCAAGAGGAGCCGCTGCGGCGAAAGCAGCCGCGCAAGTTGCGAGAACGCCAATGGTCGAGCGAAAGGAACGCATGTTGCATCGAAGCACCAAATGAATATGCCGACGCCGGAAGAAATTGCCATAATACCATTTTGCCTTTATATACACTTCTTTTTCTGCAGCACATACATTTTTTCCGGAACCTGGGGAACAGATGACGAGCTCCTGGCGGCAAGACCGGTGGACCTGTCGATCGTTGCCGACTCGAGTCAAATCCTGGCCGGCGTGCGGGGTTTCGCTCTGAGATCTCACGGGATGCTGTGTGCGGGGTACGGTCGCGAGGCGGCAAACTGACTTTCCACACGGTGCACTTTCCATTCGCAGTCTTCTCACCTTCCTCCCACCGGGCTTGTCGGTGGGAGTGACGTACCATCGTTCGAGTTCGTCCGACCGAATACGACGTGAACCACGTACGCGGTAGGGCGGTCAGGGCCTATAGTTCACACCCATGTCCGGATAATTACTTTTCACAACCGACGACAGATCAACAGTCACGATGCAGAGTTTCTCAGAAATGGTCCACAGACAAAGAAGTTGAATTACTTTTTAAACGAATGTAGTCGATTGGACCAAAGATTAAGCAGGTACGCCTTCAGTTCCCACGTACGCAAGGGGTATAAAGTTATGGACTAAAAGGGACGCACTTAGAAGTGGCCGTGGCGCCTGGCGTGCCTGTGGCCGTGGCTCCTCTTCGCCTTCTCGGAACCGACGACCTTGCCGTCCTGGCAGACCATGCCGGCAGACACGTCCTGCCAGACGATGGAGCCGCGGTTGCAGAGACCGAACTGCGAGGTGCCGTTGCAGATGACCTGGCCGTCGTTGGCGTCGGTGCACTGGCTGTTGGCCTCGCCGTTGGTAGCGGCCGCGGCCTGGCTGGGAGCGGCGGCGACGGCGGAGGTGGCCTCGGCGACCGGGGCAGCGGCCTCAGAGGTAGCCTCAGCGACCGGCGCGGCGGCGGCGGTAGTGGTGAGGAGGGTGGTGGCCGCCGCGCTGCTCTCGGCGAAGGCGATGCCCGGGATCGAGGTGGTCGACGCAACCTCCTGGGTGGTGGCGCTGGTAGTCGCGCTGGAGACGGCGCTGGAGGCAGGCTTGGGGCTCGAGGCGCCAGAAGACTTGCCGCTGCTGCCGCTGGAGCACTCACCCTTGGGCTTGGCCAGGGGCCAGGTGGAGGTGTCACCAGTCTCGAGGCTGTCACCGGGGTTGGGGAACTGCAGGATCTTCTCGCCCTCGGCAAGGCACTGCGGGAACTGACCCTGGGCGAGGATCTCCGTCTGGGTGAGGGTGGAGGTAAGAAGGCCGGTGACGGCGGAGAGACCCTCGGAGAAGGAGGTGAAGCCGACGTTGGCGACGAAGATGTCGGGCAGCTCGTCGAAAGCCGAGGTGTCGTCAGAGCCGCCGGTGACGGTGACCGGGGCGCAGTTCATGTACATCTCGGGGTTCTGGCTGGAGACCGGGAACCAGGTCCAGGCGAAAGTGACATCGCCGTTGGGGATGGAGTCGGGCAGCTTGTACTGGAAGGTCGAGGCCTGGTTGTTCAGACCGGGGCAGCCACCCTCGATCGAGTGGAACACCTTGAAGGTGGACTTGGCAGTAGGGTTCTTGTCGGTGGTGATGCTGAGCTGGCAGGAGCCGCCATCGTGCACAGCGGCGCCAGTGGTGCTGCCGATCTCAGCGACCTCCTGGGCGTTGCCAGGGTAGAAGTCGAGAGTGTAAGACTGGCCAACGGCGAGGGTGGTGCGCTCAGTGACCGAGTAGTCCTGGAACTTGCAAGGATACTGGCCGGAGGTGAGAGGACTGCGGTCCTGCTGCAACTGGGTCTTGTCGAACGGGACAGGATGCTTCATGTACATGTGGGCATTCGCCAAAGGAAGGGCGGCCAGGGCGGCAATGCCAAAGTTGCGGAGTTGCGGGGCCATTGTGGATGTAACGATCGAATTCCGTCCGGAGAGACGTCCGGCTTCGGATGCAAGTAAAAGAGTGGAGGTGCAGTTGGAGAGAATGCAGTTGGTGGATGGAAACGAGCAGAGAATGAAACACCAGGGCTTATGTACCCACGAACCAACGCAAAAGGATTGACCGTAAAATTAGATTGCCAGCCCAGCACGGCGCCAATATGAGAGCCTCTGCCCTGCGGATAGGGATCTTCAACAAAATGCTGTGCCACGGCCGGTTCGTACAGCCGCCCCCCTCCCCTCCTTAGCACGACCAACTAAGGTCACGGACAGGTCGCTCACTAGAATAGGACGGCATCTCCGAAAGGCGGATCGCGCGCTGGACTGGCGTTACAGAGATCCCTAAATTGCTATCCGCATTCAAGCGCGCTCACTTTGTCTGCGGCGACTGCCAAATTATGCTCCGCACTGCGCTGCTCGCGCACCACGGAGCACCCACAAGGCTGGCAGTTTACTCCAATCATCATGGATTACGCACAAGGAGCCCCTCAGGTCCTGAATTTCAAAACACCGGGTGATGACCGGCGGATGATCAGGGATGAGATCGGCATCGGTCCGTGTTGCGTTGAAGCGGTGTATTGCCGAAAGCGTAGGCGTCCCGGGGGCTACCACATTAGGCTGCCCAACCTACCTCAGAGGCTCATGAGATCATCGCAATGCCATGCGAAAGCACGCATACGCAGTGGGCGTAGCCTCTCCAGTGTAAATCTTCACAGAAACCGACGTCGTTCTGATCCGACGAACGCTTCAACTCCCCATGGGGTTCGTTGTTGCCGTGAAACACACTAGCCCACCAAACATAAGTACAATACACTAAGCATCAAACAAATTCCTTGGAGGATTCAGAGCCTTTTGACTACGCTCCTTTACCCGCTTGCCCGACATCAATACCAAACCTCCTGCTCCTCGGCTCCTCTGCCCTGCCCCCCACCGCCACATCGACAAGACCAACCCCTCGAATACCTCCCCTTTCAGCTCCTTTTGTGATGTCGTATCGAGGACCTACAGGTTCGCCATGTGCTCCCTGATATTACCCAGCCACTGCGAATCCACTCCCAGACACGTGGACGTTGCAATTCTGCACGGATTCTTCGGCATTACCCGTCCTGCGTCCGTGACCGCCTGGATTGGGAGCACGATGGTTGCTATAGCGGTGAGGGTGATTTGGAGCATTTGTCTGGATTTTGTCCTACTGAAAGCGCATGTGGAAGGCGTTGATTAGTACATCACTCGCGGAGACACATGTGGTTGGCGTTGTGCGTCAAAGCATCTTTGCCACGGACAAGTCGTAAGTTTGATCGACCTCTATGATGATGTTCTCTACGTTCTGTATTTTTTCTCTGGAACCGATGGCGTGCCGGAATCAGTGCACCACTAAGCTCATGGATCACCGAGTGAATAAATGCTTAGGTTCTACAACAATTGCTGAACTGGTTTCTCGCAGTTTCTTTTTAGCAGCTATCTCTCCTTTTTCAATGCTGTATAAAAGATGAAGGAGCAGACTTCTTATGCGGTATGTGCGTAACTAGTTTCTCAAGGTTACTGGATGGTGCTTAGTTGATGACGTTAGGCATCTCTGTTCTCTGCACTGAGACGTACGCATCTCTTCACATGCGTCAAGGCAGCTGATGGCTGTTGAATATTTCTCCTTACCGGCACTGTGCCCGTCAAACGTCAAGGATGTTTTTCTGCTATCTTAGCCGACTGTCAAACTACCTTAAGCTTTCCATCGATGCTGGACACTCCAATCTTTGAGAGCACCTGGCCAGCCACCAACAGCATCAGCTTAGCCAAACGCTGTCGATGAACCCACTAAACCACGGACACCTCACTTACATTTAGACAGCAACCACTACCGACACCGCTTTACTTCCGAACGGTAGGCTGAGGCACTGTACTAAGCCAAGTTCCTCCTCACCTGCGACTGATACCAACCGTGATTAGCGATATTCGAATCCGCAAGTCCATACCCGAACACAGCAGATGGCGTCACGAGCTTTTGTAAGGATGCAGATCAACTGATTCGACTACTCAGACGTAACCAATACGTTCCATATCAGGATCTCGACAACTTTGTTCAGCTTGTTGACCGCCACGCGTACCTCCTTGATTTTGCTCGCGACCTTTGCTTTCCCGTGCTGAGAGAGCACCAGAGTGCGGATCTAAGTGACTATGGCAAGCAAGACAATTACCTAGCAGACATATTGAAGCGACATCGTTCACCGGCACCAGCGTTTCGTGTCACCTCCTACGACGTCAATGACATCCTCATAGTTCAAGACATCCCGCATCACCAATGTCGTTGGTACCGAACGGGTAGGTTCAGTGAAATTCTACATCTTCTGAAACAATATCGGCGCTCAGATGCTGACAGGATAATGCTACGCTTATAGATAAAGGATGCCTGGATTGTGATCTGCTATGCATTCAAGAAGCAGTCAACCTGCATTGGAAGTATGCTTCTCCCAGCAATCAGCCATGCCTTAAGGAACAAGAATGCAGCCTCCAGATACACATTCCAGCAAGAAACTTATGATTATCTCCTTCATGTACTGTTACAATATCTCTTCGCCAAGACCGAAACCGAAGCCTATAAGAAGGGCTGCCCGGTATCATCGAAGACCAAGGACGTGACAGCGGAGATCATTGGTGAGATCCGGGGGTTGACCGATGCAGTTGCAAAAGCATAGCAGCATTCCCTTAGCGTGGGGACTCAAGCATTCATCCGGATATGAGTGTAATCGATTTACCTGAACGCTTGCATCCGGATGAATGCTTCGACTCCCCACACACTAGTTCTAACTATGACAGAACCGACCTCATGACAAAAAGTGATTCAATGATAAATTCCATATTTTCTCTACACAAGACTCCACGCTTAATCTGAGACCTCCAAAACTGGACCCTTGCAAACAAAAGTAGGGACAGGTGAATCCCTCACAATAACAATGGCGCCCATACCGTCACTAATCCGGCGGTTTCTTATCATTCCAACTCGCCACAATGCCCCTACAAACCTCCTGGTAATCCCGCCACCTCAACGGATCCTTCTCCACATCCTCCGTCGTCCAGAACATCGTCCACTTGGTCTGATCCCACGCATCCAGCTTCAGCGTGCCCGTACTGCGCTCGAAATACCATTTATTCACCGGATTATCCCTCCTGCTCCTCCACACGACCCCATCCGGGAAGCACGTTCGCACCATCGCCTTGAACACAATATCGGCCACACCACCGGACCCCTGCGCGCGCTTGAGCACGGCAAACTTGTCCAAGTACGGGACAGGCGGGCGCGGGATGCGCTCGCCATCGGGGCCGATGAGGTCGGGTGGGTACTCCCAGGTCAGGATGGCGCCGCCCTCGTACTCGCCGGCGATGATGACGCCGGCGAGCTTGTTCCTGATGCGGCTGAGGTAGTGGTCGACGTCCAGCTTGCGGCCGAAGGAGTCCTCGATCAGGGTCACGAGACGGGAGAAGTCGATGCGAGGATCGGTGAGGTCTAGTGTCGGTTCACCGGGCTTCGGGGGTGTCCACGGCTCGGTGAGGGGGTTGGGGATCATGGTGACGGGCATGCCGCGTTTGACGAACGTGGCGGGCATGATGGATGGGATCTGTGCCAGAGGCGAATCGGGGTGCGATGACGAAACCATGGGCTTGTCGGTGAGGAGGTTGTGGATCAGCGGGTTCTTCTGCCTTCGCGTTCGCACGCCGGGTGTGGATGTATCCGACGGGAGAGCAGAGACGGCGGCCTCCACAGGGGTGAGAATCAAAGCGGAAGATGCGGGCGGAAGGATCGCCAATGTTCGCTGTACAAGGTCCAGATTCTTCAGATGGCGGAGAGGCTTATCCGCAGAACCCAAAACTCGGGGATTTACCGGAGGCAAAGAAGCAAGTTCACGCTTCGAGAATTTGGCAAGTGCATTGGGCAGCCAGCCTTTGCTCTTCCTGTCCTCAGATTGGGACACAGCGACTTGAGCCTGTTGGAGATCATTTCTGATGTCTTCATACTCCTGCTCCAGATTGATGAAAACGTGTGCTCGGTCATCTCGGTTAGGAAACGGAATACCGCCGAGAGGATCTAGTACAATCACTCGCTCCAACGTTATATCTTCCGGAGAAATCGCATTGTCCTTGTGCCTGGCGACCTTGCTGATACCGGAGAACTCGCGAGTCAGAGCCAGAATGACATCATCTGGCTGGACACGGGTGACCTTAAAATCACCACTCGTAAATGCCATGGGCGGAATGACGGGAATTTTTCCCCCCTGGAGCAGCGGCAGTAGGAGACTGGGGTATTCCACCTCCACGCCGCCCCGCACGTCGACCTTGCTCGGAATCTCCTGGCTGAAATCCGAGATGCTTAAGGCGTCATTGATACGCACTGCGCCCTGCGGTGTAGTCTTATTTAGGGAAGCGACAATGCGGTCAGCCTGCGCATTGGCCTTATCCCGCCACTCCTTGGTGAGCTTCTCCGGCGCATTCGGAATGGCTTCCTCGTCGCAATCGACGACCAACGCTATACTCAGGCCCAGGCGAGTAAGCTGTCCGAGTGTCAGGCTTACGCCTTGCAGCGTTGCCTCATCCCACAGATCAATCGCCCGGATCTTGACTAAGGCTACATGGAGAGGGTGGACGACCTCTTCCTCTGGGATAGTATCCTCGGGCAGCTCCTGGTGTGTGAAAACCGGGCTCTCTAGCATAGCCTTGGACGGCGTATAGAGACTGCCCAAGTTCACGCCCGTCTGCTTCAAACGCCAGCCATTGTGTTCCTCGACCTCGCGCGCGCTGGTCTTTTGCGCTTGCTCGTTCCGTTTTGGAATGCGCTGGACGGGCTTCTTGCGAATTTGCGGTTGGTAGCGGGCAAGGTATTGGCGGGCGTCGCGCTTGGTCGCAGAAGTGCTGAGGACTGAAAGAATGAACTCGCGCTCGTGGTCGACATGGTCTGGATTGACGGGCGTTACGATATCGTCGTCGCGGGGATCGGGGCGCACGCTATTTCCGAAGCTCTGCGCCGGCTGTCGAAGGCGCTGAAGTGTCGCTGCGGAGTCAATTGCAGCGGAGGACTGCGCGATGGTGACAAATCAGCTCGGGCTCGCAATGCAGCGAAGTCGGAGTTAAGCTCTGGCGAGGAAGCACTCACGCGGCGACGCAGAGTGGCCGTGGAGGAGGCCCTGGCTGCCAGGGCACAGCGGATGACGGTCATTGTCTCATAACACGAAGAAGGCGCTGCCCCGGGCGAATAGCGAGAGCAGGTGCTTGGGCATTGCGTGAGCGCAGGGTGGTGGTGAGGGGTGAGTCAAATTCTTGAGCGCGCAGAAACCAACCGACCAGCCGGGGTCGCAGATGCGAAAATGACGCTCGCTATCGATAAGTGGACGACGGCCCAATTCCCCACACTGTCCGCGTCTTAATAATAAGCCCCGCTATCATGTGGGACGTCATCTACCACTACGCTCATCCGTCGGCAAGCTCTAGACGGCGCTATATAGACTCCTCATCTGCCCAATCTAGAAGACATCTGGAATTCACTCACTGAGCAATTTCCCACATCAGAGGCATTTTCAGTTCTGCTCAACAAATCGCTCAAGATGGCTCCGCAGCTGGCTTGGATTGGCCTCGGCAACATGGGCAGGGTAAGGTCTAGAATAGAACTGCTTCTTCCTGTGGCTGACGGGATGCGGGCAGGGAATGTGCTCCAACTTGGTGGAGAAGGGCAATCTGGACAAGCCGCTCATAATCTTCAACCGCACCAAGAAGCGTGCCGACGACCTTTCCGCCAAGCTTCCGCCGGGCAAGTCCACCGTGGTCTCGACAGTTGGCGAAGCGGTGCAAAAGTCCGACATCATCTTCACGTGTGTCGGTGATGACAAGGCCATCGAGGAGACCATCGATGCAGCCCTCGCCGGCGATGTCACTGGAAAGCTGTTTGTCGACTGCTCGACCGTGCATCCCGAGACATCCGATGGCCTCGCAAAGAAGATCGCGGCCAAGGGCGCCGGTTTTGTCGCCGGTCCAGGTGCGTTGGTCCCTACCTTGAGGCTGGCATATACTGACTGTCGTTAGTATTCGGTGCGCCAGCAATGGCCGATGCTGGCCAGCTGATCTTCGTGTTGGCGGGCGACGCGTCGTTGATTGAGAAGGTCAAGCCGTACACGACGGGCGTCATGGGCAAGGCCATCATCGACTTCAGCGGACAGGCGCACGGCAAGGCCACGCTGCTCAAGGTCATCGGCAACACATTCATCTTCAACATGATCGAGGCGCTGTCGGTGGGCCACACGCTAGCCGAGAAGTCCGGCCTGGGAACCGACAACCTGCATCAATTCATTGAGACCATGTTCCCCGGCCCATATGTTGCCTACTCGAACCGCATGCGCTCTGGTGACTACTTCAAGCGCGAAGAGGTGAGTTCGCCGGCATGACTCTGAGATTCAACAGTGGCTGATTGGCCTCTCCACAGCCTCTGTTCCAGGTCGATCTAGCGAGAAAGGATGCTCGACACGCGCTGAGCCTCGCGCAGTCTTCCGGGGCGAAGCTACGGGCTGTCGAGGTCATTGACTCACATCTCGAGGGAGTGCAGAAGCACCAGGGTGCCAAGGGAGATGTCGCTGGTATCTATGGCTCGGTCAGGCAGGAAAGCGGACTTCCGTTTGAGAACTGATTGCGGTGCGAAGAGATCATAGATGAGAAATACAAAGATTCATGACGTTCACCACGTGTCCTCGCTGCTTGGAAGGATGGAGAGATGCAGATCGTGCCCTAAACTTTCGATGAGTCCAACGAGATGACGCGACGAGAGCACGTTCGGCGGGACGCGGTGGTGCGGCTCCTTTTAGTGCATTTCTTGGCTCACCCTCTTATCTCCACCATCCACCCGCCGCTCCTCCCTTGCCCATCTGCTCCCCGCAGTCCATCGTTGGCGCTTTATACGCCTATTCTCTCATCTCACCGCGTTCATCTATCCCCGCGCGCTCCACTCGTATCCCGTAGTCCAGGAAGCGAGTTCCTGCTCGTCAATCGCGTTGCCACGCTGTCTTATCGCGCCCCTCCGACAATGGCCATACCTACGATCGCCGAAGCGCCGCCCGGCGTCCCCGAGCAGCCCATCGACGTCGAGGCTTGGACTGAAGAAACCTCACAGGCTCTTGGTGCCATTCACATCACACCACCAGCACGCACTCCCGCCCGCGGCACCACGGTTACGCTGGACATCCCGCTCGATGACCATGTCCTGCCGCGCGCCCAGAGTGGCGAAAACGGCGATACCACCGCCGCGCAAGCCGTGCGCTCTGGCTACACGCGTCGCCGCGAGCCCTTGCGTCGCGACAGCCTCAAGCGGCGGGAAGCTCTGCTGAAGGGGAAGGAGGGCAGCCGTCAGCGGCGCCGCTGGGAGAATGGTGCGTCATACACGTTGACTTCTCCCGCCTGAAAGCGCGCCCAGTTGATTTTGATGTCTTGACAGACCGTCTGCTCAACAATCCCCACGCTCAGCCCCCGCTCCCCAGCGACTGGGAGGTCCGTCCGCAGTACCAGTTTCAGTATGTCCCGTACGCCGTCGCCTCTTACTGGGATAAGGAGCTCGCTGCCCGCAGCGCTGCTCGCAATACCAAGGGCACCAAGCCCGCTGTAAGCAAGGAAGAGGAGGCGGCTGAGGAAGCGCTGAAGCAGGTGCGCGAGCGCCTCAAGAAGAAGCGCGCGGCCCGGAACATGCTCGAGGACATTGAGCGGGAGGTGCGGAAGTTCGTTCAGAACTGGGAGGAGAAGGCTCGGAAGGACGAGCAGGAAGATCTGATCGACCCCGACTCGGAGGATGAGCAGATCGTCTTTGTCGGGCGTAACGGTCAGATGAGCGACATGCGCGCTGCTGAGGAGGAGCTGCGCAAGGACTTGATGGTCTTTGACAGCCTCGCCGGTGACCGCAGCGCTGCGTTCGGGTGAGTATTTTGCGAAGTGATATACCATTTCCGCTGCTAATTCTTAGTAGACGTTGGCTCGTTCATTCGATAGCCGCATACTACGGGCTCGAAACTTGGAGCATTACCACAGGTACCCCCGCCAAGCGAGAAGCCTACATTGGTATCAAGGAACATCGGCTAAAGACCGGACGTCGTAACGTCACACGGAAGCCTTTGCCCCAGCCTCTTTGGAGCATGGTTTGAAGTTGTAGATGTGTTGGTTGCGTTGGTCATGTTCTTCGATTGGCTTTGATAGAACGATTCATAAACTCCAGCTTTGTCGTCATGCATGGGTGATTATAGAAACGAACAATAACGCATCACGCTTGGAATGCTTTGCAAATATGTGGCAAAGAACATGGTAGGATAGTCCACAGCAATTAAAACATATTGATCATGACTCCGTCACGTACTTCGAGGCCGATTCGAACCATACTTACTAGAAGCTGAAGCAAGTTTGGCTCCACATCTTCGTAACATAGCTATGTGTGGTAATGTGTAGGCCCTTGATCTTTTTGGCCTAAGTCCTTCGAGCTCGTATGGCATTTCAACAGCCCAAGTCTGCATTATACAAATTATCAAAGGCCCTCAGAATTGCCACATAACTGGCTAATTCCAGCATCGCCCGGATCATTTCCATGTGGTGAATTGTCTCTGCCACCGAAGCACGCGTCGCTTCCTCACCCGCCTCCGGCCACCGCAGTCTTTCCTTCCTATATCAACAGCTACCGCGAGCGAACCTCAACCGCACCACCAACACACACCGAAACAACCGCTAGCCACCATTGATACTTGCGACGCCTCAAAGATGTGTCAACTCTGCCAAATCACCACCATCGCCGGCCGCGACCGCTGGGTGCGTCCGATCCGCCCAACCACATCAAGCAACACACTGACACCCCGCAGCCCAAACCCCTCGAGCCCCTCGTCGCCGACATCCGCAAAGACGTCGCCCGCATCCACCCAGACGCCGAAGCGTACTTAAGCGCCGCGCGCAATCCCGCCCATGACGCCGAGGACGCGGAGACGAGGCGCCAGTCCCTCATCACGGCGCTCCGCGCCATCGCCACGGCGGTCGAGCTGGTGGAGGCGGAGCGCGAGGATTGGTGGAAGGGCAAGGCAGGCGTGAGGAAGGCGTGTCAGGAGGAGGGCAGGGAGGAGATGCTGCGGCAGCTGAATTTGGTCAACAACAAGGTCGTGGCCATGGTCAGAGATATGGAGGCGCGGGTGGAGATGTTTGCGCGGTGGGGGCTGGATGTGAAGGATTGGGGAGATGGGAATGATGGGGAGGAGTCATGAGGGCCCTCTGTAGAGGGGCGGAGGTGTTGAGATGGTGGTTTGCGGGAGATAGTAGAATGGAGGAATGCAGTGGGCTGCGGATGCGGTCTTGAGGATTATCACGGGAGCGGCGCCAATGAAGTGTCGTTCCACTTTGACTGCTATCGATTAAGTGAAAGTTTCAAATTATTCCTAGAGTGTTTTTCTCGGGAAATCCGTATTGCAACATGATGTTCTCCGCCTGTTCCCACGCGCTTCCCAGGTAGCTCTATGGCTGGCTGCTCATGATCGAGAACTCAAACATAAATCTCAACTAAAACAAAAGTTTTCTGCAACCTTCCACGCTGTCCCACCAACTTTCCAGCTGACGAGGTAGTCCGGCTAGAGTGCCTACCGCCGTCTCAAGCAGTACCTTTGATGCTTTCTCCCTCAGAAACTCGTTAGTGATGGATCTCCTGCAAAAGATGTTTGAATAAGTACATACCACCCTAATCAAAGCAAGGCTCATAGTACCCTTTCCTGAGCGATCCCACCTCACTCCCTTTCCCAACAAGCAGGTGCGTCGATCTGCTGTTTCATGAGATCGCCCAGCGTGGTGACGTAGTTCGTGGCCCGGAGCGTTGCTTTTCCCAATGAAACGGGTGCATCCCAATCACCATCCATGAATTGGATGAGGTAAGGTATGACGTCCATGAAGTGTACCAGGTAGTCAGGTGCCCAGTTCGTCTTGTAGTTCATGTGGTGTTCGATCGAGACCAACTTTTTGGCCGGGTCGTTAGAAGGAATGACAGCGGATGGCTTCTTCAAGAACTTCTTTGAAGGAACCAGCAAGACGGTGCAGTCCTCATCGTCCAAGTTATCGTTGTGTACGGTACATCCGAGAAAGATGAAACGAGGCTTCGCGCTCCAGATGTCGCTCCGCTCCATGACGAGGTTGGTGATCGAAGCGGTGTCGACCACCGTATCAATGTGTCAACCACATTGGCCCGTAATCACGTGTTTTGTTTTGCTTTTGCTTATACACGCGTTCTTTCTTTGCTTTTTTGTCACACCATACACTTACCCTTACACACCTCATTTACCCCGATTATGAGTATTTCCGTAAATCCGATCATACGTATATAGCAGACCTCAGTAGCTATAATAAGAAAACCAGCGGTGAATTCTTTCTCGGACCGTTCGATACAATGCGAAGACGCACAGCCAGGATCTCCTTGGGCAATAACTCATGACCGATACAGACCGGCAGCTTGCGGGTCCTGAAGAACCTAGTACGCTCGGACGGCGTCCATGTCCAGTCAATGAAGATTTAAGTACCAGCTGGATGGGCGTTGTCCAGCGGAAGAATGAGACCGCGGGATAGAGCTGCGCATTGTGCGTTCATGTTGAAGAACATCCAATACGGATGCAGCCGGTTGATGAGAAGTCCGCCATTGTTATTCTGAGGTGGGGAGAGATACCTTGGCTGCTTTCCCTTCTTGGTGGTGGGAAATTGAACTTGGATGTCTTCCCAATCTCCCGCATCTTCCGAATCCTCCACTTCGGTGTCGTCCTGCTCTTCGCTTTCGGGTTCTACGTCGCCTACTCCGCTACTGTTGCCATTTCCGAGGTGAGTACCTGAGAAACGATTGCCCTTAAGGTTCATGGACCTAAACTCCCTCACCAGTTCATCGGGTGACATGGTTTGTTGAAAGGCGACGTCCTCGTAGTACTCCCGGTCATCCTGCGGATGGGCCTCGACAATTCTGTGAACTTGAGAGAACCAACCATCATGCTTCATGTCAAACCGAAATGATGCAATGTCGTCTTTCTCAACCAAGAGGTTGTCCTCCGGGTGTTCGGTGATCTTGTGAGACCACATAGAATGAACTTCATTCCTCGGAATGCAGTATCCGTAACGGCTATCGTCACTGGTAATGATCAAGTAGTGACATGACCTGCAGCGCGAAAACCAGTTGGAACTACTCGCGGACGTGATGAACTCCTCCGAGGCTCCATGTTCCTTTACTCTCGCGAGTTTGATCACGACGTCGTAATGCAGAGCGGAAGACCCGTTCATGTTCGAAGAACGAGCGAGCATAGCATTGCCGACGTATGGTGCGACCAGGATGAAGTCGACGCTGTATCCGAGCTCTGGGCATTGCTTTACCGCTTGCTGCAGCAACCAAAATGCTTGAAATGCAGCAGAGGGCCCCTCAGACGTTGTAGGAACTTCATATCCGACCTGTGGTGTCAGGCGATGTAGATTCGGGCTCCACGCCTGGACTTCAATCTCCCAGTGTGGATTGACGTAAGGGACCCGGTTGATAGCGGCTTTGCGTACATTCTGAAACGCCAAAGGTAGCATGTGCTTCGGGAACGAGAAAGGCTGGCCGCAAAAATCGACCATGGATGCCCTGCGAATGTTGTCCGCCACGTATCCGTCCCTTGAAGTGATTGACATCATTTCGGGACACCCTTTGACGAAAGTGTGAAGGTATGGCTTCGGGATCAGCATGAACACATCTGGTGCATCCGTGTATGCAACGATGACGAACTCAGCCATCTCAACCTTGAAGTCATTGAGGGGGATTTTGCCTAGATCAGTATCCGAGTCATTGATGAGCCATACGTTCTTGATGCAGAATGGGATCCAGTCTTGGGCTGAGTGTACGGCAAGCTCGTAGCGACAAGCCCAAGGCATTCCTGCGAAGTCATGGTCATTGCCGCAGTAGAGGAAGCCATCTGCGAGGGATGACTCGAATCCGCAAACAACATTCTCCTTCAAGAGCCCAGAGAAGACTTCCGCCTTTACCTTGTAGCCCTGGTAGTGATCGAACTCAACTCCCGCGATTGCATCCATCAGTTTCTCACCGATCTCCCTGTTATCCGATAAGCTGTCCATGGTCGAACTCGTCAGTGTCCTAAATCGGTCCATGTTAGCTTTGCTAACGAAGATATTACAAGAGGAATAAAAGGCGAAAGTGGAGTGTAGTACTGGAGAGGGCGTATGATATCAGTCAACAAAATTCTCCGGAAGGGTACTTACCAGCTAGATAAAGTGATCAAATGAAAGTGTATGGCAAATGAAGCGGGTGTGTGGAAGATGAGCCTTCCAACAAACCTCATACAACAGTGAGGTGAAGTGGTTGCGGAGGTACGCTCAACACCGCGAAGAATGCGAGCAGCAGTATGTGTCGACTAAACGTGGGAGTATGAACAGCGGACGAAGGGGCGATAAAAGGGTATGCGAAGGGGGAAATTATCGGAGTTCCCTCTTGTAGGTGGACTGCCTGAAGTCGACAGTTGAACCAGGTTTCCTGGCAGGCTAAGAGGCTTTCATATGAGGAGCAGCTGTAGGAAACGATAGCCCATTGGCTTAGAAGGTCGCGTGCGGCTAATGATTGCCCCCAATTTGCCTAGGTCAATGACGCAGCTGAATGAAAGATTGCGACCGCGATCATTTACTCAGCGTAGCACAGTTTGAAAGTAACTTCCGGCCAACACTCTAATTTCGCTGCCTACCCTACACGTGCCAACGAGATTGTAAAATTCCATGTCACTTTTGTTAGCCATGTGATATGTTTACGAAGGCGGCACGTGGCATCGCACTCGCAACTTTTCTAACTACTACATAATCAGCTTCTTTGCACTTCCACACCAACCATCTCCTTCTCTCGTTCCTCTCTCGCCGGACACAGACTCACTGACCCCTGTACCAGCTTGATACCTTTCCTGGTATGTTCATTCATGGTCGCTGACTAGCGTCTGTTGCTAACCTCACCTGATACTACAGACAATGTTTGAGTCGAGGGACCTATATCCGCCGAACATCCAAGGCCACCATCACTTCTTTCGCGATGTCAACACCTTCTATGACTCTATGTTAACCACCGATGTGGAGTTCGACGAGCAAGACCTTCAAAACCTCATCACCTTGCTTGACAGCGATCATGTGCTCTTCGGCCTGGCGCGTCAAAAAATTCCCGAACTTCGACAGCATCAGGACAGACACCCCACTCTTCACCCGAAGCTGAATATGCTATCGGATGGACTACGTCATCGCCTTAAGTCTTCCAAGCCTTCAGATGTCGATGAGAACTGTGAGAGGCTAGAGAGGAAGGCTCACGTGTCGTTCGGGGCAGGTGCCGGCATCAGAATCGCCATGGTGCAAGCTCCAGGCTCAGACTCCAGTCATCTGGATGACTTGAAAGCAGAACTTAGGCAGCTATCGCGTATGTGTGATAAGTCTGTTTCCACGTAGCTTGCGACTTTCTAATGGTTGTTTTAGGTATTCCTAATTGTTGGATATCACTCGTTTTTGAGACAAATCGTGTCTCACTATATAGCTTAGGCACAATCACTTGTATAAGAGGCAAGCGGGTTACCTACCCTCTCCCTCTTCATGCCAATCATCAATGGATCATCGTTGTTCATCAACAATCCAACACTAATACATGGATGTACCATCTAGCCTCTTCTGCGCAACCTGTTGCATCAGCTTGCCCCGATGACACCCAGATTAACGCCCAGGACGCCAGGGAGTCACCAGGTCACCGCCCGAGTGCAAGCATCAGCACCCTCAGTGATCCATACGAATCTCCTTCCCCGACGTCTGAGCAGCTCGCCACGGATCTTCCCTGTACTCCACCCACAGTCAACCACCTAGCAACTCAAGGTACATCAGAGCCGGTATCTCCCCTTGCGGAGGAGGCTGCGCGCAGGGCTTATGCCTCGCTTTTCGAAAGGAGATCATGAAGGGGCTGTGCAGGCTCAACGCTTGAAGGCTTCGGATCATAGTCAGAGAGGAAATGTGGCGGACAAGCCTTGGAGCATTTGCAGGACAACGAGGAACCCGAGCTGAGTGAGAAAGTTTCACTACAGAGCGATAGGTGGCAAACGGGAAGATTTGCGAGCGGGCTGGGGAAAAAGCTGCACTTTGATAGTCAAAGCTGATGTGTCATCTGCAAAATGGCACTCAGAATTAAGCGAAATGCGGTGATATCATATGGGGAACATTGGTTAGCAAAACGGCGCATTTAGAAAAGTGGAAAATGGGAGAAGAGGGCTCGGTCGTTCACTCTGCTACAATAGCCTGACTGGTTCTTTCCACTCACATTCTGAGGATTCTCAACACTCACATTTTAGGCATTGGCCAAAGCACCCTTCTGTGTAGTTCTAATGATCTATTTCTCTGATATGAACGTCCAGTATATCTAGGGTTTCGGCACTGGGGTGACTTTCTTAACCACCTTCGCCGGCGCTCCCATCGCCACGCTCCATGCGGGAATATCCTTCGTCACCACCGCATTCGCCGCAATCGTGCAACCCTCCCCGATCGTCACGCCCGGCAAAATCGTCACCGTGCCCCCGATCCAGCAATCATCCCCAATCACCACCGGCCGCGCGTACTCGATGTTGTCCCGCCGGCTGTGCACCTCCGTCTCATGCGTCGCCGCAAATATGCTCACATTCGGCCCGAACATGACGCGATCCCCGATGGTCACGAGCCCGCAGTCGAGGATCGTGAGGTTGAAGTTTGCGTAGAAGCGGTCGCCGAGGCGGATGTTGCAGCCGTAGTCGACGGAGAAAGGGGGCTCTATGAAGGCTTCATCCCCTTCCACGTGGCCGATTATGTCGCGAAGGAGGGCGAGACGGTGCTTTTGGAGGGAGGGGAAGTCGGTGGCGCCGGCGGGGAAGGTGTAGTTGTAGTTGTGGCACCAGACGCGGGCTTTGAAGCGTGCGGCGGAGAGCTCAGGGGTGAAGGAGTCGTAGCTGTCCCGAAACGATATATTCTTAGTACTGGGACTCTCGCGGGAAGTCTGTGTTCTTTCTTTTGCGGAATTGAGGCTCACAGCATGCCAGATATCATTCTTTCGTACTGCTCGCTCCAGGGAATGTGGTTGAGCTTGCGGGCGAGCGCCAATTGCTCGGAGTCTTTTTCTGTGGCTGCCATGTTTGAAGTGAATGTCGACCGGAGATCTTGCTGCCAGAATGATCAAGATCGAAGCTCTCCAGGAAAATATTTAGAGCTCTAACCGGAGAAACGACAGCTACCCTGGCATTGCTCGAGATGCGCGCTTCGGGGAATCTTGCGTTTGGACTATTCCCGAAACGGAAGTACTCCCAGCCGCGGCTTTCGTGGTCTCGTGGGGCTTCGGCGGCGCATGACGCAAGGCCCACCCGCATTAGCGCTGGCCGGACCCGACATCCAGCCAGTGGTCTTGGAACTACCGGAGCTGGCCTCTCTCCTCAGACACGTGGCTGCTTCATTGTTCAGCAGATTGAAAGTAAATGTTGTGAAACACACGCTGGAAACATGACTGCTCTGACTCGCTGTAATACGAAGTGGGTTTCCAATAGTACCGCGAGATGTTCTTTTCTACTAGGAAGAGCTGGAGCATCTGTCAGAGAGACTCATTGCATGTAGGTCTGGACGAGTGCTTCAGCTCCCCACAGTAATGATAAATTTCAATGCTACTGAAGCGGATACACAAATTGAATTCAGCATACTTGAAAAAAGTAGACTTAGTTGGTCCAGATAGTTGGGGGCACTAAAAACTTTATATCGCGTTGCTCATACGAGCGCTGATAGCTCGAGAATATGTTCAGAAGAACAGAAATGCGTGTTGGACCTTCAGCAGTGAAGAACACGTCTGCAGAGAGAAGTCAGACCAGAAATCGTCAAAAGCAAGAAAGGTTACTCACCCATTCCATCCACGGAACGTTCCTCCACCCATCAGGATTCAGTGGCCGTTCTTCCCAGACCTTTTTCAGTAACTGCGTCATAGACTGATGCTGAAAACCTGTCGATTGCTTAATCTGGTTGATGCACAGCTGCACGTAGTGATACTGATGCGGTGAGCTCGTATCCGCCCCAGCCAAAAACAGCGGAAACAACAACCGCTTGTAGAAAGGCGAGTCCATGGGAGTCCTCGCAGCCGCATCCAAAATCGCGGTGACTGGTCCTCTAATTCGTTCGTCTTCTGGCGGGAAGGATAGTTTGGGCTTAGGGAAGCGCCGTACGCGGAGGATACACGCGTATCGGTACGCCTCTGCCAGAAACTTCCATTCGGGATCTTGCGTCGGGAAAGCAGCGCTGTCCGCATCCCAATTCAGGAGGAAGTCGTCTGATCTCTCCAGTATTTCTTGGAACTCGTAGAGGGGAAGGGCACCTGCGCCCCAGTTCCTGCCAGCTAATAGCACCTTGCCAATCTCGTAGAAAAGCTCTGTGGGACAGCCAACCAAAGTCTCTAAGCTCCAGTCGCGGTCGTGTAGCATGCACTGGCGGATTTCGTCAGAGTATGCGAGCTTTTCGGCGCCACTGAACCCGCGTAGGGCGTCGAGCCTGCACTGGCTGTCAGTCGAATCTAAGTATGTAGAGATAATCACTGACCATGCGAGACAGGAGATGAGAAACATCTTGAACGGTGACCGGGATTCGAGGGGGCGCTCCGCAATCCGTCCACAAAGGAATGTGACACCGGTAAGGTGGGCGCCATGGGTAGAGATTCCAGACTCGCAAACATCTTGAAGGACCAAGAGAAGGACAATTACGAGAGTGGTCTCTTCTTCTCGTTCTGTCAGCCCGGATATCTCTTCTTTGATGAGGAGGGTGCTTAAAGACTGGATAGCTGAGAGTTTGTGTTGCAAGGCTGCAGTTGTAATGGCTTTACTTGTATCAACGCCGGACGAGTTAAGGTGGTACGCAGCTAAGCCCAGGAGAGCGTGCAGAATCCCTGTATGTTGATAGGAAAGGGGGAGCACGTATGCGCGGAAGGGGTTGACTGTTGCGGCGGTTGTTATTGTCAGAGTATCGCAGATCGTGGTGTCAACTGTGAAGCATCAGCAGGGCGATGCATTGAGGGCTGGATAGGGTAATACAATGAACCAGCAGTCGTTGCGCTTGGGAAGTGGCCAGGACCTCGTCCACTAGGCTTGAGCGCTCGAACGACACTTCGCTTTCCGGAGACAGGGATTGCTCTGGTGTAAGTGGATGCGCTGGTGCCGGCTGCTCCCGCTGGCGGGTGGGAAGGTCGATCAGGGTCGTGGAGCTCTGGCCTTGTGTGTTTGACGCCTGCGCTCTCTGTTTCCTCTTTCGTCTTGATGTTGGCTCGGTCGGAACTTCAGCCTGGCTCTCAGGGACATTGGTGGCGCTTGGCGTAGATCCGTACTCCAGGAACTGGAATCGTGGAGGATACCCTTCGCAATGGAGACCCTTGATCGTGCATCGTTTGCACACTGGTCGAGTCCGATCACATTTGCGACACTTTTTTCGACATGTTCCGCAGGCGGGATCTGCTGACCTCAGCAACTTTTGTCATAACATTTAGAGGGTGCTCACTGACCCAGGCGAGTTGCCGTCAATCTTTTGGACATGTTGCAGTTTCGAGTATGCCGGTCGCGCGTGGTTTCACGAGAATTATGATGCGGCGGGTCAGTATGCGAAGCCGAAGGGGGTCTCAAGCACGTAGGAGTCTGAGAAGTGATAGGAGTGAAGGAGCGGGATGAGTCGATGGCGCTCCTGCTTATGCGGGGCTTTTCCAAGTGCAGCAGCGTCAGACCGCGGCAGGGTTACGCCGTCCTGCCGCGTCGGGGAAATCGGGGACCATTGAGAGCGCTGTTGTCCGTCGGGTATTCCTAAGGCGGGAGTCTGGATTGTGAATGGCGAAACATCAATGAAGAGCAATACCAGGGCATAGAACATGCTGATAAAAGAGCATCACAACAAGGTGCAATTTAACTGAAACTTCATATATTTCAACTCGGCCTTCAGTAGTCCTTCGGCCGCACGCCCTCCTTCAACTCTGGTCTCAACGCGTATATAGGATCCATCTGCTCCACCCAACCGCCTGCGGGATCACTCATTGAGTATCCCATGAAGTCTTGAACGTTGCGATCGTATGATCTGGCAACTTCCTGGGGCACAGCCAGAAACTGGTTCTCCTCTTGTCTGAGGTATCCCCGCACAGAAAACGTGGAAAAGACGAGGCGCTTCTCGTCTTTCGTAGTATTATTTCCGCCGCCATGAAATGCTGAAGCGAGCATGATGAAAGCATCACCCTTTTCCATCTCGGCGAAGATGCACTGATCTACGCGTGGAGGTGTGTCTCGATCGTTTCCCCTATGATATCTCCGAGTCAGCGCTCGGCTTAAGACCAGAATGCATAGGTCACCTTACCACAGGTGGCTGCGCGGGATGAATTGGGTTCCTCCGTTTTCTCTTGTAACCCGAGATCCAGCCACAAACATGCCAATCGCAGTCTCGCGGTTTTTGTCACGCACATCATCCCATTCTTCAATCTCCTGATGGATGTTGTGACTAATATAGTCGTCCCTATGCAGTGGCTGTGCCTTTGCACCCGGGCCAATTCTCATAGCGACGCATGAGTGGACTTGGGGCTTGGAGACGGATTCCTTCCTCTCGTCGCCCCACCAGAACCAGCTACGAGTGGTGAGGAAGTGATTGAGCACTTGCTGATACAGTGGGTTCATCAATTGTGTTTCCACGTAGGTTGGACTTCTCATGATCAACGCTGAAGCACGCTGGGTCTCCTCTGCACATGTCTCATTAGCGAAGTCCTTGCGAGCAGGACACCAAGAAACATACTTGGGAAGAAACTTCCATCCCACTCCACATCGTTGTCCAGTGTTTCACGGACTTCATCGTAGGTTTTGTCGATGTCGGCATGAGAGATCAAGCCTCTGATGAAAACGCCGCCATCCCGCTTCAAAAGGAACAGAGTATCGGCAAGCGGGGTATCTGCGGGGACTTTTTGGACTTGGGGCCCATACTCTTTCGTGGCAGACGGCATTCTCCAGCTCGTCTTCTGTTTTCTGACGGTTTCTACAACACCTAAGCAGCCGTGCGTCCAACTTATCTTCGTCCAACAGGCAGGGCTGTGCAATTGTGGACAGAGGTCATCGCGTTGCGCCATTCCCGAAGCGGTAGAACAGCCAACTTTCTCCGCTAATCTCGAAACGGAAGAAGTCTTGCCCAGCCGGACATCCGCCGCCCGCGCCACAAGCAGCAGTCCCAGAGTTGTGCCGAGCAGCCGAACTTTTCCCCAGACTGGTGTTACCCTTTTGGGTAATCATTGCAGCAGGCGTTTCGGTGGTGCACGATCGATGTGTACCGCGTGGTCCCGTCGTACTTCCAACATCAGTTGCCTACCCCGAAACAGCTCTACCTTCCACCTTGTGCTCTCTCAAGAACGAAGCGGCTCGACTAGCTATGAGCCTCTGCATAGCATATAAGAAGCGAAAAACTGATATGAGAACAGGCATTGCAGAAATCCACATCCACGACAAACAACACCACAATTTAAATCTCCACATCCCAGACGAGAGATATTCAACCCTCATCTCAACTTCCCCTCACATCTATCAATGAGAATGTCTTTCACCATCGCCGCCGCACCCGCAACAGACATCTGGCGCAAGCCCCCCCCCCCCCCCCCCCCCCCCGGGCCACAACGCCTTCTCCGTCCCCCTTTCCCACATCTCGCGCGGCGCCCTCTCGTACTTCCGCCGCGCCCGCCTGACCACCACGCTCCCGCCCCTTCGCGACCTCAACCTCTACGACCAAGCGGGCCTGCTCCTCGCCATCACCCGCCCGGGCGCCGCCCTGGAAGAGGCCACGGAGGCGCAGTGGCTGAAGACGGACATCGCGGTCATGTGTGGCGAGGCCTGGGTCAGCACGGTTGGGTGCCAGTGCTGGGCGGATGCTAGTCTCGTGCCGTGGAGCGTTTTGGGGGATGTGGGGGAGGGGGGGTGGCCGAGCGCGACGGTGGAGGTAGAGCGGGCGGAGAAGGGGAAAGCGGTGTGGGTGTATTTGCGGGTTCCGGGGAGGGGCGGGGCGGAGGGGAGAAGGGTGCCAATCAGGGAGCTGACGTGGTGGTTTGCGGAGGAGGATGAGGGGTGGGAGATTAGTGTTGCGGTGTATGCGGCGAGGCCGTTGAGGAAGGAGGGGGCGGAAGGGGAGGCGTTGAATGTGAAAATTTAAAGAGTTTGATGTGGAGTGGAAGTAACATTAAATGGTGGACAAAATAGCCAATAGATAAAAAGTTGAGAGCTAATACATGATGGAGGACTACGTCGTTTCACAAAGAAGCAGCGAAAGGCCCTGGATCGGCAAGGGAAATGACATGTTGAAAGTTCCCTGATCATCAAGGTTTACTGTAGTTGGCGATTCCAGTACTTGGAGCTTTCCTGCAGCAACCAGGCGATCGTACTCCTCTGCTGTCGGCTTCGTAGAAGGACCCATAGCCAGCCACACGGCATACGAATTGCTGTGCTCTTCGTCAAGGCGGAAATGAGTCAAATTTGCAGACATTCCCGCTTGTAACCCTCCAATCTTCAGATCTACCTGCGCATCTTGAAAGTTGGTGTCATTGTCGTGGTAGTGCCAGATTAGTACGTAAAGCTTGTCTCCATCCGTGCTCGCGAGCACACCGACGTCAGCATCGCCTCTGATACCCTCATTCACGGCCGTGTCAAGAGCTACCTGCCCATCACTCTCTGCCTGGATCCTGTCTCCTGCCATCATTCCTAGCATCCGATGAGCGTTGAGCACTGGCTTGTCAATTCCTTGGGTTGCCAGCACTCGGAAGCCGTCGAAGTAGGTAGTGTCGTTGAAGAATTCCGTCTCCTCATACTCAAAGGCCCAAGTCAGCGCTCCTTGAAGGTTGACCTCTTGCCTACTAGCGAGATCCCTGGCACGAACGAATGTCGCAACCGTGTAAGATGGGTAGAGGAGGCCGTTGCGAAATCCGTACTGCGGCGTCTGGCATGCCGCGCATCCATCAGGGTCATACTCACTCATTACGATAGGTGTCTGGCGGAGCTCTGAGTAGGATGCGATGACACGAAAAGCCTCGTCAATCTGCTGCAGCTGAGTTGACAGATTCATCTGGGCACATAGCCTTCTGCGCCAGTGGTGTTGATGAAGCGCGGTGCTCCCTTGGCATGGAAGGAAACAAAATCGAGCGGCGTGCCGGTCTCGCCAGTAGCGTAGTTCTGGCCGTACATGCTGTGATTCAGAAATTCGGCTAGATAGCCCTCTGCCGCTCCACCGGCGACCTCGCAACCACCAACTCGGGCTGTTGGAAGGGCGCGGCGGACACCAGCTATGGCATGGTCATGGAGCATATAAAACTCTTCGCGTGTACCGTTCCAGTCTGAGAAAATAATTATTCAAGCAAAGAGGAATCTTTCCGGACCCTGCGTACAGTCAATGTTCGGCTCGTCTGCACAGGTCGTCAGCATAATCATCTACAGCGAACAGACGGAGTTGACGCACTCCAAACTTCCCAGTACCACGACTCGACCTCGGCCTGTCCATACTTTTCTACGCTATGCTTTGTCCATTGATACACCAATTCTTCCCACCTCTCATAGCTAGTGGGCGTGCTGGACCATCCTGTGTAGATGGCGTCATAGGGAGACGTCGCGGTGAAAGTAAAAAAGTACGGGTCCGGATGCGTAGACAAGGCCAATGGCATGAATCCGACTTGCACGTAGGGTTTCACGTTGGCAGAGAGATATGCATCAAAAATGCGGTCCACAATTGTCCAATTGTAAACCGGATTTCCCTCAGCATTCTCGGTGTACGCGCTTGTGCTGCCCCATTTCAACGCAGGTACGCCAACTGTACTTCTATTCCCGGTAGTCAGCAGGCTGTGCGTGCGAAAGTATGTCTGTGCTGGACCAAGGTTGCCTAGTTCGGAGAGCAGCTTTTGTCCATCTGGGTAGTAGGCAAAGTTTGGCTCGTCGCAGCCGAAGAACCGATTGATCACGGTCAGTGGGCCTAGACTTGTTGAGGCGTCGACACTGATTCTGACAGGCCTTTGCGCTGAAATTGTGGGAAGAGGCAATAGCGCCAGTGCCGAAGGGAAGACAATTGACATTGTTGCAGGCAATGATTCGACGTTGAAGCCTGGTGCTGTTGGCTGGATTGTTGGATGCGGCGCTGTAAAAAAAAAAAAAAAACGCCCAACAAACAAGCGGCACAGACTTGATTGCGGTAAATAGAATAGCATTGACATGACTTCATCTCCAAGCTCATGTTTGAGAAGTAGCCAATCAGAAATGCCGGATGCAAAGGATTGACTTTACACCCCGCAATCCTACCCGGCTGTCATCGCAATACACAAGTTGTCGCAGCGACAATACTGCTACTGCTACTGCTACCCAATCACTCATGGGGAGTCGAATCATTCATCCGGACGTAAATGTCATCAAATTTTCGAACACCCAAATCCGGATGAATGCTTCAACTCCCCTACAGACCCACTCTGTTCGCGTCAAAAAAGTTTTTCTCAACGTCGCAACAGCTGGACGAGACTTTGACTGTGCCGCTCTCAGATTGATAGCCTGTTGCTTGCTGCCTGCTGCTGTGCCGCACTGCTGTTGGCACGCTAGAGAAGTTGTGGCGCAGCGAAAGCTAAATTAAGACTTGCCATGCTTCTAGGCTGGCTGCGGCCGTGCCACGTTCCTCCTGGCCTGAACCAGCTCAGGTGATTTCAAAGGTCGTGTTCCGCGCCGTTGCGAGCTCCCAGATCAAAACCTTAATCTTCTCTTCTCTCATCACCAGAAAACGACAAAGATGGGGCTTCCACGCATCCCAGAATTTGATTGGAATTACCCCACGCCGGAAAATCCTCAACCTGACCCCCGAGAGCCGTTCAAGTTCGATGAGAACGGACTTTGCATCAAACAGCCTCCGCCTGCTACACCGGTGCAGACATTTGTGCGATTGGAATTTGATGAGAAAATTCACTTGGAGAGTCAGAAGGGGTGGCACGAGACCTTGCTGGCCATTTCGCGAGAGGAAGGTTGGCGCGAGACAGATATCGGGAGAGCGGTAGACCAGCCGCATATTGTGATTTTGATCATATGTACGACATACAAACTTGCGATTCACTCCTGTTAGAATGCTGAACATCCCTGGTAGATTGGCACGAGCAAACGCCTGAGGCTATCCGAGATCACTGCGTACCCGACGAGCCATCGGTATTTTCATTTGCCGCAATTCGTCCTCTACTCAACTCTGAGCCTGAAATCGTATCGGTCGGATCTATCGGCCATTCTACCGCGTATTAAAATGAACTTATCATAATTCATGGGCCTCCTCATGCGTTGTCACCGTCTGTGCTATCAGGGGCAGACAAATTGGGCTCTGTGAGAGTTCCACATCCACACGGCTCCCACGAAGACTTTATTGGTGGCTGCGGAAACTGGGTGCTGAACAATGATCCGAACGCAGAGCGTAGTTAGATCATTATCCTGGTGTGGGTAAAATTTGAGAAGGAAGCTCAGTTCAAAGTATCGAAGTACCCCTCGGGAAAGAGCGTGGCAAATTTGTACAACAAGCACATCGGGATTTTTTGAGAGATTCGCAGCAGAAGGGTGCTACTGTGCACCAAATGGACATCGATATTGAGAAGTGATATCCCCCACCACCCCCGAAATCCTTCATGAAGCTATCATGTGATGGATGTAGTATTCTTTAATTTGGAGAACAATTAGATGTGTGTTTCTACCACCGAGGTCGGAGCAACGACGGGCCATTTCTCTAATTCTAATAACGACCAATACCAATATTGTTTTCCCCAACTACCAAATGTAATCTTGGCTTAATGTTGAATTGTGATTGGTTCGCAAATACCAGATAATGAGTGGCATGAGGAGGAGGGTAGGTGACCCGGTATCCTCTTATATAATAGCTATGTGACAAATTTTCGGTGTTAACCCTTGGTTCAACCAGACCCTATTCCTCCTTACAGTTCATATTCCAACACTTAAGGATTCTAACCGAAGATTGAGCGGTCATCAGCAAAGCCTTCTGACCAATCCCAATCTTTCAGATACCTATGTACAATCACTTGACAAAAGTTCTCGCGTGATTAAGCGAGACGCGTCAAAACGCGTCTCGAGCGCCCACACCTCCAATCTTCGCACCACCAAAATGGCACCACAACGCACTCCTCTCAAAGAGCTCTTTGGCACACATACTCCCAATCAACACTACTCTCCACATCAGCGAGGAATTTTACTTGCCTGCAAGGCTCTTGGCAAGAAGCCTGCCTGGTTCCAGAAGCACCTGGGCGTGCCTGAATCTTCGGTACGCTCGACTATGCAGCTCGCGCCATTACGCAACGAAGGGCGCTCCCAATTACGGACTGGGCGGCCAAAATGTCTTTCAGAAACCGACAAGCGACATATTCTACGCGTGGTGCGAGCCAACCCAAAATTCACGTACCAAGAGGTCCGGGAAGTCACAGGTGTGACCTGCCATGACCGGACCATCTCTCGACTCTTAGACACCTACAACATAAAGAAATGACGCGCAGCTGGCCGCCCGGAACTCACGGAAGAACATGCTGCTATCAGACTTGCCTGGGCACTCGAGCATGTGCACTGGACCGAGGCGCAATGGAAGAAAGTCATCTGGTCAGATGAGTGCTCTGTGGAGCGAGGAAAGGGCCAAAAAAGGGAGTGGTGCTTTCGCACTCCTAGCCAAAAATGGGACCTCCAAATGGTCCAACCATATAAAAAAGGAATAAATATATCCATTATGGTATGGGCTGGCTTTTCTGGCTTACGAGGAAGGTCTCCTTTACACGTAATGGTACGTGATCCTTTAGCTAAGAGGGGTGGCTATTCAGCCAACTCTTATCTTAAGGTTCTCGAGGAAAACATACCAAAAGTGCATAGAAGAGGTATGACTTTTATGCAGGATAATGCTCCAATTTATACTGCAATAAAAGTTAGGGAATGGTTTAAAAGAAGGCGGATAAATCTATTAGATTGGCCACCTTATAGCCCGGATTTGAATCCAATTGAATATATCTGGTTTTATTTAAAGTCTAAGGCATTAGAGCTACATCCAGAGCTTAAATACTTAACCGGATCAGTAGATTTTATTAGAGAGAAGCTGGGAGAAGCATTGCGGGAAGCATGAGAGGCTTTGCCATAATCTTTATTTGACTCTATATTAGGTAGTATGAAGCGTAGGTGTGAGGCAGTTATCACAGCAGAGGGCTGGCATACCAAGTATTAGCAAAGAAATAATACTAGCATCCTTCTTCTTACTCAATTTTAACTTAAAAACAACTTAGTATAAGAGCTAGGAAGCATGCGTTGAGAATCAGTAAGTTGATGGGGTACGAGGGTCATCGCTTCGGAAGCGCCCGCGCGAGAACTTTTGTCCTAGTACTGTATATGTCAGATAAGCCGAAACGACAAGGATGATCTATATTTACTCACGCAGCTAAAGCAAACTTCGCGTGTGCGTCCGCGCATAGTCGGGAACGATTCGGATCGTGTTGGAAATCGAGTTGATTTGATTATTGTCTGGATTGTTGGCATGTCCCATGAGAGGGGTATGAGAGGGTGCCTGCTATATAGACTATTTGACGCTAAACCTAATTCGGAGCATTCTGAGACTATATTTCCAACAGATCGACCCTGGCAAGATTCATAACAAGACCTGTTCCGTATGTCCTTCCTCCTTGATTTCCTCTCCATTTCCATCAAACGCAGGCTGGTCAATAATGTACACGTCAATGTATGCCAATTGACGGACTGGGGAGATAGAACTGTATTTGGCCCGATACCAGTCAGGTGCGCCCCCACTGAATTTAACCGGCGCATCATAGAAGTGGGACCTGTATTGGTGAGCATCATTCCGATAATACCAAAGAAATACTGAGCACGAGTACTCACAACTCATGGACCCAGGTTACCGATCGAGCTCTAAGTGCATCATTGTCTAACCTGGTGTCCAGGTTTTTGATGGACCCGATGAAGGGCTCAATTTCATCTGGCTGCGATGTAAATGTTTCATCGCACCAGACAATGAGGTCTGCCCCCGCCCAAGCCACAGCAGCTACGGGCTTACTCTTGCCTTCTTTTGGTTCGTATTGACACATTGTGACGTAATTAGGTTTTGCTGAACCAACTGAATGTATCCAGCGAGGACTTGTGCAGAAGACAGTGGTGCGCCAACCACCTTTTTCAGCAACTACAACATTTTGTTAGTGATGAATACGAAAATAGAGACATGAAGATAGATACAAACGTCGGTATGCTGTCCCTTGCGGTTTGTCCAGTTCTTTAAGTGTCTTCCCTTCCAGTTGGGGGATTTTAACTTCCGGTAAAATATTTCCATATGCTTTCATCTTGACAAAGCAAAGCAGGAATTCGAAGTCCATGAAAAGGGTCATTGGCCTCCATAACGTTTTTCATCATTTCGAATATCTTGTCAGGCGTATTAGCTTGACTAGGGAACGGTCAAAACCAAATACTAATACCTACAGCCTTGACAAAATCAAAATACAGCTCATGTTTCTTGAGAGGCCCTCCGTTCTTAGCGTCCATTTCAATTCCGAAAAATGCTGTGCGACATGTCTCAGTTTCACTCGGAAGCCATAGTATGTACCTAATTACTTACAAGTGAGAATCCTGGCAGTCTTGTTACAACGCTTTGTGCCTTATGTTAGCAATTGTTATAGGCTGGAGATTATTCACTCACCCATTTATCCTTTCTCTGGTAGAAGTGCGGCCGAGGCATTGTTCCGACATACTCAATATCCGCAAAAGCTACATCAACGAGCTGATGACGAGTTAGGATACCCGAGCAGTAAGATTCTGTTGGTATGTTGATGAACAACGATGATCCATTGATGATTGGCATGAAGAGGGAGAGGGTAGGTAACCCGCTTGCCTCTTATACAAGTGATTGTACCTGAGCTATATAGTGAGACACGATTTGTCTCAAAAATGAGTGATATCCAACAGATTCTTAAAAGGAGTACCTTATAGGCCTCTTTATAGCTTTTCTGAAGCTTTTTAGAAGTAAGCAATCGGACTACGATGTTACACGTCTTCTCATCGCCGAGGCAGGTCAACAAGTCACCGGAAAGGAGAAATAAAAAGTGCCACTCAGTGGTACCGCCTGGAGCTCAGAGTGTTGAATTAAAGCAAACTTACTTTCTCGGGGTCTCTCTTTGATGCAGGGGAATCTGGAATGCTCTTATCTGGAGCACATCCTCCTCCAACTTGATACCTTAAAATTTTCCCAAAGAAGGACCATAAATCGGGGTCGGTTGCTATGACTGTACTTGCGAATATCAAGGGCAAAGTAAGACGAAGGAGCCAAATGTTGGCGTAGAATCTCATGATGCTGTGTGAGTGAAAAGTTTGGAATTTAAGATGAAAAACGAAGTGTGTGGAAATACTGTCAATAGATCAGATAGATTTTCTTAACATCTGAGCTGCTGGAGGAATTATTCTATTATTATAAGCGTGTTGAGAGCTGCAAAGAAAGTCTGCATACTAGTAGTTCAACACGTATGTCCTTTACTCAAGGTCCAACAGCGACATTAACTGCGGCCCCTGTTCAATTACCGCACTATCATTCTGCAAGAAGTGTGTGCCGCTGTTAGAGGACTGAACAGGCCATGATGCGTAAATAGCAACAGCATACTCTAAGGCTTATTTCTTTCCATGTCTGCTTTCGTGGCATTTTCCTAATCACTGACATCCAACTGATGCCTGAGAGAATGGAATTCGAAGCAGTAACGTCTGCGGCACAGCTAGTCTAGATTCCCGTGATGCTTGTGTTAAGCGCGAAGGATCGCGGCAAATTGGCGCATTGGTGTTGGTCTTCGAGGTTCTACGCCGCGTTGGTTCTTGGCATGTAGTCCCAAGCATTGGACAAGTTTTAACTTGGTACATCTCTTTTTATAGCCTGGATAAAACCTTTTCTTTTACATAAGTGAACTTTGTATATCTAGTAATTCGCAGCAATCATCATCTTCCTTACAGTCTTCTTCAGTTCAGACATTCCCCTCTTCTGCATTGCCTTACCATGCAGGTACCGCAAGCAGCGCCACTTATCGGCTGGAGTCGTCTCTCTGGATTCCATAATAGCACCACCGGCCATGATAATCCCACAACATCACTCAACATTGTTCCAGCATTTACCGATCAATTTGTTGTCACGACTGTCAATCCCCCTATCACTTTCACGGCGTCAACGGTCTCAGACTGGGAGAAATATACGGCTATCGGAATCTACACTGATGTGTCATCCACCAAAGTATATTCTGGTGGGTTGGTTTGGGAGCCGATTGTCCTAAACGGTGCCTCATCACCTACTGTCACTGTCCCAGTGAACGTCATCCCTATAGAAGCACACATGTCTTCCAACACCCAGGATACGACGGAAGCTCAGAAATCACCAAAGGCCATCACCACACCAAGATCAGTATCAACCGCTGGTGCTACTTCGGGGAAATCGTGGAATATCGGACCCACTATTGTTGCAACTACAACAACGGGCAAGTTATGCACAGTCCTTATTTCCGTCCCAGTAAAACTAACAATATCTCAGGAAACCATCCCGTGGTCACTTTCTCCGCATCAAGAGATGCTTCCCGGTTATCTGTGACCTCGAAGGCTACAGAGTCAGGGGCTACAATATTTCCGGGAGGTTGGATTTGGGCCCCAGTGAAGCCACCAGGTGTACAACTACCCCTCATATTACCATCTCTCTCTGAGAATATAGGTCCGCCTGGGTCGGACTCGTCTAGCTCAGATCACTCAGGAGGTGGGGGCGGAGATGACAAAAACAGCGAGGGTGACGGCGATGGTGGGGGTGGTGGGGATAATGGCGACGGCGGAGAGAATGAGACCTCTAATGACGGAGAAGACAAAGGCGGAAATGAAAATTCAGAGGAAAGCTCAAAATCAACGTCTGAGCAAAGTTCGACGTCAACTTCTGAGGAGTGCTCGAAGAAAACTGCCACCGTTACGTTCACTGAAGAAGTCTCCTATACGATAGACGCTTCATCAATTATCGTTTCTACTACGACAAGTACGATAACACCAAGGTAAGCTCCTTCGATATTCTTCAACATTTTCATTCGTCGTGCTGGAATCTAATCATAGGACAGTCTCCCGGAAACCCCAAAAAGCTGCGTTGTAACTGTCTCTGAGACAAACACAACCACGCATTCACCTCCAGAAACAACCTTCATGGCCGATGAATTCTCGGAACATTTCATAAAGCCTGACATACTTCCACCGCCTGATGGTGGAACGCAGAAGTATCTAGCAGATCTTTTCCGCCAGTTGGGATACGCCGCAGAGGATGATGAGTTGAGCACAACCCTCTCTACCACCCAGACTCCTTCAGCAACTTCTGCCTCCTCAACAGCTGCAGAGCCAGTACAAACGTGCGGTGGCACCACCTATGCTGAAGCTATACCCAATGCTGTTGGGTTCGTCAAAGGACTCACGTCTGCCTTCTGCAATGACCGTGGCCAGAATAACAATGCCAAGGACGCATTCAGAAAGGAGTACTCTGCTTCGGATGCCAAGGTCTATTCCAAGCGCTCATCTCTTTTTGGGAGATCTCCTCCGCCACCTACGCTGACCCCAGGTTCATATTCGGGATAGAAAGTCCAGTTTGAGTGGAAGCCAGGGAACTTGACAAGTGCGGACTGCACAAGCAATGACGCATGCTCAAAGACATTGGGTGACACGTTGACTCGTTGTCAGGGGTAAAGGCTCCCACCCATATTGGTCAAGGAACCGACTAATACGGTACCAGGTATGATCTCAATTCCGCCTACAAGAGCGGCAATTACTCTAATGAATGCGGCACGTAAGACTTGCCACCTGCCGACCACTACAAAATGACGAAATCCCTGATATATCCTCCCAGATACTCGTACTCCATTTCCGGTTATCCAGAGCCCAGCCAGAGCTCATCGAGTGCAGCTACCAGCGCCACGACTATCGGCAAACAAACCACCACTAGCGCACCCAAGCCGTCAAGCTCCTCTGATCCAACTGCTTGCGGCATCCTTCTCGACCCTTGGTATGAAGATGGCCCAGTTGCCTACGCTCGCAACATCTTCCAAACGGCCAAACACTCCTACTGCTTCAATGGAGTCGAACATGTGGCCCATTACGACCGCTATGACGGTAGTCAGGCTACTTACTACATAGACCGCAACAAGATGGACCCGTTTATCCACCTTACAGCCCTTTGTCAAGGTGAGCCAACTGATAACGCGTGGGTTCAGCTCAGCAAATCCCTGTGTGATAAGGCCTGGAATAAGAAAACAAGAGCTACTGTGCGGGTACAGGTGTCGCGCAGTCCGGACCAGACCGGTTGTGAGAGTTTGAAACATTACAAGGTGCCGCAGGGGAGAGAGTGTGATGCCATATTCGACAGGCTGATTGATAAATGTGAGTGTGATACACCTTCGACAAGAGTTGTGACTATGCTGATAAGTACAGGCATGCCGATGGGCAGTGAGATGAAGTCAGAAGTGACGAAGGTGAGGATATCAAGCGGTTGTTATGACCATTGGCTCATTGGTGTTGATGTGGAGTAAGTTAAAGATATATACCGGTAAGGAGTTGAAGCATTCGTCCGGACGTAAACGTCCAGTACAATTTAGTACATTTGTGTGCGGACGAATGCTTCGCGACCTCATGAATTTCAATATAGGTTGCAAAATTACTGATATCGAACTCGAGGGTGTCAATTCTCTGTCATTTGTTTCACTCCACCATTCTGTTGCATTGGAAGAAATTGTTCTGAAGGGAAACTTTTTACGCGACGTTAAACATCCCAAAGTTAGCGCTCTCCTTCAAGCTTCTTGTGGGGGGAATTGTTTCATCGGGTGATCAACTTGACGGACCGATACTCCGTACCGAAGATTGTTTGCGGGTGTCAAAGCGCGTGCCATCCGTAACCTCGCGGTGTCAACTTGAAGAGGAGCCGGTCGCCAGCACGACGTCCAAGTTCTTGGTATCTTGAGAGCCTCTAGAATATCTTGAATACTTAAAGCTCTGGTCAAAACGTCTTTGCACCTCCGCAGCAAGCAACAATGTATAACCCTCCGCGCCATTCCGGGCGATCACTTCCGCATTGAGCATCAGGGGACCTCTCTATGCCCAGTTCGAAATTCCAAGAGGCGCCAAGTCCGAAATCATCTCCTGCTTGTCCGTAAGATTTCCAGTATGGGCTCTTAGCATAATACCAAGCAATAGCATAGCATAGGCGCCACCGTTGTCTAACCGCGAACGGTAGCCTTGTGACCCGATGGGCCAGTCAAACAGAAACCTGGCCTTATCGATGGCAGGCCTATCTCGTATAGCCTTATGGAAACGTGTGCCAAGTACCAGACCGCGATTACCTACCGGATACTATCTCCTCATGCCCCCAGTTTTCTGGCATGAGAGGTCGGAAGAAGCTCTCTGATTTGAGACGTCTCACCGACCCAGTGATGATGGGTTGTACATATCTCGGACGGAAATTAGGTTCCTCTCCACCCATCATGCGTGTTCGGTTCGTGCCGCGACTTTATTTCGAGAGATGTAGGCTTATGCGAGATGCATCTCAGTCTTAATCACCAACTATTGTGCTCTGGCGCCTGTTGAAAGGTCTAGAAGTATTCAATTTGCTGTAGTTATACGTATATCTAACAGAACCACTAACAGAGTACCTTCATGTTAAAGTTTGTACGAATAAGGAAAAAGTTCTTACGACGAGCGATATCTACACAGAGCCTCAAGTCTCCATTTCTAGAAGGATAAATCGGCCCCACCACTCCGTCATGTTTCCAGCCTCCACAAACTGCTCCAGGATCTGCCGCGTTCCCTCCGCGATTCACGCAAACCACAACATCTTGGACGCCTGATCCAGCGCAAACACCACCGCTGATCAGGCGAACCATGATACCTCTATCACGGACGGCTCCCAAGAGCGTTCCACTCGTATTCAATATCCGACTCCGCCAGACGCGTCCAAAGGCCCATGTATAAAAGCCTCCAGTGAACCCTGCTATTCTTGCATCATCCACCATCTCAATCACGTTCAAACAGAAGCCTCCCACTCCACCAAAAACCTCCACCAACATGCAGTTCAACACCATTCTCATCGCCTTCCTTTCCCTTGCAGCCTCGGCCGCCGCCTGCACCGGCGACACCCACGAGTGCTGCATCGGCTACTCGCAGGACAACCAGACCATCTACGACGAGTGCTGCGGCAACCCGGCCGACTTCGCTTGCTAAGCGAAACGCAAAGGTGAGAAAGAGACTCAGCCAAAGCCCTCAATCCCAGCTTACTAACGAGATGTGTAGCAGATGATATGATTCCGGAAAGAAGAGTTTGGTTGTAGTGCTAAGAACATGGGTGGTTGAAGCATTCATCCGGGCGCATTTGTTGGCGTTAGTGTAAGACGTTCACGTCCACTTGAAGGATTCAGCTGCCCATGAGGTATGCGCTCATAGTTTTATGGGGAGACGAGCGCCAGGATACTCAGCAGTATATCGTGTATGAGAACAGTATTTGCAAACCAAGCCTCTTTCTTGTTTCGAAATACAATTCCCTGATGCCACAAATTTCCATGTCCTGTCTTGTTAGCCTTCCTGCACGGGATTTAATCCCCGAAGAAACCAAACCTCAGCAGCGTGAGCAAGAGTCGTAGCAGTGAAGCCGAAAGGAATCTTTAGACGGACTTTCACATATACATGATCTTGGGGACACAGGTAGCAATGTGAACACTATTATTTGACCGTAGCCAAGCTGTTGCAAAAAGATAAGCTCATACGGTACAGCAGGTCTTACAACGAGGGGCATCGAACTAACGATTGATTACAAAAGGGGTGAAATACAAATCATCGCAGCATAAAAATAATTGAAAAAGATAAAACATCAAGATGCTCAATAAATACCCAAGAACAGGCAGCTTCAGCTGTGTTCTTCTAAGTCCATCCCGTATAGGGACCACAGTTTGTCTGTCTGAAAAGGCCTGTGGTATCCTCTCGAACTGTGCCCATGGGATCAGTTGTCCTCAGAGTAAAAGAAACTGCACCAGCGGCATCGCCATAGATCAGTCGGATTGGCGTCAAGGATCCCGCAGCCAAGTTCATCGTGACACTATACGAGGGCGTGTTGAGGCCTGCGAGTACTTGATAGTTGGTATTTGTCCAGCCAGACACGGCGTTTGGCCCCAGCCAGAGATACCTAACAGGAAGTTCACATTAGCGTCTTTGACCTCATCGCCGGTGGAGCAAAGGGGATCACTAACCCAACGTCATCAGGCTGATGCAACGTGAAGGTCCAAGAACCCCCAGTTGGAGCGTAAAAGTAGCCTCGGAAAATCGTGGCAGTTTGTGCCATTGCATGAGTACCAGAGTTATAAACTGTACCAACTCCGGGTGAAGCAATGCCGATCCCGATATTGTCTGCTATACCCTGGAAATTCACCGTACTATAGGTTCCCTGAGGGTTGTTGTAAACGGCAGGAGAAAACGCTGGATAATAGGGATTGGATGGGGTGGAACCGCCAGTGGCAGGGTTCGGACGGTTCGTATATTCAATACCGGGAGAAGCTGAGCAGGATGACGGGACAATGACCTCAACAAGACCTGCACCGGTGACTTGTGATCCAGCGGGCGCGCTAGTAACAGTCCTTGCAGTTCCGGAACCCACGGTGATTGTCGTGGTTGTGAAACTGACAGCCGATCTACAGGGCGACAAAACAACTTGCGTGCAACCGCTGGGGATTGTACCGACAAGATTGAGGACGCCATTGCACATTGCGGCGAGGAATTGACCGTTAGCCGCGTTGGTGACCTGCGGAAATGTTAGCAATCTTGGTTCTGGAACGTTTTCCAAGAGCTTCACTGACATGCAACGTATTGTCACTCCAATAGGTTACATCGATATCACTGTTAATTGCCTGTCCTGGGAGGTCGAACAAGAACGGAGAATTGGAGGTTCCACTTCGCTGGCAGGAGTGCAGTTGGCTAGAAGTCCCGGCACCGCTGCTGCAGACCAATCTTGACGATGTTGGATCGACGAAGAAGTAGGATGCGCTGGAGAAGGTTTGAGTAAGGCCACACTCGTGCGCAGTGCCACTGTAGGCCGTATCAAGAACGTCGAGGTAGCCATAGAAATTGTTGGAGAAATCAGTCACAGACACCTTGAAGGGCGCTTGCGTGGGGACAGTGATGATAGCCACGTTGCTTGCCGATCCGGAAACCGTCGTAACGGAAGTAGCTATGAACGTCTGGCTTCCAGAGGTCCGAGTCAAGGTCAAGGATGGGTTTGACGGGGGTGTACTGCTTGACGGGTAAGGTTGACCAACAATGACATACGTTGCAGCCGGGAGCGTGCCTGCTGGGTCTGTAAATGCCGTCGCGTGATAAGTTGCAGGTAGGCCTGTGACAGTAAGAGTAGGATACGGCGAGCCAACAACCACGTAGGTTCCTGCGGGGAGAGAACCGGCTGGGTCTGTGTACTGCGTGACAGGAGTCGCAGGAGCGCCAGGGACCGTGATGGTTTGGTAAGGTTGACCAACAATGACATACGTTCCAGCGGGAAGATTTCCCGGCCTAAAAGGTGATCATCACATTTCAGTTGTCTTGTACTTTTGATTTCGAGATTAGTTTGTCACTTACGGATCGGTATACGCAGTCTGCGTAGTTGCAGGCAGGCCAGGGATAGTGACAGTAGGGTACGGCGAGCCAACAATCACATAAGTCCCAGGTCCATAAGTCCCGGGAGGATCGGTGCTGGTCGTGTACGTAGTCGGTGGAAGGCCAGGGACCGTAATGGTGGGATGATTTTGGGCCAGGTTCGAGTTGCCAGAAGGAGCGAGCGCCGAGTTGCCGCTGGGAGCGATGGCCGAGTTTCCACTAGGAGCAGCGGCGGAGTTTCCACTAGGAGCGGCGGCTGAATTCCTACTGGTAGCGGCGGCTGAATTTCCACTAGGAGCGGCGGCTGAGTTTCCACTAGGAGCGGCAGCTGAATTTCCACTGGGAGCGAGGGCCGAATTGCCACCGGGAGCCAGGGCCGAATTGCCACCAGGAGCGAAGCCCTGTGGGATGTCCACAAGCACGTAGGTTGTAGGGATGGGAAAGAAGCCTTGAATTAAGATTGTCGAAATGGTACTTGTGAATCCCTGCAAGGTAGATATTGTCAGTGTATTTTCTACTCAAAAACCATCTTGGTTTCTTACCACTGAGCCGGAAGTGCGATAGCTGGTGGACAGAGCCGCTGGAGGCGCGGGAGTGTTGACCACAACATAAGTCGTAGGGAAGGGGTTGGAATCAACTGGGTTCGTGACTACAGTGCTGGTGTACGCGACGGTTCCGCTGACTTGGTACGACGTGCTCAAGACTGGGCCTGCTGAGCTTCGGACTGCTGAGCTCGGAGCTGCTGAGCTTGGAGTAGTCCCAGTGTTACTACATGTCTGGATATTCTGGTTGATGCAACTCAACACATTAGAACCAGTGAGGAGATTCGAGGCGCCATTTGCGACGAAGCAGGCGGCGGCGTTGACTTGCGCGAACAAACCAAGGGCTGTCTGACAAGTTGCCAGGCCGGGATCAAGGAGGCTGATACCGGTACGACCAGCCAATTGCTGGCAAGACGACGGGATGCTAGCGTCAAGACAGCTGTTGCAAGTCTGGACGTTGGCTGCCAGACAGCAGTTAAGGTCAGATCCGGTCAGAGAGTTGATGACGCCATCGGCGAAACATGAACCAGCTTGCACGGCGCCAAGGGATCCCAGCGCAGTCTTGCAAAGAGCGGCAGAGCTAGCACCGACGAAGCTGCTGAAGAAGCCGCTTCCGGAGAAGTTACATGCGTCAGGAAGGCTGGTGACACAAGAAGTTGCGACGGGAGTACCGCATGCTGTGGTAGTTGTGGCTACCATCAACGAGGTTGGTGTGGATAAACCTTGTGCGCAGACGGCAACATTGTTCTGCAAGCACTGGAGGAAATCGTTTCCACTGAAAAGGTTGTTGGCGAAGCAAGTAGCCGCCGATGTAGTGCCGTAAATACCAAGCGCGTCCTGGCAGGTTTGCAAGAGTGAGTTGCCAAAGATGTTGCCACTCACGGCCCCAAGTGCCGAGCAGGAAGATGGAATTGTAGGGGCGCAGTTGTTGCACGTAGGCAAGTAGTTGTGCAGGCACGACATGAAGTCGCCATCACTGCTGAACGGACTGAAAACGGCGCCGGCGGCGTTGTCGGCGAAGCAAGATGCAGCCTGTACGGTACCCAAAGTACCCAGGGCAGCTTGACATGCAACGTAGTTGATCGAACCGGTAAAGGGGCTGAAAAAGCCGCCACCCGAGTTTGATTGGCAGGCACTAGGAAGCGAGGAAAGGCATTGTGGCGCATTGGATCCCGCGGAAGGCAAACAGACGGATGATGAAGCGCTAGAGGAAGCACTTGCAGAGCTAGGTGCACTCGACGAGGGTGTTGATGAGGCGAGTGTTGATGAAGCGGGTGTAGATGAGGCGAGTGCACTGGTGGGTATGTTGATCAAAACTTCGGTTGCGGGACTTCCATCCGTCCAGACGGTCGCAATACTGGTCGTGAATGGAACTGAACCTGAGTACTGCGTGGTCGTGAATAAATAACCGGGAGTGGAAGATGCAAGGATGTCCGACGAGTCAGATTCTTCGCCTGGAGCGACAAGGCGAGTACCTCCGCTTGGAAGAATAGCTTGTGATGAACTTCTTGCAGCTGAAGCCGAAACCGAAGGGGAAGCTGAAGCTGCGACCGAAGGGGAAGATGCAGCTGCAGCCGAAGGGGAAGACGAAGGCGCGGCTGATGGCGACGGCGATGATGAAGACGATGGCGAAGGCGTGGGCGACGGCACAACGTACAACACCTCTGTGAAAGGTTGGCCACCGTTCACAGCCGGGTTCGCGGTAATGAAAGTTGTCGTGTACGCAGGGAGATTTCCAGAGGTCACGGTCGAGGTGATGCCGAAAGGCGTAGGCACGTTGACGACAATTGCCGTGTATGGCAAGCCAGCGTTTACACTGGGGTTAAAAGTGACAACAGTCGTAGTAAACGCAACATTTCCACTTGTCTGAGTCACTGCCGTGAGCGGAGCGGGAGCCGGCGAGGGGGAACTCGGGAGACCGGAGGTTGGGACGTAGACTTGGACCTGGGTATAGGGCGAGGCACCAGGGCTACCAGTAGGTGTGACAAGAGCCGTGATAGTCGCGGGAACGCTTCCAGAAGTGTATGTCACAGTCGGCACACTATTGGCTGCCAAATTGGTTGGTGGGACATTGATAAGAACCGCCGAGCCTGCACTTGAGCCGAGGGACCCGCTGAAGTAAGTGAAGATGGTCGAGGTGAACGGAACTGTGCCACCAGTAGTGTAAATCGTGGGGAGGCTGGCGGTATTTGATTGTCCAGGAATTGAGCTCGTCGGGCTGCCGGATGGCAGGAGGCTGGTCGGACCAGTAGGGCTGGAACTGCCAACCGAAGGCAAGCCACTGCTCGGAGACGAGCCGGGACCCGATGAAGTAGGCAACCCAAGCTGTGTACCAGGAATCTGCACTAAGACAACAGAAGCAGCAGCAGAGCCAGTGGAGCCGCTCAGGAACGTAAACACCGTAGTGGTGAGCGGGACGGAGCCGCTATATGTCTGCGTTATAGTAGGCAGAACGACTGGAGCTGAAGATGGCCCTGGAGCTGAAGAAGCGCCAGGGTTTGAGGAAGCGCCCGGGACTGAAGATGCGTCAGGGTTTGAGGATGCGCCTGGAACCGATGATGCGCCCGGGTTTGAGGATACACCTGGGCCTGAGGATGCACCTGGGTTTGAGGATGCACCTGGACCCGACGGAGCAGCAGAAGGACCAGCGCTGCCAGGGACATTGACGATCACTGCGGGGACAGAACCCAAGCCAGTTGATGCGGCGATGAATCCCGTTGTGGTGAAAGCGGAAATGCCCGAGTAAGTCTGAGTGATAGTCGTCAGACTCTGCTGAGCAGACGAAGGGCCAGACGGAAGCGACGAGCCTGGGCTGGATGGCCCACCAGTAGCAAGCGCGGTGCCTGGAATGTTGACAATGACTGCGGAGATCGAACCGGTACCAGACGGGTCGGGAATAAGTCCAGTGCTGGTGAAGATTGACGTGCCTGAGGCATAATTCTGGGTAACGGTGGGGAGGCCTGAAGTAGAAGGACTAGCTGGAAGTGACAAGCTTGGGCTAGATGACCCACCGGGAGAAAGAGCGGTTCCAGGGACGTTGACAATGACGGCTGAGATTGAAGCGGTACCAGATGGGTCGAGAATGAGGCCAGTAGTAGTGAAGGTCGACGTGCCTGAAGCATAAGTCTGGGTTATAGTTGGTAGGCCACCGGGAGCAGACGAAGGACCTGACGAGGGCGAGACGACTGGGCTGGATGAGCCACCGGGTGCAGACGAAGGACCAACTGAAGGACCAACTGAAGGCGAAATTTCAGGGTTTGATGAGCTACCAGGAGCAAGTGCGGTACCGGGGACATTAACGATTACCGCAGAGATTGAACCAGTTCCAGATGGGTCTTGAATGAGTCCAGTAGTGGTAAAAGCCGACGTGCCTGAGGCATAGGTCTGAGTCACGGTGGGTAGGCCGCCGGGAGCCGAGGAAGGACCAACTGATGGCGAAATTCCAGGGCTGGATGGACTACCAGAAGCAAGTGCGGTGCCGGGGACGTTGACGATGACTGCAGAGATTGAACCAGTTCCAGATGGATCTTGAATGAGTCCAGTGCTAGTGAAAACTGACGTGCCTGAGACATAAGTCTGAGTCACGGTGGGGAGGTTTCCTGGAGCAGAAGAACCACCGAGGGGCAGTGATTGGCTTGCGGCGGGCACAGAGGATGCTGATGCCGAAGGACCCGCAAAGCTCGAAGGGCTAGAAGGACCAACACTGCCTGGGACGTTGATAATAACGGCAGAGACAGGGGCCCCTCCAGTAGATGCAGAAACCAAGCCCGTAGTCGTGAAGGTTACGGATCCAGTCAGGTACGTCTGGGTGATGGTCAAGAGGTTCTCTGGAGCCGAAGGACTTGTAGCTGAAGGACTACCGGCCGAGGGACTTTCAGCCGAAGGACCGGCACTGCTCAGCGGAGAGCTTGGGCTCACTGGGCCGGATGGTGATTGTGAGGCCGCGCCGTTGGCCGGGACGTTGATGATCACGGCCGAAACAGGACTGGCTCCAATCGACCCACTGAGAAGCGTCAAGGCAGTTGTGGTAAACGTGACCGATCCCGTGGCATAAGTGACAGTCACGGTAGGCAGGTTCTCAGGTGCCGATGATCCGCCACTTGCCAGTGAGGCACCTGGGCTGACCGGCGCCGATGACGAAAGTCCGGGAGCAGTAGGTGTCGCAAGGGCGGAGCGTGGGACCTGGACGAGGAGCGTGCCAACTCCGCCTGCAGTTGACGGGAGCAAAGTAAGCGACTTCGTGGTCGTGTCATCATACGTTGCCGTAAGTGTAACCTGCGCATCCAATTGTACGTCGAAAGAGGTGGCAGACGGATACGGGACCAACTGAACCAGCGTCGGGGCACCGGTTCCACCAGGCTGAGCCGTAATGGTTCCAGTAGTGGTGTCGCCAAGGTAGTAAAGGGTCCGCGGGATACCGCTGGCGAGCGACAGGTTAGAGGTGATGCTTCCCGGCGTCGAGGAAGCGCCGGTAGGCAGCGAAGAGCTGGGGCCAGACGAAACGGCAGCCGAAGGGCCTGAAGAGCCAGGACCAGATGAAACGGCAGCTGAAGGTCCGGAGGTTCCAGCGCCAGACGAAACGCCCACCGAAGGGTCCGAGGATCCGGGGCCAGACGAAATAGGAACCGAAGGTCCTGACGATCCAGGGCCGGAAGAAACGCCCGCCGAAGGTCCTGACGATCCAGGACCAGGCGAAACGGCGGTTGAAAGTCCTGAGGTTCCAGGAACATTGACGATTACGGCAGAAACAGGGGAACCACCAATTGAGCCACTGAGATACGTCAAGGCGGTAGTCGTGAACGTATCTGTACCAGTGAAGTAAGGCACGGTTATAGTCGGAAGATTATCCGGCGCGGAAGATCCACCGATGGAAGGCGACGAAACACCAGGAACATTCACGATCACAGCACTCGTCTGAACGGGCCCAAGTGATCCGCTCACGAGCGCAAGGCCCGTGGTTGTGAAGATTGATGTTCCGGTGTAATAAGTTTGCGTCACAGTGGGCAAACCAGAGACGCCAGGAGAGCTGCTCACAGGAGCTCCGGAGGATTCGGCCAAAGACTCAGACGGCGAAACGCCAGGAAGACCACTTGAAGCGCTAGGAACGCTTGGGGACGCGCCGGGACCGCTCGAGGATGCACCCGGACTACTCGGGGACGCGCCGGGCGAAGAGAGACTTGGGGTGGCGCTTTCCGGAACCACGACAATGACGTCTGTGTAGGGAATTGAGCCGATGGTTTGCACGCGAGTCGAAGTCAGAGGTACAGAGCCAGACGTGGTGGTGAACGTGGAAACTCCACTGACGAGGTTGGTGAAAGGCAGATTGACGATGACTATCTGACTGTACGAGACAGATGCTCCAGCCGAAGGAACGACGGTGGTTGTGAACGCGCTGACTCCAGAGTAGTAGGACGTAATGGTCTGGATAGCTGGTTCGCTAGAGGACAGGCCAGGCACGCCGGGAGAACTGCTTGCACCACTGGAAGCAGAAACAAGGTTGGTGAAAGGTAGATTGACAATGACGAACTGGCTGTAAGAAAGAGATGCTCCAGCCGAAGGAACAACGGTGGTTGTGAATGCAGTTGTGCCAGAATAGTATGACGTGATAGTCGGGAGACCTGGCTCGCTCGAAGACAGACCTGGAGAGCCACTCGGTAGGCCACTGCTTTCGGAAGGAGCTCCAGAAGAAGGTCCCGACGGTATTCCAGATGAGGCCACGTTGCTCTCAGGGAAATTGATGATAACTTCCGTAACGGCAGCCGTTCCACTGGCTGGAGTAGTGACGACAGTAGTCGTGAAGAAGGAGGTGCCAGCGGTCGTGGAGATGGTGATGGGGCCACCGCTGCCGGGAAGAGATTCTCCAGGAGTGGAGCTCGCACCAGGCACCGATGGTCCGCTCGCACCAGGTGCAGACGAACTCGCAGAGGAGCCACTCAAAACAGGAGCAGACGAACCGCTGACAGGTGAAGTAGACGAGCCGGATGGAAGACTGGCGAGGTTGCTCTGAGGAACATTGACCACAACCTGTGTGATGCCTTGCGTAGCACCGGGTGATGTTGTGACAATCGTGGTAGTGAACAGTTGAGTGCCGCTAGTGACCGTAATCGTGGCGCCGCTGCTGACAGGGCCGCTGGACAGAGGACCGCTACTCGAGGGACCGCCGAGAGACGATGCGCCACTCGAAGGACCAACCGCTGATGCTGTCAGAGACTCACTGGGAAGACCAGAGCCTGAAGAACCGCTCGAAAGCGAGGCGCCGCTTTCAGATGGAACAGCACCTGTGGGAATGGACGAGAGGCCAGAGGCTCCAAAAATCGAAGGAGTCTCTGAGCCTGTCGGAACGCTGGCCGAGGCAGTAGGCACGGACGCAGACGGGGTCTCAGAACCGGTTTGCGAAGCGCCTGACAGGAGGCCAGTAAGTCCAAGGCTGATGTCGATGCCTCCAGAGGTGCTGGAAGATACAGGAACGCTGCCGGACGGAGTAGTGGATGAGAGAAGGCCAGAAGCCGAGGGGCCGCTGACGGATGGGCCAGAAGCGCTGGGGGCAGTCTCAGATCCACTGGGGAGAGAGGAGAATGGTGCGGTACCACTCGATACGGGACCGGACACTGATTCCGTTGGAATACCTGAAGAAGGCAGGCCGGATGAACCAGAGCCGGAGAGCGACACCGAGGCCGATGGAGCGTTGGGTGCCGAGCCGGAAGGCAGGATAGTCTCAGAGCCGCTTGGCGCAGAAGCACCAGAAGACGGCAGCCCAGATCCAGAAGCACTTGGTCCCAGGTTGGTAGCTCCGCTGGGAATACCAGATCCGCTTGAAATGCCAGATCCGCTAGGAAGGACAGAGCCACTTGAGAGGCCAGATTCACTGGGAAGCAGAGAACCAGATGAAAGACCAGACTCAATGGGCAGACCGGTAGTGCCGCTTGCCAAACCAGAGCCACTCGGGAGGCCAGAGCTGCTGGGCAGACCAGAGCCGCTTGTGAGAGTAGACTCGCTGGCAAGTCCCGAAGCACTACTGAGAGATCCGGAGCCGCTTGGAAGACCCGATTCGGTAGGAGGCCCAGAAGCAGCGGTGGGCGATGCAGAGGGAGCGCTTTCGCTTGGCAGACCGGAGGCACCGCTGAGAGACTCGGAAGGAGGAACAGAAGCACCGGACACAGGAACACTCGCAGAAACGATTTCTCCAGTGGGCACAGATGCAGAAGCTCCGGAAGAAACCAAAGAGCCACCGAGGTTGCTGAGAGGCACGTTGACGATGACCTGCGTGATGGCTTGTGTAGCACCGCTGGGTATGGTGACGATGGTGGTGGTGAACAGTTGAGTGCCGCTGGTAACCGTGATTGGGCCACCGCTGCTCAATGGGCCGCTGGCTGAAAAGCCGCTCGACACGCCGCTCGTGGGTCCAGAGGACACCGCGGGGCCAGACGACGCCGACGCGCCGCTCGCCGATGGGACACCAGAGAGAGAAGCCTCGGTGGGCACAGAGACGGTCTGGCCCAGGGAGTCCGTGATGCCAGAGACAGAAGACAGGGCAGATTCCGAAGCCGGGCCTGATGCAGAAGGCCCAACTGACAAGGACGAAGTGCCGGGCAAGGACGATTCACCAGGGAGGCTTGATGCGCCAGATGACAAGATCGACTCCCTAGGGCTGGAAGCGCTGGGCCCAGAGACACTAGGGGCGCCGGACACAGATTCAGACGGGACGGACGCGGAAGATCCAGCTGTCAAGCTTGCTAGGGCGGACGACAGGCCCGCGGAATCGGTGAGCGAGAGAGCTGAAGCAGCGCTGGAGAGCAACGAGGACAGCTCAGGGTCAGTCAAAGATGTCGATGGCGAAGTAGACGGGCCGCCAGTGAGCGAGTTCAGAGCCGTGCCTCCAGACGGAAGAACGGTGCCAGTCGAAAGACCAGATGGTGCGCTGGCTCCAGAGAGCGATTCGGATGGAACACTGGCTGAAGGAAGCCCAGTATCAGAGACAGAGACGGAAGCACCAGACGGCACTGAAGCGCTTGGGAGCTCCGATCCAGAGGGCGCTGAGGCACTGACGCCAGTCGGGAGGCTTTCCGAAGAAAGACCTGAGGAAGGAGCAGTGACACCAGTGGGCAGGCTTGCACTGACTTCCGAAGGAATGCTGGCAGAAGGAGCTCCAGACACAGAGGCACTCGGAAGCTCTGATCCAGAGGGCGCCGAAACACCAGAAGACGGCACACCAGAGCCAGTGGGCAGGCTTTCGGAAGGTGCACTGACGCTAGCGGACAGACTTGCAGACAGCGATGCGCTGAGATCAGTCGGGGCGGATACGGACGAAGCACTAAGCGCGCTCTCCGAGGGCACGCTCACGGAGGCCAAGTTCGTGGGAAGAGACTGTGCCACAGTTCCCGAGGATGAAGGCAGGCCAGTAGCGGAGAGCAGCGAGGACAGACTGCTGAGCTCGGACGAAAGAGCACTAGCGAGGGTCGATTCACCGCTAGGCAGATTGCTCAATGACGAGGCCAGAGACGCGGAAAGCGAAGAAGCGAGCACCGAGTCCGTGATGGGTGCAGTAGCGGAGGAAAGGGATTCGGAAGGAAGGCCGGTGACACCCGCACTGCTAAGCAGGGAGGACAGACTGCTCAGTTCAGAAGGAAGGGCACTTACGCTCAGAGTCTCACTCGAGGGAAGGCCAGAAGCACTCAGACTCGCGGACTCAGTTGGGAGGAGCGATGCCAGGCTGCTAAGCTCAGATGAGATGACTGCGGCAGCAGTGGAGTCACCGCTGGGCAGGTTGCTCAACTGCGACAGGAGAGAAGAAGCCGACGCCAAAGCAGGATCAGTGATCGATGCGCTTGTGGTGGGAAGACCGCTCGCGCCAGACACAGAAGCGCTGTTCAGGAGCGAGGCGAGTTCACTGCTGGGAACAGTGCTCAGAAGCGAGGCGAGAGACGCCGACAAAGACGAAGCGAGAGCGGAATCGGTGATGGATCCGCTCGGCAGGCCGCTAGCTGAAAGGCCGCTGAGAGAAGCACCGGCGGAGAGTGAAACTGAGACCTCGCTGCCACTTGGCGCGGAAACACCGCTCGCGGAGAGGCTGCTGACGGTCGCCGAAGCAAGGTTACTGACACCGAGAGAGGCAAAAATCGATGAAGCGACGCCAGGATCTGTAACAGACAAGCTGCTGAGCAGGGCCGAGACATCACTGGGGTTGACTCCGCTCGAAACCGCGCTCGAAAGACCGGAAACTGTCGTGACAGAAGCGCTCGACAGCGAAGCGGAGGCTGAGAGTTGGGCGGACAGCGAGGAAAGCACAGAGGGAATGGCAGCCGTGTCGGTGACAGAAAGACTGCTGAGCAGGCTAGAGAGATCCACGCTGGTGGATGCGGAAATGCTGCTGAGGCCAGAGACGCTTGGAGCCGTGAGACTCTCACTGGGAAGGCCGCTAGAAAGGCTTAGACTCTCACTGGGGAGAGTGAGGCTCTCGCTCGGGAGGCTGACGCTCGCACTGGAGAGGCCAGACGCGCTGAGTTCAGTAGGCAGCGAAGCGCTGCTGAGGGACGGGCCGCTTGCACTGGACGGGCTGAGACTCTCGCTGGGAAGACTGCTAGAAAGAGTGAGGCTCTCGCTCGGCACACTGACACTAGCGCTGGAGAGACCAGACAAGCTGAGCTCGGTGGGCACCGAGGCGCTGCTGAGCGAAACGCCGCTCAGGCTGACGCTCTCCGAGAAGACAGAAAGGCCAGACACAGACTCCGACGGTGCGCTCAACGAGGACACGCCAGACAGCGAGGAAGGAAGGCCGGACACGGAAACGCTTGGCGCCGTGATTGATTCAGAAGGAACGCTAGCGCTGCTCAGAGAAACTCCGCTCAGCGACGAGACGCCGCTCAATGAAGACACAGATGCGGAAGGAGCAGTGCCGGTCGACGAAGTGCCGAACAACAAGCTGCTCAAGCTGCTCAGGAAGCCCGTGGTCGCGGACAAGCTCTCAGAAGGCACGCTGGCGTTGATCGTCGGGATGCCGCTGACCGACGCGCTCACGGTCGAGGGAAGACCTGACACAGCAGCCGGCGTCTCAACCAACGCAGTGCCGGTGATCTGTCCGCTGAGCGGATGCAGCGTGAGCGTGCGTGTTGTTGTACCGTCCCAGGGCGCGGTCAAAGTCGTCGCCGGATCAACACCGCCGCCGAATGGCGTTGCCGCGGGCGTGATGACGAAGGTTGACGGGATGCCGCTGGCCAGCGGACCAACGTTATCGCCCGGGACGGCGGTGATGGTCGCGATGGTGCCGTCGCCGCCATCGTAGGGGCGGGAGACCAGAAGGCCGGTAGGCGTGGCGGAGGCGGAAGAAGCCACGAACGGAGTCTCGAGGACGATGGTGCCGAGGCCGCCAGAAGTGATAGGGTGCAGTGTCAGCGTCCTGGTGACGAGGCCGGTGTAAGGGAGGAAGAAGGTGATGGAGGGGTCGATAGCACCGGTGAAGGCTGATGTCGCAGGCAGCAGAGGGATCGCGGTGGGGATAGCGGTCACGGCGGGGCCGACGTTGTTGCCTGGGGTCGCAGTGATGGTGCGAGAAGTCGTGTCGCCGTCGTACACCTGGGTAGCTGCGGAAGCGACGGGCTGAATGGCGGATGAGATGCCAGAGGAAGCAGACGAGAGACCAGACGAGACACCCGGAGATGCGGACGGGAGGCCAGACGAGGCACCCGAAGATGCGGACGAAAGGCTAGACGAAGCACCCGAAGACGCGGACGGAAGGCCAGACGAGGCACCCGAGGAGGCGGACACGCTGCCTGATGAGGCCGCGAGAGGCGTTTCCACGAGCAGCGTACCAGCTGATTGAGTGCCCACAGGGTGCAGCGTCAATGTGCGAGTAGTAGTACCAGTCCACGGCGCAGTCAAGATATTGCTGGGGTCCACATAGCCTGTGTAAGGAGCAGTGGCCGGCGTGAGGACAAGCGAAGTAGGAACAGCAGTCGAGATAACACCAAGGCTGTTTCCAGGCGTCGCCGTCACCGTAGCCACAACGGAGTCACCATCGTAGGGCTGGCCAAATGCCGAAGAAGACGGGAGACCAGAAGATGTAGCTCCTCCGGGAATCTCGATGAGGAGTGTGCCGGTAACCTCGCCACTGACAGGCAACAGCGTGAGCGTCTTCGTAGTCAAGCCCGTGTAAGGAGCGAAAAACGTCAATTGAGAGTTCACTGCACCGCTGAACGGCGAGGTGGCGGGGGTCAAAGACACTGTAGTGGGAAGACCAAGAGAAAGCGTAGTCGGGAGTCCATCTGCTCCAAGCGTAGTGGAGAACGGGGTAGCAACAACACTTCCCACCGTGCTATCGCCCACGTAAGGTCTTCCACCCAAAGGCAGAGTCGCTGATGCCGAGACTGAGGATGACGCACCGCCAGGAACCTCAATCAAGGGCGTGGCCGCAGTATCAGTGCCAGTGGGGTAGATGGTAAGCGTGCGAGTAGTAAGACCCGTCCAGGGGGTAGTCAAGGCCGCTGCGGAATCGATTGCACCAGTCCAAGGCGACGTCGCCGGAGTGAGAGTCAGGACAAGAGGCGCGGTAGCACTCAGGCCTCCGAGGGCTGGGGTGACCGTGAAGGTGGCTATCGTGCTGTCTCCATCGTACAACTGTCCAAACGCTGACGAAGAGCCAAGGGAGGCGGTCGCGGACGAAGCACCGGAAGCTGTCAAAGAAGCCGAAGAAGACGGCGAGCCAGACTCCGAGGCCACGGAAGCGGACGAAGAAGCCAAGGAGACAGAGGGAGTAGCAGTGGCCGGCACCTCGACCAACAATGAAGCGTAGCTGTCCGTACCAGTCGGGAAAATGGTGAGCGTGCGAGTGCTGGTGCCAAAGTACGGCGTCGTAAAGATACCGATCGGGTTGATTGAGCCGGTCCAAGGTGTGGTCGCAGGATACAGGGTGAAGATCGTAGGGAGACCAACCTGTCCGCTGACAACAAGAGTCGCCGTGATTGTAACAAGGACACCGTCCCCGCCGTAATACAGCTGGGAAGGCGCCGATGATGTTGATGCGGAAGGCGCCGAAGATCCTGACGCGGAAAGCGTCGAAGATGTGCCAGATGGGGATTCGATCAGGTAGGTCGCAAGACTCTCCGTGCCGGTCGGCAGCAAGGTAAGAGTGCTGACCGCTGTGCCCGGATAGAAGGCGGTAAGAGTCGTCGCAGGGTCAACTGCGTAGGTGAAAGCCGTGTTCGTCGCAGGGATAATAGGGAAAGTCACCGGCGCACTCAGATCAGGGGCTGTGGCTGTGATAACATCCGCAGTCGAGCCACCGAGATAAGGCCTTCCTCCCAGAGTGGCAGAAGCCGTTGGGAGACCGGAGGAAGAACTACCGGTTGGCGTTTCAATAACGATAGTTCCAAGGCTGAAAGTGCCACTTGGGGCCAAAGTCAAAGTCTTCGTAGTGTCGCCCGGGTAGCCGATGGTCAAAGTTGTTACAGGATCAATTGAGAAGGATACGAGGGCGGTGGCAGGCGTGATAATAAAGACCAGCGGGGAACTCAGGAGAGAACCCGTTGCAGTAACAATTCCAGTGGTCGAATCACCTACATACTGTCTTCCTTCGATACTGGCAGAAGACATCGGTAGACCAGATGATGGCACACCAGAAGACGTTGGCGCACCAGAAGATGTTGCCAGACCAGAAGACGTTGACACGCCAGAAGACGTCGGCAGACCAGAAGATGAGCCGGCGGTTGGCGTTTCCAACAGAATTGTTCCCAGGGTGAGAGTACCGGCTGGCAACAAAGTCAATGTTTTCGTGGTCGCGCCTGGGTAGCCGATGGTCAAGGTTGTAACAGGATCAACAGCGAACGATGCGAGGGCGGTGGCTGGCGTGATCGGGAATATCAACGGAGCACTAAGGAAAGATGCAGTCGCGGTGACAGTTCCAACGGTCGTATCACCGACATAGGGTCTACCTTCCAAGCTAGCAGAAGAAGTTGACAAGCCGGAAGAGGTTGACAAGCCTGAAGAGGCTGACAAACCTGAAGAAGTTGACGATCCTGAAGATGTTGACAAGCCTGAGCTAAGGCTTGGTGTCTCTAGGACAACGGTGCCGTAGGTAAGACTTCCGGTCGGGAAAAGGGTCAGAGTGCGCGTTGTAGCACCTGGATAGCCGGTAGTTAAGGTAGTAACGGGATCAATGGCAAATGAAGATGTTGCGCTGGCGGGAGTGACTGTGAGGATCAGGGGCGCAGTCAAGACTGAAGCCGTCGCGGTAATAGTTCCGACAGTTGTGTCACCAGCATAAAGTCTGCCTTCCAGACCACCAGAAGAGGTTGGCAGGCCCGAGGAGGAGCCAAAGCTAGGAGTCTCCAGCACAATCGTTCCAAAGGTCAAAGTTCCACTTGGGAAAAGGGTCAGAGTGCGAGTCGTCGCGCCGGGGTAACCCTTGGTCAAAGTAGTAACGGGATCAATGGCAAACGAGGACGTAGCACTGGCAGGAGTAACCGTGAGGATCAAGGGCGCAGTCAAGATGGACGCCGAGGCGGTTATGACGCCCGCAGTTGTGTCACCGGCATACGAACGAGGACCGCCCAGGGATGAAACCAATGGTGACGAGGTAGGAGTGACGAGAGCGAAGCGCGGAAGTTGAACCACAACAGTACCGAGCCCACCGGAGGATGATGGCAGAAGAGTTATCGTTTTTGAGGTCGTACCATCATATGGTGCCGTGAGCGTAGTGAGCGGATCAACTGGTCCAGTGAACACACCGGCCGTGTACGGCACCACTTCAAATGTGGTGGGAAGGCCAGTGCCACCCGGCTGCACAGTGATGAAACCCATGGTGGTGTCACCGACATAAAGTCTACGCGGCAAGCCTGTAGGGGCAGGAGTAATTGTTGCCAAGTTTGTAGACAGACTACTGGAAGCGAGGTTGGCAGGAGTCTCCAACAGAATCGTGCCTGAGATGTCGCTACCGGTCGGGTAGAGAGTAAGCGTCTTTGTTGTGATCCCGTCATAAGGCGCAGTGAAGGTGACCAGAGGATCGATCGGACCAGTAAACGCGGCTGTGGCAGGCGTGATGTAGAGACTCGTTGGCACAGCAGAAAGACCTGTGGAGGCAGCTGGAATCGTTGCAGCCGTGCTATCACCAAAGTACGGCCTACCAATCGGAGCTGACGCGCTGAGAGAGCTGGGGCCAGTGATCTGAGGTACCTCGAGCAGTAATGTTCCAAAGGTCGAGCCGGAAGTTGGGTAAAGGGTAAGAGTCTTGGTGGAAATTCCAGACCACGGCGCGGTGTAGGTGATGAGGGGATCCAGGCCACCCGAAAATGGCACATCCGTAGGTGTGATGAAAATACCCGTGGGGATGGCACCAAGGCCGGTAGACGCAGTCACCGTACCAGCAGTAGTATCACCGAAGTACGGGCGGCCGATTGTTGGAAGACCCGTGGGGCTTGAAGACACTCCCGAAGAGGAAGACGCTCCCAAAGTGGAGGACGCTCCGAAAGTGGAAGACGCGCTCAAAGTGGAGGACGCGCTCAAAGAGGAAGCAGTCGCAGATGCAGGGTATTGGATGAGGTAGGTACCTGCAGTCTCGCTGCCGGTCGGGAACAACGTCAAGGTACGGACCGACACTCCTGTATATGGCGCAGTGAATGTGTTGAGAGGGTCTACAGGGTATGTAAACTGCGCAGTAGCGGGCGTGAGGACAAGCCCAGTTGGCGTAACAGTGAGTCCGAGCGAAGCACTAATGCTAAGGGTGACTGAATCGCCGGCATAAGGCCTACCTGACGGAAGTCCGGATGTTGCAGATGGAAGTGCAGAGGTCACGGAGGCAGCAGTGGCGGCTGGTGTTTCAATCAGGTAGGTTGCCAAATTCTCTCCTGGAAGAGGCAAGAGGATAAGGGTCTTCGTGGTAGTACCTGACCAAGGAGCAGTGAAGGTAACGCTCGGGTTGAAGGCAGTGGGCAAGGCCGCGGTAGCAGGGGTCAATGTTAGGGTAGTGAGTTCAACGCCTCCAACCGAGACCGGCACAGTTTGAGTTGAGGTATCACCAAGGTACGGGCGACCTCCAGCAGTTGCGGAACCAGAAGGCAGAGAAGAAGATGCAGCCGTGCCCGATGACTGCTGCAACGATGAGCTAACGGGGGTAGACACCAATGAATCTGACAGTGATGGAGTGACGGAAGCTGGAATTTCAAGAACAATGGTGGCATACTCCTGAGAAGGCAGAGGAAGCACCGTGAGAGTCTTTGTCGTCGGACCCGTCCAGGTTGCCACATAAGTGACGGGGTAAGTGAGTCCTGTGAAAGCTGTGATGGTGGCAGGAGTCAAGGAGAGAACGAGAGGGCTGCTAAACAGGCCAGTGGCCGTAATAGGCCCGGTCGTAGTGTCTCCGATGTAGGACCTCGGGATTTCAACGGTAGCAGAGGGTAGAGCCGAGGAGGAAGCAGTAGCTGTGATCAGCGAGTTCGAGGAAATAGAGGCGGTGTTGAACGGAGTAGCCACCAACAAAGTACCAAGCCCGCCGCTGACAGTTGGGAAGAGCGTGAAAGAGGTAGGAGTAAACCCGGGATAACCGATCGTAAGTGTGATGCTGGGGTCCAAAGCTCCAGTGAAGGGAGTATCTGTTGGGGTGATCACGAACCCAGGCAGGCCCGCGCCCGTGAGCGAAGGAGTAATTGTCTGTGTTGCGGTGCCGCCGTAGTATGGGCGCGTGAGGCCGCTTGGTGCGGTCGTAATCGAAGCGCTCAATCCTCCCGAGGAAGACGATGCACTCAGACCTCCCGAGGAAGAGGAAATACCCGAAGATGACGCACTTAACCCTCCCGAGGGAGATGAAGCGCTCAATCCTGCCGAGGAAGACGGACCACTCACACCGGCAGACGTGACGGAAGCAGAGACAAGTGCTGTAGGAACCTGGACAACGACGGTGCCAATACCGGTACCCGATGGGAAGATGGTGAACGTGGAGACGACAGATCCACCGTACGGGATCGTGACAGTGGTGAAACTTGCCGATGCCGATGCCGACGCTGATGCCGAGGGCCCAAATCCTGGAGTTGCAACGACTTGAGTGCCATAGATTCCGGAAGATGTTGGCAGGATTGTAAAGGTGGTAGCAATGGTTCCGGTCCACCCAGGGAGCGTGAAAGTGGTGAGCGGATCGACGGCGCCAGTGAACAACTGAGCGGTTGCGGGCGTCAAAGTGTATGTGACAGGGATGCCAGCAATGGTTGTCGAAACCGTGAGAACATTGGTGCCAGTAACATACGGAACTACGCCACCAGTTGGCAGTGCAAGCGATGAGGAGATAACACCGAACGAACTGGTAGGGGCGCTGAACGGCGTCTCAACCACCAGTGTGCCGAGGGCAAACTGTCCGGTAGGCACAATGGTAATCGTGGTCGGAGTTGGACCATTGTAGCCAACCGTGAAAGTTGTGGCCGGATCAACCGCACCAGTGAACGCTGGTATGGTTGCAGGGGTGAGTGTGAGAGTAACCGGGACTCCGTTGATTGTAGCAGGTACTTCAACCGTTGAGGTTCCACTCAGATACGGAAGGGTCAGGCCGGGAGCTGCAGTGGAAGATGCACCGGAAGCGGTGGTTCCGGAGGAGTAGCTGGAAGTCAGAGATCCTGAACCGAGTGAGCCACTGAAAGAAACGGTTGGTGTTTCTACAACAATGGTGCCGGCAGTTTCCGAATCGGAAGGCAGCAGCGTGATGGTGGCAACGACAGAACCGCTGTAGCCGATCGTCGGCGTGTATGTGACGAAAGGACCGGTGAAAGCGACCTGAGTGGGAGTAATGTAAACCGGAACAGGAGAACCATTAATTATTGGCGTGATGGTTTCCAGGGTGTTACCTCCCAGGTAACCCTGCGTCCTCAACCCGGTGATAACTGCGGAGGGCGAAGACGGGAGCGCAGATGAAACACCGACAGTTGGGACTTCAACTACCAATGTGCCTAGAGTATCTGTTCCTGCGGGCAAAACGGTGATTGTTGTGGTCGTGAAGCCGGGGTAGCCGACAGTAAGCGCACTCGTAGCATAAGGCCCTGTGAAGACGCCAGTTGCAGGCGTGAGGAGTAGCGTGGATGGAACGCCATCAATAAGAGGTGTAATGACCGTTGGCGAGGCCCCGCCGAGGTAGGGCTTCGTGATAGAACCAGCGCTTGTAGCACTTGGAGCACTCGTCGCGCTGGGAGTCAATCCAGTCTCAATCACAACAGTTCCCAAGGAGTTGGTGCCCTGCGGGAGGATTGTGAAAGTCTGGGGAAGACCGCCTGATGTGAGGGCCGGAATGGTCCAAGTGATTGGGCCGACAGGCCCAGTGAAGAACGTCGCGACTGGAGTAAGAGTAACACCGATGCCAATCGGGAGACCGCTAATGGTAGGCGAGATCGTTAATGTGGCAGTTCCACCAACATAAGGAAGTCCGGCTCCAACAGAGGCTGTCGCGGAGATAGAAGCCGACACTGAGACAGAAGCCGACCCGGAGACAGAAGAAAACCCGGATACAGAAGATGATCCGGAGACAGGAGCCGACCCGGAGACAGAGGAAACCCCGGAGACAGAGGCCGACCCGGATACAGAAGACAGCCCGGTGACAGTCGGTGAGTAAATGGGAGTCAAAATCACAACAGTTCCAGTCGCCTCAAGCCCGGTCGGGAGCAAGGTAATCGTTGCCACAGCGGTTGACGGCCAGCCAGCCGTGAGCGTGATGGAAGGATTCACACCGCCCGTAAAGGGGGTCGTTGCCGGAGTGAGCGTCAGAGCTGCACTCCCCGGGAGGCCACTGATGCCGGGGGTGATGACTTGCGTGCCGGTTGCTCCAACATACGGGCGAGCACCCGGTGCGGTCGTGGGACCCGCTGAAGACGGGAACAACGGCTCCTCAACCACTACAGTGCCGAGACCTCCTGATGCGGTGGGCGCGAGCGTGATGGTGTGAGGGGTTGCTCCAGAGTATTTCGCAGTCAAAGTCGTAGAAGCAAGACCGAAAGTTGCCAAATAGGAGTTAGGCAAAGGAATGATATACAGAGTTCTCTGTACTCCGCTGACGGTTGGATACAAGGTCTGCGTTGTTGTACCACCTACATAGTATTGAGTGATGATATCGGTTGGCACTGCTGGGGGAGATGACGGCGGAGCGGTGATCGAAGCAGAGAGCGACACAGCCACGGACAAACCCGAACCAGTGGAAGAGGCAGCGAGACCAGTAGGTGTCTCAAGCAAGATTGTGCCTGCTCCAGACGGATCCGTGGGCAGAATCGTCAGAGTTTCTGTTGTAAGACCCGGATAGCCTGCGGTGATAGTGTTGAAAGGGTCGATGAGCCCTGTATACACACCGGGGACAGGAGTGATGACAAAAGTCGTCAAGGTGCCACTTTGTGTAGCGGTCAAAGTTGCGATCGTCTCCGCACCGACGTAGGGTAATGCGCCGATGAGGCCAGGGAATCCTGAAGATGTGACACCCGGAGAAGACGAAGCAAATGAGCTCGAGTACTCTGAGGAAATAGAAGCGCTGGGAGATACCGAAGACGTTACTCCAACAGAAGATGAGACAGCAGGGCTCGAGTACTCAGAGGAAACAGAAGCGCTAGGAGATACCGAAGATACTAATCCGACAGAAGATGAGGCAGCAGAGCTCGGGAACTCAGATGAGACACCAGGAGACGAAGAATCAATTGAGCTCGGGTAACCCGAAGCAGGAGAGCTCTGAAGTCCTGTTGGTGTCTCTACAACAATGATTCCCACCTGCGATGGCCCTGGGTTCAGGATCGTGAGTGTGGTGGTTGTAGGACCGTCATAACCAATGGTGTAGCTGGTGGTTGCAATGCTGCCAGTGAATGCGACCTGGGTCGGAGTCAAGACGAATGTGGATGGCAGACCATTGACGGGGATTGTGATAGTAGTCACGACTGTTCCCGTAATGTACGGATATGTCAAAGCACCAGCTGAGGACGACGGTGCGGCTGAGCTAGACGGTCCAGCTGAGGTAGACGGTCCGGCTGAGATGGAAGAGCCAAGTGAAAGAGAAAGGAACAAGCCAGAGCTCGTGGTAGAATAGCTTGTTGGAGTCAAAACTAGAGGAGTTCCGGGCTCAGTACCCGAGGGAAGAATGATCACAGTTGTTGGAGATGCACCAGGATAGCCAGCAGTTAGAGCAAACGTTGCCAAAGGCCCAGTGAAGCTTGCTGCCGTGGCCGGGACAAGATCGAGAGATGTCTGCAAAGTACCGGCCGTGGCCACAACAGATGTGGGCGCGGGCAAGCCGATGACAAAGCGGCTTGTGATGCTTGAACTAGTCGGTACGTATCCTGTGGGTGTCAAAACGAGAGGGGTCGCCGCTTCAGTTCCAGAAGGAAGAATGATCAAGGTCGTTGGCGACGAGCCAGAATATCCAGCTGTCAGGGCAAACGTTGCCAGGGGCCCAATGAAGTTCGTGGCCGTGGCTGGGACAAGGTCGAGAGATAGCTGCAGGCTACCTGCAGTTGCCAATAGGGACGTAGGTGCCGGTAAGCCGATCACGGAGCGCGTCGTGATTCCGCCAAATGTGCTGATAGAACTGTAGCTAGGAGAACCCGTGAATGATGGTCCCGGCGAAGATGATCCCGGCAAAGACGGCCCCGGCGAAGACGATCCCGGCAAAGACGATCCCGGCAAAGACGATCCCGGCAAAGATGATCCCGTTGAAGATGGTCCCGGGGTGTACGTGGGTGTCTCAACAATTTCTGTTCCAACGCCTCCTGTCGGTGACACGGTCAGAGTGGTTGGCGTCGGACCTCCGTAGCCACCGGTCAGCTGAACGGTTGCTGTTACAAGGAAAGTGTTGGGGCCAGGGGCGGGGACCAAAGAGATGGTACGAGGGACGGTTCCAATTGTCACTATAACAGCGGTGGGTGAAGGACCGAAGTACGTCAGCGTGAGAATATCAGTGGGTGAGATGCTCCGCGTGGGCGTTTCAACGACAACAGTCGCCTCGGTATTGGATCCCGTGGGAAGGATCAAAAGGCTGGTGATTGTCGGTCCATCATAGCCAGCAGTCAACGTTTGGGTCGCTGTAGGGCCAGTGAAGTATGAAACGGTTGCTGGTGTAAGCACGAGAGGGAAAGAATTCGTGCCCGCAGTGACAATCAGCGAGGTCGGGGAGGGTCCCAAATACGGTAGAGTCACCACTCCTGTAGGCAGGAAGCTGCTTTGACTAGGCGAAGAGCTTCCAAAGAATGGCGAGCTGGAGCCAGATCCACTGCTCAGAGATGAACTCGCGTATGGAGACAGGCTTGATGACCCAAATGAGCTAGCGCCAAAGCTACTGCTCGGGATGGGGGTGCCTGAAGATAGTAGCGAGCTTGCAGTTCCTACTGAGCTTGGGCCGAAGCTACTGACAGAGGAACTGCTATATGGGGGCGAGAGGCTTGACGATCCGGCGGAAAGCGAGCTGTAGCCGGCGGAAGAGGAGCTGCCGAACGTTGGCACCGAGCTCGGTGAACCGGAAGAGTAGCCAAGGCTACTCGTCTGTGAAGGAAGACCGGAAGAAGCACTGAAAGATGTACTCGTGAGAGTCACGGATGCGGAGGAATATACAGTTGAAGAAGGAGACCCAGGTCTAGTAATGCGAGTAGTGGTCGAAGTGATGCCGGAGCCAGACCTGTTGATTGTGTACGTGCGCGTGCTGGTACCAGTGATGGTGCTTGTAACCGTAACAATCGTGTCAAGGTAGGTCGGGGCACTTGGGACCGTGATGGTTGCACCAGGACCCACAGTGATGGTCGTGGGTCGTGTGATGGGGGTCCTGACGGCTACAGGTTGCTCGAGGACGGTGGCTCCAATGTCAATCTCGACTACACAGTCGGGATCATGGACGCGGACAACCTGGCGCCGTCCCAAGATGCCACCGGCAGCCGGTGGCAACAAGAGGCCGGCCACCAGGCCGAGGCTGCGCAAAAACATGTCAATCTATCCGCAAGCAGTATTACTTACTATCTTCGTGATTATCGTCAAAATCGGGTTAATCGGGGTCGCGGAAATTCGTAACGGTCGCCGTTGAGACACGAGTCTCCAAACCAACGAAAAATGACCGGACAACACACAGAACGATGGACTGAGCAAAACGATAGTGGCTGAAACAAAAGACTGCCTTGGAAGCTCTAGATAATATGTGATCCTGACCATTTGCGAAATGAAAATGCAAAGAATGAGCCAGCAAAACAGGGACATTCTGGCCTGGGTTCTTCGCGCGCTTCGATTGCCGCAAGGCAAGGGACGCGCCACCACAATAGAACGTGGAGGGAGGTAGCGCCTTTTCCAACATTGCCACGCCGTTGAGGGCCCGTGATTCGATTCTTGCGGGTGATGTGCCGCTGAAGTTTCCTCAGTAGGTCCAGGAACGCGGACCATCCATGCCTCGATCATGCTCCGGGAGTGAGGATCAGCTAGGATTGAGCCTTGCGCCATCGAGGATCAGACGATGGGAGGTGTTGAGCTCAGCACCGAGGAGTTTTGAAGGTCTGAAGTTGTTGTGGGCAGACGCGGCGAACTTGGCGACGCTTGTTTCTCGCCCCCGACCGCGTTCTATTTTCGGCTAGCGCTCCTTCGGGCTTCGTCGAGGCTTCTCTATGTCCGTAAATCGAGCATTGGTGCAGTCCTATCCCTCTTCGGATTTCTAGAATTGAACACTGTTATGGGCTATAGCTACTACGGAAATTCGGTCCGTTACTGATGTGTGCTTGTGACGTCGGACAGTGGAGGCCAAGAAAATTCAACACGATCAAGCTCAGTACGCTTCCCAACCACATGGCAATTCCCGTTCGCTATCAAGGGACAACGTCGCACAATGACCGGTCTTCTTATGTCTCCCCATTCAAACAACAACCTTGCTCGGACTTTACGAAGATTGTGAAAAGCCAATGAGCCTACATCCTATATCTCTTTTTTTTAAAACAAAAAAAAAACGCTGGTAAGCCTTGCCGAGGTTTAATCAATTTCACACAGAGCATAAACTACAATGAATAGGGCCTAGATGGACAACACCAGGTTTGCCATTACTTTTTCATCCTACAGCACTGTTTTCAGTCTGTACAAAAACAGTACATAGTTGAAGCAGAAATAGACCTGGCTCGCGCTTAACAACAAATTCTGACAACAATGCGGACCTTGTGACAGATTCCAGCATCTCCGTGGAACTCCCCACACTAGCTCCTCACTTTTTGCGCCCCACTTCGCCCTCTGCCTTGCCAATCATCCGGATGATCGGAGTACGACCTTCTGTCTTCAAAATTGAAGTTCTCAGAATGATTCTTCGACTTTTGTTTTCCAAAATAAATAATGAACTACGGCTTAGTCATCGGGTGGCAAGACATGAGAGCGGTATGGTATCCAGACTTAGCGGGAGGCAAGCTTGTCTCAGCTCATGTATTTCCAACGTCGAGTTTATTTTGCCATAGGCGCGACCAGCTCTGCCGAGGGATGCGGTGGCGCTGCATTCCCAGCTTGAGATGAGGTGTTTTTCGAAGGGAGAGCAGAACGCCCCTTGCGGACCGCGTTCCCCATCGAAATTGACGCGTGCCTCGCATTACCTTTGCAAGTGCTTCTACCTGACAGACGGGGTGGCCAATGGAATATTTTTATGACACAATGAACTTATCAATGGTGGCAATCTACCCTTTCGGGTCATGTGATGGACGGGAGAAGAAAGGAATGCGTGCACCAGTCCTCGAGATTCTCTTTCACCAAACTTCCCAATTTCTCAACTGCATTGTTTTGCCATGGTTGAATTGTTCCAGGGCGTTCTCCGCCGAGCCAACGAGCCGTTATAGACCGTTCAAATCCAAACTGTTTGAACGATCAGTCATGGTTGAGATTCTAGAAAGTTTGCTGGTATTGATGGAAGAGCCACAAGTGATATTCCAGCTCATGCACAATGCTGCCAACATGTACGACTGACTTTTGTCATATACCTTATACGCCCCGCACTGTTCCTTCAGAGTATTTAGTTGGCTTCTCGACACGTAAATATGTGTTTTGATTGATTTCTTCAAGCAAAAAGAAGTTTCGGGATCACTACTGTGGATCTATAGTAGCGATAGAACAGGATGAGATTGGCAAAACAAACAAAGAAACCTATGGTGGAATTTACTCGATGTCCTAGTGCAGCATCGTATGAAATGTCACAGGCAAACTCGCTTTCAGGGCATCAAAGTGAAACAGATGGCTGAACATACTAAGAACACTGTTTGCTCAGACAGGGTAGGACAAACAGAAGAGTCATCAACAACAGTGATCACTTGCTTAGTGAAAATAAAAAGCGACAATCAAATCAATAAATCAACAAACAAAAAAGACAAGAACTCCTTGAGTTTGGTTTCTACTCCAGAAGAAAATACGAGCAATATGTCTCGTGGCCGCATTCGAAACTTGACGAGATAATTTGCAAAAAAAACACGCCATGCTCGAAGGAGGCATATCTGAGCGATTTCCCGGATGCATCAAGACAGAAAGGCAAAAAGACAACGTCAATGCATGATGAGCAGCTGTGTGATATCAGATTTCAGCACATTATGCCCAATGTGCAGATCACATAGAAACCAACGAGTAGGATGCATTGCCGTTGACAGAGTAGGGGTTGTTCCATCCCATGTAGTACGAACTCAATGTGAGTGGTGACAGCGGGAAAGTTGTGTGATGAGCACACTTGGTGATCGCTCGCACCATGCATTCTCTGCATGTGACTCTTCCGTTGCCTGTGGCTAGGTTGTGGCACCAGCACATACGAGGGAATTGTTGACACCTTTCTCACCGCCCGAAATGCCCTCCGTCGTGCGCTCAATCACTCCTGCTAATTCTCGTCACTCCTTATCACGGATTGTATGACGACAATCCAGTTTTTTTACGGGCCGATGCTACTACATATCTTCCATAAGAACCATACCATAAATGAAGCCAGAGGGTGAACTTCTGAATTCAAGGACCAAGTCGATCTACAGCGAGTGGAACGGTTATTCTGCACATCTCAAAGCAATGATTCTTGGCGTATTTTCCTTCTTGAGCTACTTCAAGGTCTGATCGTACGAGCCTGAAGAAGGCAGAAAGGAGAGCGGCATGGTATAGCAGGCGCTATAGACCCGTATAGGATGCCATGATCAAATTCTGGGCCGACTCTGCCGCTCACCAGCACACCTGAGAAAGCGGTAAACGTGACGCGCCAGCACTTTGCAGTCGCAACTGTTGCCTTTTTGTTTCCCCTTGACCGCCCCCGAAGCTGTGGGTAACATGTACCTGATCGCCCGAGATCAAGGTGTCGAGCTGCAGCTGTCAAATCCCACCACGCTGTAAACGACCATTACGTGGAAGAGATATCGACGATCTGAGAGAGCAATCTCGGCCAATAGCACAGGGGTAAGTACGCGTTCTCGCCCCGCCCCTAACATCCCATTACTCATCCTTGCGCTCTGATTGCTGGGGAGGACGCGATGGCAACCTTGAGGTCCGATTTCGCGGCTTTTGTCAAGGGTAGGGTGTCTGCGTCCAGGGTTTTGACTCAGGAGCTTGGGACGCGGCCCCCGGCGAGATCGCCCGTTCTGGACCTGGTTCGCCGTGCGGCGCACCGTTTTTGGCCCACTCGCGGCCGGGTGAGGCTGAACCGCCAACCGCCAGCCATGCAGATCCCCTGCCAGCTCAGGCGAATCCTACACAACAGCGAGCTGCCGGTGACAGAGAACGGGCCTTGGTCGCGCCGCAAATGTCCGTCCGTGCTCGGTGTTGGTGTGGAGAACGTGCACAACTTTGTGGTTGCCGCCACGGACAGGGGTCGGAGCCGCGGGAAGGGCCACGATTTGCTCGCCTTCTGGGAAGATCCCAACCCGTTGAATGTGCGTCTGCGGGAACGCGCCTCTCCCGCAAGGCCGGTTGGTGGCTGCCCTCTCAGAAAAAAGCCCGACCGGCAGCCAAGCGAGGTTTCAGGCCCTGTTCGTCTTCACGCCATTGCAGACGTGTGTCATTACTCGTCACATCCACTGAGAATGCAGAAACGGCGGCTTGCGCAGCCTTCTCCCATCGGGGCTAAACACTGTCCCGCCTCCTAACGACGGCATTGTAGACTGATACTGGCGCCAAACGGATTGACACGGCGGCGCCGGACTGAGGCACAATAAAGGAGAGTTAGAGTACGGAGATCCCTCCGGGCGAGAGAGTTGCAGCAACATGATTCGGGCCTACCGGGTGGGCAGTGTCATTGCAGTGCCCATGTTCTCCACGGACTCCATCTTGCCGTACCGTCCGGCCTGTCTCCTGATTTGCAGGCGCGTAAAATGGAGAGGGAGTATGACAAAAACGCATAGCAGGCCTTGCTAAGCAGCTAACCGTAAAGTGCAAGTGGCCGACCAGGCCTCCGTTCCAGCAAGATCGACGGGCCGCGAGATAATGCCCGTACCGCCTGGAAAAAGCAAACTTCGCCCCGTCAGGGATGCTGCGCATTACAAGTGCTCCTCGTGGCCCGACTCTCAGGTTCGAAAAGCACGGTTACCACCTTTCCGGAGATCAGAGGCATGGCTTGAGGCCGTGGATGTCGTCTGCATCAGATTAAGTATCATACGCTACCCAGGACAACGGCGCTTTGAATATATTCCTACGCCCCTCCCGCGCCGACGCTTGTAAAGTGGAACAGGGCCTGAGGGGAACGACAAACCTTACCCCACCGTCGACATGCCGCTCGCAATTCAGCAGAAGGGCCCTCAGCTCATGGCCGTCTTGTGGCTGGAGACGATTCTGGCCCTGACTGTTATCTCGCTGCGGTACTGGACAAGAAGCAAGATTGGTGGCCAAGTCGGCTGGGATGACTGGCTGCTGGTCGCGACCTGGGTATGCTTGTGTTTCCGGCAGTTGTGCCTGCACGAACGCTGACTGTTTAGGAAGTTCTTGATGTTGGCCTTCGCGATCATCTGCACTGTTGCTGCGCAACATGGACTTGGCATACATATGAAGGATATTTTGCCAGCATCCGAATGGTCCGTTGGCATGAGGACTTTCCTTATTGGACAGTCTGTCATTTCCATGGCAATGGGTACAAGTAAATGTGCCGTTGCTGTGTTCTTGATTCGCATCTTGAACAAGACTTGGTAAGCTCCACTCCCAGTCTCGTACGTCGAGGTACTAACGGGATGTGAAGGCATTACATTGTCCTCTGGTTCTGGATCATCACAATGATGGCCGTCAGCATATTACTCAGTGTCTGTGTGTTTGCCCAAATGGATCCCGTGGAAGCACTTTGGGATCCTTCAGTCAAGGGAACACCCACAATGAAGCTCTCCGTCATTGCAACACTCACATGCGGTATGTCCATTCCGCACCTACTGGTATACCTCGTTGGCTGACCGGAAGTTCTTCAGTGTGGTCCGCTGCTATGGATTTTTTCCTGGCAATCTTCCCATGGCTGGTGCTCTGGCAATTGAACATGAGAAAGAAGGAGAAGATTACCATCTGTATCTCCTTGTCACTCGGTGTGATTGCAGGAGTTTGCGGCATTGTCCGCACAACCACACTGGATGCTTTGAATGACTCCACTGACTATCTCTGTAAGACACTTGTTTCCCAAGTATTCTGCATGCCGTTGCTAATGTTTCTTTCAGATGCATGCTCGGACAGTGTTTGCTGGACATTCTCGGAGTTGACACTGACGATTGTCTGCGTGACCCTCCCCGCACTTCGCCCTCTGTGGAAGCGCGTTACTGGCCAGAGCTCATCCGGATACGGCAATTACTACAAGCACTCTCAGTCCAAGGGCGGATTTCCATCTAGAGCCGAGCAGGGCGCAATCAACCTGGACTACATGCCCGGAGCAGCGAAGAAAGCCTCGGACCCCATGTATACCACCCAAGCCGGAAAGGCGTCGGTACACTCGGACGGCAACAGCGACCGAAGCATTTTGGGTGATCAAAAGGGTAATCCGGAGTCTATTCAAAGAGTGCAGGAAGTGACCGTCACATACGACACTGTGTCTGAAAGCAGCGTCAACAACGAGTTCGGCCATACCGGATACTCGGCGCACGCCAGATAGTGAGAGGAGACGTGTGCAGGTTGTCCTGCGGGTCGAAAGGCGTCCCCTTGATCGCCGATATTTCCTTTGTTTAATTCGCCGCAGTAGTGGCCCTTTGGAAAGCGTTATACCCAGCAACAAAAAATCAAGCCTCTTACATTTCTCACCTTTCCCTCACAGCACCTGATCAATATTCACACCCTGCTACTGCCATCTCTCAAAAGCTGCGGAGATCGGCGAGATGCAGATGCGCTTTTCCCAATCTTCCCCGGACCATCAGCAAACGCAATTCGAAGATCCGCAAATGGATCAACGTCGGCTACACAGTGTCTGCGCCGTTGGCGATGATGAGTACGACTTACTCAGACCGCGCGGCCCCATTCATCAGGCAACGGGATGCCTTTTCTGGTGCGCGACACAGTCGCGCGGGCCGTGTGGCAGCTCCCAGGCACAGGCATCGGCTAGTCCTCAAGGCCACCCACTAGGCATGGGGCAAGCGAACGCTTTCATTGATGGAAAACGGGCAGCGACCTGGTGCGCGGGGCAGAGTCCTGGTATGTAGTAGACCGGGTTGCCTGCTGTTCCAAGTACCGGAGAGCGCTCATGCTTGAGCTTGTTCTTTTCGCAGCGAAATTGGTTGACACGCTTGTGATACCGGTTGATGTCCAGTCGGTCATGCGAGGTGGCGTCGGTGCTTCTGTTGGAGCGCCATTCTTGCCGAACTGCACTCGCATGACTCGGCTTCTCATCCGACAGCCTGCAGAGGCTCAAGCCGATCACCGGGTGCGGTGGCGTGCCGCTGCAGGACTCAGGAGGCTCCCTTTTGTGAAAACGGTCAATAGCTGGGCCACTCGGCCGAGATCTCCTGCGCTTACGGGCAAGTTTGATCAGGCACTGTTTGCTGCCTATACGTGCATTACTCTGCATGCCCAGCCCCGGGGTTGACTCGGGCTGTTCGATCAAGCATTTCCAGGCAAGCAACACTAGATGATCTTGCTGATGCGCCTGATTTGCTGCTTCCACTCAGCGTTCCAAGCACGTGGTTGACTCGGCAGTTGGAGGGAGTGATTCCTTCTGGAACCGCAAGGGGGGCCGGGTTCTGGTGACGGCGGCCTGGAACCATCAGCGGGGAGTGTGCCTGCATGCTGTCGCCGAGAGTCGCACGGCAGGCACACCGCTGCTTGTGCCTCTGACAAAAAGCAAACAGGCAACGGCGCGAGAGTAAGCAACGTGCATGAAGATTGGGGCAAAAAGCGGAAAAGACGTGAAAAATTGGGCTTCTCCAACTGCGCCGCACAACGAAGAGCACAACATGGTCTTGGGTTCTGGCCGCGCGGGAGCAGGGGCCGGCGCGCTAGACAGGGGGTGGCTATTCCGCCCGCTTGGGATCGACGCGGAATGTCTATATGTGAAACCCGACAGGCAGCGGTTTAACGGCATTTGGGTCCATCGCTGTGCGCGGCGGACTGGGGTCCTCAAGCCTGCCAAGCCAAGCCATCAAACCGCCCTGCTCCACCCCGGCCGTATGCCTTCGTACTGGCCACTTGCATATGCAGCGCTCAGGCATCAAGGTTCCGCGATGGCACAGACGCAGATAGAAATCCCTGGCCTTGTCACCATTTTCTTCATCCGCCCGAAAGCGTTTTAGCAAGCGCTCGCGCCGAAGGTTCCTGGCAGACTGTGCCGCCGACTGTGCCGAATGGGGGAGAGAGCCGCGAAGATGCGGGGCCTCGCATGCAAGCCGAACTCTCCTCTGCGCAATCTAACCGAATGAATTGCTGAACATCACCAATTGAGAAATGCCTCGAACATCAGATATGCAATTGCAATCGGCGGCTTCTTCCTTCGCCATGAGTAAGGTTACTGCGGAGCCCACGTGTTGGTGGCAAGGTGTTTGCTCTTCTCGCGTGGCTTTCGACAGACGAGGCGGATCTCTTATAGGCTTCCCCGCCAGATTCTGAGATCTCACCAGCGAAGCTCCCCTCTCCCTACCCTCCTCTCTCACTGGGCGGTACTTTGACGCTTCCAGGCAGAACTGGCAACTGTCTTGTCCAACTCAGTCAACATGGGCAAAGCAACTGTGGATGCCCCCATTGTACGGGGCCATACTAGCGCTATGAGCTATGGTGTACGTCTACATGTGATAGCTCATCCAGAACTTACACTGATGATTCCAGACCATTGCTCTTGCCGGCCTGGGAGGCTTCATCTACGGATATGCCGCCAATGTCTTGACCGGAACTTTGGCTCAGCCGACGTTCTTGGCCAAGTTCTTGAGTACCGCTGATGCCATTGAACGCACCAATGGCATGGTTGGAGGGTGAGTCTTGATTGACGTTCCCATTGTCCCATTCTGCGAGGTGTTTGGACATTGTTATCGCAATGGCTCTGTGACCATTCCATTGCGACTCCATGTCCTTGCCTGCCAGACAACCTCAGAAATCACTGCTAACTCCATTCTTAGATTCTTCGGCGGCGCTCTGCTCGGTGTCATCGTCCAAGCCCCCATCGCCAACAGGTTCGGCCGCCGTGCAGCCAACGGCGTTGCAGCGCTCCTCTTGATCTTCTCCAGCGCTCTGCAGGCCGGGTCCACCAACATCGCCATGTTCCTCGCAGGCCGCACCATCTCCGGCTTCGGCGCTGCCATGTGCTTCTCCAACACTCCTACCTACACTGCTGAGCTGGCGACGCCGCACAATCGCGGTCTGCTCGTCGGCTCACAAGGTCTATGCGTCGTCGGATCTTACATCGTATCTGCCGTCCTGGGTCTCGCATTCTACTTTGTCAATGCTGTACGCCTCGCTCTCCATCCAGCCAATCATCATCACCATTACTGACTCCCCACCACAGGACTACGCCTGGCGCCTCAACTTCATCGTCCTCACCGGCTTCTCCTGCATCTTCCTCGGCTCGCTCTTCTTCCTGCCCGAATCCCCGCGCTGGCTGATCGAGCAGGGCCGCGAAGACGAGGCGCGCGGCATCCTCGAGCGCCTGCACCGCGACATCAGCGACCCGGAGGGCACCGTGGCCAAGGCCGAGTTCGTGCAGATCCGCGCGCAGATTTCGGCGGAGCGCTCGCTGCCCAGCAGCTACTGGTACATCTTCACGACGCCGAGCATGCTCAAGCGCGCTGTGTGCACGCTGCTCGTGTGGACGATGGGCCAGAGCACCGGCATCACCGTCATCGCCAACCTGATCGCGTGAGTTCCGCCTCCCTCCCTCCCTCCCTCCCTGCCGCACGCCAACACTGACGATTCCCGCAGCACCCTCATGGGCAACCTCGGCTTCGACGCCGTGATGCAACTCGGCCTCGGCGTCGCCTGGGACGCGTGCGTCCTGATCGGCTGCTTCGTCAACGTGTTTCTGATGGACCGGCTCGGCCGCGTCAACATGCTGGTCATCGGCGGCTTCGGCTGCGTCGTCCTGCTCGTCATCGAGGGCGTCCTGCAGAAGTACTACCTGGCCACGACCTTCGCGCCGGGCCTCAACGCCGCCGTCGCCATGTACTTCATCTTCGGCGTGTGGTTCACGTCGACGATCGAGTGCACGGGCTACGTGTACGGCGCCGAGATCTGGCCCACGCACCTGCGCAGCAAGGGCGCCACGCTCAACTACATCGGCTTCTTCGGCCCCGCGCTGGCGTACACCTACCCCGCCACCACCGCGTTCGCGACCATCGGCTGGAAGTACTACATGGTGTTTGTGGCGGTGACCGTGCCGTGCTGCATTGCCATCTACTTCATGCTGCCTGAGGTAAGCGATGCACAAGAAACCAAACGTCGGAACAGATGGGCTAACCCAATAACCAGACCACCGGCCTCACGCTCGAGGAGATCGGCCCGCTGTTCGGCGACGACGTCCAGGTCAAGTTCGAGGACGCGCTGCACGCTGATCTGGGCGAGTCCTCGCGTACCCAGTCCGTGGAGGTGGGCCCGGACTCCAAGCAGGAGGAGGCCTGATTCCGTTGAAACGATGTCGATATGGGGTAGCCTACATGCGCTAGGCCGTGGAGGATTTATAAAGAGAGAGAGAGAGAGAGAGAGAGAGAGAGAGACGGCAGATATCTGATGCCCAAGGGCCCTGCCAAAATAAAACCCAATTTGTCTACATAATGTTTAAAATACACTCCTCACATCAACTTGAAGCTTGTATCATGAGCGAAGGGCGTGCGGGCGGCCCGTGAGCGCTTTCATGACTTTGGTTTCGAAGGGCCGGCCGTCTCGCCGGGTAGGTTTCGAGAGACGCTCTCCACGCACACGCTCATACTTTCGTCGCAGCCAGGAAGTTGCAAAAGCATCATGACGCACTCTATTTTCTTATAGACAGATACATACATACAACATCGCTATTCAAAACACGCAGCCTACAGGCCCCTCGGCTTCGCGAACCGCGCCAGCTCCTCATCCTTCAACAGCCGCTCCATGCAGCTGCTCTCCAAGCAGACACACACCTCCGTCCCCTCCTCCTCATTACCGACCTTCTTCGGCCTCTTCGGGTACATGAAGATATACCCATCAACCGTCGGCCGCGGGCGCCTGAGCGCCGCCGGCAGCCCAAAGCCGAAGTCTCCGGTCGTGTAGCCGGTCATGGTGCCCCACGAGGTGCCGCAGACGTCCATGCCGAGGAAGCCGTTGACGCGGATGGCGATCCAGTTCTTGTTCTCGGTGCCGGCCAGCCAGTCCAGCGTGTCGCGGATCATCTGCGGGTCGGTGTAGTCCTTGATGCTCTGGCGCACCGTCGCCGCGACGAGCGGCAGCGTGTGCGCGTCGACGAGGCGGCCGATCGGGACGCCGGGCTTGGGCAGCAGCAGCGCGTTGCCCAGGTAGTGCGGCGGCAGCGGCGGGTCGACGGCTTTGCGGATGCCGACGGCGTGCAGCAGGTGCGTGTCGGAGGCCAGGTCCGGCGTGAACATGGCGAGGCGCGAGCGCGTCATCGCGCGCCACAGCACCGCCATGATGGAGTCGTACGTGCTGACCCACGCGCCCGCGTCGGGCTGCTTGGTGGCGTCCTTGAGCGCGGCCAGGCCGCTGGTCGAGAAGTGGAACATGACCTGCGAGAGCGGCGGCATCTTGAAGTCGGCGGGCGGCGGCGCGGGCGGCTCTTTGACGTGGTCGAGCGAGCGGATCTTCTTCTGCGTCGCGGCCATCCACTCGGGGGTGGGCTTGGCGTGCGAGATGAGCGGCGTGCGGTCGAGGCAGCTGGCGTCGAAGGAGGGGAGGGGGGAGGAGGTGGCGATGGCGCGGGTGTTGGCGGCCCATTGGGAGAGGAAGCCGTCGGTGCCGGGACCTGGAGGTGTCAGTGTGGGTGGCGTTGTGAGAGGGAGTTCTCGTTCATACCGTCTGAGCAGCAGTGGTGGACGGCCGCAGCCACGACGACGCCGCCGCGGATGAAGTTGATCTGGGTGACGAGGATGGGAGTCTCGTCGTCCTTGTCCTCGCCCAGCGGGGTCAAAGGCTGCTTCTGAGTGACGGCGATGGGCAGCAGCAGGTCTCCGTCCATCTTTGCGGCGGGGAAGTCCTCCCTTTCCAGAGCCTCGAAGGAGGGGAAATCATCGCTGTCGGACATGTCGTTGACAATGTACTCGACGGTGTTGCCCTTCTTCCTCTTGATCCAGACCTTGCCGTTGTTGGGGTCTGTCTCCAGCTCGCCAGCAAGGGAGCGGTACTGGCTCAGAGTGACCTCGAGGCCCTCCTTGAGGGTTGTGATGATCTTGGTCCTGTCTGCGCCAGCATCGAGCTCGTAGGTGAACTGATCAGGAGTCAGCGTAGCTGGTGGAGCATCGAACAGCAGCAGAGGCCTACCGTCAACAAGGTGTAAATCTTGGGCAGAGCATGGTCGATGTCGCTGAGCTCAAAAGCTTCCACTTCAGGGTCATTTTCGTAGCCGCGGGAGCGGACGTGGAAGACTTCCTTCTTGCCCATCTTGAGATTTCTTGAGAGACTGGTGTTGCACAGCAGCGAACTGTTTGCCAGAAGGCCAGCTCAAGCTGGGAGCTCCCCACCTTAAGCTCTATGGTGGGGTCACCCTCAGGGGACCCCACCATCGCCGCGTGTCCGTGTCGAGCACAAAGCACAAGCAGGTGGCCAAGGTGGCTGCACAAAAGGCGCGGTCGAAGGGGACATTATCCAGGGCTCGCACTACTGTCGGAGGAGTTCATGGCGGTGCCCCGTGCGGCCAGGGACTCAGTGTAGCCGATCAACCTGGGGACGAGTCAGTGCCGCTGCGGTCTGACCTTCCCTCTTGATCCCAGCTCGCCGAACAGCCCGCCCTGACCGCCTTCGTCGCCGTTTCAGCGCGTAGCCCGGCCCGACCGACTGGCCGCCCTGGTGCTTGCCTGATTCATGACACGGGACGACTGTAGCAACCCGGTGCGAGGCGAGCGGATTGTGCGCAGGGTTTCTGCAGTCTCGTCCCTGATGTGCTGACGGGCATGGATTAACTAGCCGCGGTATTTAGGCCGCCGAAAATTGAGATTCCTCCGCGGCGGCACATGTGGGAGCGTCGAATCAGAGCGGCCGTTCAAGGAGCCTGTGGTCGTCGAGTGTCCCGCCATCCAACATCCAACGAGCATGGATAGCTGCGCAACAAAAGTCTAATGTTGCACAGGGGAAACATGCAGTTTTGCTTTTTCCAAGCTGCTGGGTCAGAGCGTCTGGGATGCAATCCTGCATGAAAATTATCCACGTCTATAGCGTCCCGAGCTCCAGACAATGCCAGCATGGACACTGGCACCTCCAGGATGCGACAGGTGGCAAAACTCGGTTCCTGCGTGCAGAATGAGCCCGTCACAGTGGGTGCGAACAGATCCTGGCGTCGGGAAGGATTGCAACCGCCTCTGCCGCAGCGCCTCATTACGCCTCATGCCATTGCTTCGCGAAAGCCAAGCTGGTAAGCGATGTATCCGTTCCAGTCCATCAACTCACTTCTGCGCTCCACCTTGATCCCGTCCACCGTCGATGCTACGCGAAGCGGCCACAGACATTGGTATCCCAGCACGGCCGCGCCAGTAGATCGAGATTGGGCATTTTGCCTGTGGTCTGCCAAGATGAAAGGCATGCTTTCGCAAATATCATCGGCCAGCTCCAGCGTCGTCTGCTTCCAGAGGGACTGCCGCACTCCAGTCAGCAGCTTGAACACCGGATCAACAGCCTGCATCCTCCCAGCCAGCCGTAGCAGCGTATTCGCCAGGCTGATGCGCAGCGCACGGTTGAAGTTCCAGTTCGTAGCCGCAACGAGGTTGAAGTATACGTGCACAGTCTCCCACCCCGCCTTATCCTCGCCCTTCCGCTTGGGACCCACGACTGTCTTCCTCTCGAACTGCCACTGCTCCCCCTCCCCCTCTGCCCACCGCTCGAGCCTATCCAGCAACTCCTCCCCCTCCACCAACAACTCCTGCAACCGCTTCCCCGCCTTCTTCCCCGCCTTCATCCCCGCCTCCCCCTCCACCACCTCCCCCGCCCTCGCACAAAACACCGCCACCTCCCACTCCATCTCCACAACCTTGTCCGCGACGTACCCGCCGCCCTCCCTCCACAGCGCATCCAACCACCTGCGCCCCTCGCGCGGCGGCATCCTGCCCGCCCGCAAATCCGCCACGCACACCTGCGCAAACACCATCCGAAAAAGCACCCGCCCGTCGTCGTCCGCCAGCCCCTCCTCCCCCCTCAGCCTGAGCAGCGCCACCTTCCCCGCGTAGTGCAGGTCCTGCCCGTTCCCGGCGACGTCCCCCGCCATCATCTCGAACAAGTTGAGCAAGATGAGCGCGAGCAGCAGCTGGCCGTCGCGCGACCTGTTGTTGATGTGCGCGTGGTGTGTCAGCGCGGTGCCGACGCGCGCGAGGGCGGCGCCGTAGCGGTGGCGCGCGGCGGCGAGGTGGGAGGGGGCGTTGGTGCGCGTGTAGGCGTTGGCGAGGGAGACGGCGGGGAGGGCGGCGAGGAGCGAGGGGTGCAGCGCGTTGCGGGACCATTGGGTCGTGAGGGTCGAGAAGAGCGTGCTGGGTTGCGCGCCGAGGGCGTAGTCTGGCGGGGGGAGTGAGGGGTCAGCTGCGAGTGGGGGAAGGAGGTGCGTGGTGGGGGAGTTTACCCTGTGCGAAGTGCTCGACGGCGGTCGAGGTGATTAGGTGGGAGGATGATGGGGGGCTGGAGGGATGGGGGGGGAGGAGGTTGAGGTGGGGTTGGGAGCTCTTAGGAGGTTGTGGCTGTGATGAGGGTTGGTTAGCGCGACGCGAGAGGACTTTGGCGGCGGCGTAGGCATTTTGGTCGCGGAAGGTGAGTTCGTTGGAGGAGCGGTAGCCTGAGCAGAAGCCGATGTTCTTCAGGCACTTTCTGCATTGTGGTTTCGTTTCGTCGCACTACGGGCGGTGAGCTATTCAGGTCTTAGAGAGTCGTAGCGCTCAATGAGGCCAAAATGAGGACACATCGGATTGCCTCATTGAGAAAGACGTGCGTAGCGTCAAGCCACTTACCTTGATGCGCTTTGTGAGACAGGTTCGACAGGCGCCAGATGGCTTCCCGGTGTTGACCATTTGACGTGGAGTAGCTCCGGGAGGGACGGTCGGGATGGTTTTGGCACCTGTCGCAAGGGTAACCCTTTTAATAAAATAGAGCCGCCCGATCTCACAAGCAACCCCAAGAAATCCCAAGGGGGATGCGCCAAGCACCTCAGCCGCACGCGTTGGTGTTGATCAGCGGAACCCAGCTGGATCGGACTTTCCCGTTCCGGTAATGCAGCACCTCACAGCCTCGCGCTACCATGGCAGGGCTGACGCTAACGTCCCAGAACGGCATCGTACGTAGAAAAAGAGGCCGGAATCACTAGCTTCCTATGTTGCATACCGGTAAAATAATGGCCCGTGAGAGTTGTAGCCTGACTCCTCAAAATTGCGCTGATAGAAACATATGCCGATGCGCTCCCGATTCCTTTTTCCTTATGACTCCTCTGTTGGCTTGACTCTCATTGAGATGGTCTCGGTCTCGTATCCTTTTCCATTCCGTACAGCCAATTGGTATTCACCATTGCCCACTAGGTCTTTCAGAACCAACTCCCGGGTGCGTTCGAGACTCTCAATGGCGCTGATCCGGTCATTTGTGGCCTCCAGATGCTCCTTGAAGCCAGGCTGTTTGCAAATCTCGCGAAAAGCGTTTTGCATTGGTACGGAATCCGCCCTGACCATGGCATTGGAATCAATGGCAATGATGTTAATGTGGTCCATTTGCTGAAGGAAGTCGGCTCGTGTCATGATTTGGCGTGCTTTGTGCACCTCGACTGCTGGCAATTTAGTCGGATCGGTAACGCCCTCCTCGCCTTCCTGGTCTACCAGTGCCGATGCGAGAACCATAGCGGCCGCCTACAAAGAGTCAGTGGCCACATGTGCTGGTCAGATTACCATCTCAGCTTACGCAGAACTTTTGCTGGTCCATGACATCGTCATCCATTTCCTCACTGTAGACAAATAGTTAGTACAAGCTGCCTTGTGTGCATGCACAGTTGGACTTACCCCAGGATCCAGCACTGATTGAGCAGCCAGATCTTCTCCTTCTTATAAATATGCTCGCACGCCTCTAGCATGTTGGGTGCTCTCGCAACCTGGTTCAGGAATCTGAGCCGACCGCCAATGGAGTTGTAAACCTGGTCCAAAATTGATGCCGACACCTCCTCATCCTTGAACCTGTACCTGAAATTCTTCAACGCATTTACCGCCACATCCCTAGGAACGTCCGGGATGTTGAGGACTTGCATCCGGGTTGCCTGGTTGATCAATCTTTCCGAGATCCAGTAATCATCGCTACTCAACACCAGCGTGATGAGCTCACTCGCGCTCCACAGCTCGGCTCTCTGCTGGATCAACTCCAGCAGATCCTTTCCGTCCTCATCATCCCTCAGGAGGTGGATTCCGTTGATGACCAACACCAACGGCTTCTTCGCTTTCTCTTTCCTCGTCAAAGCCACCTTCTCCAGCTTATTGAACGCGCGCTCGATATCCAACAAGGCCGTCGTATCTCTCGGCCCCTTGAAGCTGAACAAGCTCCCAATATAATCCTCGTGGAACTCAAAGTCCAGCGCCTTCCCCAACCTCACGCGAAAAATCTCCGGATCGCCATGCGCCTCGAGCAACGCAACGCCCTCGCCATTCGCCTTGCGCATGCCCTCCAGCAGCATGCTCGTCTTGCCCGTCCCCTTCTCGCCGGTGATCAGATAGTAATGGCCCTGCGTGCGGCCGGCCAGGATATCGTCGATCATGCGCTGCTCGTCGCGCTGGATCCACCAAGCGGCCTCGGGGATCTCCTTGGTCGGATCGATGCCCTTGCCGTCCGAGTGCCGCGCCAGCGCGGCGCGCTCGAGCGACGAGAAGCCCTCGTCGAAGGCGTTCTCGATCTTCGACAGCACCTGCGCTTTGTAGTAGCGCTGGTACGCGAAGCCGACGCCGCCGAGGATGGCGACGGAGGCGAGCGTCGTGATGGACGATTCGAGCAGCTTGGATTTCCAGTCGTCGCCGCCGCCTCCCCCGTCAGATGACGATCCCTTGCTCTTTCCATGGCCGTTTGGCTCCTCAAGGTCTTCCCGGTAGAAGGGGTGGCCGGGGAAGAGGCGGTACCGCGGGATGTGACGCGGATAGCGGAGGTAGCCTTTGTTGGTGGGGTGTTCAGCGCTGGCTCCATCTGGTGAGGTGCATTGTCGTATGGAATTTTACCGTATCTGGCGGAGCGGCGCAGAGCTTGAGCCCTCATCGTGGTCTATCAATCCCTGTATTCTATACCCCGATTCTAACGTAACACAATGCGGCGGAGATGACGTAGGAAACGGAAAAGCGGCACGGACAAGCGAAGGCGAGTAATTGGGTCAATTGATCCAACGACACGTGATGAAAGGTGATGGGCCTGATGACAGACGGCCCGGAAATGCAAATCTAACAAAACGCAACGATGAAAGGGGAAATTTGAAGTTGGGGAAGACGCGTGCGGGCGGAGACGCGTCTAGACGAAGCGCTCGACTTGGCTGCTCGAGTCAGTCTGAACACGTCATTGCTTTCCCACGTGATCGCCGCTCAATCAATTTGAAAAGCTCCCAGGTCTCGAAGTTTAACATCTCTGCACATCTTCTGGATCCAAGCTGCTTTGCTGTGATAAGGCTTTTTTTCTGCAGCGCAATCTGGTTCTGGATCGGTCGCATATCCAACATTAGCGTTTCGATGGACACAGCCACCTCCGCCTTCATCCCGGGCAGCTTATGCACTTCAATCCCCCAAACTCTCTCCTACGGGGTCTATGTAAGACTTTTCTAGTTGCATACGGGGGTGCGCGTGGGGAACTAAAGCACTGGCCGAAATAGGAGTGCAAGCGATCGAGAATACTTCAGTCCTTGGTTTACAGCCTCCTTGCTTGATACTGTAAATCCCCGACTTGATATTCTTCAGCCCATCACAAGACAACCAGAGAGACAATAATTCCTTGACGCACTATACCTGAAGACCAATGGCAGCGACGTCCAAATCCACTTTACCATCCTCCGGTGTAACTTTAACAGCTCTGCACAGCAAAATTGAGCTTTGCCCCATCCACGGAGTGCCTTCTCTGTGCTAATATGTAAGATATGCAGGGGATGGCTCGCCATAAGAGACTTGCACCATTCACGGTCTCTACAACTCCGCGCGAGGAGGAAGCTGAAGACTTGCCACATGCTCCAGAAAATGAACACATTCTAGAAGACGCTACCAAGAGTCACGGTGAGTATATGCGAGGGTCATATGCTCCGAAGTACGTATCTCGATTCTTCGATTCCTGCATCCCTGGATTCCTCACAAGTCCCTCAAACTCCATTCCTGGATCCTCGAATGCAATCACTCCCACGGAAGAACAGATGGACTAGCCGTAGTATTTCGCAGCATCCTCATCCTCCGCGCGCCTACCATAGTATTTGGCCGCATCCTCATCCTCCGTACGCTTGCCATAATACTTAGCGGCGTCTTCATCCTCTGTACGCTTTCCGTAGTACTTCGCGGCATCTTCGTCTTCAGCCCTCTTGCCATAGTACTTGGCCGCGTCCTCGTCTCCGGTCCGCTTTCCGTAATACTTGGCAGCATCCTCATCCTCGGCCCGTCTTCCATAGTACTTGGCAGCGTCCTCGTCTTCAGAACGCCTGCCATAGTACTTGGCTGCATCCTCGTCCTCCGTGCGCTTGCCATAGTACTTGGCAGCATCTTCGTCCTCAGCACGCTTTCCGTAGTATTTGGCAGCGTCTTCATCCTCGCTGCGAGTGACCACAGTGCCAGAGACAGCACGAGGAAGAGGCACGGGACTGATGGGGATCACTGCATCACAGTGTCAGTTATTCCAGAGATATACGGAAGCTTTCTTCTCACTCACAAGCCTTGGGGTCCGCGACAGGTGCAGCGACTGCCAGGAAGGGCAGAAGGAGAAGAATAGTGCTCTTGTGCATCTTGAATGGTGATCGACAGACTGAAGAATGCTGTATTTGCTCTCGGGGTGTCCTGGTGAAAGGAAGAGCTGGTTGTGAGCATCTGTCTTATATGCCCCTCAGGTTGTCCTTCGGCAGGGCTAGTGCTCCATGAAAAGTATCATGTCCCATCACAAGCCTCGAAAGGGAGTTGCGATTACACCACTCCCTCCGTTTCCACTTCTCTCTCCGCTTCCAGCTCCGCAGCGCTAAAGACGCCCTCATCATCATCCAACACAGGACTTGAACCTTGCGTTCTGTAAGTCGGGCCCAAATTAGTATGTGTAAGATGCGGAGGAAAAGATCCTGCAGATCAGCAGCACGTCCATTGTTGGTGTCCGAAGCAATATACTTCCGAAAACGGCAATCCGTGAGATCGACAAGCGATGAGTGCTGAGTGACTACATGCCCTGGATCCTTGCACTTGTGCGGAGCTATCTCAAGATAGCAAACGGTTTCTGTTAGCGCTACAAGATGGTTGGTCGAGAATCGCTTACGTATCCGCTTCCAGAGGGTAGCGCGCGACGGACTTCAGCTCCGTCAGTTTAGCCCCCACATCGCGAAATCACGACACCTCGTGTCGAATAAGCACTAATGCCCAGACTGTGGAGGTGCTTATCATGAAGCGATGGACGCAGGGATATGTACTACGGTTGATCCGGTCAACACCAAAGCTCAGCCACGCCAACCAAAGGATTCGGGCTAATGTGGTGCGTGATTTTGCTACGTCAGACCCCGACATATCGGTGTGCCCGAAAGGGACCAGGGCATCCGAGAGCATGTGGTGGGTAATCGGACTCCTTTCTATCAAGACATCTTTGACAAGCAACCCTCTCAGACTCCAAGTGCAATACTCTCAGCAAAGCACCATGTCACTCAGCAAAGAAGAATTCCGCTCCGATGATGGCAGCGGCATGCTGCCTCTGCTTTCTGGAGAGCAAGAATATGAAGAAGAGCATCATTCATTCACTCGGAGGAAGCCCAAGTTCCCCGTTTGGCCCTTCATCGTCCATTTGATTATCTTCTGCGCATACACGATTGCCTTTTTGGCATACTCGAAATCAGTCCAAGGAGAGAATTGTCACAAATCTCTGATCTACTGTAAGCAGAATCCATCTTGTATGACAGACCAAAGAGCTAACAGCGGACAAGCACCTGTGCGAGAGGCAGTCAAGTGGGAAAGAGTCACGTCTAAAAATGAGCTGGAAGAGAAGAATCCATACAAAGGCCCTCCACGTCCTGAGCTGGACGACGCCTGGCATGATCTCTTGAAGCATTCCAGCATCCGGGTTAGCAAGGAGGATCTTCGAAAGATCAATCGCACTTCCATTAAGCTTGCAGATGGCTCAGGGAAGTACATGGCCGAGATCAATGCGTACCATCATCTCCACTGTCTCGTGGGTTTCAACAATCTGCTTCATTGTATATCTCCGATCTGACTTGTGCATTCAGAAACTCATTCGCCGCGTCATCTACACTGATTACTACGGGCAGCCAGAGGAGGAGATGGTCTGGACTCATTTGGGTGAGTTTACGATATCCTCAACGTTCGTCTATTATGCTGACCACAATGCTGTAGAACACTGCATGGAGGACCTCCGACAGACCATCATGTGCAAGGCGGATTTCAGTCTGTTGACGTATGATTGGATTCCCAATTACCGCAAGCCGTGGCCAAACTTCAAAATGGACCACGAATGTGTTGACTGGAAGGCATTCGATGACTGGGCCGGTGAACGGTCTTTCTCGCTTTTTGATCAGAAGTCTTTGGTTCATCCAGAACTTGGTAAGTTTTTGTACACAATTTAGGCCACCGCAGTACCATCTGACTTGTCTTCACACAAGGTCTCGCCTTCCCCCGGATCAACGGGACCATAGACTTCCATGGCGGCCCTTTGCCAAAAACGCCTGATGGAAACGTCGAGGAAAAGGAGGAGACGCGGGAGGGCCATGGCACAGAGGGTGCGGCTCAGCACAAGGGGCATGACCCCACCGAGATACATGCAGGACATGGCGTAGCTTAGGTTCTCCCAAAATAGATGATCAATCAAACACATTGTTATCCCTAGATTACGACATTCACATGCAGTCAAAGCTAAGCGCATCAGGCTCCGTGACTGACTCCCACCGCGCGGGGCCTATACACGCCAACACGATAGTGAGTTGCGTTTGCCACAGGCGATGGGTCAATGCGCTGATGATGGCGTGGGTATTCTGAGAGCGACATCAAGGGATGTCCGGGGGCGGAAACGCCGTCGGCGAGGCGGTCGGTGCCTGAAGGATGCAGCGGCTTCAGGGAGCGCCACTTCCCCCGAACTGCCTCAACGGGAAAGCCAATGCGGGAGGACGCCCCACCGTAGGCTTATCGCGTGTTAAGATACGTGCTAAATGATGCGCTACGACTTGGACCAAAGCTTGCTTGTCATGCTGGTGCTTATCACTTAGCCTCATTTGCGGGGTTCCATACGTGCGCGGTCAGCCGCTTACTGTTGGAGGGGCTCACTGCGACCGTCCCAAAATGCACGCTCAGCTCCGATAATAGCCCCATTCGGAAATCCCTGAACTCACTTCTTCCCTCGGCATTGCGGTGTGCTACGTTGGTTAGGGCAGAGCCAACCGACTATTGTGCCGGTTCCATTCTCCCTTATCGAGATGAAGCAATATTGGGGCAAGCGAGTACCTTTTCTCCCCAACTTCTCAGTGACTACGTTTCCCAATCCTGACTTTCAACCATTTTCCACCATGTTCTCAGATTTTCTCAGACATCTATTACCCTCAAGACCTTCTTCACCTACCTATGCACCACTACGGGCCCCACAAAACAGGGAGGATGATGAGAAACAAGATGGAGACGTGCCGTCGCAGGGCACTTCTTCCAGCGCACGAGTCACACAGTACGTGCACATGGTAGCCGGATCTCTGGTCGGAGTTTTCTTGACTCTGTTGGTCTTGTGGGCTGTCGATATCCAGTATATCCGAGTCTATCGGCCGACAGTCAAAGAGTTTGCTCCAACAATGCCGCTCAAAACAGTCGTTTTTGATGAGCATCGGGAGCTGTACGGTCGTCCAAGCGCGGAGACGAATGCTGCTTGGGACGCCCTCATGCCACGTCAGTACCGCTTCTCGTTCGCTGACCGTACATTTTACTGATCTGTTTGCAGTTGGAAGTTCGCATTCCCGCAACGGCTGGGTGCTCATCCCCAACCCGGAGGAATACAATCTGCGACCTGGCGTTCTGGTTCCGGAACTCGGCGTCGAGCGCTTTTCTGTTGCAATGTACCATCAATTACACTGCCTGGTAAATTAACTCCTGGTAACCGAGGAGCTTCTCGTACTGATTTGCGACAGAGAATCATACGAGACTATTACTGGGACCTCATTCAGACCGTTGAGACCGGGTCGCAAGACGAGGCGCGGAAAGAAGCAGTGAAGCAACTACAATATGAACATCCGCAGCATTGTTTCTCGTATCTGGTGCAGGCTGTTCAATGCAACGCCGACCTCACCATGGAGTGGGCAATACTGGAGAAGGACGGTTCGAGGTTCCAGGTGGATGGAGTGGGTGTCCCACACTTTCAGTGCAAGGACCCCAACAAGGTGAAGTCATGGATCGAAACGGTCCATAGTCCACCTGATCCTAACAAGACGCACCATCATGAATAAATCAACACTACAATACCTCAATAAGAGTAGAGCAGTCCGGTACATGGCGGTCACTGCACAGACGGCAGTGGCGCTGGGTGGGTATTCGGCATCCTGTTGCATGCATGAACTTTATAGACTTGAGCTTCAAGAAAGATTGACATTACAACCCTGTTGAAGAAAGCCAAGCAATGCTCACTATTACAAAAGAAGAAATGGTTGCGAGATGTTCGTTTTCGGGACTGCTCGTATCCGACCCGGGAGCGACACCACGTCGCGACGACCCCGTACATCCGAGAGTAACGCTAATAAATTGCAGATGTTTAGTCGTACAGATTTTCCTATCCCCTCGAGATTTGTTTTTTCTTTCTTCCTTGTCCGATTCCTCCGCCGTGCTCTTGTCGTTGTTGCTCGAATCACAGATGGCGGAAGAGAAAACCGAACTCCCCTTTGGGGTGAAGATGAAGCTCGTTGCAAGCATTCCTATCATCGGTAATGCCATCCTCAGACTATCATCTACTTTTTTCCAAGTAGGCTAACATGTACCACAGTGCTCCGAGCCCTCAAATACATCCTCACCATCCTCTTCTCCTCCCGACCCTCCCGGCCCTTCACCCGCACCCTGGCCGTCTCCCTCGGCCGCGCCTGCGCTCTCACCATCGCGCCCCTCACCAACCCATACTCCAACGTCCTCCCCTCAACCGGCGACGCCATCCGCCAGTTCTGCGAATCCAAGCAGCTCCCCCTCCGCTCCACCCCCATCCCCATCCCCAGCAACCCCTCCATCCCACCAGCGACCCTCCACTTCATCACGCCCGCCCCAGCCCCATCCGCCCAAACAAACCGCATCCTCCTCTTCCTCCACGGCGGCGGCTACCACTCGCCTCTCTTCGGCCCCTCCCACCTGCCCTTCGCCCTGCGCCTTGCCGCCGCCGCCCGCGCCCCGACGCTCGCGGTGCTCGAGTACGGCCTCGCGCCGGCGCTACCCTACCCGGGGCAGCTGGTCCAGGCGATCGAGGCGCTGCGGCACGCGGTGCGCTTGCCGGCCGACGGGGGCGCGGGACACGCCCCGCGCGACGTCGTGCTGGCGGGGGACTCGGCGGGCGGGAACCTCGTTGCGGGCGTGCTGGCGCACCTGCGCAGCGCCGGTCCGCACGCGCCGGCGGTGGAGGGGCTGGCGGGGGGAGAGGGGAAGAGGCTGGGCGGCGCGGTGATGGTGAGTCCGTGGGTGGGCATGCAGTTTGAGGGGGGCAGCTACGAGCGGAACGCAGGGGTGGATCAGATTGGGGTAGAGGAGATGGCGGAGGCGAGTGACAAGTGGAGGCCGGAGCGTGGGGAGGTGTGGGCGGACATGCTCGGAGGTGGTGCGATGCCGGCGCTGCCAGGTGGTGCGGGCGGATTGGACGGGTTCTGGAAGGGGGTGTTTCAAGGCCCGGGCAGAGTTGTGGAGAAGGCGGTTGTGACTGTGGGGGATGAGGAGATACTCTTGGATGATGTTGTCGCGTTCGCGAGGATGGCGGGGGCGGCGGAGGCCGGCGGGAGTTGCGTGAAGGATTCGGGTGATGGGCATGTGCAGGATGAGAACTGCGTGCTGTTGGTCAAGTCTCCGGGGGAAGCACATGATGGAGCTTTGACTGATTTATTTGCTGGGGTGAAGGCGGAACGCTCAATGCTTTCAGAGATACTGGTCTGGCTTGAGAAGCTGTAGAAGGAGCGTGATACTTTGAACTGAGTGAAGTGTTTCTCGGTTCTTTGTTCACTATCACGATGAAGGACTGTAGGTCCACGCGTCGCCTTTACGTACATAGATCGTGTAGAGAGAACAACACTGGGCGAGAACATAGCCGTCAGCATTCCTTTCACAGCTGAATATCGGATGTGGCGTCGGGAAGTGTACCATATCAGTCTCTTGCCACAGTGCAGTCGTCATCACACGCTTCTTATCTTCGTATATCAGTTTCATGTTCGTAGATCAGCAGTACGAGGCGAACTGTGAAAGCATTACAAGAGCAAATGCGGATGCGTGGTTCCAGACGAAAGCATGCAGCCAAATATAAACGCTGTCACAACGTTCAACTGCTCATCTAGGACAGGCGATTCGAATCCTTGAAGAGTGGTGAGATGTGATTGTGGTGTGGCAATAAATATTATTTTTGACGGAACTCGTATAGGTGTGGACAGCATGACTGGTCGGCTGGCGCTGACCGCGAAAGCTGAAAGGATGGTCATCGGAGATACGATCCACCCTAGAGCTCAGCCGCAAGATCACGCATAAATGAGGATTCGGCCGGCTCTCTACGGGAATGTGCACCGAACGCGTTGTGCGACTGAGGAAGGCTGTATCCCGCGCGGGATCGCCTGCGTGGCGTTCGGATCACACACTAATAGGACTTAGCAATCTCAGTGTCAGCAAAGTCTCTCGAAGTCCTATAGGGCAGTTTCTCTTGGCTTTAGAGGAAAAATCTTCAGAAAATCTTATGATATACACAAGAGAACAGAGGCATTCGGGAATCGGGGAGAGACATGGAAGTAAACCCACGACCTAAACAAAGTGCCCAACACCCGCCTCGTAATTGGTGAGGTCTTGTCTAAAACTTCGCGACCACTCCCATCCCACGCCTAGCGCTTCCACTTCGCGAGAAATGACACGCATGAACCATCTGAACGGTTAGCTCACGTCAGAATGCGGAAGAGCCTCAAGTTTGGGGCGCGTTGGCTTGTGACATAACCTACTTGCCTCTAGATCGTTGTTCTGGGCACATTTTTGGTCATGTGGCTTGGTAAAAAAGAAACGCCTTGTTCGTTCAGCCTCGTTCGCACTAAGTTTCCAAATCCAGAATCGGGCTGAAGAACAAGCTTTGGTAAGACAATGTGGCAACCAAAGGAAAGAATAGCGATGCTATATTCTGGCAGCATCATGGGAAAGGCAACATCGGACGGTATACTCCACCGATGTAAGACGCTCTTGGTAAATTCCGACCTTTGCCTGGCTCAGGCTCCATAGCAGAGCTTACCGAAAAAATATCACCTGATAATGCAGTCGTGTGCAACGTGTGCTGTGCCCATCATTGGCTGGTGTGATTAGGCAGATGTGGCCTGAGAAGCATCAAATGTCTTGCCAAGTTGAGCCTGCAAGCCTCAGTGATACAGGATGGGGACGGAGAAAGGAGGATGTGAAGGACCAGCAACGGTGGGGAAAACTTGAAGGCAACTAGACATGCTTGCAAGCCTTCATTGAGAGGCGGACCCGCTCGGCTCCGTCCGCCCGTACGAATTTTAAAGCACACTGACAGCTGAAGCTGTCTGTGGCGTTGTTCGTGAATTATATAAGCCCCTACTACGGTCGTAGGCCTACTTGTGCTGCGAGGACCTGATGCTCCCTCCCTCTCTGTGGAAGAGAGTAGCACGACGCCCAAAATTGTTCCACTGCTGCACACACCTCATTGAACGCAACACAAAATTGCCCCTTGCTTTACTGCAACTCCTCGAGCTCGGGCTTCGCAATGCATTCGACGTTGCGGAAACACGAAACAGCGCCGCCGCTACGCCGAAGGTGGACAAACGAAGAAGACGAGAAGCTACTGAGAGAAGTAGAAGCTCAGTGTAAGTGAATTTGCAACATGTCAAGGATCACTATATTTACGAATCGCTCTTGATTAGCACGTTCAGGATACTCGTCGAATTGGAAAGCAGTAGCTGAAAGGATTCCCGGTCGCACGAACAAGGACTGTCGGAAACGATGGATCAAAATCAAGACGTCCACGACAAAAGGTCCCTGGGACTGGACAGAAGATGAACGGTTAAGGGACGCTGTGGAAAAACATGGGTTCAAGTGAGTCTCTTTGTAAGACGTGAGCAACATTGGCTCACAGAGGAAAAGATGGGTAGAAGTGTCCCGTGCTGTCGGTTCCCGCAACTCCGATCAATGCGCAAAACGATGGAATTACGCCGTCGACCCCACCATCGATAGAAGTCCGTGGAAGCCGGAGGATGACGAGGTACTTATCTTCGCGGTTTCAAAGTATGGACCAGCTTGGAGATCGATATCAGAAGAGTACTTTCCGAGACGGGCCACAACAGACATCAAGAATAGGTACGTCCTTCATTCTGGCACTCGTTTGAGACTGGATCTAAAACATCCAGGCACATTATCATCACAGGCAGTAGACGAAGGACACCAATGACCCATAAGGGGAACTTCGAAAGCCCAGCAAGCGAGTTCTCTGACACTGCACTCAGTCCCGATCCTCTCGGAGGTCTTGAGTATTCTCCGATTCCGAGCCATATCAGCTCGATACACAGTTTTGCCGGCATGACAGGCCCTGAAAGTCTGGGCCACAGCGGGAAAGAAGTAGGTTGGCTGGATTTGGCAAGCTCTGGATTGCTCCATGTTTCTGATGACGCTATTCTCAATTCTGTTCCGCCCGCTGGCGATCTTGAAAGCGGCATGGATGAAACTACAAACAAGGGATGGGTGGAAAATGGAGCAATGCTGGATTCGTTCCTTGACGAGTTGATGAATGGTCCTTTCGATCTTGGCCAACATCCGGAAGATTTTACAATGCCGCTCTTGTAGCGAAATCACCGACGTCGTTTGCAAAGATTCTCAGTTCTTGTCAAAATTGGCCGCTATACCCTCGTTCAACCGCTCACAAATCGATTTCAGACATGGTAAAGCAGCGTCGCATATAAAATCAGTCTTTTCAATCAACATTCTAAGTGACATTCATTCTGTGTCCCTTTTATCTTCAAAGTCTTGTGGCGGCATTGGCATGAGAGCTTGTCACGGAGGATCAAATCTTGTCAGCAAAAAGTACAATATCTCATCCCGAGCCTAGTTACACAATGAGGTGACACTAACGGAATTTTGGGAATATAATCGGTTGGTCAGAATGATTCATCTTTGAGTGACTGCGAGCAAATTTTATATGGTACTCGGTGTCGCACAATCACGAATAGTAGTTCTCGCCAAGACTTTGGGGGCCGAGTTGCTGGAATAAATTCGCAGTCTACGTCATTTGCCGACAAATGGTTGTCATGTCATGCGAAATACCAATTTTAGGCAGCAATTCAACTGCCAAGGGAGGCAGAATCCTGTGACCGCCTCAAATCAACCACTGAGCGTACAATCCCACGCTTAACCAGTCTTTGCGTCCATGCACCTAGACAGATTAAGCAAGCGGTGAGGGCAGTTGTAACACAGGGCTCACATTCAAGATCCTGTAAAGCTTTTCAACAAGCTCCTTGCTTATTCCTTTCGAAGACATGGTTAAATGGCAATCATATCCCCCTTCCCTTCGTTTCGCGAACTCCCTGACCAAGGCAGCGAACATCACTCTCTGTTCATACTGCTTCAGAATATCCCACCGGCGCTCGGTAAGCAAGATATGAGTGAAACAAGGTTAGCTCACTTTCGACTGTCATTTAATGAGAGGTACACTTAGCGCTAACAGCATTATCGCTGTAGCATTCCACTCATGCAGCTTGAGCCTGCAAGAGACTCTTTTAAGCAGTCTCTCCGGTCCGATGTTTCTACACGCGATTCAAACGACGCACGCTATGCATCTTGGGGCGCTGCACATGAAGGCAGCGCGTACCTCGATACGCACTCTTTAGCCCATGATACTGAGACACTTCAACGCTCACACAAGGGGACAGGGGACGTTTCGCCCATCAAAAACGACCAAGAATTCTTCGACACGCCATGGCAAAGGCCATGGAGGCTGATTCGTGACGAGCTCCCGGACGGGTGGCGTTTTGGCGCCACCATAGGCGCAGCCTTATCACTTTGCGCTTTAGTCGCTAACATCATCACCCTGATTGTCGCTTCCGTCTTGGCCCGTCGCGAGAATGGCATTGTCTCCTACATAAGTCCCATCCGTAAAGGAGACTGTGCAGATATCGAGCATATCCAATTGGGTGTCCATCCGATAATCAATATTGTGAGCACCCTGCTTCTCGGTGCGAGCAACTATTGCATGCAGTGTGTCTCTGCTCCCACTCGGTCGGATGTAAATGGTGCGCGTCAAGTTGGCTCTTGGCTTGGTATTGGTGTGCCCAACATCAAAAACCTTTGGTATCTCCGGAGAATAAAGCTGGTCCTTTGGTTGGTGTTAGGGCTGTCTTCTGTGCCCCTGCATTTCAGGGCTCGCAACAAGCACCGCTTGCTTACAAGCGCTTGCAAGCACGCTTGCAAGCGGAATTACGTGATAGATATTACTTAAGACGGCTTAGTTTATTCCTAATAGGGATTCTCCGGGAGATCTTATCTAATTAAAAGATAAATCTACTCCATTCAAAAGGACGAATCTACTACTCTTTTTACTATATTAGGTATATTTACTTACGTGACTCCGCTTATAAGCGCTTGTAAGTATTTTAACTAAGCGGAGCTCGGGCCTGCACTTGCTTACGCTTGCTTGATAGAGTCTACTGCTTGCAAGCCGCTTGATTGCGAGCCCTGCTGCATTTACTATAATTCTCCAGACCTATACTTGAAGAAATCATCCCTACATGGCTAACCCAGTCCAGCTACAACTCAACATTTTTCGTATCCCTTGCGAACAACTCTCACGACGTCTACATTGCATCTAGCGACTTCATGACTGGAGGCTGGATTGACACGACTGCTTTTGGAACCCCTTCGGGGTATCTCCCTGGCAGCGAACTGAATATCACGTTCAAACAACCAAACGGGACAGACTTGACTCTTGAGTGGCCTCTGTCCATATATAATCTGCATTTCTTAACTAATCCACACGAAATATAATCTAAAATAAGAAATCTTCATCGGAACGATAACGGATCTTTTTTTGAACGCCTTGAAAACGCACGGTGCATTGAGGAGCACGCAAAAACACCCCTACCCGGAAGACGTACACTTCTATTAAGTTCCTCAACCTCATCACTCGAAAATGATAATGATGGAAGGCATGGACTGTAGTGGAGACCATGGGCCTGGAATGACTCTTCCTTTGTTCTCTTTGTTCACTCATATCTCCAAGACCATTGGCAGATTAGCTCTAATAGCTCGCTTAACGAGCAGAGCTTGGCAGTTGGGTATATTAACCCCTGCCAACTCTCTCTTCAATCGATCATCCTTTTGCACCACATCCATCAGATAATGATAATCTTCTACCTTCCGCACTGTATGGAGAACCCCACAGCATCAACACAGCGTGTACGAATTCCACTGGACATTCATTCAACCTACCAGGAATTGGAGCCGTCAGCTGTGCCGCAAACTCGTCCTTATATTCAATAGTACACTAGGACGGCTGCTTTTTACCGTGTGGAAATCCAATAATATTTAATTGGTTCAATTGGATGTGCTCTCAAGAGACTCAGTACTGGTCAGACAATACTTACGAGGCCTTTTAACTTCCTTCTCCAGACCAATTATGTAGCGAAGGATACTGGCAAAGCATCAACGCATCGCGCTGGACCGCGTGGGGTTATGATGTGGATTACTGCATCAGTGAAAACATCAATGACGCATGTCAGTTGAACGTTGCAAGGAGTCTCTTGATTGTTGTCATCATATTCAACGCTTTGGTAAGTGATTGAGACCCGTTGACAGAGGCGTTTGAGCTGACTTGAGGAATCCTCCGATTCAGAAATTTCTCGTAATTTTATTTGTGGTTTTGAAGATTGAAGACCAACCGCTTATAACAGTCGGCGACGCGGCAGCATCGTTCATTGAAGAACGGGATATCATGACTCAAAAGATGTGTCTCTTCACTAGAGAATACTTTTCCAAAGAGTCTCAAATAGCCAAAAAGCTCTTGCAGCAAGATAATCTCCCCAAATCTTACAATCTCACGGAGAAAAGAGCAGCTCGAGCAGCGAGTAAACTGCGCTGGGCTTCTGCAATTTTTCTGTAAGTGCTTGTACTCTCCTTAGCATGTACCGTGAAGATTAAAGCTCAAAAAAATGGGGTTATGAAGGATTTGACGGATCACGATGCTGCTTCTCTCTAAACGCGGTCCCACAATGACTACTAACAACTGCGCTCGAACTTCACAGCACGATCATCGGCATTGCATCCATTCTTGGTCTTCTAGGATATGCTACGGAGGCCATGGAATCCAATTACAACAAAAGCGGATTAAAATTTATATGGAAGCTCGGAGTCGGCAAAACAAGTCCATACACACTGATCACCGGTTGGGCCTTACCGGCATCTGGAGACGCCGCCATTGTAGCAACAGCGCTGATCGCCAATCTGCCGCAAGCGCTTCTCTCCATTCTCTACTTCGTCATCAACGGCCTCATTACCAACCTCTCTCTCGCGGAGTAGTGGTCCCGATACCCTCGAAAGCGGGCAGCGTTGCGGCCTCACGGCAGTCAACGGTCAACGTATTTCCTCCAGGTCCTCTATCGCCTTGGTATTCCCCTTATGGTACTTTCGGGCCTCTTACATTGGATAATCTCACAAAGTATCTTCCTCGTCAAAGTGGACTCCAGGGACCAAATAGGTGGAGACTCACTTTCCGGTCAGGATGGTGAGCCGGTTGGCTATGGGGCAATCACCTGTGGCTATTCGCCATTGGGGATGATTGTTACAGTCCTGGCAGGTTTTGTGCCCATTGTGTTTGCAATATCCCTTGGCTGGCGCAGGATGAAGCCTGGGATGCCGATGGCAGGGAGCTGCAGCGCCGCTATCTCTGCGGCATGCCACGCTCCTGAAGGAACATCTGAGGTTCTGCCTATCATTTGGGGAGTTATTCCTGGTGCAAACTCGGAGACAGAGGACCACCAGGATGTCGGTCACTGTGCCTTTTCCAACGAGCATGTAGAAGTTCCAGTTGAAGGACACCTATATGCCTGAGATTTTGGATTTGCCTGGGCAATCATTTCCTTTCCGGACTCGGCTTTGCCCAGTTGTTTCATAACCTCATATGAAGAAGGGGAAATGGACGATAGAAGGCCCAGTGTCAGTGAGCTGATTATTGGTTATCTTTCAGACTTAGGCCAACGCTATACTCGATTCATGGTCGAAGTTCTTCTTGGACTGGCGGTTGACCTCATGGAATAATTTTCAGCATTGAAGGTTGGTTGATGTCATTATAATTCCTCTGCTACTGGCTTCATAGCTGAATTCCTAATTCACCACATGTCTTCTTTAACGCCGCTGCATCTACCTCGTCAACTTCATCCGGCAACACGAACCCCTTCAAGCTCTTTCCTGCCCCGATCACAACAGATTCAATTCCGTCACCGCTCGTAAAGCTCCAAACCCTCACGAACTTGCTTCCAAACCTCAACGCAAACCTCTCCCCCGCGGCCACAAACACCGTCTCGCCCTCCCTCGCCTCGACCGGCTGCACCCCCTCAACCTCCACGACCAGCGTACCCTCCACCACAGCCAAGCAATGGTGCGTCTTCGGAAACACCACGCCCTTCGCGAACGGATTCTTCCCGTCATGCCTCCGACTCCCCTCCACACTCGCAATCGCAAACCTGCCCGCCGTCTGCTTCGTCGTCGCGAACGGCCGCGCCAGCACCCCTCCCAGCAGCCACCTCGGGCCCGTATTATGCTTCAGATAATACGGCGCCGACGACTCCGGCAGGCGCTCGTCGTCCTCGTCCCAGTCGGTCACGGGCGCGCTGACGTGGTGGGGGTGGAAGTGGACGTCGTACTGCCCCTTGGCGGCCATGACCTTCGGGATGAGGATGGCGGCGAGGTTGCGGTCGTCTTGCTCCGGGTAGTGGATGCCGGCGTAGGGCTCGCTGACGTAGCGGAAGAAGTCGATCCAGTGGGCGGGGGTGATGAGGCCGAAGGTCTCGGTGGACGGGCCGAGGAGCTGGGGGTTGTGGATGATGCCCTGGAGGGGTGGTGTGAGTAGGTCACACAAAAGGCATCCTTCGTGATAGCGAATAGAGGAAAGCATGGGTGTGGACTGCTGGGGGAGTCGTCGGGTGTCTCACCGGCGGCACGTATGCAAAATCTCCGGGGCCAAGGATTTTGCACTTGTCCCCGTTCCATAGCTTCACAAAGCCCTTGGTGACAATGAACACATCGTGAGCCTCGTTGTGGTGGTGGAAGCCCGGTGCATCTGCAAGGGCGCCGCCGCTGGTGAAGACAGAAATGGTATCGTCTGTTTGGAGGGCGGAAGTCAATATGCGAAAGACGCTCTTGCTGCCGGGAATGGACAGCATCTCGCCCTCCAGCTGAGGGATCACATAGCTGCCACCAGCAGGCGGCGGCTGTTCCAGGCGCGGCAGCTCCTTGGGGTCAACACTGCCCATGGTGGCACAAAGCTGCAGGTGTAGGGCTGAATAGATGAAGGACACGCGATGTCGGCCACGTGGGAATTGCAGGCCTAGGAAAAGAAATTAGCGCGGGGCGTGGTGCAGGGTGGAATGGCATGCAAGGCGCAGGATATAAGATGCACGTCAAAGCCATGTGGAGCCGATGGCTGCGGGCAGCGTCTGGCGCGTCGGGAAATCCGAGCTGCAGGCATCGCGTGGTTTGTGCCAGCGCAAGCAGAGAAAAAGCCCGAGGGCTGCTGTGTCGCGGCTTCCCTGGTCTCGAACGCGGCGGCAGACGACGGCCCGCGACAACCCAGCGCCCGCTGCGCTGCTGACGTGACCGAGCAAGGGCGCACCGAGCTCCGAAGCTCTCCTCGCCGATTTAGTCTCCCTCCATTGCACCACTTGCCGCCGCATAAAGTGAGGCCTGCATGCGATTCAGTCACCTCAAAGACGGTATTCGCAAGAGGGTGCGGTACTTCCACTCGGGAAACATGGCATTGAAACCCGACTTCCGCTGCGCCTACAAGCAGGTCGACGACTGCCTGATCTATGCCGACGTCTACGTCCCGCCCGCTGCTCCAAGTGACGAGAAGAGGAAATGCCCAGTCAGTAAGTGCAAACATCGACACCACGTGCTTCGCCCAATGATGCACACTTGCTCACAACAGCAGTCCTCGCAATCCACGGCGGCGCTTTCATTCTCGGTCACTCGGATATGGTAAACAAGGACCAGATCGCCGACTGCCTTTCCCGCGGTTGGATTACAGTCTCACTCGAGCATCGTCTCTGCCCGCAAGTCAACATCCTGGAAGGCCCCATCACCGACTGTCGCGATGCCCTGGCCTGGGTTTATGACGACGACGGTCTCAACGCAGAGCTCTCCAAAAACGAGCCGACCTCGGGCTTCACCGTCGACAAAGACCGCGTCATGGCCTTCGGCACTTCGTCCGGCGGCGCGATAGCACTCGCATTGGTGAGTTTCCCCTCCCCCCACCCCCCTACCGTATTTGTCAAACCTCAAACCCCCCACCCGCCGTACCTCCAAACCGCAAAACCCAAAGAAAACCCCCGAGCCAAAATAGAAACCAACCAACCTAACGAGGACCCCCCCCCCCCCCACAATAGGGCTACAACGTCCCGCGCCCCGTCGCCGCCATCCTCGACTTCTACGGCGCCACGCACTTCTCCCACGCCTTCTGGTCGACGCCCCTGCCCACCGCCCCGCTCCCGCCCAACACCTCCCCCGACTACATCGACCAGGTCTACGACGAGTCGCCCGTCCCCATCCGCGGCGGCGTCTCCCTCGAAGGCCAGTCCTCGTCCGCTCCCCCTCCCCCTACCACCGCCGCCGAGAAGAACGCAGCAGCCCCCTCCCTCCCGCCCCGCCCCTCCTTCGCCTTCACGCACATCGCGCGCGGCACGCTGCTGCGCGTGTGCTACCCGTTCGGCCCCGTTGCCGCCATCGACGCGGTGCCGAACGTGACGCCCGCCTTCCCGCCGACGTGCGTCGTGCACGGCACCGCGGACACGATGGTGCCGATGCACCTGAGCCGGGCGCTGTACGCGCGGCTGGAGGAGAGCGGCGTGCGGCGCGAGTTCATCGAGGTGCCCGGCGAGGAGCACACGTTCGTGGGCAAGATGGTCAAGGGCGGGGACGTGTGGGCGAGGCAGCGGAAGGGGTTTGATTGGCTGGAGGGGGTGATTTCTTCTCCTTGATTGTTCTTTTTTTCGTCCCTCCCTTTCTTCAGATCGGTATGCGAAGAAGACTGCGCGACGGATTTGGGAGAATGAAATGACCGAATGAATGAATGAGAAAATAAAAAAGCGATCTCTGGCGTTAAACGGTTCAGAAGACACAAAACAATATGTATTTTGCTTGGTTTGCTTTTTTCTTTTCCCCACCGCCCAAAATTATTATTAGCTGAGGCCATGGAACCCTCCGCCATGGCTCTCCCAGATATCCCTGAAATCGAAGCTCCAGTCCCACAGACACCCGTCCAGCGACTCCAAGCCCATCTGCGCGACCTCGAAGTCTCCGCCCATGATGCCGCCCTGCACTCCCTGGTCCGGCGCGTGCTGCTTCCCTGTCGCGCCGCCGCCGCCCAACGAGCCGCCCATCCCTGCGTGCTCCGTCGCCGATGCTGGGGGCGAGCGGCCGGAGCGCTGGCGCAGGATGGCGAGCATCTGGCGCAGGACCTTGGCCGTCTTGCAGGCGACGACGGACTCGCGCATGAGGTCGAACATGCTGAGGGTCTGCTCGATGAGGCGGATGTAGTCGTGCTGCGGATTGGGCTGCTGGATGCTCTGGACGGCGCGGAAGAGGATGATGGAGGCGGCGAAGGTGAGGTACGTAATATTATACCACCTGGGATCCTTCGTCAGCGGAAACTCCACTTTCGGGGTTGTTTGGATACGGTATACCATGTGTGGAAGAAGGTGTGCACTCTGTACGTCTCGTACATCAGGTCGATCGTCCGCGCAGCCGCGTCTGTGCACTTGTTGACGGCGTCGTCCAGGCTGGGCTCGCGGTCGTCGTCGTATTTGGAGGCGTGGACGATGAAAGGTCTCAAGAGGAGCATCTTCACGTTGTAGTATCCTACAGCTCATGTCAGCCTCACGACAGGCCCCGACATTATATTTACTTACTGATCTGTAGGACGAGACGCTGGTAGTAGGCCCAAGGCGGATCGCCCAACCGGCTATGCCTTCCGACATCGCTGGTGAACTGCGGTCTTATCGCCTCCGGTAACCTGGCTACCCACGCGTCCATCTCCATCTCGATGTTCAGCGCGCCCTGCAGCTTCTGAGCTAGTGACAATCTGTGGAGGTAGACCTTCACAGAGATCGCGCGCATTATGCGCGCCAGGCCAATCATGCCCGGGATGATATCCACGTCTGAACCGTCGATCTGGGGCAGAGGACGGTTATGGTAGTCATCCATGCCCAGACTATCAGGCCGACCGAGCGCAAAGCTGAGCTCAATCTCGAGCGTGTAGAAGCCCCACCAGGTCTTCGAGGCCTCCAGCGCCTGGGGCTGCCTGGCCGACCCACCGCTGTCAATCGTTGCGTTCCTATTCGCGCCAATTGACAACAGCGTGCGCGAGGCCATGCCCAGGTACGTGTAGGCCAAGTTGGGGTTCAGCTCGTTCTGGCACACCTTGGCCATGAAAATGTAAGCCTGAGCGGCCTCGAGGTCATTGGCCGAGCCGGGGAAGCCTAGCGCCAGCTGCGCCTTTTCGAAGAGCATCCGACTCCACTCGAACCTCCCCATCCCGTTGAGCTTCTCCTCCGTCCACGTGCGGATGAGGGCGCCGAGCGACACCAAGCTGAAGTACAGCGCGATGAAGCTGCGCGACTGGTTCTGGAAGCGGCCTTGCCACAGGTCATCGCATCTCGAGTAGAAGTTCTCCTTGTCCAAAAAGGGGTGAATGTAGTGCAAATTGTTGAAGTACGTTTCCAGGAAGACGTACGACTGCGGGAAGAAGAACTGGTTCTCCAGCACGTCGTTCCAACCGCTGGCGTCGCCAGTGCGCTGGGTGCCGAAGGCGTGGTTATAAAAGGTGCTTACCAACGAGGGCTTCTGGGACACGGTCTGCTGGTCGCCCTCACTGTACCCGTACTCCTGCCGCACGCGGCCCAGGAAGGCGACGGATGACGTGTGGCCGTGGAACTCGATGTCGCGCGTGTGCGGGTTGACCTCGACGATCTCGGTGCCCTCCTCCGGGCTGCCCACCTCTTCGTCGACGCGGCCGAGCCCTGCGGCCGAGCGGGCGGCCTGCTCCGACGACGGCGAGATGGCGGCGCCCTCTGACTGCGAGGCCGCAGACGTGGGCACTGCTGACGAGGACGCAGCACCGGCGAGCTGCTCGGCCGGCGTCGAGGCACTGTCGGATTCGCGGGTTGCGGCGGCGGCGCGTGACGCAAGGGCGCTGTACGACGCGCGAAGCTTCGCGTTCTCGGCCTCGGCGAGCTCCAGGCGTTTTTCCAGGTCGCGCACGAGGCTGTAGATTCGAAACGAATGGATACAAAGTCAACAACGTCCGGGGACTTTTTTTTTCTTTCAGCTTAGCGAGGAAGGTATGGACCACCTTTGCGAGCTCGCATCCCTCTCACCCATCACCGGTGCCACGCGGTACACGCAGTGCAGGCCGCGCCCTTGGGTATGGCGAGCTTTGTCAGCGGCGATGATCACGGTAGGGAGTTGGGGCGGAGCGTACTGCGACAATGGGAGCACGGGCAGACGCCATCGCACTTGTACTTTTTGGAGCGGCAGAGGTTGCAGGCTTGGATGGCTCGGGGCCGGCGCGGCGGCTTCGGGCTGCTGGTGCTCGCAGCGCTGGTTTCCTGCGGCGAGAGCAGCATGATTGGCAATTATGTGGGCAATGGGGGCGCGGTTGGGGAGAGTTGCGGCACGTCGTTCCTACGTCGCAGTCAATGAAGCCTGTCGCGCACGCTCCGGCAGCTCTCGGCACCGTCCGGCAGGGGTTACCGCACGCGACGACCAGAGGGCTCCTTCCCCCGCAGCAGCAGGGATCGTCGCCTGTGGGGTTGTGGGGGGGGGGAGCCGCTGGAGATGATTGCTGTACGATTACGACTGCAGCATCTCGTCGGAAATTCCGTCTCTGGGGATCCGGGGCAGCTTCGCGGCTTATGTGGATAACCAGACATTCGACAAAAGGACTGCACTCCCACTCAATTCGGCCGAGCGATCCCCCCTTGCGCGTCGTGTCTAGGTATGCTCGGCACTTGGGCGTCGGCAAATCCGCACGGCTTCCGAACAAGGAAGCATTCCACCGAAGATGCACGCGTCCACTGGTTAGTGGCTTTTCGATCGTCATGACCTGTTCATGCCTTCTGGGCACCGCCAGCCGGGGGCCGCCGCAGGCGCTTCGGCTTTCCCGAGCTCCCCCATAGGCCCATGGGGACGGCGTGCCGACAGTCGATTACTTGAAGAGGATGGCACAGCCGTAAGAACTGGGTCCTAGTGTATTGCAAGTTCAACACTACAATCATGGGCCAAAACTTCTCCCTTCCTTTCCTTACAAACCCCCTCCAGCCCGCGGACATGGCGAGGGGTCTGGAGAGTTTGGACATCATCATTGTGGGTGCGGGGTTGGGCGGCTTAGCGGCCTCCATCGAGTGCGCTCGCTCCGGCCACAATGTCACCGTGCTTGAGAGTGCTTCCGAGCTCGCTGAGGTGGGCAGCACTTCCCCGTTTTTCCCGGAAAACGACCAGGGCTGATGCAGGTACAGGTTGGAGCAGGCCTGCAGATAACGCCGAACTCATCCAAGCTCTTGAAGAGGTGGGGAGTTTACGAAAAACTCCAGAGCCAGGCTTGCGAACCGAAGTTTCTGATGGTCCACAGATACACCGGCAACGTTCTGGCTAGAGAAGATGATTTTAACAAACACATGAATGAGAAGTACGGATCCCCATTTACCGACCTGCATCGCGTCGACCTGCAGCAGGGCCTTGTAGCCAAGGCGAGAGAGCTCGGCGTCACCTTACGACTGGGCCAGCGTGTCGAATCACTCGATCTCGATTCTGCGCGTGCACGGATAAAAACCAGCGCTGGCACAGAGTACACCTGCGATCTGGTGGTGGGAGCTGATGGCTTGTGGTCAAAATGCCGCGAGTGTTTCCTTGGCCGCAGGGATCAACCTCTCCCCACGGGCGATCTTGCCTATCGCATCGTCCTCAGATTGGACCAGGTGAAGGACCCAGATCTGCGAGAGATGATATCCAATCCCCAAGTCCATTTCTGGATAGGCCCGGGCTCGCATGTTGTTGCATATTCGCTGAAAGGCGGCACCATGTACAACATCGTCCTGCTTGTCCCAGATGACCTGCCCGAATCCGTTGCTCGGCAGTCTGGATCAGTCGAGGAAATGAAGAAGCTGTTTGAAGGATGGGACCCCACGTTGACAAGATTCTTGGAGTGCGTGGACAGCGTGGATAAGTGGAAGTTGATGCACCGTAAGTGTTCAGGAGAGACTTGGAATGAGAAACGGCTGACAAAGAGCCCCAGGCGAGGAGATGGATTCATGGATAAGTGAAAGAGGAAATCTTGTCATGATGTAAGACCCGTCTTCCACTTCGAATGCGATATGCTAAATTCCTACAGGGGCGACGCCTGCCACCCTATGCTTCCATATCTTGCCCAGGGAGCAAATTCTGCACTAGAAGACGGAGCTGTTCTGGGGAGAGTTCTCGAAGGCGCACAGCCTGGGTTCTCACTTTCTCGGGCGCTGAAAACTTACCAGCGGTTGAGAAAAGCACGCGGCGAGGCCATCGTTCGGGAGACTTTCAAACAGGTATGTGATCGGACAATCCGAAGTGCGAAGCGATACTAAGCAATGCAGCGAGAGTCATTCCATATGCCGGATGGGCCAGAACAACGAGCGCGCGATGAGCTCTTCTTGTCGAAGCTGGGAAAGGAGATTGACTGCGCCTTTCCAAGCAGATGGTGAGCACCTCAACGAGCTAGAAAAGTGATGGACCATGCTGATGGATGCAGGACATGTCCCGAGGTACAGCCGTGGCTATATGGGTATGATGCTTGGAAGGAAGTGGATAGCGTGCTGCGGGAAGATAGCGGTGTGGAGATGGCGACGAAGCTGTAGCAAGAGGACCGTAGACGTTTCGCGAATGCTGTAATGAGCCAGATAGCTAGATGAAATGCACCAGATCATAATCACTCGAACAACGACTCGACAGCATGCGTCTCGTGTGTTGTTGGACAACAGCGATGAGGAATGGTTGAGGGAAGCGAGGCCGACACGGCGGGCGCAGAGACTAGGGAGTGCGCGCCAAGGCCGGCCCCCAGCCACATCAGGGAAGCATCATCGTCATCTCGTCACAAGGACACCCGCGGTCAGAGCTCGCCGCCCTCTCCACAAATCGCCTCCGTTATCGTTGCCGCCGACAACAGAGCTCTCTCCACAACAACCATCGCCCATATCAAAGCTTCCCCGACCGCACAGTTACTCATCCGCCTCGCCGTCGCAATGAAGGTCTCGACCCTGCTCCTCGCCATTGCCAGCCCGCTGGTGGCTTCGGCTTCGTCCAACCTGCTGGGCGGCTTGCTGTCGCAGCAGGAGGTCATCGTCCAGGACCTCAAGGTCCCCGGCAGTAACCCGCTGTACTTCTGCGAGGACCCGGCCAACAACCTGCTGACCATCGACGACGTCGACCTCGCCCCCAACCCGCCTGAGGCGTGAGTGCCACCCACTATCACCGCTGCGCCCACCTTTGCCGCGCCCAACACTCGCAGATGCACTAACACAGACCGCGCAAACAGTGGCAAGACCTTGTCCATCAAGGCCACGGGCACGCTCGAGAAGGACGTCGAGGAGGGTGCCAAGGTCCGCCTGCAGGTTAAGTACGGCCTGATCACCCTGATCAAGCAGGAGGCTTCGCTGTGCGACTACGTCAAGGAGGTCGACCTCGAGTGCCCGCTCAAGAAGGGCGATCTCAAGCTCACCAAGGACGTCGACCTGCCCAAGGAGATCCCGCCGGTATGTTGATCGCTCTTATCGCGAGCTTATCATCGAATGTGCAGAGCTAATGGCGTGATTGTACAGGGCAAGTACACCGTCCTCGCCGACGTTTTCACCAAGGACAACGACAAGATCACTTGCCTTACCGCTACTGTCCAGTTCTCCAGGTAGATAATGCCTCATGCATACTCTGATTCCGAAGGTAATTCGGGACATGGTCAAAACATCATCGAATTGTAGAATGTGGTGGTTCAGGTGGCGTCAGGTTGGCGCTGTATAGTAGGCAGATGGGAGATGCCCGGTTTGGGGGAATTGGTTTTTCTTATCAATTTGCGAATTCGTTGGACCGAATGCCGCAAGTGCATGGTCGACAGTGTCAAAGATACCTTGGTCGACGAGGCGTTTAGACCACTTGAGCTGGATTAATGACAATCACGATATGGGTTTGGGCTTTCAAAACGCCCTTTGATGTGTCGTTTGCGCCGTCTACTGCATGCCGTCGTGGAACGTGTGATCGTCCAATGTGTGATGACAGCCACCCGTCCGTGTATGGAAGTATCAAGTGCATCCTCGAGCGCGGATCCGTTTTTGGGTATAAATTGATGTATAGCTGTACAAGTAGAACGCCTCCGATAGAATGCTCGTTGTGGTATGCACAGAAACCAGCCGCTTCCCCGCCTACTCGCCAAACAGCCTCCGCACTCGCTTGAGCACGCTGTCCTTGTCGGGATCGTACGGGTGGTCTTTCGATGGAATTTCCAACAGGGACGGGAAAGCGGCGGTGTAGGCGTCGACACGGTGACGTATACGCTCGGCAATCTGTGCAGTCGGTCGTTATTATTGTGCTGAGGGCGCGCGGAGCTGGGAAACATCGCGAAAGGATTCGGGCATCGTACATGTTGGTTGATGAGCAGAATCGCAATGTCCTTCCGCTCCTCGGTGAACCTGTCAAAAGCGGCTTCGATCGCAGACGTCTCAGTCTTGTTGTCAACAACAAGGAAGTTCTTTTGGTTGTCGGGCGGCGGCGTAACGTGCTAATCGCGGGAAACATCAGTCATCGATGGTCCAGGAGCGGGTGCAGCTCGCAGCTGTAATGGTGGAGCGGTGGGAAGCTTACACCAACGCCAGCGAGGAGGAGACCGGTCACAGAGTCCTAGGAGTAGCGATTAGCAAAGCTCAGAGATGGGTGGTGGCAGACGCGTACCTCATCGCCGATGACGGCGAGGAACTGACGGTCCTTGTAAGCGGAAGCTGGGGCAGCCATGGTTGGAGTCGACCGCCTGCGAATGTGCTCGTGGACGGCGATGCGAGCAGTAGTGGAGGTCGAGGAACGCGAGCGGCTGGAGCTTGGTCGTCGGGCTGTGACGCCGCGGGGGAGATCATCGGATGCAGGGATCGTCGGCGACCGGCGCCTCCTTCCTCCGATCTCTGTTTACGATTGGCCGTGCGTTCACGTCGAGAAGACAAAGGCCAGCAACAGAGACAATGGCCCCAGCCAACAGCTCGACATAGCACTTTCACCGCCCGGCACGCCTGCAGACCGGCGCGTCTAAAGTCGTTTCAGCTCCTCGATCTATCCTGAGCCATCCACGCCTGGCTTCTCCACCGATATGCCGCCGCTCATCCGCCGCCGCCGGCTCTCCGAGCGCATAAAAGCCTACCTTGATCCATACGACTGGTTGCTCTGGCTTTCAGAGGAGATCAACAGCAACAATCTGGATGATGCTCTCAAGGACTGGGTCTGGCCTATCGGCATCGCCGTCAACCTTTTTTTCATGGTCGCAAGAGCAAACAGTGGCGGAGACAGCTTTGAGGGGAGCGACGACGTCTTTGGAGACTACGCTGCTAGAGCTGGCACTGGCTGGCTTCGCTGGCTGGTACTAACTTCCCTCCTCCCCTCTAATAGATTCTCTGCTAATATATGTACAGTGCTCATTTGTAGTCCACCTGCTCTCCCTCCTCTCCCTTGTAAATGCTTTCTACACCTTCCATCGCAAGCGTCACTATCGCCTCTTCGAGAATTCTGTCAATACAACTCCGACTACGCCATCTGCTCGTCGAGTTCGTGTTGACTCGTCTCCGGTATCCTCATCGCCTCTGCGCTTCATCCAGAACCTAGTCGCATCTTCGAGCGCTCAGTCTCGCGCGCACCCAGACTCACAACGCGACGTTTGGGAGATATCAGTGTGGGACCCAACACCGACATGCCTACGGCTATTCTGTTTATTCAGCCCCGGCCATGTGCTGGTATACTGGCTATTCCTCCCACTCGCCCCGCTCGACCCGCGGCCCAGCGTCACGGTGGTGACTACCATGGTCCTGGGCGTCCTAATGACGATGCAGCTTTACCTACTGCATACGTCTTTCTCGCAGCAGACCAAGGATGCCGCACTGATCCACCGCGAGGTTCTTCACGAGTACGACACCAAGTTTGTGCATCCGACACTCCACAAGCCTCTCCGCAACGTAGGCACCCAGACGCCGAATGAAGAATCAAGCGGAACCAACACGAGAGAAGTCGATACCTACACCCCTACCACCATCATCAATAGGGGTTTCCGTACGAATCCCAATCCCGCGTATGCTTCGCAGTACGATCCAGACAACGCGCTGCAATCCGAGCAGCGCCTTCCGCGCTCCGCGATGCCGAATCCCTTCCTCACACCACGTCTGGCCAACGCACAGGCGCCTGTTACCTCTGTTGGAGGGTCTCCAGGCGGACGGAGGGTCACTTCTATGAGACAGCCCGTCTTCCGCCCAACCTCGGACGCCAGCACGGGCGATGGCGGCAGCTTGGGCGTCTACTCGCACGCGGCATCCCCGCTCCGGAAATCACAGTCGGTCAATTTCATGAGACCGGATGAGGTGGAGAGGAAAGCGGGTAGTCCCGAGAAGAGGGCTGGGAGTCCGTTGAAGCGTATGAGCACGCCGGGTGATTGGGGAAAGGTACCGGGGCTGGAAAGGCAGAGGAGACCGTATCAAGGTCCGGAAGTGAGACGAGAGACGGGACGGTACTAGTGATGCACATTTTGGCTTTACACGCAAGGATACCACGGTGTTCGGACTGGGTCGAGTTTTCTGCATATTGCATGGTGTTTGAGGCGTTTGTGAGAACGAAGTGCACGAGATTTCTTGGTGGAATCACTTCGCACTCATTTATTACATAAAGAAACACTTTCAAAATTTTCACAAGCTATCGTGAAGCGTCATTGGGTGGAATAACACAGCCCGATCGTCAAGTCAAGTGTCAGCTCCTCGGCGCACTGCGGTCAGCCCTCGAGAGTACTCTTCACCGTCCCTGGTTTTCTCGATCCTGGGTCATACAAGAGTTGATCTTGTCATCATCTTTTATCACGCTTGTCGGCCAGATAAAAGTCAATGGAATCCTCTTACTCAAGCCGTGCTGGCGCAATGGCTGCATAGCCGCTCATCAGCCAACTTTAGGTCTTTTGTAAGACATTTTAACTTGGTGAGCATTCGCAGCACTGCCGAGATGTTGCGCAACAAGAACCAAAATTGGAGTAGTTCTGCAGTTCTGAGTGCTATCGAGATGTGCTACCGTCTTGAAATACTCGCAACGGACCCGAAAGACTATATGTTTGCGTATCTCGGACTTTGGAAATCAGCTTCCTTCGAGCCAAACTACAACACGACTTTGAGGCAAGCACATGCCGCTTTTGTGAGACATACAATAGAGGAGACTAAGTCACTCGACGTACTCAGCTCTTGCTATCTGCTTGCGGGGACCTGCGGAGACAAAGACGCCTCGTCCTGGGTTCCTAACTGGACCACGAATTATGGCGAAACACCGATATGGATTGAAAAACTGGAGGAGTGGGCTTGTCAATTTCTACGCATCAAAATACAGGCTCCATCAGACGCGATACTGCGATGGGTCTGCCGACGCCAGGATGCTTCATGTCCGCGGGAAGATCATCGACACTATTTCAGCCCTGTCTCAACCTATTATAACATCAGAGGTGGCTTCAAGTTTCGAGTTTTCCAAACGGATTGAAAATGCTGTGAAAATGCTCGGTACATCAACAACAGATTGTTTGAGAATGGTTGCAGCATGCGCGGGATATGTCGAAACAATTGAGCGGTTCATCAACTACTATTCCGATGGGCTTGTGGCAGCTATCACTCTAACCAACGACCCTATGAATGACGAGATGCGAAAAATGTGGAAGGATTGTTGGGAAACACGTATAGAATTCCCTCTCATGACGAGGAAAATCTCAGACATTTCTGCTTCCAAGAATTTTGGTAAAACGGAAACGGGAACGCTTGGGCTTTTTACTTTGATGTCGTCGGCTCAGGACAGCGTGGCTTTGCTACACGGCTCTCGGATGCCAATCTTACTGCGAGAAGCTGGTGATACAGCTACTTATCAGGTTGTTGGAGCATGCTATGTTGAGGGACTCATGTTTGGTGAAGCTGTCAATTGGGATGAAGATGCTGCAGATGACATTTTTCTTGTTTAGGAACGTTTGTTTCGTTTCGGATATGACTTTCTTAACCCAGAAACATATCTTCAGTGTTTTTGACGGCGAGTGCGATGCTATTATTCCTCGCACAGAATTTGGTACCGTGCCAATGGAACATATCCCTGAACTATTTCAGGATATCATGTTGTTCACCAAGCCATCTGCAAGCAACAAAGTATTAAAGACAGATGCTGGAGCCGTGAATGCAGAGGAACCAATGGCTTTATTGGCATCTTTCATGTCGGTGAAGTGTTCAAGATGGTTAACGTACATCCTTTTGCTTTTCCTTGGAAAGTGAATACACATTCACGTGTCTCGTCTGGCTTCTGATTTGTATGGCATCATTCATTAACCTCGTTACCTTGCTCCATACGGACCGGCGAGATGACCTGGCGGATGCTTACGTTTTTCAAGTTAGCGTATCCGCTTTGAATCCTTCGGCGAGCCTATGCATGTATCGCTATGCCGCTACGCGTGCCAACGTGCTCTCCAAAGCATCTTTTTAGCGAAATACGTCTTACAATGGGTCGATTTCATAGTTGGGTCTCTCGTCTCAAAAGCAAAAATGAACCCGAGCCAGATGGTCCAATCGAACCGCCCAGGCTGCCATCTGCACGGCCTCGCCCACTGACCCCAACGCCGAACAATGAGATCAACGCGCACCCGCAGACACAATCGTCGCTCTTCAGAAAATTGCCGCTTGAAATTCGCCTCCAGATTTACGAATATACGCTCGGCAACCGGACCGTCCACGCCCATCTCGCTTACGACCGCCCCATCATCAAAAGCGGATACGGGCACGCCGGGCTGGGTAGGCCGCCAAACGAGTGCACCAAGCACAATCTGAAGCAGGGGAGTCGGTGGCGGTGGAACAGCTGCGCCTGTTGCAGGAGCGATGACTGCACATTCTATGAGGACCGCTGCTTGAAGGGCGGGATGGTGAGCTGCGAGAAAGGTGATCCGCTCGAGTGCCGCATCCATTCGGCATGGCTGCTTGTGTGTCGCAAAGCGTACGTCCCAAGAACCAGCATTTTAGAACAAAAACTGACGAACTGATTGGTCAGATATACTGAGAGCGTCTCCACTCTCTACTCGTCCAACACCTTCCACTTCAAAATGTGGACTATGTTACCCGGTATAAGTCGGGACTGGACCCGCTTCATTGAATTGAATAGCTTCCTCCTCTTATCCCAGCTCGTTCTTCCCCTGCGTCTGAATTCCATCACCTCGCTGGAGATAGTTTACGATTTTATCGAGCCACCGCTACCGGGCGATGAGCCTTACAGGCAGACCAGTGTCGCTCGTTACGAGAAGATGTGGCGTCAGGTGCTGCTCCCCGGGCTGCGGAAGCTGCGCATTTCCTTTCTCACCTTTCGGATGAGCCAGTGCGGGGCGAGCCCTTCTGCAGAGCTCGATGCTGTCTGGCTCAATGCCCCTGACGACGCTGTGCGGACAATGCGCCTGGATCTTGAGCTGACGGTGCCCAGCACGTGGTTTTGGGCGTTCAATAAGAATGGAGCTACTGTAATAAAGGTGAACGAGCTCGGTCAGGGCAAGTACTGGAGAACTGTGGAAGGCGGTGAGCAGACTGCCGGGGCGATGCCGATGGGTTACTAGATAAACAGCCAGTGGGACTATGTCGAATACGTGTGCACTATGGGAGAGGGGTTTCCTTCGTAAAGGACAATTAGCCTTCGTATCTTCCAACAGCTTGGTGGGAGGGGGAATGGATCCCGCTTTCTTTGCAGGGAGTGCTGTTTGAGCTTCAAAACTCTGTTTTAAGAAGAGCCGAGGGACAAACCTCAAGACCGGACGAGCGTGGAAATAACCAATGCGAGAGAAGGGGCGGGGAGCCAAGGGTTTTGGTTTGTTCCAGCGAGCACAATGTTGCAATTTCTTCCCTTTTTTTGGAACTTGTATCGCCACACAGCGAGCATATTTTAAGTGGAGGAAAGGAGGTGCAAGGGATATTTCGAGTTTCACGGTACACAGTTCTGCAAAACCTGCAGAGCGCACGAAGGATGGCAGGTGACGTCCAAATGTCTTCCGTTCTTTGGAGGCGAAACAGCCGTTCCGTTTGGTGGCGGGCGACCACACGCAGCGACAGGTGCGATTCCGGCGGAGCGTTGCACAGGCGCCCCGTCGCTGACCGCGCCGGATTAGTAGAGCGTGCAACCGGAACATCTGTCACCACCCGCCTCAAACGCATGAATCCTGTAAAGTTTGTAGCAAATTCTAGTACGAGTTACACGAGACGCGGGCGCCGAAGGATCGTGCTTGGCAGTAATGACTTTTTCTGCGTGCTCAGCGATCATGCATGCGCTTGTTGCCGCAACGGGGCAAGCGTGGCTGAGCGGAAAAAATTGCTCAGCTAATGCGAAGTCTTACATGGCGAAGTCAGTAGTGGATGTACAATATAGCGAAGTGGTGCAATTTGCGCCGTTGGAGAGCGGAAGCGCCGGGGCGCAGCGCGAACTGTGAGTGGGCAGTGTTAGGCAGTGTTGGGGCTAGGAGGCTGGAGATAGCCGATGATGAAAACGAGCGAAGGGGCGTTCGGTGCCCATTGCCGTCTTCTGTGCAGGCGATGCTCTGTGCAATTGAAGTCTAATTGGGCGAGTGGTTGGGTCGGTGTCGAGAGAAACAGCGCAACCTTACAGTTGGCAACGCAAGGCCCAACCCATGAGTGAATGTCGCGGAGTGAGGGAGACGAGGGATGCAAGCACACGGAGGGCTGCAAACGACGGGATTCAGGGGCGTGCTCAATGCCGGGCGGAGGTAGGCAGCAGTCGGAGGACGAGTGGAAGCGAAGCGCTCGGGTCGAGGCAAAAGGGGTATATTGTAGAGAGAATGATGAGGCTCGTGTCAATAGTAGCTCGGCGAAAGCAGGCCAGTTTGGACCCAAGGCCCGGTCCAGGTAGGTAGGGCGGGCCCGTGGCTGTGGTTGCGACGGATGCGGGCCGTCCTGTGTCTCACAGGCTACCGTTTCCTTACTGACACAACCCAACCACCTCTGCCGGAGGCGCTGCTGCGCAGAGCCAACCCCAACAGCACCAGCGGGTGGTGGCAGGCAGAAATACTCGTGCTTGCTGACCGAGCTCCGCGGACGCACAGCCACGGAGCGGGTGAGGGCGGAAAAGTTGCGGTCACCTCGGCGGGCGGACAAGTGACGCCTATCGTATTGGGGGCTGCCCACGGAGCGCCAGATGGCCATGCAACCTCGCATTCACCGAGACAAGCTTTTACAATTTCCAAAGGCTCTGCGCTGGTCTACAAAGCTTGGCACCCACGTCCTCGGCCCCCTGGGCACGGCAGACTTCGCTCTCGCCTGCTGCCCAGCCACTCACAGCGCGAGCACGTAGATTGCGGCATTCCTGCGGGCGCGGGCAACCGGGGGCCGGCTCTGGCAGTTCCTCGCGTGCAAATTGCTGCATCCCGGCGAACGACCGTCCTCGCATTCACTTATCTGCGCCGTGGAAGAAGCCAGGGCGCTCCCACAGACCACGGCCATCGGGGCTGATCGATAGGGCGTGCAACCCTGCTGCGGAACTGCGCTGCCGTGCTCGCTGGCTGCCCGAAGAAAGAGCGACCCTGTGTCCGCGGACGCCGCCCGAAGCCTGAAGCCATTGCGAGAGCGCGAGGACCCAGGTGCAGTCCTGCGCCTCGCCTCAGCGCCAAGCAGCGAAGCTGTGATGAGGTGAGACTGGCACATATGCAAGCGGCATCGTGCTGATAACGGAAGCTTGGCCCAGGATTGGTCCGCCACGGCTGCTAGAAATGGGCGAAGTCGCACTCAACAGCCTCGAGTCATCAGCCCATGCGCCTTCTGCTCCGCAGATCCACTGGATCCTGCAGCACACCCCGTTGTAACCGGTACGCCGTGAGTGGTTGCGCCGCTGAGAGGCCCGCCAGCGAAGCCCGTGCGTCCCATCGCCGCAGCGCGCCACAGCCTAAGCTCCATCGCGGACCTGCGTCGCTCACTGGTAGTTCGTATTACAACATGTCACCAAGCGTTGCGTCCGTGCCGTGAAGCCCTATATGGACCAGCCCGCCCAGATTCTTTTGTCCACGCTCCGCTGTGCAACCACCGCCGCCGTCTTCCCACCGCCGCCACTCGCTCTTCCAACCACCACCTTCCCGCTGCCCGCCATGAGCTGGAAGAGCCTTCTTTCGCCGTCGTCGCCGCGGTACACTCCGCTCGGCTTCCCGGACAAACCCGTCTCCAGGCTTCCTCCGCGCAGAATATTGTATGCTGGTGCCGCCGCCGTCGCCACCATCTTCGTCCTCGCTACCGCCGGCTGGCATGTTTCCAACCGCTCGCCCTTCCACGACCCCGCCTACTTTGAGACCGTCAAGCTTTCCGAGGGCTACAAGTGGAAGTTCGACCCCAAGCGCGATGCTCTCAACTACGGCCTCACCGACGAGCAGTGCGACGTGAGATCTTCCTGCCTTTTTACGCGCTAGTGATGTCATCCCCACTAATTCAACGCAACAGGCTGCTTTCCCCGATCTCTTCCTGGAGCTGGACCGTGCCCATGATTTCTTCTCCGATAAGAAGATCCAGTACAAGGATGTCCACCTCTCTACCGAAGCCGAGCTGAACGACCACTGGAACGGCAAGACCCGTGCCGAATTCCACTTGATGATCTACAATGGCGAGGTGAGTGCCATTGAAACGCCCCAGCGTGATCTCTCTTGCTGACCAAGTCATCTTTAGTTGATTATCGTCGATGAGGCAAAGGGCGAGCCCGATCGCTCCCGTGGTCTTGCTGCGATGGCTTCCATGTACCGCGCCATCAACGCTCACCCGAACCCCCGCGAAATTCCCAACGTCGAGTTCGTCCTGGATCTCCACGACAACAGCCAGCCCGGTCCCGAGGGCAAGATCCGCTTCACCTGGGCCCGCCACAAGGACAACCCGTACATGTGGGTTGTTCCGGTGAGTTTCTCTCAATCGCCAATGCAACCAGTGCGTTTGTATCTAACGTGGATTCCAGGACTTCGACGGATGGACTTACCCCGATGATGGCGTTGGATCTTATGTGCAATTCCGCAATGATGTTGCTGAGATTGAGAAGCCGTTCGAGGACAAGATTCCCAAGCTCTCGTGGCGCGGAAGTCTGGGAGTCAACCACGGTCTGCGCCAAAATCTGATGGATGCTTCGGATGGCAAGGAATGGTCTGATGTCAAAGCTATCGACTGGAGGACTAGGAGCAACGTGCTTGCCATGAAGGACTTCTGCAGCTATCAATACGTTGCTCACACCGAGGGTAACACCTGGAGCGGCCGCCTTCGCTATCTCCACAACTGCAACTCCGTCCCCGTCATCCACGAACTCGACTGGGTTGCGCACTACTACCCGCTGCTCCAGGACTCTGGCAAGTACCAGAACTACGTAAAGGTCAACCGCGACTTCTCCGATCTGGATGAGAAGATGCAGTACCTGGTCGAGCACCCCGAGAAAGCCAAGCGCATCGCCGCGCAATCCGCTCAGACCTTCCGCGACCGCTATCTCACGCCCGCCGCCGAGGCCTGCTACTGGCGCCGCATGTTCGCCAAGTACGCCAGCGTTCAGGACTACGAGCCCCGCCTGTATGATGAGGAGGTTGTGGAGGGCGAGGTCGTGCGCCGCCTGCGACGGGGCCAGACGTTCGAGCGCTTCGCTTTCCGTGGCAGGGACGGCTACGAGCACGGTATCTTCGACGACAGCGACAAGACCGAGTGCAAGAACGACACGCCTATTGCGCCCGCGACTCCCGTCATGACGCCCTTGACACCTCTTACCCCCGCTGCCACTCCCGTTGAACTTCCCATCGACACGCCGGTCCCCATTCCCGAAGCACCCACGCCTGCCATCATTCTAGCTGAGGAAGAGCCGGCTGAGAATATCGAGACACCGGCACCGGAGGTGAATCAGAACGATTTCTATGGACAGTAGAGGAGTTCACGGCGGAACAGGCTGCGGAAACGGGCCCTTATTATGAACATGCTGGTGTAATGTTTTTATCGGTGGGAGGAAAAATCCGGAAATGGTGCATATGGCGTTTCGAAAAGGTCCTAACTTTTCTGATCCTGGAGGGGTTACTTGCTTCTTTCTTGTTGATACCCTTTATCTTGGCTGCGGGACGTATCAAGAATTTCTTTCTTTTCTTTTCTTTTCGAACGATTCTCATCATGACGATGACAGTGGATATGTCATAGAATCACGACGAGCGGCATTTTGGCTGGAGCATTCATGGCGAAGTGTGTGACAGTCACTTGGGATGTTGAGGAAATTGCATAGAATAGACGGAAAGCTTCAATACCTTGTTTTCCTACCTCTCGCCTGCTAGACTTAGTTCACCAAATGAAATCGACAAAGCATTATGCATACATGGAGATTAATGGTGAAGATAAGCTTCAGTCTAAGAGAGTTACGGCAAAAAAAAAAAATGAACCGTGAGCTTTTTGGCGGCCCGAACCCTATGTTACCCCCTGCTGATATCGAAAATGGTATCATATCTCGTGCCGAAAGTTAAGATGTATACAAGGAAAAAGGGCAACTTATTCCCGACAACGACTCCTCCACCCTGATATTTGTACTTCCTCCCGTTTCCACATTTCTTCATAACCATGGCACTGCTCCCTCGAGACTGATTTTCCCGGTCCCTTCGTTTCGCCAACATTTCGTAACCTTTCAATTCCTCCCCAACAACGGCACCCTCACCCCCTTCATCCACTCCCTCCACCGCGGCCCCTGCTCTCCCCCGCCCGCGGTCTGTCCCTGCGGTTGCTGCGTCTGCTGCGCCGCGACTCCTTCCGCACCCACACTCCCCCCTCCCAACTTTCCCGACGGACTCGGACTGCCACCCTTGTCGGGGACGGGGCTCGCGACGTTGCTGGCCGCCGGGGTCGAGCGGTTGCTGCTGGCGCTGGGCGAGGCGGACTCGGCGTTCTGGCGGGGGTCGGGGGGCTGGAGGGATGCTTGCTGGGGGTGGTTGCGTTGGTAGTGCTGGCGGAGGAGCTGTTGCTCGTCGGGGTGGAGGGTGAGGGCGTCGGGGAGGGTGGTCGTCATTGCTGCGGGTTTTGTGTGGGTGTTTCTTTGCTTGCGGTTTTGGTGGGGGTTTGTTTGGGTGTTTGGGTCGCCGGTGATGCGGATGGGGTGTTTTGTTGTGTGGTCTGCGCGGGTTGGTTCGTCCCAAACATTCGGTGGGGTCGTTGCAAAGTGCTGTTTCCTTCGTCCTTTTCACGGCTTGTGTTTGTTGTATCGTCGCTCCAGGTTTCCGCAAGGCTCCTGATTGCCTCTTCCCTTGTGGGGAGACTCGCGCAATAAAGGGATCAAAAAGTTACGTGGACCTGACCTGACAATCAACCGCCAGGTAAGACAGGCAGCAGGAAAAATAATAATAGGATTCGCATGGATATGACGTCCCGTCATCGGCTGCTCCGAACCCACGCAACGCATGCAGGAATCCAGAGCGCATGCAGCTTTCGCGGCCGATCACAGCTATATGTGGTCCTCCGCGCAGCGAATGCGCCCGCCGCCCCCCTCCCGCCATCTGTCCGGCAGCCCGGTTCCGCATCGCCAAGATGAATCTTCCTGCCCAGGGATCCCCCTCTCTCGGCGGCCAGACGCTGCGGATGAGTGCCGGGTGCGGACGGCAAGCGTGGGAGAGAGGCTGTGGACTTGGCCGTCTCGGTTTTCCGTCTTCGTCGTTCTTCGCCCGGGCGTTGCGGAATGACGTCATGGTGCTGCGTGGGGTGTTTGGAGATAAAAACGCGGAAACGTGCGGCCAATGGGATGGTGTTGAGCAATTGCGATTGTGTTTCGGAGGGGAGATTCGGAGGCCGTGGCTTTTTCTGGGGTCCGGTGGGCTATCTTTCGGTTGCGAGTCGCGTGTAGGGCGGAGGCGGAGAAGAAGTGGCGCCCAGCTTACATAGCCACTGAGGGGTTTATACTGAGTATGTTGGATGGTTGGAGTAATACATCAGCTAGGGCCTGGCAGTGGCCTTGTTTTTCTCTTGTTATGGTCATCTGGGCATTTGAGAAAGTGATTAAGGGATTGAGCATATATCAGGTAAGAGCAAAAGTCCCCCCAACCGCGCATCCTGGGTGATGTGGTAGTACGTATCTTGGGAAATTCACTGGTCCTTATAGGCGGAAGTCAGGCTCTGCACGGGGATTATCTTACGTTCCTCCGTTTGGGGTGGTCACGACGATCCGGCCCACGACACGAGAATTCGATGATAATGCGACTATCCGATACTGTAACTTTGTGCTCAACACCTGCCAGATTCATTACCAATCATATGCCGACATTACGAGCTTCCTCCTTACGCCATCCGGACATTCATAGCCCTCTGATGTTCGAGGGTATTACCATTATCTTTTTGCCATCCTGCCTGAGGAAGCATAGATATCCGCCGTGGTGTCTCTCCTTTATTCCTTGAACTCAAGTTCGTATCTTCACGCTTCCCCACTTTCATTCAGCCCAGAATCCCTCAAACTCCCACCAAGCCCCTCGTCATGGCACCAAAAACGAACCGCACGATATCCCTGACACAAACATCACGCGTCAGCACAAGTCACTCATCCACAGTAGCACCCCAAGTCTTCTCATGTCAAAGAAATTAATTAAAAGCAGCGAGAGCAACATACAGCGCGCCTTGGCCCACCGCATCCACCGCGGCCACCGCGCCGTGCGGCCTATCCACCTTCTGTCTCCTCCACCATCCCTTCAAAGTTCCCTTGTCTTCCTCCTCCGCGTGGACGGGGCTGTATTCGTCCGTACTTTGTTGGCCTGCTGGTGTCTCCGAGTTCTTCGAGGACTGGGTCTTCTCTGCGCGTGCGCGAGCGTCACCCTCGGCCTTTGCTGCGGCGACGATGGCGTCGAGGTCACGTGATGGTTGTGGTGATGATGAGCGTTGTTGTTGGGAGGTGTTTGCTTCGAGGCACTTGTGGTCCATGGTGCTGAGAAGTTGCGAAGTGTGTCTGGTTGTTGCCGGCTATGGAGAGCAGCCTTGTTTGTTGTTCGAGGCGGTGAGATTGTGTCTGTCTGAAGATTGATTGGCTGACGAGGTTGTTGGCTTCGCAGAAGCACTTGATGTTGTGAACGATTGATCGTGTGTGCGATGCTGAACTGATAAGTGTACACATGGCTGAAGAAATGCCTTAATTATAAGTTACGGTCACGAAAAGGCGTAGTAGAGTAGCATCAGCTCCGCCGTCCAACAACGCAGCAGATCACCGTGCCTCAGAGCGGTTCTCGAGGCTGTGTTGATCCTTCGATGCGGCGCTCGCACTTTTCGGGGCCCGAAAAGCAATTCGCGCATGATTACCCTCTTACCTCAACATGCTTGTCCTCGTCAGGAAAACCAAGGAGTGCATTGCCAGCCTGAACTCTCCATGAAGAATGGCTTCTCGTCGAAATGCGCAAATCAGGCAGTTCTAGAAGGACGGGAGAAGGTTGAGAGTCGCGGGGGCGAAGAGCTATGACGCCGGGCGTGTGACAGTGGAGGGCGGCTATAAGCGCGCCCAGCCACGAAGGATGCGAGCAAGGCGCAGGCTGCTGGAAATAGAAACCACATCCACCTCATCGCTTACTTGATAGCAAAGAACTGAGGGGATATTTTGAGACTGAGTGATTTTGTGTGACACGGCGCGGGAGCGGCAGTTGATGGACATGATGGATAGAGCAGTGCACGGTGGAGCGCGGCGGAGGGTGCGGTGCGGGAATAACGCGGGAACAGGCCGTCCTGTACTGCACTGTGCCGGAACATCGCTGGACTGCAAGAGTAGGTCTTCAGAGCAGAAAGCGCGCAAAGGCAGGGCCGGCGGGCGCTAAGTAGTGGAGATTGCGGTCATTCCAAGACACAGGCCTCGCGGTACATGGCAGCGTGATGGAAGGTACTTAAGATCAGATCAGCAGGTGTGGGAGATCCCTTGCCGCACTTCCAGCGCGCACACGCAAGCAGCTTCACCTGACAAGCTCTCGGCACCGTCTATCCGCCCGCGCCCAGCGCCGGCCAGCCAATTCGGCGCCGTCGCCTGCCGCCTTTCCGGCGGCCTGCCAGGCGCACAACGGATGTCGGCTTCAGGCAACAGCAAAATGCGTCATGTTGCCTTACAAGAACAGCGTCGAGTCGGCCCGAATTGAAGCGGTCGTCGTTCTAAACACCACGGGATGCCGTCCTGCTGCTGTCTCAATGGCTGATTCCCGCGCGTGAACGCGGTCCGAGCGCTGCGGACAGGCGACTGATGCTGATGATGGTTGAGGCCGCTGTCCATCGCGTAGACCTTGCCGAGATCCGCGCTGCATGACCCAGAGCCGCTTGTTCCCAAGCAACTTATAAACTCGGGGGCCAAGCTTCCATTCCACTCCATGAGCCATCTGGTCCTGCTGTTCGAGAGTGCCTTTGACCGCCATCGCTGTTCCTGTGAGTTCTCCTCTCCTCGCGCCGGCCCTGAGCTCAGAGCACACCTATTAATAGCAACACAGCGCGCACCTACCAGAACAACACTCACCCAGACCCGCACCAACTCCCGCCATGCCCTCTTCTTTCACCCGCGACTCCTCGCCCTCGTCCAGAGCCAGCTCGCCGCCCAAGTATCCGCCACCCTCGTATGGAGCCACCCATCATGACCTCGAGGCAGCCATTGCCGATCCGGTGAAGAGCAAGGGCAGCAATGTCGTCGCGACCGAGGTGCGCATGGAGCCGGCGTGGATGGCTTGGCGTCGCGAGCGCATGCAGATTCTGGGGCCGGTGCAGCAGGACAAGAGGATTCTGCTGTGGGCGTGGGCGGTGCTATGTATCTTGGCCATCACCCTCGGCATCGGATTAGGCCTTGCCTACAAGAAACCGCAGCAGCCGTCCGCCTGATCTGGTGCGGGCGCTTCGACCGCCTTGCATGAAGGAGTTACCGCTTCGGGCTGCAGGCCCAGCACGCAAATTACGATGGCCCGCTCGCAGGCCTCTCTAGGCGAAGGCGGAGCTGACGACACCGCGTTCGGACGTCGTCGGCGAGTCGCCAGACAGGGCGTGACCTGGAGTCGAGAAACACGCGGCGTGCACCAGCTCGCGGAGGCGCTGCCAGAGGGGGAAGCCTGCGTTTGACAGGCGAACAAGGTGCGACAAGGCGGGTGAAACAAGCAACTAAGCGAGCCATGGAAGTGTGGGGTTCAGGAGAATTTCGGGCGCAATTCCACCAGCCATGCGCCTCCTTCCCGACACTCCGTGCAAACCGTCCCGGGGTCTGTTGCCCACCAGCACGAAACACCCCCTCCCCTCCCATCTACAACCGGGAAGGCTTCTCTCTACTTGGCACACACGCCCGTGGACGCCTCCTCAACCACGGCTAAACGCCCTCATTCCCGCCGCACGGAACGCCTGGCTCGTCCGACTTACGTCAACCGCGCCCATGTTTCCCTTTGCAGCCCATCGTTCGTCTATAGAACCATGTCTTCCAGAACTGCTGTCTCCCTATTCCCTGTCCATAGCTTAAATACAAGTCCCGCGCTGCCCCGGTAGCAGTCGTTTCTCCAGCATCCTCCCTTCGCTGAGCACCTGAAGTCTTTCATTGCATTTCGCATTCCTTACCTTCTTGCAAATCCTTGCTTTCAGCTTTCTTCACCGCATTCACAATGAAGTTCTCCACCACTGTCCTCTGCGCTGGCGCAGCCGCCGTTGCCTCTGCCGCCCCGAGCAAGACTCTCAACCGTCGCGCCGACTTCTGCGACCAGTGGGGCAGCGTTGAGACGGGCTCTTACACCGTCTACAACAACCTTTGGGGCGAGGGCAACGCCGACAGCGGTAGTCAGTGCACCGGCGTCGACAGCCTGAGCGGCTCCACCGTCGCCTGGCACACCAGCTGGTCGTGGACCGGCGGCCAGGGCCAGGTCAAGTCGTACGCCAACGTCGTCCTCTCGGACATCGAGCAGAAGCAGCTCAGCGCCATCTCGTCGATCCCCACCACCTGGAAGTGGAGCTACACCGGCAGCGACATCGTCGCCGACGTCGCCTACGACCTCTTCACCAGCTCGACCGCGGGCGGCGACGAGGAGTACGAAATCATGGTCTGGCTGGCCGCCCTCGGCGGCGCCGGCCCCATCTCGTCGACCGGCAGCAAGGTCGCCACCACCACCATCGGCGGCGTCTCGTTCGACCTCTACAGCGGGCCCAACGGCCAGATGACCGTCTTCTCCTTCGTCGCCAGCTCCGAGGCCCAGTCCTTCGACGCCGACCTCAAGGACTTCATCGACTACCTCACCACCAACCAGGGCCTGAGCACCAGCCAGTACATCAAGAGCATCGGCGCCGGCACCGAGCCCTTCACCGGCTCCGACGCCAAGTTCACCACCACCGCCTTCTCCGTCTCCATGTCTTAAAGGGTGTCGGAAATTGGGATTTTGTGAATCACCCGTGCGGGGCTTGCCGCGCTTTCGTTGTACAGAAATCATTTACCTGAGTAGATATTATACATTGAATCACTTTGTCGCGAACAACTGCATGTGTGCGGGCGCTTGTTGGTGTGACGTGCTGTTAATCTGACCCGGACGGCGGCTCTTAATCTATTATGCTTGTTTCCTTAAATTAAGCATCTGGGCGTCGGAGCCGAGGCTTGAATGCATAGTGGACGGGCTACTTTCAGCTGGCAAGTGGTTCCAAACAGACAGCTGTTTGTATAAGTACTGCGAAGGATCTTGATCGACGTCGTAATGCTTACTAAAGTGGACGTCGGAGTTGGGCACATATTAGGGAGGTTTAGCACGCCGGATTTTTACGATTTTTCTTAACCGAGGCCCCTGAAAGTTACTAGATCCAGTGGGAGGGCCTATACCTCTTTTAACTACTTTTAAGGTTCTTAAAACGAGTTAAAAATCCGTGTACCTACCGGAACGCATCTAGCGGGTACTATACGTAACCTAGCGCTAAAAGCTCCGGTCTAGCGGGCTTATCCAACTGGCTGTATTAGGCCACCCGAGATCAGCCGAGCGTCTTATTAGATAAGAGAAACCCCCTAGATCCGGCAGCTGACAATTCCGTTAAAATATCAAAATTGGCGTGCTAAACCTCCCTATTGCAAGCTTCGTTGTCACCGGCTCTAATTTGTGGCGAATGCGGTGTAGAGACGAATCATGGAAGTAGTCTCAGCTGCTCGCAGCATGACTAGATCAGCTTCCCGCTCGCGCCCAAGCTCTCTCAGTACACCCGGACTTAGCAATTGAACGCTCCGAAGGCTAGGCACGTCGCGGGCACGGACACGACGTGCACGTTGCAATACGGCATCCGGCCGGCTACGATCGTTACCGATGCCGCTGCTGGCCTGAATCGGTGAGAAGTTCCGCGCCTGGACGAACACCGCCCCGGCCAGTGTGGATACCATCGAACGAGGCTGTGTGATTGGCCGGCAAATTTCTCAAGAGCATCTACAGCTAACGCGGGGAGTGGCGATTTGTATCACCCCTTCGAGCTGATGGCGGCTCCGAAGGCGTGGAACGGCCACGCTTGGAAACTTGATTCAGTACGGGCAGCACAAATTCGTGGATTGTTCCGGATTTGCCATTCACGCTCGGCCTGAATGGGCTCTTGCGCTGACGTGTGCGCTGAATGTTCCGCGTACAAACCACTTGACACTATTGGTATTGCGAGAACGTCAATCACGTTTCTCCACATACCTTTGCATGGGGATCCCAAAAGTGCTAGGCGGAGGGCCTTTTATTTTCAGTAATCCCAGCATCTTATTGGCGGGCTGTTATTTAATGATTGATGACTTACAAGCTCGCTGCCACTTCTAAAGTAGTCACAGTCATCACAGCTAGTTCGGCCCGTTTCAGACGCTTGACAGTCGACCGTTCTACATCCGCTCTTCGTCCGCTCTGACTAGTTTCTATTTCTGCCCGAACCTGAGCTTTGTCGATCCGTCTTCTGCTGCTTAGAAATCACATGTTGCCTGCACATGCTAGACAGTATACTCCTCGCACGCGTAGCGCGGCCGCAGTAGATTCCGTGTTCCGATAAACCTGAGGAAATGACAAACTTGAATCGTTTATAAAGCGTGCATGTTCGCTTCAGTACTGCATCTAGACAGGAAGACTTCTACTTCAGCAATTTCCCATTCGAAATCAACCATGGTCAAAGTCGCAGTCGCCGGGTTTGGAGGTCATAATACTCCCCCGTCACGTATCGTACAGTGCTGATAAGCAAATGCAGAAGTCGGTCGAGAGATAGTTGACGCAATACTAGCCGAAGGTCAACATGAGGTTACCGTCCTCTCGAGGAGAGTGAGAAAGCACCGGTCCGATGAGTGAAGAAAATGACTAATTTCTTAAGAATGCACCCGACAGTATTCCACATGCGTTGAACTGGGTCAAGGTAGACTATCAGGATAAGGAAAATCTGGTCGATGTCCTTCGAGGGGTCCATACCGTTTTATCTTTCATTGTCGTCCACCAGGACGTAGGAAACGAGTCACAAAAGAACCTCATCGATGCTTCCATTAAAGCTGGTGTGAAGCGCTTTGCTCCGAGTGAGTGGTCATTGTGAGTATCAGCTGCTGCACAATCAACCGTGGGTGCGTGAGGCTGACTTGGCGAAGGTACGTTATCGACGACTTCCCCTTCTATGGGGGCAAGGCCGTCATCCGCGAATATTTGAAGGAAGTGAACAAAGCGAGAAAGGTGAGAAATAGGCTAAGCCTTGCACCGCCGTGCTCTGGCTTACCAATAGCGTTCAGGTTCTTGAATATTGTTCGTTTGTTCCGGGGGTCTTTATGGATTACCTTGGACCTCCGGAGAAGTTGAGCAAAAACCTTTCGCACACTCAGCAGTTTATGGACTTCAAAAATTGCCGTGCTATCCTGCCAGAGGACTCCGATGCTACGGTATCATTTACCACCGTTGGAGATGTCTCAAAGCTGGTCACAAAGGCCCTGAGCTATGAAGGAGAATGGCCCGCCGTAGGAGGGATAGCCTGTAACAAGATCACGTTATCCGAGCTGCTTGAACTCGGCGAGAAGATCCGAGGTACGTTTTATAACCGCACATATGTGTTCCGTTCGGAGAGCAAGCTGATCGTTCGCGAACAGGACGAAAGTTTTCTGTGGAGCGAGTCAAGCTGGATGATCTCAAAGCTGGAAAATTGAAAACATCGTGGATTCCCTCGGCTGACCATCCAGCCATTGCACCCGAGCAGCTTAGGGCTGCGGCAGAAATGTTTACAACTTACAGTCTTCTTTCCATTCACAGAGGTGATTTAGACCTGCCGGACCAATGGAATCGGCTTCTTCCAGATTTTCAATACGTCAGTCTTGAGGACTTTCTTCGCAACTCTTGGGAGAAGGAATTTTAGCCGAAGCACGAGTCTTAGATATTTCGAGTCTCAAAGGAAAATTCGCGCTACTGATGCCTGGATTGTCATGCTGTCTGCTCTGGTGAATAGCTCTCCCTGCCATGCCAAGATAACACCGCCCACAACGCCGACAGCTCCGCATCCATGTGCTATCGCTTCACCCTCTGCAGGGAAGTGAGAAGCTGAACATCCTTGCATTCCTTATTCATATACGTATATACCGGTTCGTCGGGGTTGATTCGATCAAAATATAAATGGAATATATGTTCCGCCATGGGTGTGTAGGAATTTTCTGTGCAACTACAACTTCATATCATTCAATGCAAGGTAGTCCTACCGCAAAGATTTGCACCATCACGAGCAATCTCCATGATTCGGAGATCAATCAAATAATTGTAAAGTCAAAATTGCTTTTTCGGCAAGGGTGTTCTCCAGGTGGGTCCCCGTGAATCATGGCGTGCGAGAGGGCTGCGGCTTTAAACTTCAGGAGCGGGGAATCTGGCAGCTTAATCATGATGCACAAGGCAAAAGGGCCTTTAGGAGACACGTCAAATGCTGCGGACGTGCGGCGGGACGGGACGCGCAGAGACCCTGTGAGACCTGCGGCAAACTTTACCCGATCGAGTAAGCCTTGGAGATATTTGGATGTGGGACCGTTTTCTTCGCACTCCACCCCCACCAATCACTGGCAATCGATGGCATAATAAGCTTATCACAGCACTCATCGTAACGCAATCGAAACCGCAGCTGGACCGTCTCTGCGCTGGAAATTGCTGCTCGAGAACAGTCGCCGGACTCGGCTAACCGGCTGATCGTCTGCTGTCAGAACGACCATGATGGCTCCTGCGCCATATATTTGTCGACATGGCTATAACGCCCTTCGCAGATCTGTGGAACCCAGGGTGCTTCCGGTTCTTCTCAATTTAGCTCGGTCATCCGTCTTGCTTCAACTCTGTCTCTCAACGCACCGCAATGAACAATTCCCCAGCCTCCGCCAAAGCCCTGGCCATGGTCTGCAGCAGCGAGAAATTCGATGAGCCTCCCGCTACTTCCCCGGTCATGTCAGTCGAAGAACCTCTGGACGTAATCAATCAAGTTATGACGGCAGCCACTACAGAATCATCCCCACGGCACGGGATGGTCCACGAGGGCCAGGCGCCAAGCGATATCAGCAAAGCTTCACAACTCATCATTACGTTATTGGTCATCCTCGGCAACTTGACACAGGTGCGATGGTACTCTTCTGAACTATCTTATATGACTCCATGTTTTGACTACCTATGATAGTTTATTTCCATGTTCACGACGGTGGCAGCAGGTTTCAAGCTGAGTTCGGAGTTGGGGCACGATGCTCAACCTGGCCAGGCCAATTGGATGGCTGCAAGTTACTCGTAGTGCACCATCGATCCTCTCGACCTTTGAAACTTGCTAATACAGCACCATCAGACTCACTCAAAGTGCCTTCGTCCTGGTCAGTGGGCGCCTCGGGGCTGTATTTGGCCACCAGAGACTTCTCTTGCTCGGAGGTGCCGTTATCGTCGTCTTTTCTTTGGTAAACGCCTTTTGCACTACTTACGATTCATTTGTCGCTGTTAGAGCCCTCACTGGAATTGGCGGTGGCATTCTGATGCCAAACGCGGTCGCAACACTTACCATCATGGTTCCACCGGGAAAGGCTCGCAACATAACTCTGGCCGCCTTTGCAGCATCTCCGCCTGTAGGGGCCATGATCGGTGCATTGTTTGCCGGGCTGTTCATCGAGTTGGCGGAGTGGAAATATCTCTACATATTCATGTGGGTTCTCATCCTGGCTCAAGGTTCCAGGCTTGAATGGACACTGACTTATATCGAAGAGCCTGTCTCGGCGCCCTCGTATTCGGCGCTCTATTCTTCGCCCTCCCCAGTGAAGAACCCGTAGACAAGGGCGGCGAGATCGACTACATCGGAAGCATCCTGGGCATCAGCGGCCTCGCACTCTTCAATTTCGCCTGGAAGTGAGTCGCACACCACCATCAACCTCTCGCACCGCCACACACTGACAAACTCTCCACAGCCAGGCCCCTTCGGTCGGCTGGCAGACGCCCTACATCCCCGTCATCCTCGCGCTCTCCATACTCGCCTTCACCGGCTTCCTCGTCTGGGAAAGCCGATTCGCGCGCGCGCCCATCATGCCGCTCACCATCTTCGCGGCGCCGACCTTCGCCGCGCTCATCTTCGTCGTGCTGCTGACCTACATGTCCTTCGGCATCAGCCTGTGGTACATGGTGGCGTGGCAGCAACTGCTGCGCGGCTGGAGCGTGCTGCGCCTCGCGGTCGGCTGGATCCCGTTCAGCGGCGGGGCGTCGTGCGCGGTCGGGCTGGCGGCGTGGCTGGTCCCGCGCCTGCAGGCGCAGTGCATCATGGCCGTCGGCGTGCTGGCGTGCCTGGCGTCGACGCTGCTGGTCGCCACGATGCCCGCGCAGCAGCTCTACTGGAAGCAGACGTTCCCGGCGATCCTGGTCGGCAGCATCTGTCCGGACTTCGTGTACGTGGCCGCGCAGATCATTGCGAGTAATAGCGTTGGGCGCCGCGATCAGGGCGTTGCGGGCAGCCTGATTGGGACGTTGAACCTGTATGGGAATAGTTTGGGGCTGGGCTTTGCCGGGACAATCGAGGTGCGGCTGTTGTCAAATGGTGCGGGAGAGGTGAAGAGTTATCGTGCGGCGTTGTATTTTGGGGCTGCGCTGGCGGTGGCCGCTTTGGTGTTGGACCTTGCTTTCGTGAGGGTACCGAAAGATGATCGGCAGGGATGGAAAGAGTCCGAGGTGTCGGATGATCCGCATGAGCTTACGGATGGCCGTAGAGTTCCTGGGGCTGCCGGGAGTGACAATGTGTGAGAGGAGGGACAAGTTGTTCTGTGAAGACAAGGCGAGGCATGCTCCTCTCAGTCTGTTTACAACTTTCAGAGAGGGAGGAGGGGTCTATGATGGGAGAACCAACAGTTTCATGGTTTCGAACTGATGATTTTAGAGATACGACTTTCATATGATAGGAAAAAGGCGCGGGTGGCGGTTCATGGTGTTACGAAGAAAATTATTGGATCAGCCAACAGAACAGAATTAGCAAAAACTTTTATATGGTGAAACCTATTTATAGACCAGAAAGTAGTGTTACTAAACGGTTCTCATCCCGAAGCGCTTTCGCTCCTCACGCAAAAGGCCATTCACATGGAAAGAATGGTGGGCGAAGGAGTGGAACCCTGCGTCGATCTGGGTGAACCCTGAGCATGATAGTAGTCCACTCCATCTAGCCTCGTATGAAGGCCATGAAGCTGCGGTCAAGATTCTTCTCGCTGCAGGAGCCAAAAAAAATGCCAAAAACTGTCAGACTTTCTTGCCTTACTACCTCAGGCATCTCAGTTATCTCGAATGTTCTATCCTTTATACAACAACACTCTTTGATGCCCAACCCCGCATCGGCACTCTCTCTCGGATCTTTAGTATCCTCGGTTATGTAGTCATCACTCGTGTATATAAGCAAGCCTACCGACCTCCCTCTCAGGAGATAGGCAGAATCTACTCTCTTTTCTGACCTCACAACTCTTCACTCTCAAATCCAACAAAAACATGTCCGGACGGACCGCTCTTCAGCTTGCTGCATCGGCGGGCTATGCAGCTGTTGCCGACGTACTACTTTCTGCAGGAGCAAAACCTGATGAGAAAGCCGTCGATGGACATACGGCTCTTCATATGGCTGTGTCTAATCGCCATGCAGCTGTTGTCGAGACTCTCCTCACTGCCGGCGCCAACGTCAATTTGAAAAATGATGTGGGAAGAACACCACTGCATGTAGCTAATCTAAAAAAGAACGGGGACGCTACAGCATCGCGGCATCTTTTACGTTACGGTGCTAATCCGGACTTGATCGACGAGAGTGGAGATACTTCCCTACATCTTGTTGCACGTAACGGCTGTCTACCAACTATGAGGACGCTACTGGCACTGGATCCCATGGTTGTCATCAAAGGAGGAAGACGCAGGTCGCGCTTTTCTAATGGAAGCTCCATTACGATCAAAGCACACGCTTAAATCGGCTGTGTCGGCCCTCAACAAGAAGACCAATTTGTTTCGGCCCGTCATCTCTGATCACAGACCAGAACCTGATCCGATATTGCGCAGTAGAGCAAATATAAACGCAAAAGACAAACATGGAAGAACAGCTCTACACTTCGCCAGTTTATACGATCATGTGGAGCAAATTGAGTTGCTGCTTCAGGCCGATGCGGACGTGAATGCACGGGACAACAACGGGGAAACACCATTGATGAAGGCTGCCAGACGGTCCAACTTTCAGACGATCAGGAATTTACTAGACAATGGAGCGGAAATCAATGTGAGAGATCATGAAGGAAATACTCCGCTCCTTCACGCAACACGCTACAACTTTGGGAAATTCGAACTATTGCCAAGGAGAGTTGAACTTCTGCTTCGAGCTGGTGCAGAGGTCAACGCAAGGGACCGTTACGGGATGACAGCACTGCATCATATTTCAGTGAACAGCTCAGAATCAATAGGGCACTCTGTTGTACCTACGATTGACCTTCTACTAGCAAAGGGCGCGGAAATTGACACAAAAGATGACAGTGGAATGACTCCACTTCTCTACGCAGCACACGAATGTCATCTTAACCCCGAGCAAGCATTGAAGAAAGTTCAGCGACTACTTGAATGTGGTGCAGAGGTGAATGTAAAGGACTGTGATGGAAACACAGCGCTTTTCTACGCCTCCAATCAAGAAGATATCCGGGAAGCACTTCGCAAGGCAGGTACAACAGAGGAGTGACGAGTTCAATGCGCGATAATGGTCCAACGTACGGGTTAGGACTTACTTTACAAGGCTCGTATCTACTTCACAAAGAGATGCCGCCCGCTGGTTCCTCCAAACATCGCCGTCTTGATCCCCCTCAGCCCACTGATGGGCACCCTCTCCTCCTTCGCTTTCACCTTGTCGTACACGCTCGGCAGCGTCTCAGCCTTGTACTTCTGTCTCAACCCCTCATACCACCCGCGATCGTAGATCTGCCAGAACTCTTCTTCCGTATAGTACGCATTCGCATACAACCACTTGAACCCGCCCAGCCTCTTGACCTCGGCCTCCAGCGCCCTGTTCAATTTGATGAAAGGCTCCGCCTTGCGCGGACCCGGACCCCACACGCCAACATTGAGCATGAACAGCGGGCCATTTTCCGCAGGGGATGACTCAGCTGCAGAATCTGCAGGCGACGACGACGATGCGGCGGCGTCAGCTTCCTCCGAGCGTCCTGCATGCTTCGGGTTCTTCCCGATCTTGGCGTGCAGCGGGATCGCCGATGCGTTTTCGACGCGCAGCGGGCAGATCCAGAGGGGGTAGTTCTTGATCTCCTTGTCGACCCAGTTGATGAAGTCCTCTGCGCTGTCGAAGGGGAGAGCAAGGTCCTGGATGATATATTGTTGAGTGAAACCGCTGGCGTTGAGAGCAGCGTACATTCGGCGGGTATGCATGAGACGGTCCAAAAGGAAGCGGGAGAAATGGTCGAAAGGAGTGTAGAAACGCTTAAAGGCGTAGCGGCCGGTCCAGAAAGCGCCTCTGTCATACCGGAAGAGGTAGTCTGTGAGAGGTATGACTTCGACGTGGTTTTCTCTGCCAACCTTGGCGACCGAGGAAGCGTGCAGATAGAACCAGTTGTCCCGAGCGCGGGAGAAACGCTGCGTCTTGACTGAGGGAGAAGATGGGGTGTCGGTCAATTTACCAAGCATGATGGCGCCTCTATTCAGGGAGAACATGATACCGTCGATGTATTCATGCTTATCCTCAGCCATGGCGCGTTGAGTTGTGGTGATGGCGGACGGAACGCTATCGACGGTCACATACTCAAGCTCGACAAACTTCTTTGCGGGGATGAGCTGGAGCTCAAACAGGGTGGTTACGCAGAGGGTACCGTAGGTCCCTGGAGCGCCATAAAATAGGTCTGAGTTCTCAGTTGGCGAAGCCCGGGTGACTTCTCCGGTGGGCAAGATGACATCGCACCAATTGACAATGCGGTCGAAGAAGCCCCATTTCCAGGAGGAGCTCTCGCCAGCCACGCCGGAGAAGCCGCCACCAGTGGTGATGCCTGGAAACTCCATGACGACAGGGGGTATCAGGCCGTGTTTTAAGGTCTCTTCGGCGAGAGTGTCCATGGGCACGTTCGGCTGCACCAAAGCGACGTTGCGCTCTTTGTCGACCTTTAGGACATGGTTGAACTTGCTCATGTCGAGCATTTTCTTCTTGTCAAACTGGACAATCCTGGTACTATTGGTAGAGCCATGGTAGATTCGGAAGGGTTCCTTGCGCTTGTAAAAGTCCTCGACCTGGGAAGCAATTGCCTTGACAGCGGTGGTATGTTCATCCATACTAGACATTATGAGCTTTTGCTGAACAAATGTAGACAATGGCGGCTTTCAAACTATCGGCCTGGACCAGGATTACGGGTAGAAGTGCTGAACAGGCAAATCAAGGGGAATCTCTGGGTATCAACAGTTTCCGCGTCTTCCGCCAGCGTCGCCTGTCGCGTGAGATGCGGGACAGCGGCTGACAGCGGGGAACGAGAGGGTATTGTTGCTGGACAGCTGAAAAGGTTAGCAACGCTGAGGGGAATATCACGTGGGAAGGATGGTGGTGATGGTGATGGTGATGGTGATGAGAATAGTGTTGGGGAGAAGGTGCGATTGGAGGGTGGGGATGGATCATACGATGACGCAATGGGAATCAGATTCGGATGGCCCGAGAAATTGCCGTTCCGATAGCCGCCAGGCACCAGGGGTCATCCAGCACCAGAGCCTCTAACTCAATCGACCTCCAATGGCATCTGGATTGTGACGGCATTCAATCATCTCAAGTCTTCCAAACCGATTTAGATATCCATGCTGTCCTCCACAAGCCAATACAGGGACCCATTTGCCGACTATTAATTGCTCTAATGAAAGACCAATGACTCCCAGGAGCCTCGTCGAAATATCTTGCGAATGTGGTTGAAGTAAGCTTCGTATCTTTATCCATAAGCTCTCGGCGATCTGGCAGATAGACTTCGGACGCCACGCGGGATGCTTGGACCCGATGCATCTTCACAATTCCGTGATCGATGTTCTGGAAGCCCCAGAATTCGAAGAATTCTGCTAAAGGGGCAGCCGAACACGAATCCGACTAGCGGACTCGCATGCCACCCAATCGCATCCAGCTGTATACGGCTCGGGCCCAGAGGCACCGGGAAACCCGAGAATTTCGGCTTGGAGTCTGGCCTCATTTCGCATCAACCTGACATGCACAAAATCGGCACGTTTTTGGCCCGTCCCGGACACCTATTGAGTGACTGCACGTAATATGTGGCGGATCGATTCATATAAAGATCTCAAACCATGCCCTGTAGACTCGCTGGCTTCATATCCACCCCATTGGAACCTTGCCTCAAAGTTTTTGAACGTTAACCCTCTAATACTTAATATCCATGTCCTCTCATAATATCGATGAGGACAAAGAGTCCGGCCACAGCAGTAGAACCAGCAGCATCCAGCAGCGTGCAGGTGATGAGGAAAAGCAACAGGACCACCCCACAGGATCAACTGACCAATCGATAACGGACCCCAACATCATCGATTGGGATGGTCCCAACGATCCGGAAAACCCAATGAACTGGACGGAGAAAAAGAAATGGACTAATATCGGTCTCATGTCTTTCATCACACTCGTCACCCCTCTGGCGTCATCAATGCTGGGTCCAGGTATCCCAAATATCCTCGCCGATTTCGATATTCACAGCAACATTTTGGCCAGCTTCGTCTTGTCAATTTACGTCCTCGGCTTTGCGGTTGGTCCGATGATCATCGCGCCTATGTCCGAGATGTATGGACGTGTGCTGCTGTACCACATTGGCAATATTGGATTCTTCTTTTGCACGCTTGCATGTGCCTTGTCCAACAGCATCGGGATGTTGATGGCCTTCAGGCTGCTGGCAGGACTCTTTGGTTCTGCAGCACTGACGCTCGGAGGAGGCTCGGTAGCAGATCTGATGCCGCGGGAGAAACGAGGTGGAGCAATGGCAATATGGGCAATGGGACCTCTCATGGGGCCAGTCATCGGACCCGTTGGTGGCGGCTTTCTCATCGAAGCAGCAGGATGGAGATGGTACTTCTGATCCCACCCATCTGCCTCAGGGAAAAACTAACAAAACAAAGGGTGTTCTGGCTCCTCACCATCGCCACCAGCGTCGTCACAATCGTGTGCTTCCTCTTCCTCCGTGAGACCTACGCCCCCATAATCCTCTCCCACAAAGTCGCCCGCCTGCGCAAAGAAACCAACAACCCCGACCTCCGCTCCGCCCTCGCACCAGAGAACCCCCTTCCCCCACGCGCCCTCTTCCTGCACTCCATCCTCCGGCCCCTCCAAATGCTCACACGCTCCCTCATCATCTTCCTGATGGCCCTCTACGCCTCCGTCATCTACGGCCTCCTCTATCTCCTCTTCACGACCTTCACCTTCGTCTTTGAAGGCGCCTACGGCTTCTCCAGCGGTACCGTCGGCCTGACCTACCTCGGCATCGGCGTGGGCATGCTGTTCGGCCTGGTCTTCATGGGCTTCATGTCCGACCGCGTCATCAAGCGCGCGATGCAGCGCGGCGAGACGCTGACGCCCGAGCACCGGCTGCCGCTGTGGCTGGTCGTGCCGCCGGCGCTGCTGCTGCCCGTCGGCCTGCTGATTTACGGGTGGACGACGGAGTACGCGGAGAGCGTGCATTGGATCGTGCCGATGCTTGGGACGGCGTTGTTTGGGTTCGGGATGATTAGCCTCATGGTAAGTGGCCATCGTTCTTTTTTTTTTTTTTCGGAACTCGGGCAGAAGCTAAAGGGCTGTGCAGTCTTGCAATCAGACCTATCTGGTGGACGCGTTCACTACGCACGCTGCTTCGGTCATGGCTGCGTTGACGCTGCTGAGGAGTCTGTTCGGGGCGTTCTTGCCGCTTGCGGGGTTGGATATGTATGATGCGCTGGGGCTGGGCTGGGGAAATTCGTTGCTGGCATTTATTGCGCTTGCGATGGTTCCAGTACCGGTGGTGTTCAGTCTGTTTGGAGAGAGGATACGGAATAGTAGTGTTGGGAAGGCGGAGTTCTGATGAGTTGAAAAAAAGCGATCCATGCACCATAGGCGCAATGCATATGTCAAACATTCCATAGAAAACCAGGAGTAGATATTGAACATCTCATATAGGAGGCTTGTTTGTTCGCAGCTGGTAATATGTGGTGCAGGACGCGAGGTCATACCGTTTGATCCCTCGCATGCTGATCATATGGCGGCGGTGGATCATTCTCCAACCTGGGCGCCTCGGCATCACCTGTGACTGAATCAAGGGCCTGAGAAGTTGTTTTCGGATGAACCAAGTTGATTGATCTGCTTTGCATCTTGCTCTGTGCCGTCATAGTTCTGTACCTGCCAAGAACAAAGCCACCCACTACCAGTAAGAAAGCAAAGACGCCTCCAACAAAACTCGCAACAATTGCAGTTTTGTGAAGGACGATTGTATTATTGGTTGTTTGGGTTGGGCAACTCCAGCATGCAATTGCCGTCTACTTGAAGAGGTCGATTTTAAATTCCCAAAACTAGTTATCCCCGCACCCTGTATTTTTCAATACGGCGGTAATTAAATAAAAGTACAACCGGTTCTTGTCCGGCTTGGGAGGATAGAGTGTCCATCCAGAGCTAGCAGCAGCAGCGTGCGTTGCATTTCAGGCCTGGGGCGATGACAATTAGTGGGCACGTCACTGTACGCGTCGAGGGGCAAAGATTCAACGTTGCTTTAAATTGGGGATACCAGCCGCATATCAGAAAGCTATGACAAAATAAAGCAAAATCCGAGTCCCGGCCCATTTTTCGTGTCTGTATCCAACGCCAAAAAAGACAATTGTAGGAAAGTAGAGCAGACCGAACAGTCCGAAAGAAATAGAATAAATATGGAAGTCCCAGATAAGATCTCTCAAACATTCATGCTGATTTCCGCATCTACCTTTCCTTCCGTCATCTCCACCTGACGGTGGCGGAATTGCAAAATGGGGCCGGTCTTGTTGCTTGTGATGCCTCCATGATAGAGCTGATACTCATCCGGATTGCGGCGGCCAACGGGGCCATTGAAGGGATTACCACCGCCGACTTCAGCATCTGGTCCGTCAACCATCTTAGAGTCGAACTCCCAGAGTACAGTCGCCATCGTCAGCATCATCTCGATCATCGCCATGCCTTTTCCGACGCAGCTGCGGGGCCCGATGCTGAAAGGGTTGAACACCGAATACATGCGCTGCAGCCGCTCTCTGCCGGCCACGTCTCCATCTTCCACAAGCCAACGCTTGGGGTCGAAGCGGTGGGGCCTAGGGAAGTATTCCGGGTTCTGGTGAATGGCGTAGATGCTGGTGCCGACGTCAGCACCAGCAGGGAAGTGGTGCCCGTCGACGATAGCGCCACCGGGTGCGACTTCTCTGAAGGGAGCACCTCCTGCCGGAGCGGTGATGCGCATGCTTTCGTCGATACAGGCGCGCAGATACGTGCAAGAGTTGAGTGTCGGACCGGTGCGGATCTGTTCGCGGGATGAGAAGGCTTGACGCACTTCATCGCGCGCTCTGCGGTACGAGTCAGGGTACCGGCTCAGGTAGAAGAACACACTGGCCATTGCCGTGGCTACGGTGTCCGTTGCTGGTTCAAGCATTAGCAGGTGCCGAGTGTTAAGATGGATGTGGCAGAAGAACCGGCAATGGCAAGGGTGGCGCTGTCAGCTCTGATCCTGAAGTCGTGAAGCAGCTTTTCGGTCTCGTCATCAGGTACCTTCAGTAGCACGGAGAAGACGTCCTTGCGATCGTCGCAAGTAACTTGGAAGCGGGCTTGGAGAAGCTTCGTCATGAAAACCAAGAACTTGTTACGAGCTTTGATCGAGGTAGCGAGGAGCTTTTTGTCAAGCCGGTGCCACATGAGCTGAGGCAGGTATCCGAGCACTGTAGTGCGGATGTTGGAACCGTTGATGGCACCGACGATGTATCTATGGGTTGGACTGCCGATCAAGTCGTACTTCTGGCCGAAGATAACGTCTGCCATGATATCGAAGGCAGTGTAGCTGGCTAAGAGAATAAATCAGTACACAAGACTTACGAAGTTCAGTGCGTTCACTTACACCAGTTTGCCATGTTCCGTGGCTCAGACCAAGCGCCATGGGAAGGCGCTAGAACATCGCACAACCTGTTAATACGGGAAAGCATGACCGGCTCGTGCCCGCGGAGTGCAGTATCCGAGAGGCCTTCCCCAATGAGCCTGCGGCGATTCGAGGCTTCTTTCTTGTCGCGAATGGCTATCACGCTCGGAACCCGATGGACGAGAGCATTGTAGCCTTGACTCTTGATGACATTCTTTCCAGATGCGTAGATGTCTGCAGAAGCATTAGTAGACTAGAGAAGCTGGATAAGAGAAGTTCATGGCGCATACCTTTCAAGCCAGCCGCGTTGTTGACAATAATACGATCAGGGCCCCAACGGACGAAGTCACCTTTGAGGTAGTCAGCCTTAGTCACTGAAGTGAAATATGGTGTTCCCACCATAGACTTGATGGCATCTCCACATTTCAATGTGAACATCTTCCTTCCAGGCGTGATAGGCTCCGTACGCATTGGTCAACTTGGCAAAGAATGGCCCAGGATAGCGAGCAAGTGGATGGAACTTGACTTGATAGGTGATGAAGCTGGCGAGCTACAGAAGTCAGTCGAAGCAGTCATGGGGCTGATCGGGCTGCAGTACCGTTAAGCCCAATAGGGCTGATGCCCAAAGAAGGATGATTGTGGAAGACATGGGTGAGAAATTGTTGTAGTTTGGTGCTTCTGAAAAATTCGAGCGTTCACGAGCAAGATATAGGCACTGGCCCTAGATTGCGAAGGAACAGACCCTGGTGAGAGCTGCCCGCGTGAATCCGTGGGCACACAGATAGAAACCGTGATGACCTGATCTGGGCGACTCTATTCTAATTATCAGGCCAATGATAACGCCGTGTCTGCAGTGACTTCTGCCATCATGCGTGACTTCAATTTTCGCCGCTGATCGGGCTGCATCGAATGCGTCCACAATTCGGCTATCATTCCGATCCTCCCGATCTGATTTGCCAGACTCCGTAGCCCTTTTGAAGGCCGGTAACGTCGAGAACGTCTTCCTGCGAGCCTATCTACACTCCTCTCATCATTTGTTCCAGACACTCGTTCTCCCAAACATTTTAACACCCATACCCCGCAGACCATGGCACGCTGGGTGAAGACTATCACGACCCAGAAGCTATGCTGAGTGGCCCCACCAAGACGGAGCACGCTTAAATGTAGCACGAAGTGGCCAAACGAACTACGCCACCATGGTGACTGGACGGATGGCTGGGCAGCTGAGAAAATTATCCGAAACATTTGCTTTTGTCAAGCTGTCTCAGCTGCTCTGGAACCAAGTTTGACCTGTTTTGTTACAGACAGTATAATATTCGTCCAAGTACTATGGGTATATAGGAATTCAGCATCATACATTGATTTGTTGTTTTGGCAAAGGTCGCACGTCTTAGCTCGAATGCTTAATCAGAGTTGCATTTGTCGCACAGGGGTATTTTAGACTGCATTATGGGAAGCTCTCATCCCGCGCATCCGTGGGGACTCAGCCGCGGAATCTATCAACCGCGCCATGGGTGCACAGCGCATTCAGTGGGGCTATGTGGGAGCTATGATACCTCATGAACTGTGTTCTCATGCACCTGGGACGTACAACACGGGTAGTCGGCCAATTATCGTCTAAGCCTGCAGCATCGACTGCGTTCAACTGGTGAAGAATTAGCAGCAATCCACCACAAGGTAAAACAAGTTCTGCATACACTTACACCTGATCTACTAGTAGATATAGTGGCTAGATAAGATCCTCCTGCTCGTGCTCCAGTGCTTTGGTATGACAGCGCCTTGGGGGCGTAGACTAATTTAGCTGCAGTCTGACAGGCTCAGCTGCACAACTTGTGTTCAGCAAATGAGAAAAGTGCGATGTTAATCGTACGACTACGCCAGAAAATGAACGAGACTTGACCTATCATTCCATGCATTGAGGCTCTGCGGAAGAAAAGGCGCAAGAATCAGACGACGAAAACACGCCCTCGCAGTGGCAGGCGATTCCGAGAGTGAGCCAGGACCGACCCTCCGGGGCGGCTACAAGACAACCGACAAATCCACAGAGACCACGGGCATCTCTCTGGGAAGCGATCTTGCATGAGCTGTGTTCAGTAATATTTTAGACGGGAGCGACATTACTTGTCCGATCTTCTCCGCATTCCAAGCCTGCTCCACCTTATCTGCACCAGCCACCGATCCAGACCGTTACGCTGAGCCTCATGGATACACTACTCACACTTTAAGTGTGAGTTTACAAGCACAGAATTATTTTTCGGCGTATCAGAGGAAGGGCGGTCAGAGTCTGTGTAAAGATGCGTGCGGGGAATGTCGAAAACTTGCTTTCTTTTTTCGCATCATCGTCTTCTGCCTGCCGAGTTTCACGGCAGCACCACGACGAGTACAACTATTTGCTTACCGCTCAGACTCGCTGTCCCCCGATACACTGCAAGACTTTAATCTCAACTTTGGATTCTCTCGACGCGCAAAGTTGGCGGGGGCACGGTGTTGGCCACTCGCGGCCATTGAGCTCGCTGACACGCCGCTTGTTGATGGTTAGTAGCAGAAGCCCATTCCGATGCTGGGGCCTAGACTTGACAAGTTGGAGACATGGCGGGTGTTGGTGAGAGGACAGAGATAGCGGCGAGCCTATTCCGCCTACGCAATCCCCACCCGGCGACACCGAGAAAGCTCAAATCCTTTGCCCAGCGAGTCTCAGACACGGCGCTCAGTGCCGCCACTGCCTCCGCCGAACATCTTCAACCTGTCAAACCCCTCTGTCTCATGCAAATGGTAGACCACGCGGGGATATCTACTCGCCACAGCTGCAGATTACAGAGACGAAGTGATGGTAAAATCAAGATGGCCATGGGTCGAAGCATTCATATGAATAGCCTTGTCACAGGAAATATGCAGCAATTGCACCAGCGCGAGTGCTTTAGCTCCTTACGGTGGAGTCATCCGAATGGCTTTGTCACCAAGAGTTCAACAGACTCACATACGGATGAATTCTTCTACTCGCAATGGGGTTATATCCCTTCTATCTAGTTTCTAAGTCCAAATATGTTCCAACGCCACGGCCTAGCCCCAATTCATGTGGTATGGAAGCGGTTGTCCCCTACTTATCGACTGAAGACCTGTCTTCAAAGCCATGCACAGGTCTCCGTCGTCGCTCTGAATCCGGCACGCATCCATGTGCAACCGGTCTGGACGAGGATGCACATCGTGTGCGGAGGTGAGGTCCATCACATGGTGGAGAAAGGCGTCACATACAATCCTCCCAGGATGCGTTGGGTGACGCGACGCCTTTTTGAGGGCGATCCCAATCACCCAAAGGCGACTCTGGGGTACTGTCTGCCGTTGTGAGTTCTCGAGGTTGGTGATGGGGTCCAAGAGGATGTTAGGATTTAAATGTGTCTGCCTCGCTGAAGAAGTAGATAGGAATGGTCGACTCATCGTAACGGTGGTCTTGCATAAGGGCTGTGTGTATGGAATAGCGTGTTTCGGGCGTGGCAGAGAGGAACGCGTGTCTGGATTGCTGTGTCCGGTGATAGCTTGGGACGTAGAATAGGTCGGGAATTATGCGAGGCGCATCGATGTTTGTTTGAGTATCGCAGAACTAAGCGTGGAGCGGTTGCCATAATTGTTGTTGAATTTTGCTGAAATGCAGTTTGAATGTTATGAATGGTTGGAGACCCTGGGTAGTGTGAAGGAGAGAGTGTTGACAGCGGCAGCTCTTGAGGATGTGCAATTTTCGTGAAGTGAAATCACGGTGACCCCTTCCTGCCGAAACGGGAAGCGACCCATTGACCCCAAGGCTCATTTTCATCCCCTAGCTCTTTCCTGGAAATGTAAAAGCCTCTCCGCAAGTGCCAACGCATAGGAAGTAGAGCGTTCGTCCGGACGCAAGTGTAGGTATCTTCCCACAAATTCATGTTTGTTGAAGGCAGTTGTTATCTGACGGCGGTAATACTCCCTGTGGTAACACGGTGCTAGCTGCTGCAAACACTGCGATTGACCTTAGAAAGGGGGCTTGCAGCGGAGAAGTGAGAAGAAAGCCATCATAACATGAGTCTCTTGAACGTCGCATTCAAATTTCATGTTGTTCGGTTTGGAGCCATTCGAAGGTGGTAGTCATGGTGGCTATCTGGATTTGAAATGCAGACGGAGATACTTGTCGACGGCAGAGCCGGCGCGTGCGGGGATTTATACGCTTCGGTTCTGGCTCCCGCACGATCCACAGTTTTACGGGGTGCTAGGAAGCGGGCCCACGGCACAAAATAGTGATAAGATGGCAGATGCCAGCCAATGGGATTCCTTTGCGTCGGGGATACGGGTCAAAACCACCAAGCGGCCGGGGGACATGCCTGTTCGAAAAGTCAATCGTGCTTTCCGATTTAAATGGCGGCTACAACTTCCGCGCCCCGCCCGCCCTGTCGGTTCCTGCCTCCAGCCAACCTCGAAGCATCAAGTCATCCTCTCCGCCGACTCTCCCAGCTGCGATGGCGTCCGCAATGGCTACGCCGCTGGTCCTGGGGGCCATCTCCCACCTTATTGTCAGCAGGCATCACGGTGTCGAATTTGATGCGCATCCCTGGAAGCTTGTCTTTGCCTACCTCGGTTCTCTGGCTGCCCTTCTCTACTACAACTTCTCAATTGTCCAGCTCGACACCTTCAACACATTGATCCATACGGGTCTTTCGGCAACGCTGTTCAATGCTGGCTTCTTTGCCAGCTTGCTTACTTACCGCCTCTATTTCCACCGTCTGAGGAGATTCCCGGGGCCCAAGCTTGCCGCCGTTTCCCAGTTCTACGCTATGAGTCTGGCGGCCAAGGACATGAAATTGTGCCAGGAGATCCAAAAGTTGCATCAGCAGTACGGTGACATTATCCGCATTGGTATGATCCCTATTTCACCCGCGCAATACCACAAAGCTCACAGAGTGCAGGTCCTCGCTACTTGTCCATCAATAAAGCTGAGGCTATCTCCCTCGTCTATGGTATGAACTCGTCCAATCAGAAACAAAAGTCTACATATGGCTCACAAACTCAGGCCCTCCAATGCGCTGTGTAAAGGGTGCTTGGTACGCTCAAACGGGCGGCAATCCTGAATACTGCTCCCTCAACCAGACTCGAGACTTCGAACTTCACCGTGCCCGCCGACGGGCTTGGGATCGTGCTTTCAGCATGAAAGGTGAGAATCTCAAGGAACTGTGTATCTCATTGTTACCGTCCTGACGAATTACACAGCTCTGGACGCCTACGTGCCCCGTGTGGCGATGCATTGTGACAAGCTCGTGAAACAGCTCCAGTCTCGTAAGGATCAGGTCATCGACCTCCAGAAATGGGCTTCGTTTTTTTCTTTCGACGTCATGGGAGATGTTGGCTTGGGTAAAGGTTTCGGCACCCTGGATACAGGCGAGGATCATCCAGGAATCGCTGCGGTGCACGATGCCATGTACTCTGTCGGACTAATGACTCCGGTACCATGGCTCATCAGTCTGCTTACCGCGATTCCCGGCGCCGCCTCTGCTATTGTGGATTTCCAGAAGTACTGCGCGGACGCCGTTGATGAGAAGGAAAAGGTACGCAACCAGGACATGAGAGTGATCCCATCCCTGACGCAGCATTAATGCAATATTGCAGACCCTCGACAAAGACACCGAACCCGCCGACATCATGTCATGGATTCTCAAGGCAAAATACGAAAACGACCGCTCCGCCCCTCCCGGCCTCCAGGCTCTTCATGAAGACTCGCGCCTGATCATCGCAGCCGGAAGGTATGTACATTGCTCACCTACTCGGCACGCACACGCCTCTGACTGCATTCGCCCCAGCGACACCACGCTCGCCGCCCTCACGAACCTCACATACTACCTCTGCCACAACCCGCACACGCAGAAGGCGCTCCAAGCGGCCCTCGACGCCGCCTGCCCCGACGGCGACGCTTCCTGGTCGTACGACGCCATCAAGTCCCTGCCCTACCTCGACGCCGTCATCAACGAGACGATGCGCCTGTGGCCGCCCGCCACGGCCGCGATGCCGCGCCTGACGCCGCCGGAAGGGCTGCAGGTCGGCGACGTGTGGATCCCGGGAAACGTGACGGTGGCGGTGCCGCCGTACACGGTGCAGCGCGACCCGCGCAACTACGAGCGCCCGGACGAGTTCGTGCCGGAGCGGTGGACGGAGGGGCGCGCGAAGCCCGAGGAGGGCGGGTTCATGCCGTTTTCGCGGGGGCCGGCGAATTGCGCGGGGAAGAACTTCGCGAAGATGGAGCTGAGGATGGTGGTGTCGAGGCTGTATCTGAACTTTGAGTTTGGTCTTGTGGAGGACGAGGTTGCCGAGAAGTTTGAGGACAGGCTGATGGATACGGTGTCGTTGACGGTGCCGGGGTTGAATGTGCGGATCGCGCCGAGGCATGTTTGAGGGAAGACGGGTAGATGTGTATGCTTGCTGAAGTATTTTCCAAGTAGAGCAAACCAGTTTCGCTCAAGACACAAAGCAATACAAAACTCCGTACATCTCCATAATCACCAACATTCCGCTCCTTACCAACCATCCTTCACCCACTCTCATCCTTAACGGCTGGAACCCACTCCTCCGCATCCCCAACCCTATCCACCGTCAACCCCGCCCGTCCCGGGTTCTTCATGCCAGCCTCCAGCTGCCGCTGGTACGACACGTTGCGCAGGCGCTCGTGCTCGCGCGGCGTCAGCTGCAGGTACGCCTCGACCCCGATCGCGTGCATCGCCAGAGCCAGCCAGATGGCCATGCCGAAGCTGCTGCCCAGCGCCGCGCCGACGTTGGGCGGCTGGCCGTTCATGTCGACCCGGACGAGCGCCTGCTGCTGCGGGTTCGTGCCGTCGGAGTGCGGGGCGCAGGCCGGGTAGGACTGGAGGATGTCGGTGGCGTTGGGGCTGGATGGGGAGAAGGCGAAGGCGATTTCGGCGCAGGGGCGGGCGACGAAGTAGCTGCGCGAGGCGGTGGCGAGGGTGGCGGCGATGATCATGATCAGGCGCGTCGTGATGATGCAGCCGAGCTGTTTGGGGAGTGTTGTTTAGTGCTGGTGATGGGGGAGTGGTGGGGTGGGACGCACGTAGAACCATGTCCGCAGCATCCATGCGCGGTGCTGCTCGATTTGGAGTCTTTTGATGTTATAGTAGGACAGCGCCATGCTGGTGGTTGTGAGGAGCGCGAGCAGCCCGATGGCGCTCTGCACGTCCAGACCGCCGCCGAAGGCGTGGCGCACGATCATCAGGGCGCCGGCGTTGGCGGCGAGGACGAGCAGGATGATGGCGTAGCCGTTGACGCGGTGGAAGATGGGGAGGTGGTGCCGGATGGCGGGTGTGAATTGGAGGATGGCGAGCAGCGAGGCGGGCAGGATGGCGGCGAGGTGCAGGATCATGCCGACCTGGTAGAAGGAGCGCGTGTAGTAGTAGCATTCGCCGCGAGAAGCTGTGTTGGAGCCGGTGGTGTCTGGGTTGCAGAAGTTGCCGTGGAAGTCGAGGTAGGGCAGGCGGGCGAGGGTGAAGCCGAGAAGGGCGCCTGAGTTGTGTTAGTTGTTGGTCTCTTTCCTTTCTCTTGCAATATCTCATGGGGTTGTGCAGAGAAGAAGAGAAACCTCTCGGGTAGTCTTACCAGCGAAAATGAAGAACAGAACGAAATTGTATGCCTTGCTAAAGCCAAGCGGGTTGTAGAGTTTGCGGGCGAAGGCATTGAAGCGGTCTGCTGGTGGCCGAATTGGTTGGACCATGATCAGGATGTTCAATCCGGAATGGGAGAGATGAATGCTATGTATGTTCAAGGTTTCTCTGAGGAGCTTTGTTGAGTTACAAAATAAGCTGAGCGAATGGTCGGACTCATAGAGCTTTTATGTCTTCTCAAGTCATGATGTCTCGGGCGCTGTTTGTTAACTATTTGGGCGTAGGAGCCTCCGTCGTGTTTTGCGGGAGACACCAACGGGGCCAGGAACGCAACACTGCCATTCGGGCGGTGCCTATACACACACACACACACACACACACACACACACACACACACACACGTTAGTACAGTGCAGCAGAGTCTACAGCGCGGAATGATTCTCAATTCCGTCTAGCGCGACCCGCACGCGGGAGCTATTCCTAGCGTGTCAGCGGCTTGGGGTAGAAATCGGCCATTTCGTCATCGACTTTGAGGCGCAGCTCAAGGCTGTGGAGGTTATTGCGCCAGGCAGCCATTCCCGTATCACCTTTGAGGAACATGAAAGCAGATAAGGTGCTGGGCGTCAAAGTGAAGCTCCATCGAGTCTCCCAGGAGAGACTGGAGCTGAGTCGGGCAAAGCAGCGGTGGAATGCGAAGTTTTGGGGGCCACATGTTGAAGGATCCGGCCTGACAACACGAAGCGGGCTGGCTGAAAACGCCCATCGAACACCATCTCTTCCACATCCTTTCCCAAACAAGACTCAATCTGCGCGCCATGGTCGGTGTCCCTGGAAGGTCCAAGGGCTGCGCGACATGTAGGAAACGCAAGAAGGGCGCAAGTCTTACCCAGCGTCATGTCGTCGGGCGCGCGCAAAGCTAACGCGATCGGGTAGTGCGATCTCCAGCGCCCCTCCTGCGGGCAGTGCATCAAGTCTTGTCTGCCATGCGCCGGTTACGACCGTCAGCGAATCTTCATCAACCACACAGCTGCTTTATCATCAAAGTCCGTGGTCATCACCAGCCAGCAATGCAAATCAGATCCCCCAGCCTTCCAGATTGTCCTGCCGGATAACCTCACCCGCTCGGCTTATGAGTCCAAGTCACTCGGCCTCTTCTGGGAGCTCTACCTTCCGTATGGCCAGAACTTCACATCAGCCCAGGGTCAATTCACCACTGGCAGCTGGTTGAGGATTGTTGATTCTATTTACCACCGTGAAGACACGCTCAAACAAGCCTTACTTGCTATGAGCCTGGGCATAGTTGGCCAGCGACACGGAGATACTTGGATGACCCAGCAGGGCTTTGCAACTCATGGGCGTGCTTTGAGAGAGATGGCTCGGGCCGTTGAGTCACCCGAGCGGTCACGTCAAGATGAATTGTTGGCTGCCGCCAGACTGATGGCTTTGTTCGAGGTGCGACACCCTGGCCTTCTCCCAATGTCTTCAACTCATCTAAGTCTTCCAGATAATCTTTGGCGCCAACGATCAAGACAAATTCGCACAAGCACGTAGCTGGAGCTCGCATGTGAAGGACGAGCTTCTTCTGCTGCAAGCAAGAGGCCCGCAAGCACACACAACGGGGGCGGCTCATCATCTCTTTGTGGACGGACGCCTCAACTCTGTGAGTAGATACACTGGATAGCGACTTTGAGCGAAATATGACTATTACCAGATAATAGCAGCCATAAGGGCTAGGAAACGGACCGTCCTGAGCAATCCGGAGTGGAAAGAAATTCCTTGGCTCGCCATACCCAAAACCCCGAAGGATGCATTGCTGGATATCATGGTAGAAATCCCGACTGTGACGGAAAACCTTGACAGGATTGAAACACTGCAAACCCTGGAAGAGAAACACCAACTTGCAGACAAAGTCCTCCAAATGTGCTGGACATTGGACATGCAACTCGCGGAATGGGTGCTTAACATGAACTTCGTCGCCAATTTGGACCTCGACAATCTCGGGCACGTGGAGGAAACCGGCGATCTCGCAGTGGGTCGACTCATATATCTCTACTGGGTTACCTGCATAATGGTTACAAGCACACTACGGTCGGCCAACGGAGCCCGTGCCGAGCCACAGAATCTGCCTGTCCGGATCGATCCGCGCCTCTATGCGCGGAAGATCGCCCGTTCCGCCTCTTACTTTTTCGGGCCCGAAAGAGGCATTTGGTGCGCTCACGCGTCTTCATTTCCGATCGGCATTGCTTTGAATGTCCTCACCGACCCGACAAACCAGGATGAGAATGATCGGGAGCTGATCATGAGTGTCTTCTCCCAGGGAGAAATGGGCGCCACCATCGGCAAGTTTCTCAACAGCATGCGGGCTGGCTACAATGTCAGTCAGTGCCGGCTCCGGGGGACAACAGCTCATGAGACTGGTGGAAAGGTTTTCTTTGGTGGTCAAAGCAAGTGAAGTGATGACAGTGTGGACGGCTGCGGGAATGTGATTGGGTGACGGTGACAGCGAGCGCCAGCCAGCCAGCGCAAAAGCAGCACAATGTCTTACAGTAGGGCAAGCCTGCGGAGGGTCAAGACCAAGAACCTCTTCTTTGAAGGCCTGCTCATGGCAGACCAATCAACGAAAAGCAGCCTCAGAATGATCTTCACTGGCTGGCTTTTAGGGGAGAAAAACCTCTCTTGCGAGAGTAAAAACCCCACCGCACGAGCAAAGCGCAAGACCCGATTGCGCTCGTGCGGCCTTGTCGACTGGCCAAATTAGACCCTGGCTCCCGGCGCCTCCATAAGGTGCCTCCAGAAAAGACAGAGCGCTTGATTGACCCCATGGCGCGCGGCTCCACTTGACCGAAGGAGTCCGCTCAGTGAAGAGTCCCTTCGTTACCCTCCGAGTGGGGGATCCAGGGAAGGTCTAATCCCCTAAGCCTTTGGCAAAGGAGATGGGTGAAGAAGAAAAAGAGGTCGTCGGGCAGAGGGGAAGTGGGGTATTTAAAGGCTAGAGGAGGCGTCCCAGATCAATCTGTCAACACGGTCAGCTGACTGCCCTGCAAGGGTTCTCGAATTCTGAGGCGGCGATTGGCTGGAAATTGTTGGATGTACTGTCTGAAAGGGAAGGGACGACGTCACTGGCGGAAGGTACGGGCGGCGGCACAACCACACGACGCGCACAAATCGTTGATCGAGGCAACTGCTGTGACGCTAGACTATTTTCGGAGGCCTGGATACTCCCCAGTACCTCTATTTTACCACCGTGAATGTATTCCACAGCGCTTCTGTGAATGAATTGAATGGTACCTCGCCCGCAACGCCAACATCTCTATCAACTTCGTACCATCCTCACACCGGTTTCTCCACCGCTGGCCGCCAGCCGCTGTCCATCTCCATGACATAATTGTTCTCCAGCTCCCCGGGCTCCTTCTTCTGCGCATCCGCGCTCAGCTCCGCGACCTCCCTCCCCTCCAGCTCCCCGCTGACCGCCCACATCTGCCCGCCCTGCCTCGCCGCCGCCGCCGCCGCCCTCCTCTTCCGCCGCCACCACAGCGCGCCCCCCACGACCGCGATCAGCGCCAACCCCGCCACCGCCGCGCCCACGCCCACCCCCGCCTTCGCGCCCGCCGAGAACCCTTCCTGCTCCTCCGCTCCCGCCGCCCCCGTCCCCGCGCCCCCGCCCGCCGTCTCCAGCGGCTGCAGCACGCCCGCCCACGTGTGCTCCCACGACGGCGGGCTGCGCAGCGCGGCCAGCGCCGTGTCGGCGACCTCGATGCTCTTGGCGCTCTCGGCGGCGAAGGACGGGCCCGGCGCCTGCGCCAGCCACGCGCTGCCGCTCTGCCAGTTCTGCGCGAGGAACGCGCCCTGCAGGAAGGCGCGGCCGAGGAGGACGGCGGGCTGGGCGGCCGTGGATGCGGCGGTCGGCGTGTAGGGGCGGCAGGGGAAGTAGGGGGTCGGGTCGTTGCTGGTCACGGTGGTGTCGAGGGTGAGGTTGAGGAGGGCGAGGGGGATGGAGATGGAGGAGGTGGAGGAGGTGGAGGCGGTGGAGAAGGTGAAGATTAGGGCGTGCGGGCTGGTGAGGAGGGAGGTGTAGGCCGGGTCGGTCGTGTCCCAGAGGTAGAGGCCGTAGCTGGGGAGGTAGGTTACGGGGAGGTGCGCGGCGATGTTGTCGCAGGTCGGGCCGGGGAGGTAGAGGTAGGGGATGCCGGGGTCGGCGCGCGCGGTGAGGGGTGGCGTTGTGGTGGTGTTGCTTTCGAGGAGGTTCGTGATGGGCGTGCCCGTGCTGTTGGAGTAAGCGGAGGCGCCGCTGGCGACTTCGAGGGAGATGGATTCGAGGGAGAAGAAGCTGTTGTTTGTGGCGGTGATGGGAGAGGATAGCACTCTCGATTGGTCGTAGCCTCCCCAGAAGAGACTCCCGGAAACGTTTTTGGTGGCTGAACCGATGTGTAGACCGTAGCTGATGCTAGGGATAACGTCTTGGTTGTAAGCATTGGGGAGTGTAAGGTTTTGGGACACGGCGCTGCCGTTGGCTGCCGTCCAGTTGAATATGTTCTCTCCTCCGTAGAGGGACAGGTACCCAACATCCAATGTGTATGATGCTCCATGCGGATATGTCACTGACACGTTGTCCGCAACGGCAGTCACCACAAGACTCAGAAATTCGTAGGCTCCGGTTTTTTCGTTGCGGAGTGTGAAGCGGTCTGAGATATACCGAAGCTCCCCATCCAACCCCATGACATCCGTGGTATATGCCCCCGCTTCGTCTCGCCATGTTGATGGCTCAAACTGTGCACTGTTCTGATCTTCCCGTAATGACTGTGCCCCGCTGCCACTCCACATCCCTGGCAAAGGTTGTTGGCAGTCGGCATCTTGCGATTGACATACGCTTGCATTCACGATCACAGAAGTTTCCATGAGCGATGGTATGAACCATTGCGTCTTGCAAATCGAAGTTTCAGTGCTGGCTCGGATGACTTTTGGACGTAGATTCAATAGAAATACGACGTACTTGATCCGGGAAGTCGATTGTGAATGCTGAGCCACCTGTCAGATCTATCCATCCACTGGTTAACACCGGCTTTACGTACTAATTACGTTCCATGGTCCATCAGGTCCGACTAGAGGATCATTAGCAGAGGTCAACAGATCAAGCGATGGCGGCGCGCTTGCCTGTGGTATTAGAGCTAAAAGAGACGGGCCATGGAGCAGCCGCGTGTGTGCTTGCGGTCCATGATAATATGCCAACAGCAACCGGAAGACGACGTGTACTTGAGGGACGCATTTTGATTGCTGTGGAGGATCAAACAGCTTTGTTCATGGTACGAGGAACAGTTTGTAGGAGAAGTGAAGAAATTTGTGAATAAGCCCGCGGCGGACAGAGAACCTTCCGATATTGTTTATTTGACCGCACTTTTTCTAAGACGCGCTGATTGCCAAGCAGGGGCTATGGCTATTGCGGGGTCAAGAGCAACAGCAAATGTCGCAAATGGGGAACTCTGCAAGTTGATTGCACATCAAATCTGGGGGCCAAAAAACCCCTGCGCGCTCCGCAGGGCATCAGCCGTTTCAGCCCCCAAAACTGACAGAATAGGGCAGAGCGATTGGCACGAGCTGCATATTGAATGGAAGTGCTTTTTCTGACGGGGAAGGTGCATTTGCTTTTGCTCCCGGAGCGCGCAGGGGTCTCGGTACTGCTACACTCCCCTCTTGCAGCCGACGGTTAGCGCGAAGAATATGGGGCCTTTGAGCAGGGGCTGACAGAGGTTTTTCTACAATCATGATAAGTCGATTCTGTTTCAACTTCCTCTTTCCGGCCGTCGATAGGGCTCTGTAACGTGGAAGAAGAAATCCACGCTAATCGTCGGCTGCAAGAGGGGGGTGAAGCAGTTCAGACTGTTCCAAGTGGACGCCTTTCGCCGACCCAGCGATCTTCATCTTTATCGACCATCGTGGTCTACTGTAGCCCAGCCCCCGTTACGATATGAAAGGCGAGAAGCTTGGCTGGCATTTTAATATCATGCCGTGTCTTGTCACCGTGCTTTATCTCCGGAATCGCCGCCTCCCCGAAGCTAAACTGAGGTCCTTGCCGAATGTAAGGCTAAATTTTTGGTCTTTTGGAGGCAAAGCTCCATGCGTGCCGTCTGGGCTTTCCAGACATGTGGAAGGAGATCCTGCAGAAGCTGGTACCGAGGGATTCGTAAAGGATTCAAACGGTCGGGTGCTCCCACGGAGGCGGTGTCATGATCCTTGCATCCACACCATAGTCGTGGCTTGACTTGAGCGCTAATTGAAACCTTATGCAAGTAAGTAGGCATCATATTCAGAGATTGAAAACATGTTGATTTCCTGTGAAGTGCATTCTTGCAGCCGACGCAAGCTCTTATGGCATCCGATCAGCATAAAGAACTTGCTCGTACGGATAGTTGTAGTATCCCAGCTTGGTACTTAGACCTCTCGGGGAGCTTTTCTGTTCGGGCGCTGTCTTGAATCTTCGCGCGTTACCAGTGGACAAACAGTCAAAGCACAGCATGATGGAAAGCAGTAACATCAAATGATTAAGTGACACCTCTCACGATATGTGTACGTTCCAGGGTGATCCAGTCGCGACACGACTGCATCGAGGCGTGGATGTGTTGCCAAATTCCTCCGATTCGTTGTCCGCTATATCCGGCTTGGCCGCGGGGTCCCGATTGCACATATCCGAAATCACCATCGCTGCAGGTTATTCTATGATGTCATTACTGTCTAAATTTGGCAGAAAATTGTTCAAAGACTTCTATGCTACTTGGCCAGTCTTTGATGGAACGTTTACGGGTGGAGAATCAAACGGGCTTCGAGTATAATTCAATGACCAGCCCTCGGCACCGCAGCGCTTTGCCGGGATGATGGGTTTCTGGTTATCTCTATATCTCCAATACGCTCTGGAAATTCACTGGAGACTTCAAGGTACAGTCTTTGGTATCTTTTGTCCCCATTTACAGAGCATGCATTGGATGCTGGAAAATGCAGGAAGGGTATTGCCTCTTTGAAGCGTTATTGTGGCATTTGGCGGATAGTTTGCCACTCCTTCATACTAATTTGAGCTTCTTTGAAGAATCAAGAGCGGCAAATCAACATTGTCCACTATTCGAATACAGATATTGGCTTCAAAATCACGGATCTTTCTGACGGACTCCTTGGATGAATTGTGGCTAAAGTAGATATGCACTCCTCGTCTTCTAGAGACATTGCCAACATCATCCGTCGAAATTCAACAAATCAGACACGGGGGAGGTTTTCAACATCAATCTCCAACAGAGAATGAAGTTCAGGACGTCGGATACGAGACTAGCGGCATGCTGCCCAAAATCACTCTCGTAGCTTGTCCCGAGGTTTTGCCTCGGCCGAAATGCCATGATTAAGTGAAGAGCTGACTCTCCTACTCAACTCAATAGCAGGGCTTGCCACAGCATGGACTATTACAAGTTGAAACAGCATGTTTTGCTTTTTCAAGGCTATAGCTGAATCAGCTACAGGAATCATCAGGGAAGCTTCTGCTCTATATATAGACTTTTATCTCAACTCATGCGGTCGTTCTTCCATCAGCACGTCTTGGTCAATCTCTTTTCCGAGACCTCATTAAGATGAATAGGTAGATTTCGCTTTAGAATAAAGATGTATGAATAGTGAGGTTGAAATTCCAGGGCACGGAAGTTTTGGAAGAAAGTCGTATCCACCACAGGTCCGGAAAAACGGTAGAAGGGAAGAGACTTTTACAACATCGAACGGCTTTAAGCAAAATATATCCGTCTAAAGGCCGTTTAAATTGGACCTCCAAGAGCGCACGGCTCTTGATAAAGCTACTTACGAATCATTGGGAGCGTAGTATACCATTAAGGCCGACGACGCTTGTTCAGTAGCGGTGTTGACCATGGGCATCGGTCCGCTAAAAGTTCCCCTTTGAAGACTAGCCAGGGGAATTTTTACATAGCCAGATAGGTATACAGATCTTCGATCCGGTACTTCGTATTCGATTCAGGAATATTTAAGAGGCTGGATTCTCGCCTTACCAAGAAGTTGACATCCTGAAACATCCACCATCATGGTCATGCTCTCGCACATCCTGCCTCTTCTCTCTCTTCTTTTTCCTCTACAGGTGGACTCTTTCCCGGTAATTGTTGAGAATGATGTTGCTTTAACGACCGCGAGCCTGCACACCGTCTACCAATATCCCCTCGGCACCTGGGTCGAGAACATCGCCGTACGCCAGAATGGCAATCTTCTCGTCACTTTCATTCAGCCATCCGCCGAAATCCACGAGCTGAGCCCCTTCCACCCGCTTCAAACCACCGATTCCGCCGCCACGCTGGTGCACAATTTCAGCAACCACAGCCAGCTCACCGGCATCGCCGAGTTCCACCCAGACGTCTTCGCCGTCATCGGCGACAACACCGTCTACCGCGTAGACTTCCACAACGCCACCAACGCCACCGCCCCGTCCATCAAACCCATCGCCACACTCGCTACCGCTGGTCTGCTCAACGGCATGGCGCATCTGCCGCACACGCGCACCCTGTTCATCTCCGACTCGGAGCTCGGCCTGATCTGGCGCGTCGACGCCCACTCCGGCAATTATACCGTCCATTTCCAGGACGAGACCATGTCTCCCACGATGGACCTCGGGGTAGAGCTGGGTATTAATGGGTTGCGGTACCTCGATGGCTACGTGTATTACGTCAACAGCCCGCGGCGCTTGTTCTGTCGGGTGCCGATTGATCCAGTGACTGGGGCTGTGGTTGGCGCGGCTGAGGTTATTGCCGAGGGCGCGTTATCGGATGATTTCAATGTGAGGAAGGAGGGTGGGAGCTCGGTTGGGTATCTAGCGGGATTAAATGATAATGTTGTGACGAGGGTGACGATGGATGGAGCGAAGGAGGTTGTCGCCGGTGGGTTGAATAGTACTGATGTTGCGGGAGCAACAAGCGGGGCCTTTGGACGGACAGTGGAGGATACGGACGTTTTGTATGTCACGACGGGAGGTGCGAGTGCGGCGCCGGTGAATGGGACTTATGTGGAGGGAGGAAAGATTATTGCGTTGAAGTTGGGGGAGTGATGGAAGATGTGGTATCGATTGCTCGAGGACAGGCAGTGCATATACATCTTGTGAGAGTTCAAAGCATAGATCATGTAGGTCAAAATGACAGCACAAAAGGTACTGCAGATACAAAGCAGCTTGTGAGTGAGCTCTATTATTAGTTGCATAACGTGATTACACTCACTTCCATTCGCCACTTCAATCTGTTGCCGCTTTGGGTATAGGCGCATCTGACTTTTTAAGTATCTACTGGACTCTCCAAGGTCCCACCATCCCCCCTTCTCTCCACTCCTTCGATCATGCCACACTCAGTGGCCGACACTAATTCCTGCAGTCCGCTGTCCACAGCGCAGACCACCATGTTCCACTGGGCGGTGCTCCGTCGGGCGCGTCGTCAGCTCCGAGTAGCCAGCGCCGAGCCAAAAGATCTAGACGATATTCCGCTGCAGACCCGCAACGACAACTCCCCCAACACAGACGAAAGCTCGCGCCCTCATATCAGCACCGAGTACGATCCAATCTCAACGCCAAACGAACGGAATCAGAATTCTTTGAAATCTCACTCTCCGCAAATGCCACCGAGCCAGCATCACGATGGAAGATCCACGCGGCCAACATGGAGGATTAGTGGACCTGGGTTGATTGGTTCTGCTATGGCTATCGCAGACATCGTCATCATTCTGCTCAGGCTCGACGGCGAGCAGCAACCGGAATGGTCGCGCATGTTAATTTTGATCCTTCTAAGCCCTGGGAACATCGGTGACACTTGTCCGTGTTAAATTGGTCTGGATCGTTCTGCCAGTTCTCATCTGGCTGCTGGGTGCGACAACTTGGCTTGGAACGGCATGAAAGAAAAAAAGAACGAGCATACAGACATGGCGGAACAACCTGTTGCCGCTGCTGTTCTTGTATGTACCAAGAAGATATGGAGCAGAAGAAAGACCAGGCCCATGGAATCTCGGAAGAAGCCTTTGTGTAGCGTGCAGAGAGCATGAAGGTGCGGTTGTATGTTGCGGATGGGAGGAAAGGCTCGTCGATTCGTAGGCGTTTGGACTGCGACTAGACGGATAGTCAAGTGGATCGTGTATATCAGCACAGGAGAGGCTAGCTTTTGGCTATAGCATAATCAGTCATCTCGCCTGGAGAATTGGGCATAACGAGAGCTTCCAGGCGCCATTCGGAAGAGACCTTTCCTGTGGCCGGTTGCCATTCGGCGGTGAGCAAAGAGACAGTGCTGGGTGGCAGGCGATGTTCCACGGCATTGACAGGATGAAGTGCGTGCGGAAAGCGAGGGCGACGCGCATGGGCGCGACTGCGGCTGACGCGTGGCGCGTGACAGCCTGATTGGCGCAATCGCCGAAATGGCCGGCGTCATCGCTCCCCAGCCAACAGGGCAGCTCCATATCGGTTGGTTATCAGCTTGCGCCCCAGCTCTCTCACACTCTACTCCCGCATCAACATCCACCATGAAGTCTGCTGCTATTCTCTCGTCTTTCGCTGCCGCCGCCTCGGCGCTTTCCATCCTGCGCGATGGCCAGGCGCCGCTCAAGCAGCCCACCATCAACATCCCCGACGAGTCCGCCGATGCCGCGACCGAGTCGTTCCTGATCGAGCTTGCCCCCGGTGAGACACGCTGGATCACTGAGGACGAGAAGTGGGAGCTTCGCAGGGTCAGTCAATCGCTGTAAGATTGTCGCACGCCAGCTAACAGCTCCGTAGCAAGGCATCAACTTCTTCGACATCACCGAGACCCAAGACCTCGGCTCGACCGCGAAGACCGCTGCAGCCGTCAAGTTCCCGCCCACTACCTCTTATAATGGCACTGTTAAGCCGCTGCTTAAGAAGCTGGAAAAGAAAAACATGCGCAAGCACCTGGAAAAGTTTACTTCATTCCACACGCGCTATTACCGTTCGCAGTACGGCGCTGAGTCGTCTGCCTGGCTCCTGTCCCAGGTGAACCAGACTTTGGCCGACGCCGGTGCGCTTGACCATGGTGCGACGGTCAAGCCGTTTGAGCACTCCTGGGGCCAGAGTAGTATTATTGCCACTATCCCGGGCAAGAGCGACAAGACGGTCGTGATCGGTGCCCATCAGGACAGCATTAATCTGTTCCTGCCATCAATTCTTGCGGCTCCCGGTGCCGACGACGGTAAGTGACCCACATTCCTCACGGCCGAGCACCTATTAACATCCAACGTCAAGATGGATCTGGTACCGTCACGATTCTTGAGGCCTTAAGGGTACTCCTGACTTCCGACGATATCGTGAAAGGAAAGGGCGAGAACACGGTCGAGTTCCACTGGTATTCGGCTGAAGAGGGCGGACTTCTCGGCTCACAAGCTATCTTCCAGTCGTACAAGAACGAAGGCAAGAATGTCAAGGCGATGCTCCAGCAAGATATGACCGGCTACGTGCAAAACACGCTCGACGCCGGTGAGCCCGAGTCGGTTGGCGTCATCACCGACTTCGTCGACCCTGGTCTTACCGAGTTCATCAAGGAGGTCGTCACCACCTACTGTGACATCCCCTACGTCCTGACCAAATGCGGTTACGCCTGCTCGGATCATGCGAGCGCAAGCAAGGCCGGTTACCCGTCTGCTTTCGTCATCGAGAGCGATTTTAAATACTCGGACAAGAAGATCCACACTACGGAGGACAAGATCGAATACCTGAGCTTCGATCACATGCTGCAGCATGCGAAGCTGACGCTTGGTCTGGCATACGAGCTGGCGTTTGCCAAGTTTGATTAGAGGGACCCATTGTCCAACCAGACGGCCTGTTTCTCCGCGTTTCCTGTTTGTCCCCTGTTTTTCATGATTCATCTGCAGCGGCAGTGAGGAGGCACAAAGAGGAGATACGAAACTACCAGGGGTATGGTTAAGCTTGAAGCGGAATAGAGGCTGTTCAACATTTCCACGTGCATTTGAATTTCTACCGAGATGAGGTTAAGCTTCCCCCGCATTCGGCCCTGGCCGCCCCAGACGCTCCCCGGACGCCACAACTGATCTGCAGGTACTAAGCATTGTCTTTCCCCAGTCAAGCGTTAGTCGCGTCCTTATTTTATTGTCCTATACCACAGTCGTCAATACCCATGTGCAAAAAGACGTTTTACCGAGGGCGGTTGAGGGTGCGTGAAAGCTTGACCCCTGTCGTTCAGGCCAGGAACACAGTGCTGCTCGGTATCACGATCGAGCCTAGGTACTAGGCCGTGTGGACCATTGGAGGTGTGGAGATGAGGAGCTGCTTCAGTATGCGATCTGCGCATGTCTTTTCCCACCGAATGACAGAAACGGCATGTTTGCTCGGCGACATGTGCTTTTCGGCTGGTCAGTAGGAGGGGAAAAGTCCTCAGCTATAAGAGCAGGGAGAACCGATTGCGACATTTATCCAGCAGCAGTCGACAAGATATTCTCAGCAGTCAATCGATTCACTAAAGTCAGCTGTTCATCACGTTTGCCCTTATACCTCTCGGTCTTCAAACACAAACCCCTCCAACACCAGACACCATGAAGACCTTCGCCATCCTCGCCGGCCTCGTCGCCACCGTCTACGCCCAAGCCGGCTGCGTCTCTTCGGCCCAGTCGCTCGTCCCCAGCTGCGCGCAGTCCTGCTTGCTCTCCGCCAAGTCGGCCATCGGCTGCACCGTCGAGACCGACTTCGCCTGCGCCTGCTCGTCATCGTCGGCCCTGCAGAACAACCAGGCCCTGACCGCCTGCGTGCTGTCAGCCTGCAACAACAACGTCCAGACCGCCCTGGCCGCGTCGTCCGGCGCCGAGCAGATCTGCTCCTGCGTCGCGACCGCCGCGCCCGCGGGCGGCGCTGGCCCGACCACCTCCGCCGGCGGCAGCGCACCCGCTCCCTCGTCCACCGCCGCTGGCAGCGCGCCGGCCGGCAGCGCCCCCGCCGGCAGCGAGCCCGCCCCGTCCAGCCCGAGCCCCAGCGCGCCGGCCCCGAGCGGCGGTGCGGGCGGCGCTGGCCCTTGCCCCGGACAGGTTACGAAGACGGTGCTTACGACGATTACGATTTAAGCAGGTGAGTTTTGCTGCCTCGGCGGTTTTGAAGTCGAATTGAGAAACTGACGGTCTTCTAGTTAGCACGAGATGGCAAAACACCCGTCTGGCCGGCTATTCGTATGGTGTTTATGACGATGGCTGGGTCCAGGTTCGGACGGGGATGGGGAGATGCTGATGGACTAGGGGACGGAAGTTGAAGTCGCCATGTGAACAATGGCGGCTTGTAAATATGACGACGCGCGCAAAGCAACAAGTGTGGTATAGTGTGAATAGCAAATTAGCAAATGGCATGTGCATGCAAAGCAATTCAAATTTTCTCCGCGCTCATCTTTCTTTTCCTGCCGAGGCTCTGCACGGAATGGAACGCCGTCGTGACAGGGGCTAAGGCGGAAAATGTGAAATGCGGGGAAACACATGGGAACGGCAGGTTCGCGAAGGCGCAGGCACGAGGAGACGGAGGAGATGCCCGAGAGCGTTAAATGGCCGCGATGGTCTCGTCGCGGAGATTTTTTGTGTGCGGTGCGTCAGTGGCGTTTCTTCCTGAGAGCCGTCTGGCGTCCGGTGCCTTGAGTGAATCTTCTCCGCCGGAAGAGTTTCAGCTCTGAGTAGGGGCTTCATTGTGACAAAGTTGAAGGTTGGTGTATTGGATTTCCTCGCCAGGACAACGGGGATGCGGAACGGTGAGGTGACGTTAAGCTTATCCTGTAGTCCTCTTGTTGAGTTCTCTGGACTGACGGTTACAGGGGGGTATCGCAACCGGCGGTTAGCAACAATGGCCTGCCGAAATACAAATTCACGGGGAGTGGAAGCACTCGTCCGAATGGCTTTGTCAGTGGAAATGCCATACATTTACATCCGGATGAATGCTTCCACTCTGCACGGCAGTGTTGGTGGGAATCTCGCATTTGGCGCTAACCGTCGGCTGCAGCACCCCTATGTAGATTCCGGTCCCGGACCAGGAGCCTGCACTATTGACTTTCATTCTAGTAGAGCCCTGTTGGGAGGGTGCACAGCAGTGGCGGCCTTCGACGAAAGATATCTTCATGGGGAGCCGAAGCATTCACCCCGACGTGAGTGTCATCACTTTTCCTAAACACCTGTGCCCAGACGAATGCTTCCACTGCCCACGAGTATTTGTGTTGAAATCCGTCGCCGCTCACCGTCGGCTGCAGCAGCCCTCCGTAATTCGGTCTTCTTTTCCATGGACCAGGACTCCCAACAGGGTTCTTGCGCCGCGGCGAACTTCATCCAGCTCACCGGAAAAACTCATGGAGGAAACGTCCGGACGGCCATGGGGTCAGGAGAAATTGACTGCGCAATTGGTCAGATGATGCGCTCAACGAAGGTCAAAAGGGTGCCCGGTGAATGGAGTGTGCCTTGGAGGATTTTTGGTGGTGCAAGAGTGGGTAGACACAGCCCCCGGCGGCGATCTCCCGTTGTCCCCACCAGCTTGCAGCAGCTCCAGCCAGCAGCACATCTCCACCACTCACGCATCCAGTCAGCCCCCGCTCTCGACTGTCCCTCCGCCCTCCAACCAGCGCCGTCCGTGGCCCACACCCGCACACCCGGCACATGCGACATGTAAAGCATCCGCCCGCTCCCGCTCCCACCTCGCTGCTCCACGAACGGTGCCGTCAGCAGCATGCTGTCCGGTCTCCCCTTTCGCGCAAGCCTGCGCCCCCGGTTATCGCAGCCTGAGCTCGCCCTGCACCAGGCTACCGCTGCGCCTCCCCGGAGCCAGAGTACAAGCCCGCAACAGCCGAAATCCTTCGACCCCGAACATCCGCGCTTCGAGCCTGACGACCCTGATTTAAATTCGCTGAATGCCCAGCTCGATGTGCTCACCACCGTTTTCCCCGACGTACAGCCCGAGGTGTTTCGCGAGATGCTCACAAATTTCTCCGAGGAGAGCCGGCTCGAGGTCGTCACCGAGACCATGCTCAGGCAGCCTGATCGCTGGGTGCGCGGTCGCTACCGCGCATACCTTGAACAGAAGGAACAGAAGGCGGACGAGGTGAAGGCTGCGCGCTGCGCACCAGATATTGAAACACGGCTACCCGCAGAAGAGAAATTTCGGAGGGACAATTATAAGTTGGCGGTCAAGGACGCTTTATACCAGGAATTCAAGGGTCTGAGTCACTCGGCTATTCGTGCAGTCCTGGCCGAGTGCAACCATTCTTATACCCACGCCCGGCCTGTGCTACTGGGGCTCGTGTCCAAGTCATGGAGGTTCTCCGTCACAAGCTTCTTCACGCGACGAAAGACGCCATCTGCAGAGGATCACCCGCTCGTTGCCTGGCAGAAGCCGGATCCCAGGATAGGTGGAGCTTTGGTACCGCGGCTGGTTCTGACCAAAAGCGCCGAGTTGAACAAGGAGCTATACGATTCACTCATAGCCCCGCAACTAGCCAAGCAGAACGAGGAACGGATGATCCAGGATCGCACTCTCGCCGAGCAGCTCAACGATGAGGAAGCCGAAGCCGCTGGAGAGATGTACGACTGCGAGTGCTGCTTCACACCAAGCGCCTTTGAACAAATGTCGTCATGCGACGAAAGTGGTCACTGGATATGCTTCCGCTGCATTCGATTCTCCATGAATGAAGCTCTATACGGACAAGGCTGGGCGCGCAGTGTCAACACGGACAGGTTGACGCTCAACTGCATCGCACCGGTGGCCGAAGGCCAATGCCAAGGTTGTCTTCCGCAGCACTCCGTGCAACGCGCTCTTGCCGAGGACCGCGATGGCGAAGGAGCCTTCCGCAAATTCGAAGAGCGTGCTATCACTGACTCGCTCCGGAAAAGTGAGATCCCTTTCGTCCAATGTCCCTTCTGCGCGTATGCCGAAGTCGATGATGTCACGTTACCACTCCTCGCCTGGAAGCCCAGGTCTCGTCAGGTGCTCGGTCTGTCATTCGTATCATTCATGCACTTCCTCTATCTCAAACCAATCTACATGGTTGCCCGGTTTCTCTCTCTCTTCTCATTCTTCTTCGTTACACTCAACTACCTCCTCCCCTGTCGACTGCGCATCGACCTCTTGTCCCCAATTCTGTCATCACGCACTCGCGTTGCCCGCCGACGGCGAGGCCTCCGGTTCACGTGCGCGAATCCGTCCTGTGGCAGGGCCTCGTGCCTCAACTGCCACAAGCGGTGGCGCGACCCGCACGTGTGCCACGAGTCGGCACTCGCATCGCTGCGCACACACGTCGAGAACGCCGTGTCGAACGCGGTCAAGCGCACGTGCCCGCGCTGTAACACGTCCTTCCTCAAGAGCGGCGGCTGCAACAAGCTGGTGTGCGTGTGCGGCTACGCCATGTGCTACGTCTGCCGCAAGCGCATCGCGCCGGACGAGGGCTACCAGCACTTTTGCAACCACTTCAGGGGTAACAATCCGGGCGTGGGGAACGCGTGTACCGAGTGTGATAAGTGTCACCTGTACGCCGAGGAGGATGTCGATGAAGTCATGAGGAGTGCGGCTAGGGAGGCGGAGAGAGAGTGGAAGGAGAGGAACGAGGGGCTGGTGGGTGGTGCGGGCAGCTCGCTGGCGGGTTTGAGCGTGCAGCAGGGCGCTTTGTTGGCGGGGCCGGGTGGACAGGGAAAGGGTAAGCAGGAGATTGTAGGGGTCAGGAGGGGGACTGAGTGGGAGGAGTGGTTGGACTGGCTTGTTGATGCTGTGCTGGCGTAGGTAGGCATGGCTTTTTCTTGCGATCTGTCTCTTGGGATGGCTAGGCGTTCATTTTTATGGCTTATCAGGCGGTCTTTTTATGGCTCTAGATGGTGGCTACGGGGCGTCTTTTCTGTGGCATTGCGATGGCGTTCACTTTTTTATCTTTTCATTCTTTCGGTGTTTTTATCTTTATGGATGTCGGAGACGGGAAGGGGACATAGAATGAAAGAACGGGGCTGATAACGAGAGTGCCCGTCCTCATCAGCTACATGTTCTGTTCGGCGGGACGGATCCTGTATGTGTTCTCTTAATGCTGAGATGAGATGATTACTGTCGTGCTCTAGATATACCCTCTCATTCTAGAATAAGAGGTAAACTTGTACCTCCCGCAGCGTTCAAATCATTTCCATTACATTTACATTCTCCCATTTCCACTCAACTTTTGTAGGATACTTTCGGGAGTGCATATATGGCATTTCATCTCTCCAATTGTATTGAAGTTATGGATCTGAAGTGGATGATAGAGATATACAGTATAAATAGTATACGAGTTGGATTCCAGTCACAGTCAACTGAGAGAGTTACTCGGATATCCGAGTAGACTTACAACTTCCGTTGTGGTCTAGGGGCTAGGATTTGCCGCTCTCATTTGCAGAGCTTTCCTCGCATCAAGCGCCGGCAAGGCCCGGGTTCGATTCCCGGCGACGGAAAGGAAGTTGTCCTTCTTTTTGCTTTTGTCTGTAGCTTTTTGACCTTGATTGCGTGCGAGGGTGTAGGAGCTTGAAGACGGGCGATTGGGCGGAAGGCTGCGAGAAAGCGGAGCCGGCGAGTAAGGAGGGCCGGAGTGGTAAGCCAATACCTCTTTTGAGTGTTCCTGTGTCGCAAGAGACGAAGGCTAAGAGCAAGTTTAGTCATGGCGGAGGCGACTAAAGCGGGGCCGTTGAGAACTGGTGTGGGAATACTCGAAGGATTGAGGACTTTCTGCTAGCGCATGAGGATGACGGACAGCGTCACATAAAGACCAAGAGCCGCGTGCAGAGGTGTAAACAGGTCAAGAGAGGATTTGATTGAATGGTGCCTGATCTGTGACGAGTCGTGGCACGCCAATCGTCTGGAGCTTGCAGATAGCGGGGGGCGGCAACGCAGGGTCCGAGGTGGGACCGCCGCCCGTAGCGTACGCGGACTCCAGCTGTCCAGACGCGCCGCAGCTCTCAGACGCTCACTCACCCGTCTTTAACCTCAGACCGCGGCCTTTGCGCAACCTCACTCTTTCCAAGCCAACAAGTACTACCGCCATCCTCTCCCCATAGTCATCGCAAAAGCGCCTGCCTAGGCGTCCGTTTCCAAGGTGGCGGGCTTACGACAGTCTAGGCTCCTCCTCATCAGCTTCATCCTCTTCGTCTCCATCTCCCTCATCTTGGCTTCCTCACGCTTCGGCTACCGCCTCCAAGCCGTCCTCGGCTCGCTGCGCCCCTCGAGCTTCACCTTTGGGTCCCAGCAAGCCCGCCCACTGACCAACGTCACCATGGCACCCTCCCAGTACCAGAAGCCCCCGCAGGCCCCACCGCTCTTCACCCACACCCCCGAGACTGTCCTTGAGGAGACGAAGAAGCTGGTATGATGGGTCTCGAAGCTTACATGCACGTTCAATGCTGACGGAGTTCCAGATCGCTAGGTCACGCAACATTCAAGATGAGATTGTCAAGAACATCACCCCGGAGAAGGCCACCTTCGGCAACGTGATGCTCCCCGTCGCCCACGATGACAACAAGATGGGCATCGAGTCGCATATCCTCGGCTTCTACTCTGCTGTCTCCACCGAGAAGGCCCTGCGCGACGCCTCCAACGACGCCGAGTCGCTGATGGACAAGTTCAGCATTGAAATGAGCATGCGGGAGGACTACTTCAACCTGGTTGACGCTGCCCTCAAGAAGAAGGAGAACCTCGATCCTGAGTCGAAGCGCCTCCTCGAGAAGAACCACAAGAGCTACGTTCGGAACGGACTCGGTATCCCAGCGGGCCCTAAGCGCGATCGCTTCAAGGAGATCAAGGACCGTCTGAGCGAGATCAGCATTGCTTTCCAGAAGAATCTGAATGAGGAGAACGGCGGTCTCTGGTTGACTCCAAAGGAACTTGATGGTGTGCCGGACGATGTTGTGTCCAACCTGGAGAAGGGCACGGGCGAGAACGAGGGCAAGGTCCGCCTGACATTCAAGTACCCGGATCTGTTCCCTACCCTCAAGTATGCCAATGATGCCGACGTGCGGAAGCAGCTCTTCGTTGCCAATGAGAACAAGTGTAACAACAACGTCGACCTGTTCCGCGAGGCCATCACTCTACGTGACGAGGCTGCTCGTCTCCTGGGTTACAACAACCACGCCGAGTTCCGTATTGAGGACAAGATGGCCAAGACTCCCAAGACCGTCAATGACTTCCTTGGTGATCTGCGCGAGCGTCTTGCACCCGGTGGCGTTGAGGAGATCCAGAAGCTCAAGGATTTGAAGAAGCAGGACGTCGAGAGCCGTGCTGAGAAGTTTGATGATCATTACTACCTGTGGGACCACCGCTTCTATGATCGCCTCATGCTTGAGAAGGACTATCAACTGGACCAGAACACGATCGCCGAGTACTTCCCCCTAGGCCCTACCATCCACGGTATGCTGCAGATTTTCGAAGAGCTCTTCGGCCTGGTCTTTGTTGAGATCACGGGCGAGGAGCGTAGCAAGATTTCCGAGACCGGCAAAGGCGATGACATCGTCTGGCACGAGGAGGTCCAGGTTTTCAGCGTTTGGGATGATGAGGGTGAAGGTGCTGGTTTCGTTGGCTACCTGTATCTTGATCTCTTCCCCCGCGAGGGCAAGTACGGTCACGCTGCCAACTTCAACCTCCAGCCTGGCTACATCGATGAGAACGGCAAGAGGAGGTATCCGGCTACGGCTCTTGTGTGCAACTTCTCGAAACCCACACCCAAGAAGCCTTCTCTGCTGAAGCACGATGAGGTCGTGACCCTTTTCCACGAACTTGGTCACGGTATTCACGACTTGGTTTCTCGCACTACCTACTCACAGTTTCACGGCACCAACACCGTGCGCGATTTTGTCGAGGCGCCTTCCCAAATGCTTGAGAACTGGTGCTGGACCCCCTCTCAGCTGAAGTCGCTGTCTCACCACTACTCTTATCTCTCTTCCGAGTACAAGGCTGCTTATGAGGAGTCTTCCAAGAGCACGGCTCAGCCTGAGGAACGTATTCCGGACTCGTTGATCAACAGCCTGATCAGCACCAAGCATGTGAACGACGCACTCTTCAACCTGAGGCAGCTGCACTTCGGCATCTTCGACATGACTGTGCACACGCCCAAATCGCATGAGGACATCAAGGCTTTGCCTCTCAGCGAGACATACAACAAGCTGCGCAAGGAGATCTCCAAGATCGACGGTCCAGAAGTTCTGTCGTCAACCAAGGACAAGTGGACGTGGGGCAACGGGCAGGCAACTTTCGGCCATCTTATTGGTGGATATGACGCTGGTTACTATGGATACTTGAGGTGAGTTGTTCCCATGATTCGCGATCCACTTCTTTTCTATTCCTTTCCCAATTTCGCACTTATATTTCCTTGTTCATATACCCCTCGATTATCGTTTTCCGGTTTTTTTTTCTGTCGCATATGCTCCCCGGTGCACCGGTCTCCAGTCCAGTGGGACGGAGGCAAAGAGCAGCACCGCGTGGTAATGATGAAAAGCCCCAAGGCGGGCAGACACTTCATCAACGTTGCGCGAGTTTCTTACGTCAACCTTCCCCGGTCTCGTTTAAATCCGATCGGATCATCAAGAAGCGACACGCGGCAGAACATTGCTGCACGCACACGGAGACAGGGAAAGGAGTGCCGGGGCAGCAGGGCCGAAGCGCAGCGCAGAAACGAGCCATGAAGAAATCTTGGCATGGATGCACGTACGGCCTGCATATCCGTCTCCGCGCAGACGCAATCGGTTGTGATTGGCCAGGGAGCTTCCTCCGGGAGTCAGTCCTTCCTGTTGCTCGCTTCTTTTCGGCCCCTCTGCCTCGGTGGGTCCGCCCGACATGGGCCACAGTCTGGCATCGAATTCCTCAAATTCCATACCCGGATGACGGCATGTTTATTCGGGGATGGCATGCCCTTCGACCCCCGGTACTTTAGCCGAGTAGATGGGCCGATGGAAGGCCGTTGACTTGCGCTCACTGGCTGGACAATTCAACCGATCCGGCAATCATCAGTCATCCCGCTCATCCACCCGCAGCGTTTCCGGCTGAACGGCTGTGGCTGTACGGCTTTCTGCATATGCTCCCAAAGTGGACAATGAGCATGAACATGGGACCACTCAAGACCGTTATGCAACTCCACTCTGCACATCATATGTCTGGGTTACGTACCGGACCGTCATCCGCCATCAAGCATGCGCGAAATCGGCCGCATCAATACTAGCTTGAAGCCACCTGGCAGATGCCATTGCTGGCACTAGCAAGCTAGCACTGGTAGACACCACGCTACGGCTACACCTAACATGCACCGGTGTTCCCGGCTGCAGGGCGCAACAGCGCGCATCTGCCCGCGATCACATTATCTCATATTTTTAGTCTGCGCCTGCTGCGATCTTCATTGGCATTCTGTCCTGCTGCAGACCCCGCTTCTCTTATGATGCAGATCATGGAAAATCCAGATCTTGTCTTGGATCGCATCTGGCACCATCCATGGTGCTTTCAATCTACTCCCCACACGTTGTGGAGTCCCCTCCCACCTATGCCACGAGTTGTCATCGAACCCCCGCGCCATCGCCTTTTTTGCCACTGGTGTTCTAGATTCCTCTCCTTTGCTTTCCTATGCCAACTACACCGCTCGTCTTGGGAACAATGCGCTGCGCTGTGTGGAGTCATCATGACACAACGTCGGCATGATCCTCGTCGCTCGTCAAGCGTTGCCTCACTTTCACATGCATCATCATTGTTTATATTTTTCCTTTTCGAATCACATCAATGACCTACTTTCTCTTTGAGATCATTGGACGTAATGTAGGCATGCTAACGTCTTTGAAAACAGCTCCCAAGTCTACTCCGCCGATATGTTCTACACCGTCTTCAAGAAGGACCCTATGAATGGAAAGGAAGGTAGGAGGTACAGGCACACTGTCCTGGAGAGGGGTGGCAGCCAGGAGGAAATGCAGACCTTGGAGGATTTCCTCGGCAGGAAGCCGAGTACCGAGGCTTTCTACAAGGAGCTGGGTCTCTCATAGACGAGATCTCGTGATTCAAAGAGTATTGGTTATAGTTGATGCTTCTTGTTCAAGAGCATTGCTTATGCATTGATGCTTTTGGATACGACGGATGGTTTATGCTGAATACAGTATCGGTAGAAAAAGAAATCAAAGAAAAATATTTCTCGCGAATTTGTTGATACGAAGTCAACTGCAAGACGCGTCAATCAATATGGCGGCGCTCTGTATTTGGAAGTCTCCTAAGTAAGCTCGAGTTGCCTCATTTGATACGGTCGCCCGAAGGAATCGAATGATCGGTGGTGCGACGTTGGTTCATCTTCCGGCCCGCCGGAATGTGTGACTGCACGTAACTGCCCTTCATCTCCTTATCCGACGGCTTTTTCCCTTCGGATCTGGCCCCGGGATGCCGTTGTGGGGTTGGGGGAAAAAGCAAGTATGCGAGAAAGGGGAACCCGAGGTCAGAACACTTTCGACCTTGCGCGAAAACGGTCGATGAGCAGACAAAATTTCCCGAACTTTGACCGCATCAGTCGTCAGCGGGCATCTAAAGGCGTAAAAACGGGCAGTGAAGAAGCAGAGGACGGATCTCGATGGTACTTCGATGGCACCACAAACATGGTGCCGTTTATGGAGCAATTTTTCCGATGCCGAAAATCAAGGAATGCCATTCATTGTTCACTAAACATCTGACAGCAAGGGGGAAAAAAAAGGCAGGAAAAGAACAGGTTTGAGGGGCAAACGAGCGTCGAGGCTGCGTTGAGCGATCCGCATACCGCCTTGCTGCGATCAAAGTATCAAATTGCTGCAGGTTTGACTTGGAATGCTTATGGTCGTTGCCTTGGCACGGTGTCTCCGACCGTTGTGTTGGGAAACTGGCTGCTGCTGTTGCATGCTGTCAGCATCCTCAGTCATCGTTTTTGATGGACCGTTAGCAGTTGAGACCCTTCCGCTCGGGATGACTGCAGTGTGTGCCGGCAAAGCAGGCAACGAGGCACTCTCGTCCCCCTCGTACCAGCCACATTATGTTGTGTGTGTGTAGTATGATGTAGGGTCGGGTGACAGCCGATGGGCAGCTCGGAGGGTGGTCCGGAGGCGAGAGCAGACCAATCAAGGGATCCGGAGAGGTGGGAGGCTTAAGTGTACGTCGACGGACGGTCGAGGTGGAGAGTTCTGTTCTATGTCGGGCATGACAACGATTTGTTTGGGTTCGATAGTATGGAGATTCCTCTGAAGGAGTGGCGGGTCGAGAGCGGCGGCTGCGACTTTCTCGGTGGGCGTTGTTTTCGCAGATTTTGGTCCCGGTGCGTTACTCTCGGTAGGAATAGATGTCTTGTCTGTGTCTGTATCATCATTGGCGGCAGTCAGTTAGATTCTTTGCGACGAGAAGTTGTTGGATTGTACACCTCTGTGCCATACGCCCCCTGAAAGACTCTTGCGATTGCCGTCAAAGCTGCTGACTCCTCGTCCCCTAGTGTCGGTAAGTGGCAGTCCTGCGTCGAGATGGTCACAGAGCTGCGCATGGGCATGGACGTTGTAAGTCTGACGTTCATCCCGTCCGGGTGGTCAGTGGGTGTTGCGACCGAGCCTCTACGGTCTGTCGACAAAGTCTCCTGAAAAGCTTCCGGCAAAGTGAAGAAGAGAATAAGGCCCACTGCTAGACTTTTCAGTGAAGATATTGGCCTGGTATACTCATAGCCAATTCTCACTGCTGAACCGCCATCTTATTCGTAAAGTTTTTATTTTCGGAAGATTTTCGCGCCCTGGTATGCGCCGGCGAAGGGCTGGTCCAGAGTCGTCGGTCCGATGGAGGAGCACATATTGAAGAAGACAAGAAGCATTAGAATGAGAAGCGAAACGCGAGACGGTCTCAGGAAGGCCCGCTGATCCTCTCATCCATGAGGAGAGAGTCATGTCCAGAGAGCCGAGTGTGTGGTACAGATGGTGAATACTTCACTGATGTGACGTGTCCCTCTACGATTATCTTCCTCGCCGATCTAGGACTCTGATTGAAGGCACACATATTCCATTAAATATTTGATCAGATACTCGAATAGACTTCTCGTCTTCATCATCATGCACATATCTGCCGGCTGCTACTAAAACAGAGACTAGCGCTCATCGCCTACCGCATGCCAACCGTCCCGTCGTCATACGAAGCGGCGCAAGGCCCAGTTCTCGTCGGATAGTCAAAGGATCCGATGCCCGTGCAGCCTCGACCCGACAGAAATCTGTCGATGCCAGCAGCAGAGACGCTGGGAGGCATCCGCTTCAGGCAGCAAACAACATTCTCAGGTCTAGAGCGACAGGCATCCATCACTTTGCAAATTTGGCCTTACCACCCTTCATCCTCCGCCCATCGTTCAGCTCCACTCCGGACATCGCGGACATAACTTCCGGTTCCCCGTCTACGGCAGTTCAATGCCCTCTCCTACCCGAAGGGCAAAGGAGCGGAGCAGAGACAATAAAAGGCCTGTGCCGGGATAAAAAAGCATAGTAAGAGGGGATCGCGTGAACGATGGCCACGAAGCAATATGCGTCGGGCTGGGAGTAAGGATCCTCTCCTCCTCCCAAAACGACGATGTGGTTCCGCGGAGAATACTCCTCGGCGGTCATGTACCACCTAACGCATCCACAAAATGATGTGCAGTCATGTGTGTGTATGTGCTGCAGCAGTCTGGTTGACTACGGCGAGTATCGTTAGTATACCATCGCGTCAACACGAGCAAGGCGCCGGCAGGACATTTAGCCCGCGTCGTACATACGTTCCCAAATAAGAGTCCCTGAAGGGAAACCCCAAACATAAAATCCGGCCCATGCATAATCGTAACGAGTACCCCTTCCATCAATCTCTGTTCATCATGAGCCAATTAAGCTGCAGCGGAGCCATTTGCGATGCATGTGCAGAGGTCGACCAGGGTTCTTGCGTGCCCCCCTGTGAGATCTGGATCCCTTGCGGTGATAAGTTTCGAAGGTACATACTTACGCCTCAAACGTCGTATGTACATGCCGCTCAGCCGCAAATAGGAGCGCACAAACGCCAAGAGAAGGTAGAAAACGGAGGAGATAAGATGCAATGTACCATGACTTACCTATGCCCATTGCATCCTAGCCGCCCAACCATCTTCCGCATTCCATTGCCTACGCTAGTCTGCACTTCCACCCAGAGAACATGGTTACATACCGCGCCCTCTGCATGCACGTACAATATGTACGGAGGTGGATGAGCATGTTTTTGCTTTTCTTTTTGGACGTCTCAACCAAACGGTCTGAACGAACGTGCGAAGGTAAGAATGACGCTTCACCCTCCTATCGTTACACAACGCCGCCAAGGGTACCCGTTGGGCCGCAGGGCAAAGCATTAGACGGTGAAAAAAGAAGCAGGGTTGTGTCCTGTACAAGCAACCAAGATCTCGATCTGCATGAGCTTATCGACCTGTCGTGTAAAGGCTCTCTCTGGTTTCATGAAATGCTGTTTAACAAGATCTTGATTCTTCAAATTCGATGCTGCCAAGCGAGCGGGCAGGTATCATATGTGCCGGAGGTAAATCTTGATGATGAGCTGAGCTGCGCCTCTGCCGGGGTCAGGGTCAATTGCGCGGCGCGTCAAGGATGTTTCATGCACAAAACACGTGTTTTTGGCGGACGTCAAATACAATAGAAGTAAGTCGGTAAGGATTCCTGCAGTGCGCTAGGCAGCAATGGCTGTTTACACGTATCGTCTGCAGTGTTAGCGTCAGCGGCAGATGGTGTTGAGAAAGGGAGGTTCCGGATGGCAATCCCGCCAATTGCCAGAGTTAATTCCGTTGAAGTGAATGTACGTGGTAAAGTCGACCGCCAGGTCATATTGACCGCGTCTTTGCAGCATCAATGTTGCATGCTGATAAACCTCGTCACTTCTGCCCACGCGCAGACGCCGCTCACATGCGACGTGACAAATAATTAGGAAATAGCATGCAGGCGGTCTGCTGGATTAAGTGCACTTGCCTTACGGTTCACGCCGAAAGGATCAAGCCGCACGCGTATTCTTCAGCCCGAGTGATGATCCAAGCCAAAAACAAAGTTCTCATCAAGGTTTGCGAATGCGAATCTTCGACCACAGCTCATCACGAGTACGCACAGCTCGTGGTAGCACAGCATCTGAACCCCTCTACGAACCGGTCTACCACGGAAACGGAAGACTCGTGTACCGCCCACGACTTCTACTGCTCGTGTCTGCAGCCAATCAACGCAGTTTCTCCCAGTCGGGAAACAAGTTGAGAGCAGTAGGGCTTAGGCCTGGGCTAGGGAGAAACGGACACAGCAGTAGTTAGTTAATCCGCGTGGTCTCGAGATCGATCTTCAGCCCCTGGCCCTCCAGCCGCGCGGACCGTTGAGATCGGAGAGTCGGACGCGGAAACTGTGGCTTCTGAAGTTCGTGCAGCAGCGCTTGTCCATCCATTTTATTTTCAGCAGCAAATCCCTGAGTTTCCTTTCACAATGCAATGGCCCGTCGCTTGCGGTCAATGGAAACGTCGGCTCGGGGGAGCAAACTAGCGGTCTGGAGGAGAAGCAGCACATCTCCGTCATTCGCGGTACACGAACCATTATTCCCCAACATGATGACCGGGGTCTGACTGATCTACGTGAATGAGAGAGGACTGCAAGGGAAGACCCGCGGAGACATTGTTGCACGAGTGCGCGCATGTAGAATTGGATTTTGGCAGTTAACCGCAGTACGCGCTGGACTCGTTGAGGCTCTTGCGCCTGATTGATCAAATAGTCCGGATTGATGTGATAAGATGCGCCCTTCAGCCGCCTGCATATGCTGCAAGGTGTGCTGTGTACGCTCGCGGTGAGGCAGTCGTGGGGGTGATTGGACGAATGGGCTGCGGCAAGATGCTGAAGAAGCTGTTTTGGTACTGGTATTTGTACGACAATGGGTGGTTTGTGATGCAATATCTTCAGGAGAGGGAGTCCAGGAGGGGTATGCATGCAGTCCGGGGGCTAGGCGGATACCATGTCTCTGACATGCAGCGGGAGATGGGAGAGTGGAAACGGGGCCTGGTAATTGAACAGGCCTGGGACTCGGAGCTAGCAGCCATTGACAGCGGCGCATGCGCACAGTGGCGTGAGGTGCAGGTCGAGTCGATGTGTAGTGACGGAAGAGGAAGCCAGTGGCAGCCTTCCAGGCCGGCTGGTACCATGGGCAGGCTCAGCGGCTAGAACGGCAGTAGCCTTTCAGAAGACGCAAAACGCGCCTTCGCGTGTTGCACAGCACCTTGAATCTTCTTCAAGACAGGCGTTGGGTGGGGCGAGTGTAAGCTTAGGCTTGAGCAGGACCGATAGCCGGGGCGGTGGAGAGAGGGAGTCGTCTCCGCGCGTGGCTCGCAGCCGACCCTCGGGCGCGTGGTCGGATCGGCGGCGGGAATAAGGCGGACAGCGTGCCGGGCGCGGAGCAGCGGGAGGCACAGAGGAGAGTAGTGCTCAATGGCGGCGGAGTGTGGCTGGAGCTGGTGCGGCCATGGGCGGCGCCGGTGCTGTCGCTGGTGCTTGCAGCGTGTTGCTGCGAAGAAATCCATGTCGGCGCGGTGGGAGCAGGGGGGCAAAAGCAGCAGGGAGCGGGAGGCCGCTGCCGACGCACTTCAGAGAATGCCATCCCGTCATGCGGCGTCGACGGTGATGTACCATGGAGCTTGGCGCACTGCGCAGCTTGGCGCCAGGGGCCCCGGTCGGACGTCAGCCATGCGCGCATGCAGACGTCAACCGCCTCGCCAACGACAGCCGCCGGCCACTCCTCCGAGGTCGCCACAGCGCTCGCCCTACACTGCGCGCGAGGCGGTGCGGTCCGCAATGGCGTGCGTCGCCACGAGGCGGCATTCAGGGGGCAAGAGCCGCGGGTGCAGAGATTTCCGTCGACGCAGCGCCGTCTGGGCTCTTCTGTCGCCGCCAGTGGAGCCCAGCTGGGCGCGGCAGTCGAACCCATTAGCGTGGTAGGGCGGGGAGAGGATCGAGATACTGATTGCCCTTTGAGACCACGCGTGAGATGCGAAATGCGACAGCCCTCCCCCCGCCGTGCTCGCATGCACCAGAAGGCCTGTGGCTGGATGCCGCCGCAGGGGCTGCCTGCTACCCACCGCCCAAGCCTCTTCTGCTGCCGACACGCTCCTTCCGCGCCCGTGCCGAGAGATGCACTGGTCGTGAGAAACCTCCGCCGGCGGTGCACCGCCCGACAGCACCCGTCCCCAATGTCGCTCTGCAAGCCGGTAACGCTTGGCCCATCGAGGTCATCCAGGTCCGTTCCGTCTGCCCTAGACATATAAATCCAACCCGCTGGTTCGTCTGCCACTTCCTGCCCGAGGGCATTCTCGCTCTGAGAGTCACGTGAAATCCTGCGGAGGTTGCTCCTCATCCCCGGCCTTTCGTCACATTTGCCTGCTCGAGCGACTGGCAGTTGGTTCCGGTCCTTGCCCTCGCCGCGTGCACGTTGCGGCTGATATAATAAGGCGTCAGAGCATCCTGAAACTTTCCCACCGCCACCCTGACCCATAGTTCTCGTCAGCAGAGACCCGGCCAGTCCGATTGTCGTTTTTGAGCTCCCTCGTCGGAGCTGGGACCCTTCTCTTCCGGTGGATTTGGCGAACTCTTTCCTCCAGGATCCGAACTTGCTATGGCCGCCTTCCGTGAACTTCGTCCCTCTTCCGACCACGTCCACTCTCCTGAGGCTCAGCCCTCGTCAGCAGCCAGCAGCGAGGCCGGCGGTGCCATTGACCCGCAGCCATCCAATCCCGCGAGAGTGAGAAAGCGGCGCGCCCCAACCCATGTGTCGCAGAACGCCTGCACCAACTGCAAAAGAGCCAGAGCAAAGGTAAGGACACCTTCCACCCCCACTCCATCCACAACGCAACCGGCGTGCTGATGGCTGGCGTTTCCCCAGTGCGATGGACAGGAGCCGGATGCGTGCACCAGGTGTTTAATGCGCGAGCTGGGTGATCAATGTCACTACGAGGTCCACGTCAAGACGGCCAAGGAGGAGATGGTCCGCAGGATCAAGAGCCTTGAGCAGCAGAACGCCGAACTCCAGGGGTCCATGAGGGCCATCGTTGAAGCGTTGAAGAACAGCGAGCGCAGTCCGGAAGCGATCGCAAGGCTGCGTGCAGGCCAATCATACCAGGAACTCGTTGCGTGGCTTGGCGACTCCGCCGTGAGTGATGTTGGAAGACTTTCGCCAGGATCCGAGACAAGATTGCTAGATATGGCTCATGACTATGATGACTCGATGCGGACAGAAACCGGTTCGTCGTCTCCCGAGGCTGACACTCGTTCACGCTGGTCCTTCGCCAGCCCCCAGTTGACAGACCATCTACTCGTCCTGTTCTTTACCTGGGTGCATCCCGTTCACATGCTGTTCAGCGAATTCCACTTCATGAAGAGCTATAGCGATGGCGACCGCAAGTACTGCTCGCCGGCTCTTGTTAACACGATGTGCGCCATGGGCTGTTTTTACCACGTCGACCAAGGCGGAGACGAGAGGCAACCGAAGGTTCTCCAAAGACGATTCTATGAGAATGGTCTTGCTGAGGTTGCTAAAGAGAATCCACGGTCGTTGACGTTTGCAACCACCTACGCCCTCCTTTTCCTGGTTGAATTGGGCTGCAACCAGGCGCGAACGGCATCGTCTCACTTGCGATTGGCTGCTGAAAGTCTCATCACCTTGAATAAGGCGACGTATTCTGCGGAGGCGGTTCAGATAACTTCAAGGGGTATGCACGCCCTCAGCGCGTAGGTTCAACCCGTTTCCCATGAGCGCGCCTAGGCTAATATTTGCTGGTAGCCTTTGGGCGTCGTTGACATACCAGAAACCAGTCTCAGCGCCTGCATTTCCGATGTCTAGCCCCTTGCAGACTAATAGATTCGCCGCATTCTGGCAGCCGTACCGATACTTCCAAGACAAATCCACACAACAAGTTCCGAGCCAAGCAGTCGCGACAGCTGAAGCGATGACGGGATTGGGTCAGATCATACACGAAATGGCCGGCATGTACTGTGGGCGTAGTGAGAGCGTGACAGCTCGTTCGGCGATACGCCTGTACTATCGGTTCCTGGACTGGAAGAGATCTCTCCCTCTTCCGCTGGCGGTCACGAGCGATGGTGTCACCCTATCCCACCCATTGCCGCATGTACTCTCTCTCCAGTAAGTACCTGGCCCGGAGAGACGAATCTGGCAGACGGTTGCTAACAGAAGAAACAGCATCCATTACCATGTCGCCTTGTGCCAACTGTTCCGTCCCATCCTTGAGATCGGAGTTCTTCCGGAGACGACGAGGGCACATCTGTCCGACGTCACCATACAAAGCGCGCTAGATGGTCTGCAGTTGCTCGAGCGGTATAGGAGCTTGTACACCAACAGATATCAGAATCCTTTGCTGGCCTTCTGTGTTGTGCATATCTGCGAGACGCTGGTGCGGGCAGGAGCAGTCGTTAAGAGGGAGCAGCAGCGAGCTGTGCGGCTCGCCTTTGAAGCCACTCACGAAGCTCTGACTGGCTTCGCCTACGTCGGGCCGCTCCAGTACATGTTCCTCCAGACAACACAAGAAGAGGGCGTTGACCTTCCAGATGACGTGGAGCAGCTAATGTGCGAACGGACAAGATATGGACCAGAAGAGATGCTCGACGCGTGCGAGAGAGTTGCCTTCACCCAGCCCTACAAGATACTCCGTGACCAGGTGGACCGTAATCTAGGTGTGGACTTCGAGCGAGAATGGAAGGCATTCATAGAGAAGCATGGCGCAGGGGCCAGAAACCAGTGGGGCGGCCGGGTGATGCCGCAGGGTGCAAGACTGGAGGTAGGCCGATCGGACTCCAACAGCAGCAGTGCGTCAGGCGGCAGCAGTGCGCGGTCGATGCAGATCAATTCGGTGGTCAATCCATGAAACTGATACCCTAGAGCTTTCTTTTTCTCTCCCCGGGCGGGATTTCAGAGATGTGATGGGGTGGAGCCTGTGAGAAGCCGGGGGGCAACGAAGGGTGGGGTGGAGCGGAATGGAAAGCCCGTTGTGGTTGCATGGGGCGGAGGGCAGCAAGGTGCTTTTTTTCCAGGATAAGTCGGCGGGGAAGGACACAGGCTACTTTCGACGGCTCGGCCGTCTTCGATCGAGGCTGAAGGCTGGCCCAAGCCAGTGGGACTGTCACCGTTAGCGTGCTCCGTTGCTCTCAAGGGTTCACTGAACATGTGCGGCACAGGCGGCACGAGCAGCACCCGCAGGATAGCGGGGCTGCTCGGCGGGTTCTGGGCGGATTCCGGTTGGAGGCGCGGTGTTAGACGAACCGTGTCTGGTGAAGGGTCGAGGCAGGAGTCGTGATGAAGGAGGTTCTCCAAAAGCGCGCCCCCGGCCGGTGTACGGAAGAATCTCCGATGAGGATCCGCGCACGACATGAGTCGGGGAGCACGACCTACGGCCTCCCATCCTCGGACGCTCTTTGACCTCCTTCGCTCCGCTCTGCTCTGGTGTGGACAAGACGCGTGCGTCTAGGAGAAATGAGGGTACTGCCGGCGTGGACATCAAGAGCTTGCTCGGAATGTCGTCACTGCTGCACCCTTGATTTGCCCGATGCCTTGCATCCCACATGCGTCTTGCTGCGTCCATGACGTGCCATGCCCCTCGATCTCGGCCTGCAAATCATGCCCGTCCCCCATGCTCGCAGCCTTCTCGCCAAGCCCAGTTCCCTCCATGATTACACTTACGCCCATTGTTGTGCGTCGGCGGAGTACCTGCAGTGTCGACCTCCCATGCACTCTGGGGCGCAGAGCTTTCAATTTCGTCACATGTGCCAGCTTCTGGTGGCACTGCCGTGGCCTTCTGCATATTATATGCGCCCCAGCTCTCATATCGTTCTTGCGCCGGATGCATAGGCCCGCAGGTCCTAGCCTAGCGTCTTTCCACGTCGCTGGGTCCCTAAATGCAGACGCAGTTTGCCTGCACATACATCCTTATGCATAAATCATTCAGGGCATACGAGCACAGCGGCAGTACTTCTGAGCTGGGATTTCTCGTACGGACATCAGGTATTCTTCTGGACGAAGTCGCGGTGTGCTGCTGCGCTTCGGCTGCTTCTAATCGACATGCACGATACCCGTTGATCGGCGATTCATTGAGTTCAAGTATAAAGCGATAACCTCAGGAGCATTAGTTGGACGAGCGACACATGTTAGTATATTCTATCACGAAGTGGCAGAGTCAGCGAGAGCTTGAGATTAGGGATCTTGCTCTACGGTTAATACCGTGAGTCTTGTCTCTCATTGTTTTCTCAGTATATCGTGAGTCGGAGTCGCCGTGCTATCTCCGCAGAGCAAGTCATGCATGTGCCTCCGAGGAAAGTCGCAAGCAATCCTGCGCACCTCAGTGACGCCATCCAGCGTGTATCCTCAAGCCGATCCACCACAATAACCACGATGAACGATCAGATCATCGAGACGCGCGTCAAGATGCGAAGCTATTTCACAGAGCAGCTGTAGGCTGTGTTGTGCCAAGCCTCTGATCGAGATGGTCGTAGTTCAGTAGTAGTTCTCGCTAAGCGGCCTCGCATATCAGCAATGCATACTTTGCAATCAGAGATCACGAAGGACTCACCCTCTCTTTTCTCCAGTTGTTGACGTCGAAGAAGATGTAGCAACCCCGTTCTTGCTTCTCGCTGACGCGCTGCGGCTGTGGAAAGTTGGCATCCTTCTGCATCCACTGCCGCAGTTCCTTGTGCCACCTCCAGTCACGATTGAAGCTTGTCACCGTCAGCACGACCAAATCTTGCAAATGATCATCTCCGCTAGTTCACTTACAGCTCCTGTGCGGCAGCTTCCTGCAGAATATCCCTAGGGTATTGGTAGAAGATCGCGAAGAGTGTCTCATCGGAGAAGCTTGGCATTTTCGTGTGCAACGGAGGTACGTTCGTTACGGTATACGCGGCAGGCAAGGTGAAGTCAGGGATGACCGGGCGGGAACCAGCTTCCGCAAAGGGCGAGCCGAAGGTAGGGTAAAGCGGAGAGTTGTCGGGTCGGTTCAGATCCAATCCCAAAACAGTCAGATCTTGGCCCACGGCAAGGCTGGAGTGATCTTGACTGTCCGGTGGGATCATTGCCAGCAGGCCGGGAAGTCCAAAACGGTCGATCTCGCTCATCTGGGAAAGCCGTGTCTGTTCCGGATGCGAGATGGAGCCCGATTTCGACGGCGGCTGGACAGGCTGACTGCCGAACGAGGTGGTGCTGGCTTCTCTAGCCCTCCTCTCGGCCTAAAAGGTGGTTAGTAACGCGCCATTACGCCATGAACTGATTAATTCTTACCACGGCCCTGTCATCGCGCAGTACGGTACCACCTAATCTCTCACTGAACGAGTCCTGCGGGCTCTCCACAGGACTAGACATGCCGTTACGTCCTTGATGCACGTTGCTTCCGAAAGCGCCAGCATTTCCACCATATGCCGCATTTTGGATCATGCCCGTCCTCCTATCTTGGCCAATATCTCCGCCACCACCTCCTCCTAACGGCGGGAACTCTTCGATATTCACCTGCTGCTGTTGTTGGGGGGCGCCCGACAGCTGACCCACACCAGACTGACCGCCAAAGCGGTAGTCATCCATTGCGCCGCCATATTGAGAGTGTGCCGAGGATGATTCGTCCTGAGGTTGCGATTGGTGTTCCTGCTGTGGTCGATTCGCTTGTGCCGAAGGAGGTTGGGGAGTGGCACCCTGGCCTTGTGCACGCTGGACTGGAGTGTGCTGCGCAGTCCTGATGTTGGGGTTGGACCATATTGCCTGAGCTTGACTGTTCTGTTGTTGGGTCTGCGGGGCTCCGGAGAGCGAAGGGAATTCCCTAAAGCCACGAGATCTTTTTGTTAGTTGGGTTCTCCGTCGCATTTTTGATAGAAAGAGGGGTCTCTTTCGCAGCACATACGATGGGTCCAGAGGGGTGTGTGCCTGGGAACCTCCTCCTATCGTCTGCGCGAAGCTAGAAATTCCCGCTGCGTTGCGCGACTGCACGCCGGAGAGACCTGGTGCGCCTCCCATAGGTCCACCGAATCCCCAACCAGATCCATTTCCTGGGCGAAGTAGCAGTCAGTCCAGCGCCAGATCGAGAAAGGAAGATATATTACCAAGCTTGCCGCCTTGCAACCTGCCAGATTGCAGTGGTGCACCACGGCCAGCACCCGCCTGTTGTTGCTGGAACATGCCGCTAGGCATATTGCGTAGCTGTTGCGGCCCTGCTCCTGTTAAGTCGCCGCGTCAGCTTCTATCCTTGCTCTTCATATGCGCATTGCCCAGTTCGCGGTGTCCTGTCCTCAGCTAGCGGGCTCTGCGCAGGCAAACGGGCGGGCTAGGAGGTCCAGGCGGAGGACCTCCTCAGCCTTAACAGACATGGAGCTTCCGTCGGTCGAGGACAATATGCAGCCTCGAGGTTGGGCGCAGCGGGAGCTTCGCGACAGCGGAGGACGGGGCGATGCGGCGGCGGGGAGGTCGGGCAGCGCGTGAGGGGACAAACCTGGCCGATTCATGTTTGCGGGTTGCGGATTGTCTACAGTTTCGCAGAGCTAGGTGCGTCGTGGCCGGCTGTGCGGTGATCGAGGAGAGTGCGCGGCGTTGAAGAGTCGAAGAGCGGGCGTTGTTGACGTTGCTGGTCGTGCCGTCTAGAGGCTGTTCGTTCAACAGAGGCCCCGGCACGCAGCTCGGCGAGTGTCGTTGCGATTTTCCGCGCTCTCACCAGCACCGCGTTCTCTCCATCCACGCCGCTGCCAATTGACCAACCGCGCACACGATATCGCGCACGCTGTCCGTCATGAACGTCCGCTCCATCACTCGTATCTCGCTACACGCTCGCGTCACAGTCCAAGCAGAATCGTCATTCGCCGCAGCCAGCACATCCGTCACGCCGTTCTCGTTACTCCAGCATCGATGCCTCCATCGCGATAGGAACAGGAACCGTGGCGTTTCAGTCTTGAGGAAGACCGGTCTTCGGCCTCGCCAGACTCTATCTGTCAAGAAGGAGGACCTTCCCGTGCCCGTGCTAGACCCGGGGAGGAGATCCAAGGTTCAGGTCGATGATGATCACGGTCTATGGCAATTTTTCGGCGAGGATAGGAAGCTCCTGACACCGCCCGAAGAAGACAGTTCACACGGTGCGAGATACAGATAATCATGGGACAATCGCACGGGCTGACCGTCTGCAGGACGCGCGTGGACAGTGCAAGAGCTACGGCAAAAGTCGTGGGAAGACCTGCATCGCCTTTGGTGGGTCTGCGTGAAGGAGCGCAACAGGCTAGCAACCGAGGCCTACGAGCGCAAGCGCATCGAAGCAGGCTATGGCGAATATGAAGCGGAGGCGCGAGATAAAGAGGTACGCCATTTTACTACGACCGGCAATCAGCACGGGCATTTCAGCCCTCTGCGGAGCTCGTATTCTTGCAATATTGCACGTTCCAGAAGACTGCCATATTGGGCTCAATGCTATGTACTTAGGCGAAATGGGCCTCGCTGATGAGTATTCTGCACAGATCAAGCTTACTATGCGTGCGATCAAGCATACGCTGACGGAGCGCTGGTATGCCTGGGAGAACGCACGGCAAGAGGCCGTCAATGACCCGGAGGTCGACCTGTCAGGCAGAGGACCGGCATTCACACCAGTCGTCGAGGTTCGTATCGACAATGTCTTTGATGAGTCGCGTGCTGACGGACAACACAAGGACGTCTTTGAGAATGGGGTGGAGGAAGGGTCTGACGAGACGGCTGCGGCGGAGGTAAAGCAGGAGGTAAAGACAGCAGCGAAGAACAAAGCGAGAAGACAACGGCAAGGCGGAGTGGGATCTGGAGCGCAGACGGAGTAATAATTGGGAGCTGTGCATGCACGGAGGATGGGCGGGGCGTACGGAGATCTTAGGCGCAACCCCGCGAAGGTCATGGGGCTCAACGCGCATCTCGGAGGGCGAGGCGCAGCGGGACGTAGTGTACATCATCTGTAGAATACCAGTTGTGGCATGTCTTGATTGTGAGCTGATGGCGCGGGCGGCCCTTCAGGGATCTTGGCGTCGACGACACAAGGAGTGCGGGCCGCGAAGCAAGCACGACCGGTGGCTCAAGCTCGCGCGCGCCCCCCTCAATTACCATTCACCGCCCACGACCACCAGCGCACCCTCTTGAGCCCGACTCCTATATCTTGCACACCCAGTCCCCTCGTCCCCTCTACAGTCCAGAACCATACAACATAGCCCACCATGGAAGAAGTCGCCCCCGAGTATGATGTCGTCGTCCTTGGCACCGGTATGCACTTACCCCGCCGCAGCTCGCCGCCATACAGACAGCTAACACGGAGACGCAGGCCTGACGGAATGCGTGCTTTCCGGGTACGCACACTTTGAAATGATGCCCAGGAGCTGCTGCTAACCATCAACAGTGTCCTGAGTGTGAAGGGCAAGAAGGTCCTCCACATGGACCGGAACGACCACTATGGCGGGTAAGCTGGTATCCCTGAGTTTCAGAGACGAGTATGATGGACTGACGCCCGCCAGTGAGGCTGCCTCCCTGAACATCGAGGCGGTACGTATTCCGCGATCTAATCCCCACCGGCTCGCCGCATGCTTACGCCCCGCAGATGTTCAAGAAGTACGGCAACTACAAGGAGGGCGAGGAGCCGTGGAAGAAGTATGGCCGCGTCAACGACTGGAACATCGACCTTGTCCCCAAGCTGCTCATGTCGAACGGCGAGCTCACCAACATCCTGGTCTCGACCGACGTCACCAGATACCTTGAGTTCAAGCAGATTGCGGGCAGCTTCGTCCAGCAGGGCAAGGGTCCCAAGACCACCGTAGCCAAGGTCCCGTCCGATGCTGGCGAGGCTCTGCGCTCGCCTCTCATGGGTCTCTTTGAGAAGAGGAGGGCCCGCAGCTTCCTTGAGTGGGTTGGCTCCTACAAGAAGGAGGACTCTGCCACGCACAAGGGTAAAATTCCAATGCCCCGCACTTAGCCCTGGGGATGCGCAGCTAACGCACAGCAGGCCTTAGCATCGGCACCTGCACCATGAAGGACGTCTATGACAAGTTCGGCCTTGAGGATTCCACCCGTGACTTCATCGGCCACTCAATGGCTCTGTACCAGACCGACGAGTACATCAACGCCACTGGCAAGGCCGACGAGACCATCGAGCGCATTAGGCTCTACGTCAACTCGATGGCTCGCTACGGCAAGTCGCCTTACATCTACCCGCTGTACGGCCTGGGCGAGCTTCCCCAGGGTTTCGCTCGTCTTTCTGCCATCTACGGTGGTACCTACATGCTGAACGCCGATGTCGATGAGGTCCTGTACGAGGGTGGCAAGGTCTCCGGCATCAAGGCTACCATGAAGGAGAGGGACGCTCCTGGTGAGGGCATGAAGTTCACCACCAAGTGCAAGAAGATTCTTGCCGACCCCAGCTACTTCCCTCAGAAGGTCAAGCCTTCTGGCCACCTCCTGAAGGCCATTTGCATCCTGAACCACCCCATTCCCGGCACGGACGACTCCGACTCCCTCCAGCTCATCATTCCCCAGAGCCAGGTCGGCCGCAAGAACGGTAAGTAATTTTTGGTTCAGCTTCAGACCCAGAACTAATATCGTTTGCCTAGACGTCTACATCGCCGTCGTTTCCTCCGCACACAACGTCTGCCCCAAGGGCTACTACATTGCCATCGTCAGCACCATCGCCGAAGGTGACAGCAACCACCACCTTGAGCTCGAGCCCGGCTTCGAGCGCCTCGGCAAGATTGAGGAGAAGTTCATGGGTCCCCCCATCCCGCTCTACGAACCCATTGAGGATGGCACCAACGACAACGTTTTCATCTCGAAGAGCTACGACGCAACGAGCCACTTCGAGACTACGACGGGTAAGATTCCAAGGAATACGGCTATCTTTGCGAGTTAACGCGCTAATGACACGTTGCAGATGACATCAAGAACATCTACAAGAGGGCCGAGGGTGAGGACCTGGTCGTCGAGGGCCTCAGAGAAGTCCAGGTGGCCGCGGAGGAGTAAATTCTTCAGGATTAGGGGTTAAAGGGGCAGCAATAGAGCAATTTGGATGTACATGGAGATCATAAGACTGCCAATACTTCGGTAGGGAATCAATTTTACGCTGCATACATAATCGAGGATGAGATTAGCTGAACAACGTGGCTTGCTCGTGTTGTCAAAGCTTCCATTACATTTACTCTCCGGTTCGGAGATTGGGATATCATTCAAAATTACATACCCCCCTTTTCCATTCCATTCTTCTCCATTTCCCATCCCAGCAAGTTGAGATTCTGAAGACACAACGGTTTTTCACATTTGAGCTGCAATCCACTCCCACCATCCTTTCACGTCTGGGCCATCCTCACCCACCACACTGCCTCCTACTACCTCAACGGGCACATTCATCTCCTCCATCTGCTTGAATTCAAACCTGCTCTCGCCACCACCGCCCAGCCACTCGTGCTCTTCCCCAAGGCTATCTTCACTTACGCCGACATCCAAGATGCCCTTGGCTTGCGTCGTGCGCACCTTCTCTATCTCAGCCTCCAGCTGTGCGCGCACCAGGCTCGGCGGCAGCGCGGTGAATATGTCCATCTTGTTGGCGGCCACGAGCACCGGAGTGGTGGCGGGGCCCTTGCTCGTCTTGGAGCCGGTGTAGCGCTTCTGCAGCGTCAGCAGCACGTCGTGCAGGTGTTCGGCGGCATCGCTGAGCTTCTCCGGATCGGCCAACGCGGCGGCATCGACGAGGAAGACGACGCCGCGCAGGTTCTTGTTGGAGGCGGCGCCGAGGGCGGAGGAGAGGGCGGCAGCCCGCAGCTTGCCGTGCCCGGGCGTGTCGGTCAGCGCCAGCTGCCGCGTCTTCGCGTTGGTCGGGTCGTGGGCGCTGCGGTAGCGCGCGCTGAAGGGGATGAAGGACTCGGGGAGCGCGAGGATGGAGCGCTGCGAGGCTTGGGAGGGGTGGGTGGGCGTGGGGCGGCCGGTTTCAAGCTGCGTTCGCGGGTAGGTCAGTCGTGGTGAATCTTTTGGGTCGGTGATGGTGAGTTTTTGCATGTGAGAGAGGAAGACTTACTGCTGTGAGGAGCGAGGTCTTGCCCGCACCGCTGGGCCCAACGAGCACGAAAGCAGCAGTGTTGATAGGCGTGCGGTGACGGTAGAGATACAGGTGCAGAAGGATTGGTAGGCCAAAGGCGACGACGAGGGTAATCAGAAAGGTGCTCAGGTGGGCTCCGAACAGCTTGGTCACCCAGCTGTCCGGGTCGTGCCACTCGACCATGGCGGGCTAGGGCTCTGGTCGCGTGTTTCGAAGATGAGGGGTCGTGGCGAGAGGTGGGGAGACCCTTTTCTCTCGAAGCAAAGGAAAGTTGGTGTTTGTAGCCGCGGACGTGGAGACTGCGGTCATCGGAGCTGGAGCTTGCTAGCGCAAGGTGGCACGCCGGGCGGTGAGGAACACGACGGCAGTCCTGGCTCTCCGCCTTTCAGCACAATGCGCTTTCGTCCAGCACGAATCCAGAGTGCACTTTTCGCTATGCTGGATCTACGTGTGGCTTCGTCATAATGCTTACAGCCCTTGCTGCTGGCGGAAGCAATGCCAGGTGCCACACTGGAGGCGCTCACGGGGCTTGGGCAGGCACGCGAGCGATGCGCTGGATACTCGCCCGAAAGGGAAAGCAGCTCTCTGCAGTTGACATCATTCCGTGTCATGACGATTATGGAATTTAGGGATATATTCGCGTCCGAGTCTTTTTCGCTTTCCTGAACACTTTTCGAGTTCCAACCTTCTGCCTTTTCAATATTCTTACCTCAATTGATTCGCCATGCCTCTGCTCAGTAGCAGCAATACGTATGATCCCAACAAGGACATTCCTGACCTCACCGGCAAGGTAAACTCACTTGTTGATTATCCCGCTGATCTCAGAAGTCTGCTCAAATATCATGTCTTCTCTCCGCATGCCTTGTCTTCCTGTCCCGATTTTCGTGAATCTTTGAGTTTGAATGTTTTCCTTGCCCTCACAACGTAATTTGAAAATTAAGCATCGTTTTCAAGAGAATCACCCAAGGAAAAGCCCATACTCATACAGCAAGTTAGGTATACATCGTTACGGGTGGATCTGCAGGAATTGGATTCGGCATCGTGGCCCATCTCCTTCAACAAAATGCTTCTAAAATCCACCTCCTCTCCAACAAGGAAGAGCATGCAGAGGAGGCGCAAGAGGAGCTCAAGAAATACGGAGATGCCGGCCGCATTGAATGGAAGAAGTGCAACCTCGAGGACCTGAAGCAAGTCGACGAAGTCGCCAAAGAGCTCTCCTCGTTGGAGAAGCTTGATGGTCTCATTCTCAACGCAGGCTTAGGCGTAGGTGTCTACAACGAGACAAAGGACGGCATAGGTGTGCCTCGCGATTTTCCGATACTCGGACCCAAGACTGACAAGCATCCCAAGATTCCCACATGCAAGTCAACCACATTTCTCAGTTCCATCTTGCCATGATCCTGCTTCCTGTTCTCCAGCGCACCCAGAACTCCCGCTTGGTCCTCCAATCCAGCGAGTTTCACCGTCCTGGCGTCTCAGATGTCAAATTCGCCTCGCTCGAGGAGCTCAACACCGACATCGGTCCCGCTAAGCTTTACGCCCGCACCAAGCTCGCCCAGGTCCTCTTCGTCCGCTCCCTTGCTCACCGGGCTGCTAAGAACGAGCTCGGCTTCTCCGCCCAGGGCATGGCGACGGGTCCGTGGATCAATGCTACGCACCCTGGCGGCGTGCGAACCGACCAGCAGGCCCAGGCTGTCGAAGCTTACGGCAAGCTGGGTGACTTGGGCGTGAAAATTGTGAAGCCATTCATGAAGGACCCGATCGATGAGGGATGCAGGCCGGCATTGTTTGCGGCAACAAGCGAGAATATTGTCAAGGAGGGCATCCAGGGACAGTATATTGTGCCCGACAGGAAGATCACGGAGCCGAGCAAGGAGGCGCAGAGTGAAGACTTGGGTGACGCGTTATGGATGCTGACGGAGAAGATCCTGATGGACAAGTTAGGCGCCCTGCCTTACGGGCCGGTGCATGTCGACAACTTGGCGAAGGAAGGTCTGCATGGTCCAGTATCGTGAGCAAGTTGATTAAGTCACTGGCGGTGAGGCAGGTTCCAGGAGAATCAGTGACACCCCCGAGGCTGATGAGTCTATCGAAGGAGGTCAGACTATCTTTTAATTTAACGAATTCCGACAAGTGAACAACGAGAAAGGAGACTTATCAATTCTTACCATTCACTTGGTGGTTTGCATGAAGTCGTCTCGGGTAGACTCACAGAATCTGACATGTTACTTTGCGCTTCATACTAACAGAGTGGTGCTGCAGTCGACTGTTAGCGCAAGATGTGAAATTATTACAAACAATCCAGACGAACAAGATATCAATAACGGGTCAAAACCATCATCCAGATAATTCTCTCACCAGAAAGAAGATACGATTATGTCTGGACAGACGGGTGAAAATCTTTTGAGTACCACAATGCCTGCGAAGACTATAACGCCGAGTAATGATGTTGTATGCAAACCCAACCAGAACAAACAATTGGAAAGGAGGATCAAAAGAATTGCAGAATGAGAAAGCTCGAACGAACGACGAAATCCAAAATTTTCTGTGTCGTAGCTCATGTTGATTGTGCTGTTCGTGTCATATGTCGTCTGCAAAAATGTCATGATATCCGTCCGTCTCCTGTGTAGATGATGTTTCGGTCCAGCTCATATGCGCCGCGTTGTTTTTCTTTTCCAGATCCAATCGATTCCAATGCCATTGGCTGAACGACGGGTAGTCCACACCAATCCCCGTTCACTCCAACTTTCCCATGAACCCTCTCCTCACCCTTAAGTTCACCACGCCACCGCAGCCAAACGCCGGCACGATCCGCGCCATGCGCGCCAGGCAGCTCATGCCCCAATCCTTCGTCACCTTGCCCACCCTATCCGCGAACCGCACCCCGGCCGTCCCGCGCGGCCTGTTGTAAAGATCCAGGCCGAGCAGATGCAGCGGCGTGCTGAACACCTGCACCGCCGCCGGCGCTGCGAATTGAGCCGCGCTGGCCGCGTCGACGTGCTTACGCAGCGCGTCGCCCATCGTACCCGTCGCCGTCTGCATCTTCGCCGACAGGTACGGCGTCAGCAGCGGCGGCACATTGAACGAGGCGAAGACGGTCAGCATGTCGCGCAGCGCGAAGAGCGCATACGTCGTTGGCGGCACTGGGCGTGGGTTTGCCGTCACAACGCCAAACATGCGCGTAAAGCGGCTGTCTTTGTAGAGGCAGAGGGCTAGGTTGGCGGAGCTGGTAGCGACGAATTTGGAGGGGCCGGCGGTCGTGGTGGAAGCTGGGGTGGCGCGGAGCGTGCTGGTGGTTGTGTCGAGAAGGTTGGCGGTCATGTAGGTGCCCGTGTACAGGGAGAAGATGAAGGCGAATGGTTTAGAGAATATATAGTTGTGTGGGCGGAGAAGCAGCGTGCGGAGGGAGCTGAGGAGGGAGTTGCGGAGCGTGGTGCGGCCTGAGGCATTTTCGATAATGGCACTGGGGATGGTTAGCAGTATTCACATCACAAGATGCTTGTTTTGGGTGTTGCTCTGGAGGAGGTTTCGGGATGGTGTTTTGGGGGACGAGGAGCCTGCTGCGCCGTATACCGGAACGCGACCAAATAGTGGCATGATTTCTACCCCGGATTTGCAAGAACCCTGACTCTGCTCACCACTCACCGATCGATTGCCGTCACAACGGGCGCGACAAGTGCGCCCGCGCTAGCTGCTGCCGCGCAGTCGGCGCCAACTCTCGAGCCCAAATTCTTGGTGTTCCATGAGGGCACCTCTGCTGACTTCATGTCTGATGGCGTGCCATTTGCGGCGGTGTTGGGGGAGGCGGACCGAGAAGAAGAAGGGTTGGCGGGCCGCTGGTGATCCACATCTGCTGTGTACCGTGCCGATGCTGCTCCACGCACTGCTGCTGCTGCTGGCGTCAATGGCGGCTGGTGATGTTGCGACGCGCTGCGATAGCTGTCGGGTCTTTCTCCGGCTTGCGCTTCCCTCATGTTGGCTGCAGCTCCTGGGTTTTCTAGGGGCTGCTGTTTCCTAGCCCCCGAGCAACAACTCGAGGCCTTATATCGAAGGGACAAGAGACTTCAGATCGTGCATTGGGAGCGTGGGCTTGAGTTGGTAAAAGGCATGCTCTAACAAGCTGCCTTGGTTGCTCAAGCCACATGAATCATGGCCCCGTGCCCGTGTTTAAGCGCCCGATATCGGCTCCGCTTTATGGCGGGTTCAACTTGCGTGGAGGAATGCTCATTTAGGTAAGCTAATCTGCCTGGCGCTGTCAGCGCTGTGGAGAAATCCTTAGGAGAAACAAGCCTGGTGTTGATATCGTAACTCTTGGCTTTCTCTCGTGATTGCCGTTAGTCATTTCTGGTGAACTTTGAACGTTCTTTATCGATGGTGCATACAGGACCCATCTTTGCTTCAGATCCCAGCCTGTCTATGACAACCTAATTGCATCCGTCCATAACGCCTACAGTTGATTTATGCATCTTGAGTGATATCCTCAATTACCGGCAACTGAGCGATCCAGTTCTCCCAGAACCGGATACCATCGAGTCCTTGCTCTCGGCACAAGGCTCCTTTCTCCTCGGCCATTTCAAGCTCTTCGGTCGCAACACCGACACTCCAACCAAACCACTCTGCCGCTTCTTGTGCAGTTACTCCTCGTCCGTATTTCTCCCAGTCCCAGCCGACTTCTCCAGGAGGAGCTGCATGAAGCTCTTGGAGCCAACCAAGGAGACTCGTTATGGTTTTCTCGTCTGTTCGGTCGCGGCCCTGTACTACTAAAAGCCCGCTCTTGAACCGCCTTAGACGCACAGGAAGTTTGAGCTTGTCCCACATTTGAGCGGCCTTCTCGAAGTCTGTGGGGCTAACGAGCTCGACACCCCCTCGAGCTCGGTTAAAAACGGCCCAGAGATCCACCAAACTCATAATCCCTCCCTCGCGCCTTAAGATGCCCTTCCTATCATCAGTCAAGAATTCGGCAAGATTTCGTGAGAGCTCCGAAATATAAAGAGAATCCGAACCGGACCCTAGCATGTCTTTTGTCGTGACCAACCCCAGGGCAGACGCTGATTGCGCGAGCGCCGCATCGGCCTCTGAGTTGCCGTTGCCATTCAAATTCGCCTGGCTGGCGAATTGCTCGGCGAGTGCGATGATCTCCTTGGCGGAAGTCATCAAGGCCTCGAGGTCTTCGAAAGCACTGCCGATCATGTATTCGTTGTTCTGACGCTGCTCCATACCACGTCGCTCGAGACCTCCAATCCCAACCGCTTTATTTCGGACGGGCAAGTTAGTCGAAGCCTGAGCTGGTGTAGAGCCCATGATGGGCTTGGGGATTGGTGGAGCACTCTGCAGCAGCCATTTTCTCTGCAAGAGAGCGCCTTTCAATCTCTCAAAAAATATTTTCTCTCCGCCGGCGCGAAAAGAGAATTTGATGCACTCCGGCCCGTCCCCACTCTGTGGAGCACCACTTAGAACAGGTGCCGGCGATTCTGATCGGTGTATGGGAGATGGATTGTAGTCGTTGCGCTTATCTGCAGCATTCACAAGAGAAGCACCGCACATTTCGCAACTCAGAAGAGAGGGATGATTCTGAAATGTGCATCTCGGACATTGGAACGCAGTAGGGCCAGGGGAGGTAACATTGCTTCGCCCGAACGCTGACGGTGCTCCATAGCCCGGTGTATTGTGTGTGATGGCCGGCTCACTCGATGTTTGTCTGTTCGCGGCAATAGCAGCCTTGATAAGGTGCAAAAGCGGGGGCTTCAGTCCGCAAGCCAAGCACGGCGGCAACGGTGTGTTTGCGTTGGCAATGGCGGGGTCAAAGTTTGACGGCACAGGGTTGGAGAAGGAGCATATGGGACAGACCCATGTCGCAGAGGCGTTTGGAGGAGGCGCAGGAGCTGGCGGCAGGGGACGCAACGGGCTTCCGTTGCGTGGCGGGGTTGAAGTGGGACTGTATCCCGTATTGCTGCCGCTGACAGGAACCGGGCTGCGGGTGGCCGAGAGGTTCGGACGCTTAGAGGGCTTGGGGTAGAGTGTGACTTTGGGCGACGACTTGAGGAAGCCGGCCTGTTTTTGGAATCAGCCTGTTTGCCTGCATCTCCCAGGTTCGGGCGCATACGTAGAACTCCGGGCGCTCAACGTCTTTCAGGTTCACGGCGACGGAGAATTTGCGCGGCTCCTTGTTATCGACGTAGCAAGCGCGGTGGGAGGTCAAGTAGGCATGACCATCTTGGAAGTCGGGTATCTTGTACTTGCTGCAGACGCGCGGCATCAGCTTAGCGTGCACCATCAAGCTGTTGGGAGCTGCACTCACCCCTCGTACAGACCGACGGCATCCTGCACGAACAAGAGCGTCTCGTCCGGCAGGAGCTCAGGACGCAGAGCAGTGGTGAGGTCGAGCCGGTGGAGGAACATTCAGCGAGCACATGGGGCCAGGCGTGGTGCAGCAGAGAGATCGGCTTGCACTTGCACCCCGCAGGTGGTAGGGGAGCTTGGGTGATTCCGTCATCGCAGTGATTGGCTCCTCACGTGGCCCTTTCGCAGCAGCGGCCAGCACTTCTCTGGGCCTGCGCTGCCCGCGGCTGCCACTTTCGATGGGCAGCTCGTCGCCAAGCCAGTAAGCGACCACTCGTTTAAGGCGGCATTCCACCGACCGACCGCCTCACCCTTCCACTAACAAACGCACCCCCTTCCCCCAACCTCCCTTCCGGGAAATCACACATCCTTTCAACGCTCTACGTGCCCTTTCTTGTGCCCTCGTTGCTCCCACTCACATTCCGACGCCATGTCTGCCTCTGTTCCCTGGCGCCAACCGCCTGGCGCTGCGGCCATGAACCGTAAGCCAGACGCGCTCCCCGACCGCGAACACCGTCACTTGCTAACGCGTAGCTTCGCTGCAGCCCCTACACCCGCCTACAATTCCGTTCCTGCTCGTCGCGCTTTTGCCCGACCTGAGCCTATGTCTTCCGCTCCCCCATCTCAACCCCCACCCACAGCGAATTCAACTCCGCCAAAGAAGGTCGAATGGCCACCTTCGGTCCGCGAATACGTTCAGCGCTCCTTTGCCGACCTGTCCGCCAAACCCAGCATCGACCGTAAAGATATCGAAGATACGTTGAAGAGGGTCATCACCGAAGCTACCCAGTCCAACCTCCTGCACCAGATCGACTGGGACAAACACCCCTTGCCCCGAGAAATCATCTTGTCCCAGCGGACCAGGGCTGCGAGCACCAACAACGCACCTTGGAGGAACCAGTCCACGCCCGAAAAGAACATAACGGATGCAAATGGCGCGTTTCCCAAGAAGCGCAAGTCTCCCGATGCGAATCACGATGCTGACGATGACTCACTTCCACCGTGGCGGAGAACTAACAAAAGAAGACTTGATGACCGTAGCGAACCTCCAACTTCGCCAAGCGTAGTGCGAAGCTTGGCGGACCGCATGGACAAAAACCACATTACCCCAAAGGCATTCCGCGACAAGGGATTCAGTAAGTACGACAACGATGCCGACAAGATCGAGAAGCGTCAGCAGCGCTTCTATGCGGGCAAGAACGGGTCTAGTTCTCCACACCCGTGGAACACCTCGCGCGACGACTCTCCGGCCGATGCCAACGATGGACCAGTTGTCGGCACCTGCCAAGACCTGGAAAAGAGATACCTTCGTCTTACGTCAGCGCCGAAGCCGGAGGCCGTTCGTCCGCTGCACGTCTTACAGAAGACGCTGGAGCACCTCAAGATCAAGTGGAAGAAGGAGGGCAACTACACGTACATCTGCGACCAGTTCAAGTCGCTTCGCCAGGATTTGACCGTGCAACACATCAAGAACGAATTCACCGTGACAGTTTATGAGATCCATGCCCGTATTGCGTTGGAGAAGGGGGACTTGGGTGAGTATAATCAGTGTCAGACGCAGTTGCGTGCACTGTATTCGCAGAAGCTTGGAGGGCATCCCGCGGAATTTCTGGCATACCGTATTCTCTATTTCATCTACACGCAAAACCGAACCGATATGAACGAGGTGCTGGCCGATCTAACCCCTGCAGACAAGACGCAACCTGCGGTCAAGCATGCCCTGGATGTTCGTTCCGCTTTGGCATTGGGCAACTACCATAAGTTCTTCAGATTATATCTCGACACTCCTAACATGGGCGCGTATCTGATGGACATGTTTATCGTACGCGAACGCCTAGCCGCCTTGGCTAACATTTGCAAAGCGTACGTTCTCGTTCCCCCCATATTACGACACACAAAAGGCATCTAACGCACATCGCAGATACAAGCCCAATGTCAACATTAAGTTCCTTACGGAGGAGCTTGGATTCGACTCTTACGACGATTGTGTGCAGTATCTATGTGACCATGGCGCTCAACAATTCCTCGAGCAGAAAGACGACGGTAGTGTACTTTTCCAGACACAGCCGCAGTCGTTCGCACTCTTTGAACAGCTGAAAGCGGGTGCTTTCCGTCGGGTCGACATCAAAGGCCAGATATGAAACCTCGCCTTAGACCGTTACGACTTTCGCCCTTCTTCCACCTGCACTCGGAGAGTTTCACGGACCGAGTTTCCAGCAGCCTATGCTTCGAAACCCCGGTGGCCTCGTAAAGTCTTTTTCAGAAGTGAGCAGCTGCATGCATGTGCTCGTCACATTCACATATGGCTGTCTTCCGTCAAAGCCGCCTCCGCATAGGCGCCGCGAGCGATTTGCATTATTCTTCTTTTCCCTTTTTTTTCTATTATCTATTATCAATCTGCCACGGCAACCCGCAGCGCCCAGGGCGCGTACGATGACGGGGACGCGCACCCCTGCCCTTCGCCTCGTCGGCGGACTTGAATTTGTCCGCACGCAGAGATCTTTGGCATTTGAAGAAAGTTTCAAGATTTAGCTTTCTGGGGATGGCAAAGCAGTTTGGAGACGACGGCGAGTCAGTGGCGGGTTCACGTTTCTCCCTCTGGCTGGGGCGTGATACGACTAGTGAGGCGTAGAGACGACAGATGGGTAGAGGGTGTGGCGCCAACGCCGGAGGGATCGGCAACGGCAGTCTTTGTTCGGAAGCAGCCCCGGGCGTTGCAAACGTGGCTATGCCTGTTGGTGCGTCAATGCGGACGTGCGGGAGCTTTGTCCGAGCGGAAGGCTGCAGAGCCGTTGGCGGGCGTCATGCGGGCGCGGAGAGGCAGGAATGACAAATGGTGGACCGGCCTGGAGAATACAGAGAGGAGTTTTGAGTTAATGGATTTTACGGGCCCTTCAAGTGGTGCTGTGGTGGAGTTTCGGCGACCGGGTTGCCCCCAGGCGTGGATGACAGTAGCGCAGCGCTCCCGGATTCCGGTGCTGCTGCAGGCGGCGAGCGCTGCCCTTGGCTTGCAGGCCGGCGGCGCAGGAACAGGCGCGGGCGGGCTGGGGTTGGATTGAATTTGATTTGCTGTCCGTAGCGGAATCCTGAACATTTACTAGCATCTCTGCCGCGCCGTGCTCATCTCCACTGGCCGCTGTAAGGCTGATGAGGTCTGACGGGCGAGCGTTGGCGGCAGAGCCCGGCCGCATGGATAGGAACACGATCATCGTCGGGCTGGCTGCATCGCGCGCGCCGCACAGACAGGCGCATCCCCAGCGGCCCTGGCGTCTCCCCGCTGTGAGCTGACGCCTTGGGCGTGCAGTCTCAGTGTCCGACACGGCCAATTATTACGCGCCCGCCGTCTCGAGCGGAGCTAAGGCGCAATCTCATTGTTCGCTCTGGTGCCGCGCTGCCACGAGGAGTCGGCACCTTGACGGCTTTGGGCCAGGGTCTGTCTCCCACGGCGGTCCTGACGTGCAACTCAAGCGCCATCATTCCAGCCCGACGCTCCACTGCACTGTCGTCGCCGTCCTCGCTCGCCTCTCCCTCTGCTCGCCTGCCTCCGCGCCTGAGCCCCCGCCGCCCCCAAGCATCTGCCTGCGCCTGCGACTGCGACTGACCCGCTGTGACCCTTCGCCCGCAACCAAGCTCTCCGGCCAGGGCGCGCTAGCAGCGATTCCTGGAGCCTGTCTGCGACAACACCCGCCGCTGCCAAAACCTGCCTTGAACCGCCGCTCTCTCCATCAGACGTCCACCGCGCTCCTCTCCCGCCTGCGACGCTGCGCGCTCCTCCAGACTGCAGCAATGGTCAAGGTGAGTCGGCCCTGCTCCCATCGCGCCCCGTCCCCGTCGCCGTGGCCCTGTCGGTGGACCCTGCCCGCTGCTGCCCGCTGCCGCAAGCACTGCGCTGACATGCCGCCGTGTGTTTAGTTCCGGAGATCGCTCAAGAGCGACAAGGCCGACTCCAAGCCGCACCACATTTCCATCCCGCCCAAGGATGCGATAGCCATCGTGCCGCCCAAGAAGGTGCGTGGTGTTCTCTCGTCCTGCTGCTGCTACTGCTGCCCGGCGACGCCCCGCCCTCCGCGTCACCGCGCGCCCGCCGCCCAGCCTTAAGAGTGTCCCTGTGCCCGCGCAGTCATATCGCCGAAATTGCCACTCTCGCTAACACACGTATTCTCCCAGGTTATTAAAGCCCTCTACGACTACAGTGCCCCCGACAACGACCACTACCTCAGCTTCAACCAAGGCGACTTCCTGCACGTCGTCGGCCGCGAGAACGACCCCGACTGGTACGAGGCATGCAACCCGCTGCACGGCTCACGAGGACTGGTACCCGTCAAATACTTCGACACCGTCGGCAAGACCGTGCGTGACAGCGGCAGCTCCGCCCATTCCGACCTCGCGAATCTTCCCAGCGCCGGCCACGACAGCGGCTACGCCGAGAAAACGTCCGCCGAGCACGAAGCATTCCCCAAGCCTGCACGGCTGAGCAAGACAATGAAAGGAACTGGCGCCATGGTTTACGGTGTCGTCATGTACGACTTCAAGGCCGAGCGCCCGGACGAGTTAGAGGCAAAGGAAGGCGAGGCTATCATTGTCATCGCCCAATCGAACCCCGAGTGGTTCGTAGCCAAGCCCATAACCCGCTTGGGCGGCCCTGGCTTGATTCCCGTGTCCTTCATCGAGATCCGCGACATGTCGACTGGTCAGGCCGTGCCTGACCCCCACGAGGCGGTGCGCGCCGCCGGCGTGCCACGGGTTGAAGAGTGGAAGAAAATGGCTGCAGAGTACAAGAACGGCAGTATTCCTCTTGGGAAATTGGAGTCGAACTCGCAGCAAACGCTTCAGCAGGGCATGGAGCGCATGAGCATCCAGAGCCGGAACGGTCAGAATGGATATCCGACGGTAAGTGTTCGGAAGTACCCCCAACTCGTGTGAGCTCGAATAGTGATCGGCGCAAACAGTCCCACTCCCGCGCAGGAAGCGTCGCCAACAACCACGGCGGCTATCGTCAATCCAACCAGGCAGAGCCTAGGATGCTCGCGCCGATCAATGCCAGCGTTCCTCGATACTGCTTCGCCAACGATATCTTCTGGTTTATTGTTGAGTGTCAGATGGAGGACGGCTCTTACTGGGAGCTTTCCCGTCTTTACCAGGATTTCTACGACCTACAAATCAAGCTCATCAATTCCTTCCCAATGGAAGCCGGTCAAGTCGAGGGTGTTGAGCGGACTTTGCCCTACATGCCTGGACCGGTCACATACGTCACGGACAACATCACGAACGGCCGCCGAGCGAATCTGGACGATTACATCAAGAACCTGCTGAAACTAGGACAGCACATCACTCGATCGGAGCTTGTCTGCGAGTTCTTCAAGCCCAAGGAAAATGATTACGAGATCGACCCCAGCATTAGCGCCGATGGTTACAGGCTATCTGGCACGTCTCAGCAATCCACAGATCCGTCAGGCGGTGCATCGAGACAATCGTCTACCGGAAACTTGCAACAGAGCCATCATTCCCACAGCCAATCGCAATCAAGCTATCACAATCACCAACGCCAAACCTCAAAGGCACAATCATTGCACCCGGCTCAGCAGCACCCTGGTATGCAGCGGAACAATAGCGCCATGACCCAGGGGTCCATCTCTTCTGCTAACACAAACACAATCACTGGAACCGGTGTTGGCGCTCACAAGATCAAGGTCTGGTTTGAAGAGGACAATTGCGTTGTGATCCGAATGCCGGCATACTTCCGCTTTGCGGATTTGTACAAGAAGTTGCAAGAGAGGCGGGCACTTGAGAAGGGAGTCAGCCCACAGGAAGTGACGAATGAAGCATTGCTGGTGGAGTACAGGGACGAGGCCGACGGACAGTACTACAGCATCGGCGACGACGAGCAACTTGAGGATGCAGTTGCGCGAAGCCCTAAGCTTGTCCTGTGGGTCAGCGCGGCACAGCAATGAAGGGATCGAGGTCCCGCAGTATACGCTGAAGACCTCTCTCATGCGTAGCTGCTATGAGCTGGGAAACGCAGGATCCTATCCCTAAACGGACAAACGCCGCGCCGCGGAAGAAGAAAATCGAACAGAGCAAGAGTGGAGAAACAAAAAATTGGCAAGGAGCACATGATAAGACGGAAATGCGGGACTCCGATCGATTTGGCAACGGACATACTAGGTGGGCTGCATATTTTCCTTATCTTTTCTATACCTCCTTTTTAACGACGCACGACTGAAGATATCACCTTTCGTATTTGGTTTCTCCCTTCACTTCTCTAAGCCCTTTTTCTTTTAACTTATTCGCTTCTTTTCTCTGGTGCTGGAAGGACACTATGACACTTACTTGGATAGGGATGGCGGAGAAAAAAGAAAAAGTTCTTCAGCACCTTGATCCGATTGCCAACCTAGTCTAAATTCCTGTCGTCTTTATCTTACACTTTATTGCCGCAATCGCGGCCTTCCTTCCGGGCGTTCTAATTGCGTGGTTTTTTCTTTTTCCCCCCCAGATGTCTGGGAACATGAGACCCGGTGCGCTGTTTTTGGTCTTTCGGTCCTTCTAGTTTTCCTTGCGTTTTTCGTTCATTCGCTACTACCCTGCAACTTTACCACATTTGACACCCGGCGCGTCTTTTTTCCTTACCACCTGCTTGTTAGGGCGTTTAATGGCGTTTTATTTTTCTTTTGTTGCATGCCCCTCCATCTCTTACCAGCCTCGGCTCGCGGATTTCTACTTTGTGGTTTTGCCAACCACGATGCAAATCTTGTTTCTAGGCTAGGAGCAGAACATGGAAAAGACCAAGGTGGTGGATGGTCTCTAGTCTGGATGTGTATCATGCGGGCGACATCGCTCTAGTTTATTGGGAGGATGCGGCCATACAGCGAATAAGATGGGAGGAGATAGCAGCGAGAATAGTGGAAGTCAGAAGACATATTACTAGTCGTAGTGGTATTGGTGATTTGTTTTGCAACTTTTTCTCTTTTCTCGTGTAGAGACTGGGTGGGAGTAAGAATGTGTAGTACAGCAGTATGGCGCGGCACCAGGAAGTGATGATTGGGCTTGCAATATTTTGTTTGAGGCTCATAGTAGTTTCTTCCTTGATTTTTCGCAAAGGCTTTGCTTCTAGCATTTGTTCGGTGCTGCGGCTCTCCTCGATGGATTTCACTACTGTTTTGGCCACCGGGCTGAGCATGGACGGATGTATGAATGAACGAAAAAAGGCGAAGTGGTAGTTTGCTTTTGTCAAAAATGGTTTACACTTTCGGTTTCAATTTCCTCTGGGTTTTCTTTTCATGGTACAATTACAAGCAATGATAATTTGTCCGATTGTTAAGACTGAAGATATTGAGTTCAAATTGCCGACGTCTTTTTACGCTGATTGTTCTCGCCGAAGCTGATGCCATCAAATCAAAGGCTCAGCACGGAGCTTTTTTTCGTCACAACTCAAATATACAAGACTGTAAATTGTAGGTAGGGAACGGCTATGAGTTCCTGAAGCGTACGCTGCCACTCTCGGCCTTCGTTGCGCTCGTTCGCGGTTACCTGTATGTGTGTATAGTCTTAGTACACATCTTGAGGCTGATATCACGGAAACTATTCAGGTCCATCTTCTGCGGACAGACACTAGTGTAGCCCACAGAAAGCGCGAACAGTACACCTTGCGCACGCCACCAAATTTGCCCAGACCACCCCTGGAAAGATGACTTTATACATCAAACACCCGCGCTGAAGCCTCTTCCTTCCGCCGACGTCATTCTTCGCGAGGGTCTGACGTCGAAAGTCTTTTTGACAGCGTTCTAGACTTTCGCGTTGCTGATCCTTCCCGCCGTTGCCGTCCCGTTTCCAGGTTGCAATCCTCCTTGGGTCGGCGTCAATGGCTGACGACGAAACATGGGGGCGCAAAATAACGGTCACACCAACGGCAACTACAACACCTCTTTTTTCATCGGTGCATTTCGTTCGGTCGAGAAGAAGTTTCTCCTGCATGGACAGGGCGCCTGTTTGTTTCGTTTCATGTTTCATGGCATAGGCGCGTCGTCTCTGCCCGTCCGCGGCGGCCGGAGCCGGGCCAGGCACCCGATCACCACCCCTGGTGGATGATGACGAACGGAGTAGAGAGAGTCAGTGATGAGACGTAGGGTCCCACTCCGGGGAATCGGGAGTCGGTCGAGTCAGTGGACAGGTGGGCTTTTTCTCGAGGGTGATTGGGGATCAGCGTTTGCGGCGGCGCCACCAGGGCCGCGCCACATGCGGGTTGTGCAGGGTTGAGATGGTGGTGAGAGTCATGACAGCCCTGGTAAGGGTCTGAAAGACGTTGGGTGATGCTGGAGAGGAGGTGGTGGAATTATGGCGGTGGCGATTCTGGATGGCGTTCCAGGTGAGCAAGGGGTTTGGTGGATGGATGGGTTGAGGTGATCGTAGATGCTGGTGCATAAAGATCTGAGATCGTTACCTGCTGGTATCTCGAGGTCGTGGGGAGATAGTTGCACTCAAGGCTGTGAAAGTACCGAAAGTGCTTCCGGCATTTTGTTGCAGAAGCCGGAGAATTTAACCACACGAGAAGCTAACCCTCATTCTGAGCATCACATTGCATATGCAGGCGTAGAATTTCCCGGCACAACTCTGCCGAGTGCAGACGATGTTGCTGATGCACTGGGGAAGGACATCCATCAAGGTACGCAGAAGACACATACGTACGGAGTATCGACCCTGGTATATGCAAGCTTACTGCTGCATCGCGATTCTCCGGAAGTCTAAGTTTCTGTGGAAGTCAGAACAGATCAAGCATTTCTACTCCGCATATTACTACTGAATTGCGACTTCTCTCCGGTTCCTAACCTTCCTCTTTCCTCCACGTCCTGCCAGACAAAACCTTAAACGCTTAAGCCAAACAACCTCACCACCGCGTGTCACCGCACCCTTCGGCTAGAAGTGAGGGACCTGATACGTGAGAACGCGTAATGCACGACCTGCAGGATCGCCGCGTGCTTTCGGCTGTACAACGGTCAGACGCGCTGCACCATGCGAAAGAAGCTTCCGAGCCGTTGCATCCATCAGTGATGACTTACTCTTCAACTTGTCCCTGCATGCCTGAACGTCCTCGCTACCTTTTCACCAAAGTCCCTCCATTTGTTGCCTGGACCGTCCGTCTTACACCCGATTCGGAACCAGTTTTCTATTGTTGGTCTTTCTTCCCTTTCCCCCCTCGCTTCGAGATGTCTGCTGCCCGCACGTTCCTCAAAACGGACATGTTCCAGCCACGGCAGGCGTTCGCCGATCACCTCGCTACAGACCCACCGGGTCGTTTCAAAAACCCACATGCGGGCCCACAACCCGAGTTTCATTGTCTGCAGAAAACCGCGCAGAGCCTAAAGGCTATATCAAGAAGGGCAAAAGAGCAAAAAGAGAAAGACAACTTCCTTTCCGTCGCCGGGAATCGAACCCGGGCCTTGCCGGCGCTTGATGCGAAGAATGCTCTGCAATTGAGAGCGGCAAATCCTAGCCCCTAGACCACAACGGAGGTTGTAAATCTACTTGGAAACCCAAGTAACTCTCTCAGTTTACTGATGGCAGGCTTGAAGGCAAAAAATATATATATACTCACGTTTAATTGAAGAAGAAGCCCATAGGCTTCGCGAGTTGGGACAGTCGAAAAGCGAGTGGTATTCTGACGGACGATTGAATTTTCAGAGGAAGTACTAATTTAGAAAGCGTCGGTTTATCTGTGTTTAGTTACGAAACATGCCCAAAGGTCTCGCTTTGCTTTGTAGGTGATTAAGGTTTGAACATCATCAAGCCCGAAAAAGGTTGCATGGGCAAATACTGGAAGGACCTCGCGAACATGAAATTGAATCTGGAAGAAAATTATGCATTAATTGTTTAGAAGCAATTTGAGGAAATCCAAGCTATCCAATTTGACCACCTTTGATATACACCAACGCCCGCCGGGCTCTTCGTGCTGAAAAGTGAAAAACTCCAGATTCTGGTCTCCTTGAATTATTGCCGCATCTTTTCCGTCGGCGAGCCACCCTATTTTTGATGTTCAGCTAAGCCTGAGAAAGAACCAACCAATGTTGTGAAGTTCTTCTCAGCGATTCGGAAACCAATCAGACCATATGGAAGACTAGACGTCTGTCAGATTGTGCAGACTCGGTGGTTTTGATGGGAGCCAGACTCAGGCCAAAAGGTCCGCAAGATCCCTACGGAAAATCTTTGACTCAATATCACAGACTTCCTGTGGATCCATGAATGGGTCCCCATATTTGTTAACCCGGTACAGTGACACGAGCCCTGCCACCGCGGTCTTGTCCTTCTTTTGCCTGAGCACCGTTTCCAGCCATTCGTAAGCCTCTCTATGGAACCATATGGCGGTATAGGGGTATCCCAGAAGCAGCTGCTTCAGATTCGTTGTACCGATGAGAGCGCGGAAGGCTGGGAATGCGAACGGTTCAGTGGGGGTTGGGTCGCATATTGAGTCCAGCCGAATAGTCTCGATCCAGGTCTTAGTCGTAGGACTGAGTGCCGACAGAAATTGCCAGAGAACCTTGGGGTTTTCGAAGAGCAGGTCATTGCTATAGAGGATTGGGCCGGCCTCGGCATGGATGGACTTGTTGAGAAGTAGGAGGTGAGACACTAGAGCCCGGGTCTCATAGGGTAGCCCGTTACGGAGTTTGCGGCTATCCTTCGAATCACGCCTATGGCGGATAACATGTCTGTATTTGGTCTTGGATGGACGAAGTACAATCGGATAAGGACGAGTCAGGGCGAATCGGTAGATCATGTTGCGGATCTCTCCAGGAAGTCTGGCAAATGGGAATATCTTGACCTCGGTGCGGGCAGAGAGTGACTTGCGCTTCTGTGTGTTGTGTCAGTATATTTGGCAGCTTGCTGAGCCATATGAGGTGAGCCCACCTTGCTTTCAGTGAGCCCGACTCTGTTGCCAACGTTGTCCTCGTTTGTCAATTCCAACGTCGCGTCATAGCTGCGAGGATGCTTCCGCGGCTTGGACTTGTCGGTCGAAGTCAGATCTTCCATGGCGTTGGCACTCATGAAATGTTCCGTGTTGACATGGACGATGCAAAGATTGCTGCAGATGGCGAAGCAAGAAGTAGCCGGTGCGGATATATGTTAGCGCCGCGCTAGCCCGATTTGGAATGTGTTGTCGGAAGGTGATCATGTGGGGTTGGAATATAGATATATGACAGGAAGCGCAGCGGAATATCTACATTGAGAGATGCAAACACAGCTCACTATGGCATGTGACGACAATAAACACCTGGAATTTGAGCAAAAAAAAAAAATCATATCTGCAAGGTCTTGCAGAATACCGGTCGTCCAACTCTGCATTCCAAACATCCCATCACCGAAAACCAAAAGCTTCGGGCAGACGCAACAATTGTCATCCTGAGGCCCACTTTAGGTGAGATCCCATTTCAATATAAACATTAGGTTTCACAGCTAGAATCCCTCATCACTTTCAAAGTATGTATATTCTTTCTACTTGAATAGACTTTATGGCATGATAGCAGTCAGGTCAAATTCAATTCAAAGTCTGTGTCTCATAAAGCGACTTGCCAAATGTACTACCGGACTGAACTACGGATCTCCTGTTTGCCAATGGTATCTTCACAGTAATTTTTTGGGGCTCCGATCGATACTGCCACTTGTTTTCTTGGCATCTGATGCCCACCCATGGCTCCAAAACAGCCATCATGTTTTAAGGTAAGACCTCTAGTTCCGCGAAGAGCAGAAAGTCCATATTCCCGGTAGTCGATCTTCTCGCATAGGCCGGATGCCATCTTTGATGAAAGACAACGAACAGATTTGTCGGGGGTCACGATCAACTTCCCTGCGGTGACCTTTATTAGGTCGTTTTGAACTGACGAAGGTGTTTCAACTCTTTTGCCCAGGCCTTCCTGGACCAACTGCGAGCGGATTGAACAAAGAAAAAGCTTCCCAGACCGACCGCGCCGAGACTCCCGCATCGCAACCCAGTCAACGGCCATAAAGCAATGCTATGCACATATTACGTTACACCTGTGGGGAATCTTCAAAAATGTTTCATGCGAGGTCTTTTCTCCACGCGGATCACCGGTGTGCCGGCTCGTGGACGCTCAACAACAGCCCATTTGCTCCGTCAGTATTCAGTCAAAAATTGGTGTAGAATTGCCATTCACCAAGGTTTAGATATACTGTTGTGATCTCCATTAAAACGTGCAAATACTCCTTTGACATCTCCAGCCTCTGGAGGAGAACAAGATGCGCTTGTTGCGTGTCTTCTGCAGGAAAGGTCTGGCCATCGCAGTGTCTCACCAACCAGTCCCTGCAGGGGGGTTCATTCACGAGTCTACGTCACCCTAACCATATTCGTCTTAGCAAAAGAGTAGGTCAACGGCAGGTATGGCACTCACGAAGAACGAGATGCTCAAGGCCAAATTCTAGACTCGTATAAACATCAGACGCAGTCCGCCATGGCCGTCTAGATCTCCATACACCAGCCTGGACTCCAGCTTCTCGACCAGGAATCCACAATCACGGAGAGAGCCCCGCAGTTGCCTTGCAAAGCTCGTTGCAAACAACCAGTGCCGCCGCCACAAACGTCTTCGGCAGCGTTTTCAGCATGTGGGATACACCGATGGCTAATGTTGCCGTAGAATACGGTCAGTGGGGCCCAGTGGGTGACATCTCCCATAAAGCTGGGTTTTTCCATGAGGTTGGTCCGACTATCACATCACCCGATTTCTTCACCCCGCCAAGCAGCAACCCACCCTCGGACCCTTTCTCTTTTCTCCAGGATTTGCCCAACATGATCGCCGACAAAAAGCTTCACTGGACGCAGCGCGTGGCCCTCATCAGGCACAACCTCCATGCTGCCAGCCGCACTGGAGACTTTACCTTCTTCAAGACCCTGCAAGCTCATCGCCTGCTTGAGGGGACGGACCATCTTGCAGCCCTCAATGCGGTCATCGGCGATGCGGCAGACCAAGTCTTAGCCTCCCTTGACAACTACAACTCGGTCATGGCGTACGTCCACGAAGATGCCTTCAAAAACGTCTACGAGAGTGTCAAGACTGGTGTGCGAGAGCAGACGGGCAACTACGATGACCGCCGCGCCATCTACTACGTTGACGCGGCACAGCAGAAGGAGAAGGCCGAGAAGGCCATCGACAAAATGATCAACTCGGCCATCACCATGATCAACGCGCAGCCCGTGAACTGCCAAGAGGAAGCCGCGAACGTGTGGATCTGGGGCACAACCTTCGTTGCAGATGCTATGGAAGTTTGCCTCGCACAGATTGATGCCATCGAAGTGTGCCTGGATGATTTCATCCGCCTGGAGAATGCTTGGTCCGTTGTACAGAGTGCAGTTGGTGCTTCCATCGGAGCCATCAAGGGGATCTTCAACCTCATGGCGCCGTGCGAAGCGCCAGAGGCACAGCAGCATCGCTCAGAGGCCACTGAAGGAACAGTCCGCTCCATGCTCCGGCGCATGAGTACTGCCATGACTTCGGGCATGAATTCAGCTGCTCCGTCTCGCCGCCAGTCCGTCATGTCAGTTAGCAACAGCATGCCGCCACCACTCCAGCACGGTTCCATTCAGACTGGTCCTCCCCTGCGCGGGGTGGGATGGAGGCCCAGCGCGCTGAAGCACAGCAAGGGACCGATGGAGCTGATGCCGACCATCCCTCCCACACCTGCTGCCGCCTTGCTCAACACAAATCCTTTCGACACTTCATTCAACAGGTGAGTCCCCTCCCTCAATTGCATCCCCTTCACAACCCATCTCTCACACGCAAGCCACAGCAACGACCAAAACTTCACCGTCGGCGAGGACATCCCGCCTCCCCCAACCGCCCCGCCCGCACACTTCACGCCCGCCAGCACCGGCCCCACGACCTCCGGGATGCAAGCCTCCAGCGGCAGCATCACGCAGCGCACCTACTCGCCGGCAACGACCACCAACACATTCTCGACCGCGACCACGCCGGCCTTCTCCAACACTGCCACGCCGGCTGCCTCCAGCAGCGCCGACGGCAGCGGCTCGCCCGGCTCGACCACGACCAGCGGCAGCGGCGCTGGCGCCGGCGGGAAGACGCGGCCGCGTAGCTCCAACCTCCAGGAGCCGCGGCCGGTCTTTGATGATATGCTGTTTATGTAAGGTCGCCCTCCCCGCCCTGTTCTGGTACGTTTGTGTGGAGGGTCTCCAGAGGTCGTACGTGTGTGTGTGCGCGCGCAGGGGTTACGAATGTGCTGATCCGTCTCTCGTGTATGTAGGCAGCAGGATGATCCGTTGTCGGAGGACGCGACCATGTCCGGGGTTGGTGTGGGCGGCGATGATGGAGGGCTTGGGTTGAATAACGGGTTCTTCAGGAGGCTGTCGTCCGCCTTTGTGGCGCCGACGGCGGTGCATTGACGTTGAACATGCGAGACGGGAAGAGACGAGCGCTTTCTTTACGTACACGATATTGGTCGCATCATGCATAGGTACTGCATTGGATATTTCTCCTTCGGCTTTGGCAGGTTGGACACGGTCTGTCGTGACGTCGGTCTGTCTTTACTGACTAGAACGAACTTCGTTGCGTATGGCTTCTTTGTCTCAGAGTATCGGCTTGGTAATGTCTAATTTTTTTTTCCTCCGGGTTCCGTTTAGTATGTCTTACTGGATCAGTGAATCGAAGTTTCAGTTTCGCTTAGTTCTCAGGCACTTCCTCAGACAAAGATGCCTCACCCAGGTTTCAAAAACTTAACACGGGGAATTTGAGTACCTCTAGGGGAAGTTGTGTTTACTTTCAAACCCATTGCCTTGGTGTAGCCTGAAAACTGCGAGGTCACAGTGATCAATCAGCCCCGGTTCAAAGGACAGTATCCAAGCCTTCTCTGAACGGCCATATCCTTCGTATCTCCTGCGGTGTTTTACCGTACTCAGCGCTGTTGTCCATGATGAGTTGAAGCAACTCGATGTTCTGTTTGCACTTCATTTCAAAGTCGTCATGAGGAGAAACCCAGCCTTCGGAGTCGGTATCCAGGGACTCTCTGGCAAGCTCGTGGATCCGGTGATATGCCAGGTACTCATTGCACTCCTGCTCATGCTTCTCAATATCGATCTCGGTGAAGTTGATTGGACATCTTCCTTTAAAACCTGCCTCTTCCCAAGAGCCGGCGATTGCGATCAAGCAGGCACGAAGCGGCACAATGCCCTCCTCCGAGACTTCTCCGCAACGGAGAACGAGGTTCCGAAAACAAGATGGTAGTTGGAGAGCGTTGTAAATATTCTTGTTTTTGGAGCCACTGGCTGCTTCATATGCATGAGCCATGCTAGCTCGTTTGTGTTTGAATCTTGTGATGCCCTGATCATCCGCATTCAGCCGATCAAAATTGTCATGTAGCCTTAGAACGTCATTGCCAAGCTCGTAATGGTTGTTATTCTTCAAGAATTCGGGGAACCGGACTTGACAGAACAGGGGCGAGATGGTAGTAGATTGCCAGTCGATTATCGAAACTTTCTCAGTAGGGTTGTCCTCATCCACGTAGATGTTTCCCAGGTGAAGGTCCCTGTGCCACAGCGTGGGCCCGGAGAATCTCCCAGGGAGAGTTTTGTGGTCCATTTTCGAGAAGACTTCTTTAGCCATCTTCAAGGCAGTTGTCTGTTCTTCAAGAGAGCCTCGCGGAGGTCCACGCTCTTGGTGGGCCGTGGTCCTCTGTTCAGCCCGAGCTATTTCTCGGTCCACAAGCGCGATGCCGAAGGCAGAAAGCTCTTTCCCTGGAGGTAATCAATGAGACAAATAGATGAAGAAGGAGCCAGCAGATGACTCACAAGGTCCTGTGTCAAAGGGTGTAAGCAATGAAGCCGCCTCTTCCTTCCGGTACCAAGATCGCTCACAAGATGGACCAACGCAGAATTGGGCAGCAGGATCCATGGACGCATCTAGAGCTTCATGCTTTTCACCATCTGTCATTGACCGTCGAAGGTAAAGACTGCCATTTGCCGGGAGTTTGATGGAGGCGAGTTCAGCTTCAAGCGCGCATAATTTTTTGATGAGCGTTAAATGGTCGCAGTCGTTGATTTCACCCCATTTCTTTTCCAGTGGAGTGCCCGCTGCCTTTTCCATGATTATGTATTCCGCACCAACTGGATTCGAGGCATCGGAGCTCCATGTAAGAACCTTTGGGACAGAGATATCGGTATGTTGATTTACTATTGACATCAAAAAAAGATTTAGTACAGGATCGCCCTCCGGGAACGGAGATGTTACATACCATATGTGAGCACGGCTACTTCAGTGGCTGTGGTGTATTTTGGTGGGCCTGAGATGGCAAACGGAAGCTTTGCAATGACCTCTGTTCCGTCTTCTTTCTTCATGAGCAATGCCCTGTTGAAGCCTCCCTCCATTTTCTCAATGGCTTGGATTGGTGACTTGCTCTTGCTACCCGCGGACGCCGCAACATCGCAAAGGCGCGCCACGTCAAACTGAAGATAGCGTCGTTCCCGGGCCTCTTTTTCCCTGGTCAAGAAGCGTCCATTGGTGTAGTCGAACAGATCATCCTGGGCTATTGATTTGCCTAGGATATTTCAGCAGCTGCTCGAGAAGGATGCGGATGATTCCTTACCTTTGCAAATGAACGACAGCGCTCTTCGCGACAGTTCTGGAACCCGAAGGCGGCTTCTCAAGATTCCGGACCAAACAGCCGTGCTGAAAGGTAGCGAAAGCATTGTGCTCGAGCTTGCTGATGACAGAATCCACTATTTCTTGTGAGAGTGTCGCCGACGAGGGTTGCGTTGCGCCTGCTGCGCGAGCTCTTCCTGTTGCGAGGTCGCACAAACGCCGAACCACCCTGGAAGCCGGATCGAACGTGCAGACTGGACACGTTCAGGTACTTTTACGTCAGGGTGAACGGGCTAATTGTTGGAAAGCCAAATGCAATGCTGGGCGTGACCGGCAAGGCAAGGTGAGGTGGAGTGCGCAAAAGGTTGCGCGTTCTGGATTGGGCATACAATGGGCACCAGGGAGAGGGGTCCTATGCAGTCATTCGCATCCATTGAGGGATGGCTGATGGCACTGCTCGTGACAAGAGAGCTGTGATGAGGAATGCAGACGGTGTGCGTTTGGATCTGGAGCGGCGGCGCCGCAACGCGTCCAGCGCTAATTCGGCACGCATCGAAGCTATCCGGCGCTCATTTCGATGCTGTTCCTCAATCCACGGCAGATCAATCCTACAAACATGCGCAAGCTGCTTCAAACGGCAAACTGCCCAAATCCTTCGGCTACCGCACGCGTTGGCGATTTCGACAATGAGAAATCAGCTTTGGCGTCCCCAAATCAGTTTGAGATGCTGCGTAATCTTCATTCAATAAGCGGAACCGATGGCTGAACCACGAGAATCCACTCCAGCTATGTATGCCTGTCCTGCTCGCAATTATTTTCGCACTTCTTATCGGAGTTACCTCATCGCAACGATTGTCGGCGGCCTTAATTGCATTCGGGAGAGGATTATTCGAGACTAATAAAAGAGGCAAAAAGTAATTGTGAATAGACGCATGCGCCGATCGGGAATCGAACCCGAATCTAATGCTGTCGGAAGTCGTAATTGGAAGTACGAGGTTGGAAGGCATTAATGCTAACCATTACACCATCGGCGCTGGTTGATGACGTGAATTTAGCGGTTTACTTTGTTATACTCTAACAATAGGCGTGTGTGGTGTTGACGAGGCCAGATGGGGTGAGCAGCGGGCTCGTTCGCAATGTAAGATATATGATGTGGCCGATCCGCGCTTCCCATCAGTGCCCGCCCACAGAAATCTATAGGTTTTTAATCCCAAGCAGGCAAAATTACACCATCCCCTCCTGGCCACACTAGTGCTCTTTACGCCTGCGACCGTAGTAGAAATAATTACAATATAACCTTGTTTACTTTTGACTACACGGTTATATTTCTACTAAAGCCCCAACCTAAAGACCTTTCCTATTCCCCACCTTGACCGCCTCACGTGCTATGGTGACGGGTCGCTGCCTTGACATCGGCCGGTTGGGACAAGTGTTGTTGAACGTGGGAAGACGGTGGATCATCAGGAGGCATTGAAAAGAGTCTGGAAGCGACTAGACTAGACAGGAGACTTGCGAACTTGAAGGGAGATAAAGTCTAACAGTTCTTCAAAGATGTCGGCTTTTCAACTCGTTTGCCTGCCTTCCACTGGGACACGTTCTTGGCTCCCTAGATGCATGGATCAATTTTATACAGTCGACTGCACTCTTTTCGCTGCTATGCTTGATATTTATAGGGATATATATCACTTCAATGAGCTGTAAATCGGACTAGCTTAACTCCCTCGTGGAGTTGGCATTATCATCGGGAGTTACTGTAATTCTTTTGAACTTAAGTTATTTCAGCACGAATGTAAACTGAACCCAGCTGGATGGTGGAGCCCGGACGGTCGCATGTTGCATTCAACGCGTTTGGAAACCCCACTGAGATCGGGCTAAAGTGTACCCTCAGGACCTCACACAGCCTTTGCCGTTAGAATCAAAGTCGTAATAGTTCGTGATAGTAATTTTGTTTCTTTCGGCTTGAGCAGGTGCAGTTTTGGAATGCAATCCTAGGATATTACGAGAGCGGGTCGGAGAGAGTTGAAGCCAGGCAGAAGTGTGAGTGTCTGAATGTTATCCTTCTGCCTAATGCTCGGACTATGCATTCATCAAATAACGACGCGGCAACCGGTCCAAATTTGACTTGTGACGTGAGGTGGCTGAATCCTTCCAGGCAGAAGTGAACATGGCCCCCCGACCGTCGCCCATAAAAGACGGCCTCCCCCACACTCAAAATGCCTCTTCTCTTCTTCTTTATACTTACCTACCTGGGGCAACTGAGATCAAGAAGTCGGTTAGCCTTTTGGGCTGCCCTGCATTACACAGCGCGGAGGCGGTCTTCAATGAATCTCCAACGGGGTTTCACTGGGGAAATTTTTGATGGATCTCGGCTGTTTGAATCTTTTCGTTGATGTTCTCGTCACGCGCGGGACTTCGAGGAAGAGCGCTATCGCACTTCGAGGCCGAACCAAGGGTTCTCTTTAATTCTCGCCACAGTGCTATGCGAGTGCGTACATGACAAAGGTTGGATGCCACGAAGACCTTTGCAATCTTGTCCGGATTCCAAGACGCCATTACGCAAGCTTACCGCGTTGCTTTTGTGGTGGTCTCTCATCATTCTCACTCTTGAAAGACCAAGTGATGACGAGCAGGCGGAGATGCCAATCACACCGCGCCCGTCTGCGCTCCGAGTACCTGAAAGCTACTGATCAAAGGCACAGCATTCGCCTGCGTGACACGGAAACGAATGCGGCTCGTCTGAACAGGCGAATCCAAGTTATCGATGCGCTTGTACCCAAGTGACGTACCATTGACCAGCGTCTCGAAAGCGCCGTCCACATCCGCATCAATCGCATACCCACCAACACGCTGGCCCAACGTAATATACTCCTGTGTGACAAAAGCGTCCACACTGTACGCGCCGCCCAAGTCGATTTCCAACGAGCCCGTCGTCTCCCCGTCATCCACGGTCCAGTACGTATCTGCTTTCCCGTCGAGCACATTGGCCGGGCCGTATAGTGTCCAGTTTCCGTCACGGACACTGCTCGCATTCACCGCGAGGTCGGGCGTGAGCACAGTGCGGTTGAAGAAAGCATCGCGCTGGGCTTTGAACTGGCTGAGGATCTCTGCATCTCCCGCAACAACCCTCCCACTCGTATCCGGCGGCACATCGAGCAGCAGATTCACGCTGCGCGCCACCGACTGCATGTACATCTCCATCAACGCGTCCGCCGTCTTCGGCTGCTCGCTGGCATGGTAGAACCACCCATCGCGCAGGCGCGCATCCGCCTCGGCCGGCGTCCAGTACGTGCCGTCGCGCACGCCGGTCTGCAGCTCGTCGCCGCCGTACTGGGCGTCGTCCTGGGTGCGGCTGATGGTGTGCCAGTTGGTCGGCACGGTGACGCCGTCCTCGTTGCCGACCCAGCGCGCATCGACGCCCTGATGTCCCCACATGACCGCGTCCGGCTGGGCCGCGCGGATGATCTCGCGGAAGCGCGTCCAGTCGAACGTCTGCACCGTATCAGAGCCGCTGGCGCCGTCAAGCCAGACCTCGAACAAGTCAATCTTGGAGCCGTCGGCGAGCGTCGTGGTGACGAGTTCCGTGAGCTGCTGGGCGTACAGGTCGTTGTAGTCGCCGTCGGTGGCGTCGCCGAAGATCTGCGGCTCGTCGTAGATGGTGCCAGTAAGATTCGGCTTGGGCATGGCCGGGTCGCGGTGGATGTCCCAGGGCGAGAGGTAGACGCCGAACTTGATGCCGTGCTTCTTCGCCGACGCGGCCGCCAGGCGCACCACGTTCGCGTCCAGCCCCTGCGCGACGCGGGCTTTGGCCCAGCTGCCGCTGCCGATCTTGTAGGTGGTCGTGTTCGTGTCCCAGAGCGCCATGCCGTCGTGGTGCTTGGCCGTGAGGATCATGCCCGCCATGCCCGCGTCCGCGAAGGTCTCGGCCCATTGGTCCGTGTCCAGGTCGGTGGGCTGGAAGACGTCTGGAGTGCTTTGGCTGCGGCCCCATTCTTCGTCGGTGAAGGTGTTTGGGCCGAAGTGCACGAACGCGTAGTATTCGAGGTCATGCCATGCGAGCTGTCGCCACGATGGCGTCTGCAGATATGCGGCGGGCGGCGATTGAGCAGCCGCTAGGCAGCTCGCAGCACTGACGAGCAGCGCCGTCCATGGCAGGCCCGGCAATTGACTGCGAAGTGGCCACATGGATGTTTATTTCTGCGGCAGACATTAGTATTTTGCGTCCGCGAGGAAATGATTCTCTACCTGCCTGACGGCGCGAGCGCGCAACGTCGGGTGTGTGGTGCGCGCATCATTGCGTCAGGCGCGACAGCAGCCTTTATAGCAAGCTGGCATACTTCGTACTATGGGATGAGGTTCTCGTATTTGACCGGCTCGTGAACTTCATGACGGGCGGAGGTTCTTCAAAAGGCAGGTCCTGGGACTGGTTCGAGCGGGGATGAGGGGTGACTTAACTTACTAGTCTCTCCCGTCACCTCGCTTCCACGTCACTGACTCGCCGCTAATTTATTATTGCTACTGCCTGTCGTGCGCTAGCTTATGCCCATCCTTCCATTAGGTCCGCCGATGCGCAAAGTCTCGAGCTAAGGACCTACTTTAATACTATTTGGCTTTCGGTAAAACGAGCCGGCGCGAACATGCTTCTAGAGGCCGTATAAAAGTTAAACGTCACCTTGAGGTATTTGATGGTATTGAACAACATTCTACATTTATTTGCATTTGCAAATAAGCTCCTTGCTGTACGAATGGTCAGAAATATAGACTTCCGGTACCATTCGGGCGAGCTTGGGAATTTTGTGCTCCATGTATTACCTGACCAATGGACGCGTGGCTTTTTTTTTTTTCTAACCACGAGATGGGAAGCAATGGAAACGCGCGCAGCTAGGCCTGCGGACTGGAGCTACAGGAAGCCAATGCTGCAATGGCTGAGACGTGACAGTAGGCTGGCTATATGGCTGCGCTCGCATGACAGGAATATATTGTGCTAGTGTAAAGGATGATGCAAAGGTACCACTGGCAGAAATGTGCGACCGCTGAAATTGCGCGTGCATCATCACGGGTACCTATCGGGGAATTTATGTTAACGAGGTGGGTTGAAGATGATCAAACGAACCTGCCGATATTCTGTCGGGTCCCCACACCCCATCCTATATCCGAGACGTACACGTTGAGGCGGGGTAAATGAAGTAGGTAACTGGCAGCGAAAATCGCCAACGTAGCACATGCAAGCAACATGCACTCAGATCCAGGAACCGGAGCTGACATGCATCGGCCATTGCCAAGGAGCAAATATACGTCAGCCGCAAAGCTATGAAGCGGAAGACCACCTCGGCTTCCTGTTTTATTAAACAACGCGACTCACTTGAGCCAAACATCTCCTTGTGTGAGAAGACATGGGTGGGAGTACGTATACAAAACTCAAGTGTTGCTCATGTCCTGCTCTGGAAGTAGTGCCCCAGCGTGAGCCAAGAAAAGAGGCGCTTTTGGGAGCTCCTCGGCTGCTTATATGCATATAAGCTCCCCTGCCCAGAGCCGTCCTTGCTTCTCGTCCTGCAATCATGTTGTTCTGTTCCTGTCAATAATATGCAGGCAAGGACGTCTCTGGTGCCCTAGTTCAGTGCATTCCGGGGAAGTATCCGAAAGTTGTCGTAGGAATTATGCTTGGATGAGCTATAAAATCAGTGAAGATTTGTCTCTTGCGCCATGTTCTTTACCGCTGGAATCATTCCAACTTTCCTCGACATGTCACTCACTAAAACAGCAGTAAACTGCTTCGTCGGGGCCTGGGGCTTCATCAACTCGTCCCTTGTGTAAGCCTTCCCCTTCCTCCACCCACCACACCCCAAACTAATACTACCCCCAAGCAACACCACCACCGGTGACCTCGTCCCCGGCGATTGGGCCTACCCCGTCCCGTCCGGCATGTCCCTCTACACGCCCAATGGCTACTGCGCACTCCTCGTCACCGCCAACGACACGACCAAGCCCGAGCTGCGGCCCACCTACCTCGACCAGAGCGACTATTCCTCCGGCACCGACGCCGAGTGGGCGCTGATTGGCAAGTACAGCATCGCCGGCGCGGGGCCGTACCGGCTGTCCAACGTCACCGGCGGCAACGGCACGGGCACCGGTCCGGAGGGGACGGTGACGGGCGAGTTCCTGACGGCGACGCTGCCCAGCCGCATCGGCCCGTTCGAGTTCACGTTCAAGTTTTACGATGACTGCTCGGTGTGGAATCTGCATCAGACGACGGGGGTGGACACGGAGCGGGTTGCGTGGTATGAGAAATTGCCTGATCAAGATGTATATGGGTAGGGGTTCGCGAGGGGAGGAAATGGCCGCTTGTTCTCTCTTTAAATGCATACCTCTATCTATGTGGAGTTGATGAGAATTTTACTGCTCTTCAGAGACGAAATGTTCCGCGCCCTGTTCTGTATGCAAACATTCAACTTTCAAGCGGTAATGGGTCTAGAAAAGCTGCCGTCTGCCAAGACCAATCGCGTGGACGCTCAACAAAATTGATGCCGTCTTTTACCTCTACCCGTCATCCTCGGCCTTCACAGCAACCTGCTCTTCATCCCTTTCGTCGGCCTCATCACCTCCCTCCACCTCTTCGATAACCACCAACTCCTTCCCAACCCCCTCCCTCTTCACCTCCACAACCTCTACCCTTCTTCCCTTTGCAGGCCTCACCTCCGTGGCCTCCACCACCGTCTCGATCCCCGCGGGGCTCCCCTCCTCCGGTCCCACAGGCAAACTCTCGATATCAATCTCCCAATTGAGCAAGCTCTTCAAAATGACCTCCGCCCCCGCCTTGCTCATCACCACATTTGCCTCCTTACACCTCTCATCACAACAGCACTCCAAGCATCCCTCCGTGCAATGACACTGCGCCACCCTCTCGCACGCCTGCCTCAGCAACAAATCCACAAACTCAAATGCCTTGGACGCAATGCCCGCACCACTCGCGCCACCCTTAGCATCGTAAAAAGTCAGCCTGGCAGGCCTCTTCCTCGACGACTCCCTCGTCGCGAACTCCTTGAGCGCGTTCTTGCATTCCGTCCGCACGTCACCCGGCAAGGAAATAACAAAATTCGGCATCAGGCTCAGCACCGCGTGCTCGGCCGCGTGAATCGCGCCGCCCACGTGCAGCCGGCGCTCCTTGAGGATATCCAGCGCGCGCTTCGGCACGTCGAGCCACATGCCCCTGCTCATCAGGACGATGGGCGGATTGTCCACGACCACCGCGTCCAAGATTCGGCGGCGCTTGTCGACCTTGAAGAAGCCGAACACGACCTGCTTGATGCGGATGGGCCCGCAGAACGCGCGGCTCCGCGATCCCGGGATCGAGCGGATCTGCTCCGTCTCGACGGGGTCGACGTCGGTGAAGTCGCGCTGCTGGGTGGTCCAGTCGACGGTGACGCGCTCGACCTTGGCCAGCATCTGGTCGGGCGAGAACTCCCTGACGAGGTACGAGTTGCCCTGGTGCAGGAAGATGCCGCCCTCGTAGATGGTGAAGAAGGCGCGGCTGGCTTCGAGCTCTTCGAGGACGGCGTTGCGGCCGTTGGTCGTGTCGATGATGGCGAAGTGGTCTTCTTCCGTGTCGCGAATGGCGACGTGGTGGGAGGGCTTGGGGAGGAAGCGCTCGTTGCAGTGGTAGAAGCCCAGTGCGTCCGCGCGCATGCGCTCCTCAGCGATGGTGGTGAGCAGCGGACCGAAGTATTTGGTGTCTTCTGCCGGGCGGATGGGCATCTCGTGGGCGGCGCATTGGATGTGGCCTTCGAGGCAAAGCATGTTTTCCAGGTCTACTTGGAGCTCCGCGTTCGGCTTCGTGAAGATCTCGTCCGGATTTTGCATGTAGTACTGGTCGGTGGGAAAGCAGTCGCCCACGAGTACGGAGAGTGAATCCTTGTTGCGGCGTCCCGCACGGCCGCTCTGTTGACGAAGGTTTGCGATGGTGTAGGGGAAGCCAACGGTGACGACGGCGTCAAGAGAGCCGATATCAACACCAAGCTCCAGAGCGCTGGTGGCGACAATGCCAACGAGCTTGCCGTCAAACATTTCTTTCTCAATCTGTCTGCGATCTTGCGGGGTGTAGCCACCTCGGTAGGCCATGACTCTGTTCATGACTTCTGGTCTTTCAAGATTTGTGAGCTCAGTCTTGACGGCGGAAATGAGACCTTCACATTGTTTCCGGACTCGGCAAAAGGCAATGACTCTGACGCCACGAAGGATAAGTTGGCAGAAGAGCTTCGCCGCTTCCGCCATGGTATCACCTCTTCCAGATGTTGGATCCCCTGGGTCTTTGAAAGGGGTATTCCAGCAGACGAACTCCTTCCTGCCAGAGGGAGATCCGTCGAAATCGGTCAGTTTGACCTCGCCAACACCGAAGATGGTCTTCATGTGTTCTTGAGGATTTGAGACTGTGGCAGAGCAGGAAATGAATTTGACGTGATGGTTCCCAAGTGCTGCGCAGATCCTTCGCAGTCTCCTCATGATCAATGCTACGTGCGATCCGAAAAGCCCATTGTAAACATGCAGTTCGTCAACAACAACGAACTTGAGATTCTGTAGGAAGGTCCTCCAGGACTCCTCCCGAGGAAGAATGGTGATGTGAAGCATGTCGGGATTGGTGAAGATGATTCGTGCTTCATCACGGATATAGTTGCGGCTGGTGAAGGGCGTGTCTCCATCAAAGGTCTCAACCACGATTTCCTGTAGGCCATCCATGAATCGTAGAAGATCTTTCAAACTTCGTCGCTGGTCTTGTGCCAAGGCTTTGGTAGGGAATATGTACATTGCTCGTGTGTCATGGTCTTTCTCCAACTCGTGAAGGACTGGGATCTGGTAGATCAAGGATTTTCCAGAGCTCGTCGAGGTGGAAACGATAACGTTGTGGCCGTTGTACAGATTGTTGATGGCCTCGGCCTGATGGGCATAGAGACGTTCGATGTTGCGGGTGTTGTAGAGAGCATTCACTAATTGTTGGGAAAGTTGAAAGTTCAGGTCTCCATAGATTGGCTCCTGCGGATCAAATACCCTGTGGCCATCGGGGACTATCTGGCCCGTGTACCATTCTAGCTTCTTGATCTCTTCCATGATCTCAGGAATGGGTTTACGCTCGGTGGGAATAGTGGAAGGCAGATTGATTGTCCGACCACTAGGACCAGGGGTTGCTTCTCGGCTCTCGGACGGTGTCGGGATATAGACAATATACTCTTCCTTCAGCTTCTCCACTGGGTCCCCCTTGAATCCTGCGCAGTCATTGAGGTACTGATTGACAGCAGAGGTGAATTTGGCATTGCGTTTCTCGATGAGGTTCAGCATCTGCTTCTGACTGTAGACGGGTATCTTGAGGTCCTCTCCTCTCAATGGTCTGGTGACTTTCGTCGGCTCCCCAGTCTTCTTGTGCTGGACCTGGCGCTTCAAGTCGCCATCAATGAATTCAAAAAGCAACACCTCATTACGTTCATTCTCCTTCTCTCTATCGTCGTGGTCAGCCAGACGAAACTCGTTTGCCCTTCTACCTGCCATATTATCCTCGGAGCCCATCAAATTTACTTGAAGCATGGCTTCATCAACGTAGACGAAGTTGATGACTGATGGCAACAGAGCTTTAATCTGAGCGATATCATCCACCAGTAGTTCTCTCTTTATGTGGCCCTCTACAGTTGATTTGATATTTTCCAGAGTGGTCGCGAAATGCTTGCGGGTGCAGCAGAAGGTATAGACAAGATTCAGGGCACGGAAGGTCTGCTGCAGTGTGGTGAAATGCTCGGGCCACGATATGGACGACTCGACGAAGCTTGACGAGGCATTCCGGCGCAGGGCAGGATTAGTCTTGGACTTCTCGGTACGGCGTGGCTTCTTCCCGCCATCGTGAGTCTTGGTCGGGACGGTAGCTGTAGTAGAGGTAGATGCGGAAGCTCCTGTGGTCTCGGACAGCTGTGCCGGCTGCTCAGGTTGGCCTTCGTCGGCAGGGCCTTCATCTTGAGCCTTTCTTTTGCGCGGGCGCCTGACTGTCTTGTTGGTGAGAGATGCTGCTTGTACCCTCACCATCGCGGAGGCATGTTGTGGAGTGTTGGAGCGGACGAGGTGGCGAGAATCGATGACGCCAAAGAAAGACGCGACCGACCGGACAACGACTTGGCGCAATTCACCAATCGCAACGAGGAAATGTCGCACTCATGTACTGCGCTTGTTGAGAGAGAGCAGAAAGCGCCTGTACGCAAAAAGGACTTTATCAGGGCAACAGCAACGCGTGGACGCGTCCTCACATGTTCACGTGTTGGTCGCAAGGTTTCGCGCGCATCTTGTCGACGCTCTTGACTCGCCCGCCCGCGTAAACATCACCTCAACTGCCTCCGCAGCTACCTTCCACACAGCACCCACCTCTTCGAGCAGCCTTCTTGCTCTAGACACTTCTACGATGCGCAATTAGCCTCCGTCAACATATACAACACGTCCCGCAATCCCACACGCGAGCAATGGCCCCTGGCGCCAGATCAGCAAAGCGTCGAAAGCCGAGCCCGCCCGAAGACGATGCATCCGCTGCCGGCACCGAAAACTCGACTCCCGTCCCTACCCCTGCGGGAGGCACCTTGAAGCCCCCGACTCGCCGCGCTGGCCTGCTCTCCGAAAGCACTCGCGCAAGCTCCAGACTCGCTGGTAGACGCGGCCTTGCCGATGACCTCGACGACCCAGATGTCTACGATGATATTGATGGCGCTTTTGGAGGGTCTCCAGCCAGACAGTTGCAGAGCGAGGCTGCCAAAGCTGTAAAACGGGTCGAGAAGCCAGCTGAGCCGAAGAAGGTGCCGCGCGCTAAGTCGAGGGCTGTGAAGCAAAGCGATTCTCAGAAGGAGAACATCCCGGAAGATGACGTCGAGAGCGTGGATGAGGAGGCGCTGGCTCCGAAGCCGACAAGGCGCGCACGGAACACAAGGGCGAAAGCGGACGATCACGGTGTAGATGCGAAACATGAGGAGGATGAGAAGACTGTGTCCACACCGGCGCGCGCACGAAGTGGCAGGGCGAAGGCAGGAGAGAAGCTTGGCTCCGCCTCAAAGAATACACGTTCAGCCAGAAAATCGCAAGATGATGAGCAGCAAGAGCTGGACGAGAAACTTGAGTCTGCCAAAAAGTCTGCCGCAAAGGCAGGAACACCGGCTAAGCCAAGAACGGCATCGACAAAGCCTCCGCCAGAAAAGACAAGCCTTCTCGATCTGCTTGGAAATGGAGATATGTCGAATGAAGAGTCCAGTGGAGATGCGACTCCAGAGCTTGTGGTCTCTCCTGTACTCAAGCGGCGCAGCCAGCCACAAAAGGCACAACCCGTATCGAAGAGCATAAAAGCAGTGAAAGAAGGTGACGGACATCCTCCTGTGGATGCCTTGGCTATGCTCAAGGCTCGTGTGCTGGGACAGATCACGGGAAAGGAGTCCATTCCGTTGGTTGGCCTCGATGATGAGTACAAGAAAGTCCACAATTTGGTCGAGCAGACAGTCTGTGCTGGAGAGGGTAACTCAATGCTTGTAATTGGTGCCCGAGGGAGCGGCAAATCCGCCTTGGTCAATCAGGTGTTGAAGGAAATTTCTAAGGATCAACGACAAGACTTTCACATTATAAGATTGAACGGCTTCATCCACACCGATGACAAGCTTGCGCTCCGCGAGATCTGGAGACAGCTTGGAAGAGAGATGGATGTTGAAGACGACACCATGGGCAAGAATTATGCTGATACACTGTCTACGTTGTTGGCTCTGTTGTCTCACCCCTCAGAGTTGGCTGGGCAGGATTCCGAAGAGGTCGCGAAGGCCGTCATATTCCTCATGGATGAGTTCGATTTGTTTGCTTCTCATCCACGGCAAACGCTCTTGTATAATTTGTTTGATATTGCCCAGTCGAGAAAAGCGCCCATCACTGTTCTCGGCTTGACAACGAGGATTGGTGTTTCGGAAACCCTCGAGAAGCGTGTCAAGAGCAGATTCAGCCATCGTTACGTCCATCTATCATTAGCTAAGAGCTTGAACTCATTCCAAGAGATATGCAAGTCGGCTCTGACACTCAGACCGGAAGACTTGAGTGACTCAGATCTGGCGACCCTATCCGCACAATCTCCGTCCAAGTCTCGGTCGACACCAAAGAGCAAACAGACTAAGCAACCCAAAGGCCTCCTCGCCTCTTGGAACGACTCCATAGAAGTAAGCTACAACCTCACTCCAAGCACTCGAACCGCAACTGACAGCCCACGTAGGCCCTGTTCTCGAACCCCGCCTTCCTCCAAACTCACCTGGCCCCACACTACCACCTCCAAAAATCCGTCCCCGCCGCCCTCTCCACCTTCCACCTCCCCATCTCCCTCCTCTCTTCTCAAACCTTCCCTCTCACTCCGTACCACTTTGCCACCTCTGGTGCTTCCACATCGACCGCCCTGCTCTCCCCTCCCGACTCGAAGCTCTCGCTCCTCCCGCACCTCTCGGACCTCGCGCTCGCACTGCTCATCGCCGCCGCGCGCCTCGATATCATCCACGATGCCGACACGTGCAACTTCAACATGGCCTACGCCGAGTACGCGACGCTGGCCAGCCGCGCCAAGATCGCGTCGGCGGCGGGCGGTGCGTTGGCGTCCGGGACGCGCGTCTGGGGCAGGGAGGCGGCGCGCAGGGAGTGGGAGAATCTGATTAGGTGGGAGCTTGTCATGCCGGTCGTTGGGGGTGGGGGCAGCGGTGGGGGCATTGGGGGCGGGAGTGCGGACAGCGCGATGGTGAGGTGCGATGTTGCGTTGGAGGAGATTGCACCGAGTGTGGGGAAGGGGATGGAGAGGGTGGTGGAGAGGTGGTGTAGGCAGATTTGAGGGAGGTTTGGAGGATGAGCGCTGCGGTGATGGCGGGACGCGTGACATATGGGGGAATTGGGATGGAGACGAAGTGCATGGCTTGGAGATCAGTGTCGTTATGCATTGTTTCGGGTCATCATAAGATCATTCAGGTGGGTGGTATGCACTCTTTCAAGACCCAAGTCGGTGACGAAGTTGCTTAGCACATAGCACATAGACTCTGGACACGCTAGTGGTATCTTGTGCCCACGTCCCGGACTTTGCACATCAGAATGAAGACTTTGCATTTGACCCTTTACTTGAGCCGCATGATGCACGACCTTCTTTCCAAAGCCTCGGATGAAAGGTGGTATCATGCAGTTCGGTTGAAAAAAGATTTATCCCAGCCGCACCATGTGGCCCCCATTTGACTAGCTCGTCAGCCACGAACCGTAAACAACATGTGGATTCGCGTGATAGGAAAGGCCGCCGATACGGGCTGGTTTAGTCACTCAGCCCTAGACAAGGTGGTTAGGTCCATAAACCTGTTCGACTTCCTTGCATCCCATCCACACGCAAGTCGCTTGGCCTAGTTAATGCACATGCACGCCCCAGCCCTACCCCGCGGCATATCCATCGGCCTCGACCAACCAAACAACTTGCATAGAAGTCACACCGCGAAGCGCCATGTAAGACTTTGCGTCTCCTCGCACGTTCCGCTATTTCCGAGCGGAAATGCCTCAGACGTTGGCGTCACCATAAGCGTTGACGACAACTCCGTTGCCTTCGTCCGCGGAGGTGTCGTTAAGGCTGACATTTTTGACGGGGTGATCCTAAAGACAAAAAGGCAAGTGATCCTGCCGCACCCTGCTCGTTTTTCTCCGACAGGGTTGTGGCGGGCGGCTTTTGTTGATCCTTCCCGGCGCGCGCTCGCAGATTGGCCTGGCAGGGTTTGTGCTGACCTTGGCATGTGAGTGTTTGGTCGACACGATGATTCAATGATTCAGATGAGATAAATCCAGGCCCACACCGAGTCTCGAAACTCTAAGGATGCAGACTTTATGTATAGGCAGCTTCCGGAACTAAGAGCTTGTCCTCACATGCCACAGGAGCTGCCGAGTAAGCGCTGCGCGGGGATGCTTCCTCGACCGTTATAGAAATGCTGACTGACGCAGTATAAGCTCAGGTGTTTGGAAGAATTCAATATCCCAGAGGAGACATTGCTTGTGAAGACACCGGGATGCGGAATTCGACCCCGGCGGGGCTGTTGTTGCAGCTGTGTGCTTCTCTTTTTGGCAATGCGCTCAAGGATGTATCCCCGCATCGGGCTCGGCAAAAGGCACTATTATGGCTGTTGCTAAACGGCCTTGCAGGTCAGGGTGGGTACAATTAGAGAAAATTCCCATTCCACGTAGCGTCTTTCCCATTCCATCTACGCGTCCGAAGCCACTGCCGCGTGGGGCCGCTCCCGGAGATCGAGTGGATACGCATGCTGTGGCATCTCTTACCTAAGTGCAAGGTGGGGCTGTCAGCACGCGCCGATCTGCTATAACGCCGTGTGCATGATGGTACATTTTGCTGTAGGCGGTATGCAGGGACAGGGGTTTGTGGCGTCCGCACCTACGAGCCTATCCAAAGAACTTACTGAACGACTGGGTAGGACGCGAAGGGTAGATGAAAGACATCCACTTCTGGGAATATAGCCGTGGGAGCATGTATAGAACCCCTACATTGCCACAGCTCGCGCATACAGACATGCGCTTTGCCCAAGGGGGGACGCAACTACGTGGTGTGTACCGTTGCAGTGGTCCCAGGATTAGTGCTCGCCCAAGACATACACTTGCCGATTTCGCTCTTTTTATGTTTTGCTAAATTCTCACCTGCAGTAGAGCCCGGTGGGTAAGGGTAAGGGCCCATTCAAAGGGCAAACGGGGCGCTGACGCAGAAAAAGAGGGTGTCGGCCGGGCGAAGTGAGAACCATACGCACATGACTGGATCATTTGGGCCGGACTTGAGGCCTCAGGAAACTGTTGTGTAACGCTAGCACCATGCTCATCACACTCGGCAAGCTGATTCGGCTCTCATACTTCAGCGGGCCAGCCGTTGTGGATGCAATGATTGGACATCAGGGCTTTCAGGATAAGGATCCTTCGTTTGCAACTGTTAGTACGGACGGGCCATATCAGCTTCTTTGAAGCCGAATGAAAAGGGTAGTATATATACCGCTTCCGCTGACCTTTGATTGATCTGTTTCGTTTTCCATACCACCATCCATTACGCTTCAAGTTCCCCCTTGGGATCCCAATCATGCAGACCACCGCATCCCAATCCCCGGTACTGTTCGGGCCATCCATGGCTCTGGGTGCCTTGCTCTTCACGTTCCTCGCCTTTCTCTTCCACAAAATCACCAAGATCGGATCTCGCCCCAAAGGCCTCCCGCCGGGCCCACCCACCCGTCCGATCTACGGAAACCTGAAAGAGGTAATACTTCAACCCAGCCTGCCACAAACCCCGTACTCCCAACCACCAATACTGACAAATCAACCAGATCTCCACCCTCTTCCCCCACATCACCTACGCCGAATGGGCCAAAACCTACGGCCCCGTCTTTACCATCATGCGCGGCCCCATCCCGTGGGTCGTCGTCAACGACGCCGCCAGCGCGCACGAAATCTTCAACAAGAACGGCCAGCTCACGGCCGGCCGGCCCTCCATGCGCCTCGACAACGCCTGCCGCGGCGGCTACACGCCCGCCCTCATGTGGGGCGCCCCGTGGCGCGCCGCCCGCAAGATGTGGCACGCCGTGCTCAACGTCGGCGCCTCGCGCGCGTACCTGCCCTACCAGGAGCTCGAGGCGAAGAAGCTGCTGGTCGATGTGTGCGAGGGGCCGGGCGACTGGCGCAGTCACATTGAGCGGTTCAGCAACAGTGTTGCGATGACGATGACGAATGGGCGCAGGGTCCCGGAGTCGGGCGATCCGACCATCAGGGAGGTGATGGATGATCTGTATGAGATTTCGGTGTGTGCGCTGAGGTGGGCGTGGCTGGATGAGGTGGCGTGGGCGTGGAGCAAGTGGACGCCTGCGTGGTTGGTGCCGGGCAGGAGGGAGGCGAAGGGGTATACGGAGAGGCATGAGAGGATGCTTTGGCGGTTGTGGGATAGGACGAAGAGGGTACTGGAGGGGGCTGATGGTGCAATGGGAGTGCTGCCGAGCTTCAATCAGGCGATTCAGGAGAAGTTGAAGGCTGGCTATCAGGGCATTACCGAAAGGCAGGCCACCGAGGTTACGCATAGCTTGCTCCAGGCTGCAACGGACACGACGGCGAGCACTTTGAACAATTGGGTTGCCGCTATGGCGTTGTACCCGGATGTTCAAAAGAAGGCTCAAGAAGGTGAGATTCGGTGTCTCGAAACTTTTGTCTGTCATTGATGCTGATTACTTCTTCAGAAATCGATAGCGTTGTTGGATCGGACCGCCTTCCCAACGAAAACGACGCTGCCGACCTGCCTTACACTCGTCAATGCGTCCAAGAGTACGGTCTTTCCAACCATACAGCTGCTTGATTACTGACCGTCTCGCAGGCTTCAACGCTGGATCTCCGTCGTTCCCCTGGCACTGCCGCATGCCACCACCTCGGATATGCAACTCGGGGAATACCACGTTCCAGCCGGTACCGGGCTGATCATCAACACCCATGCTATCCACCGTGACTCCAGAGCCTATTCTGATCCAAAGGAATTCCGCCCGGAGCGCTGGGAGGGCAAGCTCCAGATGGTCACGTCGGACGAGCAGGTCGGGGCGCGGACCGACCTCTTCTCATTCGGTGCCGGAAGGCGTATTTGCCCAGGCCAGCATATTGCCGAGAGGAACCTGTTCTACATCTGCTCGCATTTCCTATGGGCGTTCGACATCAGGAAGAGAAAGGATGCCGCGGGAAATGAAATCGACATCGATATGGATGACGTGAGGCCCGGGTTGATCAACACGATGAATCCATTTGATGTAGATGTCAAGCCGAGAAATTTGGAGAGGGTGGAGTGGGTGAAGAAGCACTGGGAGGAGCAGAAGCGTGCGCTGTTGGATGAGAATGAGCAGTGGGTTCGCAGTCCCGAGCTCATCGAGAGCGTGATGCAGAGGGCGGCCAGGTAAGAGGAGCGCGGCATTTGTGGAAAGCGCTCGCGGATCCATCAGCCAGAAACTATAATCAAGAAACTGTTAGTGATTCGGCTTATCTCGCTTTAAACGTCCGAGTCAGTCTCGGTCAACAGTTGAAGAACTTGAAGATCGCGTGAGCTTCAGCTTTGAGTTTCAGGCTCCGCACCTATCCGCAAAAAATAGTAGTACAATGATGAACACTGGATCTATCAAGAAGTGTCGATCTGCCACTCTTTATTGTCGTATTCCCATAAATTTCATTAATTTGGGCTCATTCCGGCCAGTTTTCGAATGAGATTCAGCAAGTATGGTGTTTCAAAGGTCTTTCAGGGGTATCGCAGCGGCAGATCGGCTACAATAGCTTTCAGGAAAAAGAAAGCGACTTTAGGGAGATTGGAGGCATTCTTCGAGACGCTAGTATTTATAATTCTGGCAACAAAGGTATCTAGATAAATGTTTTAAACCCCCATGACGTCCCTGCTTAGACGTTTTCTTGACTTATTAATGTGGATATCGTTCTACAGCATCCCTCTTTATTTTCTACGCTTTATTACATAATTAGCTAGGCGGGGTGGTGTACTGGTAGGGTACACTTCCACGGTAACCTGGCCTTTCTGGGGTGGCACAGGTTCTAAGTTCGAATCTTAGACCGCTTACCTACTCGTGGCATGTGCGTCCCACGTTAAAAGCACACGTACCCGCGTTCTCCCTAGCGGTGATAAGGGGGAAAATCCACAGGTGGTTAGGGTGGGCCACAAGTGGCATGTACGTCCCACTATAAAAGTATACGTACCCGCGTTCTCTCTGGCGGTAACAAGGGGGAGAAGGGCCAGCTAGGCGCTTCTAAAAATAAATTTTAAGAGCGCTTTACCAGCGCTTATAAATAGGTAAGCCGGGACTTCTTACGGCTTAGTCTTAAGATTTACAGTCACCTCTCTCTACAGTTCCTCCCTCTTAGCTACTCTTCCTACTTTAGACACCGCTACCGGTATATAGAAAAAACCATACTAAATAGAGTATCTGCGGATACTACCATTGTAGATAGGGAAGGTTTTTACCCGGGCTATCCCAAGAAAGTAGCCACGGTTTCCCCTTCCATATACCCTTACAGATAGCCACAGCTGCATGGACCCTTCGGGGAGCTAAATCAGCTTAAATTGAATTTATCTATCTATCTATCTACATAATTAGCTAGTACTTGATCTATTATTACTCCGTTATAGCATATAGGAACAAGTGGAAGGAGAGATGGATAAAGCTTACTAGCCAGGGAAGGCAAGGCAAGCCAGTGGCCCAGAGCACACAGTGGAACCCGAAAATCAGACAAATCCACAGTGAACTATCCAAGCCACAGAGCACACTCGCCACCCTACTGCGTACAGAGCATATTGGACCAGAGGACTTCCTCTCTAGGCGCAAGGTGCCAGGATACTCTAGCCCTGCTTGCCCATGCGGCTGGCATAGATAAACCCCAAAGCACATCCTCCTCTTCTACCCCCGCTTCTAATAGGGCAGGGCATAGATGCTCTAAAGGGCAGGGAATACGGACTACTACTCCCTCTTAATAAAGAAGGGGGTCAAAGTAGTAATAGACTAGTTCTTACGCCTAGGGCTGCTTAATTAGTTCAGCCTAGTAAGGGAACTAATCTAAGAGGACAACTAGGAAGAGAAACTAAAAGAACTACCGAGAATACTAGAACCCGAATAACTATAAGAATAAGAACTAAAGAGGTAAAGCTAGTAGGCGAATATAGGGCTATGTTACGAACCCCAGAGGACAAGGGCTTTATGACCCCACGGGTGAAAAGCCCGCACGAGAACAGGCACCGCAGGGGCCAGGAAGCCTCACGGGCAACAGAGCCGCACGGTCGGCACGCCCGCACGGGAAGGCCAGCCTCAAGGGAAGACAGCGCCCACGGACCCTGGCAAGGCAGCAGTCGCAAACACTAAGGCCAGCGGCAAGCCCGAGATCCCGCACGGGAAGAATACCCACAAGGGAGAAAACACGGATCCAGGAAACCGACTTCGGGCACAAGGGACGAACAAGAGAATGGCGAACATATCGTCCGCTCCTTAGGGCAGAAGTCGGGTTCCGGAAAACAGGCTTTAGCGCCTACATTACGTGAGGTCCACCGGACCCACTCATAGATTAGAAGCCTTAGCATTAATCCAACTCTTAGATTAATCTAATACCACGACTAATCTAACAGTCGTTCTAATCCCTAGATTATTATAGCTTTCCTATAGTATATAGATATACTTATTAGGTAGTACTTTAACCTTCGTAGTTAACTTAAAGTTCTAATATAATACTATTAGAGGTAACGAGCCTTTCGTATACCGTATACTAACCTATTACGTAATTACTACCTATTATTCTAACGTAATCCACAAGCGAGTCGGACACACAAGCGAGTCGGACACGCGCATCAGACACACCAGATTCACCACCTTATGCCAGCCCAAAGACGGGCCGCAAAGGCCCAACAAGAGGGCCGTAAACTTCTCGCGATTCAAGCCCTTCGCAAAAGCCAGGTTTCAAGCGGCCGAGCTGCCGCACGGCTCTACAGTGTGCCAAGTTCGAGTCTTCACGATCGCATTCACGGACGCGCTACACGCACCGAAACACGCGCAAACAACCATAAGCTTACCGAAACCGAAGAGCAAGCCCTCGTATAATGGATCATATCGATGGACGAACGCGGCTACCCACCAAGAATTTATGCCGTACGTAAGGCGGCTGAATTATTGCTCAAACAACGCGTAGCTTCAGCGTTAGCCTCGATTGGAAAGAACTGGCCTCGCAACTTTATCAACCGCCGCCCCGAGCTGAAAGCAAAATATACGCGTAAATATAACTACCAGAGGGCCCAATGTGAAGATCCAGTTAAATTACGGGATTGGTTCCGGCTTGTTAGTAATACGGTGCGCAAATATGGCATTATACCTGACGATATCTATAACTTCGATGAGATTGGCTATGCAATAGGTATTATTGGAACAACACGCGTTGTTATAAGATCAGACCGACGCGGCAGACCTGTAACAACACAACCAGGCGACCGCGAGTGGGTAACATCAATCGAAAGTGTCAATTCACGCGGCTGGTCGCTTCCTCTAATGCTTATCTTTGCGGGCAAGGTTCACATCTCCACCTGGTACGAAAATAATGATATCCCACGCGATTGGGTAATCACCCTCAGCGAAAACGGCTAGACGACGAACGAAATTAGTTTAGAATGGATTCGGAATGTATTCGACCCAATTACAGCGCCTCGAACGGTTAGTACACACCGGCTATTAATCCTTGACGGCCATAGTAGCCATGCAACGCCTAAATTCGATCAATTTTGCGCAGAACGGTCAATTATTACCCTCTGTATGCCTGCTTATTCATCACACCTTCTACAGCCTCTTAATATAGGTTATTTTTCGCCCCTAAAGGCCGCGTACCGCCGTCTCGTCGCCGAAAATGTAAGGCTTGGCATCAACCACGTCGACAAGCCTGAGTTCCTTTTAATATATAAACAAGCCCGTATAGAGGCCCTATCTACGGATAATATCCGTAGCGGCTTTATGGCAACAGGGCTTGTACTACTGGACTCAGAACAAGTGCTGTCACGGCTTCAAATCACGCTCCGAACACCGTCACTAGTACCTACACCCACCAACACTCAGTGGCAGTCTAAAACACCGCATACTATCGTAGATTTAGAGCGCCAGGCTGCGCTACTTAAGGACCTCCTTAAGCGGCGTACACAGAGCCTACCAACGCCAACAGATCGTACGGTAAATCAGCTTCTTAAAGGCTGCCAAATGGCAATGCACAGTGCTGTACTTTTAGCGAGTGAAAACGCTCAATTACGGGCCGTAAATAAGAAACAAAAGGCCAAAAGGTAAGGGAGGAGGTCCTATATAGCTAACGGTGGCACTCTCACGGTCGCAGAAGGAGCACAACTTATACGGAAGGAAAAAGAGTAGCAAAATCCAGTCGCTGTACCAGGCCAGGGTGAGGCAAAGCAACGCGCGCCACCGCGCTATAGCGTATGCGATTCACTTAAGTATAGGGCAAATAGATGCCCAAGGCGTCAATAATTCAGTATAGTATACATATTTAATATATCCTAAGGATTTATAGTGATATCTGCCCTTAAATGTGCTGGTGGTGACGCGCGTGTCCGACTCGCTTGTGTGTCCGACTCGCTTGTAGATTACGTTAATCCTTATCTCTTTACTTATTATTTAAGATAAACTTCTCGGTTACTCGAACCTACTAGATAACTCCGAAGCCTAGTAGAAGAGGCCCGCCGTTATAGGCTACTATAGTAGTGTTACTGTCACGATCCGGAGTAAGGTTAGGATCAACTTATACTTTCGACTGGCCGGATGCGAATAATCTTTTATCCACTTGGTTAAAGCTTTCCTAAACAGCGATAAAAGATAGCTTTCTTTCTTTTCTTCTTTTCTTCTTTCTTCTTTCTTCTTCACTCTAGAATCTTCGTCAATCGATATCCACTTGAACTTAGTTTCGTGCGACCGTGACAGTAGTTAACTTAAAGTTCTAATATAATACTATTAGAGGTAATAAGCCTTTCGTATATCGTATACTAGCCTATTACGTAATTACTACCTATTATTCTAATTCTTTATTCTTGTTGTGATAGCAGCGGTATAGAGATAGCTTGTGGAAAAAGATATTTTTTGTTCTACCTACCGTGACCACACTGGAAGATATACGTGTGGGTTACGTGCTATACTAGTCCTGTCTAGGAAGGCCTAGCAGCCCTTAACTAGTCTGCTCATCTGGCATTGCCGGATAACCAAACTACGGCTAGTACGGCTATTTTCTCAATACTCCCACTTAGCCGTCGTGCCGTAATTTCTCGAGTCCCAGTTGGCTGATAAATCTTTAAAAACCTTCCCTTAGTAAGGGCTTAGTAAGCCCGTCCGCCACCATGTCCTTAGTACACACATACTCGACATGAATCCGGTTCCTTTGTACAAGATCACGGATATTATAATAGTAAATATCGATATGCTTTGACCTATCGTGTATCTATGGGTCCTTCGCTAGGCTTAGTGCCGCCTAGTTATCTCCCTTTATATTAACATAGTAACTACGGAACTTCTTATTCTCGCGTAGTTGCCCCTAGTAAGGGAATCGCCCTAGATACTCTCCTACGCCCATATCTCGCAATAGTCTAACGAGCCATTAGGATTCCTTGGCGCAGGTAGATATTACTATATATTCGGCTTCAGCTGTAGAGGTCGCCACTGATTTTTGCTTTTAGCTTCTTTAGCTAATTGGTCCGTTTACTAGTAGAAAGGTGAATCCGGAGATTAACTTCCTATCTGTCTTGTCCATAGCGTAGTCTAAGTCCGAGTACCTAATAAGACTAGGGCTCCCACTATCCTTATATACAATTCCTAGATCGGCCGTTGACCTAAGGTACCGCAGAAGGCCTTTAAGTGCTTAGCCGTGGTGTTCTACGGGGTCGCTCAGATATTAGCTTAGTTGTCCTATTAGGAATACAATATCCGGACGTGTGAGAACCGCAAGGTGCATTAGTTTTCCAACGGCGTGCTGATATCCCTTTAGGTCGATTCTCTTATCCTCTGGCCCGGCGGGTCGGAGCGCGTCGTATCCGTTCATCGGTAGCATCGATGGCCTTAACTTATCCTATTCTATGCCGAGTGACTGAAGTGTCTCTCGTAAGTAATAAGACTGATCAAGGCGCAGCGTCCGGTGCCTGCGATCGCGAGTGACTTGGACACCAAGGATCTTCTTTATCTCCCCTAGATCCTTGATCTTAAAGGCCTTGCTAATTGCGTTTTTAAACCAGATAATATCTCCTGTTTAACCGCTTTGGGCGGTAACTAGGATATTATCCACGTATATAAGCAGCAGTATTTTCCTTTCGTCGTAAACTAGCAGGTATAGATCTGCTAGGCTTTAACGGAATCCGATGTCTTTTAGTACTTTTATACAGTTGCTATTCTAGTCCCGTACGGCTTGCTTAAGACCGTATAGGCTGCGTAGGAGCTTAAAGACGCGTCCGGGTACGACTCTTACTCCATCTAGTAGGGCTATGTAGATATCTTCGCGAAGGCGTGACTCGGTGAAGGCATTATTAATATCAATCTGGTGGAGCTCCATGTCAAAGAGCGCAACGATGGCTAGGAACGTTCGGAGGGTCTTATAACGGACGGTAGGGGCAAAGGTGTCCCAAAAGTCGAGTCCAAACCGTTAAGTAAAACCTCTTGCAATAAGGCGAGCTTTAGCCTTTTTAAGTAAGCCGTCAATATTAAGTTTTGGCTTAAAAACCCACTTGCTTATTATAATGTTTACTCCTTTTAGAGGCACGACTTCTTCCCATATACCGTTTAACGCGAGAGCAGTGAGTTCATCCTAGATTACTTTTCTCCAAAGCTCACCAAATTGCTTATCTCCCACTGCTTCTGCGTAGGTTTTCGGCGTTGGGATTTCCGGTCCTATTATCTTACTAAGTACTGCTGAGAGCGCGTGGAATACTTGCACCTTAGGGCGTTGGTAGCACTCAACTAGTGTTTGGCTAATAAGCGCAAATAAGCTCCGAGGTACTTTTACTGCCGGCTCCCCCGCAGTCACATCCTCCTCTAATCTTTTACGCTTTAGGATATGTACTCCTATGAACGTCCCTGGTCGCGGACGTTCAGCGCGTTCCTGCCCCTCAGATCCACTTGTCTCCCCTTGGGCAGCAGGTGGACGCTCCTGCGCTCCTGGTTGCGGATCCGGGTTTAGTCGCTGAGCTGCGCTCGACTGCGAACGTGTTCTTAGGGCGTTGTAGGATTAAGTCTCCTCATCCTCTCGTTCCTGAACATCAGGTTCGTAGTCGGCCTCTGAGTCCACCTCCTCTCCTGCTCCTGGCGTGCTTTCCCTCTCCTCTGTGACTGGTTCTGGAGCAAATAGGATTTTCCTTAGGCGACCCACAGGTCGCCTTTGGGGGATTGCATTACTACTTGCTTTAACCTTTAGTTTTAGGTTAATATCCCCCCCTTTTTCGCTTTCCGAGAACCGCACAGCATAACTGCGGATTATCCTTCTAAGGTCCGGAGCCCATAGGCGGTACTGCTTTTTAGTTTCGTCTACGTACCCCATAAAGACTCCCACTCTTGCTCGGTCCATAAACTTATCATGCCTTGAACCAACTAGCAGAGATTTAGGGTCAACATATAAGTAGACCTTACACCCCCAGACGCGCACATAGTCGATGCTTGGCTTTTAACCTGTAAACGCTTCCTCAGGGGTCGTGGGTTTTCCGTCGATAAGAGGTCCAGTTGCAGTCCGATTCCGCAGGTAAGCATCGGTCTCGGCTGCTTCTACCTAAAAGTCTATTAGGAGCTTTACTTCTTTTAGCATTACTCTTACTTAGGCTTCTATAGTCTAGATAGCTCGCTCTGCTATACTATTTTGACTTAACTAATACGGAATAGTATATTAGGGAGTAATTCTAAGGGTTGCGCACTACTGATTAAGGACAGCCTTAAGCTTAGTGGCGTTATCGCTGCGAACGGCAGCGAGCTTTACTCCTCCTTAAAGTTCTGCCTTTACGCGCCATTCGTTTAAGACGCGTAGCACGTCCTCTCGCCTCTTAAGCGCGATAGTCTACACCTTTCTTAAGTAATTGTCGACGATCTTAAGAAAGTAGTAGTAGCTAGCCTAAGATTCTGATAGCGGGCCGCAAACGTCGATTGAAATGAGTGATAGGCTTGCGGCTTTCCTATTACTCACGTGGTGCCCTTTCTTATTTTTCATTTTGGTAAGGATACACACTTCACACACGTGGTCTTCCTCCGCTATGGTAGGGATCGGCTCTGCGAGAGTCGTTACCTTGTGTAGCTCTGCTAGCTTTTGCTTACCAAGGTGTCCAAATCTCCTGTGCCATAGCCTAAACAGCTTAATCTTTTAGTTGCTTACTATTACCTCTGGAGCAGGGTCTTGTCCTTGCCTAGTAGTTTGGATTTCGTAGGCCATTAGTAACTCGGTCTGCGGATTCACCTTACTGTAGGCTAGGGCTGGCTTAGCTAGTTGAACCTATTATTACGCTATCTCGAGAGCCGATAGCGCGAAGTATTTGCTTGTCGGTTTAACCTTATCTACAAGGTAAACTCCCCCATTCTCTTGAGCGATAAGGATATTCTTGCCGTGCCGATCTCTGAGGTAGAGGGAACGATCATTAAAATAACCCTTTAGTCCGTTCTTGCATGCCTGTCGGCCAGAGAGAAGGTTTATACCCAGTTTTAGAACGTAAAGAATAGAAGATAAAGGAATCGAATTGCCGTGCCTATCTACCAACATAACTAAGCCGATATAGTCGGCGTATAATACTCCCCCACCAACTTTGATCGTGCGCCTCATAATACGGGTCAGAGGTCCACTAAAAAGTTGGCGTTGGTTAGTCATGTGTGTAGATGCAGCGGAATCTACAATCCAGACGTCTTTAGGAAGCTTACTAGTAACAGATTTTGACAGTACAGCAATCTCCTCAACGTCCTCTTCTTTACTACTAATTTCTTAGCTTTTAGCAGCTTTATTATCGTAGGCGGGCTCCTTCTCGACGGCTTAGAAGGCCTTTAGTTAGTTAATTTAATCTTGTAGAGTCTTTAGCTGTGCAGCAAGATGAGATGGCTAGCCCCTCCGCGCTGCGCGCTTCTTCTATATAAGACCACGCGCTTCCGAAAGGTATTTATAGTCGCGAACGCGGTGGTTTCGGTCACAGAGGTAATACCCGCTTTATCCGTCTCTCGTTAGGCTGCGGCGGCGAGGTCCGGCGGAGGTTCTGTCTTAGTTCTGCTGCCTTGCTGCGAGCGCAGTAGAGGTTCCATTTTAACGTAATTCCTCCTCCTGTAGCAGTGCAATACCGTCCTCGACCGAGATATCCTTCTAGACGTCAAGGCTTATCCGGATCGACTGGTACGAGTCCGGAAGCGCTTGTAATAGACGCTAGAAGCGTGCCTTCTCTAAAGTAATGTTCTTTATGTCCTTGTCGAAGGCAGCGAGCTTCTTTCCCAGCGTTTAAAGCTGGGTCCAGGCGGTCTCAATGGTGGTTTCAGGCTCTATTTGGTAATTAACGTAGTTTAGCAGGTGTTGCCTGCCGATACCTTGGAGCTTCTCTAAGTACTTATCCTTCAGAGATTCCCATACGAGCTTGGCTGAGTTAAGGTCTCGCACTCTCTCGGCATCGTCTTCGTTGATGCAAATCTTTATCCAATACTAGGCCCTCGAGTCGTCCTTGGTGCTTCCAAATCCTGCACCGAACTGACTATCCGGTATAGAAGGATTGGTAGAGTTGGTAATGGTGTAGTACAGACCTTCACCTTCCAGCCATACCTTCATTAACGGGAACCAGGCGTCCTTATTTTGTCTTAAAAGGATTGGAACGGGCCGACGCTTCGCAAAAGGGTCGGAAGAGTCCATGTTGAGAGAAAGTAAGAAAATGAGAATGTGATTGTAGTAGAAAGAGTGAACTGCGGTCAATCGTGTCCAATATGTTACGCATAAAAGGTCGTATTAAATAGTGGTTGTTTGAAAGGGCCACGTGGTCGAACGGCACGTAGTAGAGCGGTTGTCGGTAGTGAGACGTCTGCTTCCAGCGGGGCAACAACAGGCGTCGAGTACTGATTCTCCTGGCGCAAGCCCAGGCCTGAGGATACAGCTTCCTCGAGTACGCGAACCAATCGCGATGCGCAGTCCAGTCGCGCTGCTAATTTCCTCAACCGATGAGGACCGTATTCAGCTGCCGGTACCAGGTTGCATGCAGACCCGACTGCAGAGGCAATACGTCTTTTCGCAGACGTTTAAGGGATCCTACACCCAGCGGAAACACTCAAAAAGCTTCTCTATTGGGTACACGAACCCGGGCTCATAACCTGTTGTGATAGCAGCGGTATAGAGATAGCTTGTGGAAAAAGATATTTTTTGTTCTACCTACCGTGACCACACTGGAAGATATACGTGTGGGTCACGTGCTACACTAGTCCTGTCTAGGAAGGCCTAGCAGCCCTTAACTAGTCTGCTCATCTGTGTTACGGTTTGAACCCTGAGGGTGCCTTGGATGGATCCTGCGGCGAGACCTTAGGTTGAGAGGACCCTGAAGCTCAACAAGAAAACTCTGCAACTCGCTACCAGCAAAAGGAACCCTAGAGAGATATATAAGCAGCGCTATCTTGCTTAAAACCTTGCTTCCTTTTCTCTTTAGCTTAGTCTTCTCGTAGATAGAATGCCACTGTATTTCCGCGAGTGCACCGGATACAAGCCATCACATGAGGGACGAGGGACGAGGGGCGAGGGACGAGGGACGAGTGACGAGAGACGAGGGACGAGGGAGGCAAGCAAGGTCCAATTCAAGGCGTACCAAGTTGTACGCGAGGAATACTCATTGCTAGACTAAAGAACTAACTACAAAGCAGAGGGGCGAGCTTTATATACATAAAGAACGAACTAAAATACTAGCTTCCTGATTTGTAAGCAGGTAAGTCTAGATCCGGATTTTGAATCAACGAAGGTAAACAAGTAAGGGGTCTACATAAGCCACGTTTATGACAAGTCGTGATCCTCTTGCTGGATCACGGGCTTGGCGTGCCACGTGACCGTGATCCTTGGCACGGATATTTTCCTAAGCGAGTGCTGCACCTGTTCCGACTTTTCTCCCCACCTCTGGGTGCTACGCCGCAAACTCGACCCGTAACAGTTTATACTTAAGCCGTCGGAGTAGACGTAGCTGTTCCTACGCTAGGCTGCCTTATTATTAGTATAGTAGCCTAGCTATCTATTCGTGCCTATAGCTGAGTAACCATTGTAAATAGTTGGTTCGCCCATTGCGGTGGGTCCTCTTATTCGCGCTGCGGGGCCTCTTGCGGTTTATCCATTAGTTAGTCGTCCATTCTAGGACGCCTCTTTGGGTGTCTTCTTAAGCGTCTCCTTAGGTGTCTTCTTAGGTGCCCTCTCTAAGATCTCCTTTTTAGATCTTCTTTTAGGGACTTCTTCGTGCCTTCTCAAACGCCACGCTATCGTTTTATTAAAGGGCTTCCTTCGGGAACCTTCTTAAGTGCCTACACGGACACCTTCTTGAACGATTTCCCAGGTATAGTCAACTGGCAACGAGCCTAGCCACTATCCTATTCCTTAGGTGACTTGGGTAACTTAGGTAAAGAGAAGCCGTGCTCACGTGGGAGCTTTGGCGCACAGAGGAAAGGGGATGAGCTTAGTCTAATGTGATGGCTTGTATCCGGTGCACTCGCGGAAATATAGTGGCATTCTATCTACGAGAAGACTAAGCTAAAGAGAAAAGGAAGAAAGGTTTGAGCAAGATAGCGCTGCTTATATATCTCTCTAGAGTTCCTTTTACTGGTAACGAGTTGCAGGGTTTTCTTGTTGAGCTTCAGGGTCCTCTCGACCCAAGGTCTCGCCGCAGGATCCATCCAAGGCACCTTCAGGGTTCAAACCGTAACATTACCTACTTATTTATCTTGGCGAATAAGCGGGTAGGTCCAACTAATCGCGGTAGTCACGTGACCTCGGATCCTTAGGACTCCGACTTCTGTCGTTCCTAGCGGGGCTGATCCCTAACTTCATCAACCTGTGGAGGCTGCGCCGTAACAGTGGGGCGCAAACTTCTCTCAACTATCGTCTCCTCCTGATGCCTACCTTCGAGATGTGACATCGTCCTTCAGCCTTCTTCATTTATCCATTTGGCTATCATTTTTCATCTAACTTCGAGCTCTAGGGCTTCAAGACATTTCAGCCCTTGCAACAGGGGGAGTTGCCGAACCTGCAAGACGAACAACATGTCCTCATCCGATAACCTTCTCGCTGAAAGCTCAAACACAAAAAATACTCAGTACGCTACCAGTGTCGATGCTAACGGGTCCGCTTCCGAACACGTCGAGACTAGGATCATTCCTTCGTCAAGTCTTTTTGCCAGCCACGGCTTGACCAGGACACAGTCATGGCAGAATGGAATGACCATCCATATCTGTACCCATTGTGAAAGGGTTGTAGTTGATATTCGGAAACGACCGCGCTGCATGCGCAAAATTGTCCAAGGCGGAGAAGTCTTGAAGAGCGGAAATCTTGGAGTGACCTATTCCTATGCACGGCAGGCTATTGAGGATGGCTGTTCCTTGTTCCTCCACATGGTGAAAGCCCAAAGACCGAAGTGGTGGAAACAAATCGTGGAGCAGGGAAAAGAGAATTGCATGATTCCATATGAGCTCAGACTGGCTTCTGGGGTATATTATCTCATAGTGCCACTCGGAGACTGGATGAGCTATTGCGCAGGCGAAGGCATGTTGGATAATTTCATTCATTTACAGTTTGGCCCTTCCAAATTTCTAACTTAATCACTAACAGATGGTCTGGTGCTACGCTATATCTCTTATGGACTGCTAAATATACCTGAGGACCCCGTAGCTGATTTTACTCTTCCCCGCTCTTGGCTGGACAGGTGCGATACAAGTCATCGAAAGTGCACCCTATGGAAAGAGCCGTTCAGCCCAAAACGATTACTGTACATGGGTAGCTGTGAACGCGATCGAGTCAGATTGGTCTGCCCGGAGCCCGGAGAACCCGTGAGGTATATTGCTTTAAGTTACTGCTGGGGCGCCGACCAAACGTCCAAATTGACAAAAGAGAACATCGAAAGATATACCTCCAAGTTTAAGGTGGAAACTCTCTCGAAAACAATCCGAGATGCTGTTTTTCTTACCCAGAAGCTCGAAGTCGAATACCTGTGGGTCGATGCTTTGTGTATAGTGCAAGATGATAAGGAGGAAATGATGGAGCAAATTGCCCAGATGATCCACATTTATCGAGGGGCATACGTTACCATTGCTGCTGTCGCAGCAGCGAGCAGTCACTCTGGATTATTTGTTAAGAATGTGCGCCGCTCAAACTTATTCGATGTGGAGGTTTACGGCCGCCTCCGCGTCAGGTGCGCACGCGGGCGAGAAGGAACAATCATCGTGGGACACGCACTCAACATGGATCAAAAATTCTGCGTCCACTCTCCACTTCTCAAAAGAGGTTGGGTCTTTCAAGAAGGCATTCTATCCTCCCGGATATTGTGCGTAGGGTTTGGGACCATGCGATGGTTCTGCCCCACAGCTCGACTCTGCGATGGCGGAGCTTTCGGATCCGACGCAACACAGATGACTGGAGTCGACCCTGGCCTCCGTTCTTTTGCCCCGCTCTCACGCCCGATACGAGACGCACAAGGGTACAGAACACGACAGGCGCATCCTGGACAATGGGAAATCCTGATAAAATCGTACCGTGAACGTCAGTTATCATACCCGGCAGATGCACTGGTAGCAGTTTCCGCTGTGGCAGAGCTTTACGGGAACTCGGGAAGATATGGGCGATACTTGGCGGGTCTATGGGAGAAAGACCTTCTTGTCCAGCTCGGATGGTGGGCTGTTCCCCCTCGTCGCAGGCGGCAACTTTGGAAATCTAGTGACGACCCCAGGCAGCATCTTCCGAAATGCTCTGCTCCGTCTTGGTCATGGGCATCGGTTGACGATCCAGTGAGCTGGGAGCTCAGGAACTGCGCAAAGACGACTCCGTGCCAGCTGTTAGATCTGCATGTCGAGCTAAAGTCTGACAAGGTTCCGTTCGGAGATGTTACCATCGGGCATATACGCATTCGCGGGCGAGTGAAAACAGCACGGTGGTACGTTGGTGAGACGCAAGGTGCCACATGGCCAATTAGGGACCGTAGCCCTGTCGTCGTAGAGGACGCACTCTCGGGGAAGAGGGTTTCTTGTAAGCATATCAGTGCCGTGCCTGACGTAATCCCCAGAACGGCGTTACCAGAGGAAGGTCGTGAGATATTTTGCCTCGAGTTGTTTCCGTTCCAAAGAGTCCACCTTGAAGGTGAGCCAGGGCCAGAGCCTCGAAGCAAGATCCTTCCCAGATGCATGCAAGAGACAAGAAACTACTTCTGTGGCGCCCTGATTTTGGTTCAGGACCCCTCCACTGGTTATTTCCGCCGGGTGGTATATTTTGGAAGATACCAGGGAATTTTTCTCGGGTTCTCTTGGCCGGAAAATGAACAGTGGTGGCATGAAGGATGGGAATGGCGAGACATCACGATCGTTTGATAGGGAGGCGGAAATAGGGTCCAAAGTCTCGAGCAGGGGCGAAAAACGGAGGTCCGTCGGGTCACGGTGATTCGGAATGTATGATATTGGAGAAGTTGCTCTATAACATATGGCTTGGTATCTTGGAATGAAGGTGCTTTCAGGCATCCGAATGATCCGCGCATGGTGCTGCAACAGCAGGCGATGACGTGATGGCCGAAGCGAAGTCGGATGCAAAACATCGGATCGAGCAAACGAGCAAACGCGGGGTAGGCGCGCACCACATGTGAGCTATCCTCTGAAGAAACAGCTAGAAAAGAAAGACCTCACAGGTACTTCACTCTTACGAGATCGTCTCTATATATTCGCTAGCACCCATCCTAAACGTTCAGCTGCTGCGTTGTCGCTACCACGACAAATTACCATACTTGCCAGGCATGGCTACATTTGCGTATGCAGCCCGACACGATCTGGCATTTGAGTTACTACTGAACTTACCTAGGAAGCCTGATTTCTCATACACGTCTTACGCCGAATTGCGCCCCAGCTATCCGCGCTCGCTATACGACTTCATCTTCTCCTACCACAAGGGGCCCAAATCCCTCTGCGCCGACCTCGGATGCGGTCCCGGCATTGTCACGCGTGCCCTTTCCAATGATTTCGACAAGGTCATCGGTGTCGACCCATCAGACGGCATGATTGACCAAGCGCGTGCGAAAACCAACGGCATTGAGTATCCGAATGTAACCTTCCAAAGCGGACCAGCAGAAGAGCTTCCCTTCTTCGGTGATTGCAGCGTGGATGCCATAGTTTCGGGCCAAGCGGCGCACTGGTTCAGCTATCCCCGCGTGTGGGATTCGCTGGTGCGCGTCTTGCGGCCAGGCGGCACTATCGCCTTTTGGACGTACGGCAACCCGTTCTTCATCAAGTATCCGAAAGCCACGGAGATCGTCGCCGAATGGTCATACAACTCTACAGACCCAGACAAGCTGGGCCCCTATTGGACGCAGCCGGGCCGCAGCTATGTCGCTGAATATTACCGTTCCATTCGACCGACAGAGAAGTATTTCGAGGACATCAGGTGGTGCTCATATGTTCCGGATACGAAAGAGGCGGGTACCGGCAAAGGGGAGCAGGCAATCCGGTTATATCGTAGGGCGACGGTGGGGCAATGGAAGGTGTATCTGAGGACGTGGAGCGCGTGGCACGGCTGGCAGGAGGCACACCCGAACGAGAAGCCGCGCAAGGACGGTGGGACGGGCGACGTGATGGACCGGATGTTTGACGAGATCAGCGCCGCAGAGGGGTGGTCTAGCGAGGATCTGGAGGTGGAGTTAGAGTGGGGAACCGGACTGATTCTCGCGCGGAGGACGTGATGGGCCGTAGCATCGCTGAGCGAAGAGGGAAAGCAAACAGGAGTCAGGGCGTCTCGGGCAGATTGCGATCAAGGGGTGAAGCAGACGCGTTGGTGAGCGCGCGATGATGTGTTTGCGGTGCGCTGGAGGCTGCTAGTCAATGGAAAAGGCTCAATTGCGGCGTCGCGTGTGTGTCCAGGGCAGCAGCGGGCTTAGACTTTCACATGACAGAATGACGTTGTGTTGTTGATTGTTTCGGTGGTTGCCTCTGCAACGCATGGACCGACCGTGGTGCGGCCTGCGCGTCGGCGGCTCTCCCTTTGGGGCTGGACGTCCATCTGGCACCGCGCACCACCACCTCATTTCTGCTGTACAACCTCAGCCTCGCCTCCCGCATTCCGCGCTCACATTTCTGTTACACTTTATCGCCAGTGTGCTGCATCACATAACCTTTCTCACACAAAGCCAAGAAGATGGTACGTCTGTTGCCAGCTTCCCTTTCCCGTTTTGGCGCCGCTCCCTGAAGCCGCCATCCCCCAAACAACCCCTCCCCGCCCGCGATCAACAAATCCGCCCCAAACACGCTCTCTGCTCCCGCAAATCTTCATTTTCTGCCCTCGTACCGCTCGTCAACACCCAACGCTCTCCTTCTCTCGTCACTGCAAACCTCGCGCATCCACCATGGCGTACGATCACTCACAATCGCAGGCCTCGACCAACTACAGGGAAGCCTTCCAGCTCTTCGACAAGCGCGGCAATGGCCGCGTTTCGCTCGACCAGCTCGGCGACCTCCTCCGCGCCTGCGGCCAGAACCCTACCATGGCCGAGATCAGGGACCTCGAGAAGCAGGCTGGTGGTGACTGTAAGTCTGCCCGAACACGGCATCCCCGGACAGCGCCCCGAAGCGCTCTCTGCGACAACCCAACTTTGCGATGTGCGGCGCGCTAACCCGGATCTCCGCCGACAGTCGATTTCGACGCTTTCTCCAAGATCCTCAACCGCCCCGGCGGTTTCCGCGATCCCGGCGACGTCGACGAGTACTGCCGAGGCTTCGAAGTCTTCGACCAGAATCGCACCGGCTTTATTGGTGTCGGCCAGATGAAATACATCCTCATGGAATTGGGCGAGAAGATGTCGGAAGAGGAGGTGTACCAGCTGCTCAAGGACGTCGACACCACCTCCGGCGAGGTTGCATACAGGGGTAAGTCTACAAGCCTGGCGGCCTCCCAAGCGCATCTGTGTCATTTTTGCGGATACTAACGGCATGCAGATTTGGTCCAGAACATCCTTGCCAACTAAGCTTACGCGCAAGACACGGCTACCTCCTCCTACTCCTCTCCGCAACTCGAGACGACGAACGAGATAAATGTCATCGGCGAAGATGGGACTTTTGATCAGCTTAATTGGGGATTCTTGCTTTTGGGCGTTCAACGGGGCTTTATGGGTGGACGTGAATCCTTGCATTAGGCACAACCATTATGGGGGAGAAAGAGGAATATACATGACGATATCGATACTGTGTTTTTGCCGAGAATTGGCGAAGGGAATTTCCACGTGCTGGAATAACCGATGGTGTAGCTTGTAACGCAGGTTAATGGTAGCTTTGTGCGCAAATATTGAGTAGTCTTTCCCAACATGACGGATTGGGCTGTTCGTGCGTTAGGTTCGGCAGCGGTCTGTCAGCCGGACCACCGGCGGTGCAGGTGGCATCTCTCAGCTGCAGTCTAAACGTTGACAGTTGTGACGTGGGGGTCAGTTGGCGGCTGGATATGTTCTGTAGTGACGTTTTGCGCCATACGGAAGCCAAGTCCAGACTCATACAATCTATTATTGCGAAGCACCACACAGATGATGAAAAGGCTGACTCTGCTGCACAAAACAAACCCTCGTCAGCCAAGCCGTCAGTCAAAGGGCCCTCGGTTAAGCGCGCATGCAAATCATGCGTGTGATTTGCCGCACGCTCGTGGTTTGTTGGGCGACAGGGCAGCCGTCGGCCATGGCGTCACTCGCAGCCTCGTGATGCCCCGCCAAACCCCACGCATCCCACCAAGTTCGCTGAGATCTCGCTCACTCTCTTCGACGAACCCGCACACTTTTATCTCCAGCCTTCAGCCACATCTCCTAACAGACCCCACCGACACATCACCATGCCTGCCACCGAGGAACAGTTCAAGGCCGCCTTCACCGAGGTCCGCACACTCGCCGCTCAGCCTACCCAGGAGGAGCAGCTTGACGTGAGTCCAGAGCTCTTCTCCCAACGCTTTTTGACCGTGTCTATTGCGGCTCGCGGCGATTTTTCGAAAAAGACGGTGCTAATGGTGGACATTCTCCTGTACAGCTCTACGCTCTCGCCAAGATTGCGCAGAAGGAGGATATCGAGCAGAAGAAGGTCGGCATGTTCAACATCAAGGTACGTCACGATCCTCCTCTCTCCTCCTTTACACACGTTTTTCCTGCTGGTAGCATTGCACGATCTCGTCTCTCTCCTCTTGCGTTGTTGGATGCCTGCGATATGCACTCAAGACGGTCTGGGTAGTGTGATTCTTGATACTTTGTTTCTCGATTCTTTCAAATACAGAGCACGACGCTGACGAAATTTGTTTTGCGCGAAACAGGAGAAGACGATGAAGAACCACTGGCAGAAGAAGCTCGACGAGGGTATCACACCTGAGCAGGCCCGCGATCAGTACGTCGAGCTTGTCGGGAAGTTCAAGAAGACCTACGGCACCAAGTAGACGGATATTCTCGGTCTATAATTTTGGATGGTACCAAGACTGCGAGATGGCTGTAGCATCAATATAGGACCGTTCATGCTCATCGGAGCTTCTTGACGAGAATACGATATGGTTGTCTGGGCCTTGCCCTATGCGGCGTGAATGCGTCAAATCGACTGATGAGTGATTTCGCTACCACGAATATTATTTATTTGGACGACGACACTACTGACACGCCATTACGATGCCGTCCAATGGGAAAAAAAAAGTTGTATTGTACCAGTTTCTCTTCTAAATATGCAGACAGCACTCTGCGCTGCTCCGAATGATCTGCTTTTGCCAACACATTCAGCAGGGTTCTGATCGAGCCTCTTATCCGCAAAGGGACCCCTCATCTGACAGTGTGCAGAGGGGGGCTTCGGCCGATGAAGATCAGCGACGGACTGCAACAAACGAAACTTCATAGGGAGTTGAGATATTAGTCCGGACGCAAGTGCATTTTCTGGTAACAGCTATCTGAGTGAATGCTTCAACTCCCCATAGCAGTCATAATGGGATATTTGTCACGACTTGACGACAATGATTAGCTGCATTATCCTTTACATCAACCATTGCGAACCCATACCATTAAGTCTCCTATATACACTTCACCGTCTGCTCTAACGGCTCGCAAGGCTTCTCTGCCTAATACCAGGTTATTATCTCAGATCAGCATCCGTTCACCTTATTCTACGACCGTTTCCCTTGTTTGCGAACACGTTATGTACTTCTGGTCCAGAGTCTAATGCAGTATCCCACTTGAGGTAATCGCCACTAGGACCATTCTACCAACCGCACTAGATATCCAAGGGTCAAGTAACCGAGCGCTCCTACAATTGTCAAGAATCCCTCGAAGCGAAGGCCCAAATGCTGCCTATTTGAAACAGAAGAATTTTCTCAGAGCTCGACTATGTCCAGGAAAAACAAGAGCGTATTTTCCGTGTGAGACTGAAGGCAAGCAAATCTCTCATGGACGATTGAGTTGATTTCGCGGTTTACCACCTACAGAATAGGCAGAATATAATCAGCTAACAATATCTTCTGAGTAATAGATCGAGTTACCAAATCCCTCGGCTACGAGCAATACATACCGGAGATGACCTTGTACCGCCATTGAGGATCTGACACCGCAGTAACTCCATAATCTGCTGAATGCGCGACTTCATTGTAGTGAGGAGTAGTCTTGCGGTTCATATACTAGCCGCTCGATGATAGATCCTTATATGTTCCTCTCGCTTGAGGGTACCTCGATGGTGCTTTACCTACTGATGGGCGGGCTCGTTACTCGATTGTTGTCTTGTCGATCGGGCGAGTGAGCATTATTACAGTGCGTCGGCACGACGCTAACGACAACGATCATTCCGTTGAGGTCTAAGCATCAGCTAGAGACTACGAACATCTTCGAATCTGGCACGAGCATACACTTAGCTGTCTGCGGTACTTTGGCTGGTTTCTTCCCTCCATCAATGTTCTCTGCATTGCGAAAAGTCTCAGAAGGCAGAGTTATTTTGATGTAAGAGGTATAAGCTGAGCCGCTCACAAAGATGGAACGACGATGGGGAAATCAGCCGGTACCCAGGTCAAAGCGCTGGCATCCCATCGGACCCGTGTTGATCACTTTCCACGCAAGGCTGTGAGCAAAAGGTCAAACGGGAACGAACAGTGAGCGAGGACGGCTATGGCTTGTTGACCACGAATACCACTCGATACCTTCTCTTGAAATCCGGACGGAGCGCTTTCTGCACAGCTGGGATACCCGAACAACACAGACAGCGTCTTGCAACCCAGTCTGGATATCAGCTTGCCTACTTTCAATACGCGGACCCGCATGATGGGTGTTCCTGCACTATTCCGGTGAATTCTATTCAGAGCCCATGGTTACTGGAATCGCCGGAAGCGGGGTATTGGGAGCCTGCGGACAATCTTTGGGCACTACCGGACATTGATATGCTTGGCATCAAGAGCAAGGGTTGTTGCGGCGGAGGGTCTAAATCAGCAACGATCTGACAGGACTACGCCCGTCACCTGATGTCACAGCATTCTTCGTTCCCCAGTTTCCCTCACCAACCGCCTCTGCCCTGTACAGCCACCTAAAGACCACCACACCATTTTTAACCTTGGTTGCCGTCGGAATGGGGCCCGGTCCCGGAGGCTCAGTCAACCGACCGAATCGTTAGCAGCCTAGCAACCCGCGTAACTCCGGCAAGCCGTCTTCGGGCGGCAGACAGCTGAAACACGCGCAGCGGAGTTGGTTCAGCGGGCCGAGTAATTGGCAGAGCACACCCTTGCTGACGGCTGTTCGGGACCATGCGAAACCGATGCTGCAGGGGCAAAAGCTGAACATACATCGAGATGGGCCACATCGGCGTAGCCAACGGCAGCCCTGTCCCAGCGGAGTGGGAACTTTCATGCAGGATTTCTTTACTATTTCTCGTGGTTCTCATTGCCTCGATTCTAGACTTTGGTCCTCATTTGCTCCCTATCGTACGCAATACGTGGGCAGGCCGCGCAATCTTGCGAGGGTGGTGTCTCTGCTTTATGCCAGCCGGGGAAATAATGGTGATCACCGAAGCTGCCGAGGCTGTTTCGATCTCCTCCACAGTAACTATCGGTCCACAACTATCCGAAAAGCGCCAGGGCCACTTTACGATCTCCTCTCGATGACTGATCGTCGCAACCCTGTGTTCGACGATTGGGCGGAAGATTTATTACTAAGTGTTTGGCTGTCCTCCACACACATATACCTCAGCAAGTCGTCCTGCCTTGCGGTGCACGTCCAGGCTGACTAGCGGCATCGTTCGAACGCCTCACTACTACGCCAACAACGCCCTCGATGACTAGGGTATCACTAGTGCTCCTAGCTCCAACGCTCGTCCTGTCCCGATGTGGAGAAGGATTTCTGCACGCCCTTCTTCGGAACTCGCGAACAGAGCAGAGTCAAGACGACACAGACTTACGACAAGCTGGAAGCTGCATGCGCCGCAGAGGCGGGCAGATGTTGAAGTAAGCTACACACCACGCACGTACTTGAGAAGAATGGACACTTCCGAGACGCGTGTGGAGGCGTTCGACAGAAACATGGCCATTTCGCTTCGCAGGGCGTATTGTAATTGCTCCATTACTCGTGGTGGTCAGTCTGGTGATTTCGAATTACCGCAACAGGAAATGGCCTCCGTTACTATTTTCCGTCGCGCTCTTCAGCCAGTCGCGGCGGACGATCGCCAGCCACGAGCGGAATTCCGCCGGGAGGCAGGACCAGGAAATGCGGTTCCGCCCTGCAGGGATCAGCGGACCTTGCGGGCTTGCCCCAGGTTATGGTTAATGCAGACGCTGGCAGCGCTCGGTTCCTGCGGCAGTTTCCATGCTGGTGCTGTTGCTAGCACAGTAGCTCCCGCCAGCTAAAAGTCTGGACATTGCAAAGGGGGCAGTCGAGCAAGAAGCGAGATGTACGCAAGATTGCAGTCCAGCGGAACAGGACCCGCAGTTGGCGCAACGAAAAAGTCAGAATTGTTGGACGGCCGGGGGCCCTGCTGGCCTGAAGACGGACAATAAAAAAAAAGGGAGCTGGGGGAAACGCGGCGACTGGAGTTCTGAAGACTTGTCCAATCAGATGCGGCGACGATGCCCGAAAGGAGGCAGGACAGCCAGGCCCGGATGAAGCTTAAAACACTCGAGATAATCTGCCGTCCGCCCCGCCGCAGCTACGGAAGGCTCAGGGCCCAGCATTTCGTCACATGAAGGGATACCCGCAGATCTTATTGCGCGCGCGCCGCTCCGAGTCCTTTGACAGTCACCCGAAGCTTTCCTTCCCTTGTTGCCCTTGACAGACAATCCCATCTATTTCACTCCTATACTGCTCTTTTTTTGTTCTTTTCTGTCGCACGCTCCTTTGGACTTCTTTATACAAGCCTTCGGCGTCATAATGCATCATGGCAGCTGCCGGGGGTTCGGCAGGCTGGCCAGCGCCTAATTTCGTCGACCCTCCCAACCGCATCGCTTACATTGCCTCGATTGAGATACCGTTGCTGTTTTTTATGACACTGGCTGTCGCCGCCCGCTTCTACAGCAGAGCAGTGCTACGACACATATTAGCATGGGACGACTGGTTTATGTTGCCGGCATGGGTATGTCGCCTTTTTATACGAGCTTCACGTCGTTTCCAGTACTGATCAGCGTGTCTTCGTCAGGCTTGCCTAACAACTGTCACCATAACGAGCCTTTACTCTACCATGCATCTTAACTTAACACGGCATCTGTGGGATGTAAAACCGGAATGGGTAGAGGAAGCGCTAAGGGTGAGCCTCAGAAGAAATCCCATCTCGATGGCCTTGCTCGGTTGGACCCAACTGTTAATATCTTCCCCCAGATCAATGTCATCTTTGAAATCCTATACCCCATCGGAGTGACCCTGACCAAAGTCTCCATCTCCTTGAATTACCTCCGCATCTTCCCCATGCAGACCTTCAACGACTATTTCTGCAAGGGAGCCATCATTTACTCGATATGCTGGTGTATCAGCACCGTGATTCCGCAAATTGACCAATACGTCAATTGCCCGCCTGTCTCGAACCAGAGGGATCATGTCAGGATCAATCGGGACTGCATCAACCAGCAGGACTTCCTAATCACCACTGCCGCATTAAACAGCTTCAGCGATTTGTGTATATTTCTCTGGCCCGCCCGCTTTATCTGGGGCATGCACGTCCCAAGAGAGCAGCGATGGGGGCTCATCGGGTTATTTTGCTTGGGAGTAATGTGAGCCTAAATCATTTCCTTTCCCCACTTGTATCGCATGCTCTCCGCAGCCTCGAAAACACCGTTTCCTGACAAGCATTTCTTCTTTTGCGCGCCAACAGAATCTGCGTCGCCGGCGTCCTCCGCATGTGGTTTTTTACCGTCTGGTTCAAGTCGAAAGACCCGTACTGGGACGGCGTGTGGAACTACATCATCCTGGCGCTCGAAACCAACGTAGGCCTCATCTGCGCCTGCCTGCCTTGCTGCAAGCCGCTGCTCGTCCGCCTGTTCCCCTGCGTCTTCAGCAACCACGAGTCGCGCGCCAGCCGCGACCGCGAGAACAACAACAACATCATCATCAACGGCGCCGGCCCGTCCCCGCTCGACCCGGACGCGCACCGCATCCGCAACAAGCGCAGCTGGAGCTTCTGGGGGACGGGCACGACGGGCACGACGCTGACGACCACCATCACCACAGCCAGCGGCGTGCCCGCCGACGCGGCCGCGCGCCGGTCGACCGCGGGCGCCAACCAGGCCGCCGGCAAGAGCGACACGGTGATCCTGATGGACGACCTGGGCAGCAACACGGGCCTGGCGCCGCTGGACATGGACGACGAGTTCGACAGCATCACCGCCAGCCACGAGGCCGACCGCAGCCTGACGGCGACGCCGCAGCCGACGCACGGCGCGGGCCTGCCCTCGCCTGCGCGCGACATCGAGTTGGGCTTCCCGCCGCCCGAGTACCAGTACGTGGCCGTGTCGGAGGACGGGCATCCGGGGAGGAAGATAATGCCGTGAGAGGAGAGAGTTCCATTGGCCGTGCTGGATGCATGACGTTATGTGCTCGTGATGCATGCGAAGAGCGCTGGAGTGGAAACTTATTTTTGGAAGGGAAGAAAAAGTTTAATCCGGGGGGGAGAGGGGGGGGGGGGGGGGGGGGGGGGGGAAGTGGCATGGATGCGGTTTTGGATCATTGTAAATTCTTCTGCTTGGAGGAGGGCGGCGCACTATACCACTTTCGCGATGGGCTGTTATGTGCTGTTGGTTTCGGCATATGGTTCTTTTTTTTTTCGTCGTTGCTGGGAATTCAGGGAGATGTACGAGTAACTGTCAAGACGTGTGCATATCATAGTGGCCTCTTTTGGCGCGACGCATTTCTTTTTCTCTGTACGGTCGATTCGGTGGTGGGTTGTGACGCGGGCAGTTTCAGGCCAAAGCTTGTGGGCCGGGAACGGGGACCTTATGTGGGGGCGCGGACTTCTTTCTTGATACCGTCTATATGCGAAGGCGTTAGAGCGGGGTGGGCGCCGGTCACAAGAGGGTCCTATCTCCATGCGGGAGTGTGGCCCGGCATACAAGGTCTTGCCAAGTTCTTGGACGGACGAAATCAAGAAGTGCGGTTATCGTTGGATGCGCTTGTCTTAAAAATATCAAGACTTTCGGATCTGTATGGAGCTTCGTAGAAGAGCGGACCTTCATCTTTTATAGTTGAAGATCGAGAGATTCGTGCAAACCCACGGGCCGAAGGTTGGGCACAGACGCCATTCTGTTGATGGAGGATACGACGGAACTCCGATATAAACGGAGAAACTTTCGATCCTCATGAGCCTCAAAATGATATCAGACATGGAGCCGATCTTGTGCTTGGAAGTCAAACTAGGGTAATGTCGCTCCTAGAGTCCAATATTGAACTTTTACAGCCAAGGAATTCTACGTGAAGGTTGAGCTCGGAGAATCGCCGAACCGCGCATCTTTTTCCCAAGGCTTGGAAGCTTTCTTGTTAGCTTAGCCTGCTTCCTTGTATATGAGTTCAATGAATTGCCACTCATCGCAAGGGATAATCTCGAATGGCAGAATGATTCTCTAGGGACGCCAAATGGGATTCAATATTTTATTACTCCGATCTGTATTCGAAGTGTTCATTTTTTTTTTTGGCACCTTGCTAAGTTTTATAGAAAAGCCAAATACTGGCGGGACACCAAAATCAAGATGGCGACCTGTCTACTACATACATAAAACCATCTTTGCAAATTTTGCGAACGGGCCTACAAAACACTTGAACGCGTAATTTTTGCCGCGATTGCAAATTCTACTCAACGCTTCACAGTAAAGAGATATTTACCCCGGTGTTCTATAAAGGAGTGGCTGTGGAAACCTTAACCTGTCTCAGTCTTTCATTCCACCTCACAACCACTACATGTTCCTCGTCCTTGCCGCTCATCAATAAGAATAAGTCTACTCAGAACAATCAAAGTTTCTCAAAGAAAGAAAGAAAGAAAAACACCACGCATAGTTCAGTCGTTGAAGTACCAGGGAGCCGGGCGCTCACGAGTTGTTCGATATGAACACGACCAACACAGCCGCGTAAGCAGCGGTCGCGCCCATCGTTGCCAGCGCAGAGGAGCCTGAAGAGAAGCTGACAGCAAAGCAGAAAATTACGATGAATAGCCCGATAGTGAGAAGATCAGATGCATTGCTCCTTTGGTCCGACAGGAGGAGTAAAGGCACGACCAGGATAGCGGCTGCAAGCAGCGTAACAAGCAAGCAAACGATGCATCGCGTGGCTCGAATGATATTCCGGGGTGATTGATTCGCCGCTCTCTCCGCGCCCAGACCTGGCGAGGCTCTCCAGTGCCGTGTCCATTTCTGCGACGCCTTCCGCAGAAAGTGGTTTAGGCCGTTTTCCAGAGCTGAGCGGGCCCTGTTCATGGGAAGATCCACTCTGACCAGCCTTGTCTTCGACTGCTCCCATTCGTTGAACTTTTGCCGAAAGGCTGAATGCCATACATCATCCGATAAGGCAAACGTTTGCATTTGCATTACCTGGTTGAAACGGATGAGGGCATCATCTGATCGCATATGCACCTGAGTGTCAGCGTACATCGCGCACGCTTATTGTAACAAAAACATACCATATTCCTGGATCAGCTTTCGGAGCCGCACGACCGAGTCACTCGTAATGACTTCGGAGGCATCCTTCGCATTCTCGTCCTTGACACTGCGCTCTAGACCAAGTCTGTCTGTGCTGGACGTCGGGAAGCCAAGCTTCAGCCCAGCCTGGTAAATATCTCTATCCAGCAGCTCCGTTTCGTGCTCAAGGAAGCGTAGGTTCAAAAGGTGGCTTGTCTTGAACCTTCGAAAGCCGTACATGGTCATGTTGTCATCGGCGGCAGCGATCTGCCACAGCTTGCGAAAATCGGATGCAGTCTCGTTGCTGTTCTCACTTGTTGTTGCAGCCATTTGATCCTGAACCTCAATTGAGGGGTACAAGCGGCTAAAAGGTGGGGTCCCAGATCCATGGTTGGTGGGAATATGCTCTCCATTGCTGCCCATAGCGAAGATTGATTTCCTGCCTTGTGACCGTGCTCCACAGAGATGGGCTGCTTATATGCTGCTTACATCTGCCGTATAACAATGCTTAATACAACCCACGTACCGAACAGGTTCCGGCCAGCAGCCTCCCTGCTGTGTAACTGCGCGAAACGCCTGTACCGGTGAAGGCCTACTCCGCCACATAGCATCCGGTGAAGAATACTCGCGAGGCTGATTTTGCTCTGCATGCTAGCACCTTGATATTTAAGCCGTCTCATGGATAGAGAATGACGAATACGTACAGGTCTCTCTTTCTTCTACACAGCCAAACACTGCAGTTTGTGACCTGTCGAGCCACTTCCAGGCTTACTTCTCCGTCAGAAAATGCCTCCTCCTCCCATCAAACGACAGCTCACACGAGATGATTACCACGTAGCTTGGCTATGTGCCTTGCCCGATGTCGAGTTGCCCGCTGCGCGGTGCATGCTCGACGATGAACATGAACCACCTCCCAACCACCCTTCTGACATCAACGAATACGTCTACGGCTCAATCGACAGCCACAACATTGTCATTGCCTCCATGCCCCCGCGCAAGATAGGTCCAGTCTCCGCCGCTGACCTTGTGGGACCACTGAAATTCAGCTTTCCGTACTTGAAAATCCACCTCTTTGTTGGCATTGGCAGGGGGATACCACGCGCGCCAACCCCACCTGCAGCTGAAAAAGACGTCTATTTCGGAGATGTTGTTGTCGGGTGGCCAAAGACGGAGGACGATCCCGCGGTCGTCAACTGGGATTTTGGAGCCGTGGAACAACACGGTCCCAACGTGACTAACCTACGCCAGGTTGGTCAAATGAAGGAGCCTGATGCGCCGATCTTGGCAGCTCTGGGCCGGCTGCTCGGAAACCACAGAGAAGGGTTGACCAGATTCGATGAGCATCTTCGACGCCTTGATCGGATTGCCCAGTTCGGACATCCAGGCCGGAGCAGCGACAGGCTGTTTCAACCCGATTGTGCCTGCCAAACACCTAACGCGACCATCCTGTGCAGCTGCGACCAGACAAAGCTGGTCAAGCGCAAACGGAGACCAGACCGGGGAATGGGCTTCATTTTCCACCAAGGCACCATTCTGTCTGGAAATTCATTCATGATGAATGCTGCCGTGCGTGATAAGCTGCGAGTCTGCTACCCAAACGCCCTCTGCTTGGAAATGGAGGCCGCAGGCGCGCTGCCTCAATCCCGCGCGTTGGTCGTGCGAGGTATCTGCGACTATGCCGATTCACACGTCAACAGAAAGTGGCAGAACTATGCCGCTGGCACTGCTGCTGGAGCTTCTTTTCACGAAAGCCCCGCAGGCCCTGCATGACCGACCAAATGCACCGCAAATGTCAAACACGGCACAAGAGATGGTACGGTGCTTTGCATTCAACAGCATCAGCCTGAACCGAGGAAACAAATACCTTAACTACAGAAGAGATGTGTGGGAACAGATGACGGTCGGTGGATTGTCCATCTACGAGAGGATCTACGTCGAGTGCGCTGACACTGGCGGCAGAGTGCGAAGTAAGGACACATTACCCCTCATAATCTCTCTTACCGACTGATGCTGACTATGCGAAAGAGGATGATTTGAAGATGCACATCCCCCCATACCTTGCCACGTATGTTGATGAATCTTGGGATCTGATTTCAGGAAATTCGCATTCCTTGCACCATGGGTTGACACTTGCCGTCATCTACGTCATTCACTTGCGACACTACAGCAACGTAACTCGGAAAGAACTCAAAATGCCCGAAAAGGTTGATGGAAAGAAACTCAGAGCAGTACTTCGGCGTCTTGCGGTTTGGATTCCCTGTAACTGTGGGGGTCCTCTCTGCCCTTGTCTCTGGAACTTCTCCAACGGCACTGGGCTATGCAGAAATCCGGTCTGGACTTGTCAAGTACATCAGCACCTTCACCCGGCCGAAAACCTCGTGCCGTCATCGGAAAGTCCCGGAGCGGAGAAGCTCAGGCAACTACACAGAGAATGGGAAAACCAAAGAGGAGATCCCGAGGATAGACAACTGGCGTGATACTCAGCCTCAACAGGGCCCAAGGGCTTCAGAACCCCTACACAGGGTCCTACTGCAGTGGCACAAGTGGGAATTGGACCTCCGCTTTCCCTTCCCCCGCCACGTCATGGAAGCCCCAAAGATGAGGAGGGAATCTCGTGCCAGCAGATTACGAACCCTGAGACTGAGCACGTTTTTGACCGCCGTTAAGACAAATTTTCCTGAAGTTCTGTCTTCATACCCTCTCTTCTCATTTTTATTTTTATATATCTTCGCTGGGCATGAAGAGTGTAAGCCAAGCCAGTAGATTGCCCGTCGATTATCACGTTGATAAGCTCATGGCTGTCTCTGAAGTATTAATTACAGTATTTTGACCAATGTAAGCTATGAGTATCCGTCAATTTCTTTCAACTTCCGAGTTCGAGTTTGCCGTGTGATTCGCACTGAGCAACCCGCTAAAATATGAGTACCATAGGCCTTGCTCTGCAGTTAACCCGCTATCTGGAACTTCAGATGGGGGAAACAGGGACGTCCATTGTTCTGAATCATGCGTAGGCGTCTCTTTTGGGATAATTTCAAGACCGGCCGGTTCTCCCGGCGGAGCCAAAAGATCATGCTCGTCTACCTCTTCCCGCAAACCGACTCTCTTCACGATATCTTGGATGACGTCCGGCTCTCCTCTTGGTGCATTTGTTGATTTTGAACTTCCTACATGATAAGGGGGAGGCGGTCTTGTAGGGGTTTCACCTAACGGCGCAGGTTTTTTTTGAGTGCACTGGATATCTCCTAGCTTCATAGGGGGTTCGACAGGGTTACTGTTTCTATTCCTCTTCCGGTACTTAAACCAAATAGCCAGGAAGCATAAGACTACAACGGCCACTGATGCTACCGCAATACCTGCTATAGCTGCTCCGCTGAGATGACTGCGTCCGCCGTTGTCTGTAGTCGGCGCATCGGAGCTTGTTGCATTGAAGTTTGATTTTGTGAACATTTCTTGTAAATCTGCATTGAACCATGCCGGGTAACGATCACTGGGAAGTTGGTAGGGTAATTTTTGCTTCTCCCAAGCATTTCAAGCCAACACTTACCTGTTGTTGTTGTTGTAGTAGTACCGTTGTATAATTTCTGGAGATACGTATGAGGAGGCGTTCGCATGATACCTGTCCTTGTACTTCAAGGAACTCATGTCAAAGACACCAATGCCTTCAGTCCATGGGTCCACTGATGCATCCCAGTTTTGTGGATCATATGTTTTACTTGGCTGGTCCGGGTCAAGACCTCCAACCATGATCATCTGACTGTTTTTTGTGACGGTACATGTCTGCTGCTTCCGTCTTGGAAGTGATATTACATCACTGGCAAACCATTTGAAAGACGGAAGAGAGAGCATATAATAGATGTCTCCATCAGGAGAGTCGGTGAAAGCCCCGAAGACGAATCTTTCACATGTCAGCTCAGTTTAGCGAACCCAAAAAATGAATGGAAACCTCTTACATATCGAATGTTTCCAACTCATTGTCTTGCGCACCAAAATAGCAGTAGGTGTTAGCAGACCAGTTATTGACCCATATGTCACTCGTATTCGGAATAGCTCCAGTCGCCTCCTGAATGTACCATGAGCCAGTCGCAGGATCAAAGATGGTGATATCCTTCCACCAATGCTGCGGCACGCCTGTATCATTGCTTTGTCCTCCAACCAGGATGAAAACGCCGTCTGTCCCGAATGGCGGAGCAAAAACCATGCCACCGGCAAAAGACATCTTGTGTTCGCTATCAGTCCATTTCGCTGCGGAGTAATTGCCATCGTTTGACGAGTTCGTAAGTGTCTGCGAGCTAAAGTCAAATTCTAAGATCCCGGGCACACTGTGTAGATCTGACACGCTCCCTATTTTCTTCGTTGTCCACTTGGACACGGCACCGCCGATGTAGTAGGCAGTACTCCCGTCGGCAGCCGATGCGCCCATAATTGGCCTCTTGATGTCGGCCGGGAAATTCCTGCTGTTGTCTCCAAGAATCTCGGTCCATGACCAAGAGCTGCTGTTGTCTTCGGCGCACAATTGCCACAGAAATTCCTCTGGTGCCTCAAACGCGTGCCCGGTTGATCGGACGTTTCCATCCTGTGACATTTCTCCACCAAACGCGTATACACAGCCTCTGTCGGGATAGTACCACAGTGTTTCATACAGCAGCATGTTATAGCTTGGTGGCCGGGATATTTGAATGGGTTCGACGGATTTGTTTGTCCAGCTGGTAGACAAATCCAACATCCAAGTCTTGTTTTCTGCGGCAGAATAATCTTAGACACGCTCCGATGGCTGAGTACTGGACATTCACTAACCGTACCAGGGATAACCATCATCATAAGAGACGAGGCCACCGGTGATTACAAGCTCTTCGCCAGCCAAAACCGCTAGTCATTGTAAGCCATACTGACGCGACGGATGCGTACGTACGAACCCCACACTGACCTGCATGGCCCGCCCGACGACGGTAGGAGCCTTGAGCGGCGACAAAAGCCACTAGAAGAGCGAGAAAATGAAAATGCGGCATTTTATGATAAACACGCATTTCTACGGGAGACGCGCGTCGCAGGAGACCCAGAAATTCTGTATGAACGGACCTGCAGAACCAAAGTGGAGGGGAGATGGCAGACTGTAAGGGAAATCTCCTGATATCCGTGGCTCAGGAGCAAGCAGTGTGACAGAAACCAGGCTGCAGTGAGGCTGCGCGAAGGAAGTGGGTGTCACAAAGGTTCCATTGGATCTCCTGTGCGCCCTTCTTCTTGGCACGGCACATTGTTTCCTTCCAGATGCTGTTAAAACGGTCATGTTACCTCTAAAGATAGAGTTTACGTGAGGCTGGAGCAGGCGGATGGTTGCCTTCGCAGGGGTGTGCAGATTTGGGCGTACAGACTCATTCATGCGGAGTTTGCCAGATTCTGCAAGGCGTAAGATATGGATAACGTACCAAACAAGGGAACCGTATCCGTTAGTTTGTTGATCGGACCAGAGTCTCGTTACGGACTTCGTGTAACGACGATAAAAAAGAGGTATTGCCCCATAAAAGAGGGGTGCTTCAGCTGATTGTAGGCAACGAATGCAAATTCTGTGTGGATAAGCTAAGCAAAGATCATATCAAGACTTCCCCGGGCATTCGAAACATTCATCCTGGTGCAATTATTGCCTATTATTAACGAAAAGGCTATCCAAATGAATGCCCCGACTCCCTACGACAGTTCTGATCTCATCTTTACATTGTGTGTAGTGGTCATGAACGTCATCTGGTATTGGAAATTGCAAAATGAATGGATCAATATCAAGGACTCCCCCCCCCCCTCGAACATTGAAGATCAGCGCCCAAGGCTATAGTATGTAAGGCTCCAAGTCACAATCTTCCTCTACATCGAACCGCTCCACCTTCCCATCCAGCCTGCCCACCCCCTTATCCTCCGGCACCGTCATCACATCCTCCGACCTCACCCAGCCCTCAAACTCCTGTTCATCCTTCAAGTAGAACCCGATCGGCAGCGCCGCGCTCCCCTCCAGCCCCTGCACGCCCACGTACTTGGGCTCCCAAAACGCGCCTTCACGGACGTCCTGGCACGTCGCGGCCTCGAAAGCCTTGGTCAGAGACATCGTGGGCGCTTTGGTCTCGGATCCGATCAGGATCGTTGCGCCATTGCCGCTAGACTGGTCAGGGAAATAGCGGATCTCGCGGTGGCGCGCGGTGTAGGGGAGGAAGATGTAGCCGCGCGGGACGAGCACCGCCGCGTCCTCGGCGGCGGGCTGGAAGAGCGCGATTTTATGGACGTTGAGGACAACAGCGCTCCGGGTGAAGTAGAGGTGGGTTGGCGTCCAGGTGATGGTGAAAGGGAGGCGACCTACTGTTAAGGAGCTGACTCTGTCGATGGAGAGCTTTGTGCGGTAGATTTGCGTTGGTGGAGCGCGTGTGGTTTTGCGATTGGAGAGACGGTAGGTGGAGACGAACAGTGAAAGATCCAGGGGAAATTTTTCGGTATCAACCTTTTTCGATGATGCAGGCTTGTGCTTGCTGGCCTGCGGAGACTTGCGACGTCCTTCAAGCGCTGCAATGTGAAGGTACTGGCCGCACGGCGAGAAGTGGCATTTGATGAAGACGTGGCGTGAGAAGGAAGCGCTTGGACGTAGTTTACGGGTAAACCACGACTTTTGCTCAAAGTCTGCGAAGAGAATGTTGCCTGGGCTGATGGCCTAGATGAGCAACGGCTTTGACGGATGCAGGACCGGTGGTGAGTCATACAAGATCAAGTGAAGAGGCCGAGAAAGGCGGAAGCTGCATCTTAATCCTTCGTTAGTTATGTTAAAACGGATAAATATGCTTGGAGTGATTTATTTATCTTTCTCTTACGATATCTGAGAGCTTTGCGGAAGGAAGCAGCCCATGCCCTGCTGTTGTCGCTCAAGTCGTCATCCTCGTCGGAGAAGTCCACATAAGCATCGTCCCCGTCGGAGTCGTCGTCCATGAACCCACGCAAGAAGCGCGAAAAGGGCGTTACTCCAAGTCTGTCGGAGCTGTTGTCAGATTCATCTCCCCCCATCTCTTCGACTTCTTGGCTTTCTGATGAGCTGCTTGAGGAGCTGCTTGAGGAGCTGTCAACGTAGCCCTTGAACATGACAACGGCATTATCATCCTGAATAGCGTCATCTAGCTCTGTGGAAGCTTGACTCCATGTTTCAGCTCCAGATGTCCAGTCTTCTCCGGTATCCGGTGTGGAGTCATCGGCAAATTCGGATGGCGATGATTCGGAGGATGCTTCGCCCAGTCTTCCATCTGAAGAATCATCATCCCCCCAACCTTCTTCGAAAAGCTTTGTCATGTCTTTCATAGTCTCATCTTCGACGTTATCTTTGACTTCATCGTTGGTGCAGCTGCGTTCGCTACGCCTACTTGCCAGTACAACGAGACCAGCGGCTGATAAGTACTCTTCAAAATAGGCGGGAACTCGACTGGGAGCCTGTTCATGGGAGCGCAGGGGTTTGAAAATTCCATCACCTTCGTCTCGAACAAACATTTGGGACCCAATCCGGAGACAACGGCAGTTCTGATCGAAGGAGACAGGCTTCGCCCGACCTACGCGTACGGTCACATTCTGGTCGTCGCATCTGAGATAGTTCAGCCAGTGGGATTCCTCCTTTTCAACAGTGATGGTTTGACGCCGTAGAAGGCTAGGTTGATGACCATTTTCGACGCTCCAGGTTTCGCACAGAAATTCAAGGTGGGATGTGCTTCGTGAACTGGGATGCTGTCAGATCTCCGGGCGATTGCGGCGTGTGGAGGTTTTGGTTGGTCAAACGTCAGGAAGGGGAACACTTACAAAAACTGGGCCAGGTAAATTGTTCATCCACACTCTGAGTAACCCTCGTGGCACTGGCGAGAGCTTTGGGTGCCGCATGCTTCGTTAGCGCTGAGCTTGAAGCTCATGTATCGGCTTTGGAGCCTGGACAGGAAGCTGTCACTTCCAAGAGCACCGAACATGACACGGTCGATTTCTCCCGCAAATAGCTTCTTCAAACATTTCGGGCTCTCGTAGCAGCCGCAGCCGATCAGATAGGACCATTCATGCATGAATGATCTGTAGTCTTTCCACAACTGGGCGCCGTCTATAAGGGTCCTTTCCCTCACAAGCCAAATAAGGAAGACCCTTCGAAGAAACTTGAAACATTCCGGCACTCCGGTATGGGTGAAGACCATGAAGTGGTCAGACACGTAGAGGTTCTGGATTTGGAGTAGCGTTTCAAAGTTCGCAGAGAAGACAAATTTGCAAGTCCTCTCCAAGAGCGCGGGAGGAGTTGGTCGTGCGTCTTCAAGGTGCTTGTCCCAATACTTGGCGGCGTACTGCAAGAGCTCATCGTTGTCGATTGGTTCTGTTGGATTTGAGAGTGAAGAGTTGTGAGGTTAGAAAAGAGAGTAGATTCTGCCTGTCTCCTAAGAGGGAGGTCGGTAGGCTTGCTTATATATATAAGTGATAACTAAATAACCGAGGATACTAAAGATCCGCTAGAGAGTGCCGATGCGGGGTTGGGCATTAAAGAGTGCTGTTGTATAAAGGATGGAATATTCGAGATAAATAAGATGCCTGAGGTAGTAAGGCAAGAAAGTCCGACAGGTTCTCCCAGAGCGTCTTTCCATGCGCCATCTTGAAGTATGAGTAGATTCTTATATCGACTTTGAGATAGGTATTGCAGACAAAGCTGGGCAATTCGTGATGGGTCGATCGCCACAGACTCTGGGTCGTTTGCATCATCCACCAACACAAAAGGATTCCTCCAGGCGAATGTCTTGATGGTGGAATGGAAGAGACGGCAACAGTATCCCTGGTTACTTTGCTCACCCTTAAGGACAATGAGGGAGAAAGAAGCTCCTGGACCAAAGAAGGAAAAGGCCTTTGTTTTTTATCCCTTGAGTCAGAGCTCCGGATCATGGTGATAGCATCGTAAAGCTCATCCAAGGAGACGCGACGACGTGCGAAGCACACAATTGAGAAAATGATGTTGCTGGGCATTGGTGAAATTTGAATGAGGACTCGAATGAACAACAAACCTGGCAAGACCTCGATGCAGAGCAGGGATGCGCTTGAAAATTCGCCCATAGTAGTCATTGATATCCTGTGGGAGCCCACTTTCAATTAGGTCCTCCACTCCTGCGATGCTCTCTAGACCATGCCTAAGCTCTTCAATCATGTAATGCGCCCAGAGGAAGTTCCCATTGGCTTTCTCTTTAAGCGCGTTGATCAACCGGCTTTTGTCTCCTGCCGGAATCTCAACGTCCCGGAGACGAGGTAGTCTACCGTCGAAAAAAAGTTCCAGATCCTCATCATTTTGGTCAGTTACATAAATCCTAAGTTGGCCCTCTAATTTTGCCTGTATTGCAGGATTTGCCTGGCTTGATACCCAGAGATGGATTTTCCTGGTTGAATCCGTGGAGGCCAGTGACATGAGTTCTCGTAGGCAAATTTCAGCATCGCTTCCTCGTCTTGCAGATGTCTCCTCATCAATTCCGTCGAGAAAGATGTAGATATCCTTGAGGAACCGCGAAGACGCTATCGTTTGAATCAACTTCAAGACATTGCCCGATGAGTTGGCGGATCCTTGTACCAGCTCGTATACCATAGCTGGAATTTGCTGCGTGACGCCCCATAGTTTGCTCAGGATCTGATGTGCAATGGTTCGGTACACATTGTGCAGTGAGAAGCCCTCATCAAAGTGATAGAAGTGCGTTGCAACTGCCACTTCAGGTTGCGTTACTTGCACCTCATGGATAACGCGTGAACAAAGCATTGATTTGCCTGCTCCGGGAGCGCCGCTCAACCAGAGGATTGGCTGGCTCGATTCATGAGACGACCACTTGAGGAACTCCGGTGTGGAAAAGATCCACTCTGCAGTTTTCGGAACATAGTCATTCCTATACCGCTTGCGGCGGATATCGGCTGACTGTTCCAACCCTCGGATAGAGCTCTCGCTCCCCAGCCATTGCCGGGTGGTGAGGAAATGGTCAACTACCAAAGGAATTAGTCATTATCTTGAACAAATACCTGCGCGATTTGCTGTATCTTTTCGGTCTTTCTGCTGCTGAGTCCGGTGTTTGGATGAGGCCTGTCTCTCCAGTTCAGCTTTCATCCTCTCAAGACTACTGAAGTCTCTTTCCCTGGCTCCTCTTTGCTTCTCAATAATGCTGCCCATCTGTTCTATGAGATCAGCATCTCTCTTCAAGTCGAGTACAATGCCATCCAATTTTTTGGTGCTGAAGGGACCGGCCGCCTTGAGGTATGAGTTCATTACTGCAGAGCCAATCAGCTTATACACTAATTCCATAACAGACTCCATTACCATTTCTTCCACACTCCTTGTATACACGGGCCCAAACCCGCAGAACGTTCACGTATGATTGACAAAGGAGCCGTTGCATGCTTGGGTCCTTGTAAAGATCATCGTAGAGGTTGATGCAATTGAGATGCTCTTGCAGTTCTCCAAGTTGACTCTTAATAGTCTCAAACAGCTGGTCGAACCTATAAGTGCACTGTTATGCCGTGTCAGTACACTAATTATGTATTTGACAAGTATGTATACGGGGTTTAAGCAGACGTATGAATGTAAATGTCATCAATCTGCTCGAAAACCTGTGTCTGAACCAGTGCTTCACCTCAATATAAGTAAATATAAATGATCTCAAACGTACATCAACGATAATCTTCAGACTGCCCCAGATGACTGATCCTGGCATTTGATTGGCTTGGCAAAGAGTGTCGACGATGCCGTAGTACTCTTTCAACACGGTAATGACAGGCCTCACAAGCCTTCTGAACGCGCGAGTTGTGATCTTCTGAGAGACTTTTTTCTCCGCATCTCTAACGATTGCAGAAATTGACTCGGACGTCATTGGTTCCCCTCCAGTTCTTTCGATGCTGGTGAGAAACATCTTTCTCGCGCTGTTCTTTTCAGGAAAAGACTCGATATACTCTTCTAGAGCTTCTTCGAAAACATATTTTGCTCTTAGACCCACCATCTTGACGATGCTGCTCCATGAATACTTCAGGACCTTTTCAAAGTTGATCAGAGGAAGAATATAGAAAAGCTCCCGTGATGAAATGATAGGAACGGAAAATTGAGTGCATTGAAATGTGTACTTTGACTGCGACGCACAGAAATATTGGATCCACCGGTCCTGTCTTGCATTCTCAGAATCACACACCCGTAAGCCTTACACACGTCAGCGAAGTGGCGAAGAGAGTATTTGAAGCAAGGAATTCTCAATCATTCCAGGCAAAAATATGTCGCGTAAGCTGACTGTTACCGGAATTGTCACCTCTCCGCCCCCAATGCGCGCCACGCACAGCTTTCGTGCGGGGCCAGGAACCAACGATCGGGAAGCCTTGCAACACAGCACTGATAAGGGCACATCATGCGGCTGAGAAATCACTCGGGTTCGTTAATTGCGCAGCCTTTACTGCCGTAGTTGCTATAAAAAAATGATCTTTTCAAAAATTTCTCCGCACGTTGGAGACTCTTTCAATTGCATATCTTCTTGAATTGCCTGGTGTTCAACGCCATGTCCCCGACAAACTCACCAGAAGGAAAAGCGGAAAACGCGAACGAACAACACGTAGATCATGACAAAGAAGATGCAACCAATCTGCCGCGTATCGCGCGTTACGATGAATAGTACGGATACCACCACACTCCTCAGCGTCAGTCTTTTACTCACAGTCCTGGATACAACTATGATTAGTAAGAAACCAGTGGCCGGACTATGGAACAAGTTCATCGCCTGAGCTCATCGTGTTGTAGCCGGACATACAGCTACCGACTGAAGAAGACGACCAAGCCCGAGAAGAAACGCAATGCAAAGGGCGTCGCATTGCTTGTGCGGCGCATCATCGATGTCACATCAGTACTGCAATTGACGTTAAGAGTCATGTACTGGCTCAGGTGCTTGAGAGGCTGAACCCGGAGGTAGAGAGCCTGGAACAACGTGATCCGCCAGTTGTAAGTGGAACGCCTTCCCTGCGCTGGCCTGCAGATTTGAAAGCTAAAGATGAGTTACGCGAACTACAGGCTGATCCAGTGCTATTCTACCATTCCCGCTTCCGCTTGACAGATGAATATGAGGCGGAGAAGTCTAAAGAGAAGCGAGATGAGACACTTCTGAAAGAGTTGGCCGTTGCACTTCAGTTCATAGAGCAAGATCACGCCAAAGTGATTGCCAGCATGGACGCTCTTCGTGCTAGGGAAGAAATCACATGGGACCATCTTTGGGCCTTGTTCACACCGAATTCCCTTGTATATTAATTCCATGAGCTCACGCAACAGGGACAACTTTTGCGCTTCAGAAATTGAGGAAGAGAAGGAACTTCAAGCTGCAAGTTGACTATTGGCAAATCGTTTGCGACATAATTGTATTCGACGGTCAAAAGTTTGGCTATGCCAAGTTGGACCACTTCCGAATCGACGAATATCCCGGAGCAAGAAAGATTTACGACCTGGAAGCGTTCCCGTTGGAGTTTGCCAGACCGAAATCCACAAGTTTTGAGGATGCCGTTGCGAGAGGGAAACGATATTCAGCCATCAGTGAGAGCACCTACTTTGAATGCGAGGGCCCTGCAATGCGGGAGATATTGAACAAAGACCTTGAACCTAAACAGTTTACTTCGAGGTATGCTCCTTGACCCTTGGAATTTCGCCAGAATGTTTTTCCTGACGATATCTTTAGGCTTTCGGGCGAGCAATGGTAGACCCCACCGGTTTCAGAACCTTTGAGCCAAATGCCACATACAACACCAAGGTTTACAAGCAGATTGATCGTGATCTTTACGATGAGCAATACGCGATCTGCAATCCGATCGTCCTTGGGTTCAGCTTGGGAGCCAAACTTTGGGGTACAATTACAGTCTCTGTGGATAGCTATTGGAAATCACGTGTTTTGCATATTGCTTTTGCAACACCAGATAGCTTAGTCACTCACTTACGTATATAAGGAGGGTGGGCCACCTATGCCCTTCCTCCTCATGCCAATCATCAATGGATCATCGTTGTTCATCAACAATCCAACAATAGCAGACAAGTGCTGACTTTGTCCAGGCGGCCTAGGGATAGATTACTGCCGGCCGGTTGAGTGGGGCTACGACGCTTTCAACTCGCTTGTTCTGGAGCCTCGCAAGAAGAACTTTGTCTACTCTTTGGTCACGCAGCATACCCTTGGCACCAAGACCTTCGATAACATAGTTGTCGGCAAGGGGAAAGGCTTGATCGGACTGCTTAGCGGCCGGCCCGGCTGCGGAAAGACGCTTACTGCCGAGGCCATTTCGGAAGAAACCCAACGGCCTCTTTACATGGTCAGCGCGGGCGAGCTGGGGACACAACCGAAAGAGATCGACGAGCGCCTGGCCCTTGTGCTCGAACTGGCACGGAAGTGGAATGCCATCCTTTTGCTTGATGAGGCCGATTTCTTTCTTCACAAGCGAAACGACACAGATGTCAACCGTAACGCGCTCGTGTCCATCTTTCTCCGCCAGTTGGAGTACTTCAAAGGAATCCTGATCCTCACGACGAGCAGGATTGACATTTTTGACCCCGCGTTCGAGAGTAAGTTGACAAACAGACCAATCGGCCGCCAGTTTTAATTGCTCTTGTCACGTTGCTATTTAAAAACGTAAAACACAGGCTTACTTTTCAGGCCGCATCCACTTCAGCCTCCACTACCCGGACCTTAACCCAGACTCCCGCCGGAAGCTATGGCAGACTTTCTTTACTCGATCGATGGCTTCTAGTGAGCTCAAGAGCACCATAGACGATGCGCAGCTACGCGAGCTAGCGCAGCACCCCCTCAACGGCCGCCAGATCAAGAGCCTGGTGAGCGGCGCACAGTCGCAGGCGCTGCAAGAAAAAGCCCCGCTCTCCATGGAGCATATCCGGACGGTGCTAGAAGTAGTATCAGACTGGAACAAGGCTGTGGAGCGTGAGATTTCTGGCGCTGCCGATGGTGTATTGTTGGGATTCTGAGGAAGTGATTGGACGGTATATCCGGATATGCGTCAAGCAGACCCGCACTGCGTTGGAGGTTGCATGGAGCTGAAATGGTGCGGCAGCTGGCAGGAAATGACTAGCCGTCGATGCAGTGGTGCTCCCCGATCTTCGGCCTATGGATACCTATGTGAAGCAATCAGGCGCCCCTCTGTTGGTTGTGCTGGCGTTCGACCAGTTACCGGAAGAGGCTAGCCCGGTGGGGTCCCCGCACTGCCGGTGGGATTAGCTGCACATCCCACATGGGCCGATGGAATAGCTCCACATCCCACACGGGCCGGTGAAGTAACTCCACATCCCACTTGCGCCGGTGCAGGAAAACGCTGTATACACTCCAGCAGTACAAGGATAGTAATGATTGTAGCTCCATGCCATGCCCCACATCCCACTCGAGCCGCGTTAGAGCCTCTGCATCGTCATTTGCCCAGGAACAGCCCATCCCACAACACCCGGTGGAGACACCATCAACGCGGAACAACGGAGCACGGACAGGCATAAATAAGACCAACAAGAGCATTAGGGGCAGCTCTTTTGCTTGCTCGTGGGAACTGCCTTGCCTCTGAACTGCTTAGTGTTGACTTATCCCTACGTTCGAAGTTGCTTACTCTTTCATCTTCCAACAACGAGAACGGAAAACATGGTCCGCAAGTTGAACTACGACGATTTCTCCGGTGCCACTCGCCCTTTCCGGGCCGATGCCGAGTTGGACGACCTTGAGGTTGAGGGAGAAATTCCCCCTGAGTTGAATGGAACCTTCTACCGTGTACGTGAGCCCTTTTTGGATTTCCATTCAAACCGTACCTGAGCACTTGCACCTGCAACTTTCACCGCCGTGTATCCATCCATCATCTTTCCTCCGGCGTTGTATTATCAGCAATGCTACGCAGGGAACACATCACCGGCCCGGGACCGGCTTCCCGGCCTTCACTCACCCGCGGGACAGGTGATGCACGACCCCTACTACCCGCGCGACTACTACAAGGCCGGCAGCAAGACGATCCCCTTCGACGGCGACGGCTCCATCAGCGCGTTCCGCATCAAGGACGGCAAGTGCGCCTTCAAGCAGCGCTACGTGCTGACGGAGCGCTTCCTCGCCGAGCGGCGCGCCGGCCGCGCCATGTTCGGCATCCTCAAGACGCCCTTCTCGCACCACCCGTGCGTGCGCGCGGTGCAGGACAACACGGCCAACACAAACGTCATCGTGCACGCCGGGAAGTTGCTGGCGCTGAGCGAGCAAGGCCCGCCGTACGAGCTGGACCCGAGTGAGCAGCAATCCAAAACGCCCTCCTTCCCCTTTCGGAGCATCGTGTGGAGAGTCGTCTGGCGTGGTAGAGATCTGCGGTGGAGGACTGACCACGGGTGGACCTGCAGATACGATGACGACCCTGGGAAATACGCCGTTCCCCGGGCAGATCCCTAAGGGCGCGCCCTTTACGGCGCATCCGCATGTCGATCCCAAAACCGGGGACCTTGTTGGCTATGGCTACGGTCTGAAAGGGGTTGAAAGCAAAGATGTGAGTCTGCCCTGCGTCATGTTCCTCGATGCGCGACAAGATAAACTCGGCTGCGAGCTTCTAACAGCACAGCCATATGATCATTATTCATGAGGAGTCGTAGCAGTCGTCCGCGCACGCAGAGACGGTTAATCTGTTTGAACGTCTGCGTCCGGATGAATGCTTCATCTCCGCATGCGTCAATTTTGTGCATATGCCACTGCTCGAGATTGCCATTTTTCGCGCGCGTCAGTCGTATCGCCACTCAACACACGCACACTGACATCTGAGACAAAGTGCACGGTTTGGGTACTGGACAAGAACGGCAAGAGGACGTTTGAGCGGACGCTAACGATGCCTGGGAATGGCTTCGTGCATGACTGTGCCATCGTGAGTTGGCGCCTGGGCTGTCGGTGCGGACGCACAGCACTGACAAACTTCAGACGGACAATTACGTTGTCCTGGAACAGATGCCGTTCGTGGCGGATGCCAGTAATGTTGAGAAGCCAGGAGGGCACATGTGGTACGTACAAATTGCGTCCCAAGCTTGTACATGGACCAACCAGAGGGCAGGACGTACGATGCATCCGTCCCGGCCTGGTTTGGTCTCGTTCCAAGGAAGGATCCAGACCAGGCGGTGCGCTGGTTTAAATGGAAGAACGCTATGCCGGTGCACACTGGCGGATCGTTTGAGGAGGATGGGAAAGTGTAAGTGCGCTGGCGCGAAGTCGAATCCTGCGGTCGTCCCTGCGGCCTGACAGCCCAAACACAGATTCTTCGACACCAGCATCGCCATTGGGAACGCCTTCCCCTTTCTCCGTACGTCTCTTCCCAGCCCTCATATGAGGGAAATGAGTGAGGCTAATCGTCCCCGCAAAAGCAACCAAGAAAGAAAGGAGCGGCGAGAGCGGCCAGGCGGTGACAGTTAACTATGTCAGGTTCAAGATTGATCCGCAAGCTGAGACGGACCAACTGGATGATCCCGGTGGGAGTCCTCGCACGCAACGTAGCTCGGGCAGAGGCTGACCCGAAAGCGCAGAGGTCCTCGTCGATGTCCCATGCGAGTTTCCACGGACAGATGAGCGCTTTTTGACGCGCAGACGTAAGTGCCCAATAGCTTGACCAGCACAAAAGATACACTCATGCGCTTGCCCGCATTCATCGAGACAAAAGGAAAACGTGAAGCACTTGAAACCTCGACCAGGCTAACCGAACCCTCCCAACGACTCAGCGCGCTACACCTTCATGGACTGCTTCGACCCAACGGCCGTAGCCGATCCGGCGCTCCTGTATCGCGGGCTCAACTGCCTGGCGCGGTACGACGACGAGACCAAGAAATTGGAGGTCATGTCTCCCGGACAAGGAGTCCTGGTGCAGGAGCCATGCTTTAGCGCTCGCGGACCCAAGGCAGCGGAAGGGGATGGGTTCCTGATCACTCTGGTGGACAACATGCCCCTTGGGCGCAATGAAATCGTGAGTCCAGGCCTTTTCAGCCCCGTTTTCCAGCACCTTTTTCCCGCTAGTTGAGCGCCGCACCCGAATGAGGACAAACAAGTCGCCGAGGATGAAAGAAAAAAAAAAAAGAAAAGAAAGCAAGAAGCTAAAACGCGTTGGTGCCCGGCAGATCATTCAGGACACGCGTGACTTCCAGCAGGTGGTGGCACGCGTCATCCTTCCGTTCCGTGAGTGCAAAATAGGCTTTCTCTGCGCCTTCCGTTAGCCGTGTCGCGCTCGCTCGCCCGGCGGCCTGCTCTCTCTCGGTGCTGATACTTTGTCCGGGCGAGGAGCCGAGATCCCGGCCGTCTTTGTGTGTTCGGAAGGCTCGGATGGCGAAAGGGGGACGGATATCAAGGCTGACGGCTTGCCCGATTGTGTCGTAGGTCTCCGATCGGCCGTGCATGGCAACTGGGTCGACGCCGAGCGCATTCCGGAGACGGGGCCGTTCATCGAGCCCCTGCCCGACATGGGCCGCCTCTACCCTGCGAACTGACGCCCCGGCTGACGAAGCATGCGGCGCGCGCGAGAGTTGGGTGCGGCGCGCGCAGAGGAGGGTTAGTCAGGCGGAAATGAGATGCGGGCGGGCTGCTAAGCGGTGTTTTTGCGAGATCGAGCGGCCATGCCATTGGCCGAGGGCGACTGGACGGACGCGGGGAAGGTTGTGTGTAGCTTTGACTCGTGGTCGCGGCCTGTTGCAAGTGCCAAACTTTAAATCGGCAGTGTTACTGCAGGGCACATATTACATCTCCAGGCGAGGCGCTGCCAACGGCCTGCTCTTATTGGACTCTTCCGGCCACCGTTGGCAGAGACCGCAATGCCCGAGTAGCTAGCTTTCTCCCCCAGACTACTTACGTGAACAACGTCAGTTCCTGCCTTCCCGCGTGAGTGTCTCTGCCGATCTCCTCTTCCGTCCCTCACGCCCGAAGCTGCAGCAAATTTCGGAGCAGCCAAGCCGGCTCTAGCACGAGAGGAGCCCGAACCCCGTGGCCCGACCCTTCGGCATGCCCGCCGAGTACGTGTGCGCCTGCGGCAAGCGCTTCCGCCGGCGAGAACACCTGAACAGACATGCCCAGGCCCATCACAGCTCAAGTCGTCCTCATGTCTGTGGCATCTGCCAGCGCGCCTTTGCCAGAAGGTAAGCTTATCTCTGCTTCGTCGAGCCCCATTGTTCTCCCCGTTCCTGAGCGAGTCCAAAGTTTCAGATAGTCTCTTTCCTTTACCGTCAATTACACTTCCTTCATCCACTTTCGTATCGTCTCGAGCCCTCACTGGGACTCGGCCATCGTCACCCTTCTGACGCCAGCAACCCGTCAGCGACGTCTTGAAACGGCACCTCGCGCACCATCAAGAAACCGGCAGCAGCCGCCTCCTCCGAGCATCCTCGGCCTGTGACCGCTGCCACGCCCGCAAAGAGCGCTGTTCCGGGGAACTGCCATGCACTCGCTGCGTCGAGAGCGGAGCACTGTGCCAGCGAGCGCGCCTATCACCAACGCGCGGAGGAGCCTCATCCTCAGCCGCCGCCGCCGCAGCAGTCCAGCCGCCCAGCCCACAAGGTACCTCCTTCTTCCGTGACAGCAGCAGCAGCAGCGGGAGCGGTTCCGAAAACGAGGCCCCTATGGTCCACAGCCCGCAGGCCCGGTGCGAGGATGCCGTGAACGAAGAAGACGAAGACTGCGTGTCCCCGCCGCCGTCCTACACCGCGACGCCGAGTCCATATATGCGGCCGCAAAAAGACACGCGTCTGTACCATCAGCAGCAGCAGCAACAAGCGCCGCTCGAACACCGTAATCGTCAAGACCGCCCCAGCACCACCGTCCTCAACCTAATTTCCGCAGCGGCAGCCTATAAATCCATTATCACCGGCCTCGACGCAACGGGCACCGGCCCGGACCCCAACCGACCACCCAGCGAAATCAGCACGCCCACCCCGCCCGTCCAGCCCGCGGCGGCGACAACCACCGCCATGATCCCGGCCGCGACCCTCCACACGCAGGCCCCCATCCCGAACTCCGTTTACTACGCCGAAACGCACCACCCGTACCCGCAAACCACGACCTCGTCCCCCTCGCCACCACCGATCAACCACCAACTGCATGCCCCACAACCGCTCCGGCCGCTGCGCTCCGTGCGCCAACTCGAGCCGCCCCCGCCGCAACCGCAGCCACAGCCGCTGCACCCACTGACGCACCCGACGACCGCGCCGTACGCCCACGCGCAGCTGACGTCGACGCGGCTGGCCGCGCGCACGACGGCGTCGTATCCGACGATCCTGACGCCGCACCCGTTCATCCGGGCGCTGGCGGCGCGACTGGTGTCGCCCGAGCTGATCTCGCTGTACTTTGCCGACTTCCACTACTGCTGGCCGATGCTGCACCGCGGGCGCTTCCTGGAGCGGCTGGAGGAGCAGCCGGTCGAGCTGGTGTGGAGCGTGGGGCTTATTGGGAGCTTGTTCCTCGACCAGCAGAGTGGCGGCGGGGCAGGTGGGGCCGTGAGCAGTAGCCGGACGACGTCGTCGGGAGGCAGCAGTCCGTGGGGTGCGTCAGGGTCGCCGGGGAGTGTGAGGGGGTCGGCGATGACGCGGAGGGATGAGGAGGAAAGGGGGAGGAGCAGGCAACAGCAACAGCGGTCGGGGGAAAGAAGCGGGGGTGTGCCGGGAAGAGGTGCTGGGGCGGAGGAGCGCGACACCTTCCGGAATGCGGCGAGGGAGGTGCATGAGTGGTTGTTGACGAACTTGAGCGCCCATTTGAACCAGGTATTATCGACTTTCTCTTCTCTTTCCGTATCTTTATTGGGCGACTTTTTGTTACGCAGCACATTGCTGTCTGATAAGAGATGGAACCAAGGCATCCATGGATGGAATAGAGAATCAAGATGAAAACCGATACTAAACGCACCTTTGTTTCATAGTGGCGCATCGAGGACTCGTATCCCGGGGACGAAACCAGCCAGGCGAACTTCGTTGTGGCCCAAGCACTTCTGCTGAATATCATATACGGAATTTGCGTTGACGTAAGTTTGTCATCCTCCTCTTAACCGAAGACAGCGGTCGAGAGACTCGAAGAGCTGACAAGATCCGCCTGCAGCAAACCAGCCTTCGTCTTCGCATTTCCTCGAGCCTCAGCACCCTGATTGAATGGATCCGCGAAGCCGGCCTCTTCCAAAGCGACCGAATTCTCGACAACCATGAAAGCGTCTCGAGCTCTTCTTCAAGCTGCAGTTCCGGTCTTGGCCAAGGGAGCGACACGGACTACGAGCGCTGGCTCGAACTTGAAAGCAGGAAAAGGTATGTTTCCATCCAGTGTCGTTCTCACCCAGTAATTAACCAAGCTCTTGCGTACGAAGACTCTCCATGTCTATCTTCCGCCTCGATACATACCTCTCCATCATTCACGACCGCGCGCCTTCGATCCGCTTCCAGGAAGTCCGCGTGCCCCTCCAGTGTACACTCGCTCTTTGGGACGCTTACACAGTCGATGATTGGAGACGCGCTCGTTTGCTGGAGCCCAACGGCCGCTTGCACAAGACCTTTTCTTCCATCTGCGCCACCGCCGCTTCCGCCAACACGCGGCAGACCATCCCCGTCCTGCTGGAAGAAGACTTCGAGCTCGGCCTCTGCGCCATGCAGGCCCGCCTGTGGGAGGATACGCAGCAGCGGCACGAAGAGTTCGGCAACTCGAGCGACGCATTCGATTTCGGGCCCACTCGTGGTGGCAGCAACGGACGCGGCGGGATAGTGCGGGAAGGTCGGGTGGTAGATGGGCATGAGGTGGGACCGAACGATCTGATCGCTCAGGAGTTCGTCGGCTTTGGTGAAGGATGGCACGCGCAGCTGGAGCACTGGCGTGTGCATCGCGAGCGCTGTCAGCAGGTCAACACCGGATATGCGCCGCCGGCGCACTGGCGGCGGACACGCTTCAACACGTCGATACTGTACTTCCTGTCGTACGTCCGAATGCACGCGGACGTGGTGCTGATACGGCGCTTGAGTGCAAGTCTGCAAAAAGAACGAAGCGGGAGGATGACGCCGGCGTCGATGTCTTCCATGTCGAATCGAAGGCTGGAGAACCGCGCCCATGCCTGGGCGGGGTCAAGGAACGCACGCATTGCGGTGAGGTACGCAGCGCAGATGTTCCGGCTGTATGCGGAGGAAGTGGACATGTTTGCTTCCAGTTTTCAGCGCATTGATCCGTTCAGCGTCGGCTGCATGTTCCGTGCTGGCCTGGTGGTATGGGCATACACTCGCTCGAACCTTGTCTGTGAGCTTTGCTCTGATCTCTCTCCGGAAAACCCGGAGGATCCGGGCATGTCAAGCCCTTTCTTTGGACCTCGAGTTGTGTGCGAGTTGGCAGAAATTTGGGGTCCAGTGGATTCGGAATACGCCAATTACTGGATTTTGAACGGTGGTAAAGCATCCATGAACGGTAATCTCTTATGTGCATGTGGCCTTCCACAGCTCATTGACGCCTTCGCCATAATCATGAGAAGGGGGGCAGCGGGGTCAACGTTCGTCGAGCCGCTCATCAAGACGCTCGAGAACCTTAAGTATTGCCGTTAGCGATACGAGGATGGCTCTGAATCGCGAAACAAAGAAGCCTCGATTTTCCACAAGAGGCTTTAGTCTTCCTCCGGTGGGGGCGAAGCTTCTGGGCCATCAGTTCTTCTCCTCTTCTGAGGAGGCTGCTCCGTCCTGGCTTCTGACGGGCTGTCCCTGAGCGCCGTCTCATCAACAAGGAGGCCTTCAGCAGCAACTTCGTCATCCTCGCCCCAGCCATACATCTCATCAGAGCCAAGCTCGTCCTCCGAGTCAGCCACTTCGGTATATGTCCGTGTTGCTGGCCGTGTTGGCGATGTCAGCGTCTGAATGGGCACCTCCACCGTCTTCAAGTCAACATCAGACAATCCCGACTGGAGAACATCAGCGTTGAAGCACGAGGGGTTTATTGCGAAAAACTTACACTTCCAACAGTGAATGGAATGATGGCGCCCAGGCCGTCGGCCTCTCTGACGCCAACACCGCCTACTTTTACAATACCGATGTAGCGAACTTGCTTCCTCTTTTCATCGTCGAGATCTGCAAGCCTCCCAGGATCAGGTGGCCAATCCTGGAACATGACCAGTCGTGTTGCGATGCCGTTGTCCCATTCCAGCCCTGCCATTGCGGGGGCGAGTAATGCACTGTCGTCTCTGTATCGAGTCGTTACCTGGTTCGTGACAAGCACCGGAATGTCTCGGATGGCGGCAATCTTGCTGAGCGTAGAAACAAGGTTGTTCATCACAGCATACCGTCGACCTGCTGCCCAATTCCCATCTTTCTTGTTATCTTTCACCGCTCGAGTACGCGGATAGGTAGAGTCGAACAGAGTTGAAACCGAGTCAACCACTATCAGGGCGGTTCCCTGCGGAGGAAACACTGTGGGCGGGTGTACAAAAAGCGCAAGCAAATGCGCAAGTGTTGGGACAAAGTAATGATGGAAGCGGAGGAGCATATCGGTCACTGTGAGATTTCCGTCAATAGAGGAGCTCAACCCCTCAGGCGACGGTGATGGAGAGGCAGATAGAAGTGCTTCAAGACGTGGTTTGGGTACAGCATTGGCTGCGGCTATTTCAACGTTAGCGATATACCCCTAATACATGAGAATCTTACTCACCTATCCAAACGACATGACCACCTCTCTGTAGAGCATTCTTGGTTGCCTGAAGCCTTCCCATTGATGTTCAGTATTGTATTCGCATTCTGATTGTGAGCCTTTGAGCATATCAAATACGCACATACCCAAGAGCTGTCTTGCCAGACCCCGGTGGTCCGTAGATCTCGGTCACTTGGCCGCGGCTGAAGCCTCCCTGACTCGGGCCGCCAGTGTTGGACTGTAACAAGGCGTCGAGTTGTTTAAGCCCGGTAGATATGGCGCGAGAACCACTGATTCTGAGGGAGCGAAGTGCTTGGGACGCGGAGACGGTGGGCAGTCTGTCTACGGCTCGGGTTAGCAGCTGCATGCGGCGTAGACTGGGGTGGCGTACGAGCAGACTGGGATGAGGACGGCGGATTCATGTCTTGGACGGCCATTGTCATCGATACAGGCGCATTGGCGGCAGGTGAAGCGCCGTCGCTCCCCATGAAGGTATGTGGATGAATGGCGGTCGCGAGTCGATGCTGGGAGACGCGTCGGAGGCCGGAGACGCGCGCGACGTCAGCGCCACATGAGTCATGCACGGGCCCTCGATCTGCTTTCCCTCCATCAGTGTAAGCTTCTTCTCCAGCACAACATCAATTATTTAGAGCTCCACGCGGTATGGCGCAAGTATTTGAGCAGCCAGCATTTCCAATCGTCTGAAATCTCTGTAGCTTCCTATTCGAGCACGCTTCGCCCTTCTTTCTGTCAGGTTTTCTTCCCATCGCTCCTTTACAGCTTTCCCCAATGGCAGGCGTTGATCCGAAAATCGGCGGCGTGCCGCTATTGGATCTGGCGGAGAAGTGGCCTATCATTCTTTCAATTCTTCTGGTCACCGCTGCAACCACAGCTATCGCGGCTGTTTTCCTGGATGTTCGTCGCCAGAATCAACAGCCGCGCTCTCCAGCAGGCTGTCGCAAGCTCGGTCTTCCTCCCGGAAGGTCAAATCTCCAAGACCAGTACAATCCGAAGTACGCCCAAGGCGCCGATGACGACAAGTCAACGTGGAGAGTCAAGGCACTCTGCGTCCATCCAATTAAAAGCTGTTTCCCAGTCGAACTGGATAGCGGTGAAGTGATTCCCGCTGGTATGAAATATGACCGTCAGTACACCTTTGCCCAGCTCGTCAGCTCGGTCGCGAAGGATGGAAGCTGGGACATCTCCCATCAATGGACATTTGTTACTCAGCGTCAGTCGCCACATCTGACAAAAGTCACTACCGAGATCTGGGTACCCGATCCTTCGTCCTCCACATATTCCCCAGATGCCGAGTACGTCAGAAGTGAGGGTTGTATTGTTGTATCTTTCCCTTATATCGAAGACACTCTCTGGATCAGCTACCAGCTACAGAGGCTAGGAAACCTCATCCGCAGGACAATTTTCCATCAGCAGGATCTCAGCTCCGATGGACCCCGCATCTCTTTCCGCATCCCCTTCAAACCTTCTCCAGACCGCATCAAAGAGAAAGCCTACCCCCGAGAGAGCATGAAAATATGGGATGAATGCCCTGAAGCACTGAACATGGGCATCGAGATCCCGCCAGACGTCCTTGCGAAGCTCAAATACGCTCTGGGCATATCTAACCAGTTGACCCTCTTCCGCATCGATCCACAGCGTTTCCGTGAAGTCTACCGCAACGCACCGCGCAAGGGACAAGAGGTCGATTACCAGCCCGTCGTCGGTATGGCCGATGCGTATCCTCTCCATATCATCAACCTAGCCAGCGTCCACGACGTCGCGTCTCGCCTTCCTGGTCACACCAAGCTCGACGCCATCCGCTTTCGCGCCAACATCTATTTGACCGGTCCACCCCGCTATGCTGAAGAGGACTGGCGCAAAATCCGCGTAGGATCACGCCGATATGATGTTAGCGCTCGCACAGCACGCTGCACGATGCTAAATGTTAATCCGGGAACTGGCGAGCGCGAACGTAACGAGCCGTACAAGACGATGGCAACTTTCAGAAAGATCGACTCTGGGGCACCGAAGTGGCCGTGTTTGGGGATGCAGTTGGTGCCAATAAGTGGCGACGAGGGTCCTATTGCGGTTGGAGATGAAGTCGTAGTGGAGGAGATCGGGGAGCACTGTTACATTCCGCAGGGGCCGTCTTAGGAGCCGGACTGATGGGCGTTTGAGGAGTTGATTGGGCATGAAAAGTCATGGTCACTTTCTTTGTATGTAACATATCTCGGTCTGTAATGAAAACCATTCCGGGCCAAGAATCCAGGAACGTCAAATGGTTGGCAATTCAGTTGGACTATGCACACCATATGAAAAACTAACTTGAGTTCAGCCAGTATCTCGCATCAGGATCTCCCTTGCCCAGAACATAACCCCAAGACGCCCAAATACCGGACTGGCTGGACTGAACCGCCAGTCTTCTCTTTCCGATTTTCCGTGTTGGAGCCTCTGGCCCGCCCCGACTTCTTGACTTGGCCTTTTCGAGCCGTCTGTGTTGTGGCATGCTGTCCCACCGGCGGTAGATCCATTTCATTTATGCCAGTCTCCATGACATACACCCAAGACTTGAGAACTTCCCAAGGCTGTGTCTGTCTCCTCTGCCGGCCAGTATCGCCTTGAGATAATTCTCAGATACACCGTCCAGGCCGCCAGAAACATGATCTCTCATCTCACATATCCGTCAGCACTGAGCTGTCTCTCCCGAACCAATCCTCTCACCTCCCAGCACCCGTATCACCTCCCTCTCCCCTCTTCATCTCCTCCGTCCCTACAACCGCCCCCTCCAGCAAATATGCTACATCCCCTCTTGCCCCGCTCTTTCCCTCCCCCTCGCTCCCCCAATGGCTCCAATCCAGGTGATACCCCACCGCGCATCTGCACCGCGCACACCGCTGCGGGTATCTCTTCTCTAGTCCATCCTCACGCTGTACTATACGCGGTTTACGATCACGGTCGGGCTGCACGTGTAGCAGGAGCGCGTAGTGGCGGTCTTCGTCGTCTTCCTCGGGCGGCCGTGTCGGTAGAGGCAGGATGTAAGCGCGGTCGAGCGGCGTGGTGTCTGGGTTCGAGGCACCGCGGCGGGGCAACGAGGAGAGCGGAGTGGTGGTGGCGAAGAGTAGCTGGGTGCAGACGCAGTGGTAGGTGTAGACTGGCGTTTCCGCTGGTGCGGCGGAGGTAGAGGCGGGTGTGGGTGAAGCGCGTGGAGGGGAAGCGGTCGCCATGGTGGATTGTTGCGCCGTCAGAAGAGTTGAGGTTTCGCTGTGGTGTATCAAAGCTTGCGATAGTCCGTTTGAGCTTTGGAGGGCAATTCAAGGACGATTGATGTGGAGTGCAGGTAGAGAAGTCGAGGTTCAGCACGCGGAATTTCTGGTCGAACGCGCCAAGGCGTAGGGCTGAGAGAGCTGCCATGACGCACGCATCCAGAACTTTCCTTCGCACTCTTCCACCTCTTCCACCGCAGGCCAACTGACCGACCAAATCACCCACAATGCCACCCCTTCCTATCCACTTCGGTCCCTTCCTCGTCACCCCACAAGTCTTCCACCTCACGCCGCTCAGCTATGCCCTCGTCAACCTCAAGCCCCTCCTCCCCGGCCACGTCCTCGTCTGCCCGCGCCGCGTCGTCCCTCGCTTCGCGTCGCTTACACCCGCTGAGGTCACCGACCTCTTTGCCACCGTACAACGCGTGTCGCGCATTATTGAGCGTGTCTATGGTGCGGATGCATTGAATATCGCGATACAAGATGGCAAGGCCTCCGGGCAGAGTGTTGAGCACGTACACTGCCACGTCATTCCCAGGCGGGATGGGGATATGGATAAGAAGGGCGGCGGAGACAAACTGTACGAGATGATGGAGGGCGAGGAAGGCAATGTCGGGAAGGAATTGAGGAAGAGAGAAGAAGAGAGGGGGCACAGGTTCGCGAGACCGGACGCGGAGAGGAAGCCGAGAAGTGAGGAGGAAATGAAGAAGGAGGCCGAGTTGTTGGCGCAACAAATCGAGAAAGAAGTCGACTGAAGGCTTGCGCGTGAAGTGGAAGCATTGGAAAGATGATGGGCGAAGCATCGTCCAATGGAAGCCTGCTGGTCGCTCCAAAGGAATACATAGGAACGGGCAGCATATCTTCCAGGAACCGGAGAACAAACTTCGCGTGTGTACATTTACACGATTCGAGTGCAACCTCAAGAAACGGCTACTCGCTCGCCCATTACAAATTCCTCGAAAGAGCAACTGCCGACTAAAGTCCAACTACTGTCTCCATGCAACAACGTCCACTATTCGATCCCACAGGTTTAAGGCGTGCTCTCTCTTCAGTAGTCCCTTCTCCCCGTCACCAGGTAGCCTCCAAACTGTAATACCTACGCCACTCATTTTCAAACTTGTCACCAGCGGCCCTAACAACGCCCTCTCGACCACACAGTTCTTTCTCGCCAACTCCTCCTTGGCTAACTCTGCGAAGGCTGCCAGCACAGTATCACTGGTGCTTCCCAGGCTGTTCAGAACCAGAACAACACGATGGGGTTTCTCCGAAGTGGCACCAGCCGGGAAAGGAATGAAGGCACGATCTTCGTTGGAGGTATCAGTGATCAGATCGATCATCTGCTCAACAAGCTTTGCAGGCGCAGGTGGAGGTGAAAGCTGCTGCAGTCCAGGCTCACCATGAGCACCCATACCAAGCTCAATGGTGTCAGGCGGGAGAAGAGGCACAGGGGCGACGGTGCCGGTGGGCAGGGAGACGCGATCAAACGCAACTCCAATAGTCCCCACGTTCGCAACCACCCACTCCATCGCCTCCCTCACCCTGTCCAACCCATACCCCTTGCTCCCTTTCTCTGCCTCAGCGATCCCGCACGCAATCTTCAAGCCCACCAGATGCCCGCTCAGGCCCCTCCTACCAACCTTGCCGCCCTTCTTCCGGCCCACCGCGACGTCGTCGCCGACGGGCACGAAGGCGACTTTGTAGCCGAGCGCCTGGGCGCGCGTGATGGCCAGGCCGGCGTTGAGGATGTCACCAGTGTAGTTTCCGCACACGATGAGCGTGCCCGGGTGCGTGTTGGGGCCGGAAGAGGGGAGCGGCTGCACCATGCGCAGCGCTTCGAGGATCTGGGCGGAGGTGGGCGAGGCGAAGATGGCGCCCGAGACGTAAGCGCTGAGGAAGGAGGGCCCGACGAAGCCGCCGAACATAGGCTCGCTAAAAAGGTGGTGTTAGTGTAAGATCCGTGAAATTGATCCAGCACGAGAGCCCTCTCGTCGAGAAAGAAAGAGCAAACGAGGTGGGGTTCAAGGTAAATTCAACGGGGCGAGGAATTGAGTGATAATGGGCATAAACATTGCAAACGGGAGGAACTTACTGTCCACCACCAGAAAATCCAATCGTGGTCACATGGTCTTTTCGGAAGTCGGCCAGGTCGCTGCGGTACACAATCTTGTGCGTCGGCGCATATGAGAGCGACGGATGGTGTTGAGTCAGGCCGGTAAGAGCCTCATGAATGGCGTCGCCGGGCTCATTGATCAGGTGGAAGGTCTCTTTCGTCTCAGTGGGAAGAGCTTCTGTAGCCGCCATAGTTGCTATCCCTTTGTTCCTTCTCCTTCCCTACTATACTGGGAAGGGAGGATTGAGGAGTTCCAAGTACGATTTAGTGGAATGACGCAGAAATTGATATGGCTTGATAGAGAGGAACTCAGAGACACGCAGAGAATTATCGAATTTGAGAAGCGGACGCGGCTCTCGTCATTACATATTCTCGCGGGGAAGTGCGGGGATGACGAGGAGGAGCGGAGCTGTGGTCGGGAAGCCCCGATTAGGAAATCCCGCGTCCGTGAGCTCTGGCGTTTTCTTCACCAAGGCTCTCGACCGCGAGCGACGTCGCTCGCGTCTCCGGAAGGCACGAAAAGGGTACATATAAGCGCCGAAGGCTTGCAACTGGCTCATGATACGACACGGACGTGGTATGGCTCCATTTTTAGTAACCTGAGCGCGCAGCCTGCTTCGTATTGCTGACCCTCGAAAAGAGCAATGTCGAGCCTTGGAACGTAGGAACAAATACGCGTGGGGAGTTGAAGTATCGAAAATATCGAGTGCTTTCCGTCCTGACAATTGTTTCAAATACCCATAGGCAACGAAGATGTTCGCACACACGGGAGAACTCAAGTAAATGTGGACTGGTAGAGTTGTCATAAACATTGAACTTTTTCATGTCCCATGTCCCATCTTCCCTCTTTTTAATTTCATACAAATGAGAATAACATGCACAGCTTCAAACATAAAAGCACATTCAAACATCCACTCCCCAATCAAGCCGCCCTCTCCGCAGCCGGCCCAATATCGCTTCCGCTCGCACTACCGGTACCCACCCTTCCAGCGTCCGCATCCATCTCTTTTCCCTTGATCGCACCCCACTCCTCACGATCGGCATCCTTGTCGACCTCATCCGCGGTCAGCTCCGGCAACTCCTGGTCGTCCTCAAGCTCCTCCGGCAGGATCAAGTTCAGGATCAGCGTCACGAACGCGGTGACAGCAAAGCCCGTCTCCAGCACAAGCTCGATAGCGTTGAAGAAGCCGAGCAGCGCGCGGTTCGGTCCATCGTAGGTGAACACGTACGCGAACCAGTCCGACACGAGGGTCGCGCCGTATCCAATAGCCAGACCCGCAGTAAGCACAAACCTATTCCTACGCGTGAACGGCACGGTCGAGATGATGCGGATACCGGAGACGGCGACGGCGCTGAACAGAAAGGTCGTCATGCCACCCAGCACGGCGCTGGGGATGGCAACCAACGAGGCGGCGAACTTGGCAAAGATGCCCATGATGATCAGCCAGAAGCACGCCGCATAGCCGGCCTTGCGGTTGGCACAGCGGGTCAGCGCGATGACGCCGTTGTTCTGCGCGAAAGTCGACATCGGCGTGATGGTGCAGAGGCCGGCGATGATGCCGTTGAGGCCGTCCGCCAGGACGCCACCCTGGATGCGGGAGTCGAAGAGAGCGCCGTCGACCTCGAGGCGCGAGACATCGCAGGTAGCTGTGATGTCGCCGATGGCTTCCATGGCCAGGACGATGTAGACGGCGAGAAGCGGTAGGACGATGGGGCCGTAGACGGAGAGCTTAAAGGTGTGCACCCAGATGAAGGAGGCGGCGGGCGAGGCGTCAATGCCGGACCGGTCGAAGTAGCCGCAGGCGGCGGCTACGATGCAGCCGATGAGCAGGCCGACGACCACGGCGCAGGACTTCATGATAGGCGAGCCAAAGCGCTCGCAGAAGATGATGGAGACGAAGACGAGGAAACCAAGGCCAATGAACTCGGCGCTACCCCAGGGAAGAGGGCGAGGCGCATTAATGGTAGGGCAGAGGGCGTAGATGCCAGTGGGGTTGGTCAAACAGTCACCACTGCCGCCGGCCCAGTTCTGGAAACCGGACTCAATCAGACTGATGCCAATAAGCATGACAGTAGGGCCGGTGACAAGTGGTGGGAAGAGTTTCTTGAGTAAGCGAGGTGGCATGAAAGACATGAGGATTTCGATCAGCGCGCAGACGCAGGATGTACCAATGATTGCTCCGTAGCCATCCGGGCAGGGGAGCTTGTTGCCGCTCGCGTCGGTAGGACAGAAGCCAGTCTCATACATCTGGGATAGTGCGCCTGTAGCCACGGGAATGGTCGAGAAAGACGTGCCGACGACGGAGATCAGACCAGTGCCAATGAAATACGGGGATTTCCAGATGTGGAATCGGGTGACCTGAATGGACGAGAGAATACCGCAGACAATCAAAGAAGTCGAAACGAGATATTGTTGTTGCTCCGTCAACAGGTTGGCCGATGCTGAGAGAATGATAGGAGGAGTGATGACGCCTGCCAACATTGCCAATGCGTGCTGGAATCCAAGGAGAAGGGCCAAGAACACCGGCATCTTATCGTGGAGACCAAAGAACGGCACTGCACGTCGCTGCTTCTTCATGAAGGGGATATTTGGTCTGAAAAGAAATCCATAGTCATAATCACCGATGAGACCGTCCCTAGGATCAAATGTCAGGACATGAGGAGCAGCAGGAAAACATTGCGAAAAATAGCTATCGTGGTATGGAGCGAGAAATATCAATTAAGCAAAGAAGAGCATTAGAGGGAAATTGACGGGTCTTTGACGGGTTCAAAAGACTCACTTCGTAGTAAAAGCTTTCTTGACCCTTCTCAACTTATCTCCAAAAGATCTCTTGGGGCTCATATCAGGGCCAATCTGATCTGGGGAGTCGTCCATGGCGGCACAGCGGGCAGTATAGCGTTCTCAAAAATTTTGACTTTTTCGACAAGGGTTTGGTCGAACCTTGCTAGTGCGTGGATATTTTGTTCAGCGGCTCATGCGGCGCAGGTGCAGTCTTCCTTGCGGATTGAGTCTTCTATAGCCTCCAAGCCTGGTTGAAGTGCTTGTCCACAAAAGCCAAGGGCGAGAGACAGGAGGTAAGTAAGGCGACGGGTGGCGGTTGCGGCAGATGGCTATCCCGCAGAAGGGGATTGGCTAGCGCTGATGCTGACAAGGACTAGAGCTGAAAAAAATCGCGTAGATCCCGCCGGGCGGAGAGCGGACAGACGAACACTATCTGGCAAACCAGGGCCGCACGCCAGAAATTGATGACGGGATGTGTGTGGGGGGGGTGGTGTGAGCAGCGACAATCCCATCATCGGGGTCGAGGAGACATGTCTATTTGTAGCAAGGACGCAATGTGAGTACCCAAAGAACCGATATCTATAGGTCTCGCGTGCACTTCCTCAAAGAGCGACCGGGGCTGAAGTTTGGGTTCGCAGAGGAGCTGGCCGGCGCTGGAGGCGCTGGAACAGGCCGACATGCGATCCGACATCGTCCTCCTCCGCTGTATGCACATGTTTGGGTTTGTGGGATGGAGCGGGCTAAGAGGGATGCTTGGGTAAAAAGTGCAGTGATGCGTTGCTGATAAGCCCAGCTCGATCATCGGTTGGCTGGCGGCTGGCCCGATAACGGTGGCCTCCGACACTCTGCCTCTTCGTCTGTCTTCCCTGCTGCTCCTCCACACACAAAAGCAATCGTTATCCTGCAAGCCCAGCTTTCGGTATCTCCGAGGTCCCTCTATCGACTGCCGTGGCTGCGTTCCCGGCCCTGGGTCGATCGTTGACAGCGCCGACCTCCGACGATCTGAACTATCGTCTCTTACCTTGTTGCATTCTTCACTGGTTGCAGCTCAATCGTCAATTCCATGAGCTACGACAGTGGATTGCTTGACGTCCGGACGATAATGTTGATACTCGCTGTCATGGCCACTGACCTTTCTGGCCCTCCTTGGACAATCTTCATGGATCGATCTCTCGGGAGGCATGGCAGTGCATGCGCAGTATTACCAGTACGCCAATCCCAAAATCAGTCGTGATATCAGTCAGAATGAAGCACAAGACGGCCATTTCTAGAAAGGGATCCCCTACGTGACAATCGCAACGAGGCTAGTACGATTTCAGAAGATGAGGTCAATTCTAGGAGTAATAATGCAACGAGGACGATAACCTGGGGAGTTGGAGCATTAGTCAGGATGCAAGTGTTCAGCGAAGTCAATTACATTCACATCCGGACGAATGCATGCCTCCTCATCTCTCCGCGGTAAGGGCATGTTGCTGTGTGTTGGAAAGCTGCGCAAATGGAGAGCGTTCTCCCCTCGGCCAAGCATACCGGGTCAGTTCTTTCATATCTGTGCTCTCCTTCCACTGAGTATTTGGCTGTGCACAGTGCAAATGCCCTGAAGACAAGAAAAGATCTTTCAGGTGGCATCTCCGGTCGTCCGCACATCGCTCTTGGGAATATTTCTCATCTCCGAGAAATCCCGGTGTATGCCGAACACTGTCAACCTATATCAACAACAAAGCTTGGTGTTGGTGTTTCTTCGTCTGTTGTTTGGAGGATGCATTTCCTGATACTCTTCAAGGACCACTGTCCTATCGAAAGCAGCAAACCACCTTCGATGACAGTCGCAACGATGGGAGTCCTTGGTCGATTCATCAGGGTCTGTGTTTGAGTTGAGGCTCTGGGCCGCTCCCTGGTCCCAGCGCTTAACTGCGAGACTCTTTCGCCGCCACGGTGGCGTGACCGTTACCTCTGCGAGCGCCAACTTGAGATCTTTGCACACGTCTCGTCGTCCTCAACCACGACAGGGAGCTTCTTCCGCGCAGAGCGCAACCAGATTTCAGGTTCCGACGTTCGAAGTTGCAGGTGCGGATGCCGCGATGCTGCCACTGCGCGAACCCGGGAACCAAGTTCCATCTTGAGACGTTGGAAGATGTCAACGCGGTTGCCGCTCCGTTGCCTTTGCTCTGAGGATGCAATTTCCTGTGCCGTGGATGAAGAGCGCCTTCGTGCAGGACGGGGACCGAGATCTGGTTTCAGACGTTCAACCCTGCTGCGGACTGCGTAGGCGGCACGCCGGTCCCAAAGTAGTAGTAGGGACTTGTATACCACAGAACAAAATTCCCATTTCACGTACCGCAAGGCGGACGGGCTTGTATGGGCCGTCTCTGGGTCAGGACGTCAGGACCGCGGGGAGGGAGGAGCTTTGCCGAGCATAATCGAACACGCAAACGATAGGTATGTCAAAGCACGCTGCTACGTCAGAATGGCAACAACACAACGCCTACGTGTCTCGGATTGGCACAGGACCAGCCACCGCCTGGCAAACGACAACAGCATCAAGGCAGAAGCGTTGGGAATTTTTCAGTGGGGATGCAAGAGCTACACTTGCGGGTAGCATGTGGTTATGCGGGCGAGAGGAAGACGAAGCTTGTGATCTCAACGACATGCCGCAACGTTTGAACGGCGCTGATGGCAAGATGATAGGCCGTTCGCAGACACAGATACGGCCGTGTTCCAAGGGCTCGAAGCCAGGATGCCAGGCCTGCCCGTCATCCAGCAGAAAGTTAGCCATGTGAAAGCCGGCTCACACAGGTTCCCCACATGAACCAGGCCTGCGAATTGATCCGGCGATGATGTGCCACTTGGACCGCAGCGGAACGATTTGCGACGCACGCGGAGAGGTCGCTTGGTCTGGACGGGCAGCAGGCAACGGCAGGCTCAACAACAATGGCTAAGCGATGATGTCTGCGAAGCCGAGGTCGCACCCTGATTGGCGTCGGACATGTGGACTGTGGATCGCTGCTCCAGGCCCGGAACACGATCCTGGAATGCTGGAGTCGCCACCGTAGGGCTGATTGCGACAGAGCTGCACAGCAGCAGCAGCAGAGTGCAATGCGACGGCGGGCATGGAGGTCGGCGTGCTGCGAATTGCCGTCGCCATCCGCGCATCTGTCGTGCTGTCGTCGCGGGGCATCGATTTCTGTCCGGGGCGAGCAGAGGAGGGTCCAGGGCACGCAGGAACAAGCAGGGGAGTCTGGGTCAATCGCTTCCGGCTGATACCCGCGCGTCCGCCAGAGCTGTGGCGTCGGCGCATCTGATTCGCTGCTGCGAGGAAGGTGCGGCCCGTGCTCCATTTCTTGTTGAGGGCGCGTTGGGGAAAATGCACGCCCAAGCACAGCACCACCTTTTTTGTCGCCCCAATGTCGCTGGCTAAATAATACACTTGCCCGAGGCCCCTCCACCTTACTCTCCGACCAGCCCTCTCGCTCAATTTCCCTCTCCCTCCACTCCAGACGTCCGGACAGGCATATCCAGCTCGCCAGCTCCTCTGCGGCCATCACTTCAGACCCAGCTGCTGACGCTGTCCGCTGTCAACATGCCTTCGCACCAGCCCGTCGCCGGCGAGCAGGCTGTCAAGCCCGAGTTCCTCTCGAACCAGCCTTCCGCCATGGCGAAGCCCTCGGAGCCCAACCGCAACCCCAAGTACGACCCGAACAAGAAGCACATCACCGACTATCCAATGACCCGCCAGAACTGGTACAAGCACGTCAACTGGCTCAACGTTTTCTTCATCGGTGGCATCCCGCTCATGGGCTGCATCGCCGCCTTCTGGACTCCCTTGACTTTGAAGACGCTCCTTTGGTCTGTTCTCTACTACTACTGGACCGGTCTCGGCATCACTGCCGGCTACCACCGTCTCTGGGCCCACACTTCCTACAAGGCCACCAAGCCTCTTCAGCTTTTCCTTGCTCTGGTCGGTGCCGGTGCCGTTGAGGGCTCCATCAGATGGTGGTCCCGCGATCACCGCGCTCATCACCGCTACACCGACACTGAAAAGGACCCTTACTCCGTCCGCAAGTACGTATGATCCCGTATCTCGTCACGTTACTTGATCTAACTTTGATATAGGGGTCTCCTGTACTCTCACCTGGGCTGGATGGTCATGAAGCAGAACCCTAAGAGGATCGGTCGCACTGATATCTCCGACCTCAACGACGACCCTATCGTTGTTTGGCAGCACCGCCATTACGTCAAGCTCGTGCTCTTCATGGGTCTGATCTTCCCCACTCTCGTTACTGGTCTTGGCTGGGGTGACTGGATGGGCGGCTTCATCTACGCCGGTATCCTCCGCATCTTCTTCGTCCAGCAGGCCACCTTCTGCGTCAACTCCCTTGCCCACTGGCTCGGCGATCAGCCCTTCGACGACCGCAACTCTCCCCGTGACCACGTCCTTACTGCTCTGGTCACCCTGGGTGAGGGCTACCACAACTTCCACCACGAGTTCCCCAGCGACTACCGTAACGCCATCGAGTGGTTCCAGTACGACCCTACCAAGTGGTGCATCTGGTCCTGGAAGCAGCTCGGCCTCGCCTACGACCTGAAGCAGTTCCGTGCCAACGAAATCGAGAAGGGCCGTGTCCAGCAGGCTCAGAAGAAGCTTGACCAGAAGCGTGCCAAGCTTGACTGGGGTATCCCTCTTGACCAGCTTCCCGTTATGGAGTGGGACGACTACGTTGATCAGGCCAAGAACGGCCGTGGTCTCATTGCTGTCGCTGGTGTTGTCCACGATGTCACCGACTTCATCCAGGACCACCCCGGTGGCAAGGCAATGATCCGCGCCGGTGTCGGCAAGGACGCCACCGCCATGTTCAACGGCGGTGTCTACGACCACTCCAACGCTGCACACAACTTGCTTTCCACCATGCGCGTCGGCGTCATTCGCGGTGGTTGCGAGGTCGAGATCTGGAAGCGTGCTAACCGCGAGAACAAGGAGGTTGAGTACGTCAAGGACGACTATGGCAACCGCGTCGTTCGTGCTGGCGAGCAGCCTACTAAAGTGCGCCAGCCCATGGTCAGCGCTGGCGCGGCATGAATGTAATGAACGGTGCAAACGGATGGGACTACCAAAAAATGGGATTGTGGTGTGGACAATTGTTTTCAGTTCAGCTATGCCTGGACCTTTTTTTTTTTTTATCCGAGAGGCGTTTATGGAGGGTAGCGGGCATTCCTTTCCTTTGTATTTCGTGAGACTGAAATCTAACTTTCTCACACCGTGGTCCTAGCAGAGGACACGGCTTGGGCGGACATTTCGAGCTGCTACGGCGACTCTAATTTGGGCATACTTAAGAAGTTAAAGGTCACAGCAGTGTGACAACTTACTCGCTCATTTCTCTGTTCCAGAGTTTGAAGAGTGATTCCCGATGTTCATTTCTACACGTACGCATCGCTTCATGGCAGCTAAGATAACGACAAGTATGAATGTCACACATGATGTACCGACAGGACTAGCAGTGGATGCAGCGACGAGTGATCAGGTCATGTACTCTTTTTTCCACATCAACTGCGGTCGACATTACGGTCGCACAAGGGCTGCCCAACACAGGCACGCCACCCATGGTTGCTCGTCGCTTCCTCCCGGCCTCCCGCAAACGCGCGAGCGCGAGCAACCCATCCATACCTACATACCCGCCTGCCATTCGTTGCTCGTGACAAAGAGGCTAGGTAGGTAAGAGAAAACAGGCTAGGCAACCACGCGACATTCCTTCCGCAACAGCGACCGAACAGCTTGCAGAACCCCCCCCCCCCCCCCCGACGCAAGGGTTGGTGTGTGCGCCCCAGCCACCGCACTCCAACGACGCGAACTTCACGGGTTTCACTTTTCGACGTTTGCTCAACGGTTGCACGACTTCGAGGGCGAGGTGCCGGCAAGTGACGTCAGCGACCGATTGGACCCTGATGCCCACTGGGCCCTGGATTTCTTCCATTTCCGCTGCAGCTGAATCACGCTGCACCAATGCCTTGCGCACCGCCGCCACCGGCTTTCGCGGTCGATGGAGCGTCGACCACGGAAGACGAGAGCAGCAGCGCCGCGTCGACGGATGACGACGCCGATCTCGATGCCCCGGCGCGGAAGCGGCGGAAGCGGGAGCATGGATCGAGGGCCGCTGCTGCCCATTCCGCGGAGACGCCTGTGCGGGACCAGCGGCAGTTGAGGAGTTTGGAGCGGGTGGTTAGTCCGCCGCTGGCCAGGAAGACGCAGAGGGAAGATGAAGATGAGGGCGAGACGGAGGACGAGGACGATGCAGAACCGGAGCGACGCGCGGTCAAGAAGGTCGGAGAGGTTGGGTCGGCAGCAAAAGAGGTGCAGCAAGAGGCGTTGAACATGGGTGAAAAAGCGGCGTCATCCTCCGCACCAGAACCGAAGATGAACGGGGGAGAGCGGCGTTCGTCAACGACGTTTGTGTCTTCGCCAATTCAGCTCACGCGTATCCGAGATCTTCCTCAGGCCGCGAACATCGACACAGTGGCCTTAGAGGATATCTTGTGTGACCCGCTGATCGTCGAGGTCTGGCAGTTCAACTACCTGTTCGACGTAGACTTTGTGATGGGCGCGCTTGACGAGGACGTCAGGAGCAGCGTGAGAGTTAAAGTAGTGCACGGCAGTTGGCGGAGAGAGGATGCACAAAGAGAGCGGATGGAGGCATGGGCTGCAGTCTATCCGAACCTGGAAGTAATCCAGGCTTACATGTCTGAAGCATTCGGCACACATCACTCCAAGATGATGGTTCTGATCCGTGCAGACGATCACGCTCAGGTTGTCATTCATACAGCCAATATGATTACCAAGGACTGGACCAACATGACAAATGCTGTCTGGAGATCACCACTCCTTCCACTGCTACTTGCTCCAGCACATGTTTTTCAACCTCAAGTTTCACAGAATAATTCTGAATCATCGCCTCCAGACAGGGCTGCTTCTATAAAACATCATCCCATGGGCAGTGGCGAGAGATTCAAAGTTGACCTGCTCCACTATCTCGATGCGTATGGAAGGCGCCTCAAGGCACTGTCAGAGCAGCTGGTCCATTATGACTTTTCTGATGTCCGCGCTGCACTCGTAGCTAGTACGCCGAGCCGAGTGAAGCTCAATGACGTCAAACCCAATGAGAGGACGTCATGGGGTTGGGTCGGCTTTCGCGAGGTGCTCAGGCAGATTCCGCAGCAAAGTTCAGCCAGCGGAAAAGGGGATGAAGATAGCCTGGTCGTCGCGCAGGTATCTTCAATAGCAACCCTCGATCAAACTGGAGCCTGGCTGGAGAACTTTGGAAGTGTCCTGGGAACACGTGGGACCGGAACTCCATCTCCGCCAATCTCTACCACCAGTAAATCACCACAGCGAAAACGAAATGCCTTCCCAGCATTCAGGCCAGCTTCCAGCCTATTGAACTCACCTTCTGCGTCCTCTTCAACTGCTTCTTCAGCCCCTTCCCCTCCCCTCTGCATCATCTTCCCCACCGTCTCCGATATCCGCACGTCCCTCGACGGCTACTACTCCGGCGCCTCCATCCACCTTAAGACCCAGAACGCCAAACAACAGAAACAGCTCTCCTACATGCGACCAAAGTTCTGCCATTGGAGGACCGCCTTCGGCTCTGAGCCAGCAGCGGCTTCCGCCCTCCGCGGCCCTGCTGCCCCCCACATCAAGACATACATCCGGTACGCCCATCCGAAGGGCTCAGCGCTGGGAAGTGCCGGGACGAGGATCGAATGGGCGATGTTGACGAGCGCGAATTTGTCTATGCAGGCCTGGGGTACGCTGCCGTCCGTGGACGGTGGGGCGAGGAAGACGAGGGCGGAACAGACGCCGGATGAAAGGAGTAAGGAGGTGAGGATATGCAGTTGGGAGATAGGGGTCATTGTATGGCCCGAGCTTATCGCGGGTAGTGTTCGGGGAGATGGGACGAAGCAAGCAATGATGGTGCCGGTTTTCGGGAGGGATGGGCCAAGCTTGGAGCATGTTGTCGGGCTGGAGAACGAAGGCAAGGCGGAGAAGGGAGGGGGAGGGGAGAAAGTCGTGACGGGATGGCGTATGCCGTATGACTTACCATTGATGCCGTATGGGAAGGATGATGAGCCATGGTGCGCGACGGCGAGGTATGCGGAGCCAGATGTCAGAGGGTGCGCGTGGGATGGGTTCTGAAACTGGAATCCCAGAAGCAGGAGATGCCTCCTGAGCGAGGCGGGATATCATCGGTGCTATCGAATTGAGGAATCATCGGTACTTTTTAGTAGTGACTGACAGCATTCCAAACTGTTGATGGTGGACGCCGGAGCTGTAAGAAATAACCTGTCCGCTGAGCCCCCGCTGCGGAGGCCGCAGACACTGCAGCATAACAGAAGACAAACAATACAGACAGCACAGAATAAAAACACAACAATACGACTGAACGACAGGAGTACAGCAAGTGGATGATAGTCAGGACAGAGGACAAGAAACAGCAAACAGAAAGACAGAGAACACGGGACAGCTCCCGGAACAAAGTTTCACAACAGTCGCGTGAATATCGTGTCCTTGACAGAGAGCACGTGTTGAACAGTGATGAGCTGCGTAGGGAGGTACACGGTGACCTTATACCTATCGAGTGTACAATCCAGTAGCGAGATCCAAGCCATGTGCTACTTCAGGCTTCAGTCCTGGTAACTTCTTCTAGCACGTGGCATGATCGGAAGGCAAGGGCAGACGAATCAGATAGACGGATGTGATTTGAAGTTTGTTATCCAGTTGGGCACCCAGTGGCCCATGGACAGCCAAACCGGCTCACCTGCTAATCCTAACGCCTGATCTGATGACTTGAATAGTAGATCCCAAGCCTTCCCACTTGTCTACCTTCACCACTTGATGGGCATGCGTATTTCTGAGAAGACTACTCTGCCGTGAGCCGTCGGCTCATGGCAGTGGGTGTGATTTCATGGTCAGTTGAAGCATTCGTCTGGATAGCTTTGTCATCGAAAATCTATTACATCTGCGTCCGGCCGAATACTTCCGGATGAATGCTTCCACTCCCTATGCTGAAGACCCTGCGATGAGAAGCAGATTCTCAGCCACTCCTCCATGCGATGTCGTTGGACAGAGATTTCCCCCGAGAAAGATCCATGGAGCCTGCTACATGCACTTTCACCGATCTGAGCAACGCCTGCAATTCTCCCAATATGACAACTGCGCCACATCAACCATCGTACGGTATTGTTAATTCTGCGAGACTGTCTGTGGGCTGACCTCACAACACGCCATTAACGCTCCCATTCACATCATCACCCTCCTCCCTGCCATCGCCATATAAAATCTCACAAACGCCGCCGATCGGCACATCCAGCACCGCATCGGTACTTTCGCTCCAGATACCTCGCCAATCCACCTGCGTCCCCGGTTCAACCGCAAACTCATTTCCGCTCTTCCCCTCCTTGACTGAGCTGTTCCTGCTATGCCTCCCGCTCGCCTTCCGCGACCCGACCTTCTCCACCTTCCCATCCTTACCCTTCCGCACCACCCTGCCCCTCGAATCCAGCGTCGCGATCTGCGCCGCATCATCCACGACGTTCTCACTGCTTCCCATCGGCAACGTCAAGTAGCCTAGATTGTAGCTCGCTAGCGCGACGTATATGTACACGACCAGCACGACCAGCCACGCCGGCACCGCCAGCGCCCACCAGCGGTTGGGGTAGTAGTAGATGCCCAGCTGGTGCAGGAAGGGGCGCGGCAGGTACGCCCACAGCAGGTACATGAGGAACGCGAAGCTGCTGGCCAGGTAGATGAAGAAGCCGTAGTACTCGTACGTCGGCACCTTGGGCGACGCGCGCGGCACCAGCGTCGCCGACGCGAAGGACGCGGTCAGGTTGTTGGTGGGTGTGCCCGTGCCGCCGCCGTTGGAGGCGCCAGACGTTGCGCTGGGTGCGCGCTTGCCGCTGCCCGTGATGGTCGTGGTGGTCGTTGCGTGCCGGCTTCCGGCGCTGGGGTTGATGCCCTCGACGTCGGAGGAGTCGGGAGTGGTGGGTCGCGAGGTCTGCGCGGAGAAGGAGGGCCGTAGGAGGGATGTCAGCGATGGGCTGGGCGGGAGCGGCGTGGGCGGGCGGTTGTAGAAAGGTGGGAAGAGCGCGGAGGAGGTGTGTGGCAGGTGTGAATGCGAACGCGAGGCGTGCGAGTACAAGGGTCTTCGTGGTTGAGAGCTGGTGCCGCCGTCGGTGCTGGTGCTGCGGCCATTGGGGACGTCGTCGGCGTCGTTCTCGAAGTCGAAGTCGAATTCATCGTCGGAAACGCTGCTGGTACCTGAGGCGTCGAGCGTGAAAGGCTCTTCGGGCGAGAGGTTGTCCTCGACGGAAGCGGGCTCTGAGGGAGACGTGCCCGTGTCGGTAGGGGAGAGCAGGTTGGTGGGCGCGTCGGTCTTGGCACTTGGAGGATTGGGCGCGGGCAACAGGTCGGAATCCAGGGAGCTGAGCATCGGAAGGTTGGGCGTTGACTTTGAGTGGAAGCCCTTGGGGAGGCCATTGCCTCTACTTTGCGGCGGCATGGCGTGGCGCAAGCTGGAGACGATTGCGCTGAGTTGGTGAGGGCGATGCGATGATGTAGTTAGGGTGAAGTGATCTGCGAGCATGTGAAAGCGCGCAAGCGCGTCGCGCGCCCGGGCCTTCATTTGTACGGCGCCCGCCAAGATCGTTGACATTATGCAACATCATAGTTACTTTTCGTCATCTCGCGTTCCACTGGGGGCAAAATGCGTGTTCAAAAAAATTCTACTGTACTGCTACCAAGGTTCACAGACATCGAGACTGCCGACAGCTGTTGGGCTAAGTCGCTGCATCTAATATACCCGTTGTGCGACTCTAGGATGAACGCCATTTTCTGCCCAGTATTCATTACTCAGTCCACATGTGCTCACTCAACTGCAACAGATAATCGTTGAGTCCCGACTTGGCCTTCATCGCCACCTCTCTCCTCTCGCTGGCCGAGTCTTCGCTATAGTACAGCTCCAACAGCACCTTCAGCTCGTCGTACGTGAACGGTCCGTTGTTGGCCTTTGATTCCTTGGCCGCGGTGACGATAGATTCGGGCCCTGTCGTGAACATGCCGTAGTAATACGTGGCCTTGGTTAACACCGCCCCAGCTTCGATGTTCTTAAGGTTCTGTTGCAGGACGAGAATGTTGAGTTGCATGCGCCCGCAGCCATTTTCGTTCATTCGCCCGATTCTGCTCGAGTTTCTGACAAGAAGAGTGTCGGCAAGGGAACCAATGCCGTGCGTGATGTAATCATGTTGCTGCTTCATTAGCTGCGCAACAATTTCCTCGTCAATGTCGCTGAGCTCGGAATTGAGTCTGAGGACATCCGGGTCGGGCTCATTGAAGAGCTGGTCAAGACGATATGTTCCCTGGAAGCATTGGTTGATGTGGAACATAACATGGCACCTGGTCTCCAGATGGAGGGTCTGAAGTATGATTCCGGCAAGTTCGTGATACGAGTTCACCACGCCATCAAAAGCAACTGCCGTTTCCTGGTTGAGAGGCAAGAACACCGGATTACCATCTCCACGTGGCTCCAACGAGCCCACATTGGTCCAACGCCGTCTGTGTTGCTGCCGGCCACCGTCAGGACGAGATGAGTCAGTAGCACGGTCACTGATATGCCGAAGGCTTTGCACCTTGCTTGCAAGCCATTTCATGCTTGTGTAGAGAAGGCATAGAGCTGCTATGCTCTTGCGGTCGTTGATCAGATCCGGTTCCCGGAGAGCTTGGTAGTTCGAGGCCGAAATTAAGAGTTCTGTAGACTGAGTGAGAAGATCTGCGTGGTTCGTGTCGTCTGCTTCCATCAAAGCTGCAAGCGCCTTCGCCACCTCCGGATTTTCTCTCAATGCAGCGGACGCCTTCAGCTTCTTTTCCTGAGCCCGGGTTACTAGTGCCTTATACCAGCCATAGCACTTATCGTAGTAGGTCACCATTTGAGTGATGATAAGCTGGCTGAAAGCCTGATCATGGGGAAGATTGTCAAGCATCTTGCAAAAGGCGGTGATGAGAGCGAAGAACTTCGTAGTACCCTGGCAGCAATAGTTAGCGTGGTGGCTTCTCACATGCACTTGAAATAGAGACGCACCTTGAAGATTGGCTTTTTCGAATGCAACTGCCATTGTGGATCCTCGTGGAAGGTGTCAGCTTCCATAAAAGTCTGTGCGCACAGATCCATGAGGGTCTCGTCCAGTTGAGGGTGGAAAACATTGACCAGGAAATCATCAAGGAAAGAGGTAAGAGTGCTCGTGACAATGTCCGAGCCCGGCGGTACGACCTCTTTCAAGCGGTTCAGGAATGCCAGGGATGGAGGAAGTAGTATTCCCATATTGAAAACACTTGGCTCAACGAGGAGCTTATGTCCTGTTGCACTTCCATCCTGTCCTTGGTTGTTTGAATCTGTAGTTGTCCCAACAATCCGCTTGGAATCAGACACAAGACCAGGCACTGAAGATTTCAGAATCAGTTCCAGGTCATCTCGTTCCGATGCAAAATCCGTTGACGTGATGTCCATGTCGGAGAGTTTGAACATTTTCTGTCTCAGCATTAGCATGAAGTGTGACACCTTCGTGGATCTGGACATACCTTGTTTTTGTCTCTCTGCATGCGCAAGAAAGGATTGTCATTGTTTGCACCTCCTTGTGCAGATCGGAACGCTAGCTCGCTATCCGTGGATAGGTAGTCATGGAGCAGGGAGCGCATCTTTACAGACGTTAGCATCTCCAAGGCCGTTGTGGAAACCGAAATCCAGACTTACCTCGCTTTGGTACAACTTCCACAGCTCCTTGAAACTGCTCGTCAGCACAGCAACGTCCCGCAGGCCATCTCGTTTTGAGATTCCTGCAACAACGTCGTGAACAACGCGGTGACTTTCCGCTATGGCCTCAAACTTAGCATAAAGAGTCCAAAGAAGATCATTCAAAAGAGTCGCTCGAGTTTCATCGCTCTCGTAGGATCTGCCGTTCTTCCCACTACCTTTGCTGGCATATGCTCGGACCAGACTTGGGTGCCTCTGAGAGACTTCAGTATTTGATCTTTCGACAACTCTGAAGAGTTCCACGGGCAAGCGTTGTATGATTGACTCGATCGCAAGGTCCAATCGGCCCATTTTTTCTAGCGCTTCCAAGATGACTTGGATGTAATGGAATGTGTCGGCTTCCGGATTGCGAGATGCATCGTCCACCAAAGCCTCTGACATATCAAGACCATCCAAAAACTGGTAGAGAGCCTTGCGGCCAGAGTCGATGCCTGCTATGGTGCCATCGGCACCAGTTTTGGGCTGGTTTTGCGCGTGAACCTTCCAGCGGTCCTCGCAGTAGGGAGATTTGAGGTACAAGTGGTTGTGGAGTTCTTCGACAAGGATATCGCACAGAGAGTGCTCTTGATTGCTCAGATAGACCCGCAGATCGCCCAAAGCGCCAATGTTCTCCATCTCGGACTTTCTTATTAATCTTAATGCGTCTTGCAAGACATCGACAGCCGGGAGGAACCTCTTCTCAGATATCCGGATCTCCAACCGCTCCGGTACATGCTGAAGCAGCTCGATGGAGCTCAAAACCTGCAGCATTTCGTCATAGTTTTGTGATGCTGCAGCAAAAGCTTTGAGCTCCGGTTTCGCCGTCGACAGATTCTCTTTTGCCGAGACCAAAGACTCCTTCAAAGATCGCACACGCTGCTGCGATTGCTGCAGACTGTTCTGGATCTTGTGAAAAGTACCAATGGAGCTGTTGAAACCTTGATGGTGTTCGTTTACGATTGCCTTCAAGGCCGTCTGCAGCTCTGCGTTGGTGCTCATGAATTCATTTTGGCGACCGGCCAGACCGAGTGAGCTGGAGTCGAGCAGTTTGAGGGCGACCTGGACAGGCGTGCAGTTCTCGGTGGTCATGAATGTCCATTCTTTCTGTATGTAGTCCAGTACATCTGCAGGCCACCAGGTCAGCACAGCTACTTGACGCATGCATGGTCAAATAGTCCTGCCCGTTATTCCATCCCCCGTTTCTCCAGGGATGCAGTCTCCCGAGTGTATCTTGCGACGACTGACCTTCAATCTGCTTATTCGCATTCCCGCTGCGCGCATAGTCCGGCCTGCTTCTGCTCCGAGAGCTGAAATCCCCGCTCCTCCTTACTTCGCGCCTTCGCTCGATACTTGTAGGACGAGCAACGCGGGGGCGCTCTTGGTAGTCGGCCTGGTCGTCGAAGCCTCCGTAGCCTCCAGGGCGGCGGTCGCCGCGGCTTCTGTCCGAGCCATAACTCCGTACACTGCTGTAGTCGTCGCCGTCGGGCTGGCCGTAGCGGGCGCCGCTATAGCCGTTGGCGTAGCCGTTGGCCCCTGAGCGTGGGTTGCGGGGCAGTGAGGACATGGTGGCAATGGGAGTCAGCGGCGTGCGGAGGTCGGTCGCGGGCGGATCTCAAGGCAGCAGCAGCTCATGCTGCAGCCTGCTCTTTGTCCAGGTAGGTGGGATGTAGGTGGGCGCATTGGAGCACTGGGCGAAACATGCGCTCACTAAGCGCGCCCGAGCTCAGGCGTGGTCCGTTCCTTGGGCGCGGGCAAGCAAGCTAAGCGGCGCGGCCCAGTCGGCAAATGATCGGCGACTCTCCCCAAGTTCGCGCTTGACGACCAGCTGGCAATCTGGCCTCAGCCTGAAGTGCGCACAAAACGCCCGTGTCGCGCTTCCTCACCACTCTCCACCTCCGCGCTCCATCACCAGGTTTCTCTCCGTGGCGCTTCTTTGCCATTGTTCTGTTCGCTCCTTAGCCCTTCTTTTCTAATCTTCGCTCCCCCCGGGAAACCGTCAAGATGAGCGGCTGTAAGTTCTCCGCCCTCGCGCGCCTCCCACTCCCGCCGCGCTGGCCATTGACTCGAAGGCACGCTTGCTGACCATTGTTTCTCCGTGCGCAGTGCGGTTCCTCGACCTCATCAAGCCCTTCGTGCCTCTGCTTCCAGAGTATGTGCCATCTGCCGCCCGCGTGTAGGGGATCTGTGGACTGACATTGTAGCCAGGGTTGCGGCGCCGGAGACCAAGACTCCCTTCAACCAGCGGTTGATGTGGACGGGTGTGACTCTCTTGATCTTCTTGGTCATGTCGCAGATGCCGCTTTACGGCATTGTGTCCTCTGACACCTCGGATCCGTTGTACTGGCTGCGTATGATGCTGGCCTCCAATCGAGGAACACTCATGGAGCTGGGTATTACACCCATCATTTCCTCCGGCATGGTCTTCCAGCTCCTCGCTGGTACCCACCTCATCGATGTCAACCTCGACCTCAAGACCGACCGCGAGCTGTACCAGACCGCCCAGAAGCTATTGGCCATCATTCTCAGCTTTGGCCAGGGCTGTGTCTACGTCTTGACTGGTCTCTACGGTCAGCCTTCTGACCTCGGCGCTGGTGTTTGCGTTCTCCTGGTTGTTCAGCTTGTTGTTGCTGGCCTGATTGTCATTCTGCTCGATGAGCTCCTTCAGAAGGGTTACGGTCTGGGCAGCGGTATCTCGCTCTTCATTGCGACCAACATTTGCGAGTCGATCATCTGGAAGGCTTTCTCCCCCACCACCATCAACACCGGCCGTGGTCCCGAGTTCGAGGGCGCTGTCATCGCGCTCTTCCACCTGCTCATCACCTGGCCCAACAAGCAGCTTGCTCTGCGCGAGGCCTTCTACCGTCAGAACCTGCCCAACATCATGAACCTTATGGCCACCGTCCTCGTGTTCGCCGCTGTCATCTACCTCCAGGGCTTCCGCGTCGAGATCCCCGTCAAGTCTTCTCGCCAGAGAGGCATGCGCGGCTCTTACCCCGTCCGCCTCTTCTACACTTCGAACATGGTGAGTTTAACGATTGGTTATTTTTAAGCTTAAACGGCAGCATTCTGACAACTTTTACAGCCTATCATGCTCCAGTCCGCTCTGAGCTCCAATGTCTTCCTCATCTCGCAGATGCTCTACTCCCGCTTCAGCGATAACCTCCTCGTCCGTCTCCTCGGAGTCTGGGAGCCTCGTGAGGGTTCTGCTCAGCTCTACGCCGCCTCTGGCGTTGCCTACTACATGTCCCCTCCGCTGAACTTTACCGAGGCCCTTCTTGACCCGGTAGGTACCCGAGAAGTAAATGCTGCGGAACAATTCTAATAATTTTGCGTGCAGATCCACACTGTCGTCTACATCACCTACATGCTCATCGCTTGCGCCGTTTTCTCCAAGACCTGGATTGAGGTTTCTGGCTCTTCTCCCAGGGATGTTGCCAAGCAGCTCAAGGAGCAGGGTCTCGTTATGGCTGGTCACCGTGAACAGTCCATGTACAAGGAGCTGAAGCGTGTTATTCCCACGGCTGCCGCCTTCGGTGGTGCTTGCATTGGCGCTCTCTCTGTCGCTAGCGACCTCCTCGGTGCTCTCGGCTCTGGTACCGGTATTCTTCTCGCTGTCACGTAAGTTAGCCATCTTCAGCTTTCCATCCAGAGCTAACTTTGTCGCAGTATCATCTACAGCTACTTCGAGATCGCCGCCAAGGAGGGCGACACCGCCGGCCTCAAGGGCATGGTGCTCGGCTAAGCACCTCAACGACAACACTGCATTAGTGGGGGAGAATTTTTTTTCGGGCACTTCGGCCTGACCTTTTGTACTTTATAAAATTTACTCGAATGCGAGCTCTTGGTGGAGAGAATAAAAGCATTGGAAGCGCAGTTTGTAGGTAGCGTATGCTTGCAAAAAATGGGCAGCTCCAAGCGAAGGCTTGGCTCGAATGTACATGTTAAGAACAAACGACAATAAACGGCAGCGGAAATAAACAAGCCACTGCTGAAGTGATCTTCGGAGATGAAGCGGCCATTGGACGGTGATACATCTGGCCCAGACCCGGACAGCTGCGCCTCCTCGTTCAGACACTTGCGAAACCCAATTGCCGTACTCTTGGGCGATCGCAAGCTTAGCCGGAGGAGAGACCTAAGCGCCGGTGTCAAGGTGGTTGCTACGATGAGCCCGTGCCTCTGGGTGAGATCCTTGGATGCCTGAAAAGTCCCACTGCGGAGTTTCGCTTTCCTACTCTGTGCGCAGCTCGCGATATGATGCACGACGCTAATAGTTTCGACTACTGCACGACTTCCCAGCGGGTGCATCAGGGTCGCCAATCAGTATACCACTTTCGGACTATGCACTGGGGTTGTATCGTTGTATCCCCGCTCGGTAGCTTTAGCGGACCCTGATGGACGACACCGGTCAGCAGCGGATGAAAGGCCTTTGAGGGCCTCCAGATGAGCGACGACTTTTGAGACCAGCTCGCCTTTTTTTTTTTTTGGCGCGCCGTTTGCGGGTTAGACGCCAATAAACGGCGGCAAATCCGGCGAGGCAGACTGGCAACGTGGGGAATGAGTTTGAGGGCCCGGGCGCAGTTGAGGCTTGGGCGAGAGGAGCTCAAGCATGCGACAGGGATGGTGGAGCAATGACGCCGACCCCGCGGGTTTAGGCACTCGACCTTGGAGACAGAGCTCTCTCTTGGCAGCTTTAGAGACTTTTTAATAGAACGCCAAAGCCGTCGCGACTCGCCCGTCTACCCACCGTATCGCTGCCGCTCTTCTTCCCTTGCTGCATTCCGTCCTTCTTCCTGCATTCCTTCCGCCACCATGACCGAGCACCCTGCATCGCCGCCGCAGTATGGGCGCATCCCGAGCCTCAAGAATTTCTTGCCGCTCTCTGAGGATGCGGTCATGTCGACGCGCGGACAGCACCTTCCATCCCTCTTGCAGCAATCTTTGAGCGGCCGCAGTCACTCGCAACGCCCTCCGAGCGTCCGGAGTGAAGATGCGTACACCGACGGCGGAAGCTTTGGTCCTAAGGGGAGCGTGCCCCCTACTCCGAGTTTCCCTGATGACAGGAGATCGAGCATTGGCGGCGCCTCCGTGCTACTGACACCCCAAATGCGCAGTCAACGCTTGATCGGAAACAGCAATCCGAGATACAAGTGGTAGGAAGCGCGTTGCGTGTCTTGTTTGGCGGTCGCTAATTTTGTCGTAGGGAGCAGTACTGGAAGTCGGAGGAGGAGTTGAAGAAGTATCCGAAGAAGATGTACGTTCCGACCCAAAGACGCGGGAGCACCAACTCTATATCGTTGCGCTCCGCACGCGGTCAGATGACATCGTGCCACTTCTCCAGCTGACTCGGTTGTGCAGCCGCCAGTACTACGAGCGGAACAACTTCTTGATCCAGCAATACGCTTTCATCGACCGCCTGCTCGACTCCTCGCTCCCCCACAACCTCATTCAGGAATATAATGTCAACATCCCTGAGACCATTTCCGAAGAGTCCGGCACAGCTCCGCATTCTCCTTACTTGAACGGCCAGCAGTCCTCCGAAGACAGCACCAACTCCTCGTCAATCGACGCCTTCGGCAACCGCAAGGTCAAACGCACACCCAAGAACTTGTACAAGGTTCCCGACGAGGAATCACATTTGCTGGGTAACGGACATCAAACCGGCTATGGAGGTATCAGCGATGACGTGGAAGCAAACAATGGGATGATGCCCATGTACGAACCGGAGGAGGAGACGGACAGCCAGTCCAGAATCGTGACGATTGCTATTTACGTCAATCTGGCTGCCAACACAGTTCTCCTGGCCATGAAGATTGTCGTGACTATCCTCACCTCCTCCCTCTCGGTTCTTGCTAGCTTAGTCGACGCCGCTCTGGACTTCCTTAGTACTGCCATCGTCTGGGTGACGACCTACTTGATATCTCGACAGGACCGCTACTCTTACCCCATTGGCCGGGCCAAGCTGGAGCCAGTTGGTGTTTTGATCTTCTCTGTCATCATGATCACTGCCTTCTTCCAGGTGCTGTTGGAGGGCGCACAGAGATTCATGAGCAACGACCACACGATCGTGTATCTGACCAACTCTGCCTTGGCTATCATGGCCGCGACAGTAATCATCAAGGGTCTTTGCTGGCTCTGGTGCCGCATGATCAAGAACTCGAGCGTGCAGGCGCTGGCCCAAGATGCCATGACTGATGTTGTTTTCAACTTCTTCAGCATCATCTTCCCGCTTGGTGAGTTCCCTGCCGTGCATGAACCACATAGTCGACGCTTGAAACTAACATTGTTTTAGTGGGTTACTACGCCAAGCTCTGGTGGATGGACCCCCTGGGAGGTGTTCTGCTCTCTTTTTGGGTGATCATCAACTGGTCCGAAACGTCAACAAACCACATCAAGAACCTGACTGGTCGCGCTGCCTCGGCTGATGAGCGCAACATCCTGCTTTACCTGTCCATGCGCTTTGCCAAGACCATCAAGCAGATTCAGGGTCTGCAGGCGTACCACTCTGGCGATAAGTTGATTGTGGAGGCTGATATCGTGGTCGACGAGAACATCGCCCTCAGGGATGCGCACGATCTGGGTGAGAGCTTGCAGTACGTACTCGAGAGCGTTCCGAACGTCGATCGCGCGTTTGTGCATCTCGACTATGCTTCGTGGAATCTGCCAACTCACATGCAGCAGCATGACTGAGCAGATTAAAAGGTTTCTGGCCATCATTGTACAGTAGAAAAAGCAAAAGTATTCGTCATTGTTCTGGTTTTTAAGGTAGGCTTTTGGGGATTTATGCGGCAGCATCGGAGCATCGGCGTTTTTGAGGGCGATGGGCCAGACAAGAATACCTAATTGAGACTTGCTTGTTTCCAGTTCGGGAAGCCGCCACTCCACTTTTATGGAAAGTGCCTTCCTTTTTCACCTTCGTCAACGTGAGCAAGCCTTTCTATTGTTCGCGTTCGCGTCCTTTCGCATGGCCACCCATCGAAGCGGTAGGAACAATTGAAAGAGAGAAGAAAACTTTAGCAACCTTGATGGCGTGATCCGCAGCAGACACAGCACATGCAACGAGCAGGAGACAACCACGCCCGGAACTCACACATACTACGTTGCACAGCCGCTGCCGCAAAGATATCCGTTGGCCCTGCACCAAAGGCCCGAACAAGCGGTTTTTCCTCCTCTACCGCTTCTCTCGTTGACTCGTTTGCAAATTGCCACTGCTCCTTTTGCTGGGGTTTATAGCCAACCACATCCTCTTTGCCCGACATACACCTCACAAAGTTTGCACGAAGTCCTCGATATCTCCTCCGCAACGCTCTGTCTCGGAGACTACGCGCACAGGCGCCGCTCCGAGACAAGGGCTTCATACCACGACAGCACAAAAGTAAAAAATAAAAAACAGTCATCGTCGATCCGGTTCTTTGCCTTACCTTTCCACCGACAACATGGATTTCCACGGCGACGCAGTCTACGTCAATCGCTACGACCGCGACGAGGACGAGGTCGGCGACCTGGACTTCGACCTCCTCTTCCCACCAGACCATGACCATGATGACCACCATGCAGTCCCCCGCCGCCGACCCGCTTTCGAGCACCTCCGCGACTACGACGACCAAGATCTTCCGGGCCCAGGCCCACCGCCCCCGATGGAGCGGCAGCAAGAAGCTGCACCAGGTGAGCTATATCCCGGTGGATAAGAAACCAATGGGAGTGCTGGCGATAACAAGTAAAACAGATAACCACGATGCCGCCGCCGCCGACGACGACGACCCACTGATCTTCGAATTCGACTTCGACGATGCCGACGCTGCCGAGCGCGAACGCGAGAGGGACGCGTTCCAGCAGCGCCGACGTGCCGACGCGCCCGTACGCCAGGAGAACGACGACGACGATGAACCCGGTGGACAGCATGCCAGGGATCTGGCTGCTCGCGTCGCCCGTCAGCAGCGATATGTTGATAACGTGCGCGACCAACTCGGCTTGCAGGCGGGAGGTTATGGTGGTGAGGCTAAGCGGGAAGCGCTGCTGAGGCAGGCGGTGGAGGCGTTGGAGACGCTGAGAGAGGCGCTGGAGCAGGTGCAGGTGAATGATAGGCGGGCAGGGGATGGGGATGGTGGAGGAGGCGTGCCACACGTGGAAGGCCTGCCTATTGGACCGAGGAATCACGAAGACATTGATGATGATGAAGTTGATGGGGTCAGGGGACGAGAAGAACAGGCCCCTCGCGGTCTTGACCCGGCTGCCCGGCGCGAGGTTCAGGCGGAGCTCGCCCGCTTGATGGAGATGCAGGCACAGTTGCGGTGGATGGATGCGGACGCTGGTGACCTGGAAGAGATGGAGGCCGAAATTAGGTATCTGCGCGATGTGCTAGCAGGGAGGTATGCGGCACTGGTAAGGTCGCCGTCTCCGTCGTCTTCATCCTCGGAAGGTGGAAGCGGAGGGAGCAGGAGAGGAAGGAAACGCCGTCAGAGAGGAACAGAGCTGATCGGATGCTACCACGGACCGAACCCGCTTTCGGACGAGGACCCTCGCCTCCCTCCGCCAGGCGTCGCGCGTACTGAACCAGTGGAGCTCTACGATGCTGAGGGACCGCGGTACCTTGCGCTTGTAACGTTGGACAATCCGGCGCCGGGGGCTCGCAGGGAAGAGGAGCGCGTGATCGAGAAGGCGAAAGATATGTTCAAGAGGTACGAGGCGCAGTTCTTTACAGTGATGGAGCGAGCGATAGACAGCCGTGCGCTGAGCGAACTGAGTACGGGCCCCAGGGGCGCGATCTGGGTGATCGAGGCGGGTAGAGAGGACGTTTTGGGGGCCATGCTAAGGGCGAGAGAAGATCCTTTCAGAATAATGTCATGGGAAGTGTTGGGGGTGGGAAGGGGAGGCTCGGAGGGAATGGTGTTCTGTTTGCATAAGGCTGATGATCGGCGTGAGAGTGAAGGATCGGGGTCAGATTGATGGTATGGATAGGGAAGAGATGACGATGAGAACAGGCTTGGGTGGGCTTTGATGGTGTCCTCATCCAGGACTGACGAAGAGAGATCAGGAACAAGAGGCATGTAAGACGAAAGCTTGAGTCCTAAATTAACGCTAGTAGTAGTTTGGGGTCTGAAAAGCAGGGAACGAGTCACCAGCACGCGTCAAAGCTTGGCGGGTGAGGTTCCGAGCGAGCGGGCCCGAAGGAGGCCTTTTCGATAGCGCGACAGTCGGTTGCGCTACTCCCCGTTCACCGCCAACACTCCACAAGACGGTGAGATGGCGTGCGGGAGCAACGGTCGACCGGTCCCAAATTTACACACTGATTATTTTTGGTGACGCCGGGGTATTCCTGCGCGATAGAGTAGGCCTTTGTGCACAATTAGTTTCAATAATCCCTGATCTCGAGCTCTATTCGCATTCCCCAATGAGATACGTGCCGTCCGACTGCAGCTGCAGGGAAAGAGGCCACCTGGAGCGGTTCATGCATTAGTAGTCCTCTCTTACAGGTCGTCTACAGGCGGCCTTCGGGTGTGGTCCCATCTCCATTTGATAACTGCGGCGCCACATTTCCACTTTACCCGTGCCGCATCTCCTTTGCGGAGCATCCGGTCCGCGCAAGCTGACGGTGTCCTCTGGCAGTCTGAACCCGTGCACGTGGGTGTTGTGGCTGGGAGAGTGGAGCTGGTTGCTTGCCTCGCGTGCCATGTATAGGATGGAAGCAGCAGCAGAAAAAGAAGCAACAAGCAGGCGAGGGGTTCGTAATGCGGTTTGACAGAGGCGGCGGCGTCTGACTCGCTGAGCGGTCGTCGGCGAGCCCGCAGTCCGTATTTGCCGATCGCCGGGTCTCACGACAGGCCCAGAAGGGCAGCATCGCCGGCTCGAACGAGAGGGAGTAAGGCCGGATCACTGGGAGGGGTGAGGGCAGGGCAGCACCGCCGGATGGGGGCGAGAGACGGACAGGCGCTCCAATGCGCACTCGCCAATCTGGCCCCCACAGGGACGTGGGCGCATTTTGGCTCCTCAGCTGGCCGGGGCAGACGAGATGTTTGTTGTGTTTTTGGCCGGCGGTGGTGGCGCCTTCCGCTAGCTCCACCTGCCCGCGCTGCCTTCGCACCTGCTGTTCCTTTGCGCTCTCGCATCACGGACATGCTGCATGATTGATGGAGTGCAGAACGCGGTCCAGCCGCCCCGTCTGCCACACGCTCTCGCGGATCCACCCGCCGCGCTATATACAATGGCTGAACGCCTCCCGCTGCGCCTGGGCAGGCACACGGCCCCGAAGGATTCTCCCTCTCCACTCGACAACGCTTCCCACCGGAGAGCTTGCCTTCGCTGCTCTCCCCGTGCAGCAAGACGCCCGTTCCCGCCGCGAGTCTCCTTTTGATCAGAGCCACCCGCCCCGCAAGCCAGTGCTCTAGCACCACTTGCTTTGCTCGCATCACCAAAGCTTCAGCCTGTCAGTTACCGACACGGGCAAAATGTCAACCACCACGGCCACTCAAGAGACCAGCGCCGCGTCGACGGCCGCTTCGACGGCCGCAGCTGCTTCCAGCACGACATTGGCAACCTCGACAAGAACATCATCGGCCGATTCGTCTTCATCATCTTTCTCATCGCCGTCGGCTACCACCGTCGCGCTCACAACAACTTTCACACCGCCAGCATCATGCACCCAACACAACCTCTCTCTGCTGTCGTCCCCATGGTACAACCTGTGGTTGAACGAGCCCTCACCCGTTCCCGGTTCCCTTGTCACCGACTGCTATCCTACCCAATTCATCGATGGCTATACGTCGCTTTTCAACCAGACCAGCTCCATTGCCCCTGTCTTTAGCCCGCTGGTCTGTCCTCAAGCGTGGACGGCCGTCAACACGTTTTCGAGCAACTACATCGCGTGCTGTCCGAGGTAAGTCTTTATTGTAACCCAGTCTCTTTGAACCGCTTTTAAATCCGGCGCTCGTGATTCATTCTTAGCTGGCTTCCTGCAAAAGCTCAATTGCTTGCTTGCTCAGCCTATTCCTATTTCGGCGTCAGATTTCAAAGTGTTTTTACTCGAATTGCTGTTTTCGCGATGATTCGTGAAACTAACGCGTGATAACAGTGGTTTCCTACTTCACCCTCCCAGCACCATTGTCGATTCGAACAGACCAGCATATGGCGGAACATGCTACACCACATTCACCATCGGCCAATCCATGAACGTCCTGGCGTACAACAGCACTACCCTGACAGCAACGCAACCGTGGGTCGCGTCCAGCTCCGCCGATCAAGCATATGCACACGTCATTGATGGCTTCGCTATGGCTGAAGTCTCAGTCTCAACTGTAAGCAAAAGAATCTCCAATCCTCCTCTTCCACCATCGAAGACTGACAGAATACCAGACCGCCTCCGCATCGGCCGCTACTTCTTCTTCCTCTTCCTCATCGTCCAACTCCCTTTCCGGTGGTGCTATCGCTGGTATCGTCATCGGTATCGTCGCTTTCCTCGGTATCCTCGTAGGCTTCGCCCTCTGGTTCTTCCGCCGTCGTCGCCAGCAACGCGTTGCAGCTGCTGGCCCTTCACATGAAGTCGGCGGCGACGACGCTTACCATGAGAAAGCCGGCGACCAAGACTTCCGCAAGGAACTTTCTGGCGCGCCTGCAGGGCCAAAAGCCGCCGAGTTGGAATCGCCAGGGCCTATTCATGAGCTCGACTCAACGACACCCGCGGAACTGGACGGCGGGTGGAAGGGTGCGGAGGTGCATACGCCGGGAACGGAGAAGGAGATTGATCGCAGGAGGGAGATGTTTAATATGGAGGATTCAGAGGCCAGAAGGTTGGATTCAGAGGGTACGGTGAAGGTGACGAGCGAAGAGCCAAGGACACCGCCTCCGAGGTACTGAGGTTCTCGTTGTCTTTTTTTTATGACTACGGCTGGGTTGTAACAGCCAGCGACGGAGTTCTTTATGAGATGGTTTGTCACGATTCTCTTGGGAGGAATGTTTCTGAATACTGCGTGGATATCCCGGATTACGAATGAAAAGTATACTGTTTTCTCTTCTCCATTTTTCCCATTGCTCGCAGCCATTTTTCTCGATTTCTTGTCGATCTACGGTTTAATAGGCGGTTGGTGCATCTCACTAGAGCTCCAATTGCTCAGTGAATTAGAAAACGCGTATATCCCCGCACTCATGCACCAGCAAGCAGTGTCAGCCAGCCAAGAGCAGAATGTCAGCCACAGCCGCCTCCCACCGGTACTTGAGAGTCGCACACGCATGCGCACACGAACATTGCCGACAACGAACTGCACCCGCATCAGCCAAACAAACGTCGGAGGTGACGTCGGCGCGAGGTGTTGGTGGCTGTTGCGACGTTCGAAGTTGCGCTCGTCAGGATTATTCAACACTGCACGATGACCAAAGAACATGTACGACCTCCGCATCCGGTCTTCTAAGGGATTCGTGTATGCGCAGGATCTGGACAAATTGGGACGACCGGTTGGTGGCTTGTCATCCCGAACGGGTGGGGCTTCGAAAAATGTTGGCCGTGTTGGTTTCCCCTCCGATGTTGGGGGCCAACGAATATTCCCCATAGTAAGCAAATAAAGATCAAGCGTTGCGGACATGCCGGGAATAATTCATTGTACTTCGGAGGGTGTTCTCTTTTCTGACAAATTGCGGCAGGCGTACGTACACGGCGTGAGCATGCATACATACATATGCGCACCGGACATGTCACAGCGTGTAGGCAAGGGCGATCATCGACACGTTTGTACGTTGCACGCGGCCTTTCCTCCACGCTCACATCTCACCCCTTTTCTGTCATGCGCGTATGACTCGCAGGAAGCCGCTCCATGTTGAGCGACAGTCGGAGAAAAAGGCCTGGGTTTCGCAGGACGAAGGTTCGCGGCGTTTTGATATCTGCACATGCGGCTCTTGGGGCTAGTAGCGTTACGTGGTTTGCTTGTATGGAAGGGACGGGTTGTGGAGGTGCTGACGGCGCTTGGCTTGCTGGCTGTCTGTCTCCCCACAGCCAGTCAGCCAACCAGCCCCACGTTGTCTGCACGCGTGGAGTGTGATGATCAGGGCTGTTCGGATTCGCATACAACATGAAAGAGCAACGGAGCTCTCGGTTGAGAAGCTGAAACGGACGTTCTCCTCTTGCCTCATGCATACTTCCCGATAGCCGCCGGGAATATTGATAATCAGGGCGGACCGGGGGTTCTCAGTGCGCACCCGCACACAGAAAAATAACTGCCATCTTTTTCCGTCTGATTGTCGAGTTGAGAGCAGGAATCTTGCTTTCGCAAAAAAAAAAAAATCCGAAAATCATGAGGCAAGTTTTGCACCTGAACGTGCGTTGAGCTGAGTCCAATGTTCTCTAGAGCACGTGGACCCGTGTCGCTTCCGTTCTGATCATCTACAACTTCTCTCTTCCAATTCATCCTACCATCTTATTACTAATAAACAGTGCCGTCTAACTTTTTGAGGGGGTAAACGAAAAAAAAAGAAGTAATATCTCAGCGCTCGCTTCTAAGGTATCCACAGGTTTGAGAAAGAAAAAGCATAAGCAAAATCCACCACAGGTATCCACGCCTCTGGTACGGCTCAGAAATGCAGCCTCAGTCGTACAACTCCTCCTCAGCCTCCACATTCCGTCAGAGTCAATTGAAAACGAAGCCACCTCTTTTCCATCCACATAGACCAACGCCATCATCATCATCATCATCATCATCATCATCATCATCGTCATGAAAAAAAAATAATGCCCTCATTATTATACCTTCTCTTGACCCTTTCCCCTTCACCTCCCCTTCTTCCTCGCCTTCCTCGCCGACACGAACCAGATTTTCGTCATCAGCCCGCCGTGTCTCCCCTCCAGTATCTCCTCCCTCGCCTTCGCCAACACCTCCCTGACCCTCCCGACCTCCCACCCCGCCGTCTTCGTCAACAACCTCAAACAACTCGCCTCCAACCCCTCCGCACAACACACCAACCACATCTTCCCCATCATCGCCTTCCGCTGATCATCCGGCCACGGCCCCATGGGCACATCCATGCACCTCCTCCTCACATCGCAGAACCCAGCCTCCTCGAACAGCCGGGGCTGGAGATGGTCCAGCGACAGCGGGCGCCCCGAGTCGCGGGCGGCGGTGGTGGTCGCATGGATGAGCCGCATGAGGGCCGAGCCCGAGTAGTCGTCCGGCGTCGCGGCGTCGAGGTCGGGCATCATGTCGACGACCTCGAGCAGGCCGCCGGGAGCCAGACTGGCGTGGGCTTCGCGGTAGACGGCGCGCCAGTCGCGGAAGGCGCCCTTGAGGTCGCGGATGTGGATGAAGTCGAAGGGCTCGGAGAAGTTCCAGCCGTAGTCGACGGCCAGGTCGGTCTCGATGGCGTGTTGGCGGTCGTCGTGCTCTTGGTGCGACGGCGGCGCGGGAGGTGGGGGGCTGAGGGCGTCTCTTTCGGGCAGGGAGTGCGGTTCTGAAGGGGTTTTGGTGGTGCTGCCGCTTGCGTAGCCCTGGTCGATGGCGAGTCCTTCGAGGTCTGCTGTTGTTTGGTCGATGTGGGCTTTTAATGACGGGGATGCGGAGGGGCTGTGGTGTTCGTGGTAGCTGCTGCTTTCGTAGGGTTCGAGGTCGTCAATCTCCCAGGTGATGTTTGCCTTTGGGTCGAATTCATCCGAGGCGTCATCGTCGTCGTCGTCGTCGTCGTCATCGTCGTCGTCCGAGTCAACTTCCCTGGCTGGCAGTTCCCAGACGGCCAGGTCAACGGCGACGATCTCGGCGTCCGGGAACTGGGCTGCTATCTGCGAGGACCACTCGCCCGGGCCGGTGCCTACGTCGAGGATTCGTTGGACGCCGGGCGAAAGGGGGGCGGTGGTAAGAGCGCCATCGAGGGCGGTTAGGTAGAGGCGGTGCAGGATCTCGAGGCGGGTCTGCTCGAGGCCGTCGCACGGCATGTAGTAGGAGTCGTTTGGATAGGTGCGTCCATTCTCGACAACATGAGTAAGGTCGGTGGAGTGCAGGGAGCGCGTTGAGTGGCTACGACGGGGGATGAGTCAGTCCAATTTGACACGCATCCGGGAGTTTGGGAACCGCCGCTTCGGGTCTTGGGAGGATTTGGGACCAGGCCTACCCGCAACCCGGCCCCTTGGGTCTGACAACGAGAACAGAAAAATAAAAAAGATGCTGAGCCCGCCAAATCCGCGCCACCGGAGAGCGCAAACCTTCGCCAGCTCCACCTGGGAGGCTTTGCGGTGTGGATTAAGCATACCCGGCGGCGCGGGCTGTCGGGACATTCGTGTGTTCTTGGGACGGACGAGGAGGAGTCGAAGGTCGCACAGAAGTGGCGATCACCCAGAGAGACGGAGAGCGCACTTACATCGAGCGGGTGCTGATTGACGAGGCTCGACTGCCCGGCCGGTGCCCCGTGGCGTCGTCCATGTCCTGTTCCGGCAATTCCAGCTGATCGGGGTCCATATTAGGCGGACGGCGAATATATAGCTGCTCTCTCTCTTCAGGGCACGGCTTGTGTCACGCCGGGTGCCCGCGGGCGATTTAAGTGCGCTGCGACAGGATCGAGGGGACGCAAAAAAATAAAATAAAAATGTGTGAGCCGAACGAATGTCTTGCGACCCTGACCGAGGGATCAGCAGAGCTGCGGCAAGCGGGAAAGCCAAAGTCCAAGATTAATAGAGCCCCCTGCTTGAGAGGGCGGAGAGGGCGGTCGTCCTTGCGGAGAGGGGGGCAGAAACGGAGCCAGAGCGGTGCTGCTTAAGGATGGGTGCTTGAAGCGGAAGCGCGTGCGTGACGGGCTGCAAGCAAGGGGAGAAAAGACAACTGACACGGGGCCGAGATAAATGCAGGCTGCTGCGATCTCCAGACCCCTCCCGGGGTGCGATTGATCCTGGACGCGCCGTCACCAGATCCTCATAGTGGTGGCGTGGGCAGAGGTGGACAGCAGCAGCGGGAGCAGCGGCAGGAGGGCGTGATGCAGCGGGCTGGCGTAGCGGACTTGACGCGACACAAGGCGGTGCGAGGCTGCGCGCGCATGCGGCTGCGGTGGAAGAAGAGAAGGAGCTAGAGAGACGGACGGCGGCGATCAAGCGCAGGCGGTCGGCTGGGCTGGGCTGATGGGTTGATTCGAAGCGGGGCGGCGCGGCGGCCATGCGTGCGCGAGGGGAGACGCAGAGGAGCAGAGCAGAGCAGAGCAGAGCAGCAGCAGCAGCAGCAGGTCCAGCAGCACGACAGCAGCAACAGAAGCAGCGGGCGGCAGCGGCGGGCTAAGAGCGGCGGACGAGGTTCGTGACTGACTGCTCGCCGGCAGCGGAGGAGCTCGTCCGGCAGAGGCAACCAGCCCATGCTACAACACCCTCGTCCACGCCCACGCCCTCGCCCTCGCCCTCGCCCTCGCCCTCGCCCTCGCCCTCGCCCTCGCCCTCGCCCTCGCCCTCGCCCTCGCCCTCGCCCTCGCCCTCGCCCTCGCCCTCGCCCTCGCCCTCGCCCTCGCCCTCGCCCTCGCCCTCGCCCTCGCCCTCGCCCTCGCCCTCGCCCTCGCCCTCGCCCTCGCCCTCGCCCTCGCCCCCAGGCGTCCTCGGGCCTCACGGCTTCATGGCGGGCAGCAGGCGGCCGTCGCTTGCAGGCCGCGCGATCGCTCTGTCGTTGCTCTGGCCGGGCCTGGGGGGCGCGTGCGGTGCGAAGAAGCCGCCGTGCCGCTGTGCGATTCCACCCAAGCGGGGCCTGGGACCCCAGCAGTTGCGTGCTTGGGTTTAGCGCAGCCGCTTTTGATCCAGCCGGAGGGGCGCTGGGCACGGCGACAGCCTGTAACAGCCCAGGGAACCGCCCCGAGAGGCCCGCAACGGGCGCGTGCCAAGGCGGAGCGCTTGGGGGTGTCCGCCCGGCCCTGTCACCATCAATTCCCCGCCGCCGTGTCGCCTGCCACTGCATGAACGCAACCCGCTGACATTTTTGATTCCCCAAACGCGGCCACGTATCGTGACATCTGCTGTGCTATCTACCGCCATGCATGCTCCTTTGGGGATAGCCCGCCTACTCCACCTGCTGCCCCTCGAAGATCGGTAGCCGCTTCTCCACATCCGCCCACGCCTGCTCGCCCTCGACCACGCTCTTGACCGCCGCCAATACCTCGTCCTCCGACGCCCGCACCTGCTTCGTCGAGTCGCGGTCGCGCAGCGTGATCGACCCGTTCTGCAGCGACTCGAAGTCCACCGTGATGCCCAGCGGCGTGCCCAGCTCGTCGTTGCGCGAGTACCGCTTGCCAATGCTGGCTCCGGAGTCGTCCACCCGGCTCGAGATGCCCATCTTGCGCAGCTTCAGCCCGATGCGGTGCACCAGCGGCTTGAAGTCGGCGTTGTTCGACAGGGGCACCAGCAGCACCTTTGTCGGTGATACCAGCGGCGGGAACGAGAGGACCTGTAGCCTTCATTAGACGCATACAATATTGAGCACAGAACAGACAAACTTACACCGCGGGCACCCTCCTCGTCGCCGGGACGGACCCAGTAGTTGTGCTCGATGATGCTGTACAGTATTCTTCCGATACCGAATGACGGCTCAATCACGTTGGGCGTGTACTCGCGCGTGTAATCAATCCGCGTGCGCTTCTCGATGTTGATGAGATCTGTGCCGAGCTCGACCTTGCCGTCACCGACACCAGGGACGTCAACGCTGATCTTGCCCGAGTTCTTGAGGTCGAGCGAGAGCTTCTCGCGCAGCTCCTGAGTCAATCCTTCAACAGCCGCCTCGACTGCCTTGCCGTCCTTCTTGAACTTGGGGCCGAACTTCTTCTTGTCAATGTCAACCTGCCACTCCTCAACCTTGAGCGGCTCGGCGCGCTTTTCCCTGACAAGCAGAGGAGCCCCGGTCTTGTTCATGTGTACCGTCAAGTCTTGGCAGGCAATGTTAGCTCGCGTCGCACGAAAATATCAGCACGGGTGTAACTTACCGTACGCGCTGCGATCAGCGCATCCGACGCACTCGATCCAACCGGAGCTGGTGTGGAGCTCAGCATCCCAGCAGTCAGCCGCGTAGTGGGCCATCTCGTTGGCCATGTGTTGCCTGAACCTAATCTTCTTGGGGTCTGCGCCAATCTTCAACAGGAAAAGCTGTATCCTGGCCAGGAAGTAGCCCAGCGTCTCGTTATCCACGATTCCCTTCTCGACAGCTTCGCCAATCGGCGTGCTCTCAACCGTTGTCTTGCCGGAAAGCTGCACATCGCGGTTGAGGAGCTCCAGCTTGACATCCTTGACCTCGTGGAAGCGAGGGTGCTTCTTGCCGCCCTCAGGGTCCACAAAGTGCTCGATTTCAGCCATCAAGAATTCACGCACACGCAGGAGACCAGCCCGCGGCGAGATCTCGTTACGGAAGGACTTGCCGATCGAGGCAGAGGCAAAGGGCATCTGCTGCTGGTTGAACTCAAGCAGCTTCTGGAAAGTAAGGAACTGGCCCTGAGCAGTCTCCGGGCGCAGGTAGCCAGGCATGTTGCTGCTGGGGCCAATGGAGGTCTGGAACATCAGGTTGAACGAGACCGGAGGGAGCAGGTCACCGCCCGTAGCAGGGTTCTTGATGTTGTGCTTGACGATAAGCTCGCCGAGCTCCGCGCCATCATAGTTGTCAATCTTGGCGAGGATCTCGTCGTACTCCTGGACAACGGCGTCGTCCAGCTTGACAGCCTGGATCTCCTTGACCTTCTTCTTTTTCTTCTTGGGGTCCTCCTTCTCCTCGACCTTCTGTCCACGAGCCTCCTTGTCACCCTTCAGCCGCGACTCGAGAACCTCCTCGACAAGGTGATCCGCGCGGAAGATCTCACCAGTCTTGGGGTCCTTGCACATCCAATCGGCGAACTTGTCGACGTGACCACTGGTCTTGAGAACCTCATGCGGGGTCAGCATGGTGCAGTCGACCTCAAGCATGTCCTCCTCCAAGACAAAGTGCTTCCGCCACAGGTCAATGATGTTGGCCTGCAGGGCGCAGCCGGGCGGGCCATAATCGTAGAGTCCGGAGACACCGCCGTAGATTTCGAAGGAGGGAGTGTAGAAGAGGCGACGGCGCATCAATGACTCGAGCTGAGCCTTGTCAAAAGGTTCGCCGGTCTTGGTGGTTGCGGTGGAAGCCATGTCGGGCTTGTTCGTGCGCGTAGGAACCACGTATTTGAGCGCAATGGGCGTGGACGCGAAAGTTCGAGGCTTCGCAAGGGAGCGGGGGGCGCAAAATCGGGGAGTGGGTCGGGCAATTGAAGCGGGAATGCGCAGGAGTTGCAGGACTTGTCGCATATACCTAGCGGCCCCTCGGCGAAATCAAATGACGGGCGAAGCGAATGATGGTGGGGTTGTGACTCTTCTGAAGCTGTGAGTCTTTTAGTTTGTCTGACCTGCAAACACCCGGCGAATCCGATCCCCGGCGGTGAGCCTGTTGCGGCTTAGCTCCCGGGCAGAAAAGTTGGCCGCTGATCTGCGCTCGCAACTCGCCGCAAACTTATCGAGCTGCCTTCACCGTTGCCGCCCCAGCACTTGCATCCGCCAACACCCGCCAACCATGGGTGCTGAGAAGCTCTCCGAGAAGCACGCGCTTCCGTTCAAGACAAACAACAAACAAAAGCGAAATGACCACAATCTCAAGCAGAAGAAGGTCCGCGAGGCGACCAAGAGAGATGAGAGGATGCGCAGGAAGAGAGAAGAGGCCAAGAACCCACATTTGAAGGAAGAACGATTGGCGCGCAATGTTCCGGTCACCATCGACAAGAAGCGCACATGGGACTTCGTCGACGGCGACGAGGAGGATATCCTGAACGCAGCGGTCGATGTCGAGCGGCTAAAGAGGCAGAAGCTTGCAGCTGAGGAGGCAGCTCAACAAGCAGAGGAGGAGAGCGAGGCTGAGAATGAGGATGACGAGGAGGATGATCGCGACAGCATGCTGGACGAGTCCGAGAGCGACGAGGAAGATGACGAGGAAGAGCAGGACAAGAAGAAGTCGTCGAAAAAGAAGCGCAGTCAATCACCACCGAGGACACTACGCGGCTCCAGTCCAACTGGCTCTACTACCACGACCAGCTTCAGCCTTACCCCTGAGAGTCTTGCTGCGAAATTCCCCGCGCTCTTTCAGCCTCCAAGAGACCCTAAGATTCTTGTCACCACTGCGATCAATAGCACACTGCACAAGGAGGCGGAGCTCGTTACAACACTCTTTCCTAACAGCCACTACGTCCGCAGAACCGCTCACCGCTACGGACACAAATATTCGGTGAAGGAAATCTCCATGTTCGCAGCCAATCGCGAATACACAACTGTGGTAATCCTGAATGAGGATCAGAAGAAGCCATCAGGCCTTGACGTGGTGCATCTTCCCAATGGTCCCATGTTCCACTTCAGCATCAGCAATTGGATAGAAGGCGCCAAGCTGCCTGGTCACGGTAACCCTACCGAACACTACCCTGAACTCATCCTCAACAACTTCCGAACGCCCCTCGGCCTGCTGACTGCACATCTCTTCCGCACAATGTTTCCGCCTCAGCCGGAGCTGCAAGGTCGGCAGGTTGTCACACTACGTAAGTGGAGGCCACGGTACAGAGTTTATGATCATAGCTGACTCGAGATAAACAGACAACCAGCGCGATTATATCTTTGTGCGTCGACACCGCTATGTGTTCCGTGATAAGCGTGCATCGGAGAAGCCAGTTGTTGATGCAGATGGCAAGCCAATGAAGGGTGCTGAAGATATTCGAGCAGGTCTTCAAGAACTAGGGCCGCGGTTCACTTTAAAGTTGCGACGGATAGACAAGGGCATTCAGAAAGCAAGTGGCCAGGAATGGCAATGGAAGGCCGGAAGCGAGAAGGTGCGGACGAGGTTTGCTCTCTGAAGAGACAGCATCTGGTTGTGGAAATATACCCATCCATTTTTCGCGATGTATCTTAGCCCCTACAACAGATCGTGGGATCAAGAAAACTATGACAATACTTCCCGCTCAAGGGATTCAAGAGCGATTAAAATCCGGTATTCAGTGACTCTGATGATAATGCAAGAACGGGGCAAAGGGCACAGGGAGGGATTGCAGCCGATAGTTAGTGGCGACGGCCTCTGGCAAGCATAACTTCGTCGGGAGTCGCGGTCGAAGTCCGGACGCGGGCGTGTTGCATTTTTAGGAATAACCCTATCCGGACGAATACCTCTACCCCCTATAACACTTACATTGATCTGACTTTATATGGGAAAATCACGCTTGTTGCTAATCGTCGCCTGCAATACCCATCTGTATCTGCAAGCCTTCACAGGATGGGTGTATCGAGGCCTCGGATTATCCGATTGGCTGCCTGAGCCCCTCGCTTACTTGTTCCAAATTAAAAAAGGGGCCAGGCTACTTAATTTTCTTTTCTCCCCTTTAGCACACCACCTTCCAGCACCCTTCGACGGTCCTCTAGTACAGAAGGAATCTTGTTTTTGACGCCGGAAGCGCATGAGCGTGCGCGTGGGTCGAGCAGTCTTCAAGTGAACCCACACGTCGAAACCACACCTCACAATGTCGACGCGGAGTATAGTTATGAAGTATGCGTGCTCGGGCCTCACGCAAGCCGTGGATATAAAGAGTATGAGCCGTTTTACTCTCTCGAAAAAGTCCTGTGACGCAGTGGCTAGCGTGTCGTTCTTATACTCTTCCTCCTGCAGGAATTGTATGGCCATTGAGGTTATGCGAAAGTCGTGGGTTCGACCCCCACCAGGACTAGGACTTTATTCTTTTGCTTTTCCTTTTGTTTCTGGGTTGGTTGTGTGTGTGGTTGTGTTGTGGGGCGGCAGGATGCGGCGTGGCGGCATGCACGACGTTTTGCGGGCGCACAACGAAGCCTGCTAGCACGAACTTTTCCGGCGTTCTTGGCGTCAGCACCTTGATGGATGTACAATTCTATTTACGAGAGCAACAGTATTCATTCTATACACTTTGCAGCTATTTGTGACCTTCGCTTCCACAACCGCAAAGTTACCCCTGAGCAGCGAAAAGAGATGTTATTCTGGTTCAATCAAAGACGCTACATAAGGGAGGACCTTCATTTGAGATGACAGTTTACATCTTGCTCAAGTTCTCTTCGTTGACAAGAACATATCTGTATCTCGGCTTGCCCTCCTCAAAATCCACCACTGCCTGGTTTGCCTCCTTCATCGGACGAGGCTGGACCCATGGCTTCAACTTCCGCTCCGCCGCCAACTGCAGCATTTCCTCGATCTCATGAGGCGGCCCAATCGCAGACCCCGCAACTCTGATCTCTTTCATTATCAACGGGAAAGCACTGAGGCCCGGCAGCGTATCCTCCGGCGCGCCGACCTGGATAAAGGCCCCTCTGAATCTCAGCAGGCTGAGGTATCCCATCAACGGCATCTTCGGAGATGACACGGTCGAGATGATTAGATCCAGCGAATTGGCATGCTGGCCCTTCGCCCAATCCTTTTCCTCGTCCGTCGCGATGAACCCGTCCGCTCCCATGGCCTCGGCATCCTTCTTCTTCGCGCCAGTGCGCGAGATGACGACCACCTTCTCCGCGCCCAGAGCCTTTGCAAACAGCACGCCAAAGTGGCCCAGCCCGCCCAGCCCGACGATGCCAACCCGCTTGCCCGGGCCGCAGCCGTTGCGCTTGAGCGGGCTGTACACGGTGATGCCGCCGCACATCATCGGGGCCGCATCCTCGGACGGGAGCCCCTCCGGAATCTTGATGACGAAGTGGGACGGGCAGCGGTTGTAGTTGGCATACCCGCCGTAGCTCAGGCCGCTGCCGTCGGGAAACGGCGCCGCGTACGTCGTCGTCATCTTCGGGCAGTGGTTCTCGTTGCCGTCGGCGCACATCTCGCAGTCGGGCTGCAGGCACGAGGCCGACTGCGCGCCCACGCCGACGCGGTCCCCCTGCTTGATGTGCTTGACGTCGGCGCCGACGCGGACGGCCTTGCCGATGATCTCGTGGCCGACGACGCAGGGGTAGGGCGTCTGGCCCCAGCCAGAGCGCAGCGTGTGGATGTCGGAGCCGCAGATGCCGCAGTGCGAGATCTGGATGTCGACGTCGGTGGGCGCGAAGGGCTTGGGCGTGAAGGGCTGCCACCTCATGTTGCCTTGGGCGGCGGTGGGGTCGAGGCCGCACCAGCCTTCGAACTTGGGCTCGCTGGACATTGTTTGTTGGAAAGAATTGGGTTCGAGTGTCGTTGTTTGGGGAGACTGGTGACTTCCTGACGTTTTGAGCCTGGACTTCGGCCTCGGTCGAGCCTTTAAAGAGCCAGGATTAGCAAGCAGCTAGTGAAAAGCCGGCGGGGTAAAAGATTGCAACTAGTTTGGAGATTCAAGGCAATAGGATTGAGACGGAGAGGCAAGGTGGGGTTGATTTGAGAGGAGCTTGGTTGGTTGAATTTAAAGTTTGAGGTGAGGTCTGACGATTGAGACAATTCCCTGTGGTTGATTCCTTTAGGCTTCTTCCTCTTCTGCTCGGCACCGCTATCTCCTAAGTGCGATGTGACGTCGGTCAGGTCATGGACGAATCGTTCACCCGCAACCGGATGTACAAGGCATGTCTCCATGAAGCTTGGGCCACAAAAAGTGGCTACCCTCGCATCATACCTTATAACTACACTTTAAGCTTCCGGCGATAACTGGAAATAAAAACAGGGAGATTGCCGGTAACTTCGGCTCTTTAGCGCGGGGCAAGTTAGTTACTCTATTATCGGCAAGCCGGCTACTTCATCATCCGAGGCAATTCTACCCTCTGTCGATCCAGATGCAGAGAAGTGCTCCCAAATGCTTCTTTCACAGCATTGGAAGCTTCCAAATACCGTGCCCTTATCTCCGTGATATATCAGGACTGACGGCGTCATCGTGACTCCACCCCAGCAGCCTCGCGCGCTGGTTTCGGCCGCGGCATATCCTCGGCACGTCCTGACTGGGTAACAAATGTTCTTCGAGCCAATCCTCGGCCGATGACACTGTTCCGCGTGGTTCGACAATAGGAGAGCTTTTGATCAAGGCAGTGCAGCGTTCCGGAGCAGCCGTTTTCATTCCATGACTTTCTCGAATTTAGTCAGCTCTAAAGTCAATAAACAAAAACTGGTAGGGCTGGACAAGCCGGCTGTTGGCATTCTTCATCTAATATGGGAAAAGTCGTTGGGTGCGGAAGTATAGCCTACCGTCCGATCGTGGTCCAGGCTTCAGAGAGTCAAGAGAACCCCTCGTAGGTGGAAGTTGAAAGAGTAAATTGACTCAAACGCGCTGCTGATTCCGTTTCAGAACAGTCACGCCCGTCATTTTATATCTGGTCCAATGCCTCAGGTCTCTTCTGCATTTGACCTTGATTCCCTCTTTCATACTTACTCATGGAAAATTGAATCAGTTGTCCGTACGTGAACGTTCCACCGGACGAATGCTTCGACTCCCCATAGAAGTTTTTGATCAGACCTTTGTCTGGCCTCTTGCTAGGCGATGACCATCGGCTGCAGCATCCCTCCGTACTTGTGGATTGCTTCATTCTGGGGATTTCTCATATTCCGTGCCAATTTCTCCAGATAAGCCAGAAGACTCCAGTTCTCCTCAAAGAGACTCTTGCATTGTCCGTGCTTCCATTCGATTCTCGAAAATTTCCCAGGAGGCATTTTGAGACAACAGAACTTGACTTCTTACTAGGGAATATGCTTCAAAGCACACCGCATCAATCCAGAGGGTATCGCTTACCCCGAGAACAACACTGTCTGACCAGAACCTTCCAACCCCTTCGGCGTCCCTACCAAGACCTTCTCAGACACATCAACCACCACTTTACCATCCTCCCGTGGCCGCATACTCCGGAGCCGCTCAGGTCTACCAGTGTATTGCTTCTCTTGCTTTTACAACCTCCACTGCCTACGCACCCGCTTCAATTGGCCTCCCTGCATCGCAAGCATCCAATTCAATTTGGTCTCTTCATCGGCCGCTATCTTATCCGAGTAGTACTTCATGGCCTCCAAGTCCTGCGCACAAGCCAAAACATGCAGCCAGCGCTGGACCGCGCCGTGGTAAAAATCCACAATCGCCTGCACCGGTGTCTCCTCGTAAATCTCGCCCCCCTCTCCACGACGAAAGCTGAGCCCCGGAAACAACGGCCGCGAAATAAGTGGTGGGAAAATTCGCTCGCCATGTGGCTTCCCCGAGGAGACGGGATGTCTGCGGCGGTAGAGCGCATCGTCTAGGTCGTATACACTCACCGCGTTTTCCTGCGCTTCGGCCTCCTCCATGCGCTCCCTCCACCGCTCCCGCACCTGTTCGAATCTCGGGCTCGAAAAGAATATCCGGAAAAGGAAAGTGTTCTTCATAGCACCGGTCTTTTTGTTCTTCCCTTTCAAAAATCAACGAGCGTGCTCACACTGCTTGCCCAGTCTCACTGTCAGCTTCCATTCAACTGATTGCCTCCGGGAACCTTCTATGCAACGAGATCATACTCTCTAGCTCACAAACCACGTTCGTATACACAGCATTCTGCAGATCCTCGGCGTCCCAGCTGTCATCAGCGGAGAAGTTGCAGTCGATGCATCTACGTGCAATCCGCTGATAACGAGGACCAAGATCCGCGTGGGAGCTCTCAGCCAGAATGCGTCCATTGACCACGTCGTGTTGTTCCGGTTCAATATTGAAGCTGCCGATATTTCTTTTGTGGCCAATCTCCAGGAGCGCAAGCCCGAGCTTCGCGAGAGTTACATTCCGGATACTGTGTATGAATTTGATTTTGGTCTGAGCTAAGGCAGAACAGTCTTTTGTTCGGATTGCTGGTGTACTTCCAGAAGATTGTGGTCCACTCAGTGTTGCGGTTTCGGGCTTACTCATTGAAAACTCGGTGCTGAGATGAAGCGTCTGCAAATCTCGGGCCAGTTCGTCTACAGACCGTGCGTTACGGTTGGCAAAGAATGAGAAGTCTTGAAGCCTCCAGTCTTCAAGAAGCCAAGGCGTCCGGTGATACTGGAGCACGGCTAAAGCGAGCTTATGCGTGAGAACGAGTCTTTGTAGTTGAGGAAGGATGTCAATCTTGGTGTTGAGCTGCACCAACTCTTTGTCTGCTGTGAGCTGGGCGTTTCCTACCGTGGCCTTTTTCCGGGCGTCATAGAAGATAAATCCGAAGTCGCCTCGGCTTTCCAGAAAGCCAAGACAGACGGAATCACAGCCAGCCTTGGAGGCGCAGGTTTGATTCAGATGACAGCAAAAGCTTCCGGCATTTCAGAGATCCGTCATGGTATGGTCCTCAACATCAGAGGCAAAATTGATGCCCCGTTCCTCGGCTCCTTGGGGTTCGGAAGTTCGTGGTCATCTTGGGTGACTCCGAATCCAAACCGGACTCTTTTATTTCCTCATTTGGGTGCTGGCAGAGCGGTTGGGCTTTCCAGCTGTTGTCGGCGTTGGTGGTTCTGAGCATCTGGCTGCATCTTCAGCGGGAAGGCAAGCTCGCTGGCCAAGGTTGTTGGTGTTGCAGAAGCGCTCGTGAATTCGTTTTTAGCGGTGACCGATTGTACGTACAGCCAGATTGGTGGTTCTGGAATTCTATTGACATGTAAGGGACACGACTTATCTGAAAAGTATCCAGACTACCTCGAACTCATCTCGGAGACTTTCTGACGACATGAGATGGCCAAGTCGAGGCGAACTTTGTCGAAGGCGGCCTCGGTGTGAAGAAGTAATTTGGCCTGATGTGCTTCCTGGGAGGCTTTTGAGCACTACCAAGCATCTTGAAGGGATGAGTGATGTGTCATTGAGGCGGCCCGGGCTTTGGCGTGACTTCGTGGAGCGGCTCTTGAGATGATGACGGTTGCGGACGAAAAGTGGCGCTGGTTCTGCAGGGCACTGTGGTTTTCCCTCAGGCCCCGGAGCTTCGCATTCCAGACGTCAAGATTCTGTATTATTTTCTTATACCGGCCCTCCTCAGTCGATACTTTGAAGGCGTGACGAACATGCTGAACTGCATTCGAGGAAGCGTCACCAAGCTTAGGACGGACAAGTCAGGAGGAGCGGAGAGGAAGGCACACATCTCAGCGTCCCCCGAGCCTTTCGCAAGATCGGCCAGCTCTTTTTCCATGTCGCGGAGCATGTCGGATCATCATCACCACCCTCTCGCATGTTGCATAGTCATCGCCCATCATCTTCTTCAGACCATCATTCGCCCTCCTACAATCGTGCTCATCCCAACGCGCGTCATCTGGGTGCTTCAGCATACCCAGCACTTTCTCTTTGTCCTCAACGACTAACGCCAGCAAAAGATGGCACTGCGCCCGAAATGCCTACTCCTGCAGATGGAAGTCCAGCTGGATCCCACGAACATCGGGGCATCTTTTGAACGTCTCCAGCTTCTTGCTTGCCCAGCCGTATGACTTGAGGATCTCGAAAACGATTGGTACCACACCAAAAGCCAGCCCGGCAAGTTCAATGTCAGCTTGTGTAACTTGCCGCGGTCATTGGTTGCCTCTGGGCCACGATTGCGAGCACTTTGCACTATTCCTATATAGGCTACATGATTTCCTTTGTCCGCTACGTCACATCTATCATTAGTGCAACACGTAATCTTCCGGACCCTCCTCAGTAGTTGAAGATGCGGCAAGCTTATGGCAGATCGGTCTTGTAGAAAGACAGGATCAAACAACACCAGACTGCTTCCAGAGCCCCGATCAACAATGTAGTAGATTGTCCGAAACGATTCGAAAGGGAAAGGGGTGGTTCGTCATGCATGTATTGGTCATCTCATGGCTTTCTTGTTTATTTATCCGGCAATCTTCCAGTGTAAAAACTATCATGATAATTTGAACAACGGTGGACTACTTCTTGTAGGAAGATTCTGGGCATGGGAAAGAGCATGCTCTGTCAAGATTATGTCTCCAGTATTCCACTTTAACAAGCATTCACCCCGGGACTACACGTCGGTAACGGCACATAGCTCTGCGTATGCGTCGCCTTCGCCGTACCATTGGTCTCGTACTCCTCCCCAACCTTCACCGCCCCGTCACTGATACTCAATCCCGCCAACGTCCTCCTGAAATACTCCAAACTTGCCTCTGGTTGATAGTACGGAATCTCGTGGCCACTGTCATAGATCCGGGCAAAGCTGAAGTTCCCATACTGCCGCACAACCCCGTACTCCTTCCCATCAACAACGAACGGGGCATATCCTGCCTGCCTGAACTCCTCCTGCTCGGGGAATTCCAGGGCCAAAGAAATGGCTTCCCCACCCAGCTAGTTGCACGTGAAGTCCGCATCGCCGTAGAACAGCGCCACGCGCACACCGTTCGCCAGGATTCCCTCCAAATCCGCCTTGAAAGTCGGGTACGCAAAATCCCCGTAATCTCCGAAGCCCATGGACACGGCCTCGGAGGAGGTGCTGGTGTAGTTGATGTTGACGCCGAGGGCCTGCTGCACGGAGGCGAGGTTGAGATAGTCGACAAAGTAGTCGGGTGGGGTGGGGTCGTCGGACGGATGGCGGATGTCGTAGGTGCCGCGGCCGGAGAGCGAGGTGTAGATGTTTCGGATCAGGCCGCGGCAGATGTTGGAGGCGGTGGCGCACACGACCTTGCCGTGGAAGGTGTCGCGATCGGCGGATTCGCACGAGTCGAGGTAGTAGGCGCAGCCGTTGGGCATGTGGTACACGTTTTCCATGAAGGTGTAGACCGAGTCGTTGACCTGGTTTGAAACATTGGTTATGGTTCTGAGCGGAGGCGTGGGAAGGGGGTTATCGTACAGCTTTGATTCCGTATGTGTTGTTGTTGGCAAAGATGTAGTAGTACGGACTTTGGATTTTGGCGTCGATGATGCCGTTTATGATTCCCAGGGTACCCATGTTTAGCCGAGTGCCATTCTCTGTGCCATTGCCGATGGCGAGGTTGTGTTCGTAGAAGTAGTCATAGAAAGCTGGGCCGTAGTGTCCGCCGTACTTCGATCTGATCAGTACTCCGAGCTTTTTGTTCAAACAGAGCTTACTTACGGATTCTGTCCAAAGATGGAACTCAACATCCTTGTTTGAGATTTCAGGATCCAGCTGGGGTAAATTGGCCAGGAATGCTTGAAGGATATGCCACGCGCCTTCGGCGGCAATGTACGAGGTAGGATAGGCGTACGGATCAACAATAGAATACCTTCCGTCTGGCTCAGTGCAATTGCTGTACTCTTCGCTAGTCTCATTAAAGCATCCCTCTCCGGTAGTTGCATAGGAAAGGCCCACTCCAATTGGCTGAGAAAGGTACAGCATGTTGGATTCTTCATTCCAAGAATACGGGTTGTGTTCGGCAGTCAAGTCTGCGGAGATATTGCATGGACCATGTTCCTGAAACAAGCCAATCATTGAGTCACTTCCTGGTCCTCCTGCAGAACACAGAGAATTAGTTATTGCTATCGATTAAAGTACTCAATTTAAGACGCACCGTTGAGCCACAAGGTGAATGGCGCGTCATGTGGGTTCTGGCGGCGTGGAAAGAACCAGAAGAACATGTTGGTTGTATCATTCAAGGAGATATAGCCGGAATATGATGTGACTCCGGGCGTGGTCTCACAAATTCCTGGCTCTTTGTACCTGATCTCCGCGCCCTGTGGAGAACGGATGATCTTGACGTCTGTTGCATTTCCAGGCAAGCCGCGTTCGACGAATGGTGGATATATTGCTGCGGAAGGCGGTAAGAGGAAAGCCTGGAGCGCGGTCAAGACGTTGAGCAGTCGTGAGCATAACATTTTGCTTGGGCATTTGCATTGACAGATAGGTGTTTGAGGATAGCCGATTGAGGAAGTCCAGAGAAGTTTGCCAATGCATCGGCGTGTGCATTTAACGTCGAGCTGCACGCGGGCACGGGAAGGTGCGGAGAAGTCAAGCTGCAGCAAGCCTTCGCCTTCCACCTTGGGGACAGAGCTTGGACCACATCAACAATGGCGACATGCTAATTTGGCAATGCCATGCTTATCTAGCGGCGATCGGCGAGGCCAAGAGTGGGCGAGCATGGTGTGTTGCAGTAATCATACCCCGCAGTGGGCGGCAACACCGACATGTCGGGAGTGGTGCTGCAGCCGAAGGACAATAAAGTCGGATCAGGACTGCGATGGACACCCAGAGCATTCGTCCGTGTAGCCTTTTCACCACAGATGCAATATTGACTCTTGCGTACCGACTACCTCTGTTAGTACAGAGGGAACTGTTTCAATAGTCGTATTTCTCGTACTGTGATTCAGGGAGTAGCGCAAAGTCACCACTCTAGAACTAGATGTGCAAGAGTCATTTGAAATGGAGTGCAAGGACTTTCATGGCAGACTCTAAAGCTTCTCAGCCCTACCTATTCCGTTGATTTGAAATGTATAATCAAGAGCACAGGCCAGTGAATCTTCCCTACAGACATGCATGGGTACTGAGGGGTACTACTACCTAGTACCACCAACTCCTTGCAATTGCAGAGTTGTAATGTCACGCCTACACAAACCTGTGTGACCAACATTGCACAAAATTTCTATTTCAATTTTGAAGAAGTTGTATTTTATGTGGCGAGAACGGACGGTTAATCACATTTCAGTCTTCTGTATTGTTGACCTAGGGTCACAAGCATCACACCAGGCGCAATGAGTACGGCGCCACCAACTGTACTAATGTGCCAATCTCATGTAAACTTGCATCGCTCTTTCGAAAGACGGGCACAACCTGCACCACTGGCTACGAACCGAGATAATTGAGCGAGCATTTTAGTGCTGTGTTCTGTCCTCAAAAGTAAAGGCTTGATCTCTTCTGTTCACACATTTTACTCAATGTTACAACAAAGCAGCATCTCGGAGCGTAGAAAAAGTGTAAAACGATTAAAAATCAGGCCAAAGCCTACTCTGGGGTGACTGAATACTCTAAGCCTACGTCCAGAAATGACAAAAACACCGGCTCCAGAGGGGAAAAAAGCAAACCTCTGGCATCGGCTCAAAAAATGCAGAGCAGTAGGGAATCTTCGATATGCATTCACAACGTCCCAACCTAACACCACTGTTTTCCTTTTTTTTTTACTTTCAACCCGAAAAAAGAAAAACTGATTACACCGTCCCGGCAATACTCAACTCCCTGATCTCCTGCAGCACCTCCTCGACGCGCTGATCCAGCTGGCCGCTGGCGTATTGGTCGCGCACGTCGGCGTCGAGGTATTGCTGGACTTGGGCCATACGCGAGTAGGCCTCGGCACAGAAGCGCAGCTGGATCTTGACGAGGGCTTCGAAGGAGGGGTCGAGGTAGGGGACGCGCAGATCGATGAGTTGCGGGAGTTCGTTTGTGAGCTGCTCGTTGAGCTGGTCATAAGCGGCCTTGGCGAGCTGCTCGTCCTTCTCAGCGCGGGGCAGCTTCGTGGGGTCCTTGTCGGGCTTGTCGGTCAGCTTGCGCACTTTGGCGCGCATGGCGTCGTAGTCGGTTTGCTTGTGGCCGCGCTTCTTGATACCTGTTCGGGGACAAAGGGTCAGTGGATTGGAAGGGACGAAAGCAGCCAGGGAGCGCAATACGCACATTCATTGATTTCGGGGAAGTATGCACAGAATCGCGAAATAGGCTCGAGGACGGTAGTACTAGAAGGCGTTAGTGGTGAGCGCCGTTGGGCACACATTCGGGCATGCGTACCGGTAAGGACCGTCCAGCGCCTTAATAGTCTCGGCGTCGAGGTCGGCGACGGCATCCTTATAACTCCTGCTCACGCCGTCCCTCGCGCCGGCGTCTCCGTAGAAGGCGTCAATCGTCTCGGCAATGCGCATTTGCGAGGCGGTCATGGCTTTTGCAAATCCCCCGTCAGCTCAGCTGTCCCGTCTTTGTTACCGGTCGAATCACCCACCTCGTAGAGAATCCAAGTAGCCCTTGGCCTCCTTCTGCAACTTGTTGGCGGCGGTTTCCATGGTGCGGTAGCGGCGCAGCTCGGTCTCGAAGTCGCGGTCGTTTGTGCGCTCGACATGACCTGTCTTCATCATGACCTGGGTCGTCGCGCGGTTGACGCCCTTCTTGAAGCCTGTTCCCAGGTCAGCTCGCGCTTTGGCTGGTGGATCCGAACACAGGCTCCCATACCTGACCACGACATTTTGGCGGCCTGGAGTGAATTTGGTCGGGATTCAGGATCGAGGGACGTGGGCGATTGAGGGGCTGTATCGGGCGCTTAGGTGGATGCTTCCGGATGTTGCGACAGCTGAATATACGGGGATGCGGATGTGCGGGTACGGATGAGAGGAGGAGGACGAAGCGGCGAGCAGACGGGCAGCAGCGTTGAGCGCAGTGGTGGTGATGTGGCTGTGTGGATGGACGGAGGGTACGTATGTATGGCGGCGCACTTGGACTGGGCGCAGGCTGCCGGCGTCCGTCTTGGCGCGATGACGCTGTGCCCTGCGCCGATCCCGAGCGACGCGACGCTGCTCCGAAGCGCCCTCAGAGCTGCTATTCCCAAAAACAATTCCCCGCGCCCCATGTCCTCCACTCTAGCGCCGCGTCGCCTTCCGCGCTGCCTTCGCCCTGTGTCCACAGCATGTTCTCGTAGCCTCCGCCGCTCAATCTCAAATAATTCCTCGCCTCTCCGCCCGGGCGTCATTTTCTCAGGCATCCAGCCCACTGGCATCCCGCATCTAGGCAACTATCTGGGTGCTCTCCAGCAATGGGCGAAGCTGCAGGATGAAGCTGCCCCAAGTACTACCCTGATCTACTGCGTCGTCGACCTTCACGCCATCACTATCCGCCAGGAACCCGAGCAGTTACGGCAATGGCGCAAGGAAATGTTGGCGAGCCTGCTCGCCGTCGGTCTGGACCCTAAACGCTCAATCATATTCAACCAATCCTCGGTATGCGCAAACTTCCCGAGTGCTGGATGACATGTCTTTAACTTGGCATCTGCCATTATCTAGATCTCCGCGCACTCGGAGCTGATGTGGATTCTCAGCTGCCAGGCTTCAATGGGCTATCTATCTCGTATGACACAGTGGAAGGTAAACGATCACCCGGCCCGACCACCGGATATTTTTATTTGGCTCAACGCGCACACCAGAGTAAAACCTCCACCGAGAAAGAACCCAAACTCGGCCTCTTCTCCTACCCAGTCCTACAAGCCGCCGACATCCTCGTCCACCGCGCGACCCACGTCCCCGTCGGTGAGGACCAAGCCCAGCACCTCGAGTTCGCGCGCGAGTGCGCCAGCACCTTCAACCACGTCATCGCCGGGGGCAAGCCCGTCCTCGTGCCGCCGGGCACCCTGCTCTCGCCCGCCCGTCGCGTCATGAGCCTGACCAACCCGACCAAGAAGATGTCCAAGAGCGACGACAACCCCAAGAGCAGGATACTGATCACGGATGGGAAGGATGTCATCGAGAAGAAGCTCAAGAGCGCGCTGACCGACTCGATCGAGGGCGTATCGTACGATCCGGAGCTGAGGCCGGGCGTCTCGAATTTGCTGGAGTTGATCTTCCACATGCAGGCTGGGGAGCAGGGCGCTCCGGAGAGCGTGGAGGATTTGGCGAGAGATTGTGCAGATTTAAGCATGAGGGCACTGAAGGAGCGTGTTGCGCTGTCGGTCGACAAGAGGTTGGCCTCTATCAGGGAGAGATACGAAGAACTGATGGCAGATACCAACACTTTGGAGGATGTGGCTGAGGAGGGGACGGTCAAGGCTTCAGAGAGTGCGGAAAGGACGATGAGAATGGTGAGAGAAGCGGTGGGTTTCTGAAAAGTGAAGCGTAATGTGAATACCCAGGGGGAGACAGAAACGTTTGTGGGTGTTTGTATGATGCTACGCCGGAGTTGCTGATAAAAGTTTCCTCTTCGCTCGAAAATATCCAGATGCAGCCAAAGTCACGAGTGTTTCAGACTAGAAGAATGGACATTTAAAAATTATAGATTATTCAATACTGATAAGCTTGTGCATCCAGCTCGTCAAACTTCCCATGCTTACTGGCCCTGGCAAACCTCCTTGGAAACCTTGGCGGCCTCTGGGAATTTGTTAGTGACCGTTGACTTGGGTTTGGCTTGAGTGGATGTGAATGAACTTACTCATGACGTCGTCGTTGTTGCAGGAGTCGAAGACGCACTGAGCAGCCTTGGAGGACAGCTCATCGGCCTTGTCACACTTGCACTTCAGGTCGTTGGCGTCGCAGCCGACCTGGGGAGCCGCCTTGGCAATGCAGGGTTGCTGGCGGAAAGAAAAAGTTAGCGGAGATGATCGAAGATATAAATTGGCATCGAAGCAGAAGGGGATGGTGGTTTGGAGGGTGAAGCTTCGAGAACTTGACGTACAGCACAGGCAGGAATGTCATCCTGGGTAGCGGCAGCGGCAGCGGAGACCATGACGGCCATAGCGATAGCGGAGATGACCTTCATTCTGACGGTTGTGGGGTTGTGGGGTTTTGGTGGTTGTTGTAGAAGCGAGTGATCTGAGGCTGAGTTGATGATGATTGATAGTAGAGCGGATTTCAACGCTTTTTTATATCTGACCGGTATCCCATAGGGCTGACCGTTGAACCACAGTATAGGGAGGGGTGTATAGCGGGGTACATGGTAGGTGCGAAAGGTACGTGTGTTCTGGAAATAATCATCCGCACTCTTGTCTCCACAACTGACTCCACAATGGGTGGTTTTCGGAAGTGAGGTCTGAGCGGGCCGGACCGGTAGTGGAATCAAGACGCGTAGGCAGACTAGGCGGCGGGAGATGGAGAGCTTAGTTTGCCTTTTCTATGATGTTGGCATCTTTGTTGAGATACCTGACGGGTACCAATAATTCGTTGCTCCGGCTTTGGCCTTGGAAAATCCTGGTGTCTGGTACGGATACGACCTCCAGAAAACTGCTACTTGGAAAGGCGGTAGGGGTCTCTAGTCAACAACCTCCTTGAGCTCTTCTATCCCCGTGAAGCTGAAACAAAGCAAATCACAAAGTTGGAGCGCCTGATGCTGATAGTCGTCTTCTTTGTCGAATCCGTAAAAGGGTTGCGTTGACCGCTTATGACGCGTAGAGCGGGCCGATGGCGCCCGGATTGGAAGTTGGCAGAATACTTCTCGAAGCTTTTGTGCAAAAATAGGAGAAAGCTCCGCTATTCCGTCCGTGGGCGAGAAACCAGGGGTATTCCAACCGGTGGGTTACGCAAGGTAGGCGTGTGGGGCTCAAAAGCTTATTCCGAGAGGCGTTGAATGTTACGAATTGGGTTATCGATTGGCGCTGCACGCCTGGTTCATGATTCGTGCATCGGATCAACAGTGAGTCCATTCGTTGTTCTGGGACCAGAAACCTGATTTGCAGCGGAGAGATGCCGATGGAGGTTTCCGTAAGAATGGCGGTGATGATGGACACCCTTCCGGTTGAGTCGGTATGTGCTTCAAAATGAATGTTGGTCGTGGTAAAAATCTTGTTACCCATTCCGGCATAGTGTTGGTAGCTGGTGGGGATGTTCCCTTCGAACCCAGCCGTTTATTTACCATGATTGACAGTTCGACAGAACAATTTGGGATAATAAACATTGGCTTCGTGGAGCATGACGCGCGTCTTGGATCTGGTTTCCTGGTTTCTTTGGGTTCTCTGCGAGGCCAGGGGGCTTGGTTCTTGATTCGATGAATTTTGAGCCAACCCGATCACGCACGCCCCTTTCAAGGAGTCCTCCACTTCTCTGTAACCACGCTCAGGTTGGCCGAGCGCCTCAAAACCTAATGAACCGACTCCAATCATTCCTCTGGAAGAGGATCTCGAGTTCCATATCTGTTTTCTCGTGACGTTCGACACAATGAGGTTCAAGACTACATCCAATGCAGCCCTCGACATGATTTTCTAACCAGAATCTGGGTAGATTAGATGATGGATACACTAAAATTCAGCTGAAAAGTCAGTGAGTTGAGAGAGGAGTCTTTCTGGCTCAGAATTGAGTCCGATTGAACGTAGGTCGAGGTTGACCAATGTAACCGCGCCTCTGCTGGTAGCACGTAACATTGTGATGATATCCCAACTTCTAGATCATCGTGAAATCTGGGACCATCATGAACGGAGGCTCTCTCCTGCGGATTGAAGACGGCGAAGCCAAAACGAAGAATTTCTCGCGCGGATCAGGATATTCTCTTTCCTGCATAATGAAAACGACAGGAACGTATGCCACACAGCTTCTTGGCCCAGCCTAATTTGCTACACTCAAGGTAGAAAGTAGACATGCATCAGCCGATACCACCGAAAACCGTCTCTCGAGCAGGGGCGCATCCTGAGGAGTGACCATACAATCGACTGATGGAGCGAGGACGCACACTTGAGTTCAATGATGGAGATGGGATCCAGCATCCAAACCAGCAGGCCAAGTCTTCAATTCGAGGAGCAAAAAAGCCACCGCTGGTCAGTAGGTCGGACTCCTCTGCCGGTACGTCGTGAGCCTCGATGCGTCCTAGATTAGTTCCGGTGCGGAAATGACTAGCGGCCGTGTGCATCACCTAGCCGGTCTTGGTGGTGGACTCTGACATGCGCGTGTAATCGTCCAATGCGTCCGGAGACAACGAAAGTGTGAGTTGGGTATTTGGCGGTTGTGGAAATAAGGTTGTGCGGTTATGTGACGTTGTTGCTCTCTTTGGAAGGCACATTTCTTGGCAACCACAACCTCGGTGGCGGAGACGCAACAGGGACATAGCAAAGATGTTGGTGAGGTCGTAGATATATTCCGCGGAAGCTGGGCCGCTTCGTAAGATCCTCTCCGAAAAGATGGGATGTGATGGATGTCAAGTATTCCTGAGTACTGATCCAATTCCGCTCACGTGATTTGTCGTCCGTGGCCGTCTTGAAACCTAGCAACAGCGGCTCTTCCATGATTCTCCGAAAAGTGAAAGGGCTTCTCGAGAACCTCTGGTGGATTTGTTCCGAATCAAATGTTGTGGTGTTGATCAGGCGGGGGCTCCCATCCCGATCCCCTCCGAGTTGGCGCCGACAGGAGGGTTTCTCAAAACCAAAAGCATCGCACCGAGTATGAAAGATAGACCATGTTTCCGACAGCTTTCATCAAAGGTTTCTCTCCATGCGACGAGTGTACTTGTGATCCGGGTGGCTGGTTGGGGCTCCCCAACCAGCCACCAGCCTAAGGGAACAATATACACTGAGCTATTACTGACCAAATTCCTTCCGACCCACCGGAAGGAACTGGAATCCTAGTAGGAGGTGTAATGAATTCCCTGAACAAGGTTGGACATGGAAGTCTGTTGTTGCTGTTACCACAAATCGAAGTTGGCCGACGCGGATGCTCTGTGTGGCAAAGGACTTCATTGCGGCACGAAAGCTGTTGATTGGTGGAGTCAGTGGCATCAGTGCGGCTTTTGAGCAGAATATCCTAGTGTTTTTGGATGGTCTTCCATGAATGGACAACCCCGCATCACCAATCAAAATGCACCGAGAAGATTTTTCAGCTTTCCCCAGCCTACAAAAGCAAATTCTGGGCGCCCTTTTCCTTTCGTGATAAAGGGAAACCCCGGAAGGTATCGTCCTCCATCGCAATGTACCAAGTACCCACCCGCCAGCCCCTTTTCGTCCTCAAAAGGTTTCTTATTTCATCAAACAAAACAAGAGCGGAACCAGAGCAAAAAGAAAGTTCCTAAAGCCTCTGAGAGACTCAAATGCGAACATTTGGCAGTGCTGGGAATCGAACCCAGGTCGGAACGGGTTTGTAGCGAGGTCCTCAGAGGACCAGGACAATTCTAGATTATCTAGAAGTTGGGATATCACCACAACGTTACGTGCTACCACTACACCACACCACCGTGATGCTGTTGTTGAATTCCGAGGCGGTTTGGTAAATTATATATCAAATAAAAATTGTTTTGGTGGTTGGTGAAGGGCCCAGCGCGGAACTTGATATCACGACTCTACCGATGATTTTCAGGGAAAATTGAGTTACAGAAACGTTTTCAGCACCTCAAACTTGTGGGGATGGTACTCAGGGGCCTTGTAAATGTTGATTTGTAGTGTAAATTTTATATGTGGTGGTGGAAAAGGGGGGGACTCCAGGTCTCCGCTACAAAGTGATACTGACAAATCCAATTATAGTAGAATTATCCGAGGCTCCTCCTGTACATTCTCAGATGATTCAGATATCATTTTGGCTATGTAATCCTGCTCCGCATCAAGTGGTTGTGGTAAGGGGCCGTCGCGTGAGCGTTGCATCGACGCCGCCAAGCAAAACACTTCAACGAATCAGCTCAACCAAGCATCCCCCACGCTGCAACTTTCAAAGACACAAGAAATGTTTTCGTTTTGAGACAATTTCTTCCTCTGGGCCTTCTTTTTTTCTTGTGGCACACCTGTCCTCCGAATTGTATTGTGGTGATATGTACGGAGTCCGCGACATTTCCGCATATTGGTGCCTCTGTGCCGACATGGAATCCTTCTGTCAACGAATTGGTGCGAACTTAATATATCTTCATGATAAGTTGATTGAGAGTGACATGCAAGTGTATATGGAGTATGAATCTTGGCGAATAAGTGTAACACGGCAGATGCGGAACCACTCAAGGCCAGTTCCTTTTGCCTAAGCCAGGACATGATACCCCTCAAGATTTCGACCAAAGCCTTGGCCCTTTAATTGGATTTCCAATACTGGAAGGGATTTAAAGAGAACTTCCAGATTGTGAGTCCGGCCTGTAGGGACAATGATTCGTAGATTGCTCCTCCAAACAAAATCAACATCGCCAGCAAGCAGGCTCAAATCGCAGCATTACTGAAGTGTTCGAATTCAAATACTAGATATACATCGTCTCTCCACAACCTTCCACCAACAACATGATTTTTTTTCATGTCGGAGGGTCGAGACCGACTCTAGTCCACTGAGTAGTGATCGAAGGAACTATCGCGTATTGGGAGAACGCTCTTCCCACGTCATGTAACGCTACTCCGCTCAAGTTTCTGTGGTCACATTAGATATATAATCCTCTAGCTCTATAGTCTTTTCCAATAAATATCACCAAGGAGTTTTTTTTCGGCTCCGAGTCATAAGGGCACCAGGCATAACCGTCTGACGGGTCGGACACTACCCTGACCTGAGGTACTGCAGCCAACCGTTTACCCCAAATCCCAAGATCATCCCAAGACTGCCGTGAGGAGTTGAAGCATTCGTCCGGACGTGAGTGTCGCATGTTTCTGGTGAAAAGGCTATCCGGATGAATGCTTCGACTCCCAATCTCAGTTTTGATATAATACCTGTCTATTTCATGGAAAGGACTTCCATGTGGTGGTAGCCTTTCACTGCAGATTGCGACACTAATTGCCGGTGAATACTCTGGTTGTTCTTCAAGGTTCCCTTGCTCCAAAGCACCTCCTCTTGGGCGTGTGTTGCCCAGCATTTAATCATATGTCAGTCAAACCGTCCACGACCTTTCGCCCGGATTTTTCCAACGTCATTCCTGATATGGAATTCCATATGCGTCGGCACCGCACTTTACACACCATCCTCTTGTGACACGGATCAAACCCTGCCAGACCAACAATAACCTTAAATAATCTTCAGCGGACCTGATCTCTTCTAATAATCCCGTGTCTTTCGATGAAGGAATTTCTCTGATAGACACATGTAATGAGACTCGATGCTGCTACAGAGAGGTCGCACAAAGTGCGAGAGTCTACGTACAAGCGAGAGCTATAAAGTTGCGAAGTACGTGACGTCACCGCGTGCACGCGCGTCTGATGCCTACACGTCATCACGTGCACTGCCTCAACACCACTTCTTCGTTCAGCCGTTACAACACACACCCCACCTCAGTAAAGCTTATCGGAATTTTCAAAACCCTAGGTGCCAAATGGCGTACTTTTTCATGGCCGGCTATTTGTCTCCCAGATAATAAGCTCTGTTCTATATGTTCCGCGGCTTGTGACGAAATTCCGCCAGCCTGGTAGCGCGCCTGATACAGCGGGTAAACGCGCTAGCTACAATCGTAGAGTCACTTACTAGGATGGTACAGCCAGAGTAGAGGGCTTGAGCCAGGTCGGTCACCCCAAGATGCTGTAGTCCAAGATGGTCTGAAGAAAATATTGAACTTCCAGGTCTGGGCTGTTCCGGATGCAAGCAGGAAGTGGAACTGGTACGAGTAGGTGAAAGAGCCGGATAAGGAGCTCAGAAGGAGACGACAAGAAGGAGAATAAATGGAGAAATCTTGCGGTTGGTAGACATTGCACATGCCTAAAGGGAATCGGGGATTTAATCTCTTGTTGAAATTTTACTTTGTAGTGGTTGATGAACGTCGCTACAAAATTTTATGGCTGATATGTGTAACGAGCGGGCCTCTACCTCTAAGGATCCAAACACCAAAGAGGGAGAAAACCTGTCGAGGGGGTTTCCTTGAGTGGGTACAAGAAGAGGTGCGCGAGGGACGAGTAGATGACTGAAGACTGAGCACTGTGTGCGAAGGCCTTGTTACTAACAATTGGTGCTGAATTGTTATTGAAGTTGACCACGAAGGTCAAAGCTATCTAAGGAGTGTGGTTTATATACACGTAGGAGAGTATCTACAATCTGTGTGCTCAGTAGTCGCATTGTGCTCAAATGTTATTCCTTCTGAGCCTGGTGGAGCATCTGAGCGGGAGCGCTCAAAGGGCTTGTCCGCTCATTTGTCTTGGCGAATGAGCGGGTGGGTCCAACTGATCGTGGTGGTCACGTGACCTCGGATCCTTAGGACTCCGACTTCTATCGTCCCCAGCGGGGCTGATCCCCAACTTCCTCAACCTGTGGAGGCTGCGTCGTAACAATATGACAAAGTTCATCGCAAAAGTACTATTTAATTCTAGAAACACGTTTCGAGTGCTGGTGGCATATAAAGATCATCCAAATTTAGAATAGTTAGCCCAAGCATATAAGGGTTTGTCGCACTTAAAAATCTCTCAATTTGAAACTGTGATCATATATTAGAAGCCGAATTGAGGGCTGAATCCGCCAAGTTTATATAAGTTACTCGTGGTTTGGCTGGAAACCGAACACCTGAATATACCATTTTTCCAAACAAATACTTATAGTAGCACAATCCGGATTTGTAGCATCTCGAAGATTGCTAGGGCAAATTTGGTTGTACATGTACGGAGGACACTAGGACTGGGTTGAGTACGAAGCGAGCCGTCTATATAATAAGAGAACACGGCACGAAGACTTTCGAAATTCCCAACGACGGATTATCAGTCTTTCCAAAGTTTGCAAACGCGATCTTTAGACCAAGAAGCTGTTAGGTTGTTGTTGGGGGGTTTGGCGTGAATTGACAATGCACTCTTTAATTTTTTACTATATATACATAATTTGTTGAACCGTTATTCATCGGTCGACTATTAGTCAACTCAGAATGCGTTGGTGGTTTAGTGGTAAAATTCATCGTTGCCACGTAATTGGACACCTTCTGGGTTTACCCGAAGATCCAACCGCAATCTTCGATGAGCCCCGGGTTCGATTCCCGGCCGACGCATCTTTTTGCCCCTAGAGTGTTCATTTTGCCACTTGGGAATTTGATCTTTTACAGTCGAGATGGATTGGAAGACATGTAGGGTTCCTCGAATGTTGCTGGCGAGTGCTGGGAAATGGGAAGTAAGGGGCTATGAGCAACATGAGAAGTCAAGAAGCATGAAGAATGTGCGGGCTTCAGTTGTTCCGACGTTGAAACAGACCATGGTTGTGAATGGGAAGATGCCATCGAACATATTACTAATGCCGAAGACAGAGGAGGAAGCTTCACGAATAATCAAAGCATGGGTGCCGGAAAACTGTCGATAAGCTTCAAAGTCACCCGAGGGAACATTTAAATTGTAGCTTCAAGCATAATAACGGGTCTGAAGTCTAAGCAAACGGCCACCAACATCTTACAAAGACGGGTGGTCGCATCAAAGCCTACTAGCCATGGTTGCTGGCAGTTGTGTCGTGTTTTTCTTGTAAAATTCATCGCTGCCACAAGCATCCACGACATCACGTGTATGAACATTAATTACCTCAACCAAAAGATCACCGTCAGAATTTCAAATTTGGGCACAAGGCGGTGAGCACTCCGTCCCAAGGAAAGGACGAGAGGCAACTATCGCAAAAGAAAAGTTCCTTCCAACCCGCCACATCCAAAATTTGATTCCTGGCGTCCGGGCGTTCAGACCGGTGAGTTGCCCTCGCTCCATCGAACAGTGGAGACAGGCGGTGCGGCAATTAATGGGTCCCGTAAGCTTTGGAGAAGCTCGAAGAACTTCACGGTTCTGGAACAATCCTCTTTCTTCAAACCTTTTCCTTTCTTCTCACTTTGTTAACCGGTGGAGATGGAGACGGGGCCGTCCAAGAAAGTGCTCACGCCGTTGCTCATATGGAAGGTTAGCCGAGCCCAACACCCGGTGGCGGCGAGCACATTCGTGCAGGCGGGAGCCAAAAACTCCGCCGACGCAGGAGGCCTGAAGTGGTGTCGTCATTGCAGTGGAATTCCGGGGTTTGGAAGGCACATTTGACACATGCCCCCCCCGCCCCTTTTTTTTTTCTCGAGTGATGCCAGTTGGTTGAGTAAAATCCCGCCAAAGGACTTTGAAGAACTCGCTGGTACAGGCGCGTGGCAGATCTAGAGGTTCCATTCTGATGAAATGAATTTACATTGTCTGTCTGTTTCTACACCGCACATTATCACCTCAAAGAGCGACTCCTCACCAGAACTGTTGCTTCAAAATACGCTTTGACGACCTATGACCATGACGCCACAATACTCGTCTTTGTCTTTGAAACTTCGTCAAGTAGATGAGAAGCTTACCGAAGAACACTCCTCCGCACTCATTTTATTGTTATCAGCAATGCACCTTGAGGAGCATATGAGCTGTTAACGGACGGGCTTACTGATGCATTCGTAATTATTCAAATTGATGCACTCAAATATACTGCTTCCCAGACAGATATCCCTTTCCTCGAGGGGTCGAGATCCAGATCCGAACTAGCGTCAGCCTTGGGAATGAAGGGGCTGTGGATCTCATCACTGGTGCCAGAGTTCTCATAGACGCCCACGCAGCGGACAACTGCCGCGAAAATTGCGGAGAGCAGGACGGCCTTACCTATGGTTAGTAATTGAATGAGAATATGTCCAATCCTCTACCCAAGCTCTCGAAACGCATAATGATAGATTATGTTGCGAGATATGGAAAAGGGAACTTGAGAATTGGAGTCTTTAGACAGTTGCTGTCAGTACGTGAACCCCATCTCTATAGCTGAATTCATAACATAAACCATTCTTTTTCGAAGAGATCATATGCATTGGAACGAGACAGAGCGTCGTGTTGGATGTAGCGAAGAATAGGGAAGAAGGATTCCCTTTGTGGTCCAAAAAGTTGATAGAAGTCCCTGACAACTCTACAGGATTTCAGACTCTCATGTTTGAATGAGTATTTTGAGAGGGTTAAAGCCTCCAGATCTTACTGAAAATTTTCGTTTGAGGGTTTTGATTAATGTTCCATGGCCAGCAACATTGCCTTGCGTCCCTTCCAACCAAGGCAGACAGACCATGACCGTGAACCAGGCCTCGCCACAGCTTTCTTAGATTTGATGAGATCCCTATTGGTAACACGTGACTGCAGGAGCCTCCGCTTGCACACTTCTGTTACCCTCACATGCAGCAAACTATTACTGTTCAGCTCAACCACGGATTGCCTAAAACATTCAGATTCTGTACTGCCAGAAAATAATCTGTTGTACCAATTACGTCAGATTTCAGGCACCCGCGTGTGACAATGCTCGGGAGGCATCCGGAACGCACGGCGAAATGAGCAGGATGGAACGCGGCGGGGAAATTCAGAAGGAGACGGAGGGCGCGGAGGCAGAGATACATAGGAGCCACAGCCCACTAACAAGCTTTGGCCAAAGGCGGTTCGTCGGAGGCGGATGGACATCACAGCACAGGCAGGATGACCTTGAAGACAGGGCGGCATACTTGGGCTCTTATCAGTGCTCCCGGAGGCTGAATCAGAACCGCGCAGTGTAAACTCAATCGCGAAACACGGGCTCTGCGCTTGTCATGGCGGAGGGCGATCGAGGAGCGTTGAGCGACGATCTTCAGCGATGAGGGGGAGGGACAATGACAAGTGGAGCTCTCATCTCCACGCGCGGGGAGTGCTGTCGGGACCCTGGCAAGTGCCCGTGGCTGCCGGCTCTAGCGCGCGCGAGCAACGCGGCCGCGACCCTTGAATGCTTGCATGCACTCACTCCCGCTCTCCCGTCACCAAGCTCCGCCGCCCGGGAGAGCACTTGGCATTTGTGATGCTGCCGCAGAAATGATCTGAGAGCGGATAAGGCGGAACCTGCGCAAACTTAGACGAGAATAGAATACGATGGATGATGGGATGCGCCTCAGACAAGCCCCTGGTCGCTGCGCTTACGACTTGACTGACGTTGGCCTCAGCCAAGCACTGCGCAACCTACATCAATCCCAGATACGCTGCTCGCTGCAGCCGCAATTCTATCAGAAGCTTCCCCCCAGTCACCTCTCACTCTCAGCACCAGTGAATGTGAAGTAGCACGCTCTGACAAACGCGCCCGTCGAGAAAGCCCAACGCAGCAACTCCCACACGCGACCCTCTTCACATGCTCGTGCCTGTTGTCCACGTACCTGCGTCTCAGCTGTAGATCCGTCAGCGCCATGCCTACCGGAGCTATCGCGCCTGGAGGCAGCCTCCCTCCCACCGCCGCATGGATGGGCTCACCCGGCATCAAGGGCTCCTCCGAGTCCGCGCGCATGGCCTATCTCACTGCCGCGCTCGTTGGCATCCAGTAAGTCTACTGATTCCTCATCTACGACCGCCGAGCAGCGAATTGACCGTGGCTGCAGGTTCACATGGGGAATTGAAATGACCTATTGCACGCCGTACCTGCTCGCCCTCGGTCTCGCCAAAAGCACCGTCTCCTTAGTCTGGGTCGCCGGGCCCCTCTCAGGTCTCATAATGCAACCGATTGTGGGCATAGTCGCGGATAAAAGCAAATCAAAATGGGGCAGGAGGAGACCCTTCATGTTTGGCGGTGCCTTCGTTGTGTCGCTCGCATTACTGGCAATGGGCTGGGCCACAGAGATCGTCTCGTTGTTCGTCGCCGAAGACGAGAGGCGAAGGAGCGTGACTGTCACCTTGGCCGTGGTGTGCATCTATGTCATTGATTTTGCCATCAATGCCGGTATGTCGTCTCCCGCTCGCGGAGGCTGTCTTCTACATGATTAACGTCCCGGCGCCTCGCAGTGCAAGCATCAAGTAGAAGTCTGATTGTGGATATTCTGCCTATCCCGAAGCAGCAGATGGGTTCTGCATGGGGTAAGTCAATTGGTGGCTGCCTCCGGTGAAATGAATGCGTGCTCATATCAATACCAGCGAGTCGTATGGTCGCCGTCGGATCCCTGGTAGGCTACGGTGCTGGGGCCGTTGACCTCGGAAGCATCTTCGGCACTCTGATTGGCGACACGCAATTCAAGCAGCTCACAGTAGTTGCTGCCGTGGTACTGTGCGTATGCGTCGGAATCACTTCCTGGGCCGTGCAGGAGAAGGTTCTCTTGGACGACGGGTAAGTCAAGCTGCTGCGGCGTAACCGCCAACTATAAGCTAATAAACTATATGCAACGTATAGCAAGGAGACTGCCGACATCGGAGCGCTCCAGATTTTCACTCAGATCTTGAAAACTGCAACGAATCTCCCACCCCGCATCGCTGCCATCTGCTGGGTGCAATTCTGGGCGTGGATTGGTGAGTCGGCAGCCTCATTTTCCCTGAGTTGGCGCTAATAGGCGTAGGCTGGTTTCCCTTCCTCTTCTACAGCACCACCTGGGTTGGCGAGATCTGGATTCGATACGATGCGCCGGTAGATGCGCGTTCGTCCGAAGACACTCTCGGTCAGATCGGTCGAGTGGGCAGCCTGTCGTTGATAGTGTTCTCCATCATCACCTTCGGGGGCTCCATCGTGCTGCCGTGGTTGGTGCAGAAGCCGGACGGCGAGAAGCCAGATTTCACTCCGCGCCCCCCGGCCGGGCTGGCGCCTGTGGTGGAGAGAGTTGAAAAGAACAAGCCATCTCTCCTGACAGCGTGGATGCTGTCCCACTTGGTCTTCACCTTTTCCATGATCTTGGCGCCGTTCGCGACGTCCTTCCGGTATGCGACCACGATCGTCGCGATCTGCGGCGTGCCGTGGGCGATTACGTGCTGGGCTCCATTTACTTTTATGGGTGTTGGTGAGTAGTGAGCTGTTGTGGATAACGGATTTGCCGCGGGCGTCTAATTGTGGGAGCAGAGATCAACCGGCTACGATCGTCCGCATCAGCCAGCGGGCCCGGTTACAGGCGTCTGTCGAACAGTGCGATCGAGATGGGGTCCACAGGGGCGCATGGAGAAGTGCGCAACGAGAGTGGCGAGCTTTCCGGCGTCTATCTCGGGATTCTGAACCTCTACACGACATTGCCACAGTTCGTGGGCACGTTTATAAGGTAAGCAGCACCTGCATGGTTTATCGATAACCGGCTGACGGCGGCGCGCAGCTGGGGCGTTTTTTCGCTGCTCGAGCCCGGAAAGAGCCCAGAACTGGCGAAGGAGGCCAATCCAGCCGAGACACATCCTACAGACGGACCGAATGCCATCGCAGTGTGTTTGTTTATCGGGGCCCTTTCTGCGGCAGGGGCCGCCTACGCGACAAGCAGACTTAGGTACATCGAGTAGTAGCTAGGGGCGGCGCGAGCACAGGCGCAAGGGACAGCAGCAAACTTTTTTTTCTTTTTCGTTATGGCAGTGGCAGCGGCGAGGTCAGCGGCGTTTTGTGCGCAGCGGGCCGTCGGGATGCGCGTTGAGGTTTTGGGGTGTTTGGTATTATTGTTGAGAGCAGCATGGCGCGATACCCGTAGACACATAGAATCGGTGAGGTCGGTGGTCCAATTGCAAGCGCGGTGATGTGTTTCATGCAGTGCCACGATACATGGAGAGGCTACGGTACGCGCGCGCTGGGAAAGCCGTTGGCTCGCGGATGCCGTACCCACCGGGGCGCGACCGCGGCTGACTCACCGCGGAGGCGTAGGGATGCTCGCCCTCTGACCGGCCGCTCGTCCCGTGGGCAGTAGTGGCAGCGTGGCTTGGGGCGCTCCGACACGACGCGCATTGTTCTCGTTCACTGGCTAGCGGCCGGCTTTGGTTTTGCCGGATTTTTCGCACTGGGCATCTCAACTTGCCCCAAGTCCACAACGGAACACCCAACGTCCAACAAACTCAACCGCCCCCTCCCTTCCTCCCACCTTCTCTCCCGCGCTCAGCAAATTCCAACCTGCATCATGTCTGAGCCCATCCGCAATAAGCGCGCCGACCAGGCCATCGCGCCGTACGTTGTCCTAGCCTTCCACCACCACCACCCACCATGTCTCTGTCTCAAGCTAATCGCGCTCCGCCCGCCAGTACGCCCCAAAACACCCCGGCCAACGCCGCCCCCATCTCCTCGCGCGCCCAGCAGCCTGGTGTTGCGAGTATCAAAGAAGGTGAGCGAGCCTCTCAACGCCAAAAAATCTGATTTGCCGCCGTCGCGGGCTTGCGTCTGGACGTGGAATCGCCGCAACGCCGCTTCTTGCCGCTGCCTGGCGGCCACCTCTTGTGGCCAGGAATGCCAAACGTCCCGACGCACGCAATGCCCCAAGACGCCTGTGCAACTGCGCGGCGCGCTCTCCACGACGCAGCCCGCATCTTCCGTAAATCGTCTAAGCCATCGCCGAGACTAATACCCAGCCAGAGGACTTCGACCGCGCCACGGCCGCGTCCATCTTCGCCCAGAACCCCCAGCTCGTGTCCATGATCCAGGGCAAGCTCGGCTCGCTCGTCGGCCGCTCGTCCGGATACATTGAGTCCCTCCCCACCGATGTTCGCAAGCGTGTCGCCGGCCTGAAGGGCGTCCAGAAGGAGCACTCTAAGCTCGAGGCGGAGTTCCAAGAGGAGGTCCTGCAGCTGGAGAAGAAGTACTTCGCCAAGTTCACCCCGCTGTACCAGAAGCGTGCCAAGATCGTCAATGGCCAGGAGGAGCCCACTGAGGAGGAGATCAAGGCCGGTGAGGTCAAGGATGAGGATGAGGAGCAGGCTGAGAAGCCCGCTGAGGAGAAGCCCACCGAGCCCACCGAGCCTGTCAAGGGTATTCCCGAGTTCTGGTTGTCCGCTATGAAGAACCAAGTTTCGCTGGCTGAGATGATCACCGACCGCGACGAGGTTGCGCTCAAGTCCCTGACCGACATCCGCATGGAGTACCTTGACAAGCCCGGCTTCCGCCTCATCTTCGAGTTCGCCGAGAACGAGTTCTTCACGAACAAGATCATCACCAAGACCTACTACTATCAGGAGGAGAACGGCTACGAGGGTGACTTCATCTACGACCACGCGGAAGGCGACAAGATCGACTGGCTCCCTGGTAAGGATCTGACCGTCCGCGTTGAGTCCAAGAAGCAGAGGAACAAGAGTAAGATACGCTGTCACTAATATAATGTCTCGGGACTAATTGCTTGTTTAGACACGAAGCAGACCCGCGTTGTCAAGAAGACGGTCCCCACCGAGTCTTTCTTCAACTTTTTCTCGCCACCCAAGGCCCCTACCGACGATGATGACGAGATCTCTTCCGACATCGAGGAGCGTCTGGAGCTGGACTACCAGCTCGGCGAGGATATCAAGGAGAAGCTCATCCCCCGTGCTATCGACTGGTTCACCGGCGAGGCTCTTCAGTTCGAGCAGCTCGATGACTACGACGAGGGCGAATTCGAGGACGAGGACGATGAGGAGGAGGATGACCTCAGTGACGACAGGGACGAGGACGACGAGTCGGATGAGGAGGTATGTTGCTACCGCCAAGTCGCCGAGTCTCAACAAAAATGACCTAACCAAAGCGTACAGGGTGATGGCTCGAAGCCGAAGCAGGAGGCTGCCGAGTGCAAGCAGAGTTAAAGGCCAGGCGATCGCGACCAGCTCCCCACTAGTCTGGATCATCGCGCCGCCTCGATCATCTACTCTTGTCCCCTCCATGGCTCTTGGAAGCCGCACTATCGGCATCAGATGTAGACGGCATCTCTCCCCCCTTCAACAATCCTCCACACCATTGGTTCCATTTCCTGGCAACAGACATTTTCATGCAGCGCCACGATCATCCCCCTACCTTCCTTGGTACATCTCGGGGCATCGTGGATGCTTGTAGGCTATTCGGGTTGCAGTTTTCCTTTCGTGCTTTAACGATTCATTTTCGGCTAGATAAGTAGGCTGAGATTGCTCTGCACCATTCAGGAGGACCGGGCGCTTTGCGGCAAGGGTGTCTTTTGTAGTTTTTCCCTTATTCATGTTGATGCTTGCAGACGGTGGTAGCGGAGGAGGCAGGCTGGTTCATCTAATCCCTTCGGGCGGAAGCGTAGAGAGGTTTCTTCACAGCACAGAAAAAAGTCGTTGTAGCTTGTTAGAGACAACGGAAAGTGGTCCACCAGATGCAGGCTTCAACCGGTTCTACTGAAATTTAATGCGTTATGTCACCGCGGCAGACACAGGTTTGGGTAGATGAGAAGACGGGCTCCGGCGACCCTGGGCGTGCATCCGGCGGGAGCTGAGGGGGACAAGGAGATGGGTGTCCGGCACTAGGCGGCGCATGTACCAATGTACCTAGCTTCCTAGTCGTGCGACCACTGGCGTGCTAGCTGTAGACTTAACCGCCCGGAGAAATATGCCAGCGTCAGCGCGACAGGTAGCGGCAACATGCTGGCGCCGAATATGCCGAGAAGTCGGCGACGGTGTGACGGGGACGGGGACGGGGCGCAGGCCGGACACGGACGGCAGGGACGTTTGAAAAAGTTCCCGGAGCAGCAAGTGCGGATGACGCGCGGAGAGGTGAAGCGCCCGTCTGCACGCAAATTCCCAGCGTAATTGATCACTTTTGTACTTGATACTTGGAAGAAGGTCGCTTCCTCAACTTCACGGACGCATTCGCATGTCTTCTTGCAGTGCTATTGTGTGGACTTCAGGGTAGCCAGTCGCGTCATTTGGGAGGGGCACGGGTGCGGCGGGCAAAAAAGTTCTCCGCCGGGGGCGGCGCCCCGCGATTGGAGTCACATCCCGTCAGTCATCATCCGACTCCGGTCTCAGAACTCTTTAATCTTCAACCTTCACGCACTCTTCCTCCACAACGCATTCCTAGGAACCAAAATGACTCCCGCTGTAGACATTGCCGGCCGCAAGGGTGACGCCCTCGCGCGCTCCGTCTCCAATTCGCTCAACCTCTCGACCAGCCCCTCCGCGCAATTCCACTCGCCGCCCTCCAGCTACGGTGCCGCCCAGAGAGACCAGGCCTCCGCCGCTCGCGCAAAGCACCTCAAGCCCTTCGCCACCCAGGACATCAAGGTGCTCCTCCTCGAGAATGTGAACCAGACGGGACGCGAAATTCTACAGGGCCAGGGCTACCAGGTCGAGTTCCAGAAGAGCTCGCTGCCCGAGGATCAGCTCATTGAGAAGATCCGGTAAGTTGCACTCCTTCGAGCCAGCAATACAAGGCATTTTCGCATCAATGCGCTCCATTGAGGGCCACCAGACGCGCCTCTTCGCCTTCTGACTGTCCAGCATCGGACAAAGACATTTCACTTTGAGTCGCGAATGCAGGAACTGTGGGAACATCAGGAGACTTCAAGGTTCTGACACATCGCAGGGACGTGCACGTTATTGGCATCCGCTCCAAGACCAAGCTCAACGAGAGGGTGCTCAAGGAGGCCAAGAACCTCATTGTCATCGGCTGCTTCTGCATTGGCACCAACCAGGTCGACCTTGAGTACGCCGCCAACAATGGTATCGCCGTCTTCAACTCTCCCTTCTCCAACTCGCGCAGTGTCGCCGAGCTCATTATTTCCGAGGTCATTGCCCTCGCCAGGCAGCTCGGTGATCGCTCAAATGAGTTGCACAATGGTGTTTGGAACAAGGTTTCGGCTGGCTGCTGGGAGATCAGAGGAAAGACTCTTGGTATTGTCGGCTATGGCCACATTGGCTCTCAGCTCTCTGTCATGGCTGAGGCCATGGGCATGTCTGTCATCTACTACGATGTCGTGAACCTGATGGTAGGTGACTCATATTTCGGGACCCGCGAACACTTGAATGTTTCAGGCTAACATAGAGCATAGGCTATGAGCACTGCCCGCCAGGTCGGCACTCTGGATGAGCTGCTTGCCGGTGCTGACTTTGTCACTCTGCATGTTCCTGAGTCTCCCGACACCAAGAACATGATCGGCGCCGCCCAGCTCGCGAAGATGCGCAACGGCAGCTACCTCCTCAACGCTAGCCGTGGCAGCGTTGTCGATATTCCTGCTTTGATTGACGCTCTTCGTAGCGGCCACCTCGCTGGTGCAGCCATCGACGTGTATCCCAACGAGCCCGCTGGCAACGGCCCTTACTTCAACCAAGAGCTGAACCCTTGGGCTGAGGAGCTCCGCAAGCTCAAGAACATCATCCTGACCCCGCACATTGGTGGTTCGACTGAAGAGGCACAGAGCGCCATCGGTATCGAGGTGGCCGCTGCGCTGGTTAAGTACGTCAACGAGGGCGCTACTCTTCAATCGGTGAACATGCCTGAACTTGCTTTGCGCTCGCTCACGACTGACGAGCCGAACCATGTCCGTGCCTGCTTCATCCACAAGAACATTCCCGGTGTGCTGCGTCGTGTCAACGACATCCTCGGTGACCACAACATTGACAAGCAGACTGTAGATGCCAAGGGCGAGGTAAGGTGGACAAAATATTCACAGGTGTTCTCGGCTAACTTTTATTTCAGGTTGCCTACTTGCTGGCTGATATCTCTGATGTCAACGAGGATGAGATCAAGGCTCTCTACCAGGAGCTTGAGGACCTGCAATCAAATATCAGGACTCGTGTCCTGTACTAGGCGATGATATCCTCATTGGTATTGCACCTTTGACGGTGCAAAATTTGGGTCTAGCATTCAACATGGCGTTCTTCCGTTTGGGGTAGAACACAAAAAGGGTATCCTTGCATGGGAGGCGTTCAACAAAACAAAATTAACAAAGGAAAAAAGGACGGGCAAGATTGAAATGATGAAAGAGACATTGATTGGATTGGTCTTGAACGCGACCGGCAACCCTCGAGAGTTCATGTGCATAGTTTTTATCTTTCACGCGTATAGTACCAACCAAGATGTGACTCTCCGTTTATTGGAAAATGCTTGGCAGCTCTACGGAGCAAGGCTTCTTCGATTCTTGAATGCATTCAGTGTGAAGTGAAGGTAGATGTTGGCAAGGCATGCGCCGGGAGCGGAACGCGCGCTGATTGGCCAGATGGTGTGCACGGACCGCACACAGAGCGAGCGGGAAACGCACACCAGAAGGCGACCGAAACGCACAATCGCGATGTGACGAAGCGACGACGACGACCGACAACCACCCCCCAGTAACCCAACACCACGGCCCATCCTCCGTCCGTAAACCCACACATCCAGACAAAATGTCTTCCGAGTCCGGTAACCGCCGTACGTTCTCCCCGGCCCCTCCAGTGTGCTCCTAAGGAAGCAGAGAGTCGCAGCGAAGCGTCCGTTCCTCGCGCAAAAATTGCCCACCTCACTCGCGCTGGGCGTTCTCGAGCCCACGACGTTGCTACGGTCACTCTGCGCGTATCGTGGAATTTTTAAGCTGACTTTGAGTGTTTCTGTGTGCAGTGTACGTTAAGTAAGTAACCAACGATTTTCCTGTTCTCTTCTTCGATTTTTCCGCACACGACGATGCGACGAGCTACGGCAACCACAATGATCGCGGAAAATCCCATCACGATGCCGAATCGTTGCTGCTGTACGAATTCCAAAGAGAATGGATCAAAAGAGTCCAGAGTGGACACTCGCACCTCTGGATTATTGGATGGATTGCACGCCGACTGGGAAGGGCTACACCAAGATGCCTGTGATGAAATTGTGATGGGAGGGCGAGTGGACGACATATGTGTTTGACAGTGGACCTTGTCTCGTTCTCTCAAAGCGGGAGTGCCTCCATATCTTTCGTGGACGAGGCGCGCTCTTCAACGAAGATGGAAGATCACGTCCGCTACAATGGCTTTACATGGATAGTTCCAGCCATGTCGACACCATCGTCGTCTACGCGCTCCGCCTTTATGACGTCCAGGGTCGTCTTCGACTGGACACCCCGAACCGATACATCGATTCACCGCCGGCTCGCTCGCGCTTCCAGATCATTCTTCATCTCGCTGCTCGTTGAAGATTTACGGTTTACTGAGACTTGCGTGTTTTACAGGGGCCGCCACCTTAGCTACCAGCGTGGCAAGCGCAACACCAACCCCAACACCAGCCTGATCAAGATCGGTAAGACAGACCCACCCCAAGACCATTCGGAGACATGGTTCATCTGTTGGGAAAACGAAACGCTGACGACCACTTTCCCAATACAGAGGGTGTCGAGAACTCCACCGACGCCGCCTTCTACAACGGCAAGCGCGTCGCTTTCGTCTACCGCGCCTCGAAGGAGGTCCGCGGCTCCAAGATCCGCGTCATCTGGGGCAAGGTGACCCGGTAAGTTTTTCCCACACACCGCCTTCGTCAAAGCACATCACTCGGGAGGATAAAGCTCCCTCTTGCTCGCCTTCCCCCCGCCGAGTGTTTGCCGAAGGAAACAAGGGACAACGACTGACTCCTCCCTCTGCGAACAGTCCCCACGGCAACTCCGGCGTCGTCCGCGCTCAGTTCAGGAACAACCTCCCCCCCAAGTCATTCGGCGCCTCCGTCCGCATCATGCTCTACCCCTCCTCGATATAATTTCGAAAATTCCTATCTGGGGCTTTCGCGCGACCAGCCGCATCCCGACTCTTTGCTTTTCTTCGATCCTATTTTCTTCCCATTGAGCGTGGCTTTTCTTACACAACGAAGAAAAACGAGGGACGGAAGGGGAAGGTTGCGATTGTGGGAGAGACTTTGCTTTTGATCGTTAAAGACACCCAAAGGCATAACGTGTTTTTCAAAAAGACGGGTCGGATGAAATGGTGGGGGTTTAAACAATAGAGCAACCAGTCTCCACAACTTCTTGCCGTTCTCCTTCGCTCTTCTCGACATGGGACGAAGTTGAGACAAGGAAAAGGGAATGGGTGAGGTTGGAGGCTGCAATGAAAAAACTGGGCTTTTTTTCAAACGGACGAAGATTATTTGTTCCAGACATGATCGGTGATTGTGATGAGTGCGTTCTCAAATCTGGTATGATAGCAACAGGCTGAAATATAGGTAAGATGTTGCGTGGTGGAAACAAGAAACCTCTACAGCGAATCTTATTGTTTTATTCCTGCGCTATTGTGTCTATTCAAGCTATCTATTTCTCACAGTCCTGCTTCTGGCGATGTCTTTAGAAGCAATGCGCTAAGCGCTCATGTCGCATGATCCCATATTCCTACTGTCAGCAGCAATGGCTCCAAGAATGCGTCCCGCCCTTCCCAACAATGCCTTTCCCATTCCCGAATGATTGCTGCGGCCGCATAAACCAGATCGAGTCGTGATTATCGAATACTCCCAAAGCCCACCACCAACGCCCTTGAACCAACGCCACTGAAAAGCTCCATTCCCTTCCGAAACCAACACGCCACTCCGGACCAGTAAAGCATGACACAAAAGCGCCATCCCACAAGACTTTAAAAGCAAAAAAAAAATTCACCACTCCTCACCCATCTTCGCCCTCCAACCTCTCGACACGTCCTTCCCGCCCGTAGCGTAAAAGATGGGTGTCTGCTCGCCTCCAGCGCCCCTCTCGAAAAAGAAATCGCGGAGCTCACCCACGGGAGTTGGCGCCCTATCTCCTACCAAATCCAAAATATGATAGTTGCCGGTGGTCGGGTTTGCGAAAGACGCAGAAATCACGTCGATGGATCCCAGATCAAGAACGGGTGAGGAGAGGCACGACTTTGGCGAAACGGGCTCCTCGCCACTGTAGCAGTTGCGGTCGAGAAGATGAGTGACGGGGTGGGTTTGGCGGTCGAAGCGAAGACGCGGAGCAAATGATCCGGGGCGTTGTTTTTGACGAAGAGACGGCAGATGTTGAGGTTGCTGGTGGATATAGCAGCAGTCTTCTGATGCGTTGGTCGAGAGGTAGCTAGAGGCCTCGCTCGAGATAGCTGACACGAAGGGATTCCTGAGGCTCGGGACTTCTTCGTGCACGGAGATACCCGAGTCGCGCCTGCTGTGGTTATTGGTGAAAGAAGGGATCTCGGGAGTTGAGAGGGATGGTCCAGGTGAGATTGTATCGCAGCTCATCTGGCGTGGTTGATGTTGGTACGTGATGCAGCAGCATCCCAGGCAGGATGCCTCTGAAATGCTGTCCAGGGATGACCTGAGGCTTTGACGTGCCTGCCAGCGCGATTGGAGAGGCTGACGAGCAGGTTGATTATATTCCAGAGACATGGAAGATACCGAGCTGGCCAACGGCGGTGTAAAGGACGACTCCGATGACGAACGAGGCCTCTCATAACCACATCTTCTAAAGGCATAATGCTGAAAGCCTTGGCGAACTGAAGATCCGCAAGCATAATGGATAGGTACGGCCGGGTCAACGCTTTTCTCGAAGTAGATGTCCTCCGGAAGAGGTTGCTGAACCATTAGATCATTGGCCAAGCCTTTGGAGCCCTGCAAAGCCATATTCACACGATTTCGCGCATCTTTGCCAAAGCCTCCTGGAACTATGCTTCGTTTGATCCTGTCAAAGAAACCTATCCACTTTAGATAACTCTTGTTACGTAAAAGGGGCATGCCGCCGAGGAGGCCGACGTTTGTGTCCATCTCGATCCTTTCCGTGTCGAAGCCATCGATATCGTCCGGACCAGTGATATAGAAGGGGTTGCGAGCAAAGCGCGCCTCGTCAGTACAGAACAATCCGGCGTATTTCCACCAGGGAAAGACTATTGGGAACTCTTCTTCGGGGATGATCTCGTAGTCGAATGAGGGAATGTGGAAGAAAGCGTATACGTATGAGTGGTCAATTAACTTCTCGAGGACCTGAACCAAAGACAGTTTTAGCCATGAGTTCAACGCCTTCATAAGCTTTTTGTAGCGTCACAAAAAGATAATAATGTTAGGGCATTGAATTTGAGCTGTTGGGCATGGAAGTAGGATGTGAAAACTCATACATCCCACGCCGGAAAAAGCGGCGGGTGTGCTGCCAGCGAGATCAGCTCGTAGTCTCCGTGCCTCTTGAGCTGCCGATCATCCCTTCGATAGGCCTGCAACACCTCCGGTCGTGGAGTTCGAAGGTCACGTCGTCTGAGGATCTTGTTCATGCCGGGGGAGATGTGGAACATCGGGTCGAAAACTAGGAGACTGCTGCTGCCGTCTTTGAACATCTCATATCCAACTATGGTAATTGAATGACCAGGCTGCTGGAGATATATGGGAGGCAGGTGTGTCTTGACGATCTTGGGTCGCTTTTCGCGCTGCTCTTGAGTGGTCCCCTCTTGGAAGTATGATTTAACGTAGTCCAGAAGCTGCTCATGGGCTTGTCCACGCTCGGGGTGGTCGCTAAAAATTTTGAGACCATGGTCGATACGAAGACTGCGGAGTAAGGCTTGAACCTGCTGGATGTTAGTTGATTTGATTTGATACAGAGGCAGCGGTTTATCTTCCTTACCTCGGGTGTGCCAATGTATTTCCTGGTTCCTTTGATGCCGCCGGTCTGAATTCGGCTCACATCGTTGATTCCCATGTCCCAGGCTTGCTCGATTAGGTCTTGCAAAACGAGAATACCAGGCGTCCGCGGTGGAAACTGGGCATGACCCTGAGCCTTCGCTCCTTGCATGTACGAGACCAACATCTGGATGTTGCGGTAACCACAGAAGCCACCTTCTTTGGGCCTCTTGCAGATGTGCACGGCACTTGGGTGGCAAAGCCACGCCTGGCGAACATCCTTGTCGATGGCACAGAGCTGAGCAAGAACCGGCAGGAGTCCAGGCGTCTCATTATCGACGATCTCATGCTTGATCAGTCGACCATCACGACCGATGCGGTTGACGACGGTGACCTTCGGTCCGACTTGCAGCTGTCTGTAGAGCGAATCGGGCATTTTTTCTTCATAAGCATACGGACCAAGCTCGCTTTTCTGCAGCACCAGGTTAGCGCTGCATACTTTTGGTTGAGGCACCAGGGGATCCGTACACCCAGACGTGCACTGCGAGATCCCGATTTCTTCGATTTCAGCTTCTTGCCGCCATCGGGAATCAAAACGTCCCGAATGGTCCTCGTGATGGTCGACTTGTCCGAGTTCGAGCGTGGTCTGGACTTGCGGTGATGACGGCGGCTCCCGCCGTCTGTCCTTCCGGGAGAGGAGAAGCTGGAGTCGGCGGCGCTAAATGAATGCTCCGAAGCAATGGACGGCGTGTTCTCACGCATCTTGCCGTTGGTCCTTTTCGAAGATTGAGATGTTGCGTATGGTGATGCTGAAATGCTATGTGCTGTTGCTTGATGCTGTTGCGACTCGAGGATTCCTTCGGCGTAGTGCAGGTCGAGGTGCTCGTTGAGGTCCTCGATCTGGACTTGCTCGCCGCATTCTGGATTGGGACAGAGCATCCACTCATTGTCGTCAACGTCATTCTCGGCAGGCGCTTTCTGCGGGTAGGAGGAAGTGTCGTGTCGGCCGGGCGACGGAGTCAGCTGGGCTGCTGCCTCCGGGCCTTCCCTGACCACAAACGGAGAATCGTCGGTGTGGCGCTCTTCCACATGCAGCATGAGCATGTAGGACTCCTTTTCGGTGTAGGGACAGAACGGGCATTCCAGCACCTCGGACGTGGTGGTCGCCATTGTCGCGCGGCAGTTTCGCGGGAGTTTGAAGACGGTTGAGCAGGAGCAGAGATGAGACGCAGCAGCAGGTGGATGGACAAGCTTAGTGTGCAGAAACGCGTGTCTTGAGACCGGAGCTGGGACTCGATGTCATGCATGCAGCATCGAGCGCCAGGTGACGCGCAGCAGAGGCAGTGGCGGTGTCCAACTTTAAGTTGGCCGGGCAGGGCTGGGGCTGTGTTTGGCCGGGCAGGCAGGCTTGTCTTTGCTTGCACGCCGTTGGTCACTCGGAAGTGTCGGGCATTTTTGGGTAATTAGGCAAGTACACGGGCCAGTAACAACAACGCTCCATCCTGGCTGGTTTCCAGAAGAAAATAAAATCTACATTTCTCTCTCTGCTTCACCTCGTGGACGCATGGCAGCCGTAACTCGACCGTGAAGCCACAGTCCATCTCTTTCCGTCGACATGCAGAAAAAGCGCGTGAGAATTGCCCGCCTGCCTAAACGCCGCGTCCCACGCAAACGCCATCCACCCCGACGCAAATACTACAACAGCGCTCCCAGATGCCATACATGTGCAGATGCCTCCTCCACAATACCCCATCCCCGCTGAAGAAGATTCAAAAAATTACGTGGGAGCTATAGCAGTATCCAAATCAACTGCTTCGTCAGTCCGTCGTGAACCGTCGTTTGCAAATGTCGTGCTTCACATCAGTGGTAACACCTTTACATCCCCTCCACCTCGGTGATCGCAAGACCCTGGGGCTCGCCGTTGCCGTTGGTGTGCACCTCCTCGTAGTCAAGCTTCTCCTGCTGGGCCATGGCCTGCGCCGACACGATCTCGGCAAGACGCTTCAAGCGCGGAGTTTGAAGCCCTGTGTCGTCGTTAGTACCAAGGCAAATGGTCCGACACGAGATTCATCACTTACAAGAAGGAGTGTAAGTCTCCAAAGCGGTGATCACACGAGGCTCGGCAATCTCATACGGCCCACTGTCTTCCATGTCGACAGCGGTGAGCAAGAGCACATCGCTCTTCTCCGTCACTCTCGAAGCAACGGCCTTCATGATCTCGCCGTTGATGGGCTGCTCGTAGTCTGCCACCAAGTACTGGTTCAGGAGCTTCTGGATTTGGTTGGGAGAGAGCCTAAGACTATGTCAGCTAATGAATTTCTCATGCATCCATGCTTGTACTTACATCCAGCAAATGTCCTGGATAATCTCGATATCGTTCAGGGTAGCCTTCTTGAGCTGCAGGAGCTTGGTGGCCTGCATCAAGTGCTCCAGCTGAAGCGTGCCCTCCGGCATGTCGTGGCTCTTGCACCACTCCTCAATCCTGGTGATGTTGTAGTTGATCTGAAGACCACGCTTCCAGGAAAGGAAGTTGCGGCGCATGAGCAGGTCGTTGAACGCCGTGACACCGACCAGGCGGAGAAGCTCGGTGATCGCCTGAGTGACAATCGAGTCCTCAAGGAAGTATGCCTTCATAGCCTTGTAGACGTTGTTCAGCAGGCTGAGAAGGTTGTCCATGCTGTAAGCAGGCTGGCTGTTGGACTGAAGCAGCTTGCCAAGGAACCTGTTGTTCTCGTTGGTGACGAAACCAGGCAGGGACTGCGACTCAATGATAGCCGGGACAATCATCTTGTGCAGCTTCTTCTTGAGGACCTTCATCCAGGTGTGATAGATGTTGAACTCCAAGCTCTCCAGATCGTGCTTGACGATCTCGAGAAGGCGGTCATACTCGTAGTTGTCCGTCTTCTGCGTCTCGTACCAGTCCTCGGCAAGGAAGACGAACGAGAGCATCTCGTGCACGTTGGACAGCCAGAAGGCACCGGGGTTGATGGCCTCCTCGCCGTCGTGCTGCATGACCTCCTGTTGGATGGACTGCATAACGTTGGCAAGGAACCTCTCGGACTCCTTGACGAAGCCATTGTTCCACATCTCCGAGGTAACGAGGTTGATGAGGTAAGCAGGGAAGAGGACTTCCTTGTCGCTGGGCGCAGGGTTTGTGCTAGGCGACGGGATCTTGAGGTTGCGGATGAGACCCATGGTAACCTCGTCGTTGAGACCATCCTCGTCGGAGAGTATGTTCTCAAGCTCAAACTCGATATTGTCCAAGCCAGGAGTGAAGGTGGAGCCAGACAGAGTAGCCTGCTTGTGGAGAGATTGCCCGGTAACCGCCATGGAGACGGGGCGGGGGTTGTAGGCGCCGCTGAAACGCTCGATATCGGCGCGTTCGCCTGCACTCCTTCTCTTCGGCTTCTTGGATGACACGAGGTTGATGAGGCCGCTTGCCGGAGCGTGATTGGCACCGTTGGTAAGATCGCCGTTAATGGGTGCGGCCCGCTTAGCGAGCTCGAGCTGATCTTGCAGATCAGCAAGCTGTTGGCGAAGAGAGGTCTTCTCGCTCTCGACCTGGCTCGAGCGGCGCTTGGTATGCTCGAGCTCCTCGGTAGTCTCCCGCAGAGTGTCGCGCAAGTGCCTCTCCTCCTCCTGTAGGCGACGCATGTTGGCGGTGCTCTCTTCGTAGTTAGCCTGAAGCTTGCTGAACTCTTCCTCCATCGCACTCAAACGAGCGGCAGTGATACCGGCCTGGTTGGCCTCAGCCTGCAACTCCTTGGTTCTCGCCTCAAGCGCATTGGTCCTGCTCTTCCACGAGTTAATCTGACTTTCGTAGTTCTGGACCTGTCCTTGCAGTGCCTTGTTCTGTTGCTTGATAGTACCCAAAGTCTGCGTGAGCTCGACGACCTTGTTCTCCAGCTTGTAGGAAATCTGCTTCAGGTCACGGGCTTCCTCGCGCAGACCCTTGTAAGTGCGGCGAGCCTTCCTACCACGCCACAAGCTCTGGATGATGACAACCTTGCGACGGTAGGATCGCCAGTTTCTGAGCTGGCGAGCCGATCTCCAATTGCGCTGAATGCAGCGAGCGGCATCATTGAAGCGCTTGTCGAGGATGCCCTTGCGGAGGAGCCAACCCTTCGCAACGGCATCGAACAAGACAACACTGTTGCGAATGTATTGGTAGTTCTTCCGCTCCATGTAGCCACGCCAGACACGCTGGATGGAGGTGGCCGACTTGATCTGGCGCATTTCCTCGGTGCGCGCCCTCGCCAAGAAACCACGGATAAGAGCCTGGGTGGAGATGACGGCCTCACGGGCCTCAAGATAACGGCGCCTGTAGTACTTGCAACGCAAGTTCTTCTGAATCATAATGGCGGCCGAGTTCAGGCGAGCAGTGCGGAGGTTCTCCAGGAATGCAAGCATACCAGCGCGGAAGAAGATCTTGGTGAGACCAAGCTGGTACTTGTCCATCTTACCGCTTTCGCCGCCCAGAGCCCTTTGCAAGATCCTGTTGGCCATATCCTTGATCTCGGATGTCCATTCGGAGGATGGCACCAGCATGTAGTACCGGAGAGCGAATTCTTCGTAAGTCCATCTTGTCGGATAACCAGCACAACTGATACGGACAGTCTCGAGGACACCACAAGCACGAAGCTGACTAAGAACCATAGGGCCTTCGAACTTCCAAGCTTCTTTTGCCTCGTTAGGCTTAATACAACGGATGTAATGGACATCGGTAGAGTTGATGGTGCTCATAAGCTCGATCAGGGAAGCCTTAAAGATACCACCGAGAGTGGGCTTGCGGTTGACAGCAACTCTCCGACCAGCGGAGACAGCGGTACCTGGCTTGGCAGCCGAACCACCACCAGTCTCCTTCTCACGGATCGATGCGGCGGTGTCGATGACGTCCAGCAAGAACTTGTTCGAAGAAGCCTTGAGGACCTCCATGTGCTCATCCGGCACGGTATCTCTGTTCTTCTCAATGAAGCCCTCAGACTCGTATGTGACATCTACGGCATAGTGGCAGACAGTGAAAGCCGACTTTCCGAAACGGGGCTTCTTGTAGAACTTGTGCTTATCGCCAGAGTAGTTGTGGTGCAGCTTAGTGACGAACTGTTCATCGGAGCCCATAGGCAGACGAGACTCTTCGTCAAGCAAAGACAAGATGCCGAGCTTTGCTTCGATGAGGTCGATACAGGGCTGGTTGTCCGAGAAATCGATGAAAGTCCAGTCAATCTGTTCCCTGAGATACTCTTCCTGCTCGAGCTTGAAGACGTGCTGGTTGAATTCCTGTTGCAGCTTTTCGTTGGCGTAGTTGATACAGAACTGTTCGAAAGAGTTCTTGGCGAAGTGCTCGAAACCGTAGATATCCAGCACACCAATGAACGACTTCGTAGCAGCCACAACCTCATCAGACGCCAAACTCTTGTTGATGTTGTCCACGAGCCAGTCGAAGAGACTCGAATAAATGTATTTTGCGACGGAATCACGAACGACAATGGCTTGCGCTTGCGTGAGGTTGGAGGTAATCTTCTCTCCGCGTGTAATGAGTTGCTTCTTCACGCACCACTTGGCGAAGCCAGCAGCGTCGATTCCGAGCAGGTTAGCGGCCTTGATGAGCGAGGGCTCGTCCGGTGCCAGTGAAGAGTCTGTCCGGGTTGCGGTGATCTTGACATCTCCAAGGTGCAGCAATGCAGCCAAGAGGCGCCAGATCTGGTTCTGGGTTTCAGAATTGACACCGATCGTGGTCAGGGACTTTCTCGTAGCGTCGAATTCGGCCTTGTCGTCGACGCCATCAATGACCGGCGCGTTACCCTGGTTCATGTACGCGTACTCCTCCGGAGTCTTTAGTCCCCACTCCTCACGCTCAGCGTCCGTGGCACCAGCGCACATCTGGTAGAAAACGTGGTAGTTACGCTCCTTCAGCGGCTGGAAGACCAATCTAGACCGCTCCAACAGGTAAACACGAATCTTGGCTCCAATAATTTCCGTAGCTTCGTCAAACATAATTTCAATGTATTTTCCGAAACGCGAGGAGTTGTCGTTACGAGTCGTTTTGGCGTTACCGAAGGCTTCCATGATAGGGTTGGTGGCCAGAATCTGCTCTTCGGTCTCACTCATGGCGTCCGCTTTCGCCTTCCGCTTTCCGGGCTGATCTGGCGACTCGCGCGTTGCGAAGTAGCGCATGATGTATTTTGCGCTGACAGTCTTACCGGCACCAGACTCACCGGACACGACGATGGTCTGGTTGCGGTTGTCGCGGAGCATGTCCCTGTGCGATCTGTGTTAATATTGAAATGCACGGCATGGCGAAGGCAGAGGAAGCTGTGACGTACGCGAAGGCTTCTTCGGCGATTGCGAACAAATGCGGCGCTTGCGAAGCTCTGTGCTTGCCGGCGTACACTTGAACCATGCCCGGAACGTATAACGAGTCGACGCGGGCGAAAGGATTTGTGGCAATCAGGACAATGCCGGAGTATGTGTAGATTTCCTTCTGGGCATAGCGGAGCTTGATAGCTTGCAACACTGTAGTCCGCAGCGTCAGCACAAGTTCAAAGAATGCGGCGGGCGGCGATGCGCACCAGCGGGCTCGTTCAAATGTGAAAGGTTCGTCAGGTCGTCGCTGGCCTCGAGCATTGTCGGGTTCATAAGCGGAGGAAGGGTGCCGTCCTTGTCATCTTGCAGGGCTTCTAACGTCGTATTTATCGTCTTTTCCTGCTGGGGGGGTCAGCGTGCGGTCGGGTCACGGAGCTCTGCAGACGGATACGCACATCGCCGCTTTCGAGGCGGAAGACAAGCTTGACCTTGTCCCCGTCGACGATCTTCTGCTCGACCTCAGAGGCAACCCATCCCTCGGTGGGATCGGGTTGCCAGGCGCGCGTGCCAATCTCGTAGAGGGACGACATTGTCTAGCGGTGGAGATGGGCGAGCAGGAGGCGGTGCCTGCTCTCTTGGGGGAAGGCGGATGGGGGGCGGTTGGAGCTGGAGTTGGGCGAACTCCTGGGGAGGACAGCGCGCGCCCCAAGAAGACCCCAGACCGAGATGGCGGCGGATCTCCTGCACTAACAAACAGCCGGAACGGGAGGGAGGGAGAGGAGGACGCCAGGCATCCGCGGGGAGGGCGAACGCAGCAGGCGGGAAGCGGCAGCTGGAGAGGGCGAGAGGGCGGAAGGGTGGTGTAGGCGTGGTGGATTTGAGGTAGGTAGTCAATTATTTAGAGATGCTGTCCCGACGGTTTGAAACTGGACCTTGCACGGGGTCCAAGAAGGCCGTCGTTCACCGCTTGCGCTGCCCGCCGAAGCTCCGCCGCGCCCTTGCCCTGCAGCCCCTGAAACTCTCGCACCCTCGCTTGCACCGCAGACGGGCCTGCAGTGCATCCGCGGCGCTGCCGCTGCCACCTCCGCCGACTGCTGCTGCACGCGCCGCCGGGCCCCTCCTCCAAGACAGACGACGCCGCAGTGCGCTGCGAACAAAACACCCTCAACTCCCACGTGCCAGACCCGCGCTGTGCCTCGCGCGCCGCTCCCAACCTCGCGTCTCACCGCACCCTTGCCCGCTGCCCGCGTCTCTGGCGCCATCATACGCTCTTCCGATTGGCTTGTATACCTGATGCAGCAGCTCTCCTCTCCGCCTTCAGGGCCGTCCACCACCCTATTGCATCGCCGCCGCGCACTTGATTAGCTCGCGCCCGTGCAGCCGCGCCCGCCAGATTCGCGTCCGCTCTCGAGCCGCTACGCCGCTTACATGTGTGCGCTTTGTTTCTTCCCATTTCCCGCTGCTCCACGTTTCGTCATGGGCATGATCTATCCCAATCTCTATGCGTCCTTGAATCATTAAACTACTGCGATAAGCTTTTCCCATTGCCCCTAACTAGCATCCACGACCCAACCCTATTTGCTCGCCAGCGGCGCCCGCCCGATCCTCACCCTCACGTCGCCTCTGGGACGCGCTACTACGGGCCCTTCGCCTCTCCGCGGTATTTTCCAACCATCCGCAGCCACCGGATCTATTTTCCAAACGCCCAGAACCGTGGCTACGGTTGCCAGACAAAGGCTCTGCGCGAACCTGTCAAGCTCGCCCATTCGCCACATGCCGCTGTCATGCCTAACCGTGCCCCAGTCTGCTTTTGTTGCTTTATGTCCTTCATCATGTACCACAAATCTGTCGGCTATGAACTTTCCCGGACTCCGGTGCTGGCTGTCCGTGTTGAGTAGGCTGTTGGAGATGTCCACAAACTCGCTCTTCTTGACCAGGTATCTGACGGATATCCCTCCAGTGGAAGTATCCGTGATCACAACATCCTGCTTTGCTGTGTTCACCGACCAAGCATTGTTGTATAACCTCACCGTCTCCATGTAACAGCTCAGTAGTAGCGGACATTTCGACTCCAGTCCATCAAGATCGATATCCAAACGAGGTGGTTCCATGATGCCAAAGTCATTCTTAGGCTGAGTGGCACGAGCGTAGATATGAGCTTCCTCGCGAATGCGGTCCACTAGCCCGGGTTCCGCGAGGATGTGGATCATCATCCAGAAAACCAAATCACGAGCGACTGCATTCAGAGCCCAGATCATGTAGAGGTGCGCGTGAGACTGAACGGTTGATGGGACATCTTTCTCGGCGAAGATACGTTTGGAAGCAGTGAAGGCAGCTGAGAAATCTCCCACATCTTCTTCGGTAGATATGATGTCCTCACCTCCAAGTTCTCTCTCGTAGGACTTCTGTAGTGAGCTGAGGTTCGTCAGCAGTCCTCTCCGCGCGATATACCCAGCCGGCAAGCCCGGAATCGGGACCCAACGCGGGAGACCGGTAGCCAAGAGGTTTATTTTGGACTCAAAATTTTGAAGTGTCTCGTTGAAGGCAGGATAGTCGTCCATGAAAGCTACCCCGGCGAAGGAAGTGTTGATAATGTGACCGACGAAATCGCGAACCAGCATGCTGGATACGCTATCAGCATCCAGAAACCGACGGGTAGAAGTTATGCTCACGCTAAGTTTGACTCCGAGAGGTCTTTCTGGGCATCGGCGACCGTTGTCAAGCTCGCTCGTTCCCACATCTGCTGGTCGACATAGCTTTCATTGAAGGTGATGAGGTCCGGCACATGCTCCTTCAACAAGATCACTGCCTTCTTCGCTAGCGATTTCACGTTTGCCTCAGCAAAAACATTGTCGTAGAAATCATTCGCGAGTATAGTCGCGGCATTACCGCCTTTTGGAAGTTCGTTGGACAGACCCAAGATGTTCCTGCGGAGAGCCGAAACGAAGGTTTGATTGTCCAAACCCTCAGTCTCCTTGGCTCCGATGGATTCAACCAGTGCAGGTGATCCTAGAATGACATGCTTCGTGCCGAGAAAGTTTACCGCAAACACGTTCTGGGTAACATCGTCTCTGGGTGATAGCGGTTAGTTGGATTTGTGAGAGGTATCACCATCAAACTTCGGGTGCTTCGCACTCACCTGACCGTCTTCAAGAACGAATTCACGTTCCAGAGAAGCTGCAACGCGTAGCCGACGAATGGAATTGACGAAGGGATGACTGGGATAGGGTTATTGTCACCCGCCTTGCTGAGGGCATCTTGATATTGGAGGCCGGTCCAGATGCGGGTGGACAACAAGACAACGATGCCGACGACGAGTGCCCCAACTACACGTATCGGCGTCTCCAGGCTATTGACAGGATCCGGAACTATGTTCAAAATTAGATGAGGAAGCAGGAAACCGCCATTGCTGATTGGTCTTTTACGTGGTCGGTTTCAGAAGTATTGCAGCAGCATGCGCAAGTGCACGTGAAGAGTCGAAGCAGCTCTCCGAATATTTATCTCTTCAATATTATATCCAGACGGCTGCTTCAACGCATTCTATGTGATTGACATGGCTGTGCTGTTGCAATAGCTTTTCAGCCGACCTTGTAGGGCAAACGAAATAGGAAAGTCGTGGCCAGTTTCAGGAATGTGACGTATGATCTCAAAACAAAAGGGGGGGGGGGGGGGGGGGCAGAATACGAGAAAAGGCGAATTCCGCAAAAAGGCCAAAGGCCTCTTTGAACGAAGGAGGGGACGTTGGGCTGCAGCAAGTACAGCTCGTATAAGGAAAGGGGCAGGAGTTGCTTTTCACGTACCGGCAATCCAGCCCTTTGCAATGACGAGTGCTGAAGCAGCCGCGATGAGAAGACCGTTCCGGAGTAGCGTCTTGCACTCGAAGTACACAGCCAAGCCGAGCGCCATGTTTTCTGGAGTATTTCGACGATGTGGTTGAGTTTCCGGCGGTGTCTTGTTACCGCACACCTGGCCGGAAGCTGAAAGCGGTGACCGCTCGCTACTCCGAGTAAACGAGCTGAACGGGCGACAAGAACTTTACCTAGCGGGCAAGACTTCCAGTGGCTACGGATTCATCAGCCGTGCGGAACTAGAGCGCGCCTGCTTTATCACCAAGTAGCAGAGGTTGGTTGTATGTGAGGGCAAGAAGAGTCACAGCGAGGCGGTGTTGTGCGGTGGCTTGGGCGAGGATGGCATCTGCAGCGGAAAGAACATCAACTTTCTTCAGCCCTATCGCTGCAGCCCGCCCACATATTTAACACCAACCTTCTGCATCCACGTTCACCCATTGACAACCCACACATAGCCCACAAGACCGAGAGCCTCTTTTTTCCTTCGAAATTGAGACTACACCCTCCGAAATAATCGAACCCATAGAAAGAGCAAGGAAAATTCATTCAGCATGGCACCCAAAGAACTGAACTTCATCACCGGCAACGCCAACAAGCTTGCTGAAGTCAAGGCCATCCTGGCCGACAGCGGTGTCGACCTCCGCAGCCAGAGCGTCGATCTTCTTGAGATCCAGGGCACCGTGGAAGAGGTGACGCTCGACAAGTGCAAGCGGGCTGCTGAACAAGTACGTGCCCCTCCATTGATCGCTCGAATACCAAAAAAAATAAGAGCATCTCGATATCAATGAGAAACTCTGTTAATTCCAAATGCTCGTCGTCACTAACAATCATCTACAACAGGTCGGCGGCCCTGTCCTCGTCGAGGACACCTGCCTCTGCTTCAAAGCCATGAACGACCTCCCAGGGCCATACATGTAAGTCTAATTGAGCCATCCAACTACCTCAGTATCATACCCCCTCACTGCCTCATATATTAAGGGGAACTAGCCTAACTCACAATTCCTCTACAAACAGCAAATGGTTCATGCAATCCATCGGCGTCCAGAACCTGCACAAGATGCTCGACGGCTTCGAGGACAAGTCCGCCCAAGCCGTCTGCACTTTCGCCTACTCCGAAGGCCCCGGCCACGAGCCCATTCTCTTCCAAGGCAGGACGGACGGCAAGATCGTGCCCTCGCGGGGTCCCACCAACTTCGGTAAGTCGAGCATCTCCTTGCTGTAATTATTGCCATAGTCTTATCCGCTAACGTTCTCTAGGCTGGGACTCTACCTTCGAGTACGAGGGTCAGACGTACGCGGAGATGCCAAAGTCAGAGAAGAACAAGATTTCACACCGCGGCAAGGCGCTCGACAAGCTGAAGGAGTGGCTGAAGAGCAACGTCGAGTAGAAAAGCGCGTGGTATTTCCAGCTCAGCATTTAAACTGTGATCTGATGTAGAAAGGAAGAAAAAAGATCAATAGTCTATCCAACAAAATAAACGCCGCCCATGAGTTTCCCACCATTTTCCTTCGTCATAAGCATCCCCCAAACTTTTTGCAGCCGATAGACGGGTATATGTAGAAACTTTTATCCCTTCCCAAGCATACACCAGGTGAAGCGCACAACCATCCCATCGAGAACCTCTTAATCCTCATCCTCCTCATCCCCATCCTCACCCAAGCCACTCACGCCCTCCACGCCCTCCGGATGCTGCTCCCGCCACATCCTCACCCACGCCTCAATCCTCTCCACATTCCGCTCGACCTCATCCGCATCATCGCTCCGCAACTCCACCACAATCTCCTCGTCGAACGCCGCCCTAGCCTCCTCCAGCAGAACCTGCATGATCTCCGCGTCCATGTTCTCGTCGAGCTTCTTATCCACATAACCCCGCGCCTTGAGTCTGTCGTACAGCAGCGTCGAGTCGGCGCGCACCACGATCACCAGGTCGATCCACGAGCGCGGGAACAGGTCGCACGCGTGCCAGTCGACGATGTTGCCACCGCGGAGGAGGTCGGGTTCGATTGCGTCAAGGAGCTATAAACAGAAGGGGAAAACACGGCTGTTAGCTATTTGTTCCAAGGAAAGAGAAAAAAAATACATACCTTATCCTCATCGACAATCCAGCTCCCCAACTCCTCGTCCCGACCATCATAGCAATCTCTCTCCTTGGCCACTTGGTTGATTACGAGATGCTTAAGGTCTGGGTTATTTTGTGCCAGCAGCTGAGCGTGTGTCGTCTTGCCCACGCCAGGCGTGCCAGTGATGATGATGTTCGGGTCGGTGCGCTTGACCATGGCTGTTCGTGGGGTAATTCCTCTGGCTTTGAAGATAAGGTGGAAGTGACAGTGAGGTAGGTGTCAAGTAGCAGTGTATGGGCTCGGTTTCGAAAGAAAGAGAGGGTCCGAATGAACGCAATAGCTCTTGGCGCAAGTTGGTGGTGTTGGACACGCACATTCGCGACCTGCCCGAAATTTTGGAACCCGCCCGCGCCCGCCGCCGCAGCGCGTTCGGGCCGAGCGTTCTGCGATGACGGCATGGGCCCAAAATATTCTGTGTCCCTCAAGGTGCATCGTTGCCGATGTTGTCCAAATTGCATCACTCCAACGCAAATGAAGCAAAATATAAAATTTCCCAGAAGTAAATGTTCATTGCAAAGGCTGTCATAGACTCCATTACATGCTCTTACACATGTTTGAGCAGCATATCCCGCCGTAAGAAAACAAAGGGGAAAAAGCAAGGCCAAAAACAAAGCACATGAGCTCCTGCAAATCATCAGCGTCGTTCTGACGCTGCTCTGCCCCGATTCTCCTGTCGACCATTGGAACTGTTCGGGCGCTGTACATTTGGTTGCTCTATTGGTATTTTCCGATATTTGAACCAAAAGCTAAAGCCAAACTTCATTATTTATCTTTTTCCTGCGACCTAGACATTTAAAGCTTGTTCTGGTCGCCGGTCAATGGCCACTGGTAGCCAGCAGCGTCGCTGAACTTGTAGCCGTACGAGGAGGTGAAGTCATCGAGCACGGCGGGGCCACGAGAGCCTGAGTGTAGAGTCAGCGAGTATTCAAGAGTCAATGGATTCCAATGTCCTTACCGTAGGGGTACTCCATGGGGATGATCTCCTTGTTGTCGTCGAGGTAGTGCAGCAGAGGCGTGAAGATTCTCCAGGATGCGTCGAGCTCGTCGTCACGCACAAAGTTGGAGTGGTCGCCTTTCAGGGCGTCCAGAATCAGCGACTCGTAAGCCTCGGGGATCTTAAGGTCGGAGAAGCGGCGGCGGTAGGTCAGGTCAAGCTCGGTAACGACAGTCTGCATGCTAAGACCGGGGAGCTTGGAGTTCATCTTGATGTACACACTCTCGTTGGGTTGGACACGGATGACCAGCTCGTTACGAGGAATGTCCTTGAAGATACCCGAGGTGACATCCTTGAACTGGATGCGGACCTCGGTCTTCTGCTCGTTGAGGGCCTTGCCAGCCTTCAGGATGAAGGGCACACCATCCCACCTCTCGTTCTTGATGTAGGCAACCATCGATGCGAAAGTGGGGCAGCGGGACTCCTTGGGAACGGTGTCGTCCTCCTTGTAGCCGGGCTTGCTGCCGTCGAGCGACTTGCCGTACTGGCCAATGATGACGTTCTTGGGCTCGATAGAGGGCATGGCACGCAGCACACGGACCTTCTCGTCACGAATATCCTCAGCAGAGAAAGAGATGGGGCGCTCCATGGTCAGTAGAGTCAGGACCTGCAGCAGATCTTTGTCAAAGTTAGCCAATTTCTCGAACCACTCTTGAGGTCTGAAACCTACGGTTCTGCATGACATCGCGGATGATGCCGAACTCATCGAAGTAGCCGCCACGACCCTCAGTGCCGAAAGGCTCCTTGAAGGAAATCTGGTGCCTGGTCAGCAGCTGGTTCCAATCGCGCAAAGAGAATTACGCCATACCTGGACATTGTCGATGTGGTTCCTGTTCCAGGTAGCGCCGAAGAACTCGTTGCCAAACCGAAGGATGAGGATGTTCTTGACCATCTCCTTGCCAAGGTAGTGGTCGATACGGAAGAGCTCTTCCTCCTTCCAGTCAGGCGCCAGCGCACGCTGGAGCTCACGAGAGCTCTGGAGATCCTTGCCGAACGGCTTCTCCACCTGTTTACCGCTGTTAGACTAGCTCCTCTCCGCATCTCCCGGCAGTGGTGCCACTCACGATAACTCGGGCAATGCCGCTCTTGGGGTAGCAGTTGCGCTTGAGGTGCTGGGAGACGGTGATGAAGACACTGGGCGGCAGCGCCATGTAGAAGACGCGGTGAGTCTGACTCCTGCCCTTCTCGAGCTCCTCAAGGTGGCTCCTCAAGTTGATGAACGACTCATCCTGGTCGTACTGACCGGAAACGTAGGTGCAGAACTTGGTGAACTCCTCCAACTGCTCCTCCATCTCCTTGGTGGGCGTCTTGATGTACGACTTGACGCGCTTGAGGTACTCCTCACGGTCCATCTTCGTCCGCGCATATCCGACGATCTTGACATTGGCGGGAAGGAAGTTGTTGCGGAACTGCCGGGTTCGTTAGGGGGTCTGATGCGATGCGCAACGGCTGCGACACACTTACGAGACCGAAGAGCGCGGGGAACTGTGTGGCGGAAAAAGGTTAGCGATCAACGGCAGGCCGCAGCGAAAAAGAAGCGGGCGCAACCTACAGTCTTCTTCTTTGCCAGGTCACCGGAGGCACCGAGGACGACAATGATGGTGTTGTCCTTGAGCTCGAGGGTGCTGTCGGTCGCGCTATTAGCTTCTGCAACAGCTGCCAATGCGGTCCGCAGCGCGCCCGCCTCGCCCACCCGCCAATGCGTTGGGAAGACGATTCTCCCGCGAGCACCCGCGAGCACAACACAGCAGTGCACTCCTGCGAGACATGGCCGACAGCGGGGCGGCGGGCGCCGAACGAACAGCTACTTACCCAGCGTTGGCCTCGACCTCAGGCTGAATCAGCGTATCGGCCATTGCGTGTGTGGGATGTAGATTGTCGATGGAGGATGGAGGGAATGGGGCGGATTAAGGGAAAATGGAAGCAATGGATGACAGGCGGAAAAAGGCCGGCGACTGTCAAAGGGATTTCAGGCGAGGAAGTTGTTGAATCGGAGGTGTTTGGACTGCAGTGGTGGACGTGGTGGGGTCAATTTAGGGCGGATTCGTCGGAGGAAGTGACGTTACCGCGGCGGCGCTTCCTCGCTCTCTCGCAGCAGCTCGAAGCGCTCCCAGCCCGTCGCACGACTGAAGCAGCGGGGGCAGGCTCCGAATGAAATTTCAGCACAATCACAGGATCAGCCAGGCTTGCTACGTGTGAATTGCGAATACACAGTCTCTTTGCCTCCAGTCCCAGCCCCCAGCGCCTTCATAAACGCGAGTCCCCCGATGACCGGACGGCCATCTTTTTAGGCATTTGGATCAGTCATCAGCCCTGCCTCAGAGATTGCACCGTTAACTCCAAAACTCCGCGGTCGCTTTCTCAGCGACCCACAGGCCGACAATGCCACGTCCGACCAGGCCGCCGTAGCGTGCCGCCCGTCCAAAAAAGCTGCCACACTTGAAGCCCACTCCTCGCCCCCTCCCAAGCCCGCAGGCCGGCCGGTGGTGGCCTTGGGTGCAGCGTGCGTCCCCCTACTTGTCCGTGGAACACCGCCGCTCCTTCGGTGCACAGCGGGGGTCCCGTCCAGCCACCTCTAGCCGGGCCAGAGCATCCTGACTGATGTGCTGACTCTGGCGGCGGCGCACGCTGACCGAGCAGTTGGGTGCGAGGCCCGGTGGGCGAGATGCCGCAGTCGTGCATCCGTCCGCCTGGCACTGCTACTGCACGCACGAACGCAGTGCCGCACATTGCGCGCCATGTCCCCGCCAGCGCGCTCTTTGTCGAAGCTTTTGGGTCTGCGCCGTCATGAGCTCCATGACGTCGGCCTAAAAGAGAGAGCTCCAGGAGCTAGGACGTCGGCTGCTGTGCTGCAAAATAAGGGCTCAAGCCACACCGTAGGAAGCACATCCGGATGCCGACCAACGTCCGTCGATAAAACTTCTTATCTGATCTCCCATGCCGCCCTCCCACTGCTGCCGCCGCCGCCTCACTGCTGCTCGCCCGCCGCCGGGATCTCGTGACGGCAAGGCACACGTCAGAGGCCAGGCTAAGACTCACAGCCAGGGCCATTCGAGGAATTTCTGTCGCCAAAAAATCCGATTGCTCGGGTTATCTATTCCGGTCCGCTCTTCCTCTATGTACAACGTGCACAAGTCTATGTATTAATACGATTCGTACAAGCCTCCGCTCGGCGGATTAGTCAATGGCCAGGGCGGTTGTGAGATCCATCTGGTCCCCACGTGCGCTTTTTTGATCTGCTCGCAAGCTCCGAAGCGTCCCCGACGGCTGTCGTCATGCTGTGCGACATCGCCCCCGAGCGGAGTGCGATATCTTTTCTCACAGCCTGAATCCGCACGGGAGAAAGGATTTTACTCCTGCAGCTCCTGCAGAAACTCCAGTGCAGCTGTTACCGCGTTAGTTGGGTTCAGCCTATTTGAAGGGGCGGTGTCGCGATGAAATTTTGCTTTTCCGCTTGCCTCGGGCTTCGTCCGCTTCGATGTCCGGGAACTTTTTTCAGTGCGGACAAGCCAAGACGGACGGCACCCCTCAACACCACAATGTGGCCGGAGGGCAACAAGACGGTTTCAGACAAGCATCAAGAATGCAAAAAGGGAAATAAAACGGTGGCGCACCTTGTCTGAAGCCTTCGGGATTTTCAGAAACCACCCAGTGTCCGGCCTCGACATCCTTCATCTTGAACAACGGGAAGAACCTGCCGATGATTGGGATTGTCTCGTCGGGCACATAGTGGCTCTTGGTGCCGCGGATGAACAGCGTCGGCTTGCTGAAGCGGGCCTCGTCCGGGTTCTTGAAGGGAAAGTCGGCCATGTTGTCGAGCGCATTGGCTAGGTAGCCCACGGGGATCTTGAACTGGAGGTGGTCGGTGCCTGGTGCGCGTACTAGGTTCGACAGTAGGAACTGGCGCACTCCCATCTCCTCGACGAACGGCTTCATGATGGTGTCGGCTTCGCTCTGCCTCTTCGGCTGCGCTGCCTCTACCTTCTTCATGCCCTGTACGTATTTGCCAAAGTCGCTCTTGAGCGCCGCGTCCACCGGCGCGTTGTCCACCGGGATCAGGTCGCGGACCAGCTCCGGCCGTCGCAGCGCGACGCACATAACCGTCTTCGCACCCATCGAGTGCCCGATCAATGTTGACCCGCTGAGCTTGTGGTGCTCGATGAAGTCCTCCATATCCTCTGCGAGCGCCAGGTAGTCGTGCCGGGGGTTGTGAGGAGAGTCGCCATGGTTGCGCAGGTCGACGGCGTAGATGGGGCGGCTCAAGTCGCGCGCAAGTTGCCTAACAGACTATCAGCACATATCCCACCGGAGCAAGGGGCCCAAAAGAGACCGTACTTACTTATGCTCCTGTTGTTCCTCTTGGAGCCAAACAAGCCATGCAGGATAATGATCGGAGCATTCTCAGACGGAGATGTTGCCGAACCCTTGGGCGGCTCGTGAAGGTCGTAGGACAGATCCAGGCGGGCGAGTGGACGCGACGTGCTGAATGGCCTGAGGGTAGCGTGACGCGCCAGCACGCGCGGCGCAGCAGCTCGTGTAGTAAACATGGCGAGGGGGGAACTTGTTCGCTGACAATCCTTCTTTGCGAGATGCGTGCTTCCACAACCCCGGTCAAGATTTGGGAAAATGCGGGTATTACTAATATGACGATGAGCCTACCCGGAAGTCGACCTTCGGGGAAAATCGTTTGGCCGGCAATATTGGCTACTGAAGCCTACTCGTCGATCGAATACGAGCTGCGGTCGCCTGTGAATGGCCGGGTTCCAAAACATTCCAAAGACCTGGACAGGAACGGCGCGGAGGTGAGACACAAAGCACCCAACAGAACGGCTTTGCGGATGGCGTGGCTTGCGGCGGAAGTAAAGGCAAAGAATGGGACAACCGTAAAATGCGACAGACGCTGTAAAACAAAGGAGCTAAAAGGAAATACTGTTCATTCCTGAACAATCAATGCGTCATGATGTCTGGACAAATGTCTCAATGTTCGTATCCAAGGCTTCAGGATGAAAACAAGAGTTGTCAGGCGCACTGAAGCTCGTCTCTAGACTAAAAAGGGTGCTGATGTCTCATGTAGGCTCTCTATACAATGTCAGACAGGACGAAGCGGCTGACTAACACGATGAGCTGAATTAGCTAAAGGATCGGTAAGACTTGTACCATAAGTTTGAACTCTATCACGGTCGAAAGGAAGAAGAGTGGTAGTAGCCTTCCTAACCAATGTTGAATTATCCGCGCGAAGGGAAGCAACCAACTGAACTAGGATATCCCCCAAAAGTGCTACTCCTGCCCAACGCCCTCTACTTGCTGAAATCCAAAAATGTGAAAGCCCACGTGCTTACTCCCAGCACGTGAAGAAACCAAAAAAAAAAAGTGTAGCTCCGTACGTTCGTGACTCAATGAAGCATTTCCTCCAAAGCTCTTTTCCAACGCCATCAATCAACCAAGTATTGCAGTTCAGCAAGCGCAGGAAGCCCCCCGCAACGCATTCACATGCGCGTTGTTCCCTCCCCCCTTTTATATCCCCCAGCTCACATCACCGTGCACTTGTTCCCACCGGTCGGCTCACCCGGGTTCTGGCTCTTCTCGATCTCGCCAATCATGGCATCGAAAGCCTTGGACACGTTCTCGTTGTAGCGCGCGCTGGCCTCGGTCCACGCGCACTTGAACTCTTCGGCGAGGGCCTTGCCCTGCTCGGCCGTGACCTGGCGCTGCTCCGGGCGCAAGTCGCTCTTGTTGCCCACGATCACTAGCGGGACCCATTCCGTGCCCTGTGTGTAGAGAGAACGAAAATCGTACACGTCAACAAATTTTGTGCTGTGACATGGGCTTTGCTGCCCAATTTGCCCATTCACCGCTGACGCTGTTCTCCCTCTTCCTTTCCCGTAAACACCACCATTTCTCAACCAAAAGAATATTGGAGTGTGACTTAGCGGGGAGAAGGCAGGAGGCGCACGGTGGCGGCGAATGGCAGCGGCGGATGGCGTGGTTTCTTACCAGGTGGTTGAGAATCTTGTCTCGAATGATGCGGGCCATCTCGAACGTCTGCTTGGACGCGACCGAGTAAACGATCATATAGCCATGGATGCCGATGAAGTGCTTCGAGTTCAGAATGCTGTACTCATCCTGCAAAAGGTGAGGGGAGAAGCCAGTCAGCCGTTGTTCCTCAGAATTTCCTGCCGCCACACTGTTGCCTCCTCCGCGGGAGGATTCTCTTGTCTCCTCAATCCCCAACCGTGCCGCAGCATGATCCCTCCTCCCCCAACGTGTCCCCGCAATGTTACGTACCTGGCCGGCGGTATCGATGATTTCGGTAGCATAGTCCTGGCCCTTGTAGCGGATGACCTTGCTGAACGTATTTTCGATGGTAGGGTAGTAGCTCTCGACAAAGTGGCCGTCTACGAATTGCACGGTGAGCGACGATTTACCTGCGCGTGGAAGCAATCGTCAGCATGTGAAAGCGGCTGCGGGGCAGAGAGCAGCAACAAAAGGGAAACGGGACGGTGTACCGACAGAGCGGCTGCCGACAATTGCACACTTGCGCTGCTTCGGAGGGGCAGGCATCTTGGCGAGCGGAGGAGTGGTTTAGAGGTGAGGCTGACAGAGAGACAAGGTCGGTAAGAAAAATAAAACTCGAGGAGTGAGAGAAAATGGATCAATTGGAAGGGGGGCTTTGCGCTTGAATAGTGTTTGGGACTGGTGCCCAGCAGCTTAGCTGGTCAGGCGGTGACGACGGTAGTAGTGCCGCTGTACCGTCTCAGCCTATGATGAAACAGCAGGCACGAAGGAAGCAGCAGAGCCGATGCAGTACCCACGACAAGAGATACCTGTACACAACAAGCGCATAGAAAGCCGGTCCTCTCTCACGAGGAGGAAAATCCAGAAGTTGCAACCCTACGATGGCAGCCTGTCCTTTTACCTAAGAGGCTACCACCAGTTCCACAATTGATCGAGTAATGGAAACAAGCCACGCTTATTTGCCCGGTTGCCTCCAGCGGCTGTACACGACGCCCCCAAGCGCTGCAGCGGACGCGCAGACACATGGCTGAGAAACGCTCAGCTACAATTGTCACTCGCATTCCTGCAAGGACGCCAATTGTGCGACTACAGACTCGGTGGACACACAAGGCGCTTGCCTGGAATTGTGACGCAATATCCGCAGGGCTGGACCTGGACCTGGACCCCCCAAGGTTTTGCCATGCCCGCCCCATGTCCACGATCAACGGAGATGCCCGCCGTCACATCAGGTGGCATGTTTGCTCCTGTATTTTATTTGTCGCAACCCTTCAAAGTACAGCTCAAAACAATCCATACAAAAAGAAGAATTTTTGAGTGTTGGATTGGTGCGGTATGCGCATTCATCCGAAGAAGAATAAATCAGCCGATATGATCCGGGTGAATACTGCAACTGCCTACAAGGTCAGTAAATCGATCACGTCCAACAACCGTGTTGACTACAAATCCCGCGGGTAAATTCCTGTGCATCCGAGAGGGAAACCTTTGCCCATCTTGGCATAGACTACAGAGCGTATGGGTGCGATGCATGCTCCTGCACGCGATTGCAAACAGTCAACAGCATTCACCACTCTAGAAAGAAGAAGAAGAGTTACAGAGTGCATCTACGATTAACGAATGTGATCATATATCTACAACTTCGATCGCCTCCGTCATAAGAGGAAATACTTTTTAGCAGTGTCTCCAGGATGTATGATGCTGTATGTCTCAGCCACACTAAGCTGCACAACACGCAGCTCCAAGAGCCTCATTTCTCTCGTCAAAAGTCATTTTGGGGTATCGGGTATCTCAAGTTTCCTCCCATGATCCACCGTTTCCTTCCGTTATTCACTTCAAGAAAAAAGAAATGTAAGGAAAGGCTTCCGAAAAACAAGACCTTTGACACGAGAAGAAATAATCTTCCTTTTTTTTCGAGAGCCTGGACCCTCAATTAGGTCGCTCGGCCTTGAAGTCGATCGATGGCGCCCTGAAGCCTCGCCGTGTAGTTCGCCCAGACTTCTCGACCCTCTTCGCTGTCGAAGGCCTCTTTATCAACTCTTTGATGCACGAAGATGAACTCTTCGACTGCACGGATGAGCACATCCAGGCGCTGTTGAGGAAGTTTGGCCCGGATCTTTTCCCTCACAGCCCAAGTTTGGCATAGATTTCCAAGAAGGGCTGCGAGATAACCGTAGGCTACGCTAGATTGAGATTCTTCCATGGAATCTGCCTGCGCGGCTCGCTCCATACCATCGAGGAAGCACCGGACGAGAGAATTCAGCAGGTCATCGCCGTTCTTCATGGAGGCGACTCTCGCCTCGTGGCTGAACTCCGCAAGATTGAACATTGCACCAAGTGCAAGAATGAGGCGATCCAAAGTCTTCATGTGCTCTTCTTCGTCCAATTGCGTCCCAAGGGCTTGGCATCTATCATCAATTGAGTGCAGCAGTTTCTGCACGAGCGTCGGTGAAGCAAAGACAGTGCAGACCTCGGGATTGTTGTTCGTGAGATTGAGGGTGAGGCGAAGGGAAAGCGTCTCCAATTGTTCTGTTAAGGATGTTCCAGAGTTCAGCACTGCATCGACGGATCGCGCAAGTTGGTACATCGATGCATCGGCATCCGTAGACGAGTTTGTCCAAGCCGAGGCATTAAGAGAGCCGGATTCCAAAATAGATAATGTAAGTTCGAGTAAGGCGATGTCCGCAGATGACGCGAATCCCGACGCCAGCTTGTTTGCTGGGTCTTTCGCGAGCCCCGCCACATCAGCAAACGCGCGGAAACCAAGCAAATCCTCAGAATTGCCACTTTCGCGTAATTTTCGCACCACAGAATCCAGACTCTCGAGTGCTACCGCCCGCGGAGAGATAAGCTGAGGAGCCTCTTCCGGCCAGATAGTTTTCATAACCAGAGACCGGAACTCTCCTAGCATACCCTGTGCAACCTTGGACATGTTAGTTCGACGTTCCTTCGCGATCTTCGTGACTTCAGAGTCAAGCTTAAGCAGCCCAGCTAACATCCTTAGGCATCCTGCTCTGTACATGGCAATTATAGACGTCTTAGGCGCTTCAGCTAGAGTCATAAATTTCATTGCGCATGCAACCAGGAACCCAAGAATAGGATCCGACGTTGGGCCACAGAAGAGGAAGAGGCGACTGTCCAGACCGTGGTCAATGATGCGGCTGACATAAGTTTTGTCCGTGAGTTTAGAGCATAGCTCCATAAGAGCACTGCGTCTCCGGGAGAGCGGATTTGCTTTCTTCTCTTCGATGTCGTCGAGAAGGTTTTCAATATCGTCGACGACACGCCTTGCTGTACCAGCAGCTCGAAGTTCGTGAATATTTCGCATGCCATTACCGCCTTCCTCGAGGTCATCTTGTTCACGCTGAAGCTGATTTCCACGTGACGGGCCCAGAGAATCGAAGGTGGGAAGACCCAGCATAAGTTCATCCTCAAGGCTAGCTTCATTGAGATATGACCTTGTACGGGCATACGTAAGCTTTGGACCAGAGCCGACAGGAGCTGAAGTCTGAGATGAAGAAGTCTCCTGCGAGAACCCAGATGTGACTTCCGTGCGTTGAGAGGTTTTCGAGGAGGGCCCGTCAGGGCTTGCTGGTTTTGACTTGGCGAAAGTCGTGCCATCCGCGGCCATCATAGTCTCATCCTCGTCGCTCTCTTCATCTGATTCTCGATTCTGCTTGAGAGTATCAATCAAACGTCGTCGCCTATTACCCGTATGCGTCATGTCTGAACTGGATCGGTGTAACATGGTCGTCCGAAGCTTGACAGACTGTGTGATCTTGAGATCGTTGAGATTGAGAGCACTTGGACTTTCTGTATCAGCTTCCTCCAGGAGATTACTCCAGGCCTTGTGTTGCCTTGGGGTAACAGTTCCAAAAGGTGACTTTGATGTCCTTGCTGGTGGAGTTGCCGGTGTGGGGGCATCTTCGTCCTCCTCATCTTCTGGCATATCAGGGGACGAAGGAGATAAGGGTGACTCCGCAGGGCTTGAAGGCTTGGTTTCTGGCGATGGGAGCATTTTCTGCAGTAACGTTGGTGCAGATCTCCCTTTCTGGACCAAGGGCCGGTGTGCGATTGATTGAGACTCGTTTCGTCGTGACCTGATTGCTTGAGTAGCGGAGGTGCTGGGGGCCGGTGCGCTAACCCGAGCATTCAAGCTGGTTGCTGTGTCGGCCTTCTGCAAACGCGCAGTGCGAATACCCATCACCGGCTTTGTAGTACTCGACTTAGGCGCTGGCTTCGGAGGCGGTTTCTGTGGTAGTCCCGCTAGTTCGTCTGCAGATGAGCTAGTCTGCGGTACTGATGGTTTCCTTTTCTGAGGGCTGGCTTCCCGCACGCTCTTCATTGACTTGGCGGGCCTCTCTTTCCCGACATCTGTACTTGCAGTATCCTCCTCTGAGGCCTCTTCAAGGTCGTGGAATCTTTTGCCGGGTTTCTGTTTTGACAGTCCTCGCCGGGGAGAAGGTATCACAACGATTGGGTCGCGGCGGGCTATCCGGGAGTCCCTGGTCGTGGATGCTTTTTTCCCAGCAGGCTCTTCCGAATGCCTACTGACCGATGGGCTGCGCTTCCTAGACAGCCTTTTGGCCTCCGCAGCCGCCACTTCTTTGTGCAATTGCTCCGACGCAGAATCCTCGGAAAACACCCTCTCATTCGTGCCCACACCGTGTGCCTTTTGCTTGACCGGCGGCTTTTTGACTGGCTCTTTGTGAGACCCGGATAGCTCTTCATCGGACGATGGCATATCGAAGATTGAGGGTTGTTCGGCCTTTGGCTTGGTGTTAGTAGTTCCTGAGGACGCGACAGTCTTTCCGGACGAGAGATTAGGCGCTTTATTTCCGGTCCATGAGGGCTTCTGCAGGCGCGGCTTCTCTGGAGATGGTGCATCGGTGAAAAGTTTGTAGTTTGTATTGCGCGAGGCTTTGCCGTAGGTGGCCAGCTTCTTGCGCCTTTGCGGGAAGTCCATTGTTTATCGGAAATGTGAGGTCTCGCTGCCGCAGGTGGGAGGAATCCGAGAAGCGCAAGATTTCAGCATGCGCAGATCATTGCAGAGCGCAGATAACTGCGCGACTGTGGGCGGGCCAATGGGGGAGCAAGAGTGTTAGTGGTGGTCTTGTAGCGGTATACAGGCTCGTCTGAGGTGAGCGGAGGTGCGCGCGAGCACAGCAAGATTAAAGAAGGCAGGGAGGATACTCAGGCGCCAGGATGGTCGAGTGTGCAGGTGAAAGGCGCGAGTGCACCACGGCAGGTGCAGGGTGAGTCGGGGTTGCGACGTCGCGATGCGCCGGCAGGCGGTGTTGATGGTCGGACTTGTTGACGCGCACGCGGCGATGCGCTCGCTGACTGGGCGTGCGCCACACACTGGGGAACAAGGGCTGCAGCAAAAGCCTCGCATCGCTCGCGGCGCAGAAAGGGACCGCCGAATGCGGTCTAGCCGCGTCGGCCAATCACTGGCGGGGTGGAACGGTCCTGTGCATCCCACGGACAGGGTTATCGTAGGAGCTCGCCGCCGGCCATTCCAGCCATGCTGCTGCTGCACGACCTGAGCACGAGGGCGGTTTCTCGACTGAGCCGCTATATACCTCCTTCGGCCACCGCCGCCTCCTGGAGTCCGCCTCTTCTACCTACTCATCAGCTCCCCCGACAGCTAACCGCCCAGTTTGCCCGCATTGAACCACCGAGACCCTCCGTCTTCAGCCCTACCAAAGCTTTTTACCACTCACAATGTCTTCCTCGCAGTCTCAGCAGGCACCTTCTCAGTGCATGGGTCCCGAGTACCGCCCTGCCACTGAGAAGCCGACTGCTACTGTGTCGACCCAGGTGTCACACGACAACATCCATATCCTGCCGCAGACGCCCCAGCTCATTGCGCTTCTGACGTGCGTTCACCTGTCTTCCTCCAATGTCATGACCACTGCGTTTGACACCATGCTTGTGTAGTATGATTAGAGATAAGAACACCGACCGGGCCAACTTCATTTTCTACTCCAACCGCATCATTCGCCTGCTTGTCGAAGAGGGCCTGAACCACCTCCCCGTCCAGGAGCATACCATCTCTACGCCCCTCGGTACCCAATACTCGGGAGTTAAGTTTGAGGGCAAGATCTGCGGTGTCTCCATCATGCGCGCAGGCGAGTCCATGGAGCAAGGTCTCCGTGATTGCTGCCGCTCCGTGAGGATTGGGAAGATCCTGATCCAGCGCGACGAGGAGACTGCAAAGCCTAAACTTTTCTACGACAAGCTTCCCGAAGACATTGCAGACCGCTGGGTGCTTCTACTGGACCCAATGCTTGCCACTGGTAAGATGCCACTTTTCAGGGAAAGCTAAACAGAAAATTGACGGATTGCAGGCGGTTCTGCACTCATGGCCGTGGATGTCCTTAAGTCGAGGGGCGTTCCTGAACACCGTATACTGTTCCTCAACCTTATCGCGAGCCCTGAGGGAGCAGCAAATTTTGCACAGCAGTTCCCCAAAGTGCGCGTTATCACGGCATTCGTGGACCAGGGACTGAACGAGAAGAAGTAAGTTCTAAGCACAGTGATGTCAAGGTCTGAGCTAATCCAGCCCAGCTACATCGTCCCGGGTCTTGGTGACTTCGGTGATCGCTTTTACACCATGTAAATATATGGTCGAGGAGGCTGGGTAACTATTCACTCCGCCTCATATGACTAGGAAAGATGTCTCAAGAACGGCGCCGTACGGTTATGTCTGCTTGGCCGGCGAAGATTTCCTTGTCTGCGCGATGTACATCGTCTGGAAAGGCGCTGCAGGCGGAATCAAGAGCTGCGTGCGAAGACATCTAAGCGGCAGATTAGCACACACGTTGAAAAATAGGATGAAATGGCGTGGCCATAATTTACTGAGAGGGTGGGCGATCCTGTCCTCACGACAACAAGATGGGTTGGGACGGAAGTGTGCGATCGGGGTTTGGAAGGTCTGGGAATGATTGGCAGTGCAAAACGGGTACGTGATCGACGGTGAATAATTGTATACGTCTAAGACTCCTGTATCTATCCTGCCATACACTCGAAATCACAATATGTGCATACAGTGCTCTTATGAGTTATCCGTACTCGTTAATTTGATATGGAGCGCCTGTTGGATACTTTGCTCGTCCGCAAGACGGCATCAATCCGCTGCCCGAGAAATGACCTTCAATGTACCGGTTATGCTTTCCTCGAGTTGATCTTCCACCACCAGACGCCTGAACTCCGCCTTTGCTAGCTAGGCCACCGCTGGAGCCCGTGAGCTGCATTTTTCAAAGCAGCCGCTTACGAAATAACCTCGCCCTTGTTACCACCGATGCCATGAACCCTTCCCTTTTAGAATGCACCAGTTCTACATCCAGCCTTGCTCAATCATCATCGGCATAATCTCCCTCAGCATCGACCTCGTCGTCATCGATAAAGTCGTCCCCACCCCGACGGGCTCCGCCAGCTTGTCCTCGAGGGATGGATCCGGGCTCACGGAAAGCCTTGCCACCGGCGGCTCCAGCTTCTCCTTCGGCGACAGCATCGCAAGCGTCAACCCAGTCGTAGTATACGTCGACGGCGGCGGAGAGAGCTGCGCGAACACGCTGTCAGAAGAAACGCGATGTGAGACTCGAGCGCACAAGTGACCCACCGTTGATGTTGCACTGGAACGACACGCCGCACACCTTGCACGACAGGTGGCCGATGGCAGCCTTCTTGTCAAGCTTCACGAGGATGGAGTTCTCATGGTTGCAGAAGAGGCATTGGAAGGTGGTGGACAGCGACTCTTTCTGAAAGCGCACAGGACGTTAGCATGCTGCAGCAAATGCGCGTGGCGCGCATGCGATGCGATGCGATGCGATGCGGGATGCGGCCGGCGGCGGACGACAAAGCGGCAGCGGGCAGTGGTTACCTTCTTCGGCTGGGCGGGCTTCTTAGCCGCCTTCTTGCGTTTACCCTGGGCAATCGGTGAGCAGCGAGCGCGGCGGCAGGAAGCGGGTGTTATCGCACCATTTCTGCGAAGTTGTTGATATGGGTGGAGTGTGCAGTCGAGATGTGCTTTGTCAAAGAATAGCAGTACGTCAGCCCAAGGCGGTCAGGACCGAACTGCCGCAACAGCTCCCCCGCCCTATCAAGTTGACAGGGGTTTGGCCGGCGGCGACCTTAACGCATCTTGCCCGCCGGCGCGTCCTCCCTCAGCTCGCGCGGCGTTCGAGCGCTGCACATGACCGACGCTTTAGGTAGCTTCTATCTGCGCCAGCCACGAATACAAAAGGCCCCTTGCAGCTCGAGCTGCAGTTCTCCTGCGTCTTGTCTCTCCAGGCTCCCCTCCTCCCCTCCGTATCTCCCGTCGCCGTGCTTGCGCTCCCGATCGCGCCGCGGATAAGCGCAGCTTTGTCTCCCCCGCCAGCGTTAGATACATTGCCTTGTTTCTAGGAGTAGGACAATCGTCGTTCAGGGCTACAGATCTGTCTGCTTCCACAACTTCCACAGCTTTCCACAGCTTTGCCATTTCTCCTCCTTTGTCTCGCAATCTCCAGCCATGTCCTCAAATCCAGACGTCTCTGCCCTGTTGGGCGAGATTCTGTCTGGCCTGAAGTCGCTGCAGCAGGACAACGCCCAGCTCTCGTCGCAGGTTGACGCGATCAACGGTCGTGTCAACATGCTCGCGGGAATCAAGCAGGTCCAAGACACGGCGCATGCCCACCCCCCGGTTGCGGCGGAGAAGAAGGACGACACCAAGCCGTCCGAGAGCGTGAAGGTAGTTAGTGAACAGTATGATGCCGGTGCCACCGAGTCGCCCGCGCGCCGCTCAAGTACCTCTCTCAACAAGATCATCTTGACCTCCTACCCCGGCCAGGCTGGCGTTGACCCGATCCCAATGCAATGGGGCCATGTCGACCCGGCTGTCCGCGGTCCGGTCGTCGTCTCTCGTCATGCCAACACCATGAGAAGAAGAAACGGTACGTCAGCGTGTCAATGCGGGATCAGAATCGGCGAAGCTTACAATCAACCGCAGCAATTGGCGCCCACGGCGGATCGTACTCTATCTATCATGCTCTGGCTGTCGCAAGCAAGAACTTGGACATCAATCATAAGCCTGATTTCACCAATACCGAGCCGGCCGCCGACATTGGACCATTCCCTCAATGGAGCGATCCGAAGAAGATCGTGTCGATGGACCCACTTGGGCATCTGTCGCCGTGGTTATACAAGGATTACATTGATAAGGAGGGCGTTGAAATCAGGCCGACGATAGCGGTGACGAAAGCACACATGAGACTACCGGAGCTTGAGGAGAGCGTCAGGAAGGGACGCCTCGTTCCGGACGGCAAGATCTGTATCAATGAAACTGGAGAGTTGGCTGTCACGAAGTTCGCCGTCGAGCCTGTTTGGTACCTGCCGGGCGTTGCCGAGCGATTTGGAATTGGTAAGCGTTGCACAACCTCGTCAGCGTTGTATCCGATCTGTCAACTAACGGGTGCTTCATGTAGACGAGGGAACTCTGCGCAGGACGTTGTTTGAGGAGACGGGCGGCTCGTACCCGGAGCTGATCACTAGGAGCGATGTCAAGCTGTTCCTGCCTCCGATTGGCGGTTTGACCGTCTATGTCTTCGGTGATCCGGCCAAGATGTCCGATGCGAGCGTTCGCCTGGCGCTGCGCGTTCACGACGAATGCAACGGCAGCGATGTCTTTGGCTCCGACATCTGCACGTGTCGGCCCTACTTGATCTTCGGCATCGAGGAGGCCGTCAAGGAGGCGCAGAATGGCGGCAGCGGAGTGGTGATTTACTTCCGCAAGGAAGGCCGCGCGCTCGGCGAAGTCACAAAGTACCTTGTTTACAATGCACGTATGTTTCGACGAATGAGTGAAACACTTGGTGATAGACCGGAAGGCTAATTTGTGGGCGGCAGGCAAGCGTGGCACCGATCGTACGTGTCCCATGGGGAAGGTGGTGATAAGGCGTGAAACGGGCTAACTGGCGGCAGGGGCGAGCGAATACTTCAAACGGACGGAAAACATTGCTGGAGTGAAGGTTTGTATCTGCAACACCATTAGTCGGCAGATCTTTTAGCTGACGTGCTCTCACCGCAGGACATGCGTTTCCAGGCGCTGATGCCAGATGTGAGCACCGCACGCCCCCGCTCCGGCCCCTCTTTCGCTGTTGTCGTGTGATGACTGACCGCACCGCTCGCGGAGCACAGATTCTACACTGGCTCGGCATCACCAAGATTGACAGGATGCTCAGCATGTCCAAGTAAGCTCTCGAAGCGACCCGCACTCCACCTGGGACTCTCGTCACTGACTGCTCGTGCTCCAGCATGAAGCATGACGCTATCGTCGAGCAGGGGATTCCGATTCATGAACGGGTCCCGATCCCCGATGAGATGATTCCAGAGGACAGCCGGGTTGAGATTGATGCGAAGATCCATGCTGGCTATTGTAGGCGATCCCAATTCCCATTGCTTGACTCGCGTTCCACGTGGTGCGGTGCAACGGCTGACAGGCCCCAGTCACGACAGGAAAGGTGCTCAGTCTGGACGAGCTGGCCAGCGTGCAGGGCCGTGCATGGGATGACGTTGATGTAAGTGGCTGCAAAACAAGGCATGCTCTGGAGACGCGACGCCGCTGACACACAAACCACAGCATTAATTCGCGCCCCGCTGGCGCTGGGGCCGCGATGGGCCGCTGGGCTGCTGGGGTGGAGGAGGAGGCACGGTTGCTCTTTGCGGGGGAGCACACGGGAAGGACAGGGGAGAGGTACATGGATCCTGATGGGTGGGATTTTAGATTCTGCTATCTCGGAGCCGCTGCCGCATTGGCGGGCCTCAGATACTAGTTTGTAGGAAGCGCAGCGCGGAGACTAGAAGAATGCATCCGCTGATCCAATGCCGTATGCTGCAGCCTGCCGGCGAAGGCGGATGTGCGTACCTTAAACACACCCATGGCCGCGCTTCTGCTGGTGGCCCGGCCCGAAAGGCGACGGCGTTCGATGGTCGCGATCAAAAGCCGGTGAGCAGCGCGGCGGGGCTGGTCCAGCAGCACATGCGCGCGCTTCCGATAGAGCGGAGGAGGCGGCGGCGGCGGCGGCGTCGACCACGATGGAAGCACGTCGTCTGACCGGCTGGCGCAACGGCCAAGGTACGCGTGTGGCATGCGAGTCAGTCGCCGTTGGCTGGAGGTCAAATCCTTACGTGTCGGGCGCTGCCTGGCAGTTTGCCCCCCAGCAGACCACCCACCAGGCTGCGGGCGGGCGTCGGCTCGAAGCCGCGGTGCCAACGCAATCCAGGTTAGTGGCTCTTGCTCCACGGCCCATGGGAGATGCTGGCGGCCACCCGGCACCGAATGGGCTGACCAGCCTGGCCAGCTAGAGTCCTGAGTCCTGACACGCTGGAGCCGGGCCAAATCGGCCGAATGCGACGCAGCTGCTGCGTCGAATCGCCGTCGATACGGGCGGCACTTCCCCGATGATGGCCGGGCTGGGGCCTCTAGCCCAGTCATCAGGGGTTCTGGAACGGCGATTATCCAGAGGGGCGCCATCCGCTCTGGCATGGTCTTCCCCACCCGCCGGCCAGGCGTGCTCCAGCTCACCGCACAGCAGAGCTTATGCACCGGCTGCCTGTCCGCGTATAAACGCTTGACAGCGCACCGAGGCTCGCTCCTGCGACCAAGTCCACGTTTCTCAGCCCAAGTGCTTCCCGTCCATTGGTCCTAGCCGAAACCGGTTATTCAACGCGTGCAGTCCCGGGTGCCCGCATATCTAAGGCTGCATCCCCAGCGCACATCTGCCGCCCGCCAGTCTATCAGATCCTCCCAAGCCACCACTTGAGCGACAGTTGCCGGACACCTGCTGCTCTCCTCACTTCACATTGCACAACCGCCTTTCTTGATATTCGCCTCTTGCGCCCACCACCACCACCACCACCACCACTACCACCATCGTCATGGCGAGCAAGTTCTACATCCAGATGCCTCCCTCTCAGACGCCGAAGCAGAACTCTTCGCGCCGCTCACCACTCACGCCATCGAGTCCCGGCGTCTCGCCGCCCTCGCTGACGACGCACACCTCTTGCGCCTCGAGGCACGACGCCGGCGTCCATCCGGCCAAGGCAACCGCAATTCTCACCAGAATGGCCTCCAACGGCTCCCGGAGGTCCTCGAATCCCACAAGTCCTCCTCAGTCTCCCGGTACGTGGCACCCTGGGCGCTGGATATCTGCACGTTTTCTAACGTCCTTCGCAGAGGAGAGGTCAAGTATCAACTCGGACTCGTCAGACTACTGGCACCACGGCAGCAAAGAAGGTTTGTCGACAAAGTCCTAATTTTTTTTTCAAGCTCTATATGCTAACCGTGTACCGTAGCCGGCGGTTACATCAGCTTTCCCGACTTCGAGAAGTACTGCTCGCCAAATCAAAACGAGGACGGCTACCAGGACGAGAGAACATGAGAAGCTGCCGGGATTGCGTCCGCAGTGGCAACATCTCTCCACATCTTTAGGATCATTCTTCAATCCTTTCAGGATGATCTTTCCTCTTCGACGCGTCGCGGAACTGAATTTATGAGACGCGACTATTCACTCAGCAACCCTTGACCCGGATTCCAGGCATGGACCATGGTCGGGACTTTTCCCGGGGCGGCTGCATATCTGAGCAGACAACCCGGTAGGCTAGGAGATATCCAAAGCGGCGTTTGGGAGTTTTCAGACGGTTTAGTGCAAGCATCGTGCATCATCCATCCCAGCATTCAGCTGTGGTACAGTGAGGGGTTGGTATCATCTAGGGCACGGCAACCAGGGCTGGGACGGGATCACCCACGATGTCGCCGACATCTCATTGGGGCAATCACACATTTAAGAAAATTTTAATAAAACACGGGCAACCATGCTCGCTGCTTCTCTGAACCAACCATTCGTCGTACATTGTGCGTTTGCTTTGCGGGTTGTGACGTCGACCGAGCGGCGGATGGTCAGCCGCGGGACGGCTTCGGTCGGCCTGTCGTGCGCCCGTTCGGTCCTTGTTCAGAGTTTTCAGCGACGGAGCTTGAATGTCATGAGGGACGGCACAGCAACGAAACACGGAGAATGCGCCGCCCGGTGAAGGCCGTCGGCTGAACAGCTGCTGTTATTCGAACTGCCGTCGGCGGGTGCAAGACGCAGTTGACGCGTGAAGTGCCTGAAGATCTACGACCGGTCAGGTTCCGGTGAAAAGGGCGCGCAGGGAAACCGCTGCAAAGTCACAGAGCACAGTCGGCGCCACATTTTCCGGTTCTGCCGCTGCGGCTCATATGACGGCACGTGATGGCCGTGGCGCGTGAAAGACAAGTCCTCGGATGGAGTCCGGTTAATGGCCTTGGCGCACACCGGATTAGAGATTTTCCCGAGCCCACACGAGAGTAATCCAGAGACGCGAGGCGAGTCGATTTTCCTCCAGCGAACGACGACATCGACAATCCGCCCCCCCGACACCACACACCGGTTGCAAACATGGCTGTCGGCAAGAACAAGCGTCTGTCCAAGGGCAAGAAGGGCATCAAGAAGAGGACCGATGCCTTCGCCAAGAAGGATTGGTACTCCGTCAAGGCGCCTTCGACTTTCGCCATCAGAGAGTACGGCGCACGCAGCTCCAGCCTCTGCATAGCAATCGCTTACGCATTCGCAGTGTTGGCAAGACGCTCGTCAACAGGACGACCGGTCTGAAGAACGCGAACGACGCTCTTAAGGGCCGCATCTTCGAGGTTTCCCTCGCCGATCTCCAGAAGGACGAGGACCACGCTTTCCGCAAGGTCAAGCTCCGCGTCGACGAGGTCCAGGGCAAGAACTGCCTGACCAACTTCCACGGTCTCGACTTCACCTCCGACAAGCTCCGCTCGCTGGTCCGGAAATGGCAGTCTCTGATTGAGGCCAACGTTGTCGTCAAGACCACCGACGACTACCTCATCCGCCTCTTCTGCATTGCCTTCACCAAGCGCCGCCCCAACCAGATCCGCAAGACCACCTACGCCGCCTCGTCGCAGATTCGCGCGATCCGCAAGAAGATGACCGAGATCATGTCCCGCGAGGCCTCCAGCTGCACTCTCTCCCAGCTCACCACCAAGCTGATCCCCGAGGTCATTGGCCGTGAGATCGAGAAGGCCGCCCAGGGCATCTACCCCCTTCAGAACGTATGTTTTGGGTCACAATTAGATTGGAGAAGCGCAATGATGGTTAACCGCTGGAATAGGTCCACGTCAGGAAGGTCAAGCTGCTCAAGCAGCCCAAGTTCGATCTCGGTGCCCTCCTCACCCTCCACGGCGAGTCGTCTCACGACGAGTCCGGCCAGAAGGTACGTAAACTTTTCAGAGCCACTGAAATCCGTCAAGCTAACCAACTGTACAGGTCGAGCGCGAGTTCAAGGAGCAGGTTTTGGAGAACGTCTAAATGGTTTCGGAATGGACGGGTTGTCACGACAGTCGGGTTTTGCTCTTTATCTAAGGCATCAAAAAGGTGTTATCGTTTGAATCGAAAAATCAGAGCCAAAAAACCCGATTTCCAATTACCATCTCTCCTAGTGCTCACAGTGATCGGCTAAGGGCGGCTCTTAGGCGTACATGGGAGGAAAACATGCTCGGCTGGACGCAAGAGGCACATGCACCGGATAGTGTGGTCTTCGTGACCAGCCCCCCTGCCACGAGGTAGGCAATGGAGTCCGATTTCTTTTCGTTAAAACTATATGCTATTGTGTTGACTGCGGGGTCTGTTTACTTTCTCTAGGATTTCGGGTCAGCACGCAGGTACGCAGCGGATATCCAGGCACAGCCGGCGCAGGGTGTGCTACGACACGGGAGACGGAAACCCACATGTACTGAGGTACGTATCTACTCTATTCCCGTGTGTCGAACGAGGTCTTCTGTCCGCGTGTTGCCGGGTCGAGAGGGGTAGATGCGATGTGCGGTCTATGATTCGCCCTGGGTGTAGACGTCCATGACTGCTAGTGTTTCAACGGTCACCCGGAAGGCGGGATATTTTCGTTAGCGCCAGATGCCGGTCCAGAGAAGATGGGATTGTGGTTGGGAAAGTCAGAGTGGACTTTACTTCCCACTATCTCCGCACGGTAACGGTCCGGCTAGCGACATGGTAAAAGATCAATCATCTGAGCTTTGGGGAGATCCGGTATCAAGTATATGGCGGATCGGAGCAAAAGCAGGTGGAGGCATTTTTGAGTTCTCGATAAAGTACTTATCGTTGCGCATTCTTTTTAGGAAAAGTCGATGCTGTAACGTGGGCGATCAGGCGTGCAGGAGGGAACAAGGAAGTTGAGGTGTGCAAGGTCCCGCAGGGCTGTTGCTGGAGGGGAGGGATTTGGCTTGTAGCGGCGACTTAAGGTGTGCATGACTATGTCACTCATACAACTCTGCATTCACGTGCATATGTATATGTATACAGAGGAGTGCTGCTGCCGATGGTTGAGTAACGCCGAACGTAACATGCTTGTGGGGAGTCGAAGCATTCGCCCGGATGGCTTTGTCCTTCAGAATGCATTACATTTGCGTCCGGACGAATGCTTCTTCTCCCCACGAAGGCACGTTCGTTGGAAGCCGTCGCCGCTAATCGTCGGCTGCAGCACCCCTCTGTATGTTCATGTCCGGGAGACGTGGGACACGTGCCAGATGTGGCTCTCGGTTTTTTTGTAATGTGGCCGCGGTGTGAGGCGCATGCGTGCGCGTGGGGAAACGGGCCTTCTTTCACGATGATGCACCAAGGCGGTTGCGGTGAGTGAAGAGAAGCAAACGACAACAGCAGCACCAACCCAGATGAAGTATATATCTCGAGCCAGTTGGAGCATGAAAAAGGTCTTCTTATCGCTAAATTCAGAAAGGCCTTCTCGAGAGCGCATCTTTGGTGATCATGATAATTTCTGTGTGGACTGTGCTGGCTGACCTCATAGGACGGCAAAACCACCTACGCGATAAGGCACAATCTTGATCTCCAGCGCGCCGCGTGCTAAAGTCATTCCACGCCACAACACATCCACCCGAACCACGCACCTTCCGCACCTCCCTTGACGCATCCACCGGCAGACCTTCGCGACATGCGCTGACGTCCCCCTCGATAATGGTGGATTCCGACGTGGAGGCGGGCGAGAGCCGCCGCAACAGCTATGCCGCAGCTGCGCGCCGGGGAAGCGGCATGACGCTGTATCGGCAGAGCTCCAACATGAGCGAGTAAGTCAAGGGTCGCGTCTGCGGGCGCGCATCTGTGGAGAGGCGATGAGGAATAGAATGCTGAGACGATGCGCAGTGTTAGTCTTTTGACCGATGTGCAGATGGCGCAGGACGAGGTGATTATAATCGATTCCCGTGGATGGGCAAGAAGCACAACAGGGCCGCCTGCAAATGCAGGAACTCACACGTTCCTCTCTACTGCGCTACTCTTTTACGTGAGCTTGCGTGAAATCACCGATGACTGACTGGAGACAGATCTTCTCCGGCCCCATGTCCGAGAGCGTACCCACAAGTGTTACTGGATTCGCACATCGCCAACGCTCCCGCGCAGATTCGACAGCCAGTGTTACAAGCTTTACTTTCTACGACGAGGAGAGGGAATCGATCGATACACTGGAAGAGGAGGCTATCGCGGAGGAAGAGGTGGAATGCGAAGAGACAAACGGATATGCGGATGAGGATGAGGATCTGGAGTCCGGTAACGGGCATACGAACGGCCGTCGTAGGAAATCCTCCACATATTCGACGCGATCTAGACGGTCGGTAGACGCGCCTTTGTTGCGCCGTGGCTCGAGTTCGAGTACTCAGGCCTCCGGCCACTGGAGAGAAGGAAGAAGCACGCAAAAGATATATATCACCACCGAGGATTTGACAATCGTGGTCGCAGGATTCCGGACCTCCATACTTGGATACGCCCTATACCTGCTACTATGCGTCCTAACCGCGGGTCTTGGATATCTGATCTTTCGATGGCTTCCGGGATGGCGGATCAAGATCGTGGGAAAAGCTTCGCCCTTGCGCGAGTGTGATTGGGTGGTCGTTGAGAACCAATGGGGAGAAATGGCAGTCCAGAATATTGGAAAGCAGACGTACGGGCAGTCACTCTCTTCGGTCTTTGGGATGGTGGAGAAAGGCGGGTACCGGGATTACGACGAGGATGATGATCCAGTCATCAAGGAGCTGCGCACTCTGGATTACCGATATATCCGATTCTGCTACCACCCAGTGAGAGACAAGTTCGTCCTCGGCAACACTTGGAAGGACCCTGCGTGGACCGATGTCAGAGCGATCCGTGATGGACTGGACAACGAAGATAAAGGACATCGCGAGCAGGTTTTCGGCAAGAACTTGATCGATATCGAAGAGAAGTCAACATCCCAGCTTCTAGTAGATGAAGCTTTCCATCCTTTCTACGTTTTCCAGATTGCCAGTCTGATCCTTTGGTCCCTTGACGAGTATTACTACTACGCTGCCTGCATTTTTGTTATTTCTCTCGTCAGCATCACCACGACACTGATCGAGACGAAAGCAACAATGCGCCGACTCCGGGAAGTTTCGAAGTTTGAATGCGATGTACGCGTTCTCCGAAATGGCTTTTGGCGCTACGTTGAGTCCGGCGAACTAGTGCCGGGGGACGTCTACGAGGTTACGGATCCAAACCTCACGCAGCTTCCGTGCGACAGTTTATTGCTCTCTGGAGACTGTATTGTCAACGAGAGTATGCTTACTGGAGAATCTGTCCCCGTTTCCAAGGTCCCAACTACCGGTGAAGCATTGGAGTTTTTGAGCCTGGGTACTGCTTCAGTCCATCCAGAGGTAGCAAGACACTTCCTGTTTTGCGGCACTAAAATAATTCGGGCAAGAAGACCACAGGATGATAAAGATGACGAAGCAGCAGCCATTGCATTGGTTGTCCGGACTGGGTTCAACACAACCAAAGGTGCGCTTGTTCGATCAATGCTGTTCCCCAAGCCCTCCGGTTTCAAGTTCTACCGGGACTCCTTCAAGTACATCTCGGTGATGGGCATGATCGCTGGCGTTGGATTTATTGTATCTTTCGTCAACTTTGTGCGTCTTGGGCTCGCGTGGCATCTCATCGTCGTTCGGGCACTAGATTTGATCACCATTGTGGTTCCACCAGCGCTTCCGGCTACTTTGACCATTGGCACCAACTTTGCTTTGAACCGGCTCAAGAAAAAGCAAATATACTGCATCAGCCCGCAAAGAGTCAACGTGGGTGGCAAGTTGGACGTTGTTTGTTTTGACAAGACGGGCACCCTTACCGAAGAAGGCCTCGATGTTCTGGGCCTTAGAGTTGTCCAGCAGCCGGCTAATAACTTCAGCGATATCCTCACTGACTCTGGAGCCGTTCTGCCTCACCCTTCTGAAAGAGATCCCAGTGTCGACTACAAAAACCATAGATCTCTCTTGTACACCATGGCCACCTGTCACTCTCTCCGGTCCGTCGACGACGAGCTCGTTGGAGATCCTCTCGATGTCAAGATGTTCGACTTCACCCGCTGGCAATTTGAAGAAGGGGAGCAGAGTGGAGGCGGTGGTGACAACGAAGAGGAAAGCTTAAGCATTTCTCCTTCCGTGGCTCGGCCGCCCCCAGGTCAGGAGCACAACGTTGACGACAGTAGTCCAAACAAGAAACCCATCGAGCTCGGTGTGATCAAAGCCTACGAATTCGTCTCTCAGCTGCGCCGAGCCAGTGTTGTCGTCCGGCAGTTTGGTGCTCGTGAAGGGTACATCTACGTCAAGGGCGCACCTGAGTGCATGAAGGATATCTGCCGGCCAGACAGCTTTCCTCCAGATTACGAGGAGCTCCTTAGCTACTACACCCACCGCGGCTTCCGTGTCATTGCTTGTGCGACAAAGACGATTCCGAAGCTGAACTGGGTAAAGGTTCAGAAAATGAAGCGTGAAGAGGCAGAGTCAGATTGCCAATTCATTGGCTTCATCATCTTCGAGAACAAGCTCAAACCGACGACGACTGGCATTATCAATGAACTTGCTCAAGCAGGTATTCGAAAGGTAATGTGCACCGGCGACAACATCCTCACAGCCATCAGCGTTGCAAGAGAATGCAATCTTATCGACAAAACGGCGCATTGCTTTGTTCCTCACTTCATTGAGGGTGACGCTCGAACACCGCTTGCTCGCCTTTCCTGGGAGAGCATCGACAATCCTGCTTTCAAGCTGGACGAAAACACGCTGAGGCCCCTGCCTCCTCCGGCCGAGGAAGATGCTTCTCTTCCCTACGATATTTCGAATATCCGCAACTACTCTGTGGCCGTCAGTGGTGATGTCTTCCGCTGGATCATCGACTATGCATCTGAGAAGGTGCTTCGAGAAATGCTCGTCTGCGGCCAAGTCTTTGCGCGCATGTCTCCAGATGAGAAGCACGAACTGGTCGAAAAGCTCCAAAGCATCGACTACTGCTGCGGCTTCTGTGGCGACGGTGCCAACGACTGCGGTGCACTCAAGGCGGCCGACGTAGGCATCTCCCTCTCCGAGGCCGAAGCCTCGGTCGCAGCACCTTTCACGTCCCGCGTTTTCGACATCTCGTGTGTGCCCGAAGTCATCCGCGAGGGCCGCGCCGCCCTGGTCACCAGCTTCAGCTGCTTCAAGTACATGTCCTTGTACTCGGCGATCCAGTTCATGTCGGTCTCGTTCCTCTACGCGTCAGCCTCGAACCTCGGCGACTTTCAGTTCCTGTACATCGACCTCCTGCTCATCCTGCCCATCGCCATCTTCATGGGCTGGACGGGCGCCTACCCGGTGCTGTCGCGCAAGCGGCCCACGGCCTCGCTCGTCTCGCGCAAGGTCCTCACACCTTTGCTCGGCCAGATTGTCCTGTGCATCCTCTTCCAAGCCGTCGCGTTCCAGGCAGTGCGCCAGCAGCCGTGGTTCCAGCCACCCATCCTCGACAAGAACCACAGCAACAGCAAAAACAGCGAAAACACGGCGCTGTTCCTGCTGAGTTGTTACCAGTACATCCTCTCGGCCATCGTGCTCTCCATAGGCAAGCCCTTCCGCAGGCCCATGCTGAGCAACGCGCCCTTCGTTTTTGCGGTCACTTTCGCCCTCGTCGTCAGCACGTACATGCTGCTCTTCGTGGCGCCTGATCCCCAACCAAAGATCGCAGCGCACGAGGAGGTGCGGTATGGTGGCCAGGCGAAGTGGCTGTATACGTTGATGGAGTTGACACCGTTGTCGAGGGACTTCAAAGCATTTTTGCTGGCCTTGGGAGTTGGTGGCTTCGCGGTCGCGTGGGTGTGTGAGAAGCATTTGTTTTTGAGGCTGGCGCGGGTGATTGGGAAGTTGAGGGAGAGGGTGCAGCCGGGGAAGAGGAAGAAGAGGAAGGAGTATAAGATCATCGCCGAAGGTATGGGGCTCTAAGCTGTTGGATCCGTGTGTGCGGTGTGTCAAGTTCCGGGATGATCGAAAGTAGCTCGTTGCTGGGGAGGAAGAGGGGGTATGTGTTGGTGCATGGCGGGAGGGGGTTGGAAAAAGTTAGAGTTCTTGTTTTGCAGCGGCGTTTGAGTACATATTAACATGAGAATCTTGTTGGTTTTTGTATAGAATCGAGAAAGAGAAACATCAATTGTTCCCACGTAGGAAATTTTGTCAATTAGTGCGGCTTTCATTGCTTATTCGTAATACTACGTTCCGGATCCAATCGAGATGGGAAGGCCTCCATGATGCTTCTTCTAAAGGTTCAGTAATAAATATTGACCGTCCATCTCCGAGCATGAGCTTGTTTATCTCAATCCAGCAACTCCTTTGTAAACCTATGCTCCAGTCTCACCAAATCCTTAAGCAATCTTGTACGCCGTCTAAGCGTGAGCTATCCCTTATCTTCCGTTGTAAAAGAGACGAGAAACGTCAACACCATCTCTCGGGGTGTGAACCAAATTTAATTTATGTAAAAAAACAGAACGCCATCCCGCTTATGCTTTCGTACACCCGTCAAATTCCTGGACACGACATCCGATCACTAGCCATATACTCACCCCTATGAATCATCGTCGCTCAAAGAACCTTGCTGGGTTGCCCCCGACGCCTGTATTACATCCTGATTCTCCTCGTAAACCCTCTTCGTCAAGAACGCTGCTACCAGCGCGCAGCAGCCACCAAACCTTAATACCCAAGCCACGCTATCGTCACCCGGCGTGCCCCTCGGCTTCTGCAATGCCTTGAACAGCGCGCTGCTGAACAATGTCGCAATGACCTGAGGAGCAGCGATGGCGACGTTGTGGATACCGAGAACCACGCCGGCCTGGTCGGCGGCGTCGTCTTCGCCGGCGGCGAGAAGAGCGCCCTCCCGAGTGGGCGGGGCGCGGATAAGGCCGCGGCGGATGGCATCGCGCTTGGAGATTTCCTGGGAGATGAGGGCGAAAGGGGCCCAGTTGGTGATGGCCCAGGGGACGCCGATGAGGGCGATAATGATGGTGGCGCCGGTTGTGGAGCGGACGAAGAAGGTGGACCAGGTCAGCACGGCGAAGACGATGTGTGAAAGGAGCCAGGCACGGCGCAGAGTGAGCCATTTGATTTGTAGATGGTCGAGGATGCGGAGATGGAGGTTCCAGTTTTTGCTGAAGTTTTGCTTCTTAAGGGCGAAATAACCGGAGCCGGACATGGAAGCAGTCGGAGTAAGAGGCGTAGTGGGTTCCGGAGTGGGTGGCTTGTATGTCGGCGCCACAATAATGGGGAGAAAGACACTGGCGAGGAAGGTCGTGATTGCGAAGATGAACAGGGCCAAAGTTCCCATGCGCGTTCCTTTCTCCCACACCTTATTGATCTCATCCTCGCTCATATGGGGGTTTTCCTGGAAGTATGGGTCCGTGTAAATCTCCCCGATGTAGGTCGTCGTATAGAACAGGAAAGGGAACCATCCAATCCAAGCTGCGAGCTGAACCTGACAAACCCGAGAGACCTGAGGTGGAAGGCGGCGAATAGACCGAAACAAGTTCTTGAAGAAGCCTATCAGACCACCTTGAGGTTTTGGTGCTCCTTCCATGCGCGGATCGCGCTCCGTGATAGTGGCGCAGCTTATCGTTACGGTAATCGCTAGCGCCATGCAAGCGATGGCGCAAAGGACTTTCATCTGCGTGTTACCAAGAAACGGGAAAAGCTCCGGGAGATTGACATATCCGGAGAGGTAGCCGAGAATATTTCCTATTCCAGTAGTTCGCATAATCCATGCATTTGCAGCTTCTTGCTGATGAGTTGGAGCGCAATCAACTACAAAAGCTCGGATTGCAGCCTGGACTGTATGATATCAGTATGAGGCTTACTTTAAATGAACAGAGGCATCACTCACTGACGTTGATGGCGAAGTCTAGGACATACACCATCACTACGGCGAAGAGGATAGTGAGAGTCTTTGTCGCAGATGAATTCCAGCCAACACCAAAAATGGACAGGAAACCCGCCACTATCTCTCTTGCCCAGGCCAACAAGAACAATGATACGGTGGTGGATATCGCACCTCCAATGATGAACGGCCGTCTCTTGCCATATTTGGATCTACAGTTGTCGCTTTTGAGACCAACGTACGGCTGGACCAGGGTTCCCGAGAGAGGACCAGCAATCCAGACGAGTGCCAGCAGGGACTTGCTCAGGCCGAGGGATAAGAGGTATGGCTATGGGGGAAAACGTCAGTGGGGCCGAGGATATGTGGGGAACGATAGATCGACGAGCGGGTACTCACCGAACCGTATGACAATTCAACCGACCACGCTATCTGTAGACTGCAGAAAAGCTTAGCACCTGAAACCTTGCCCTTTTAACGGACTCTGCCTAGTATATCTTGACCTACCCTCCTCCGCCTAGTGTCAACAGCAGGAGGTACCAGCTGCTCTTTGTCTCTTCGCCGGCCTCAGCATCCCAGTCGTCGTCACTGCTCGGGGAGGCGACGGCTTTCAGGCCATGCTCCCCCTCTTCGGACGTGCGTGCGGACAGAAGCGGCGAGGTCTCGTTCATCTGGTCGCGGGCCTGACTTGTTCTCGGGCTGTTGATGGAAGGGCGGCCAAAGGAGACGATCTTGGGGAGCGGCGTTGCGACAGCGGGGGTTGTTGGGCTGTCAGAGGAGGTCGGACGAGAAGGTGAGCTAGACGAGGACGGAGGCCTCGCAGCAGACATGGTGAGGGGTGATAAATGACAGATTGGTGGGCCGTGGCGTTGATTTTGTGGTACGGGAGGACGGCAGGGCCGGTGACTGGCCAGACCAGGACGGGGCCTTTAGAAGTGGATCAGGAAAAGGGTATAGTGAGGGAGAAAGAATAAGCATGGGAGTGGGTGCTCGTGGGGCGACGGCGCAGGGAAGCCAGGAGAGAAGGCGGCGGAAGGCGCCATAGCTTGGATCACGATGGAAGCTGGAGTGTTCGAAGGCTACGTCACACGACTCGCGGGCAGTCCCAGGAATGTGGCACACGGCGAGCTCAGCCGCAGACTTGGAGAATCCGAGCAGTCACCTGGTGCCGTCATCACGCTGATGCTGGATGCTGGACGAGAGCACCGTTAGCTCAGCGCTGGCAAGAGCTCATTCGCCGTTCCTGATCGACATTAGAGCAGGCGTGCGTCACGCAGGACCGGCGTGGGGAAGAGCCCGAAAGCGCGGCTTGGTGTGCCTGCCGCCCGGGGGCCTGCGCGAATCAGCTCCGCGATGACAGGCGCCTGCCGTTCGACACCCGCCGCAGTCAGCAGGCGGCCGCTATGCCTGCTGTGCGCGCGCGCGGGTGCAGTGCAGCCCTACCGGGCCTGAAGGATTGACTGCCGGCACCGTTCCGCGGTCGGCGGCGGCCAGCGCCGGCTAGCGGGCTCTTGTTTCAGCGTGGGGAAGAGCGATGGCGCGGCCCATCAGGCCCTGTGTGCTATCGCACGATTCAGGTTGCGCGACGACCCTGCGGCTGCTCAGCGCGGCCCCAGAAGCGCTCGCGCAGTGCAGCGCCTGCCTCTCCGGGCGCGGCTGCTCGAGGCCGGCGCGCGCCCAGCAAAGGGAGCGCAGAGCGCAGGGCCCCAGAGCCGCGTGGACGGCGGGAAAACGCGACGAATCCCGTCCGTGCGTGAAATGTGGCCACTGCTCCTCTCTGGCCGACTTCGACGGGCAGCCTGCGTCTCATCAATCACCGACAACTTCTCCCTGTCAAGTGCCCCCAGAACCATTCCTACCACGCGCTCACCACGCCTGCGATCCCAAGGCCCCGCCGCTTGCTGCCAGACTTCCCCCCAGCAGCCGCCCCGCCTTCCTTGTCGCTCGCCCTCCGAGCTTACTTCCCGCGCACTATCTCCGCGCCGCGAAGCAAATGGTCATCTAACCCACCTGCTCCACCATGGCCTCCTTCGTCGGTTGGGCCGTGACCGAACTTGCTAGTGCGCACCCCCGAAGCTCAACCGCCTCTCTGTCCGCGCCATTTCGCGCCTTCCCCAGCCTTCGCTAACCTCGTTGCTATCCCAGAGCGCGAAACCAAAGATGCCGACACCGAGGGTCCGTCCGTCCCAACTCCCGTCCTTGTCCCCTCCCTCCCTTGCGAACTGCAGCCTGACAGGATAATACATAGAGCCGGAAGCTGGTCAGCAGGAAATATACGCATCATGGTCGCTCTTCATTCTTATCTCGCTGCTCATAATAGCTCTGTTCACGAGCTATATGTTGCAGACGAGGAAGATCCAGGCCGTGCACGAGACAGTTGTATCTATTTTTGCAGGTACGCTTAACACGCCCCGCCAAGCCCCAAAGTTGCTCACCTGTCCACAGGTATGGTTGTCGGATTGGTTCTACGGTTGACGGCCAATGAGGCTGTCTTGGGCGTCGTCAGCTTCAATTACCAGTTCTTCTTCAACCTTCTTCTCCCGCCCATTATTCTCGCCTCCGGCTACGAACTACACCAAGCAAACTTCTTCCGCCAGATCGGAACGATCTTGACCTTCGCCTTTGCCGGTACATTTATTTCTGCCCTGGTGCTGGGTGTGTTCCTGTGGCTTTGGACCAGGCTGAACCTGGATGGTGTCTCGCTCTCCTTTGTCGAAGCCATCTCCGTTGGCGCAACCCTGTCGGCTACCGATCCAGTTACTATCCTTGCTATATTCAACACGTACAAGGTCGACCCGAAGCTTTACACGGTTATTTTCGGTGAATCGATCTTAAACGATGCCATCGCCATCGTGCTTTTCGAAACCGCGCAGAGATACAAGGATGCCGCAGGGGAGAGCTTGACGATCATCACTCTGTTTGAGTCCATCGGAATCTTCTTGCTGGTCTTCTTCGGTAGCTTGATCATCGGCTTGATCATTGGCGTGTTGACCTCGTTGCTTTTGAAGTTCACCTATGTGCGCCGCTTCCCCAAGATCGAGAGCTGTCTGATCATTTTGATTGCATATCTCAGCTACTTCTTCTCCAATGCCATCCACATGTCCGGTAAGTCTCACGCCACTTCTCTACCTCAATTTTCATGCTAACACATGTGCAGGCATCGTCTCTCTCCTGTTCTGCGGAATTTGCTTGAAGCACTACGCCTACCACAACATGTCGAGGCGCACGCAGTTGACCACAAAATTCGTATTCCAAGTCATGGCGCAGCTTTCCGAGAACTTCATCTTCATCTATCTGGGTCTTTCGCTCTTCACCGAAACCGAACTCGACTATAAGCCGCTTTTCATTCTTATGACGGTAATCGGGATTTGTGTTGCCCGTTACTGCGCGGTTTTCCCTCTGTCAAGGTTGGTGAACTGGATCATTCGCTACAAGGCCCGCAGGCGCGGCCGCGAGGTGGCTGAGGAGTTGCCGTGGTCTCATCAGGCAATGTTGTTTTGGGCTGGACTTCGTGGAGCTGTCGGTGTTGCCCTTGCCGCTGGTCTTACTGGAACCAATGGCTTCACGCTCCGCGCCACCGTCTTGGTCGTAGTCGTGCTTACGGTTATTATTTTTGGAGGCACTACAGCCCGTATGCTGGAAATTCTGCAAATCCGTACAGGCGTGGTGGAGGAGATCGACTCAGACGACGAGTTCGACATTGAAATCGTGCCTGGTGGAGGCGGCGGTGCTACCGGCTTCACGTACTCATCCAAACAGGGTCGCGGATTCGGTCACAACCCTCGTCCGAGCGGAAACGGCTTCGTTCTCACCCCGGTCGACTTCGACGGTGGTAAAGGCTTCAGTAGCAGCACTGTCAACGGAGGCTCATCTCCGGGTGTTCGTCCCAGCGGCGCCTCACGCCGCAGCTCCAGCCGCGCGCAGAACCTGCGCTCCCAGGACTATGCCGAGCAGGGCCTGCTTCAGCACGAGGACTCCGGCTCCAACTCCGACGTCGACACGAACGACCTCGATCTCCCTCCTTCAGCGCGTCGCTCCCCGGCTCGTCGCGCCTCGCCAACGGTTATCCCTGCGGTCGGAGCAGCGTCGGCGTCGTCGCCGTATGGTGGCGATATATCGGCGGCAGCGGTGGTGGAGCCGAGGGGTAGACTGCAGAGGATGACGGGCGCGACGGCGGCGGCGAGGCAGCTGTTGACGGGCTTGAGCGAGGACCCGGCGAGTGCGTTCAGGCAGATTGACGAAGGCTTCATCAAGCCGCATCTGTTGCTCGATCCGGGGTCCGGAAGTAAGCATAGCGGAGGCAATGGAGGAGGCGGAGGTGGTAGCGCGTCGCATTGATTTTTTCATCGTTCGGAGTGGGAGGGGTTTGGTAAAGGTAGTTTTTTTTTTCTTTCTCGTTTCCTCCGTGAAAGAGAGAAAATGCAATGGGCGGCGTTCTCTTTTTTTTTCCCCATTGGCTATCGATTCTGTAATTTTTTTGAAGGGGGCTTGCTCGTCGGCCTTTTTCTCTCTGGAGCGCTGGAGGAATGAGAGAGTATTGATACACATCAGAGCGCAGGAGAGATGGCGGAAAGAGAAGCGCCTTCCAAGTGGAGTACATGATAGACGGGCAGGTGTGTAGGCTAAGTCAAGGCATGGAGGGGTAGGGTAGAGTAGCGGTAGGATATACCGATTCTGTGTTATGTGCACGTCTGGAGGTCATCGTGATGCGGTTGTTCATAGATATGCGTGCACTCAGAAGTGGTGAAAAGGTTTATAATCGACAGGTTGGAAATGGGTCTGATTACCCCTGGCTTGCAAAGCCTGGTTCGGTACGGGCCGTTGCATGTGTGGGACGGGGGGTTAATTGATTAGGGTGCTTTTGCGTGCTGCGCGCCGATCTGCATGGGCTAATGAACTCTGATCTGACTTCCTTGCAACTTCCATCTATCCTTTACATCAACGGTCGTGCATCGTCATTTTCTTCATCAATACAATTCGTGGGCCTCGTTCCATCATCATCCATCATGTGGCCAATCTTTCCCTGCACATCAGACATTGTCTCGGCGCCGACGGGTGTACGTCATCGACCTGGTTGAGCTCCTCCATGTGATGGTCCGCGCTAACTTCTGTCAGTCTGGATAGACAGCATTGGTGATTTCACTTCAGCGTAAGCACCTTCAGTGTCTATCAGGACGGCGGCTCCTGTCAAATACCAGATTCATGGCGGCGATGATTGTGCCGAGGATGCCGAAAATGATGGATACGACGGTGTCGATTGTCGGGGTCCAGCGATCATGGTCGGCATCGTTGGTGGGCTGGGCAATGCTCGTTTTGGTGTGGTTGAGGGAGCTCTCTGTTTGGTCTAGTGCTCCTGCCGCCGCGGCAATGACGAGGAGGTAAATGGATAAGGCGAGGAGTGTGGTGGAAGAGTGCATGGTGGAGGATGATGTCGCTTTTATGAGACTATAAGAATTGAGATGGCGGACGAAGATGAATGAGAAAATGAATAGAAATTTGAAGTAATATGCGAAGAGAATGTCAGGATGTCAAGATGTCACGAAGGAAATATGGCTGGAGAGTGTGCATCTGGACATGCTGAGGACGTATACGGGGGGTGGCTGATGACGTTCGGGAGCAAGCCAGGACTAGCAGGCAGTACCGATGCTTTGGATAAGAGACCATCTTTCTGGTTCCGATGCAAAATCGATAAAGTGGCCGCTGGGGAATCCAGCAACAGTACGAAGCGAAGTGCAATGTCGATAGTATCTCACGGCTATCCAATCATGAGAGATCCCACGAACAGTGGAGGCGAAGCAAAGAGGCGCTGATGCAGGGAAGGGGGATAACCCAGAGGATTGGAACTTTCGCGAAGGCGTCGCAAAAGATTCGCTGGTGTAGCAGATTTAAGTATTTCACACAACCTTGCGGAGTGAGTTCCAGTACCATTGTCCCTCTCATATGGCACCCGATTCCCCGGCTCTGTAAAGCCTTGGCATATCAGAATCAGGAAGGATGATTGACGGCTATCTTTGGGAAGTGCTGGTACCGGGCGTCAGGACGTCGAGTAAAGAAGGTTTGTTGTGGAACCTGTGTGCCAGCTGAGGGTCGCGGCCCTTGCTTTCCTGGGCTCATGTAACCATGTTGTTTCCGTGGATAAGAAACTCCTAAGAAGGCGATAGGGAAATTCAAGAGATGTTATCATTCACGATTACTAAAATAAATCACCCCTCGATTGGGCAAATCTTGAGCCTGTTCCTGAGATCATTGTGACCCCAAGGTGATCTCCAATTATAAGTCGTGGGCAGTTCTTTGACTCCATATGCGCTTGCCTACACAAGATATAGTTTCTCATGCTATCCTCTGTAATGGACTTCGCCTCCTCTGCCCACGTAAGATCATCTCAATACTTTATTTGGTTCCATATCCTTGCATAGTTGAGAGCTACGGAAGCATCTTGCCTGCTAAGATGGAAACATAACCCCTTTGGAGAGCGCAAGGTGTCGCCTCGACCGCAATCAATTTTTTCAGACTCAACGCTCTTTCTCCTTGGGAGTTGTTTTCACTCCTGGATTGGAAGGCCCTTCCCATTCCCATCCGGATATCAATGACCCTCGCCGCTCCATGCTCGCGGGTAGCTACTATCGAAAGTGCCATGTAACGCATCAGGAGCAATTTTCCACGCCCCATAATCTTAGCCAACCGTTCACTCCTCAAGATCCAGCCTCGTTACCAACTGCATCACCAGCGCTGCAGTCCAAACATAGCCCATGGCGATCCCTCTCTGATATCTCCATCACCTTCGCGAACCACTCCCTCTCTTTCTTCTCCTTCCTGCCAGCCCACCTGCTTCCCCATAGCTCGTGCGGTAGCAACACCCCCTTGCTATCACTAAGCAACGCTCTGTCCCTATCCTTTGCCCTCAGGATCCTATCTTCATCCCATCTGAGAAAGCGTACCGTGCTTAGCCACGTCTTGCCTAGCGTTGTCGGTGCATACATCTTCTTCTCCTCCGTGTTCTCATGCGCGAGTAGCAGATCCTCCCTCAATCTCAGCTTCGCAGCGAAGAGCTCCGGATCCGCAACATCCCTATCAGTCGGGAAAATAATTTTGGCGACCTCAGCTTCCGCAACTTCCGAGTACACAGTCTTCTGCACTCGAAATGCCCAAATCTCCTTCATGGTTGCTCGACGCTGGACAATGCACTTGTCTGCCTCGCCATTACGGATACAGCGTAGGCAGGCTGGGAAACGGGGATGAGCGGTGGTGTCCCGCTCTGCGATGATGGTCTTGCCTTGAATGGTGGTCATAAGAGGGCCCATATGGGCGTTGGTTGGAGAGCGGACGGTGAAGGGACATTCGAGGCCTTTCAGCTCACATTGGAGGCAAGGCTCGATAAGGAAGTGTTGGTTGGCCCAGGCAAGGTCGTGAAGTTCGGCGAGTGTGTGCGGAGAGGTGTAAGGTCCAAAGGTAGTAGGATTGTAGAGATCCAACGAGGGTGGTTCAGAGAAGCAGGCCGGTCGAGTGGGAATGTGAGTGAAGACGGGTAATGCATGCACTGGAACTAGAGAGCTGAGCGAGATGGATTCAATGTATGCGATGTCTGAGGTGACTGGTTGAGAACGTGTTGCATTGGCGGATGATGTGTGATTGTGTGCGTGACTTGTTGGCAGAGGCTCGACAACGTCGCTTGAAATACCGAGCTTCTGAGATGGCTGCGATGACTCCTCTGGCGTATAAACCGGCTCACTAGCGGTCAACCCGGGCTCAAACTTGAAACTGACTCTCTTCTTGGCGCTGGCTTGCGTGGGTGGCTGCTTCTCGGAGTTGAGTTCACGGCGATCAGACTTGAATACCGACGCAGATGTGCGAGGCGACGATGTAGCACTACTCGGAGCAGTCGAAGCGGGCGACGTGGTAATACTACAAAATCCAGGCGAAGGCTCGGTAGTCGTGGTCGATCCATCTGGCGACTCATGAATTCGACCTGACGGAGGGCCACGCGGTGGTGTGCAAGGCGGCATGGCAGCTTCAGATCTTCCTGACTCCGGGCTGAATGGCATCCATATGTTGAGGACGTCAAAATCTTTTTTAAGTCCTGTCTTGGCGTCTTTGTTGGTTGTTCTGCTGGTTTCGGATTGCGACCTGTCTTTGTGCTGTCCTGGCTCCATGACAAAGCCGCTGCAGGCGAGACGGATCCAGAAGGTCTTCGAAGTCGGGGTTGACAGATTTACAGATTGTTAGGTGCTTGGATTGGTTGCAAAGAGTGCAAGTATGAGGTGGCGACTTAGGCTGCACGTGGGTGGACTGGACAATAGTCCGCGTGACGTGGACGTGAGACCATCTTGACTGGAATTGCGAAATCCCCAGGAGCTGACAGGGAAGTCGTGGTGTTCTCCGGAGACGGCGCGATTTCAGGTGACGAGTTGGCGGAGAGTTGGGCGGGGCTTGGAGAGCGTTAAGGGAAGGGGCGGGGAGCAGAGATGGAAGGTGAGGGGCGCGCGCCGACAGCTAGTGAAGGTGAGAGGACACTGACATCGCCCGGAACCCGGCCCTCGCTATCGACAGCTATTGTCAATGTTATTGTTGAAGTGCTGCTTGCTATGGAATGAATATGTTACAGGCTCCACACGCTCGTATTTGTACTTACGACGGGGTATCTTGGCTGTATCCACAAGGTCGTACCTCTCTTTTAGAGCACGAATCCTCCCACCCCCACGCAACTCCATTTCCTAAGCGCCTTGCTGTCTTCCAGCTCTACACACCACCAAAGCACATCCTTTGCCTTCTGTATCTGCCCGCCTTCTTCATACGCCCTTGCCAATGCAAACCATGCCTCGGAATAATCCCACCCTGTGCCAAGCTTGGTCAGAGACGACAAGAGGCTGTACGCCCGGTCTCTCGCCGCAAGTCGGTTCAAATCTTCAGGGTCTGGTGCAACACCTCGAGAGCCCTTGGATGCCGGTCCCTCCCGAGCCGACGCACGCTGCGCCGACTCTGCTGGAATAATCTGACAGTAAATGTCGAGCAAGATGTTGGATAGACCAACCACAGCTACCTGGTGGTCCGGATTGTGTGAAAGGCTCTTCTCAAAGTGGCCAAGAGCTTCATGCGGCTCCGATTCAGCATGTGCAATCTCACCCCGCTAGTTGTCGTTAGTAAATGAACGCCTGAAAGGAAACGCTGAAGACTCACCCCAGCCCAGATGTCCGCCCAAAGCTCCTCGATGCTCTTTCCACCACCCCATCCCCTCTCTGAGAATGCCTTGGCACTTGACTGGTCTTGAGAGACCTCCGACTCGAGGTTATCGGCTAGCTTGAACGCCTCGTCGACTGCACCCTTGGCATCTTCAAACAATGCAGCCCTCGTGTAGAGACCGGCAATGAACAACCACACGTCGATGAGGAGTGAAGTCGTGTGTCTCCGCTCCTGCAATACTGGAAAACGAGGTTCTATTGCCGTGAAGTTCAGACGAGGGAACGGCGCGGGCAATCGAGTATCTTGACGCGGCGGCTGGTCGGCATGGCCGGGCGGCGCTGGCTGCTTGCTGGCAGGAACGTTGTGCTGGATCGGTCGGAGAGGTTGTTCTGAGGACGATGGTGCGCTTCCTCGCCGAGTGTCTCCATTCGCGATGCCGTCTGACTTCTCCGAGTTCTTCCCAGCCGAGTCTGGGGATTTCACATGGCTCGCGCTTCTCTTCCGCAATTTGATGCTTCCGCTACTAGATTTCTCGGGTTGCTTGTGATGAAATAAGCCATGGTGATGATGATGACTGTGTTTGCCGGATTCATCCGTTACCTGAATTGCTGGTGCGCCCTCAGTGGCAGTCGTCGACGGCCTAGAAGAAGTACTTCTCCTGGTTGGAAGCCCTGCAGTGCTTTGATCTTGAGTCATTGTACTCTTTCTCAATGTCTTGGTCCTTCCAAAGAAACTTGCTCGGTTACCCGGAGTGTTCTGCGCCGCGGCGTCTTCGATCTCGGGTTGCTTTGGAGTGCCGCTCAGGTCGCCGTAGAGTATTTTGTAAAGACCTAAAAGTTCCATGCTGGCGTCGACTGCAGCGGTTGTGCCTTCAACAACTTCGAGCAGCATCAATTGGGTCACCTTCACTTGAAGTATGCCCTCTTTCTCAAACGTCTCCATGCGGTCGATGAGACCCTTGCCCGAGCTGCTCCGGCTTTTCTCGATATCTGCAGAACTGTCGTTGAGGTGTTCGCTTCTGTAGGCCTCACCTTGGTTGCCGAAAAGCACTGTCGGATCGTCAAACTGGTCGAAAGCGGCATCGCAGGTCCTCGCGGCAGTAGCGAAGTCTGACTTGGCTGTGAGAAGCAGAGCTAGCAAATGCCAGAGAGGAATGAGTTTCCGCTCGTGTATGTAATCAACGTCTTCGACGTCCTCTTCACTTGCAACGCCATCTGGCGTTCGCAAGCCGTCACCCCGGGCATTCGAGGAAAGAGCCCGCTTGACGACTTTGATTGCTCCATTAATGTCCCGCATCTCAGCAAGGAGAAGTCCTAGGGCATAGAGAGTTTCAAGGTTAGTGGTCTCTTGGTACTCCGGGCTCAGCGATTTCCGGAAAGACTGAGCTGCCTGTGCCTGAAGTGTGGATCTCGCAGTGGCCTCGTATGTGAGCCTTGCCCAATGCGCGCGGCTGATACCTACTGCGCGATACGCGAGTGCAAGGACACGAGGTGAGATGACGCTTTCGGTCGACCTGTTTGCAGCCGCGCCCTCAGAGGTAGCAGTGCCAGGTCTAGATGCCGGAGTCTGCTGTTTCAACCACCGTTCGATCTGCTCACCGACATCCTTCGCCCTCTCGGCATGTTTGCGTGTGCCAAAACGACACAAGATTCTGACCGCCTCGGCTGCAGTTCGAAGGACCGTATTGTCGTCATCGAGGCCAGGGTCTTCTTCTCCACTCTTTTCTGCACGGTCCTTACCCCTGCTGACGATCTCGACATAAGAATCGAAGGCCTTGAAGGAGAGATCGAATTCTGCTAGAGACGCGTGAACAACAAATAAATGTCGTAGGATTCGCGTCGAGTGGTATGACTTTGTCGCAGCACGGTAAAGAATCTAGAAAGACGATCAGCCTAATGCGAAAAGGAAGCCTTAGAACACCGCTTACGTCAAGAACACCCTTGCCGACTGCTGATTTCCCCCCTTCGCCCAGCTCCTCGTCCGTCCAAGCGGGACCGCAGATGATTCGCCAATTGCTCATAACAGACTCTGCCCAGGCGTCCACTTCCTCGTTCGATTCACTCGCCTTCGGGAAGCGAGTCTCCTTGAGTAGCAATGATTCGTAGACTGTCTCCACAAGCTTGAGCTCAGCGCGTTGTTGTAACCGCGCCGATAGGTACTGTTCCTCGGAAGCATGTTCGGCATCGCCGAGAAGCGCCTTGTCGGGATCTGAAGAGCCACTGTACAGGAGACCGCGACGAAGAATGATCGACAGGGTATCGTAGTAAGCCTTCCAGACAGCGCGTCTCATGTCTGGCGGATCGGTCAGAGCTTCACCGGCGAATTGAGCCTTGCCATTTTCCATCAAGCGTGACCACAGGCGGAATGCATGCAGAGCAGGGCCTGGCTCCTCTGGCCTATCGCTGGGGTGGCTGAGATCTAGGAGCAGGCACAGACGAGCTAAGAGTGCCTCAGACCAGGTCTTGAATTGTAGGGAGGCGGAGCTCAGGATATCGGAGCCAACAAAATGCAGAACGGATTCGTAGGTCTTGATTGCGTCGGGGATTGCGCCCGTCTTTTCTTGGGCAAAACCTGGAGACATGAGCTTGCATGCGGAGATCGCATTTCAAAAAGAGCAGGCGTACCTTTCAGGTAGGCTGCCTTGACAATGCAGACCTGGGTCCAGCCGGTGAAAGACTCATCGCCATGACGCATGTTCTCTATAACCTCGGCAACGTTGCTTGGTAGTCTTGACAAAGCCTCGCTGGGCTCGGCCAGCTCCCAGTGTATCCAAGCCAGACATGTCTCGGCGGCAAAGGCATCCTGCTTGTGAGTTGTCTCCTGGTCCTTGGCAGCGGCCAACGAGTCGACGAGTGAGGGGAGATCGGGCGGAGGCGCTGTAGGGGTTTGCGGGGTGGCAGAATCGTGATGTTGCCTGATGTGAGCGGCTACCTGGGCCTCTGCGCGAGCGGTGGTGTATATGCCTTTTGCGGGGCAGGTCAGCAAGGGAGCTGGGAAACAGGGAGAGCGGGGAGGACACACAGGTGCGGTGTGGAGCATGTTTCTCGATCTTGCGCGCGAGCTCGGGAAGAGCGTCCCAGCGGGCATTGCAGCGCGCATCGTCGAGTTGGGCTATATAGTTCAGTGCCTTCGCGTTTTCCTACGCATGAAGGTGTATTAGCATGGGGGGTAGTCTGAGCTCAGTGGCCGGGTGACGTCGTGGGGCAGGGTTTCGCGTGGGCGGAGGACAGAACGTACAGCGGGCATTTTGGATTGGGGGCCCTGGCCTGGAGCAGATGTGAATGTCAGTATGCGACGACCATGGAGCTCAATAGGAGAGAGAGGCGTACAAGCAGGAGCGCGGTCTGGGGGAGAGGACGCGGACAGGTCGCTGGAGCAGCTCTCCGACCACGCGGCAGGGAGCACCCGCGACCCTGGCCCTTCGAGCCCGTGCGCCAACAATTTATTTTGCGGCTGCATCCCAATTCTCCGTCTTCCGCATCGCCGCACTTCGCCGCAAACTCGAAAAAAAATGGCGCCCAGCCAGGACGCATATGCGGCGAACACGCTCAAGGCCGTCATCTACCGTCTCTCTTCGGTCCCGACCAAGCAACTTCCAGCCCTCATCCCCCATGTCACGGCAACGCTGCCGGCCTGCAAGCCCATGCTTTCAGCTCTGCAAAATGCCTCCGGAAAAGATGCTTCTGATCCCGCCGGACTTGTCCTCAGGTTCAGGGCTCGGATATCTACTCTTCTCAAGGACCGCTCTGCTGAAGGCCGCTGGTCTGCCGTAATTCTGTCCAAGTCCGCTATCGAGCTCGGCGGATGGGAAATGCTCCAAAACAGCAGGCCGTGGGTGAAGGACCTCCTGGGCATTTTGACCAAACCAGACCCGCCAACCACCAAGACCCTCGTTATAGTCACTCTGACCCGCATCTTCATGCTGACCCGGGACTATCAAACCCTCGTCAGAGAGATCACCACTCCTAACCTGCCATATTTCATCGACCCTTGCTTGAACATCCTCTCGCGGGCCAAGAGCGGAGATCAAGGCATTCAGCAGCTTGTTGAGGCTGTTCTTGAGAGTTTTGCTCGCCTACTCCCTCGCCATCCCACCATTTTCCGTCCGCACTTGTCCAAGATTAACTTGTTCCTTTCAGCCGTGGTTGCCCAGTCCTCAACTGCCGAGCATGTGTACCTCAGCGACGAGGGCCTGGCGGCAGCTCGTAGCCTGTATGCACAATTGCCCAGCTGTGCAGCAAAGAATGGGTCCAAGGAAGAATGGGAGAAAACTTTCCAAAACGTCGTCGTTGCCACCCATCAGGCCGCTGACAAAGTCTTCCGTGCTGTCATTGAGGACTGGGAATCAGTCACCGGTATTCAGCCACCAAGCACCACAAATCGCACTTTCGAAATGGTTATTCAACAGCCAGAGCCTGATCAATGCGGGTTTCCGGGTTGGACGGGTATCTATGCTGGTAGTGCACGATTAATTGGTTTGCTCGAACTGCTGTCAGAGCTGACCGCCTCACCGACAGCGCCTTCTGGCCCTGTCAGCTTCCGTATTGCCAATATCATGGATCTCCTCACGCGCGTGTTTTCTGTCACCGCTCCCGCAGGTCAGAACAAGAAGAACCAGGAACGGGGCATTACCTTCAACGATCAGATCGGAAAAGAAGAGCGGAACGATCTCTTCACGGTGCTCCCACAAATCCATGTAGCAGCTCTCGGCCTTTTCGAAACTCTCGTCGAAAGATTCAGTCAGTCTATCCTTCCAGTCATGGAGTTTTTTCTTGAACGTCTTTCTTTTGTCTTTCAAGAGGAGAGGTCGCTCGCAGACATTCGCGCCGCATCATATTCTGTTCTTTCCAAAGTCCTGCCTATAGTCGGCTTGACGCTGCCCGCTGCACATATAAAGGGCCTCAACCCTATCATGCATGCCTGCTGTGAGGATCTCATCCCCCGTGAGACCGACACGGCTTCCAAAACCGCGACACCAACGGCCAATGGAAACAAGAACCAACAGCAATCGTCTATGAATGCGGACAGTTTCCTCTCCAGCAGCAAGAAGACACAGTCGCAGCAATTAGTGCTCGATGGTCTTCACGAAGCCGCTCACAAGCTGTTGCCTGTGTTGCTCACTCACCTTCCCGCCCAAGCCATGGATAATTCTATCCGGGCACGCATTGATAGCACAGCGGTGTTGGCAAAACATGAGATGGCACTGATTTCCAGTGTACTGAGCCTCGACCCGAGAGGCAATCCTAGCCTTCTTCCACTTCTGGCGCGGCTATATCCCACCTTACCGGCCGTGGAGTCTCTGATCCGCCCCCGCGTTCCAGCTATTCGATCCAATGCTGGCGGCGATCTAAGAGTCGAGGAAGACGAGGAAGACGAGGAAGACAACGATGAGGATGAAGCCACAGAAGCTACTGGCCAGAAAACTGAAGAAGAACCGGCCGTCCAGGATGACAAGATGCAACTGGACGAGGAGCAAGCTAAGGCCAACCAGCCGGAGCCCGTGGCGGTGCGATCAAAGCAAGCAGAGGAAGAGCCGTCTACTGCCGACCAAGATGCCACCAATGAGGAACCTCAATATACCGGTGGACCAGAAAAACGGCCAAGCACAGAGACAGAAGTGCAGCCCACTCGGTCACCGAAGCGCCTACGTGTGGGAAGTCCACCGAGAGATGTGCCTAAGCCTGATTATCAGGATCCTCCTGCGTCAACTCTGCTGGCGGCAGTGCCTGTTGGGACGGGTCATGGTGAGGAGGAGGACGATGATGATGATGTAGAGGTGCCGACACTGGTCATGGGAGAGGACGAAGATGAGGATGAGGATAGTGGAGAAGATGAATGATGCGCCAACTATCTGCGCAGTAGAATGTTAGGTTCTCCACTCGTATGGAATGAGAGGAATAGATCGTGTGATCCTCACCGTGTACCATTGTCATGAGCAGGAATGGACGTGAAGCGGAAAAGCCATTGGCATGCACCGACCGCAAAACCAGCCGTGTGATAGAGGGCATTTGAGCTGCCGCCCGCCAGTTTAGTATGACGTCAAATGCAGAAGGCAGCTCGTCGTTCCTTCCCCCGAGGGTAGACGGCAGGCTCCAGACCTGTAAGTAAGCCAAATCCACGTTTGCAGCTTCCCTCATTCACACATTGCAAACGAAGAACATGCTTCTAGAAGCCCCGCTAGCCATCCGATTGGACAATCCAGGCAACACCCCTGCAACCGTCCTCGTGCCACTAGCGCCACCCTCAGCCCCCTCCCCCTCGACCAAACACCTCTTTTTCCTCTTCGTGGCCTGGTCTCCCATCTTGACTTCCATTGCACTGAAGGAAGCACCAAGAGTTTAGGGATCGAACCGGCCCTCTCAGGCGGCCTTCAAAGCCGCCTTTGGGGATCAGGTGAGAAAGACCATCAGCACGACGGAGCGCTCTGGGCGGCGCAACGGAAGGTCGTGCGAGATGGCGGGGCTTTGGGGCGGCACTTCAATGGGAGGCGCTTCTTTTTTCTCCCAGTGGAAGACGAGAGTAGCTGAAAAGTGAAAACTCTTCCTCGTTGATGGACTCGCCATGAGTGGGACTTCAAGGAGGATGATTGTTGTTGAGCCCGAACAGGCTCTACTATTCCTCTCACGAACTAGGATGGTGGTTTTTGGTATATTGGCGCGTGTCTCTATGTGTTGTGCAGGCATAAGATCCAGATATTTTGAAGTGACCCGAAAGGCGAGCAGCGCGCGTAGACGTGTGTCTCGGGCTTTTAGCCATATTTTCTCTACGGTGTTGGTTACAACCACAACACTGACGGTCGCGACGATCACAGTTGCCCAATACGCGCGGGAATAGCAAGCACACGAATGCCGACCATGGTTGATGATAGGGCCGCGATGCTCGGCATGGTGTTGACGCGCAACCCGCGTGTCACTGCCCGCCGCAAACTTGCTGAGGAGCACCATCACTCGGTAATGCATAGATCTACGTTCACGATGATCACTCGTATGGTGTTGGTTTCTCAGTACCACCCTTCTCTCTGCCGCGCCCTTGCACGCCAACTGCCTACACATGCTCCTTTACAATTTAATTAGCCAGGCTCATTGCGACGCACCAAATTCCCCCAAAACATTTAGCATATTCAGCACGGCATTAAGTCGACCTTCGCCCAACGTCCCTACAGTGCACGCTACACACAGCCCGTCAATTATCTAAAGCCAACAGCGGCTCAATATTCCAGTGACCGCCCGTATCAGCTGAGCAAAATAAAGCAAAGTGCAAAAAAACAACTCTTAAAGTTCAGGTGATGCGGTATGGAGCCGTAGCCTACCCCGCATGTTTACCGTCTTGATGTAGAAGACTCTGCTTTCTGGTTAAATATAGGGCAGCGGGCAGCTTAAAGGCGATGCCAAACACATTTCCTTGAGCTCGATTTGTCCACAGCCGCCTGAAAGATTGCTGAAACCGTCCCCGTATCCTTTCGCAATGCTATTGATCTTTTTGAGCAGCTCTGTTTTGTTTCATCTTCGCGAGCTACGCGAGAGACCAATAAAAATCTGGGTTGACTTTGGTAACATCGTGAAGAATGACAACGAGGTCGTAGTTGAAGTAAAGGCGACATTATCACGAATCCCAACTGAACAGGTCTACCACAATCGCAGAGATACAGACGAGCCATTATCCACTGGTTGAGGCGGTTCAGAAAACAACGTGATTGTGATGGCCAAGAGGCTCATTATGGTTGTCATTGAAGTAATAAGTTGGCTGAAGCAGTCCTGTGAAAATCTATCCCAAGTTCACACATGTAGCAATTATATCCGTCAAGTACGACCAAAGCTTTTCCCTCCCATGTCCACCCAATAACGCCATCATAATGCTCATACTCATACTCTATACCACGTGCTAACATCAGTCTTTCTTGGCCGGTAGCTCCGGTCCCCAAAAATCATCCGCCTGCTTCTGGCTCTGCTCGCGCTCCAGTTTTCTCCTCTTTGCCAAGCTCTCGTCAAGCTGGCCTGCTGTTGCTCCACCCCGCTTCTGTGCAGCATGCAGGCCGATAAGATCAGCCTTCTCGGGATCGCTACACATGTCACGCTTTCGCGCAATGCGCTTGCAATCCTCCACGAGCTCAGAACCCTCAAGCTCCCTCTGCTGATCACCCAACATTTGCGCACATGCACGTATTGTTGCGATGACCTTGTTTCTCATATCCGCGGCCGGCTTGTTGTCCTGAGGTGCGCTGTTCGGGAACTTTGTATCAACGTAGAAGATAGTCAATGCCTCGTCGGCCAGCAGCATTGCGGCAAGCCAGATCTGAGCTGGAGTGTAGAAGAAATACGCATCGGAGATGGGGGCCACGTTCTTGAGCGTATTGCGCGCCGTGTTGTATGCCATGCCAATACGGTTGGTCATCGTCCTCTCGTCGTTAGTGGTTGGTGGACCGTTGGGTTTCTCGGACAGCCGCAGCATTTCGGCCTGCACCCCTTGCGGCGTCCGGTTTGAACCAGGCAGCACAGCAGCCTCCCCCTTGGCAAGGGCTATAAGTTCCATGTGTCCACCATTTAGACCCCGGTATGGGTGTCTGATGTCGAATGTAAAGCGGAGAGCTTGCGTAACGAGGTACTCGGGGGCGAGGATATCGTCAGCAGTCATGCCCTTGCCCATCAGCGGGGCAAGTTCGCCGGCGGGGGTCCAGTGGATCTCGGTCTTTGTGGCAAGGAAGAGGCAGGTAGGCATAATCTTCTTCGGGTCATAGACCATGATCGAGTTGAAAAGGTAGAAGCGCTTCACATACTGGACTGCGGTGGCCTTAGTTTGGCAGGCGGGTCAGCAGCGGCATTCGGAATCGACAGAGATTGGCATACGATGACGTTTGTGGGGAAGTTGAACTTGGTGTTCTTTTTGGCAAAGTCGGCGAAGTCGACGCAGGTCTTGCAGATCTTGGTGACCAGCTTCAGCTCTTCGTCCGGAGTAAGTGGGTCGATGTCGAGGCCGTCGGTGCCAATACTGGCGCCGTTCTGCTGAGCGGCATCGTCGGCCGACTTGGCGGCTCTGAAGCGCTTGATGTTGGCCTTGACGCGTTCGGCGGCGTTGGCATTGGTGGAGTGGCGCAGAGAGCGCAGGCGCTCGGGCGTGAAGGACCACAGGCGGTACTGGGTGGAGGTGCGGTAGGCCTCGTCCTCGGTGAGGTGCATGGTGGAAGTCGGAGTCGGAGTCGGAGTCGGCTAGGCTGTGCTGGGAGCTCAGTCGCGCAGGGAGCAAGCGTTGAGTCGGCGCGCGCGTGTCGGAAACACAAAGGCGCGTTGGAAACTGGCGGGGGTCGGGTGCAGCTGCCCCGATGGCGGCACGACTCAGATGGAAAGACCCACAGCCAGCGTGCTTGGCGGGCTTGTTGCGCGCAAGCTTCGCCCGTCGCCCTTCCCCAGGAAATGCTTGTCCCAGCCTAAGCGCGAGCTCCACGCCCACCGTCTTCTTCGCCGCTGCCTTCGCCTTGCTATGTCTGGGCCACCAGCCGCCCAAGACCCGCAAGCAATGGGTGCGCAGCGCAATGACACCTTGACCTGGTCTGGAGTTGCAGCCGCACTTCCATCCCGCTTTGCCGCACGCCACCCCCGGCTCTGACTGGCTGCGGATTACTGCCCCAGACCCGGACGTCAGTCTCTATCGGGCCTGATTGTCTCCATCCCCAACCCCGGCGCCTGTTTTGATTGCGGCCCTGCGCCGCCGCTGACATGCGGGGAACTCAGGCTTACCGATAGGCTAGCCCAAGTCAATGCTGTGTTCTCTCAGTGACACCATGCCTTCTTGCCGGCCTATTTCTTCTGCCGCTCCTCGCAGCTGTTGACCAGTCCAGACCATTCCTTGTCTCTTCTGCTGTCCGCGTGCCCCTGTTTTCCGCTGACCTTCACGTCACTCGAACTCCGACATCATGTCTGAAGCTTCTCCGCCTGTTGATGTTGAGAAGAAGAGCGAGGTGCATCTGGAGAAGTTCAATTCCACCTGGGAAGACCAGACCGCTATCAGCCCCGAGCTCGAGAAACGCATTACCCGCAAGTTCGACAAGCACATCGTGCCCTGGCTTTTCGGCCTCTGGCTGCTTGCTTTCATTGACCGCAGCAACATTGGCAATGCCAGAATTGATGGCCTCGAGGAGGATCTCGATCTGGACGCCGACAAGTTCAACATCGCTCTCGCAATCTTCTACGTCCCTTACATCCTCTATGATGTTCCCAGCAATCTTGTCCTCAAACGCCTCAAGGCCGGATACTACCTTCCAGGTCTCGTCACAATCTGGGGCTTGATCAGTACCTTCATGGGCTTCGTGAAGTCCTATTCAGGTCTTCTTGCTGCGAGATTCTTCCTTGGCCTTGCTGAGGGTGGTCTCCTTGGCGGTATGATCATTTACCTCGCCATGTTTTATCGCCGCCATCAGCTCCTCTACCGCGTCGGAATGTTCTACTGCGCAGCTCCACTAAGCGGAGCTTTCGGGGGTCTGCTGGCCACGGGTCTAGCAAGAATCAAAACGGACGGCTACAACGGCTGGCCCTTTATTTTCTTCGTGGAAGGTGTGCTCTACCATCTCCCCTTGAGCCCATGCAAAGCTAATCCGAGTGATGGCAGGCGCAATAACTGTACTCTTCGGAATCCTGACGATGTTCTTTCTTCCTCACGTTCCCGCCGAGGCAAAGTTCCTGACCGAAGAAGAACGCAGTGCCGCAGTGGCACGCATGCGCATGGACGCCCACGGTGCAACCAATACTGGGGACGTGGAAGGCGAGAAGTTCAACTGGGTCTGGGTGAAGCGTGCTATATTGAACTGGCAGACGCTCATTCTCTCGCTCAACTTCTTTGCCATCATTACCCCCATCTATTCCTTCTCTCTCTTCCTTCCCACGATCATCAAGACTCTCGGCTACACCTCCGTCAAGGCTCAATTGCTCACTGTGCCACCAAACATCGCCGGTTTCTTCAGCGTCCTCCTGGTTGGCCATTTCTCAGACAAAGCCAAAGTTCGTGGACCTTTCATGATCGGCCTGGCTCTTCTCGCCATCATCGGCTACATCATGCAGATTGCCAGCGCCCGCCCGCTCACCCGCTACGGCGGTACCTTCTTCGTCGCCTGCGGCGTCTTCCCCTGCTCTCCACTCGTCATGGGCTGGCTTGCAAACAACCTGGCTCCCCACTACGTCCGAGCAACCGGCACAGGCTTCCAGATCATGGTCGCCAACATGGCCGCCTTCATCGCAACATTCACCTACCTGCAAAAAGATGCGTAAGTACTTCCGTCTTGGCCAATCTGACGTGCATCATTTATCGATGACGAACACCCGCGATAAGCAAGCCTCTCTCTCGGCGCCAATTTTTGGCGCCGAACGGGGTGGCTGAATGGTCTCGGACCTGGCTCCACAAAAGGATGACGATCCTTGCTGACATGTTTGCGTCTTAACCATAGGCCGAGATACACCACTGGGCACGCGATCAACATTGGCGTTCTTTGCCTCTCGCTCTTCCTCAGCACGACGAACATCTTGTACTGCCTGAGGGAGAATAGGGCGCGGGCCACCGGGAAGAGGGATTACAGGCTGCAGGAGGGCGATGAGGGGATGCTCGGATACAGACATCCCGAATTCAAGTATACGCTTTGATTTCGTCGCTTCCTTGAGTTTCAGGCGCCGTTGGTCATTTTGGAAAGAGGTGGAAACTTTCGGGCACCGGGCTTTATTGCCCTGCTGGTGTTCTTATAGGTGCTGGTGATCACCTATGATCTCTTAGCTAATCAACAACTTCTCAAGCCACTGATTCATTGTATCATTTGAAACAGACCTGTCCGGGTCATCAGATATCAGTGCATCATATTATAGTCTAGAAGAGAATGCTTTTCAAAGTTACTGTGTATTTTGCCAGAGTGATCTCATTGAATGTAGTGTTGAAGTCTTCATCAAGATGAGAATGCCCTCGATTTCATCACTACCATAGTCTTGTAAGTGCTTGGTTGCGTGGTAGAAGAGCAGCAAAAAGCGACTAGCTAATTCGCAAGCCTCTTATCTGTCGTGGCGTCATTGGTGCTACGAACACTTGAGCTAGATGTGTTCTCGTGTTGTTTTCTTTTTCCTTCGCCAAAACTTGCTAGTGTTGGTAGAGAAGGGTGGTGTGTTGAACAATCGAATGCCAATATCACTTGGCAGTCACGTTGCACAGAGGGGTGTTGCAGCCGACGGCTAGCACCAAATACGATGTTCTCACCAGCAGGCCAGAAAAATATCTAATCAACATTGCCATAGGAAGTAGAAGCGTTCGTCTTGATGGAAACGTATTACATTTCCACTAACAAAGCCGTCCGGATGAATGCTTCCACTCCCCATAAGGTTATTTTTTTTTCGGCAGCCATTGCCACTAACCACTGGCTGCAATGCCCCCTGTAACTTGGCTCACAAAAGTCCGCAAAACGGTGTCACACATTTATTTGGAGCGCTCAACACATGTAATTGGTAGGGGAAAAAAGGCAAATCCAGATGTCAAGGGATCACAAAGCCACTGGATATCAATCGCCTGCCGCTGATGGTACTGATCTCCCCGCCGTAAAATGCCCGATTTTCGTCATGCTGTCCTCCCATTGTATTGCACCATGAGGGCTGGATCCATAGACGGCATGCAAAGGTCCGCGTTGGAGAACGCTGCTTGAGCTTCCGACAGCGCCTCTTGAACACAATCTGGCTGGCTCAGAATGCCAAGCAACTTGGAGCGGACGATGGTCGACAGCTGCCGGCGGTTTTCTTCTGGAGTTTCCCATGAACAGTGAACATAAACGCTGTTGGGCAGATTGTGTTGAACCTCTTTCACATACTCCGCCAGGAACTTGAGCGATGGCGAGGATCTTTTCCACATGTCTTTCACGATAAGTCCCTGCACCCGTCGGATGCCAAGTGTCCAGTCTTGGAGCATCTCCAATGTTATTCGGGGGCATTGGCTCTGCACTTCTTTGCGAACAGCGCGATCAAGATGCCTAAGGACGGCGTCTTCGTAGACCAGGAGACCGAGCTCGTAGTCTTGAATGCTTCGGCCATCTTTGCTTCCGTTGTTCAGATTTGGCAGAACCCTGCTCGCTGCTGCGTGGAAGGTGCCGTGCAGACCCGGATTCGTGGTTGTGAAGAATAGGCCTTCCGGAAGGAGTACAGGTCGATGAGAGATGGGTGGCATGGTGTGAGATTCGCGTGGGTTGGAAGTGGCGTATCGCAAGCCTTTGGAGTCGCCGACGACTCCGAGCAGTCGTAAGTACGAAATTGTGTTTGCGTGCTGTGATGTGGCATTCTGTCGGAGGGCACTGCACATAAGGAGCAGGTCGTAGGCTGTGGATTTGGCAGCATCTACGGCTGGCGCCGAGCTATTGTCAAGATTCTGATCCGTCCAACTCTCGGGAGTCATGGCGGGCAACGGAAACTGCAAATTTGATTGCACTTCCATGCTCGAGATAGGAAGCGGTGCTGCGAATAGTGAGTCTCTTTCAGACGATCCCAAGAGGATGACTGATTGGCAGCTTGAGAACGTAGGTGCGGTGTGGTATACTGAATCCGCGTCAGAGGATTCGATCTGGGCGGAAGACTGGTCTTGCGGACTAGATCCTGAAGGATTGACCCAGGCCTGGAAATTGCTGTCTGGGTGCCCATTCCAGTGATCTTGCTGTCTGAGCTCGCCGCATTGCGTGCGCATTTCGGCATTTTTCTTGGCGAGAGATGATTTTCTGGGTGCTGTTCAGCTTCCAGGGCTTATTTGCAACTGAGGCAACTCGGAAAGTAGGAAATCACACGAACAGAAAGTGTTGGGAGTACTTACGACCTATTGTAGCCATGTTTAGTGCGCAGTTCTTCGTAAATTTGATCGTTTGTCCAGTTCAACTTGAGTAGTTCCTTTATCTTTGGTTCCCAAAGATTCCATCTGATAGTCCCAGCTCCTTCAGTCTTTACCATTGCTGAACAGGATGGCTGGTGACGGATCGAGACTCGGTTAAAATTTTGTGCAAGGCTGAACGCCAGGTAAGCTATGAGAGGCGCAACGCTGTAGTCCGAGGCTTTCATACCGCTTTGACGTAGTCTGAACTGGTGTTGCTAAGTAGACCAATAGTCGGCTTTGATTAGGTATGCCACCTTCTGTAAACCGCGATCAAATAACAGTGCTACCGGCTGTTGCAAAGTTACTTCTGGCCACAAAACGGACGGTGAACGGATTGTTGAAGTATGTTTTCGAAATGTCTGGCTTGTATGGCAAGCATTTCAGGAGAAAATGTGACGAAACACAAGTCTGGATATCGTAAAGCGCGACTTCTGACATTTTTACTTTTACTTTGCATTGTCAGGCAGATCGCAAGCGTTGGATCATGCAAATGTAAATGCGGCACATCGGGAAGGCGTCGGCTATTATGCAGGTATAAATCGACGCGCCTATCAGCTCCATTTTCGTATTGATACCGGGTTCAAAGCGAGGTGCATCCGGTGTAAAAACCCAAGTGTATAAACATGCAAGTGTAAAACGAAACGCAGGCACCAGCGACAGCCGGGGAAGCTTCCAATTCGTCAGAGTAAAAGCTCAGGCATGAATTGACATAATGCGGTGATGATCCTACTTCGAAGCGGCTCGGTTGCTTGGCTTGTTATTCTGGATGTAGAGCAAGAATGATCTTGCCTGACCTGGAAGATCCGAGTAGAAAAGCAGTCAACAGAGAGCGAAAGCAGACTGACAGCTACTGCATCGATCGATGACCTCCACCAACGAAATGAATATTGAAGCACTCAGCACTATTGTTCCCAGTTCTTTCATCAACCCACACTCAGCAAATTCTCTTTTCCTTAGTATTCCCACTGAAGTCCGTCAACATATCCTTATTCTTGCCACCAGCGACTTTTGTCCATTTGGTTTGCAAAATGCTCGGCGTCTATTGATGGTCCCCCGCTACGACCGTGCCGAGTACGTCCACCGTTTCAGCAGATCTCACTTCACGGAGGGGGAGCGCCGCGCCTACGCGCATATCTGCAGACTCTACCAAGTCAGCAGTACCATCATCGTCGAGATGACGCGAGTTGAACGCATCTGGCTCATGCATCGAATGCGGTGGCCTCCTCTCAATCTTGCAGACTTTGCAACCTACGCAGCAGCACCTGTGCCAGTCAATGGAATCCTGACTCTATCACTCTTCGACGCATTGTTAATCGCGAACCCGCCGCAGATTTGGGAGAGAACTGTGCACAGCCTCACGGACGAAACCGATGTTGTCACCAGGAAATGTGGGGAGTACATGCGGGCATGGCGGCAAGCGATTATGTCACTGCCCGTACGTGGAGCGCGAGACCTCCGAATAGAAGCTGTCGAGGTGGTTGATGTGGATGTAAAGCTGCTGGGTGACAACAACTTCCTCCTGGAGAACCAAGGCTGGGTCAGAGAAAGCTCTATAGCGCGTTTTGAAATCTTGCTGATGATGAGACTGGGGCTTCGTATAAGAAGGGTGAGGGTGATGAGACCTGTGATTGATAAGACAAGGACCGTCGTCAGGATGCCTTGGGCCTGAGTGGATTGCGAAGGAATAGTAGGGCGAACCTCCCAGTGGTTGTTCTTCCCTTTCTTTGACCGAAATCGCAAGATGTACAACCCTCGAATCACCGTATTTTGGCGCGATCAGACTATGAATCTGCCGAATTATTCAGCGGCCAAGGCCATCTCAAAAGTCAATGCTCATTAGACGCGAGACCAGCAGAGCCGACTCCGCGATGTAGTTCACGACTTCCTTTCAAAAAAACCAACTTCGGACTGAAGGTTGGAGAAGCAATTTATCTTGACCATGCAGTCATGACCCCCAATCTGGCGCTCAGAGACCATCATCTTGATCATAGCACATGATCAACCAGTTTTCCGATGAAAGCACACCATTGCTCGAACGCGCAAAGCCCTCCAAACACCACGAAGGACAACGATTGGCGCAAGATTCAAGATTCGCGGTCCGTCCGGAACCCAAGAGAAGTGTTGAATTGGAAATTGTTTCGATTCGAGTCAGCGTAAAGGAGTTAAATCCCGAACCCGAGCCAACCTCCCAGCTCGTGATCATAATCCAGCCATTTGCTCTTTATGGATGGCACAATGCGCCGATAGATGGAAAAACTCCTTGATCATCCCAACCCACAGAGAGAAATGCTCCTCCTCGGATGCTCCTTTCCCTTCTCCCCTTTGTCCCCTGACCCTTTTTTAAACCCTTTTACCGAGCGAAATGAAGACTTTACTCGGACTTGGCGGCCTGCTGGAGGGCCTTCTTGCCCCTGAGCTTGGCGGGCTTCTCAGTCTTGGCGGGCTTCTGGGACTTCTTGATGGCGCTGGCGCGGGCGACAGCCTCCTTCTGGAGGTCAGCGCGGTAGTGGCGCTTGACGGTCGAGTTGATGATGTTCTTGTAGACCCTAGCGTAAAAAGTCAACAATCATGCCTCCCCGCATCTCATACGTTCCGAATAAATCCATATGTAAACCATGGCTACACTCCAGGACGACATGGTACGTACTTGCGGGAGGAGGTCGAGGGGCCGTAAGTGGAGGTCTGGACGGCGGCGGTGGGCTTGTTCCACTTGTTGGTCTTCTTGACGAGAAGCTGGACACCGCCGTTCTCGGAGGGCTGGACACCGAAGGCCTTCAATGGGGAGAAACCGCGTTAGTTGGGTGTGATCCTAGAATGGTCGCGCATAACCCGGAATTGGAAATACCTTGTCGTTGACGAAACCCTCGTACTACACAAAAAGAAATCAGCCAGACTATACGGAGGACGATGGCGCGGGAGAGAGCTAGCAGACCTTCCTGGCGTGCTTGTTGGTCAGGTTCAGCGGGTCGCGGGAGAACTGGACACCACCGGCCTCCCTGCGCTTCAGAAGGAAGGCGCTGGTGTTGCGGGTAACCTCCCAGATGAGGTCGGCGGAAACGTTCTGAACCATTTTGTCGGATTGGAGGTTGTTGGGGTTGCGAGGTGTGTCGGGGCGGCCGTCTCTCACTTGCTGCTGTCCTGCACTGAACTCGGCCGTCGTGGGCACTTCCAAAATGCTGGTCGCCAAACCACCCTCAAACGGCCTAGCGCGGGCGTGTCGGAGGTTCGGCGTTTCTGTTCATCCAGGCGTCGGACCGGGGAGGCGCAGCTCGCTGGAGATCGTCGGGGAATGTCGCTGAGTGGCCCAGGCGCTAAGGTCGCCGCGCGCATTGCCTTTCAACCATCTGCTTCGTAAATGAGACAAACCTCCACGCTCAGCTTCATGCACGCCAGCGCCATGCTGGGATAGCTCTTCCCACACACCGTACTCTACCAAACACCAACAACTACAACATCTTTCGCGTACACATGCCGTCACTCCCTTCGTCCCGTTTCATTCCGTATACATTCGTCACCTGGACTCCGCCCGCAGCCGCGCATCCGAGTACCGCCAGCCAGGAATCCACCGTCACCTTTCGACCTCATTCTTCTCTACCCTTACCTCAGACACTCACCAGACCTCAGAACCGTACTGCCCACCATGTTCATTGACAACTACCTCGTCTACTCCATCGTCTTCTCCATCCTCGTCATCGCAACCGGTATGTCCACGCAACCCCCAAAAGCCAAGCCACGCGGCAGGCAATCCGTCGCATCCCCAGCTCCCCAGGCTCTCCACGCCCCCCAATCCCGGTGAAAACCTCCCGCTAACATCTTTCCTCCACAGCCCTCTACTACACCCGCGACCGCTGGTCCTCACACCTGCCGCACCTCCCCTTCAGCCGGTGGTTCTACTCGCGCCTGCCCGGCGGCGGCTCGACCTTCGCCGACGACATGGAGGCCGGCTTCAGCTCGTCGCATTTTGACCTGGCCGGCAACATCGCCGGCAACGATGCGCGCGCCGGCCTCGACGACGCCGGCAAGCGCGAGGTCCAGCGCATCATGAAGGCCCGCAAATGCGGCTTCGACGAGGCCCGCCGCATCTACACCCAAGACCGCTTCGCCAAGAATAACATCGGCCCCGACGGTCGGCCGCGGGATCCCAAGTTTGTGTCGTTCTCATGATAGAAACGTTGGGAGTGTGTGAAGTTTGGGCCGGATTTGGGCGGGTTGGAAACTTAAAAAGGAAACCTAAAAATAGGATCGAACGAGGAGTGAGAGGTATCCTGAGGGAAAGTAGAATAGGATTTTGGGAGGGCGGAGTTGCGAAGAGTATCACAAGTTTCTTTGGATCATTTTCACGTCTTTCGAGCGAGCGCGGGCGTTTGTCTGGGAGGGATCTGGCTTTACTTTTCATTTTTGTCCTACTCGACTGGAGTGTCCTCCATATTTCCTTATCTCGTCTCATACTCTCATCCTTCCGGATGCGATCATCCACAATCAAGGATTAACCAATCGGGAATTGAAGCTTTCGATCAGATGCTTCGGCATCGCCACATTCTTCGCATCACTGAGCAATGGAGCTTAGGTTCTTGTGAAATCACAGGCTCTTGTGAAATCACAGGCAATTGTGCATCACTTAGTGGGGCTTCATCACTCACCACCAGCATGGCAATTCATTTCAATCATTCGGATTGCTGTTCGTCTTGAATTACTGACTGATCTACTTCGAAGAGCAGCAGTGACTACTTACATCCGTGCTCATAAGCAATGTGAAGACCTTAGACGCCGTCCTTGTCCCTAAGTGAGCTGAGGCCCACCTGGAATTTTTTGATTTCCGCTCAATGCTAAAGGGTATTGCACACAACCACCAACTATGCTCTTAGAATTTGGAATTTGATTTAGAAGCGTGGAGCAGTCGAAGCTCAGCGCCTGCCATAGCCTGGCTGCTGGAAGCCAGGAGGCATACCGGGAGGCATGCCGGGCGGGGGAGGACCCTGGCCAGGCGGCGGAGCGAATCCAGGAGCGAAGTTCGGCGGAGGCACGAAACCCGGCGGGGCACCGGCGGGCGGGAATTGGCCAGGAGCGGGAGGCGGAGCAGAGAAGCCCGGGGGAGCGTAGCCGGCAGGACCGCCATAGCCAGCCTGCGACGGAGGCGGGCGAGCGGGGAGGCCAGCAGGCGGCGGGGGGAGCGGGTTCTGCGGGACCGGAGTGCGGCTCTGCTGGTGCGGGGGAGGGACGTTCTGGTAGTTGGGCGGGGGCTGGAAGCCAGCGGGAGCGGGAGGCGGCGTGGGACCGGTCCCGTTGAGCATGGCAGCAGGGGCGCTGGGGGCGGGCATGGTCGGTTGCTGGAAGAGCTGCGGAGGGAGGGGCTGCGTGGCAGGCTGGACACCGTGCTTGCGAGCCTCTGCGGCGAGAGCACGCTCAGCAGCATCACCATGGCGCTCGCCCTTGCCATCCTTCTTGTAGGCGTACTGGACGCTAATCTCTTTGTTCATAAGGTACTGTCCATTCATGTTGGCGATAGCGTCGTCGGAGGATTCGAACGTAGAGAACGAGACGAAGCCGTAGCCCTTGGAGAGGTTGTTCTCGTCGCGAGCGACCTAGGGAAGATCACGTTAGATTTTGTGCGATGGAATATCTAGACAATAAACATACCTTCGGGGCAGAAACCAAGCTACCGAACCTCGAGAAGCAGTCGAAGAGGACCTTCTCGTCGACCATGGGGTCCAGGTTGCCGACGAACAGCTCGGCACCAACCTCGACGCTCTTCTGCTTGTCGGCGCTGGCCTTGTTGACGCGAATCGGCTTGCCGTACAGACGGATCTGGTTCATGATCTTGGCGGCATAGTCGGCCTCCTCTTCGCTCTGGAACTCGACGAAGCCGTAGCCCTGGTGGGTCTGGGTAACGCGATCCTTGGGCAGGTGAACGTTCTGGATGCGGCCGACCTGGAGCATGAGCTCCCAGACTAGCCTATCGGTGACACGCTCATCGAGATTGCCGACGTAGACGGTGGCCTCCTTATCCTGTTCCCTAATGCCATAGGGATTCTCCCTTCAGTCACACTATAACTTTTCTTGCCATAGGTTTGGAGAACGGACTTACCAATGGCGACCGGGGGCAGACATGATTGCGACTGAGAAACCGAGGCGTCAATGCGGCGCTCGAGGGTTTGTGGCAGGGGCGAGTCGAAGGGTTGCTGCGAGTTGAGGTTGTAGCTGCCTGCGCGAAAGGCGATGATGTCGCAGCTTCCAGAGCTTACATGCGGCGGCGGCGGGCGGCGACGCGGGCGCGCGGACCAGAAAATTAAAGTTTCGCGTTTACCCGAAGATGTGCCGGCGCGCATCTTTTCGATCTCATCCGGTCCATGACGATGCTGCGACAGACAACGCCCGCTTCCCGACATCTTGCCCCACGCCCGATTTTCACAGCAGCAGTCAAGATGTTCACTCTGTCCGAGGAGTCCAAGGTATTATTGCACCATCAATAACGCACAGTCACATTCGCTCACGATTGTCGCAGGAGCGCATCTCCAAGCTCATTGACGTCTCCCGCGTTACCATCCACTAGTACGCTCGCAGTGTGTCTACCGGGGGGAATCGCAATCTGACAAATACATAGTGGCTACCTACCCTTGATCCTTTATCTTGGTAAGCTCCGCGCCCACAGACACCAGCAAGGTCAGCCAGCTAACTTTCCCTAGGTTGGTCGGCGAGCACGCCTAAGCCCTCCATTATCAGGTTCGATCGACCCACACGCATCATCAACGTCACCTGAAAAGCATAGGCTGACTTAACTCAGGCTTTTCTCTCCTCTCGCGTAAAAGCAGCGTTCACGATCCCCGACGGAATCCTTTGTTCTGGTGACACTGTACATATACCTGGCGACATCAGGGATCTTCTACAACTTCACCGGGAGGAATGTCAAGGCTGCGCAGCAAATTGCAGCTTGCGCATTTGGATGGCTGATCTGATCATGATCCAGAGTGTTGAAATACCTCAGGGTGGATGATTGGACGATGTATGACTAGAAATTTAGACGGATCTTCTCTTGTTTAGCCGCCTTCTGACTCTCACGATATGATCATAACTATCAGGCTTCTAGCATGAATATCCCACGATCTAGCGTGTCGCCATGGCCATTCCTAAACGCCCGCCGAAATTGCCGCTGACCTCCCATGGTATACCTAATCCCACCCATCGGAACTACAGAAGCCTATACATCTGGCAACAGGATCATGGTCTGTTGCACTTCCTTCACCTTCTCGATAAACAAGAATTTCTCCACGTCTGGCGCAAATTCCACTTTTGCACCGGTAACCCACTTCTTGCCTTCGGCCCTGCCTGATTCACTACCTCTCCTACCGCCAACACCCGCCTTATCTTTGTCGAGCGGAATCTTCAAACCTTTGATTTTGACCTCCTTGCCGCCCTCGTCTTTCACACGCACTGGAAACGCGCTCGAATTCAGATAAAACGCGAGGTAGCCCGGCCGGAAATGCGCACTAAAGTGGATCATGGCGAGGATACCACCGTTATCAGGATCGGCCCAAAGCCTGAGATTTTCCATGCCGCACATTTGCTCTTGGTAGGCTAATACGCCGGATAGACCCTCGTGAACCCTCAGGGTTTTCTCGGTCTTGAATACCCCTACCAATGTTCGACCCATAAGCTCATTCTGGAAGAGAGTGGCGCCTATAGTTGCAGCCATGATGTCAGCTCATATTCAGAGGCTGATCCTAGGAGTTTACGACATGTCTTGCTACGGATTATAACTCACTTTTGACGTCCTCAAAGACGTAATTGCACCAGGATGTCTTCTCGACTTTGAGGGGCTTCGAACCGTAGGCCTTGTCATGGAATTTCAACTCAGTGACGAGAGGGAGGGAAATCTTCTCCGGGACGAAGTATGACGCGTGCGGGACGACCTCAACCCCATCAGCAACTACATGCTCCATTGTTAGTCATGATTTCTAGAAAGAGAAACCTCGGGGCGTAATCGTACGTTTTTGTTGCATCCGTACCGCACCATCATCACTGAGCGACCAGATGCTCGTTACCAGCCGGATCGAACCGTTAGGCCTGGCATCTCTTTTCCTGACAACTAGAATTCGACAGGAACCCATTGCATCGCCCATCTCTACATCCAACGGGACCATTTCGTCCTTTGGGGGATGCAAATACTCGACCTGTTTTCCGCGTCTATATACAAGTCAGCCCGTTTGCACCTGGCACAGCTTATACCGATGACTTACAATTCGCACAATATTGCCGAATCTTTGAACGCCTCCTTCTCAAACGTGTCTTGCTGGCTCCTCGTCATCGACCGCTCCAACAAAATCTTCTCCGTATCCGTTGTCGCCGCCGAACCGAGCGAGAGCTTTCTAAGTCCAACTTCCGGATCAGGATCAGGTGGGATCGCCGGCGACGGCAGGATGGGCGAGGAGAAAGAGAGCCGTGAATCGGTGCGCTGCTGGCGCGGCTGTGAGCGCGGCGACACCGATTGCTGCTGTTCCTCGACTTCATTTTCGTCCCGCACTGTTGGCAGATCGGCATTGTCATCCTTGCGCCAGGCACGTGTCGTCGATGGTCGCCTAGTTGGGCCCGGTGACCCTGGGACCGCCGGCGTCCGCGCTGCCGTGGAGTAGGCGCCGCTGGAACGCCTGTCCGACGCCTCGGACAGTGAGGGGGCGGTACTGATATCGGACTCACGCCGCGAGTACCTGCGACGCGGATAGCCGTACCGCTCTCCGTCGAGCGGTGCGATCTCCGGCGACCGCTGCGGCGTCATGGTGCGCGAATAGTAGCCTATACGCAGCGACTCGGGCATGGGTTCCAGCAGCGGGCTGTCCCATACGGGCAGATCTGAGGCGCGACTATCACGCGGATTCAGGCGCGGGCTGGCGCCGGCGATGGCGAGGACGATGGCGTGTACGTCCTGGATCTTGTCACTGAGGTCGCCGGTCACAGCACTGTGGATCTCGTCGACTTTTTCAGCCATTGGGTGGACTGTTTCTTCCAATCGGGTCAGGGATTTGCTGTTAATTCTGTGAGCAGCTTGAACAAGCGAACGCCAAGGACCGCAAATGCTTGAGAAGTAAGCTCATACACACCTTTGGAGCGCTTGCATCGTCAACGAAATGGTCGACGTGTGCATGTGCAGCATATTCCTCAAAGCCTGGATATTCCCGCCCTCGGTCGTCCACAGCATCTTCTTGTACGACGACAGCACCAGATCGCTCCAACTCCGCTCAATGCTGAACCCACCGCTCGTCCGGTGCTTTCTGATGACTTGGTACTGCTCGACCAAGCTCTCCAGATCCTTCAGCGTCGTCTGACACGACTGCAAAATCACTTCCACCCCGTTCCGCGTCTCGGCGCTTGCTTGCGCGAGGATGCCACTACCGCCATTTACGTCACCACCATCGCAGCTCGCGTGGTCGGCGAAGAGTGTTTCAGCGAGCAGCTTGAGCGCCTTTGCCAGCCCGTTCACCTCGGACTCGACTTCGACGAATTCGGCCGGTGCGCCAAGGCGCCCTGCGGTGAAGGCGCGGCCGATCTTCCAGGCCAGCTGCGAGAGCATGAGGATGTCGCCGATGTTGAGGATGCCTGCCATTTTGTCGTCGCGGGATTCGCGCGCGCCGAAGCTGCGCCGCGGTTATGAGCGAGCTGTCTTCGTTTCGTCTAGATTGCGGATGCGATGTGCGGGTAGGGCTGTGGCGGGGAGAGAAGCGCCGAAGCGGTGGTCTTGCTTTCCGCAGGTTCCCGGTCAGTCGTGATTATCGCAAGCTACTTTGCGATATGCTTGTGTGCCGGAAGGTAAGATTTGTGGGAACCGAGGACGGGAAATCTGATTGTTGCAGGTTCGCGGTAGCTCAAGCTTGGAGCTCAAGCTTCCGGGTACACACGTCTTACGTACTCTGTACCTTGTTGGTGGCCGCTGGGATGGTAAGGCGAGCTGCGTTGCCGAAGGGGAAAGGGAACTCGGCGACGATCCGGATGTCGATCAGTATGGGACCACGATATCGGTTTTTGAAGAAGAGGGAAAGTGATTTGAGGAGTCTAGACAAGCTAATTTGCTAAGAGGACAAGAAAAAGGAAATAAGAGAGTAGAAGAGAGCAGGGCGGGAGCAAGGAACAAGCTCCAGCTATGAAGGGTACGGGAAGGCTGCAAAGCATATGCCTGTCGAATCCTTTCCCTTGCCTCCAGATGGCGCAGCAAGCAGCAGTCAGCGGGCCCCGGATGGCGGGTATCGGCGCACAGAGAGGAGGAGGCGCAAGGCACCAGATGCACACGCGAACGCGAAGGAATGAGGGGCGTCGGAAGTCGAGTGCCGCGCCGTACTTGCAGGCATCACCCTTTCCGCCCGCAGCCGGTCATTTAGAGGGGAGAAAGAGAGGATGGCGTTTAGCTAGCCCGGGCGTGACAAACGGCGGGCGCGTCTACTTGTCAGGTAATGCGCGTGTTGCTGTGATGAGAAAGTGGGCTTGCTTCCAATCAAGCACGCCGATCTGCGGCTCACTGTGATATTGCCGCGGGGCGGGCAAACAATTGCAGACCCTTCCGGTCTCCTCTCCCGCGTCCCTATTTCCTTGCTCACCCGCAAGAGGGATTTGCGGCTCGTCCATCGCCATCTGCTCGACGAGCTACCACTGTCGCGCTTCGGCAGGCAGAGAGCAAATACCTTGACCGTTGCTTTCCATCCAGAGGTGGCGCGGAGCAGAGTGTGCGCAAGCGGACCCCGAGATAAATCAAGAGAGGTAGTAGTCAGGGCGCGGGGTCCAAGAGGTCGAGCACGTGGGGCCAACGGGGCGCCTTCAATGGCTCAACCCTAGCCGCACATCATTCATTTTCGGGGGACTTGCGCACCGCGCGACCCACCGAGGCGGGTCGAAAAACGACACCCTTGCTCAGAGCACGATAGACTGAAACCAGGGTCCTGGAAGCGGAGAGGGCACTGAGCATTTGTGGCGTTCGTTCGTTCGGGGCCTGCAGATTGTATGTGTTGCAGATTGCGGAGTGCCGATGAGACATTACCCATCTCTCAACCTGATCCACCACTGCTGATCGGCGGCGGCGGCGGCATGGCACTGTAGGGCAACTACTTAAAAAGCCGTCCGTCAGATTGATTAGCTGCCGTTGTCTGCCGTCGCGCTTCCACCCGGCTCCTTTGCCGATCGACAACGGTATTCGGGACCCGGTGAAGGGTCGTGACGTGCTCACCGGCATCGACCTGTGCAGTGAGTATTGCCAAGTAATGGGCGTAGGCTACACGCCAGGGCAGCTGCGGCCGAGTGTATCGCTATCTTGCTTGGAACGTGGGAGCAACTTTACTACATCTGTATCTGGTCAGTTGCTCCAATCCAGTGCTGTCTGTCTCTTTCCCCCAGCCTAACACAGTTTTGATGTCTTGGTATGCCTTCCAGAAATCGCTTCTCTTTTCTATTTTCTGCCCACCGAGTTTAATGCCCAGACAGCGATTGCGCTGCAACGCCAACTGTACTGCTGCAACGACTGCGCATTCCTTCGCCCTCGCCGCGTTATTTGCGTAATACTCTACGCATGACTTGCGGCTCCTACAGCCTTGGCCCCCGCCAGCCTGATCGCCTCCTCGTTGCCTGCATTCCTCTGCTAATGCACGGCCGGATGTACAACCGGCGGACCCGTCTTGCCGCTCTAAAGATAGATGTTGTAGCCTTGTGCTGATACGTAACGATGATCGTGTTTCTTGAGGGTTGGCAATATGCAGACAAACATCACCCGGCAGCATTGGATTGTGCCTGTTCATAGGCAATGTTCTAAGCCAATCACACACACGGCTAATTGCGTGTAGATGTAATACTCAGAAGCAAAGCAATAATAACTGGTGTCGCTACCTACTGTGGGTTTTACCATCTATTTTGGGTGAAATCGTCCTTCGTGAGCAAACATGACCACCGAGGGTATAATGGTGCTAAAAGCAAAAGCACGCCTAAATGACTGACGCAAGCGAAAGGGGGATGGGATCGAGGATTTTTTGAAGTGATTTATAACGAAGGGCATTCGAAAATGAAAAACGATCTGGAACTGAATTCAGAATTTTGGGGCGAAGTGAAGGAGCCTGTCCGCGCGCAAAACTCGCCACAAAGAGCCTGAAGAACGGGCACGGTTCGAGAGCAGGGTAGAGCCAGCATGGAACTTATGCTTTTTGAAATGGTGCTCGAATCCAAAAGTAAGCGCCGCGCTTCAAGTACCACGGAAGAGGAATTGCATATCCTCGGGGGTTAATTTCTCGATAGCGACCTGAGAACCATGTTAGCTTTAATGCATTTCTTTCGGCTGCTGTTGCATGTGACTTACAGTGTCGTTGTTGACGGTTCCGTTGATCAAGGCCGCCTTCTTTTCTTGCAGCATGACGATGCGGGATTCGACCGAATCTTCGATAACAAGACGGGTAATGACGCAAGGGCGCTTCTGTCCAATACGATGGCAGCGGTCGGCACTTTGCCATTCTGCAGCTGGATTCCACCAGGGATCGACAATAAAGACGCGGGACGCCTCCGTCAAGTTCAAAGCAACCCCGCCAGCCTTCAGAGATACCAAGAATACCTCAACATCAGCGTTCTTCATGAAGTACTCAATAGACCTCTGACGCTGGATGGGGCTCATGCTTCCGTCAAGCATGACAGTGTTGAAACCAGCACGGCGAAGACGCCACTCGATGAGTTGAAGCATTGATGTGAACTGCGAAAAGACTATCGACTTCAGCGTCTGCTTCTTACTACGAAGCTTGTAAAGATCGTAGATCAGCATTTCGATCTTGGTCGATGAAGTCCATTCTTCCATCTTGATGCGGTTGATGATGGAGTTCTTCTTAACCAGCTCCTCATCCTGTTCGATTTCCGGTTGCTCCCAATCAATCGAAAGAGGGATATGGCAGCGAGGACAATCGGCGTCGGCATCCGAAGCCTCACAGGTCTGAACGTAGCTCTTGACGCATGCCCGGCAGAATTCATGGTGGCACTTGGATCTAATAGCTTCCTCAGCGGGCTCATCGCAGATATTGCAAACCAACACGTTCTGGCCCCCTTCATTGTTCTTCTTGAGAATCAAATCAGGATGATCAGCAACTTGACGCATTTGCATGATGAGACCGAAGATGTTTGCGTAGTTGTTAAGCATCACACCGCGAGAAACATAGGTGTCGAATTGACGGTGAGTGTTGCTCATGATGCTGGATGAGAAGTCGCGTTCGACTTCGCCGAAGAACTCATTGTGGATTTTGATTTCCTTAGGAGGAAGTTCCATTGAGCTGGTATAATCGCGCTTCAAGCGCCTCAGCATGATGCGAGCAGTGATCATGTGGAGTTTTTCAAGTGCATTCTTGCGCAAGTGCGGGTTGTCGCCCGTAATGGGATTGAGTAGCTCCTGGTTGAAGACAGACAAATGCTGAGCACCAGCGTGGCGGCATTCGGAACACTTGAAGTCCTTGTCGAGAGACCAATGCAACTGAGCACAACTGCACTGCTTGCAAAAATAGTCCGCGAAAGGACGAACCTCCAGAAACCTGAGCAGTGAGAAGAATTCACCGATGCGGTTCTGGACAGGAGTACCAGACAAGCACCACTTGTATTTGCCCTTGAGAGCGAAGCAAGCCTTGGCGACGCCAGTTTGTCGCTGCTTGATGCTATGCGCCTCGTCCAAAATCAAGCGGTGATACTCAATGGCGTGAATTGGTGATGTTTCCTTGACGATCTCATCCCCACGAGTCCAACCCTTGGTCTGCTTGCGGTGAAGAGACTCAAGGCTGTTGTACGAAATCATGATGACGTCGTATTGCCTCAGCTCCTTCACTGTGAGCTTCTTGGACTTCGCGTTCGAGCCATGGTAGACCAAGACCTTGAGTTTCCCGTCGGTGTAGTCGTTGATTTCATTCGACCATTGCATCAAAGCCACAGGAGGAACCAGAACCAGAGTAGGGGCCTTAGCAGGATAGTCTGACATGATGAGAGAAACTGCTTGAATGGTTTTACCCATACCCATCTCATCACCAAGCAAACCGCCTTTGTAAGGAGTCTTCTCTTGCTTGATCATCCAGTCGAGACCTTCAAGCTGGAATGACTTTAACTTGCGACTGATAGAAGGGGGTTGTGGTGCAGGAGTAGGCTTGATAATCGGGATCCTCTCAAGATCCTTCCACATAGTCTTGAGCTCTGGGTGAGAGCGCTCGAACTTGTCACGGTGACGCTTCTTCCGGCGTTGTGTGGGATCGGCGATTAATGCGAGCTCTGCATTGAGATCGTCCTTTTCTTCTTGAGTCAAGTGAACTGCAGTATACTTCGCTTTTTTGGCAGAAGGAGCCTGAGCAACCGAAGGGCGCTGCTGAGCGATAAGTGGGATATCCTCAGAGTCGTCTTCCTCATCATCTTCGTCCAAGATTTCCGAGTCAACGAAGTCGTCCTCGGAGTCGTCAACTGACAGGCTAACAGCATCACTCTCGGAGTCGGCAACAGTAGCCTTGCCCTTCGAAGGAGCTGCGCGAGTGCGCGTGGGAAGAGTTGTGGCTTTGCGAGGTTGCGCTTTGCCCTTACCCTTCGAAGTCGGCGCTAGTGGCAGGAAATCCTCAGCTGAGAGATCTGAGGGTGCATTGGACAGGACTTCATCATCACTATCCTTCACCGCTGGTTTGAACGGGTTCCAAGATTGATCGTCGTCGTCATCGTCCTCGCTATCATTGATCTCCAACTTTGCCTTCTTGAAGCTTCCGCCGCCGTACTCTTCCTCCTGCAAAGCACGAGCTAGTTCTTCATCATTGGAGGTGGTGCCGTTCATCTTGGTTGCCTGCGAAAGTCTAGTGCTCCTTGTACGCTTGGCACCGGTAGATGGAGCAGGGGTATTGGAGTAGCTCGTGGCAGGAGTTTCGATCTCGGCGGAGTTGTCACGACTAGTCGAGTCGAGCGATGATTCGGTGGGTGCGGCTTTCTTTGCCGAGGAGCGGGTTGACCGAGCTGCAGACATTATGGCGACCTCCTTCAAGGTGCCAGTCTTCTGTGAGGTGTCGAGATCGTCGTCCTCGAGATCGGAGCTGTTTTGCACAACCGTGCGAGCCTTCGAAGATCTGGTTCTGCCTCTGGTGGGCGTTGAGGTTTTGGTTGAGGGCGAGGCAGTCGCTGAGGCTTTGCGTGGGAGTTAGCAAGCCGCCAGACATGAGCGGGCAGGCGCGACGCGGCTGTCATCCGCACTTACCGGATTGCTTGGCTGCAGCCCTAGACCTGCCTCTTGCCATGGCGAATACTTGACGAAATTGAGACTGACGACCAAGAAAAGTGAGCCGGGAAGACCGAGGCGAACGAGAGGCAAAGTGTGGCAATTGCAGGGAAAAGAGCACTGGTGAAGGTGGAGCGGATTGTCGTACAAGTTAGCGGCTCTTAGCTGTTCCTGCGTTTTGCCACAGGGGAAAGGTGAACGGGAAATGTGCCGTTGCACAATCCAGCGTTTCCACAAATGAAAGACGGGCTTAAAGAACAAGGTAGACCTGCTAGGCGGCTGAAGGAAAGTTTCAGTGTTCGCTCGATCAATAGAGCGGAGTCGACGGCTGCCTCATCGACCGGCCGCACGGCCCTCGGTGGTGGAGTTGCCGCTCTTATCGCTCCGGGTCTTAGAAATTGGACGCGTTCCCCTCACACGGTCGCACGTGCCCTGGCGTCAACGCCAAATTTTAATTAACACGGACGCCGGAACTACCCGCACATGATTGGCAGCCCGTGTGAACAGCCTGAAAGGCATCGCAGACTGTTTCATATTGCAGACGCAGCTGGGACGTTCAAGCACGCCTGTGCCCATCGCCAGGAAAGAAGCTACTTGCGAAATCTAGCATTGGGGCATGAGTCGCGTCCAGCACGCATTAATGCGTTGAAAATGGTCACAACATCTGCTGGTTCCGCTGCGGTTTAACGCGACTAAAGTCGTTGACAGTCTCGTCGAACAGAAGCCGAAAACGCTAGAGTTCCGCCCATCATGCATGTAGGGAGTATTCATACAGATCCGGCGCACTTTTCCATGCTGCCTTGAAGCCATATAGCGATCACTCTACGCGGGGAATTCATTCGATGCCAAAATGCAGAGAAGTTGGTGACCAGCGCATCTTGATCAAAGCTACACATCACTCGTACAAGCGCCCATAGCCAGTATTTCCTGAGCCGATAAGTTGATATTTTCCCCGTCGCAAATACAGTAAATTACAATTGAGCAAGACCGCCTGTCTAGTTCCTGAGCTTGCCGTAGAATGGAATGCCGAGAGAGTTGACCAGGAGACGTGCATCCCTGTCGGTGTCGGCCGTAGTCTTCACAATAATGTGGCAACCGGGAATCATCTTGGGAGGGTACCTGCAACGAAATCAGCATGAGTCGTCCCCGTCAATCTCATCCTACTTACATGTCATAATTGACTTCGATCTCCGGGTACATTGCCACAGCGTCGGGCGGCAAACCGAAAGCAATGTTACCGCTGCTGTCTCCCGAGCTGCCCTTGGCTCCCTTCCATTCTTTGATTCTCGGCAGGATCAAATCAATGGTCTTCGCCAGAAAGTCGTACATATCCTCTCCCGCGAGCTCAGCCTTGACCGCAACATACCTTCCTTCACGCAAACCCCATTGTGACACGCTCTGCCGAGCTTTATGTGTAGTGACGCGAACGTTTGTTATTGCCTGAACCACCATGCTAGCAACGTGGAGGTGTGCCGAATCATCAGCAGCCTTGGGAACCATAGAGTGAACAGTAATTCCCTCAAGCTTGGGGACGTTCTTGAACGTGATGGGCTTCCGCAGGAGACGTAGGGTATCTCCACCTCGCGGACCTCTAAGCGGTCGATTCTTGAAGTAGGGCGAGTCACCAATCCATTCTCGTAATCTTTGCGACTTTTCCGGCGCCTCGTATCCGGGAGGATGGTGGTGGTAAGAGAGGGTCATAAGATCGGGTTTGATGGTGCTTTCATATGTTTGCTCCAAGCGCGGGGAGATGAATGGACCGGGGATAAAGAGACGGGATGCGGGGTCAGACTCTGGCGGGGGCTGGTGAGGATGCAGAGGACCGCGGTAGTATTTGGGCGAACGGAACTTATACCTATACATGCAATTGGTTAGAGAAAGTGGGCGTAGAGGGAGATGCTGCGCACGGCGACGAGCGCCACAGCAGCACCAATTGTGAGGCCTCTCACCTGCTAGAAGGCAAGAGTCTTTCTCTACGCCTGTGACGCTCTACAGGGTTCCAGTTCTTGATGACCTCTCCCTCGGGCGGCGGGGCGGAGAAGGACGACGAGTTCTCCAGGTCGGCGACGGGATCCGCGGCGGGCGAGGACGAGGCATTGCGGCAACCGACGGGCCTGACGGCGCTCAAGCAGGGGCGCGCATCGCTCCGGAAGGCGCTGCCCAGGCGTGCGCCGAGCTCGCGGAGGGCCATGATGGAGGTGATGCTGGCGTGACAAGCAGTGATGTCGATGGTGGACACGCGAATCCAAAAAGTCGACAGCCGCGCACGGACACAGTGCCATGAAAGCGCTCCACGGCGGCGCCCTGATCCCTGGTCGGCTCCAGCTAGACCAACGATCATTACCACCGCAACAGACAGCCACACCCACACGTTCAAGCACGCTCGAGCTCTCCTTTTCGCTACGCTGCTACGCTCAGCCGCAACCGACATCCTACGCACTCGCCTCGCCCCGCGCCGCAAACACCACACTGCGCGCAAACAACAAACTGCGCCTCGCCAACTGCGCCCGGCCGCCGCCCTACCCCACACTGTTTGAGCCAAGCCCACCAACACCAACCTTCGCGGCCACCTTGCTTCATGGATGTCTGCGAAGTACGGCGGAGAGATCATGGAGGGGATGTCGCGATTCTTGAGCAGGCGCGGCAAGCGCTCCGCCGGTGAGAAGCGCAAGAGTCTCAATAACATCGAGGAGGTCAGTGGGGTGCTGTCGCCGTCAGCCTCGCCGCGGGGTCATGGCCGCATGCTTCGCAGGGTCTCGACCTTCATCTTCAACGGCGCATCCGATGAACATGACGAGACACCACCAAGCAAACGGTGCTCTGCCTCGACGGTCTACGGCTTACTACCCAAGTCCGCCCGCGATGTCCGTTACGCTGACGCCCAACAGCAACCTTCACCACAAGTCCCGTCGGACCTATACAACATCTTCCACGCCGAGGATGATAAGAAGCAGGATAAAGATAAGGAAGAAGAGAAGAAGAAGGTCTGGATTCTCGCCAGCTACATGCGCCCCCGGTGCTAATACTTGCGCAGGTCAAGGCTCTATCTCAGCGCCTTGCTGCCTACGGAATCAACACGCTCAAAGAGCCGCAAATCACATATGCACTGCGGTCTAGGATAACGAATGGGGACTTGAAAGAGGCACTAGAGTTGCTGGTTATTTTTGAGGATTCGGTTGACGGGATTCTGAGAGAATACAACCCCAATACGAAGTTGTTGGGTGCGGAGAACAGATGCGCCGTCACTTGCTATCTGGACTCATTGCTCTTTGCAATGTTTGCAAGACTTGACTGTTTCGAGGCTATGCTGTTCGACACGTTTGCCGACACGCCTCGGAGACGGCTGGCAACCATCTTGCGACTTTGGGTCAACTTGCTGCGAGCTGGCAAGCTAATCACTGTTGATATTGTAGGTGGAGGCGGAGCTGAGCTGTCTGCCAGACACATTGCTAACGGCATGTCATGCAGACGAAGCACCTTCAGGAAGCACTCGCCCAATGTGGTTGGGAAGAGGCCGCTCAATTATGCCAGCAGGATGCCTCGGAAGCTTTCACATTCATTACCGGACAACTGGAACTGCCCCTTCTCACGCTAAAAATGGACATCTACCACACCGGAAAGGAGGACATCGCCGATGATCACAGATTTGTCAATGAGCGCCTACTTGAGGTTGCCATTCCGGAAGATAATCCCCATAGCGATGAACCAATTAAGCTCGAAGAATGCTTGGAAATCTACTTCAATAACCGTATTGAAGTAAGACGTCATCTAGAGAGGAGGAACACATTGCAATCAGTCCAGGAGAATGAGGCCGGTCAGGGAAGCTCAGAAAAATCGAATGTAGTCCATGTGGAAACGGTGGAAGTGGCATCCGGATCGGATTCGCCGGCCGCACCGACTTACAGTAGTGCCTCCAGTATCCCCAAATCTCCGGACAAACCTATTAACACGCGGCACCGAACAGAAAGCATCTTCAGCGAACGGCACACTGAAGGAGAGCCATTGGACAGAAAGACTCCTGATGGGCCAGGACGGCCTCGAGCTGCCTCGCTGGCCAAGAAGGAGATCACAATGCCCGCGTGGCAATTCTTCAGTTTGATACGTAAGTTCCGGGTTGCTACTTGGCTTGATTGATGTGGACTGACATGTTCACAGCCTGGTACACCGACAATGCGCCTGCCAATGATGCACAGGTAGCTGCGCATTTCGCTGCAAAACGCCCAATCCTGGGCATCTGCTTGAAGAGATATTCAATGCTACCGAACGGTCAGCCAATACGACGGGGCACGTTTATTGACATCCCATTGGAGATTGCCCTGCCTCACTTCATATCGGATGACCGGATGAAGGAGGAGGGTCCCCTATTTGGAAACTTCCAACTTGTTCTGCAATCAGTCGTGTGCCACCGCGGGGCGTCCGTGGACTCCGGACACTACATATCGCTTGTTCGCGGCCAAACCCCGACCGCCGCCGGCTCGAGGGATGGACCGGAGAAGTACCGGCCTGACAACGACGATGAGCATACGCCGTGGATGCGGTTTGACGATTTGGCGAGAGAGCGCGTAACTCATGTCGACATTAATCAAGCTTTGAAAGAAGAGACCCCGTACCTCCTCTTCTACCAAGTCTGCCCCATTGACGAAGAACTCGCCCGCGGCGATCCACCCAGCTACGAAGAAGCCAACTCAGAAGCCACCACAGCTGACGATACGCTCCTTGCCGAGAAGGGAGAGCTCGCCATTGACACGTCCGACTGGGAGCCCAGCCGCCCGAGCCTCGAGCTCGCCGAAAACCAAGTCCTGTCCACCAGCCAGGAGATTCCTGGGTCCAACGACTCGGCGCGCGGCCGCTCCAGCTTCAACAGCACTCGCCGCAACAGCATCGCCTTCGACGAGAACAGCCTCGCCTCGCGCAACCCCACGGGGCCCTCCACGCCCGCCGATGAATCCAAAACGAGTTTCTTATCCTCGCGCCGCGGCTCCAAGGCCAACAAGAAGAGCGGCAGCAAAAGCCGCCCGACCAGCCAGTCTGGCGAGGGCCGCCTCAGCATCACCATGAGCCGCCTCACGGGGCGCAAGAGCCGCGACAAGCTCAGCGAGACGCTGCCCCTCGGCGGCAGCGACGCCGGCACCGGCGAGGATGAAGGCGACCCCGCCAACCCTCTCGTCCTCGTCGAGGCCCCGACGAATACCGGTGCACCCCAGAAGAGCGCGACGGTGGGCTTCGGCCGCAGCAAGAAGGACAAGAAGATCAGGCGCAGCAGCAGCGTGCCGCTGGCGGACGAGCTGGCGAAGACTGGTGAGGCCAAGGGGAAGGCGAAGAAGAAACCACCGGAGCGGGAGTGCGCTGTCATGTAATGAACGTGTCTCCCTGGTATTCGTTCTTTTTGGGCGGGTTGCTACTGGTGCTTCTACTTCTGCTTCTACTTGATGCACTTCTTTCCCCGGCGCTGGCGTCCGTTGCACTTTCTTCTGCTATATATCTTCTGTGCACATTTTTATTTTTGCAAACGGGTGATGGAAGGAGAAAGAGCTGAGCGAGTGCGTGATTGGACGGCTGCTTCTGCTGCTTACTGCATATGCGCCAAGGACCATATGATGTGGAAGGACGTGGGAGGCGTTGTTGCTGTTGCTTCTTCCTGTACGATTATTACTGAGTTTTAATGCCTTTTGCTTTCTTGGCATCCTTTTGAGCATACCCCACGTAAATCCTATACAGAGTTGCGAGAAAGAGACGTACATACATGAGTGGAGTTTGATGAGCAATATGCTTATGGGTTGCAATGTCATGTCGATAGACAGGAATACAAAAGCAGTTTTTGTGACGTGCTCACCGCTGGGGAAAAGATCTGCTAATTGTGGTTAACTGGAAATTGGTCTCTCTCAGAGATGCATATCACATGGTTGATTAGGAGAACAGGGTGAGGGAATCACTTCCTATTGTAGCTCGTCTACCAGTCTTGAGTCAAAAAGCGTGGGCTACGCGCTCAAAAATTATGTCTGACTTCCCAAGAGAGATGTTCTCACTCAAAGAACCTTTGAACCTCAGAGTAACAGCAAAGCCAAATGCATAAAAGAAAGTGCACCCATCCCTCCGATGACCTGAGAAAGAAAATGGAACTTTTACCCCTTCGTCGTAACCGTTGTAAACCCAAGTGAAGTAACGGATAACTCCCATCAAGAAAAGCTAGCAAAGTAGAGTCAAACGTCGATAAGCCGCATTTCAGAGAAGTACGGAAGCGGTGCTCATCCTCATCCCGGCGCAATAATTCATTGAGCCGAGGAGATTTGTCCAAGACGATTGACTTTGCGTTCACTTGCTGTCTTCGTCGCTTGTGGGGCATCCGCACGTGCAATAGCACTGTCCTGGCTTCGCCTTACCCGCCTTCGGGCCGCCGATGTAAAGACCTCCGTTCCAGGCAAGGCAGCGTGAGCCATCGCAAGCTTCCTGGTCCCGAAAGTGGTCGCGGCAGAAAGCGACGCACTGCTTCTTTCCCTCACCCTGCGATCTTTGTTAAAAACCTCATTGAAGTTCTAATGGTGAAGTGAGGATGAGGTGAGGTAGCTTACATTCTCTTCAGTACCAGACTGCCAGTCGCACTGAGAGGGGACGACGCCAGCTATAGCGCTATGCTCGCCGGTTTTCATCTTCTTCAGTCCGGAATCCTTAGAGGGCGCATAGTTGACGCTCGAGAGGAGGTTCTTGCCGGTTCCGTCGGGCAGCTCAGAATGAATTGTACGCTTGTGACCAAATGTTTCGGCGGACCTGTGGTCATTAATGTCGTCGCAAAAGTCTGCGCGGACGGAGGTGGTCATGGTGAAAGCCACCATGGCAACCAGAGGAAGGAAGAAGCCTTGAGTGAAGCGCATTTTGTCGATAATACTAGAAAGGAGTGCTGGTAAGTCATTGAGAGATAAGATCTTGGACGCCGTGCTTACTCGTTGAGAAAATTAGGCAATGAAGGTTTAAAGAGTGTGAGGAGGTGGGCTGAGATGGAGAGAGTGGCTTGGATTGACTTTGCAGTGGAGGATCAAGGAAGGTGTGTCAACGACGAAAGAGTGGAAGCCGATGTTCGGAAGAAAAGAGTGTTGGATTGAGGAAGAGGCTTCGAAGAGCCGGTAGGCTTTTAAGCACGAGAAGAAGCAACAGGCAGGTGCCTCGCTTCATGCAGGGTCCAATCGCTCTTGCCTTTTGGAGGAGGCGGGCGTGAAAGCAGACCTCCATTTCATTGCCTATGACGCAATAAATGTGAATGCTTACCGACTTGGTCGGCGAGGAAGCTGGAATTCTGACTGCCTGACGTGGCCAGGCATCCATTTCCACTTCGACACTGCACGTGAGATGTAGTCTAGACATTCACAACAGGAGTTGAAGCAATCATTCAGGTAACTGCTTCGGCTTGGCATGCTCACGGACGCTCGGTTATGCCATACATCTGGAGTAGACCTTGGAGACTTGGTTCCATCATGTCGATGATACAACCAGGAATTCTGTTGGTGCAACTATTCGAGCTCATGCATTGTTCAAGTGCAAGGCATGCGGAGTAGTGAGGAAAGATTCAGTAGCTTTCTGTTTGTCCTCAAGTCGAGGTGACATTCAAGATTCGATTCAAGAGATGTGTACCACATGATAGTTATAGTTGTACGTTTTGCCCTCACCCGCCTCTGAAGTGACATTGATAGGGCTGTCACCGGCGCCCATTGAAATGTGGCCATCCTTGATGAGCTCAACCCTCTGTGGACCTGTCTTCACTCCCTTCACGCTATGAGCGTTCAGGCCTGGCTGTCCAGGTATGGACGCAAGTAGCTCACCACCACTCCATACATTGATGCCGACGCCCTGTGTATCCGCGGGAAGTAGGATAGCAAAGTTGATGGCGTCCTCCGCGTTCTCGCAGCCACTTGGTTTGCCCATGCAATCACCTGGACAATGCGTGTCCGCCAGACGATCACGGTACCAGAACACGCCTGCAAAGCCGCCAAATGGTAAAATCTGAGATGGGTGTGTTGCACCGGCCTTGTATGCGGCAATGAAAGGAGCGATGACATGGAGCCAGGCTTTGTGGTCGTAGCCGTTGGTATAGAGGCCGATGTCCGGGCAACTGGCGATGCCCTCGGGCCAAACGTTGCCGACGTAATGACTCTCGCCCGCATCATTCCAGGAGATTATCTGCACAAAGTCCGGAGATAGTGCAAGCACCTGAGCCATCCTCTGGGCGAGATTAAGTTCGCCACGGCGGTACCAGTTGCCACTACCGTCGATGCGCTTGAACTGGAGCGAGGACATGGGCATCATGTACACCTTGCCAGCATTATGGGCGCAGTTCATTCCAACCTCATCTACAGCAGAGCTCACATCACTAATGCCGTCATCTTCGAAGGGCCATGCCGTCTCCCAGCTGAAAACGCCATCGACAACAGCGTAGCGGTTGAAGAAGGCATCATCGTAGGCGGCGCCACCGTGGTCGTCAAAATCGGGTACAAAGAATGGGATGATGCCATAACGATCCTGAAGTTGGGCGCGGAATTTTAATGTCCAGCCCTCGTTGGGGTGGGGCAGGTCGAAACTTTTGCGGCCTCCTTGGAAAGTGCTGACGAAAGGGAGTCCTTGGTAGCGATAGTAGGCCGGATGGGCTTGGTGATGGACGAAAAGCGGCAGAAAGTCGATGGGGTCAGCCAGCACGTCCATGTCGAAGGAGAAGAAGAGCTTGAAGTCGGCGGCCTCGGCGGCGGAGAAGACCCATGAGAGGGCGGTCAATGACCAGTCGTCTTTCACGTTCTGCACGTTCAGCACGAAGGCATCAAAGCCGACAGACTTTGCCTCTCTCACGTCGGTGTGGGCCTGTTCAATGCTGCCCATGCTGCCCACCTGAGCGGACGGTTAGCAAGGTGTTTGTGGGACGAGTGCTGCGGCCAGTTCATACCATGTAGTGGCAGAAGATGCCTTTGCGGCGGCGATGGTGGTCATGATGGCAGTGGTCCAGCCGGGGCCGTCTATCGTGGAACTGCTGATGGTGCGGGTGCGACTCGAAGGGCGGTGGTGGAGGCTGCTGCTGTGCGTGGGAGTCGTCAGGGCGGGCGTCGCGGAGACCGACGTCCTCCAGCACGCCCTGGACCTCGCGCTTGCTTTTCTTCCAGAAACTCTCCAGACGATCCATTGTCGGCAGTGGCCATGGCGAATGGCGGTGTTCTGGTATTTATTCTGGAGCCATGTCGTGTCGAAGACGCTCGTACTTCCGACGATCCGACTGGGCACGGCGCGGGCTCCCGCGCTGGTGGAGGCCCGAGATGCAGGTGGCCCCTGCTGCTGCCGCCGCCGCTGACTTCGCGCCGCCGACGCGCACCGAACACCTTGCTCGTCGTCGCATCCGCCAAATGCTTCCCCACGCATTCCCAATTCAGCCCGCACGCATGGATTGATCGCGAACCCCAGCTCTACCCGCCCCGATATGCCCGCCCCATCCTCGCTGCAGCACGCGCTGCTCACCGTCGCCAATGTCTTGATCCCTGTTGCTGTGCTCACCTTTGCCGTCGGCTTCTTCCCCTACAAGCCCTTTCTTCCCGGCCTAGCCCAATATGGCCCCTCTGTCGATGGGAACTCGCCCGAGGCGCCATTCGACAAGGTCGTGTTCATGGTCGTTGATGCGCTCAGAAGGTTCACCACCTGTGTCCAGTATTCCGCGAAGCTCCACTAACCGGCCCAGTGATTTCGTCTTCTCCAACACGTCTGGCTTCAAGTATACTCAAGGGTAAGCCGCGCTGCTTCTTTGATCCATTCGTAAGCTGACCAGCCTCTCGCAGTCTGATTTCATCCGGTGCTGCCCTGCCGTTTACTGCTCATGCTACCTCGCCGACCATTACCATGCCCCGTGTGAAGGCAATTACCACCGGCTCCATTCCTTCGTTTCTTGATGTCATTCTCAACTTTGCCGAATCCGACATCACGTCCACCCTAGCATACCAAGACACATGGCTGGCGCAATTGAAGGCGAAGGAGGGAGGGAAGCTTGTCATGTACGGCGACGATACTTGGCTGAAGCTGTTCCCGGAGACCTTCGAGCGCGCCGACGGCACCTCGAGCTTCTTCGTTTCGGTTAGTTGGCCAAGCCAATCCATGTACATAAAATCCAATGGAGCTGAGACTTTTGCCCCGCCAGGATTTCACCGAAGTGGACAACAATGTGACTAGGCATGTCCCGAATGAGCTGCGCAACAGTGATTGGAACGCCATGATCATGCATTACCTTGGCCTTGACCACATTGGCCACAAGGCCGGTCCCTTGAGGTAAGTCTTCGCAGTTGTTCCTACCACTAGTGCTAACTTCAGCATTAGCCCGAACATGATACCCAAGCAAATCGAAATGGACGAAATAGTCAAGCAGATATACGAGGCCATTGAGACCCAGCCTCATCTCCGGTCTACCTTATTCATCCTTTGCGGTGATCATGGTATGAATGACGGTGGTAACCATGGCGGCTCCGCCCCTGGAGAGACGTCTCCTGCCTTGGTCTTCATGTCTCCCAAGTTGAAGAAGATATCCAAGGGTCTGCCATGCCCTACGTTGCCTAGCCAGGAGTTTGACTATTACACCAAGGTCGAGCAGTCTGATATTGCGCCTACTCTTGCCGGTCTCTTGGGTTTCCCGGTGCCGTTGAACAACCTAGGTGTCTTCATTCCGGATTTCCTCCCTCTTTGGTCAAATGGTATGGCACCAATCATGCATTCCAGCTCTATAGTCCGATGGCGTACTAATCATAGACCAGTCAATGATCGTGCTCAATTGGTCCTCAGAAATGCACATCAAATCTTGGAAATTGTCACAGCTACATTCCCTAGTGCTTCCTTCCATGATCTATCCTTCCTTTCAAAATGTGACTCACCCAGCTCCACGAGTGATGAGCTTGTCTGCAAGTGGCTTAAGGTAATGCGTTACATCGAAGAAGAGCGTGGCAAGGCTCCCAAAGCAGAAGATATCATTAATTCTACACTGGCGGTAAGTGACCCAGAATTGACCTCTCAAGATATCACCTAACCTGTACCCAGTTTTGCCAGGCCGCTCAGGAAGCTCTGAGCAGCACAGCCAGCAATTACGACGTCACCCTCCTTATTGTTGGTGCCATGCTTGCAACCGCGAGCACGGCTATCGCCATCTCCGTTATTGCTCCGAGCTTCTTCCCAGTCACAGCCACCGGCATCTTTTCCGCCATTGTCACCGTACTTTACGGCATCATGATGTTTGCGAGCAGTTATGTCGAAGAGGAGCAACACTTCTGGTATTGGTCAACATCAGCTTGGTTCGCCCTTCTCTTCGTCCTCAAGGCCAGGAAGACCAACGTCCCGCGTGTGATACCCCCCATCGCCGCATTGTTACTATGCCATCGCGTTACGCGTCGGTGGAACCAGACGGGCCAAAAGTTTGCCGGCGCGCCGGACATTGTGCACAGCGTGGCAATGACACACCCGGTGGTGCTCTGGTCGCTAGTCAGTATCACTTACCTGCATCTCACAATGCGGATCAAAACCCACTTGACCCGTCGCTTCGCAACCACCAGCCAGGGAAGACAACTCCAGACATTCGCAGTAGGAAACGCATTCCTGCTGTGCAGTGTAGCCTTCCTTTTCAAGCTGAGCTTTACTGCGAGAGATGCACCGGAGCTCGTGCGTGGTGCAAGTCCAGCCGCTATGGCATTCCTAGAGGGACTAAACTTGGTCAAACTGACCCGCTGTGTCTTCATCGGCTCGGCCGTCGGTGTTGGATGGGTGGTTCTTCGGGAAAGTGCTGAAGGAAAGGGAAGATCCGGAGGTAAGTCGCACCACCGGAGCATCCAGCGTCACGAGAGAGGAGACTAACCCGACAAACAGGTCTCATCGTCGACGCCCTGCACGACTTCCTCGCTCTCGTCCTGCTCACGCAGACGCGCGCCTCCAATATCCCGCTCTTTCTCCTCTTCCGCGTGCAGCAGCACTTCCTCGCCCAGCTCAATCCGACGCCGGCGCAACACACGCTGACGGCGCTGCTGCTCGCGCACTCGTCCTTTTTCGCCCTCGGCAACTCCAACGCCATCTCTAGCATCGACCTGTCCAATGCGTACAACGGCATCGGCGGCTACAACATCGTCGCCGTCGGCGTCCTGCTGTTCGTCTCCAACTGGGCGGGACCCATCTACTGGACGTCCGCCTCCGTCCTCGGCCTCCTCGACGCCACCCGCTGGAGCCGCGGATCGCAAGCGCTGCGCCGCGTCATGCAAGAGAAGGAGCGCCAGAAGTGGGCCGAGGTCAAGCGTAGCCCGGAGACGGGTAAAGTGGCGGTGGCGACGGAGCCGGGGACTTTGCCCAGGTTGAAGGGGATGATGAATCAGGTGGCGGATATTGAGGATGTTGAGGGGATGTGGTTCAGGCATTTTGCGAGGCTGACGGTGTGGATGGGAGCGGCGGTGCTGAGTGTCATGGTTGCATGTGCGGTGTTGAGGACGCATTTGTTTATTTGGACGGTCTTTAGTCCGAAGTATTTGTATGCTATGGCATGGGCTGTGGGGTTCCATCTAGTGGTCTCGGGGCTGTTTGGCTGGGCGATTTGGAAGGTGGGGGTGTGATTGTGGAAAGGGAAACAGGAGGAGAGTGAGATGATGATAGCAAAAAGAGAAAGGCACCAGCTACAAGGCCGCCGGTAAGTAGGTGCGCATTCTTACTCAGATAAAAGTGTGAACCCATGCTCAACATGCAGAGTTCAGAGGCAATTGATTGTAATATAGAAACTTGAGTCTCGGTCAACTCAAATACAATAAACCGAATTCGAAGCAGAAATGAGAATGACGCAGCATACATGAAGAATATTGGTTGGCGGTACTGAGGTGCATTTCAGGTGAATGTCTGGCTACCATTTGAACTCAAAAATTGGCCTCACATATGATGGGATACTGGTGTGCTACTCTCACTTCTCATTATTTTGCTGCCTCCCACGGACCCAGTACTGATCGGTTTCGCTCTTGCAGTGATGGAGATATGCGTTAATTAGTGGTGCGAACGAAGTGTCCCGAAATTTCTCGCAAACACGTCCAGAAGGCGTGTTCAACTCTCTATGAAGGGTCTGTTCTAAAACCGCCATTTGAACTCTCATTTTTTTTTTAGCGTTCGGGGTGCGTCAGCAAAATAGCAACCAAGAGTAGAGCGTATTCTGATGGTGCTACACTACTCGAACTCCGCATTATTTTCTTCCCGTGGCTCGGGAGTGTCGTGCAACATATTAAGGCAGCCTCATTATGGGTAGCAAACAGGAGAAACAACTACCACGTGTATTTTGTGCTTCCGTGTAACACAATACACATCATCTACTCCACCCTGACCTCGGCAACTAAACGTTTAGAGTAATCCATGCGATGTTCTCATAAAATCATAAGCCCTCAATAGCACCACAACTCCAAGCCCCAGATTAAACCCCGGAAGATTTTTCAATGGTATGTGATTATCCGAAAGCAGGATTTCCAGCTATCCATGTAAGTGTGCGAAGTGTTACGTTACGCGCGGTTTGTTTGCCTTTTGTTTTTTGCCGTTCAAATGTCGATCTTGCCGCAACAACGCTGATCCATCTTGCTACAGCTGGGTGATCGATTTGGTTCGTAGACTTTCTTTGCTTTCAGCGACTTACCGGACAGTGTTGTTCAACTCTCCGACGGCATTCCCTTCCGCGGGCCGTAACAGGAGACTATCTGCAAAGGAATCACCGGACTGTCGCGGCCAGGCTCTCTTGGGTGTCTCTTGACGTGGTACAGCATTTGGTTGATTGCTTCACGGACTCCCTTATTTCTGCATCTATGTTTACATATATATTCACCTTGAGTCCTCTCAGCGTTCCATTGTCTCCGAGTCTGCTTCTCGTATGCAACATCTCGCAAGCCAGGTCAAGCACCTTACCGCATTTTGTCAGCCATCCAGTCATCCAATATGAGATCCTTCAATCTCTCCATCTTCGTCTCCACCGCTCTGCTGGGTATGACTGCCGCAGCCCCCCTGAGCTCTGTCATTGAGCTTATCAAACGCGGGGACTACCCTCCCATTCCGTGCGGAGGCTCTGGTGTAAGATTTCATTCTCTCTCCTTTTTGCTTGGCTATCGCATCGTTCTTTTGATGTTCCTTTGACCAACTCGTCGACGACAGGGCACAGAATTGTGCATCAGTGAGTGCAGCAAGTACTTGGATGACTCTTCCAGTCCTTGCCCTAACTCCGCTTGCCTCATCGGGCCCTTTCTTCCTACCCCCGGTGTCTGCTATTGCAATTGCTCATGAGCTCATTTGCTCCGTGGTACGCAGTTTGAAGGGTCTCCAGTCTTTCCAGGACAACAGTGTCAACACAATCGTTCGGTAAATAGCATGGGAAGATAACTCAAAGTGCTTTGGATGAATTTGTTTCAATTTGCATCATTCAAGCTCACGGCACTTTTGGTTATCATCAGTAAAGGCTGCGGTCTGCGGAATACATACCGCTCACTTATTGATACTCACATTCGTGTGAAGATCCTTGACTCCGTTTCTTTTTCAGATGAGCCATAAATTACCATAAGTGAATCAAAGTTGTGCCTCTGCTCAGATTCAGCGCGGCAATCAAGGGGGAGGCAAGCCAGCCGGTATCTTGCTCGTGTGAGCGGAACAATGAGAGCGAGGCAACAAATGACTTCGAATGCTTCTGTGAATAAAATCAATTTTCAACTCTTTGCATCATTTTCAATATAATATTTATCTCGATATTTGTATATTTGAAGCGGTCAAAGTCTCGGCAGGTGGGCTGGTGGTCGAGATGAATGTGTTACAGCCCCCTACCTATGGCATAAAAAAGCAGGTGAGAGAGACCAAGCCGACAAAAAACAATAGAAGCGAAAAGACGGCGGTGGAAGCAGTCTCTCTGGCGTCAGATGATAGCTCTCGGAAATAGGAAGCTTAAACGAGGTGGCAAAAAAAAAGGGCAAAACTACCAGGCCATACATATTTCAGCATGGCCTCTTGATAGAACAGACTTTAGGGACTATAAAGCGCCTATTATTAGTGTCTCGAACCCCATCCCCACTCGAGATTGCCCATTCGCTCAGTATAGGTTATAATTGGGCTTGTCCCCAACACCATAGAACTTCATCAGGCGAGACGTTAAAAGAACCTCTGCTTTCTAACTTCATAGACCGACCAGACCAATTCCGTGCCTTTGCCAAATCGCTCACACCATAGAGATTATTCGGTTAGCAGTTTAGCCCGAAGGCATGGTCTTTATTTTGACACGGATCGTCGACTCTTCTTCCTCCAGCTGCTTTTTTCAATTCCACCCCCGACATCTTCATACTCAAATTCGCCGCTCTTTCAACACACCGGTCCGTCACCCAAATGATTTCCAAGCTTTCGTGTTCACCTCTGACCTTCAATAAATCTTTACAGCGCCCAGAATGCACGTCAACGCTGTCGCATTCTTCACTCTCGCCCTCACCGGCGCCACATTCGTCACCGCCGCGCCGGCCGAGTCCCCCACCTCCACCACCAAGGACCCGGCCACCCCCGTCATCAACGAAGAACCTTCCAAGCAATGCTCTATCATCCAGCCCTTCGGCTGGATCGACACTCCCTGCGACTGGAAGACGGTAGGCTCGAGCACCGCTCCGTCTTAGCGGATTTCTCAAGACAACTTGGCTGATACGATTTCCCTGGGACATCAGGATACCGGAAGAATTCACTGAGTTGAAGAGTGCATTCACTTCCACGGCGAGAAGGCGTGCCTGCTCTCGTACTGCGAAGCCCGCGACGGCCCTCAAGAGACAGGCCAGTGCTTCTGCACTTGCGGCGAGTACGTGAGCTGCCACCACTGAAGCATCGAGGACGGCGCTCTTACATTTTGCACGCATAGTGAAAACATTTGTTCTTTGGTAGCGATATACAGCATTGCTTTTTGGCTGCTTGAGAGAAGCTGGAGACGGAGACGGGACGGGACGGCCCTCATAGAGGCTTAATATTTGACCGCGCTGAGTTCTACACTGATGTCATAACTAGCTCTCTTTGTAAAGCGGAATTGGAGCTCTACAGACTTCCCTTTGAACTGGCCCACGCGTTGTAGAACAATTCTACTTGCTTGCTTCCTACCGGCGAACCCTGTGCCCGTAGATGCTTCGACTTTAGATCTACATCCCCAACCTACTCCCCTCCCTCTCTTCTAACAACCCCTTCTTCCTCTCCCTCGCCACCTTCTTCTGATCTTTAATCCGCCTCTCCTTCCTTCTCCGCTCTTTCCGCGTAAACTCCGTCTCCGCCTTGGCCGCCCTGCTCTCCCTCGTCCGTTGCGCCAACCGCCTCACCTCGCGTGCCGACAGCTCCTTGAACACCAGCATGAATCGCACCCGATTCTCAAAAAACAGGCCCGCCTCCTTCAGCGCGTCCGGGTTCACCGGTCGGCGGTCGATGCGCGTCCAGCGGTGGGCGCCGCGCGCCTGCTCGGGAATGTGCGCGAGGTTCGTCTGCTCCGCATCCGTAATCCTGTAGCCGGACGCTATTTCCGGGTCGACAACATCGTTATCGTCCTCCAGGTCAGACGACTCGTCGTCTTCCTCGAGGCCGATGGTCGGGAAGCCGTAGCGCGAGGCGCGCGCCTCGGCCTCCTCCCACAAATCCTGCTCGGTGCCGCTGACGCAGTCGAGTTCAATGCGGAACAGGTAAGCCGGTTTGCCGTGGTCATTCTCACCTAGGCCGAGTATGTCGCCGCTCCTAATGAAATATCCGCGGTCATCGTGGGGCGGGAGTGCCGGTGTTGGGCCTTGCTCTTCGCTGTTGTCTTCTGGGCACGGTAGGCGCACGAGGCGGCGGCCATTCAGGAAGGTGCTGCCAGAGGCGCGGTTGATCTCGAGCATCCATTTGCGGCAGCCAGCGATGTAGAAGTCGCAGTGATCTGCGGTCACGACAGGGCCTGGAAAATAGATTGGAGCGCCGGGTGGTCTGTTTTGTTTGTTGAAGGAGGGATCGGAGCCGATTCTGATCGTCAGAACGCCGCTCATGGGGTTTGGATGCGCTCTTGTACGAGTGAGCGATGGGAGGTTCCTTCGGTGACGACGTGAATGTTCAAAGAGTATTTCCGATTGCTCTTCGCTGAGTTCTCGAGTAATGATAACGTGGTCTTGGTCAAACTGCGATATGATCAGAAAGTTATTCAGCACACGTTTCAGAAATTACTCACGCTATCGAATTGGAAGGGAAGGTCATAGTAGAAGAGCGTATCTAGAGATACATGCTTGCGATGAACCTTGACGTGAGTTGGATGGTACTTGCCCGTGGGGCTATTTGCTCGTGATCTCACAGAACCCCTGGTAGGATCTTCATTATTCATCTCCCGATTATCAATAGAAGAAAGATCAATCCTTTGGGGATCTTCCAACATATCGGGGGATGGCCGGAGGTATACAAGGAATAGATTTGGTGGTTGCACACTGCCTCTTTCTTCCTCGCAAGAGTTGCAGAGCTCATGATAGCATACGAGACAGTTGGGAATCTCCATGGGCCTGGCTCGACACTTGCAGCAGGCGCAGAGAAAAGGTCCACCTGTAAGGCGACTCATACTCTCTACCGATTCGTTTAACCATGTGGGATTCGTTTGTTTACTGGGACCTGCAGAAGCAAGCTCCATATCAAACAGATCCTGCCGCTCTTGGTCTGGCGTATCGACCAGACTGTCTTCATCAATCGAGCCTGGTGTCTCATCGCGGACCTCGCGCTGTAATCCGGAATTAATCTTGGTAGGAGGGAAGTACAGAGGAATGACCGCTCTGTAGACTTGATTGTCTACATCGCTGTAGACGCAAAACACGATCTTCTGCAGGCTACCTCCCCGCCCAGAGTCGAAGAACTCTCGTGTAGTTCTAAGTGCAATCTTTGCAGCTTCTCGACTTGGAAAACCAAAACCACCAGCACTGAGACACGGAAAAGCAATACTTTCCAGTCCTTTCGCAGCTGCAATCGTGAGACAGTTCCGGTAGCAGCTCGCCAACAGGGCATTATGATCAACCGAGTTGTAAGCTTGGAAGTAGTGCGGCCGCACAGTGTGAATGACTTTTCGACAGGGTAAGTCGTACGCATCGGTCATCACTGCTTGGCCCATCTGACAGTTTGAAAGGCTTTGGCATTCCCTGAGGAGATTGGGTCCGGCGGCTTTGTGTATCCAGTAACTGATTGAGTCCGAGGCACCGGCATTCAAGCCCGGTGCCGTCCCGTTGACAATGGCATCCACATCCAGCATGGTTATGTCGTGTTGTAGCATCGAGATCTTCCTGTTGATCGAACCCTTTGGTGCTAGCGAATAGGCGCTTGCGGCAGCAGCATTCGGGGCTTGCAGCCATCCACTGAGGTATAGGTCCGAGATGCTCGGGATGTCGGAGACGGCCATGAGGACAAAGTTGGATCTGGGCTTCTTGGAAGAGATAACTCCAAGTTCAGTTCCGGTGTTATCTATCTGGCTAGTGAGCAGGCTGACTCGGGGACTCTCTTTCGTCTTGCTGAATATACTTTGAAGCTTTGTGAGGAATGGGATGCTTCTTCTTCCTTCTTCTTTATCACGCTGGAAGTGTTTGTGGAACCAAACGCTTGTGCGCCTCAATCCGTCAGCATTCGTTCTGAACTGCTGCCCATATTGTCGGCGGAATCCACAGGCAATGAGCCGATCCTCGAACAGAGAAAATGATTCAAGTCCGAATGCTGGTAAGACGTTCGGGACAACAGCTTCTTCATCATAGACACAGAATGTCCTGCCATCTTCAGCCCATGCGATGTGTTTCCAATTCTCCGGTTTGCTGAGAGCCCTACAAAAAACGTCAGAAAGCTGCTCCCCGATCTGTCTCAACCCACTTACCTGCTCAATGCTTCTAAAAAGCTCTCGGCGTCAAACTCAATCGGCAGGTTACTCTGAGAGGGTACAGTTCCGCCTGTATGCTCTTCATCGTCCCTATCAAAGCCAAATATGACATCTGGGAATTTCGAATTGTTAAAAATAGACAAAGCATGCTCTGCTTCTTCTCGGTTCCTGAAAACAGCAAACCCACGAGACTCGAAGGTGGGTCCTACTTGGATATGAGGGCCCAATGCGGAGAATAAGTTGACAAATTCTTCTCTTTCTTCTGTGGTCTTTGGTAGATTATACACACGAACTGTGCATGTCTCATTCGATTCTTCCACCGGAGGATCGGGTTCCTTTTGCGACTCATCTGCAGAAGAATCGATGGCGTGTATTGCGAAGGTCTTGGCGCTTTCATAATCCATCACATTCGGTCTCAGTGCCTGACTCTCGCTCTCAGGTGTCGACTGCCCTATAGTCTGAATAAAATGTTCCATCCTGGATTTTCGTGCGTCTGGTAGGGAGTTAATCGCATCTGCGGATAGTTCAGGCAGATCTTTCCCTTCGGCTCCTTGGTTGATTTTCAAATTGGCTACCAGGGCATCGATCCTCCAAATCCAGACTGCAAGCTTCTTGCAGAGTTCTTGGGTGGTACCTTCGTCAATCGGGTTGGGCTTGCATTGTTCTATCACACCCTTGATGTGCTTCAGAGTATCAGTGGTGCCCTGTATTGCTTGGGTAATCCCATCAAGCCGTAAACTTCCACTAGAATTTGAAGCATCAGCAAGGGCGAATAAGTTGGCATGGATGGTGAAGAGATCATCCCGTAAACTCGTAGAATGACTGCCCAGACTTTTGCACAAAGAGTAGGTCGACCAAGCCAGAAGTCGAGCCTGTTCAACTCTAGGGAAGCGTGATCCGAGGCTAAGCACCGGTCCCGGGTTCGTCGCTTCATCAGGCGGTGGGGTTGCAAAAGCTGAAGACAAGACTCTACGTATCTCGGACCTCAACGTCCCAAGATCAATACGAAATTCACCCAGTTGGTGGAAGAAATCATCCAGAAAGGCAATTACTCGTGAAGCTTCTGGTTGTGGAAAGAATGAGCAAAACCTAGGCCGCACTTTGAACCAGTCTTCCTCCGAACAAACCACTGACTCGGGGGAGCGCTCAACGGCGTCAAGCAACTCAAGAATCCGGGAAATCATATCATCTGCCGTCTGATCGAATCCAGTGGTGGGGCGAATGGAATCTTGCCTTTCGTTCTCTCTGTTGGATTGAGTATTTACGGACCAAAGTGAGCTTGTGGCATCGGATTTCTCTGAGTAACTTCTTCTTCCGTCAGATGCATCCATACTGGCGCCAGACTTGGCTTCGTCTGGGCCTGCGAACTTGGGAAGCGCGAATGAAGCTAGTTTTTCCAGATGATTGGCGATGTGGTTGTGCAGGTTACCTGCAACCCCTGGATCCTTAGCATTTACCAGACAAATCGGACAGCATTGCCTCAGGTCGTTGGTCGCCGTTCCAGCCAATCTTATCAGTTGTTGTAGTTGCGTCTCACCAAGATCGCTATTGTGTGTACTCTCCAGATGACATAGAAGCCCTTCATGAGATGAGTATACAGCATCAGGGTGACCGGGACATCTCCAGACTTTTCTGTGAGAAGAACTTTCATGCTCAAGCCATTCACGACGGCTTCGAAACATCTGATCTGAGAGACTGCAGTCTTTGTAAGTGCACACGTATGGTTGCAGATCCTATAAAATATGGGTTCTGAGGTATTGTTTAGCTAGAGATCTTTCATTTAGATTGTCTCCAACTTACTTCCAAGACCGTAATTTCTAAGCCAACGAACGTCATCTCTCGAGGCTCCCATCCATTCTCTCTTCCTCCATCTCGCTGCTGTCATGCCAACTCCTCGCATATCCTCTTCAGATCCGTGAGCCGCCCTGAGAGCACTTGTCCGCACTGACCGCCACTCTCCGGCTTGTGGGGGGCCAAATCCAGAACCCACAATTTCCATGTATTCTTTCATTCGACTTGAATAACCCCAGAAGCAGTTGTGGTGGCTGGTGTGAAGATTGGAGCCGCAATCTTCTCACCATAACTTTTTCACACGGATTCGTCTCATCCATTTCCATCCTGGAATTAACAGCATGAGCGGCGTGGAGCTTGCGGGCCTGGTTCTGGCCGTACTCCCCCTCGTTATTTCGGCCCTAGAAGACTACAACGATGGATTGGACCCAGTGAAGGCATTCGTGAAGTGGGAGAACTACCTACCTCAGTACATCCGGAAACTACGAAACCAACACGTGCATTATGAGCAGACTCTGCGCTTGCTGCTTGCTCCAATCACCACCGAGTATGAATTGGCCGAGATGATTGCAGAGCCTCACGGCGACCTTTGGAAAGACCCAGAGATGGCCAGGAAGCTCAAGCTCAAACTGGACGAATCATACGGGGCCTACCACCAAACGATCAAAGACGTAGAGGGGATCATGACGAAAATTGCCGAAAAGCTGGATCTTGATCGGACAATCAATGTCACGAGGAACGATCTCGAGGCTATGCTAGTCGCCAACAAGCCGAAAGCGGCACAGAAGTTCGAATTCAGGAAGAGGGTGAAGTTTTCCATGAATAAGAAGAAAGTCAAAAAATTACTCGAAGAGCTGGATGATTGCAACAAGGAACTCGAGCGCTTTACAGAGAAATCGGAGAAATTGGAGCCCTACCGGAAGAACTCGAAACCCTCGATAGCACAAAAGCTGCAGAAAGTTCAAGCATATGCTAGAGTTCTGCATCAGACTCTGGTAGGGGCTTTCAGCTGCTCCTGCAGGACATCACACTCAACAAATCTCCATCTTGAATGCCGGGAACTTACTCATAAACCTGGGTGGCGGAGAGCAACTTGTGAACCTGGAACCATCTTTACTATTTCTTTTGTTGACAAATCCTCATCTTGGATGGTTAAGGAGGCACAGATCTGTTTTCCCGAGGACGAAGACGAGCTTTCAAGAAACATGAGCAGCCTCAGCCTTCAACCACAACGTAGGATCAGCTTTTCGCCTACACCACCATACTCTTCAAGGTCCCCACATTCTCCATCACGGACCAAAAGCGAAGATTCCCATTACAAAGAAGTGAAAGACCTCTGTTCAATTGTCCGGGGCTTCGAAAACAACGAGAAAGAATGCATAGGCTTCTCAATGGAGGACGGCAGGCTAAGAGGAGCATATCCTATTGTACTGGACGGACTCCGGTTCTCCCGTAAAGCAGACACTGTCACGCTGGAGGATCTCCTTCGTGATAGCGAGAAGATGAAGTTGCGCAAAAAGGACCGCTATACATTAGCCGTCACTGTCGCCTCCTCGATCCTGCAACTACATGCATCCCCTTGGATCAGTGAACAATGGAGCAAGCGGGACATTATGTTTTATCAAACTTTATCATCGCACCACTCAATCGACACCGACCATCCACTCGTCACGCAGAAATTCGTACACGATAATGCTACTTCTGGCGGGAAAGGCTTTAACAGTAAAAACGCCACCCTCCTTTCTCTTGGGATAATTCTCCTGGAGCTGTACTTCGGAAAGACTTGCGAACAGTAAATGCCGGCGAACTTGTATATGGGCCCTGACAAATCGTTGACGATGCTCTGTACTGCCCATCAATGGTATGAGTCCGAGCAAGAAGACTTGTCTGCCGCTTTTCAAGGTGCCATCGCGCACTGCTTAAGGTGCTTCGCAGACCCGAGCGGGAGTCTTCAGGACGCCGATTTCCTTCAAGCGGCTATCGAGCAGATCTTATTGCCCTTGCAGGATGAGCTTTCTCAGTTCTTAGGCACGAGGTAACGATGCGTGGAAGATCAAAGGATGTATTTGTATTTAGGTTCGAGGTAAAGAAATACCCTGATATATCCAGATTCATATTTAGAATGATCAGAAATTTCCAATTTGACTGCATACACGAAGCGTCACTAATTCCCAGTGCATCTTGGCCCATAAGTCAATATCCCATACTTTCAAGGGCAACAAATGCCGGAAGCTCATTGTTGCCCCTCCAACATCCTCAAACAGAGACGGCTTTCCCGCTTTCTCCAAAACGCCCCTCTTCCAAGTTGCAACCACACCAAAACCTCACGGTCTCACACACGAGAAACGCCTTGCCTCAGGAATTAGTCCTAGCGCACATCCTCTCCACTCACCTCGCTTCAGAAACACGAGCCTTTACACCAGCCCTCTTGCACATGCTCGCATATCGCAACCATTGCCCCAGGAAAGAAAAAAAGATGTGTCGCCCCCACAAAAAAAAACAATTCACACAGCGCTCACGCACGGCGGAATGTCCGAAAAGGCAGCCATCTACCCCGAAAAGGCAAGTGCCAAAACACTGCCCCTAACAACAACCAACGTCCAGCACGAAACCTGGGACGCGGGGAACGGTTTGTGACGCTGCACGTTTTGAGCGACCGCGAGACGAGACCATCCCCACCACCACCATTCTTGCACAGCCGCTTTTCTTCCTACATACAACACAGTACCCCGTTTGATCAACAAATCTCCACCGCAAGCGTGTCACGCTTTCTCTCGGCACGGTTCGGAACGCCTTCCTCCACGTCGCGCGCGCACTAAGCGCTTTCCCCTCAAAAGAAGAAAGATCGGTCGGCGAATGAGAAGACGCGACGATAAAAGGGGCACGTGTGCAAGCCTCTCACATGGCACCGGCTGGGTAGTGCTCGCGCCAGCCACAAACGTGGGCACAGGGGCCAACTAGGAAGCCCAGGGATAATGTGGAATGGGAGAAACTGGGGCAGCCGACCGGGTCCCGATCATTGCAGCTCCTCACCCTTTTCTTTCTCCTCCTTGATCGGCTTCGCTACTAGCCATTCTCCCACGCGACAACCGAGGTAGAAGCAAAAAAAATTGTGGACCAAGAGAGAGTAATTGAACCACCAGCAGCGCTGTGCAGCAGTATCGAAGAAAGGAGCAAACGCCATTTCTTAATCGACCCCTATACTCAGCCCCTCTTTCCCCCAATCTATTTTGGCCTTCCAGAAGCCAAGCAGAACGAAAAGAAAATCGACGCCGGGCCAGACACCTGACGCCATATAAAACATAGCTCTTTTGTTCGGTTCCTCCTTTACGCGAAATTGCGAATGGCCGCAGATTGCACGCCGCGCCCGCCTCGCGTCGCGCCAAAACGCGTGTCGTTCCGCGGCGGCCCAAAGTCGGTCCTGCTAGCTTGAGGTGTTGCTGAATCACGACAGGCCAATCAGGACGTTTTGTCTTTATGGGAAACGCCGGCATGAAAAGGAGAGGGGATTGAGAATCATAACATGTCTACTTCACTGCCTTATTGGTTCTATTCAAAGGCGCTTAAATGTCCAAGATATCATGACTTGGTCTAAAATTAAAACGAACTTTTTTCTGTTGAGAGTCTCGGCCGTCCGCACATCTGCGCGAAATAACAGATGCTCTAATATCCGGCGCTCGTTGCATTATTCGACTCCCCAAACGCCAAGCACGTCCCTTCGCCCTTCAACAGCGTGCTCACCTTTTTTCTGCAGCTTCTTGACCCGCCTGACCAATAGTCCGACGGTTAATGGCCCGACGATCGTGCACAGCATGATCGCCCATGTGACGACAAGGAAGATCTCGTCCGGACCACTCGACGAAGCGGAAGCAGAGGAGAATATCCCTTTGCTCTCCGCAATTGATGAAATCAAGAACCCAATCTCACCACGCGCCACCATTGCGCTCCCCATAATTGTGCCCGGGTACAGCGAGATGGGCTTCTTGGGATCGGGCGAAGTGTGCTGGGCTGCCGGCGCAGAATTATCACGCTCTGTGTCCTGGACAGGCTGCGGCTCGTGACGGGTAGCCGTCTCATTTTCGCTTCGTCCAGGTGTCTGGGCTTGGGAGATCTGCTGCTCTGAGCTCTGAGGTTCGGTAGTGCCCGCGTGGCTGTGCTTCCTATTTTGGTCTTTCTTCCGCCCGGATTTGCCCTCTGTCTTTGTCGATGAACCCCAGAGGTGGGGCATCGACGGGAGACGGAGCTTACGGAATTTGAAATGCTCGGGGATGTACGGCGAAAGTGAGAAGCGAACGAGCCAAAGGCCGCATATCAATTTCGCAAGAATCATTAGAATTGTGTAGACAATACCACGCCATACGACAGAACCGGTGAACATCTGGGAGATGGGGATTGAAAAACCGATTGATGCCTTGAGAATTGATGTCAGAACATGGAAGGCGAGTCCGGGAGGGTTTCCTTACGAAGAAAAGCGGCTTCAAGATCTTCTCCACAGCCTGCTGGTAATAACGCTTGTAAATTGCGAGACCTGAGATATGAGCCGACGAAAAGCTTCTGATGCTCTCGGCTCTGTCCGATTCACTAGATGCATTGTTCGTGGCCATGACAGCAGAAGATTGCCTACTGTCTTGCCCAGCGTCCGTGCACTGGGACTTTTCTACTGGCAGGTGAGACATTTCACCATCCCACCAGCTGATGCATGCACCGGCAAGATATGAGGTGAAAAGATTAGAGGTGCCGGCGTAGGTGCCGCCAGTTACGAAGCCAAATAAAATGGCTGTGTGGATGGCGAAGGTCGTCTGATGCAGAGGCAGGAGCTTATGCACTAGACCAGTGGGATTCGCCTCGCGATGCTTGTTCAAGAAAATGGTAGTAGGCTTGACGATCAGGTGGCAAGCAAGCGGGATCAACACGGCAAATGCCAGCGAGACGAAGACTGGTCTGATGACGGTGGTTGCACTGAATGATGAAGCTGACCCACCGAGGTTGGAGATGACCTGGACCATGACTAGTCCGACAACGTCATCCATCATGGCAGCACTAGTGAGGACGACTCCGAGACGGGACTTGGTAAGACCGCTCGTAGAAAGAACAGTGAAGGTCGTGCCCAAACTGGTTGAGCATAACGCAGCACCTGCAGCGAAGGCCTGCAGCGGGGTTGCGCTGAGCAGGGATTGAAGAGTGAAGGAAAGGCCGATGGGAACGCTGATGCCTGTGATGGCGACGGCAATGGAGAGCAGCAAGTTTGCCTTCAGGGATGCGAAGGAAGTCGAGAGACCACCTGTCTGAGGTTAGAAACATTTCATAGGAAAGAATGCTGGGAGATAATGCACCTTCGTACACAAGAAGAATCAGGCCGAGATATCCAAGTTGGACAATTACCTCTTCCGTCGATTCCGCAAGCCACTGCGCCCCTGGAGTCCCCCAAGCCACACCAATGAAGATTTGGCCGAGGAGCCCGCAATACACGGTGTTGTCCAGGATGACATTGACGACGTTGAGGAGGACGAGAAATGATGACTGAATGAGGATGGTAACGATCCCCGGCTCGTGGTAGGGTAGCGAGGCGGTGCTACTGGTGGCCATGGTAACAGGGCTGGACCGTTGCACGCACACGCAGTGACGGGGGTTTGCGCGTGGAGTGGCTCGCGGCCGTCTGCTCAGGGGCACGCACAAACAAGAGGACAAACGGAGCAGGCAGCAGCGAATGAGGCAGGCTCGAGATACGACGCAGCCAGCGGGACTGATGACTTCAGCCCAGCAGCTTGCCTCTATGGGAGTCGGTAGAACGGCTGGCTGGGCTGGTCTCGGCCAGAAGCAGCAGGCACGACAGGGATCGGCGCTGTCGCGGTGCGCCCGTCTTCCGCACGCGCCTCCCTGAAGTGCCTGCCCGGCCGCCGGGGATCAGCCAACGGGAACCCGACTCTCACATTGCCGCTCCGACAGGGTCCCATGCCGCTCTATTGTTGACCGCGCAGTCCGCTGTCAACACAGCTTCACGGTCACCGCTCTCGCAGCTCCCTACGCCAAACTCCCCCGCTGTCGCCTCGCGCTGCTTCCAATGCGGCGCATCCACCATGGCTCCCCTTGAGCAGCAGTGGGTCATCGTCCAGCAGAAGACCTTTACAAAATGGTGAGTTGTGCCCCCCACTTGCCCTCCGCACCCGCGCCCCGTCTCTGACGCGCCCATGCCTGCAGGCTTAACAGCAAACTTTCCGTCCGCGGCCTGGCCATCAAGGACCTATGTACCGACCTCTCCGACGGCACTCTCCTCATCCACCTCCTCGAGATCCTCTCCCAAGAATCCCTCGGCAAATACGCCTCCAAACCCAAGCTGCGCGTGCAGAAGTTCGAAAATGTCAACAAGGCACTGGATTTTGTTAGGAGTCGGAGCATTCAGCTGGTCAACATGGGCGCGGAGGATGTTGTCGACGGCAACCGTAAGATCATACTGGGTTTGATTTGGACTCTCATTCTCCGCTTCACCATCAGCGACATCTCCGACCAGGGTCTCAGTGCGAAGGAGGGTTTGCTCCTTTGGTGTCAGAGGAAGACTGCATGCTATGATGAGGTTGAGGTTCGCGACTTCTCCAGTAGTTGGAACGACGGCCTAGCTTTGTACGTCTACCAAGTCTGGCGTAGAATAAACCTCATTGATACTAACAAAGACCCGCAGCTGCGCCTTGCTCGACATTCACCGCCCCGACCTCATCGACTTTGATGCCCTTGACAAGAACGATCACTATGGTAATATGAAGCTCGCCTTCGAGATCGCAAACAATGAAATCGGTATCCCGGACCTTCTTGACGTTGAGGACGTGTGCGACGTTGCGAAGCCCGATGAGCGCTCCCTTATGACCTACATCGCCTACTGGTTCCACGCTTTCTCGCAGATGGAGAAGGTTGAGAACGCCGGTCGCCGCGTTGAGAAGTTTGTGCAGAGTATGCAGGGTGCTTGGGAGATGCAGAACTCTTTCGAGCGTCGGATGAGGGAGCTGTTGCGTCAAATCGCGGAGCAGAAGAAGGAGTGGGACGAGGCCGTGTTCGATGGCACCTACGCCGATGCGAAGAACCAGGCAGGGCTGTTCACGGGCTACAGGAGGACCAAGAAGCGGGAGTGGGTTGCAGAGAAGTCTGATCTCACCAGTCTCCTGGGCAATATCAAGACCAAACTCAGCACTTACCGCTTGAGGCCGTATACTCCGCCGCCGGAGCTAAGTCTGGAGGCTCTCGACCAGGCTTGGGCTGGACTGATGTCGGCGGAGCGGGCCCGAAGCTCGGTCATCAACGAGACGATCAGAGAGTAAGTTTCCTGTTTCAAACGTTTAAGTGGGGTCTAACAATGACTACAGTATCAAGAACGCTCTCCGCCGCTCGTTCGCCGACAAGGCGAATGATTTGGCACTCGCGCTCAACACTTTATCAGTTTCTTTGTCTGGACTTGAGGGTGACGTAGAAGATCAGCGGCAACACACCCAGAAGCTCAGCGAAAACGTGCAGCCATTGGACCAATTCTTGGAGATAATTGCCGGAATCGACAAACAATGTCAAGAGGCTAACATTGAGGAGAATGACTTCACCACGTACACTTACGACGAGCTGGAATACGAACTCAGCTTGGTCAAAGCCAGTGTGTCAAAGAAGCTAGCCTTCCTCGAGAACCAGATGGTCGCACGTAATATGACCAACCTGACGCCCATCCAGCTTGAGGAATTCGAGTCCGTCTTCAGGCATTTCGACCGTGACATGAGCAACTCTTTGACGGAGTTGGAATTCTCGGCTGCACTCGCCAGCTTGGGTCTCGTGTACGACGAGGACGAGATGCACGAGCGGTTCATGGAGACGAGCGAGGGCAGCAACTATGTGTCTTTCGAGCAGTTCATTCGATTCATGGTCAGTGAGACCGAGGATCAGAATAATGCAGAGCAGGTCTTCGAGAGTTTCAGGGAGGTTGCGGATGGCAAGGTATGTTCATTCGATCCTGCAGAAGTAGATAAGTGCTGACCTGAGGTAGCCGTACGTCACCGAGCTCGACCTCCGCCACTCCCTGGTGCCGGACGAGATCATCGATGACCTGATCAGGCAGATGCCGGAGCACAAGGGCCCTGACCTACAGGAAGACCGCGATCTGCCCAAGTACGACTACGTAACTTATATGAACAAATTCATAGGAGGCCAGGGAGGCGGAGGAGGAGCTAATGGCGATGCATCCTAAATTGATGATCAGTAATGGCGGGCGGGCTTGGGAGCTTGGTGTACATTCCATTCGCGGAGGGCGGCGCAAGGCGGTTTTCAGCTTTTGTAATGGGCGACGGTGCATTGGATCGGCGTGGTGGGGATTCTGCGCCTTACGCCCTGATGCCATTGGGTATACTTTTCAGCTTTCGACGAGGCATTGTGGAGCCGGAACGGTCTGTAATTAGCATCGGTAGCATCAGCGATAAAGCTTCCCGGCGCCCCGGCGTGACGGCGGGCGCGGTAGTGATTTATTATGTGCGTGCAGGATTATCTGGCGGCGTGCTCGGCTTGGTGCTATATTTGCGACGAAGTATTTCTGAAACGCGTCGCGGCGGCTGTGCGCCCTACACGTCGCAGGCTGATGGAGGCGACAGCGCAGCGCGCGACGCCGTAGGGAGCCAGGGGCTTGGCGCAACGCATCAAGCTTCATTTGCTGTGGGAGCGTGTGGGCTGAGGGCGGCGGCGCTGCTGCGGAGATCGCAATGGAGCGCGGGCAGCTTTCTGGAAATTCTAGCTAGCCGCAGTAGCAGCGGCGGCTGTCCGATCGCCGCTGGGCGACTGGTGCGGCGGCTATGCCGTGTCAGTCAGGGCCTCAGGGCCCCAAGCAGCGGCCGCGGGATTCAGTTCACGGCAGCGCGCGCCAGTAGGCTGCAGGTCTGCAACCACCGCTCCGCTCCAGGGATACCGCCCACGCCTCGGCGACCCTGTCAAAACTTGAGCCACGCCCGCACGCGCTCACCTCTCCACTGTTCGTGCACTCGCTCACCCTGCTCGCTCGCTCGCTCCAAGCTCCGCCAAAGCGCCACAGCCAACGCTGCCCAAGCCTGCTTTCCCCCCGCCGGATCAGCAGCCCGCAGCATTGACTCGGTGCGAACAGCCGCCGTCGCGCGCATGAGCCTCACCGTACTTCGCGCTCTCTAAAAGTCGCCTCCCCCCGCCCCTATAACGCCTCCTTCTCGCGCGCCAGAATTCTTCACAAAGCACCCAGCCGTCCGCCTACGGCCCGCTTGCGCTGCTGCTTTTTTTGTTCCCCGGCACGCAGCTGCGGCGTCGAGTCGTCGATTGTCCCAGCGAATCGCGGCCTGAGCGACCCCTCGACGTCGGGCAGGTACAGTGCTGCTCCTGACCCTATCGCCAACACGTCTGCCGCACGACCGTAGGTGACGTCCGCAATGGCATCTCATTCACAGCCGTAAGTTGCGCCCTGAACCCTGCCCCTGGTCTGCCCAGCGTTACGCTTTTCTGCCGTCTCGCTGCTGCGGAGCCGTCACCCACGTGCGGACCTCCACCCACCTCACCCGCCACTTTACCTCCTCCGCCCGGCACACCCTTCGAGCAATTTTGCACAATAGTAATTCCTAGAATGGGCTCTTCGAGCGAATTTGCACGCTAACATTCGCACTTCGCAGTATGTACTCCCGTGACCAGTTTATGAACCCTGGTCCAGCGCCCAAGCCCCCCGCAGACCGTCCACGACTTGCTCTGACTCCTTCTACCCAAGGCCTACCTGGAAACATGTCTCAAATGAGCCTGAACTCCCCCGGCCTCAATGGCGCCACGCCGATCCAGCGTCACAACACCGGAAGTGAGAAGAGCGGCAAGGACAACATAATTAAAGATGGCTGGGCTAAGGTGAAGGAAGACGGCATGCTGAAAGGGATGTTTTGGAGCGAGAAGTATCTTGTGCTGAGAGAGTATCAGCTCGATTTTTTGAAGAGCAACAACTCGCCCAAGGTCTCATTCACCATCTACCTTCGCGATGTCACCAACATCCAGCGGTCGGAAGACTACCCTTACTCGTTCGAGATTATCAGGACTGCTGCGACAGCTAACAATGGCCAATCGCCGCCACGGGATGGGCCCACGAAGCAGTTGATCTGCAAGGTTGAGACTGACGACGAGGTGTACGCATGGATTGATTCCATCTACCAGCGCTGCCCCAGCATGGGCGGTGTCAGCAACCCCACCAACTTCACCCATAGAGTTCACGTCGGCTTCGATCCCACGAGCGGTGCTTTCGTCGGTTTGCCACAGGAATGGGAGAGGCTCCTTACGGCCTCGGCCATCACCAAGGATGACTACCAGAAGAACCCCAAGGCTGTCCTCGAGGTTCTCGAGTTCTACACCGAGAAGCTGGTCAAGCGTGCTGAGGACCCCGCCCAATTCTCCAGTCTCACTCCTACTCCTGGTGCTGAACCCAACAAGCAGCTCGGCTACTCTTCCAGTGGCGCCTCCGTCGCTGGCCCCCGCCCTGGCCCTCCCAACGGTTTCCAGCGCCAAGACAGCTACGGCACCGTCAAGTCCCAAGCCAGTGGCAACAGCCAGCAATCTTACCAGCAGGCACAGGCTGATGCTCGTCTTGAGGAGGAGAGACGTCGCAGGAAGGAAGAGGAACGCAGGCAGCGCGAGCGTGAAGAGCAGCGTCGTGAGGTCGAAAGAAGGGAGCGTGAAGAGCTCGCTGCGTACAATGCCTCGCTTCCCCAGAAGTCTGTCCCAATGGCTAAGCAAGAGCTTGGTGGCTACACCGACAACAGCAGAGACAATAGCCCCGCCCGTCCTCAGCAAGATCGCTACAATCCTTCTCGCGCCGCGCCGCCCGCTCCTACTGCGAACAAGCAACCTCCAGGATCGCTCCGCCAGATGGCCGCTCAGCGACCTGCACCGCCGGCCCCGAAGACGCAGAACGGCTACCAGGGCAGCTCCCAGACGAAGATCCCGGCCAAGCCCCAGCAATCATCCCAGCAGCAGAGGTACCCCCCGGGTCAAGGTCCAGGTCATACGCGTAGTCCTAACGGTGCTAGTGCTAGTAGTCAGGCGCGTAGCCCCGCCGCCCCCAAGCCCCTCAACATCGCGACCAAGCAGCCGACCGGTGCCCCCAAGAACGACGCTGTCAAGGCCGCTGAAGCTGCGCTCACGAAGAAGGAGGACGCGCCTCGAAAGGAGGTCCGCATGTCTGCCATGTCGGAGACCGAAGTCATGGCCAAGCTTCGTGAAGTTGTTTCCAAGGAGAAGCCGCTCGAGTCTTACAACAAGCAGAAGAAGATTGGCCAGGGTGCATCCGGTTCCGTCTACGTCGCCAGGATCCGCGAGAATGCTCCTTCCCGGACTGCCAAGAGATTGCTCGCCGAGCACGGACCCAGGGCCCAGGTTGCCATTAAGCAGATGGATCTGCGCAACCAGCCCCGCAAGGAGCTGATTGTGAACGAAATCATCGTCATGAAGGACTCCGTGCACCCCAACATTGTTAACTTCTTGGATGCTTTCCTGCAAGAGGAGGCTTCGGAGTTGTGGGTCGTCATGGAGTTCATGGAGGGTGGTGCGCTGACCGATGTCATCGACAACAACCCCTCTATCAGCGAGGATCAAATCGCAACCATCTGTCTCGAGGTAAGATTGCAGACGTGGTACCTCCATTCTTTTCGTCGCTTCTCTGACCGGTTTATTATCAGACTTGCAAGGGTCTCGAGCACCTGCACAACCAGAACATTATCCACCGTGATATCAAAAGTGACAACGTTCTTCTTGATGGCCGTGGCAACGTTAAGATCAGTACGTTATCCCCTCCACGCAAATTGGTACATTAGATTCTAACGCATTTGCAGCCGATTTCGGTTTCTGCGCCAAGCTCACTGAGCAGCGCAGCAAGCGTGCTACCATGGTCGGTACGCCCTACTGGATGGCACCTGAGGTCGTCAAGCAGAAGGAGTATGGCAGCAAGGTCGATATCTGGTCTCTCGGCATCATGGCTATTGAGATGATCGAATCCGAGCCTCCGTACCTCAACGAGGAGCCGCTCAAGGCGCTGTACCTGATCGCCACCAACGGAACGCCTCGCCTTAAGAAGCCGGAGAAGCTTTCGAAGGAGCTCAAGGCATTCCTGAGCGTCTGTCTTTGCGTAGACGTTCGCTCTCGTGCAACGGCGAGCGAATTGCTCAGCCACGAGTTCTTGAAGAACGGCTGCGGACTTTCAAGCTTGGCCTCGCTGCTCGCTTTCCGTAAGAGCAGCTCCCACTAGACGGGCGCGATTAATCTTTTCTGGTTCTTATTTGACTACCGTCCTCTCCTTTAGGCAACAGGCCCGAGTCGCATTAATGCCAGCAATCATGTCGATCGCCCCGAGCTCAATGATTGGCTGGAAGGGCCGAAGCTCTTGTTAATGTAGACGACCTGCACACCAGTGGAGAGAGCGGCCTTCCTTTCTCTCCAGAAGTCTCGGAAAAAAGATGAAAGATACCCAGTCGCGACAAAATTTCGCCTCCTTCGCGCGTGTCGTCGATTCAGAGATTGCGAGTCTTCAGCGAACGCGAAATCAAATACGAATCCACTCCTTCGAACACTGCAGTTGATGGTTTACCAGCGTACGTCTTCTGCGTGCGTTTGAGCAAGCGAGCCATCTAAGATTCTCCCAATGTTTCTGCTTTCAGGCGAAGGCGGTTTGTTTTGATAAGGATTGACCGTATGCTTTTCGTTCTCTCCCTTCAAATCGCGACGTTGCATTTTCGTCACGGGGTTTTTAAGTGGTGCATGCATTTTGATATCAAGGGGCGCGAGGCAAGAGGTGTGTTAGCGCGGATGGTTGAACTGGGCGGATTTTGCTTTCTCTTTGTTCCGCGAGTCTCTTTCATACTCTGGGGTGCCGCTGGCATGGACGGACCCAACGGATGACTATCTACGGCTGTTATTTGTCTGATTTGCTTCCCCGGTCGTTCCGCTAATCCCATGATCCGCGTCTTGGCCTCTCGCTCAGGTCAGTCGCGCGTGCAGTCCACCGTTTCTGGGGAGGCGGAGATGGTGTCAGAAACGGACTGGTTGCCTTAAGGGGCGCAACATCAATCCCGCCGCTCGGGCTAATCAGGTTATATCCGGCCGGGCGGCCAAGGTGGCGATTGAGAACGGGACTGGCGGGATTGGCTCTGCGATGGTCGTAGCACACGATAGACATGAATTTACGGGAGTTTGAGAATGGGACTGGACGCTCTTGATTTACACCTCACGTGCAGCTTTATCGCTGCTTCTGAGCCAGAAAGATGGCATGATGATTTTGTGAGAACCGACATTCTGAAGCAGTGCGAATGTCCTGAGCCCCCCGGGATCAGAATCGCCACTCGGATAATCTCCTGGCATGGATTAAACTTGACAGCATGCTTGGAGGTGGTCAGAAACGTGGCGTGCGGTATTTCGCCGGGTAGGGCTGGAGTGCGGGCTGAGGTGGCCGGAGCCGAGGCGTGCAGGGGCAGCACGCGCAACGTCACCGTTCCGCTCTTGAGCTCCAGGCACCGTTTCCACGCGCCATTCCGCGCCCTCTCACGAAGCCCAAACATCCTTATCCACCTGCCCTCCCCCCTCGAATGCTCCGCGCCGCTCGATCGTCCTAACCTTTCCACGACTGGGAGCGCCCTCCTCCTCGCCATCCCGCAATGGCGCCCACCGTCAGCTTCACCAAGATCACCCTACCGTACCCTGTTTTCGCCGCAGACTTCGATCCCTATAATCGTGGATACCTGGTCGTTGGCGGAGGTGGCGGCGAAGGTCGCAGCGGTGTTCCGAACTCCATCACTCTCCTCGATGTCTCTTCGCGCGGATCCATCGAGGTGGCCGCCGAGCTCGACCTGAAGCTTGAAGACGCCGTAATGACCGTCGCCAATCTTGCGTCCAAGGACGGCCTCATCACCTTCGCGGGCATAAATTCGGCGGAGAAGGAGCGTGTCGCGGACAGGAACAGGCACCTACGGTCTTTCAAAATCGAATACCCGCGGAAGAGGAATAGGGCGGTGCAAGAGGACGGAGAGGCCGACGCGAAGGCCCAGAAGGGTAGCGTCGGCATCCTGGGCAAGACCCAGCTTTTCACACCGCCCACAGAAGTTGCTGCGAAGAAAGAGAACTACCAGCGCATTCTCCGCCTGTCGCCAGCACAGAAGCGGGAGTCTGGGAGCAAGCGCATCGGCGCGATAGCGTCCGCGAACTTCAGCCCAGTCTCGGAGCTTGTCATTTTTGACGCAACTACTGCCGTGCCGTCGGATTGGGATGTGATACAAAGAATACGCCCGAAAGAAGGCAAAGATGTCAACGACGTTGACATTTGTGAGAGTCCTGAGAGCGACTTCTCCGTCGCACACTGTACCGACCACCAGGTCTTCGTCGCGCGCCTTACCTACGATTTCGAGAAGAAGAAAGCAACCTCGATAACTTCGGCCGAAGACCCCATACCCGCGTATACCCTCCCGTTTCCCGATGTCTTCAAGAAAGGCACTGGCCGCCCGACCATCAAGCACCTCCGCTTCCTCACGCCGCACCATATTCTACTTTGCTGCAATCACGCGCAGCGCAAGGGCGCCGAGCTTTTGATACTCCGCAAGCTCCCGGATACTCCAGGAGAAGTAGTTTGGCAAAAGAAGCTCCCGAGCCGGATAAAAGCTGTAGGCGGCCTGGACGTCTGCGCACTCAACGCCGATCCAGAAACCGGGGCCCAGCAAATCGTGATCGCGGTAGCTGGTCAGGACATCTCGATCGAGCTCTACACCATCGAGTACTCCGGCCGCAAGACCGACACGCTCAGCCGCTTCAGCAGCTACACGACCCTGCGCGACGTGCACCCCGTCCAAATGACCAAGCTCGCCTTCGCCCCCTACCATTCCCCTTGGCTTTCACCGTCCTCTGCCGACAAGCCCTCAAAGACCCCTGGCCCCCAGTACCTCCGCCTCGCCTCCACCTCGCTTGGCAACACCGTCGTCGTCGACACCTTCACGCTCACGCCCCTCGCCCCCAAGAAGCCCGGCAGCCGCTACGTCCTCAAGGGTGGCCCCAGCGTGCTGCTCGACCGCAGCCTGCCCATCTTGGTCATCGGCTTCTGCCTGCTCGTCTGCCTCTTCTGCCTGCAGCAGTACCTCGACTTCATGGCCGTCCGCACCGGCCAGACGCCCTTCACCCTCATCCGCGTCCCACAGGGGATTCAAGACTACATTGCCAACGCGCGCGGCGGCGGCCCGCTGCTGCCTCCCGGCGCTAGGCAGATATTTGACGGCGCGGTCAAGCGGACGCCCAGCGCGAGCGTCGTGGTTGAGAAGGCAGAGAACTCGTATGCGGAGGCGGCGGAGGCGGCGGAGGAGATTGTCCGGAAGGCGACGACGCTGCATCTGCGGACGCTGTTGATGGCGTATGTCCCCGATTTTCTCAAGTCCGGCGGTGAGGAGGAGCCGAAGGACACGGACAAGGCGGTCGTCGTCAGGGCGGGGCCGACGGAGGAGGATCCGGAGGCGGCGGAGTTGAGCGCCGAGGTGCATGCGAACAGGCAGAGCGCGAGGAGCGTGGATGCGCATGCGAGGACGTGGGCGGAGTTGGACGAGGAGAGGAAGGCTGCGTGGAGGCAGCGGTTGGTGAGGACCGGGGCGTGGGCGGTGGAAGAGGGAGAGAAGGTGTTAAAGGGCGTGCTGTTTAGTGAGTATGCGGGGTTTGTGGGGAGGACGGCTGGGGAGGCGTTGGCTGGGGAGAGGTAGGAGTGAGAGGAGGTGTTGTTGTTGTTGTTGTATAGGGAGTCATGATAGACGAGCGCAAGATTTTTGTGCTGTTCTTCGAGCATTATTGCATGTATGTAATTTTATGAGTAGCAATGGCGGCTTTTTGTAGCTTTGGTTGGATTTCACTGTGGTGCCCACTTTTCTAAAAAAAAAAAACCTTGAATGACTTTTATATCTCCTCCATCCCAACGGCCAGCGGCCAAGCTGTACGCTCTTCACCTCATAATAACCCTTTCTTTATACTCCTCACTCGAGCCGTGGGCTTCCTCCAATTCTTAGGCAGAGGAGAGTAAGAGAAGAGTGTTGTTTAATGGAGAGGCTGGTGGCAGTAGCAACGGCAGCTGCCCCGTAGCAAGTCCGTCTTCTGCCGCTTCCGGCAAATGGAGTCCTGGCAGTCGTGCTCGGTGAGGCTAGCCGCGGCGGCGCATTGCTTCACGCACTGCTCCTTGCCGGAGCCCTGTCATCGAGTCCGTTACGCGTCAGCGGTATCATTCTTCCCTCTTGTGTTTGCTATCCGGGGGGAAGGGTGGCGAGGTGAGGGGAACTGAGGTGGAGGAGGCAGAGGTGATGGTGAAATTGGTTTTGTGCTGTTTAAGCGGTTGGATTTTGGTTTTGCTTACCGCCTTGCCGGTGCGCCAGTCACAATAGCTGTACTTGTTCTGGAAGGAAAGAGCTGAGGTGACCGAGTGGAGGGCGGTTGGGGTGGTAGCGGCAATGGCCATGGCGACGGCGAGGCCGATGGTGAGGATGACCGGGGTTTGAAGCTGCATGATGACTTTTGTTGTTAAACCGGGGCGGAGGATGGTGGAGTTATTTGGCGGTACTGAGATTGAGGTTGCGAGTGGCGGTTATGGAAGAGGGACGAGGGACCAGATGGCGGGCCTTTTATAGCTTCTTTGGAAGGGTACGGCAGCTGGCCAGTAGGTTTGATCAGTGAGTCAAACGAAAGGAGAGATCACGGGTGGCAGTGATTGCAATAGACACACTCTGCTACAGTTGTCACTGTTGTGCCGCCTTAAGCATTCACGTTTGGGAAAACAATGCACTGCCCCGATGCGGTGATTGAGTTTGGTCTTGCGTAAGCTGCTCCACATCGTCCATCCAGATACCTTTGAACCACCCTGCTCCAAACCTCCAATCTCTAATTTTACGTTGCACACTCTCTGCTCAGCTGATTAAGGAGTAGTTGCAGGCATCCTTCAATTCACATCCACGGTGGCCCGTGTGGGCAGGCTGAATTGCACTCCTCTCCGAGCCTGTTGCAGAAGTCCTTACAACCGTTATTGTTTGTGCATTGAGCATGTTTTATGCAGTCGATCCAGACCTGAAAACAGTCGTCCATGCAAGGGTCTCTGGACGCCAGAGAAGGGGACGGATCAGCAACGCGGTGTTCAAGGTGAACGTCCTCCTTTTCACAATCCTTCAAACAATCGTAGGGGCTCTCCAAACCCCAGCACCTCGCGCCGCAGGAGGGATCGCCCATCTGATCATCGCAGTTCATCAGGCAGTCCATGTCGTCAGGGTCACAGTTGTCCATGCAGGTGCTACGGTTGACCTCGGCGATGCGGCGGACCGGCCTCGTGGGAGGCGTTGGGGGATGTTCAGCAGAGGAGGTCTCGTCAGCGGAAATTCGGCTGTTAATCCGGTTCACGCAGAGCTTGTAGCAATCCTTGTCCAATAGAGAGCAGTCGGGACACCCGTGGTTCAGATAGAACAGGTCGAGCGATTTGAAGGGGGTGTTGCGTTCCGCCAGCGAGGCTTCGATCGGCTCGAGAGCATTGGCTTCAGCCAGCTTGGCGGAGGCGGGCTCGGTGTAAGTGCGCTTTGCACGAACATTGGAGTCCAGGCCCTTGTTGAGGTAGTCGGGACAGTCCACACCGCAGCTTCCAGACTCGCAGTGACGGCAGTAGTAGGCGTACTGGAAGTTGCAATAAGACTTGCAGTACTGCAGGGGTGTGGGGCAACTGGTGTAGCATGTCTTGACGTTGAACCAGATGTCGCGCTGATGGATGGCGACTGTGTCAGTGGACTGGGTGGGGACGGCAGGGGCGGCACGGGCGGTAGGGGCGTGCCTGAATGCCTTGTGGACGCAGTTGTTGATGCAAGTGAGGAAGGAGCCGCGCATGGGGTCACACAAGTCGATGCACGTCATGTCGTTGTCGTCCATGCACCGCAGATTACACGGGCCGTCGAAGATGTCGCACTTGCTGGTACACTCGTTGCGAGGGGCCAGGGCCAACGGCGTGGCCGGGACGTCAGCCACGGTGGCCAGGGTCAGGTCGGGTGAGGTGACCTGGGCGCTGACGGGAGTAAAGTTGAGATGAATGTCGGCAGCGCTGGCAGTGGTGGCAGCGACTGCTAAGCTAAGGGCGAGGCTCTTGAGCATCATCTTGGACGAACTGCATGTCAAAGTTAGCTAAAGGCGATATCTTAATGGAGATCTATGTAGGGCCCATTACCTTGACGCTGCTCTGAAATGGTGGAGTTGACGATGTTCAAAAGGGCGTGGCGTGTGTTTGCAGGTGGCGCATGGATTGGGATTTTATAGGCGTCAAGGAAGCACCTGCGTGTCCGAGCTTTGGATCCAGCACGTGGAGGCAGCAGGTAGCAGGCTTGTTTTTGCACTTGTACCTGCCGCATGGCCAATTGAAGCGGTTGTCCAGACGTGAATGTCGCCCGTCCGTCAACTCAGCATGTTTACAGCCCAGCAAACAGGTCGTCGATCGCGCTGTTCTTGCCTTTCTTCGTCTTCTTCCTTTTCCTCGGCGGCTCTTTGACCTCGCTTTCTGGCTCCGCCGCGAGCTGTGCCACTCTCTTCTCCTTCTTTTTCTTCTTGCTGTCAACTTCCGCGTTCGGCTGCGTCTCCACCATCTTTTTATCCCTCTGCTTATTCTTCTCCGTCTTCGGACCTAGCTTGGTTCTGATCCGACTTTTGTCAGCTGCCTCACTGCCTGACTCCTCAATGTCATCTCTTCGTCCAACCACCTCACCCAAGTCCTCTCCGGTCGGCCCTTCGTCGCCTTTCAACAGCCCTATTCCGCCCTGCTCAACAGCACCAAATAGCTCCTTGGCATCCTTCTCGGCAAACTTGCGCAGTAGTTCCTGCATCGCTTGCTCCGCTTCGTTCTCGTACGTAGCTGTTATGCCCGCCACTTGCGCCACCCGTGCCAGAATGGCCAACAATACCAGCCCGATCGCCGAGAACTGCGTTGAACTGATGACTTCGGCGAAGGCACTATGAAGACTCAGCTAAGGTCCAACGGCATTGAACAACATAAGAGAAGGGGTAGGTAACGGTGCGGGAGAACAAAATATTGGAGGGAGGAACATACAGATACCATCGTGGCACGGCATCCCCTTTCCATGCTTCGAGCCTTGCTGCTGCACGCCTTGCAGCAGTTTTAGACGCCTTTGCTGATGGCTTGGTGGTGGCTGGATTGGTAAGATCAGCGGGCGGCAGATAGGTGTTGTATTCGGAAAGGAAGTGCGAAAGCTCGCGGCGGAAGACGGAGAAGCTGCTCCACCAAATGCTATGTCGGTGCTGATTCAAATTGCGGTGATGTATCAGATGCATGATGTCGCAGAAAGTGCTGATATCGGCAAGTTCGTGCGGTTTTAGGCGCGGAGGCGCGGTAGGAAGGGGTTTTGCTTTTGCGGCCATGACTTTGACGGTGTATATCCTGACCAGGGGAGTTGCAGTATTGCAAAAGAGAACCAGATAGCGAAATTTAGTAACGGACGCCGTTTGAGAAAAGACCGAGAGCCTGATGCTGGTGTCAACGACGTCAGACCAGGAGCCTTTCACTTTTGGCGATGTTGTTGTGGCGGGGCCGCGCAGTTTTGAGCGGTACTTGTCTTTGGCTCGGGCTGACAAGAGGGTTCATGGGTTGCAGGTGATGGGAAGTTGAGGACTGGGGTGCATGGAGCCGAGAGGGCGGAGAGATTTGCAGCGCAGGTGTGGATCCTCGGCTCGCGTTCCCAGGGTTGAACAAAACGCCTCGCTTCCCGCCCTGCACACCTTATCTCAACTTCCTATAACACCAACATCCCAACAAATCCATCCAGCCATGATTCCTGCAACAGAAGCATAGGCTGCTCGATGAATACATGGCAACGACTGCAAATCGTCACCAGCAGCCTGCTCAGCACTGTCCAAATCTGCAGACGATCACAACATCCACCAGTAAACAACGGAAGTCTCGGAAACCCCTTGGCCATATGTTTTTACAGGCTATCTGAACCCGCCGACTCTTGTAGCAGTGACCACTTGACAGGAGCTACCTCAGCCTTTGTTTTCCAACCAATATAACCACCTAAAGCCTCCAATTGCTCCCGACAATAGTATTGTTTACTATTGTGCCAATAATATTGTCTGTCGCACTGCTGCCTAGACCAAATAACTCATATGGCAGCCTTTACTTCCCATTTCATATCCTCGACCTCTCTACCAAATCTCTTTTTCTCCTAATTTGCCGCTTCTACTCCGCGCAGGGTCTTTTCTTACTTCCGGCCAAGTCCGGATCTCTTTGACGCTTCAGCAATCTCAGTTTCGTCAGCTCTTCTTCTCCAGTTCGCAGATCTTCCATCAAGCTCAGAATTTCAAGAAGATCTAGAAGCTACCTGCTTCCAAGGCACCTCCACAACACCCTCCAATTCTCCATCTTGCGCACCAGGCCGACAGAGTGGGCCAAGAATGTCTTGCCTGGCTATAGTTGCCGCACAGGCAGAGGTCCGATCCCGAACTGAACCTGGAAGGCCTCAGACTTAACTCCACAATCGTTAGCTCAAGCAACCCCCGTCGAACCTATCCACCTGCTCATTCGTAATCACAAAGGCGCCAACGGCTGTGATCGGCGGCAGAAAATATTACAGCCAACCCCATTCACTTTCCCGAAAAGGGCAGGCAAGCTTGCTTCACATGCGAGGATCCTGAAACAACCTGCTGCCTGCTGCAGGAGCCCCTGTCACGCGCATGGCACATGGCATGCGGTGGCCGCGCAGCTGCCACGCCGCTCCTCCACCGCCGCACACTTATTTAGGAGCTAGCCACCCTTCTTCTTCTTTCCTCCTCATCTACCGCCGCCGCCGCTAGCCACACAGCTCTGCCTTCCCTTACATGTGGCCGCAGATACATTCGGCCTCCACCTTCAGCCGTCTCAACGCCATACTACCCTCCGGAACCAACCTCGCTAATCCACACACTTCAGATCTTCTGCCCTCATGCAGATCATCACCGTCAGATCTTCTGACCCATCCCACCACCATGGGCCGCCTCTACCGTCAAGATCATCGTTACCCGTCGCGACCAATGCAAACCAACAAGAAAGATCCATGCTTCCTTTCCGCCGCATACAAATGCAGAAGATCTACACTAAACTAATCCAATGGCCGATCAAGCAAACGCACTCCCAGCAAAGGGACCTCTCGGAATCCCGCCGCCGCAGCTCGACCTGACCATCGGGCAGGACAACCTCAATTCCCTACAACAACGCTCCTCAGCACAAGGGCCTCCGTCGAGAAAAAAAGGCGCTAATAACAAGCACCATCAGGAAGGAGAGAACGTCTATGCTCAACACCAGGCTCTGCAAGTATCACGACATGAAGAATCATTGAGAGGTGATCAGTATTGTGAAAGCTATCTCCGATCTCCTCAGCCCATTCCCTTGGGTCTCCGTCTCCATCCCATTCCTACCGAGAAGACCCGGAAGTACTAGGAATAATACCTCGGACCACGTCCATCTAACCGGAACCAGTATCATGTCTTCAGTGAGTACACCACGGAGATAAGAAAAGAGAACTAAAGCTCCTCTCCACCACCTGGGTCCATGTACCATCTTCGCATCGTAAAGGAAACAGAAAGAAACCAGCAAATCATTCAAAGAGAGCAATTAGTCCACTTGGAAGACACGTTGTTTTTCAGATGAACCAACCACGACCAACATCATCCAGAACTTGTTCCGCCTATCGCAAGGAGTTCCCAAAGGAAGATCCAACGACAGGAGACAAGAGGGTATCGATGTTGGGTGGTTAGTAATAGGGGATACGGCTGCCAAGGAAGCCGTTTGGGGTGCCGTTGGGGGTGCCGCTTGGGGTGCCGTTGGGGTTGCCGCGGTCAAAGTTGCTGTGGAAGAAGCCACGGCGGTGCTCCTCACGTGAGTGAGCTGGGTACAAGCCCTGAGTCTCTGCGTTCTGACGGGAACGCGCCAACTTGGCCTCGTTGTTCGGGCCCGGGAACGGCTTCTCCTGGCTCTGCAGGTGCCACTTCAGAGGGTCGGAACAGACGTCATGCAGCGTCCAGAACAGCTGCTTGCATTAGCAAAAGATCTTTGGTGATAAGGTGAGGTCAATTTACCCTAGGGCGGCACTGGGGAGCCTCCAACATTACAGAGGAATTCCGGAACTTCTCGATCAGGGACTCGACACCCTGAACAGTTGCGTACGACATCGCAGCCCTCTTGTTGGATCCAAGATGGCCAGGCCAGCCATCAGTGTCCAGCTGCTGCTTGACCTTGACAATGGTCATCGGAGAGTCGAAGTTCACAAACGCGTAGCCGACATTGCACATGTTGGCAAAGTCAATACGCAGGTACAAGAAGTCAAACTGGCCAAAGGCCCAACCCTTGAGGAGCCTCTCGAGATCGTACTGACGAGGGTTACCCAAAGTCCAAAGCGATTAGATAAGCGAAGACACTTACAGTGGTCATCTGGTTCGGGATGTTCCTGAGCATGACGGTGGTGCGAACATCCTGACCGCGCTTGATCCGATCAAGATCAATGGTGTTGCTCTGGTCGTCGCGACGACCAGTGGCAACAGTAGTGCTGCGCAGACCACTCGAGTTGCGACGAGGGTGATATACCGGCTGGACTGCGCCACCGGTCTGAATCGCGAGGGACACGTCCACAGGGTAGGGGCTGTTGGCACGCACAACCGGGGCGTAGCCTGCAGGAGTGTACGGGATGACCTTGGAGCTGAGCCTCGAGTCCTGCAGTTCAGTTAGGCGGTTCACCAGCGAAGGATCTGACATTCACAGATCGCTCACCTTGATGCGACCATCGAACCGCTGGCGACGGACCTCAACCTCAGCCTGCTCGCGAGAGTCCAACTCCAGGCGAAACTGAAAAGTGTGACTGTTGTAGTCACGAACAACGTTGATCAGTACAACAGAGAGGAGGTCACCGCTGCCTAGGTGCTCGTCCATCCAGGACATGACAGAAAGGCACGCCTCCTCCAAAGTGGCATTGGCCGTGCTTGCAGCCGTGATCTCAACCAGAAGCTGACCCTCGAACCGGTTGAACATGAAACGGGTCTGGTGGAATCCGTCGCAAAGCGCGGTGAACTCCTCGATAGTGACGAACGAGGCAGCAACCGGGCCAAAGCCCTCCAGCTGATCCTTGGCATCGACGGCGGCCTGGGCATCGCTGAACGAGTCGAATTCGAAGACAAGCACGTCGTTGGTCACCTGCTGGTAGCTTGCACAAGCCTGGAAAGGAGTGTTCTGCTCTCTGTTAGCTTCAAGAGGGCTCCCGTTGATGAGGCAAGTTGAGACAGGCTTTAGCTTTGGGTGTCGCAAGTGAATCGAGGTGAAGTTCGGGACCAGATGAGAAGTGAAGTGAGAAAAAAATAAAGGTGAGACTGAAAAGGAAGCGAGGAAGAAGAGAAGGGAGATTGGGAAGGAAAAGAAGTGAGGTGAGGTGAGGTGAGGGAAGAAGAGAAGTGAAGTGAAGTTGGGAAGGAAGAGAAGACAAATGTGTGTGAAGAAGCAAGAGGCTCACCTGGATGGCATTGGACAATGCCTCGACACGGCGGGCACGAAGCGCCTGTGGGTTGCTGAAGTCAATCTTCACGTAACGAGTGAAGCTGCTCGGGTTGTCCGTGGTGAAGTGTGCGTTGCGGGGGTCAATCAAAGCCTGAACGACGGCCTGAAGGGCCAGAGCGTCAGAGCTGGCGTGCTGAGCGACAGCATCGGACTGGCTGTCGTTGACAAGGTCGCGGACCGGAAGGTGTCCGGACTGGCTGGGGGAGTCAGAATAAGGGAGAACAGGCGAGCTCGAAGGCACCGCCGTGCGCTGGAAGAAGTTCGATGAAGACGACATGATGATGCTTGCTTCAGGAAAGAGCACAATGAATGGAGTGCGAAGAGTGAAAGAAGGAAGAAAGGGCCTTGGAGGAACCGCTGGGAGTCGACCTTGGTCCAGAAAAGAGAAGGAAGGTTCGGGTGAAGAGGAAAAGAAGGCCTCGTGGAGGGGGGTGTGGGGGTTTATAAAGGGTGCGAGGATGGGTGGCAGCCGGGTGGCAGCAGGTCATCGCGACCGGGGTCATGCCCACGCTAACCGGTAATTGGCATGGTTTGATGACTTATACACGTCTGTGGACACTGTGCGCACACATTACGGCTCAGTTTCATTCACTGTGAGGCAGGCACGAAGCAGAAGCGGCAGGCGCGCGGGCTCTCAACTGGGCGGCCACGGATTGTCGACCAATGAGGTAAGTGGACGCGGCTAATCACCCGGTCACCCTAACACGCCGCTGCCAGTCTTCGCGACGGAGCAGGGTACCTTGTGGGGCTTGCTGGCGGCTCTGGTGACATAAGCACAGTTTTGCGGTCATCATTCACACAAGACACGGCCTCAACAGATTCAGCAAGCGCAAAAGTACGGCAGTGTATCAGTATTACTCAGTACAGACTACAGGCGAGCTTGTGGTCGGTCGTCAATTGGTTGTGAGCCGCAATACCTTCAGCACGGCCAATCTGCCATTGAAGCCAGTGGACCACAGAACGTACTCAATCCTGAGGTACTGGAAATGCAATTGCAAAGGATGTCCACACGATCGCCTTACACTCTGTTCTGCAAACATAGGCCTTGATTGTGCTTTCCTCGAGTTTTCTATTCCTCGCTTCTGGCATTGAATTTGCAGAACAATGAGGTTTACCATTCTTGGTCGTCTCCGATTTTTGCATTGGCATGTCATGGAAAATTGGAAAAACCAGACCAAAGCGCAAAGGATCTCGCAACATAGTAACAGGCTTGAATGTCTTTCAAAATTTAGAGATTAATACAACGCACTTCCAGGACCAAGCTGTAATGCAAAAAAAAGAAATCATATGGACATAGTGACCTTGCTGGTGGGTGGAAATGCTGGAAAAGGGGTAAAAAGTGTCGACAGAGTTGAGCCTCGGTCGGAATTCTGGGCTGCGAAAGTGGTGTGCGCTCGACAAAGCGCGAATTGAAGTGAGGTGAGGTGAGGTGTGGGGAAACGGTAGCAACAGGGATCTTGGGCTGCGACATGACTAGCAGCGTCCGTAGGGCTGAAACATTGGCCCGCGCGCGGCGCTGCCTTCAGCGCCCGTCTCCAACCTCCGACCGCCGCATCATCGCCGCCCGACTCGTTATCTCTGAAAGAGAAGTTCTGTCGCCCACACCCCAGGCCTTTTTCACTACGACCTGCGGGAGGAGCTCCCGTCTACGATGCACGTGATTTGAACAGCCTCTCTCCAGCGGACTCTGTGGCCTGAAAATCGCGAGACTTGAGCCGCACTGAGAGGGCGCGGCACCCTACCACAGCGCTTCCCCGGACAGCCTCCCGCTTGTTCTGCGGCCCCTCCCAAAGCCCACCGCGCCCCCGCCAACAGCTATGCCGGCTGCCTTAGATCCCGCTGACGACCTTGCCACGGCGGTCCAGCAGGTCCGTTGCCCCCTTGAATTATAGCTGATCATCCTGCTCATCCTGCCAGATTACACTATCGTCATCCGATGCAGACTACATCGACCAGCTTGCTCCGCTGCTCAAGGACGCTCGCCATGATGGAAACCGTGCAGGCCACATCATCCAGGCCTTGAATCACGTATCTGCCGCTCGCGAATCTGATATCGAGCGCATGTGCAACTCGAACCACCAGGAATTCGTCAACTCTGTCAATCAACTGCTGCGCGTGAGAGAAGGTACGGTCGATCTTACCGCCGAAATCCTCAACTTGAGTCAGTCCATCCAAGCGAGTACGGAGAAGCTTGCCGAGCAGAAGAAAGCCCTTGTAGACTCCAGGGGCGTGCGCCAAAATGTCGACGAGGCCACTAAAGCCCTCAATGCCTGCCTGGATGTTTTGCGCCTGGCCAACCAGGTCCACGACCTTCTAGCCAAGAAAAGCCATTATGCTGCTCTAAGAGCCCTGGATGAACTGCAAAACGTCCACCTGCGCGAGATCTCCCGCTACAAGATTGCCGAGATGATCGAGACCTCTGTGCCTGCCACGCAGAGACTCATTGCCGAGGCCGTCATGACGGATCTGAACACGTGGCTGTACCGCATCAGGGAGGCCTCTCAGTACATGGGTGAGGTTGCTTTCTACCACACCGACATGCGCCGCACGCGGCATGAGGAGCGCGTGAAGCAGGACGAGTATCTCAACAAATTCCGGTTGAATTCTGCCATCGAGCTGGTTGCCGACGAGCGTGACGAATTCGACATTCTCAATGACGATGAGACAGAGATCAAGGTCGACTTCTCTCCTTTGTTCGAAGCTATGCACATCTACGAGACGCTCGGTCGAAGTGACGAGTTCCGGTCAGAGTACGCAGCCACGAGGCGAAGGCAGAAGGAGCTGCTCATTCCGAGCACATTGAATCTCTTGGACGAAGAAGACGGTGATTTGAGCAGCTTTTTAGAGAGTATTGCGGGCTTTGCCATTGTCGAGAGGACGACCATGCGAAAGACCGAAAACCTTCGAACGACAGTCGACGTAAGCCCCCCGAGATAAAAATACTAAATCACGCGCTGACTTTGCCTCCAGGTTGACGAGCTATGGGACTCAATGTGCCAGAGCGCCATTGCGCTAATTACAAATGCTCTCCATACCATCGATAGTGACGAGAAACTGCTAAGGATCAAGGGCCGAATTGCTTTGTTTCTCCAGACCATGGAGGTGGGACTATTTTCATGCTCATGCGCCTTGATCGTGCCATTGCTGACTTCATTTGCAGAGTTGGGAGTATTCTGTATTCAGCATCAACGCTTTACTGCTCACTCTATTTGAGAAGTACTCTCAACTTCTTAAGAAGCGTTTCAGCGAGGACTTTCAGGAGATCGTATCAACCGATGACTACATGCCGATGCCGATTCAGACACCGGACGAGTATGACAAAGTTGTCAATGTCAGCTGGTACGCGTCAGAAAAGCCACGCGAGGAACTCACGTAAGTATATACCACCACTGTGCCATATCCCATACTGACACAATTCCAGCTTTCCTTGTGTTCTGCCATTTTCGCAGATGTATCCGCTCTGTTGCATCGATATCCGGAACTTCCTCAATCAAATGTACCTATTCTCGGACGACAATTTCCAGCGTTCTGCGGTCATTGATGAAACACTAAGAAAGGTATGTGAATTCATTCCGCTGAATGTATTACTCACTAAAGGTTCACTTAGTCACTGGATGAGCTGTTGTGTGAGAAGGTGTGCCAGATGTTGGTTGACCGCCTTAGCTCGCAATATCCTGGTCAAATTGTCCAGATCCTTACCAACCTGGAACACTTTGAGACAGCATGCAAGGAACTTGAGGTTCTTCTATTCGAGGCACGATCATCAAGCGCGGCTGCCGGCCCAGTCGTGTTGAATGCCACAGAGGCCTTCCGCGCAGGCAAGAAGACGGCAGAGAAGAGAATCTTCGAGCTTGTGAACAGCAAGATCGACGATCTTATCGAAACCGCGGAGTATGACTGGTAAGTTCTCACTGCTAGCAGACAGTCGTCGATTTCCTCCATGTATCAGCTTGCTCATACCTCTCGTACAGGGAATCTACTAAACAGGCACCTGAAGTGAGCAACTACATGCAAGAACTCACACGATACCTCTCCAATATCATGAATTCCGTTCTCCTTGGCCTGCCCACCGAAATCAAGGAGCTCATTTATTTCGACGCTCTCTCACATGCGGGTACCATGATTCTATCGCTGCCTCTTGATGACTCGGTCAAGCGAATTTCACCAGCATCTATCAAAACATTCGCCCAGGATGTTCAGTTCCTGTCGTCCTTCGTTGACACCCTCAACAACCCTATCCTCCGCGAGAATCTTGATGAGTTGTTGCAGACAGTGACGCTCATGGAGGCGGATGACCCGCTCGAGTTCTTCGATGTCAGTCAGAGGAACAAGAAGTATGGCAGAGTCGACAGAGAGCACGGTGCTATCTTGCTCGAAAAGGTCAATCAAGGCCAGAGTGTCGTTGCGGATACGAGCAGAGCCGGCAAGTTGATGAATAGGATTGGATTTGGCAGGGATTGAGCGATCATAAAGAGAACGAAGAGGTCTGGCGGTGATCGGAGCTCAAGATCAGTATTTGGTATTCGTAATCTTGAGAATGAATGTACCCTGCATACAAGAGAAAATTTCAAACAACCTCACAATTTTTTTGACATCAGTAGAAGGCAAGATATATAAAGAAGCCAATTGATTAATCACTTTGATCGGGATATCTGACGCCGAAGAACCGCCTACAGCAAAATTGACCATTTCCCATGGTCTACACCCCTTCTGTCCGCTTACGCAGAGGGTGCGGCAACCGAGGACCTGGTCTTGAGGTACTCCTGCCTGTACTTGTTCTGATCAGTCTCCTCGCCGCGGTTGAGCGGCGTCCACTTGGGCTCGTCTTGGAAGAGGCGCATCGCCTTGGTGTACTGCAAAACCGAACGCATCAGCACTGGCATCCTCCACCGACAGGCTCCCTGCTCCCGCGTGACCAGGAGAGAACAAAAAAAAGTGTTATCCACTCACGTTCGCCTCATCCGTCGTGAACCGATGATAGATGCCCGCAGGCATGATCATCAAGTCGTGTTTCTCGAGTCTGATCCGCACCCACTCGTCGCCCTCGCTGCGCACGTCGAAGTAGCCAGCGCCGTCGAGGATGTACCGGATCTCCTCGTCCTCGTGCAGGTGCTCGGCGAAGAAGTTCTTGACCTTGGTCTCGTACTCGGGCAGCGTCGTCGGCGAGATGGTCACCTCGTCGCGGTTCTTGTAGTTGCGCTCGGCGGCCAGCGCATTGACGGCGTCGAGGTCTGGGTAGTGGAAGTAGCGGATGCCCAACGCGGCGAGGTAGTCGGCGGGGACATCGCGGCCGGAGTCGTGGGGGGCGCGTTGGTCGCCCTAGAAGTTCGCGATCGTTATTAGTCGTTTGCGATCGGGGTTTTGATAGAAGGGTGTTGGTGGCGGGGCGCGAGGGGGCGATACCGGAAGGTTGTCGAACCAGTAAGCCCTCATGATTGATGTATGTTCGGTTCCTTGTGTGTACTAGATGACGGGTCGGTGGAAGCAATAGAAGGGAAAGTGGCAGCGAGCGGGGGAGGCGGGCTTGGGCATATATTTTTGAAGGCTGATGGCGGGCAGGCGGGATGACGCCTTTGCAGATCTGCGTCAGCGCCGCGCGCCTGGCCCTGCTCCGTGCCTGTGCTTAGCTGCCCCTCATCCCACACACCTTTCAACCCGCGCTCCCTGATTGGTGCATATTGTCGACGAGCCGTCAGGGATTTTGTTCACGCAATGCAGGTCAAGCGATTATCAATTGTGGTACGAGAAAAATTAATTTGGAGCAGCCATGGCCTCTCTCCTCTTGATCCAAAATTCGCTAGGTATAGAAACAAATCTTTTTTGAGAACAAACCAGCTCTACGTCCTGTAGTCGCCGTTGATGGTGACATACTCGTGGCTGAAATCGCAAGTCCAGTAAACAGCCTCCTCACCAGGAGTTTCACTCAGTCTGACCAGAATCTCCAGATCCTCTGCCTCAAGGATCTGAGCAGCACGCGCCTCATCAACCTTCTCAGGCTCGCCCTTGACGAGCAGCTTAAGCTCCTCCGAACCATCAGTGGGAACGAAGCTGACGCTAGTTTGCGTAGGCACCACGCTATCAACGCCCTCAGCATAGCCAGTGGCGCAGAGAATACGGCCCCAGTTGGCATCCTTGCCGTACAGAGCAGTCTTGACTAGAGGAGAGCGAGCAATGGTTGAGGCAACCTTCTTAGCATCCGGGTAGGTGGCAGCGTTCGTGACCTTGATAGTGACAAACTTTGTAGCACCCTCACCATCACGCACGACAAGTTGTGACAGATCCGCCGCAAAGTCAGTCAGAACCTTCTCGAACTCCAAGTAACCGGCGCTGGAGGCGGAGCTGATCTCTGAACCACCAGCAGCGCCGTTAGCCAGAATCGCAACGGTATCATTCGTGCTTGTGTCGCCGTCAATGGATATCGAGTTGAAGCTCTTGGTGACGGCTGCAGTGAGAAGCGGCTGTAGAGCAGACGGAGCAACAGGGGCGTCGGTACAGATAATGCCAAGAAGAGTAGCCATGTTCGGGTGGATCATTCCAGCACCCTTGGTCATACCAACAATGCTGTAGGTAGTGTTCGGCGAGCTGGGGAGAGTGAACTGTCGGGAGAGAAGCTTGGGGAAAGTATCGGTGGTGCAGATAGCGCGGGCGGCCTTAAGCCAGTTAGAATGATCATTTCCAAGGCCCTGGTGAGCAGTAGGGATCTTGTCGAGGATCTTTTGGATAGGGAGCCTGCAATTGAAGATCAGAAAGGCCAGCGGAACTGACGGAGGCGTCGTACCTCTGTCCAATGACACCAGTACTCATGACGATGCTCCGGCTTCCATTGCCATCGCTCTCGCCGCCAAAGCATTCGTCCGCCTTCTTGCCCATAGCAGTGGCATCCTCGATGCCGCCCTTTCCGGTGACGGCATTGGCGCAACCCGAGTTGACGACAACGGACCGAATGCCGGCACCGCTCCTCTTCTTGAGCATGTCCCTGCTCACTGTCACCGGCGCAGCCTGGAATTTGTTCGTGGTGAAGACAGCGGCACCCGAACAAGGGGTCTCGGAAGCAATCAAAGCGAGGTCGTCGAAGCGCGTGTTCGAAGCCTTGACGCCGACGTGTGCGCTGGATGCGAGGAAACCCTTGGGATAGGTACCGGACGTAGGAACATACTTCTGCTTGGCGGGCGGGATTGAGCCCTCGCCAGGAGCAGAGTAGTTGCGCAGGAAGCTCTTCATAGCGGGAACAAAGCGCTGGAAAGCAGACGACCTGGAGGAAGCCATGTTGACGGGCCTTCGACAAAACGTCAGCTCTCGATTGGCAGCGAATGGGGTCCAATTGGAAGAGGGTAGGCCCAAGTACCTTATATAGCCGAAGCTCAAGCTCCGACTGGGCCTTGGAGAAGACGCTGACTGTTCTGAGAGGTTAAAGACTCACAATTAGCGCATGCGACTCATCACGGAAAACTTCCCAGCTCCGCCCGATGACGGAGCGCTTATCGGGCACCGTCAATGCTCCTCTCCACACGTGCAGATTGGGCCACGACTTTCCATTGGCTCGCTGATCGCCGACGCGTTTCCCTGTCGCGACGGCCAGGATGCTGAACAGCTCGCCCGCCAAACGCGCTGCCCTCTCCGCGCTCGTCAGCTCCTTCAGGCACGACGAGTCTCCAGGAATATCGCCAATGGCCAGTGCGAAGAGGAAAAGAACAGCTGCTGAGGACGAGAACACCACCCCACGCAAACGCCGCGCATCGCCTGTCGACGAAGAAGATGAAATAGCTCTCACACCCACGAACAAAGCTACGCCCTCCAAGCGCCAGACTGCGTCCGAAACCTTGAAAAAGAGTTTGGCACGTGCGAAAGCAGACGGCCAGACAAATGGAGAGCCCAACGGCACGGAAACACCTCGATCACAACGTAGAGTCTTGTTCGCAACACCTTCGAAGCATCAGGAGGATGGAGAGGATGATGAGACACCGAATGGCACACCAACCATTATACGGAATGCGAACAGATCTGCACGTCGGAAGAGTGCTCGGCGGCTGCTTCAGCGTACCATCAACGGCGACCAGAGCGACGAGGACATAGAGGACGAGGACGCGCTGGCAAGACAGATCTGGGATGAGGAAGAAGCAGACGAGCTGGGCGAAGATGCGGAGAATGTAGCTGTGTCAAAGGCAGCTGCAGTCCCGGAAACTCCGACTAAGCGCGGTCGTGGCAGACCCAAGGGCAGCAAGACCAAGAAGCAGCGTAGTCCAACGCCGCCACAGGATCTCCCGGCACACGAGAAGTATTTCTGGCAGAACCGGCCAGGCGGAACGAAGACCTCAAACAACACTCTGCCTTCAAACTCGCTACTGAACCATGACGAGTACTTTGTCCAAATGCAGAAATACACGGATCCGCACAAGGAGGATATGGAATACTTGCACTCGCTGCATTCGCGGTCCTTTGATCAATGGGTCTATGAGCTGGAGAACGGCTTCAACATTTGCCTCTACGGGTTTGGATCGAAACGCAAGCTTGTCGAGGATTTCGCTACCTACCTCTATCATCACCAGAAGTCCCCGCGGATCGTTATGGTCAACGGCTACAACCCAACCCTCACGACGAAAGATATCTTCACCACTATCCTCACTTCTTTGCTCCCCTCCAGCGTCAAGCTCCCCGCAACACCTCCCCTCCTCCACGCCCTCCTCCTCACCACTCTTTCCACCAAGCCCCCACCCAACCCCGTTACCCTCATAACCCACTCCCTCGACGGGCCCTCACTTCGCCGCGCCGCCACGCAAACTCTCCTCGCCCAGCTCTCCGCGCTCCCGCACATCGCCCTCCTTGCGACAGCCGACACGCCCACCTTCCCGCTACTCTGGGATCTCGGCACGCGCAGTGCCCTGCGCTTCCTCTTTCACGACTGCACCACCTTCGCGCCCTTCGCGCCCGTGGAGCTTGACGCCGTCGAAGCCGTCAATGACCTGCTCGGCCGCAGCGGCCGCCGCGTCCAAGGGCGCGACGGCGTCGGTTTCGTCCTGCGCTCGCTGCCCGAGAACGCGCGCGGTCTCTTCCGCATCCTCGTCGCCGAGCAACTCGCCGCCAGCGCCGGTGACGACGATGCTGCCGTCGCGCTGGCGGCTCAGGCGGAGCGGGATGACGAGGACCCTTTCGTCGATGTGCCGCAGACGCCGAGTAAGAAGGGTAGAGGGGCGAAGAGGGCGAATGAGGGCGTTCCGGCGCCCGTGCCGGTGATTGGTGTGGAATATAGGGTGTTGTACCACAAGGCGGTCGAGGAGTTTGTGTGCAGCAATGAGATGGGCTTCCGGACGCTATTGAAGGAGTTCCACGACCATCAGATGATTGAGAGCAGGAAGAATGCGGGTGGTGTAGAGCGGCTGTGGGTGCCGTTCAGGCGGGAGGATTTGGAGGGTTTGTTGGAGGAGCTTGTCGAGTGAGCAGTATCAGAAAGAAGATTAAACTTAGCATAAATAGGAAACAAAATGTGGGGGGGGGGGCTTAAGCGTATCGCATGGAAGCATGAAAGAATGGGAACATGCATGATTGGAGCAGCATAGCATCATCGAGATAGATACCATAGCATAAGAGGTTAGGATTCGTCGTTCATCACCTACATGCTCCCAAGTCGCGGTCATTGCCGGAATCATCCTATCGTTGGCCAACTCCAATTGTGTCCGCATCACTCGTGGAGAGTCAGGGCATCTGCCTGTATATAGATTTTGCCGATCTTTTGGAACATTCAGGTCAACATATGACTTTGCAGGTGTACTCCCGCTTAATATTGCCAGAGTTTAGAGACCAACCCCTTCCTAATGATCAATTTCCATTGATAAATTCTAACTATGTTATGCTACATGATATCTAACCCAAAACTTACCCAAGCAAGCCATTCCGTGGTCACTTCATCCGTTGCATCCCGATCCCATTATCTATGTATACCTCGCACTGCGTCATGGACCAGTCAAACGTCCCGACTAGTACGGCTGTGTCTCCCTCTCCAGCCACTTCGACGTAACAGGATCATTCGTAAAGTAAGGCGAGGTCTTCTCACGGACCTCGGCGTGGTAGTCGTTAAGCCAAGTCTTCTCGGCAGGGGTGAGGAGCGTTTCATCAATCAGCTTGCGGCACATGGGAACGAGTGTAACGTGCTCGAAGCCTAGATATGGCTTGTCGCCAAACTTATATGGTGTGTCGACTTCCTTGACCATGATGACGTTTTCTATGCGGATACCGAAGTTGCCGTCCTCGTAGTAGCCAGGCTCATCTGAGATGACGTTGCCAACTGCCAGAGAGACCTCGGAGTACTGGACACGAGTGCCAATGCCGATGGGTCCTTCGTGGACATTCAGGAAAGAACCGACACCATGACCGGTGCCGTGGCGGTAGTCAAGGCCCTCTGCCCATAAGAACTGGCGAGCGAGAGTGTCGAGAGCGAAGCCGCTGGTGCCTTTTGGGAACCTCGCTCTCTCAAGTGCGATATTGCCCTTGAGAACGAGAGTGTAGGCCTTCTTCTCCATCTCAGTTGGCTCGCTGAAGTGGAGCGTGCGAGTTGTGTCCGTAGTGCCATCACGGTATTGCGCCCCCGAGTCACAAAGATATACCGCCTTGGGGTCGATAACCGCGCAACTGCCACGCTCTGGCTTGTAGTGGATGACAGCAGCATTAGGGCCGGTGGAGGAAATGGTGTCGAATGACAGGCCCACAAATTTGTCGTGCTTTCTAGATATTGGTGAGCACCTTAAAGAGAAAGCCCTAAATAGGAGCATCGACTCACGATCTGATGGCCTCGAGCTTGTCGGCAGCCTCAACTTCGTCAATCTTGGCGCCCTTCGCAATAAGCTGGTCCTCGAGCCAGGCGAAGTACTCGATCAGGGCGGCACCATCACGGACATGGCATGCACGCATACCCTCCAACTCGATCTTGTTCTTCACAGCCTTGGCATCAGCAATAGGGCTCCGGACCTCGTCCACCTTCTTGTCGCCGCCGAGGCTTTGGACGAGTGCCCAAGAGGCCTTGTTGGAGATGAGATATTTCTGAGCAGGAGATCCAGTTTCGTCCCCGTTGGCAGCACTCTTCTGGCTCAGCGCCTCAATGTCTGAAAAGATTGAGTCGTAAGGCCGAATCTCAACAGCATCTCCCAAGTGAGCCTTAACGTAAGAGGTAAGCTTGTCAGCATTGATGTAAAGAGTGGCGGCCTCAGGAGTGACCACTGCATAAGAAAAGAAGACCGGGTTGTATGGAATGCTGGACTATGTGTCAGGCAGATATTCAGACAGGGCGCCATGGAGCACTTACTCGTTTCCTCGCAAGTTGTAGAGCCAGGCAATTTCATCGAGCATGGCTGGAAATTGGTCAGCAAGGCGCCCGGTTCATGGGCGTACTGAAAACATACAGACGACAAAGCCGGCGCTCTTGCGCTTAGTGAGTTCCTGGCGAATGTCCGACAGCTTCTCGCTGAATTCCTTTCCGGAGAGCTCGTAAGGCTGGACCGAGACTTTCTCGTTCGGTCTGGCAGGCTTGGACTTGCCCCAGACGATGTCAACCAGGTTCTCCCTAACCGACTTCAGGTCGGCGCCACCCTTCTTCTTAATCTTTTCCGCAAGTTTGCGAGCATCGGCTACCTCTGTATCAGCTCCGCGAAGCGCACCACTTGGAAGTGCTATACTCACACGCTGTGATGATGGTGGGATCGACGCCGACGGTCTTGCCACCCTCGGACTGATCAGTAGTCCTGCAAGCTTCAGCAATGTGCCCAAAAATGCATTCGGGCTTGGGCTCACCATTCTTGCCATGTTGGCACATCCTGTAGACCCTGCTTCAGAAGCTCCCAGTTGTTATCCAGTTGTTTCTCAGCCTGGTTGAAGTAACGTCCGTCCGTGGCGAGGGCAGCCTTGTCGAGGGTGATGACGGCAGTTCCTGCGGAGCCCGAGAAGCCGCAAATGAATTCTGAGTGCGGAACATGAGCATTCGCAGCGGGCACGATGGCGGGCGGGACGGCGTCAAACCTCGGCGGGCGTCGCACGGCGCGATGTACTCAGACTGGTGGCTATCTTCAGACGGCACGACTATGGCACATTTCATCAGCATCTGGTGTGGCGTGAGGAATTGGACTCGCAGCCGTACTGTAAACATCGACTTGGTTGTCACGCATCAACTGGCGCAGATGCGCAAGCCTCTCGGTCGTCACGACAGTCTCCATATCGGCAGTGGATCTCCTTGCGAGAGTAGAATGGAAGGGCCGTTTGTAGAAGGCCGAAGCTACACCAGCATAGGATGCTTTGCAAGAGGGGTGAGTGGTGCGCGCGAAAAAGCGCACGTATTGCATGCGTGATGGGAGAGACGTGGGGTAGAGAGCAGAGCTCCCAGATGACGAGCGACAGGTTGCAGCGCAAGTGACGCTGGCCGCCGCGCGCCCTCCACCTGCCCTGCCGAGTCGAGTCGAGTGCCCCGCAGCCTCGTGCCAAGGAAACGCCTGCCTGCCTGCAAACCTCGCAAACAAAAGCCCGGCGCAACAGGCGACCAGGGCCCAGCGCGCGCCATCTCCCGCACGCCCGCCGCTTGCTCCTGTCCACCACCCGCGACAAATCTTCGCCTGCACCGCTGCACTGGCGAATGCTCGCGCTTTGCGGCCTCGGCTCCCTCTGCTTCCTAGCGATATCATTCTACGCTCCCCAGGTGCAAAAAAATTTTGCAGGGCCAGCCCCGACACTAAGCTGCAGCCTCATAATTGCTGACAACCACATTCGGTATTGACCTGCATCCTTCACACGCCGCCAACACCGACCACCACTTGCTCCCGCGCGGATGCCGCCCAGAGACACCTAGCTCCTGACAACTTCAGTACGCTTTTTCTTTTTCTGTACGTCTAATCTACAACATATCATCTCCCCGCAAATTCCCCCGCCAGTCTTCAATTCACCTGGTCTCCGGTAAAAGTCTACGACTGGATCTCGTACTTCGCCACTCTGATATGCTGGGCGAATTTAGCATTTTCCTTTCGAAATTTCCCATACTGAGTCTTCTAGGCATCTCTGAGGCCATTCGGATTTTGGAACCTTCAGGGAAAAACACCCCACCCCACCATGGACGGGGTTGCGTCCATTGCTGAGGTCGAAGACCTTGTGAAGCGCCTCTACCAGCCTGGAGACCCGGCAACCATCAGCCACATAGAAAAGAGCCTCCAGCAACTCCAGCGCTCCCCTCAAGCTTGGCAGATTGCCGACGCCTTGCTTGGAAGCACTGATGTCAACGTCCGATTCTTCGGTGCTCTGACTTTCACCGTCAAGTTGACATCTGACTCGCATTCTCTCCAGGAGGATGCCGCCAATGAATTGCTCTTCAGGCTCATAGGCTGGCTTGTGCAACTCGTTTCAAAGGGTGACAAGGACCTCGTGACGAGAAAGTTGTGCACCACGTTAGTCCAGTTCTTTCTAAATGGCAACGTCACCTGGAACCAATGCGCTCGCCAGCTGGTGTGCTCTTTTGCAAAAGGCGAGGCTGTCCCGTCGACTGGTCTCGAGCTCTATCCACCCACCGATCAACTCGTTGGCAACTTGGCTGTTCCGCAGGTTCTCGCACTGCTCTGGTTTGGAAACAACCTTGTTGAGGAAGTGAAAAGGACAACGTACGGTGCTAGTATCCTCGCCGAAATAGAAGGTCGTATCGAACAAAGCTGCGAAGATTTCGTCACCGTCATACGCCACGCGATCCAGTATTCGGGCGACTTGGCTGAAAGGATGCACGAAGATGGCATGGCCTGTCTGGTTGAATGGGCCTACTTTGTTACACGCACCAAAAGTTCGACCGATGACGTACTCAGGCGCAAGAAGCTCATCCAATCTCTCATCGTTCCGGCTGTTCATTGCATGCATGCAGATCCAGAAAACTCCATAGAGAATTTCGCGGAGCTTTTGAGAAAGAAAGGAAACAGCCTGTTCGATGCGGAACATATCCAGCTCATTTATAACTTAATGACAAGTCCCTGGGGCGAACAGCAAGTCAGCAGCATACTAGAGGGAGACATGGACTCGGATGCGTTCCTTACACTTCTCCTTGCTTTTGGCGCAGCCATTCTGGATCAGTTGATGCAATCCCCTGAAGACTGGCAGAATGTCCTCCGTGAGTACAATACTATACCGCCATCGAAGCCATTCCTTTTCGAATTGTCCTACTAACAAAATGAAAGTTCTCATGCACCAAATCCTCAAAGTCCCAGGTTATCCCGTGGAGGACGAAACCGCGTCCGTTCAGGCCCTCGAGTTCTGGGGCAACTTTGCGAGCGACATGGCTGATCCGCTCGATGATGATGTTATCTTCTCTCCCGCAATCAAGAATCACTTACTACAAGCAGCAGAAGAATATTGGGCCAAGATTCGTATCCCACCGCCGGAGGGCCTGAAGCAATGGGATAGCGACACCCTTAAAGCATTTGGCTCCTTCCGCACTGATGTGATGGATTTCCTCAGTGACACGTTCCGCGCCTGTGGTGACGAGATCCTCAACGGCTTCGTTGCCATCGCTCTGAGCAGTATCAAAGAGCAAGACTGGATGAAAGTCGAGGCTTCTCTGTTCTGCGTGAAGGCAATGGCAGAGGAAGCTGCCAAGAAAGTCACATGTCAAGAGATTTTGTCACAGCTTCTTGGATCAACGTTGCTCACTACAGACGTTTTTTCACCCAGCGTACCAACTAAGACAAGGCGTACTGCAGTCGATCTTCTCGGTCGCTATGCTGATTTCTTCATAAAGCACCAGGAGTATCTTGTAGCCCCGCTGAACTCCCTTTTCTCTGCGCTCACCTCGCCGGAGACAGCCACACTTTCTGCAAGGGCTATTGCGCTCCTCTGCTCTGCTTGCAGGAACGCTCTGGTTCCAGAGCTGCCGAACTTCTTGCATGCTTATCAGGCGTTCATGGACTCTCCTACTGCGGACAGATACACGAAGGAGAAGGTCATAAACGGCATTTGCTCTATTCTCCAAGCAATACCTTCAGACGAAGAGCGGTGCCAGTACATCGGCATGCTTCTCAGATACATTGAAGAAGACGTACGCAGTTCACTGGAGTACATGAGCCAGAATATGCCGCTAGAGGCAGAACAGGCAGCTTGTACGGCTCTGCATTGCATCGCTGCGATGGGCAAAGCTCTCCAATCCCAAGATTCTGACAAGGTCGAAGTTATTGACCTGGAGGCAGAAGTCTCGGAAGCGAACTTCTGGAACACCCAGCCGTCCGGCGTCGAGCTTCAAGAGCGTATTATCAAGTGCATAGACATGATGGCCCAGTAAGCTCTCCTCACCCGTACGATTAATTGATTCCTCTGACTAATCCAAAGTAGCGTCTTCGGACAGTTTGGTGAGGTCAACGAAGCCATCTGCAATGTCTTTAAGAGCGGCTTTGCTGAACGGGCGCCTGGACCTCTTGTCCTGCCTCCAAATGTCTTTGTCAGTTTCGTGCAGCGGTCGACTGCTGAGACACCACGACTGACGCTTATCCTCTCTACCATGTGCTCCTTCCTCAACGCCTATTCTTCGCAGCTCAAGATTGATGGAAGCCCAATCTCCCAGGCGGCTACGCTGCTTATTGGGCACGTCATTGGTATCATGCAGGCGATTGCCGAACCGGCAGTCGAGCCGGACGTCTCGCACAGTTGTGTCGAGGTGTTGGAACAGATCATTCGTTTCAATGCCCTTCTCCTTCTGAGACAGCAATCTGAAGCTGCCGAGTTCGTCTTCATGTTCACCATTCGCTGCCTTCAGGGTCCGGACGTGCTACCGAAGCGCGCTGCGGCTCATTTCTGGGCATCTTTTACCACCGCGTCAAACTATGCAACGTCACCAACAAAGCAGTCGCTCGACCAAGTTTTTGAGGCCATTGGTCCGGTGCTTGTCAAGGTTCTCATATTCAATATTGCAGGTGAGGCTCAACGTACTAGCCTTGACGAGGTCACAGACCCACTTCGTCGGATCGTCACGAAGCATGCTCGTGTTAGCAGTTGGATAGATGCGGCTCTTGCTGCGCCTGACTTCCCTGCCCCAAAGGTTCCCGAGAAGGATAGGCAATGGTTCAAGAGGATGGTCATCGCGTAAGTCACTATTTTATCCGTAAGACTATAAGTCTCAGGTACTAACCATGTATCAGGGCCAGAGGTGGCACGAATACTAAGACGGTCTCGCACAACTTCTGGCAGAAGTGTAGGGATCTGCAGCGTTAGAGCGACTCCTACCTCTTTCCATGCATTGGCGAGGATACCACGGATTTTGTCTGCATTGTTTTTTTTTTCGGACTTTGATAACTAGATGAAGGGCGCTTAAGGATACCAACAGGCTGCATAGGGACATTGGTGGCATTGCATGTGGATGGCGAACAGAGACGGATTCTTTGCAATTATTTCAAGACTGCCGGGAAGCAAACAGCTTAGTCTTTTGATCTCTCGATGCTTCTCGGCGGGCGATACAATTGCTGGAGCATGGCTCGCGTAGCAAGGGTCAATGCGTATAGAAAGTTCCAATAATAAGAAACCCTGTCACGGCCACATACCTATTTTGCTGTGAGTGCCTGAAGCATTTCAAGCAGCTGACACGGCCGGGCCAGCCGGTCCTCGCCGATGCAATACGTTTACGGTGTTCTACGCAAGCGATTACAAAAGCAAGCCAGTTTCGTATAGGAAGCTAAGGGCATCGTCTAGGTTTTGTTCCACACATTGAATTGCATTCGTGCCCAGAAAAGTACGTCGAACAGAGGGGCGAGCTATGCTGCTACACTAGTGCAGAACACGCGAAGGCGGTGGTGGCTTCCGGCAGAGCACCGCCATACCTAAAGCGGCTAGGGCTATCTCGGCCCACAACCGCGCGAAAACCCACGGCGAAACTCCCGTTTCTCTGAGCGACGACGACCACGAACACCCACCATCGACATCTGACGCCGCCACACGAACAGTCAAGATGCCGGTATGCGCAGCCCCCCGTTGAATCGCTTATTGCGGCATACTGCCACTAGGTGACGAGCGCTAACCACGACGACAAACTACAGTCGCAGAAGTCTTTCCGCACCAAGCAGAAGCTTGCAAAGGCGCAGAAGCAAAACCGCCCCATCCCTCAGTGGATCCGCCTCAGGACCGGCAACACCATCAGGTTCGTCACACTCGCCACCGGCTCTCACGCAACACGGATATAGAGCAGGACGGCTCCACGGCTTGGATGGAGCGAGCAGGACGGCAGGTGCTGACATTCGACCTCACCAACAGGTACAACGCGAAGAGGAGGCATTGGCGCAAGACCCGCATCGGCATCTAAACAACTCGCCGATACCCACCCCTCCCTCGTCCTCATCCGCCCTCAAATCGATTCAAAATCCGGATCAGCGCCTCGAGAAAAACCGAACGATGCTCGCGTACGATATCCACCAACTTCTTTGACGGGTTTTGGGCGGATGGGCAAAGTTTCTTTTCAAAATTATGGATGGATGACGGTTAGTCGTCCGGTGGGGACAAATCAAGAAACATTCACGAGTGGCTTCTTTTGATGTTGATGGGTGCAATTCTGGCCTTTCAAATGATTTTCGGGCGCGATGAGCGGGGAATTCATGGATTGTACGCAGGTGCAAATGAAGTTGCCGATCCAAACTTGTGCCACATGCCGTTCCTTGGGATTACGCATCGCAGGAAGTGCCACCACTAGGCTCACAGCACACTCGAGGCAATGTCACCTTCACCACAGAAGCGTGCCATTCGTGCTGCAATTTCACATTTCAAAGCCAGCCAAGATCTTGAGAGCCGCATCTATATACTCGCCGAAGCCCAGAATAAACTCCACGCTCATCACCAGAATGCACCCGATCGCCTTTCTTTCCCCTACGAATTTGCCGGCGCTTGCGTACTGGTTGTCACCGCGAACTTCGGTGGCTATTGGCACAACGTCAGTAACTGACTACAAACAACAGTCCTCATCTGGCCACCCTGCCCAGCAATAAGCAAAATAGACACTCACCTCATTCAAATCCACAACCAACAGCTTCTCCTCTCCCTTGCCCAAGATGTCGAAGATTTGCGTCTTGCCGCGCTCGATCTTCATGACGGTGCTGGTGCCGGCGTAGGCGACGCCGCCCTCGGTGCCGCAGCGGTTGGCCATGATGACGATAATGGGCGGAGCGTCGTAGGGGCGGGTGCGCAGGTCGAGCAGCGGGTGGAAGCGCTCGAGCCAGTAGGCCAACGTCTCGGCGTCGGCGTCCTGGGGCGCGGCGGCCAGCTCGTCGGCCGACTGGCGCGTCAGCCATGCCATGCTGAGTGCGACGATGGGCGACTGCGCGGCCAGGCAGGCGCGCGCGAACTCATAGGCGTCCCACGGCGCGAGGAACTTGTGCGGGTTGATGTCCATGCAGATGCCCTGTTGTATGGGTGAATTTCGAGGGAACTCGTCAGTCTGGTTCCAAATGGTATTGCTGGCTGTTTCCGACATTTGAATTGTATTTGTTTAGAAGGAGGGCATGTGTTGTATGGACTCACCATCGACACCGGCCCCAACGTGCCTAATGTCCCCGAGAAGAACCGGTTGTCCCCTTCGTGCGCCCACGTCTCGTCCGTGTAGTACAGGAACGTCTTGCGGTAGTTGGCCAGCACATCTCCAGACGGAGATACCGTCACGGTCGAGTTGAAGCGGCGGCCGTCGCTCGCGGCCTCCGGGTAGCCCACCGTCACGTGGCAACGCAGCCGTCGGGCGACATCCATCGCCCACTTGGTCGAGGTGCCGGAGGCCGTGGGCTCGAGGAAGGGCGCGATGGCCTCAAGAGAAGGGAAGTTGTAGCCGGTCAGGGCGAGCTCGGGGAGCAGCAGCCAGTCGAGGTCGGTGGTGCGATGGGCGCCGATGGCGTCGTCGATGAGAGCGTTGGCTTTGGCCATGTTGGTGTGGATCTGCCCCACCTCCGGGGAGAATTGGAGGCAGGCGATTTTCATTTTGAGAGGTGGTAGCGATGGGCCGGGGAGTATAGGCAGCGTGTTTTCACGGGCTCAGAGAAGGAATAGAGGGCCGCTGGAGAAGGCCGGAAACTGGGAAAACTCGAATGTCAGAGAGCAAAGCATAGATTTGGAAAGACTATGCCTTTAGAAAGGAGAGCTTGGAAACAATCGAAAGTTTAAGAAGCAAGACTGGACGCTAGACAGAGACTAATAGGAATGCTCAACAACTCAAACGTGACTTCGGACAAGAGAAAATTCAAGAGATGTTCGGCGACGAACGGCTCAAAAACATGGATGAAGAGAGCGGCAAAGAAGATAAGCATCATTGAGTCGCGAGAGCATATCGCGGGCTCAGACGTGATTGAAACCTCTACAGGGCAACGTGTGAAGAGCAAGACGCACCACGCACCAGTGCTGGAAGTATGAGACGAAGACGGGTGGATGGATGTTGTTTATTGGCTGTCACGTGTAGGGGCGAGACGGGAGAAAATGGGAGCGCCAGCGGATGCCATGACGACGATGATCTCCCGAGCAAACTGACTTCACGACCCACGCACGAGCCCACCAAGCTTCCTCAAAGCTCCGTAGAAATCTCCAGTCCTCGCCCACGCTTTCGTCCCTGCACGCTATGGCAACACGGTAGCAGACCCTCACTTCGCAGAATCTCATCAATGGCCGGCCGACGGCTGGTCGATGCCGCGAAGTTGCTCAATGCGACGCGCGCCGTCGCCAAGCAGCACATAGCTCTACGCTCGCATCAGCTCGACGTCTACACCAAGACTTCCACCCTTGCCAGGGCCGTCAAGAACCAGACCGACCGCGTCACCGTCACAGCTCGTGCTGCAATTGCCCTGTCCCAGCGCTTCAATGAGCCCCCGCCGTCCTATACCCGCTCCGAGACCGCATCAGCCGATCCCGATGAACACATTCCCCGCAGGAGCACGGTGAAGGGCGACGAGGACCCCATTGAGCAGAAGTCTGGGTTGGAGCAGGATCATCACTACGATCGCTCCGAGCACAATGCCGTTCACCAACCACCGCCGGAAGAAGAGCTGGACGTGAAGCAGAGGAAATCAGACAGGCATCCATTGCCTGATGGCACAATACCAGCGGCGGATGCAGACTTGCGGTCTGGCCCAGAGAAGTCGGATACTTTCTCGGAGCGCCCGGTCGCAGAGCCTGCAAAGGTTCCTTTGGCCCAGGAAAAGTCAGTCGGTGCAGAGAGCATTCGGCCGGTTAGCTCCTCCAAATCTACAATACCTACACCCCACAGGGACCATCATCTATCTTCTGAGGAAGCAAGAAAATTACAACGTGAAGCAGAATCTCAGATACCTAGGAAATCTGCCGACTCGGAGGGCAACCTGACTACTGAGCCAAATTCAGATGTCTTCCAATTCCGCTCCGGGAAGACCAGTCATGAGTTGTCTTCTCTGCCGCGCGTGAAGATACCCAAAATTGCCGAGACTGTCCAAGGTACCAAGGATCGGGTCGATGATAGTGCAATTAATGCCGATGTCTACTATTCAGCGGAGGGCAAGGGCAAACACGAGCCTGTTCCTGAGCAACAAGCGATTCCCGAGCAAGAGGAGATTCCTGAGGGAGTCAATCTCGACGTTTTCCATTCCCCTAAGGTGGCACGTATGCTCGGAGCGAGGAAGCCAGGGCTTGATCGTCATAAAGAGCTTGAGATGAAGTTTGCTCGTCGGACTCCCGTCGATCACACAGAACTCGCGCAGGGGAAGGATCAGGATACTTTTAACGTACGCAGCTCCGACGCCGACGCCCCGGCACCTCCCCCGGAAGCGCCCAAGGCAATGGAACGGAAAGATTCTCACCAGGAAGAAGAGGACGTTCAGGGTTTAGCGCAGGACATCGCGAGGGATGCAGAGAATGCTCCCTCGACAGCAGAGGTAAATATTTACTCGTTGTGCTATGGCTACTTGCGCTGGTGTACTGATGGCTTCGCAGGTCCCGCCAGAGGTGAGCCCTGCCCAGGAGAAGGCTGCTTACCAGCTGCGCGAGTCCCGTGTTCCATCATCGCGGTTCGGGAGAATCTGGCAGTACGCTGGACTTGGCACGAGCATGGCGTTCGGAGCCGTTGGCGAAAGCTTGAGGCGAGTTACCGGTGGCGCGGCTACTGGTGCTTCGCTGATGCTCAGTGCTGGGAATATGGAAAGGCTTGTCGCTAAGCTCTCGAGGATGCGCGGTGCCGCTCTCAAGCTTGGTCAAATGATCAGCTTCCAAGGTGAGGCAAGCTGATAAACTACCGAAGAGCATGTCTTGTTAACTCAGTGTCAGACATTAAGATGCTCCCTCCCGAAATCCACGAGGTGCTGCAAAGAGTGCAAGACAGTGCGGACTACATGCCCGCGTCTCAGCGCAACAAAGTCCTCGCCCGCAATCTGGGCAGCGATTGGCGCGAGTTGTTCGAATCATTTGACGATGTCCCCATCGCTGCAGCCTCGATTGGCCAAGTGCACAAAGCTGTGCTCAAATCGGACGGAAGAGAGGTGGCGGTGAAGGTGCAGTACCCGGGCGTGGCCAACTCGATTGACTCGGACTTAAGCAATCTCTCGCTCCTTTTAACGGCGTCGCGGCTTCTGCCGAGAGGTCTATTCCTCGACAAAACGATCGCCAACGCGCGCACGGAGCTTGGTTGGGAGTGCGATTATCTACGTGAAGCTGATTGTCAGGAGCGTTTCAGAAAGCTGCTTGCTGATGAGACGGATACATTCAGAGTGCCTGCTGTTGTGCCTGAAGCTTCGGGCAAAGAGGTGCTTACGGCAGAATTAATGTGCGGCAAGGGCGTCACGAAACTGGCCAGCATCAGCCAGGAGGAGAGGGACTGGATCGGTACAAACATCCTGCGGCTCTGCTTACGCGAGCTGGTGGAATTCCGGTTCATGCAGACGGATCCCAACTGGACCAACTTCCTGTACAACCCACAGGACAAGAAAATCGAGCTTCTCGATTTCGGGGCTTCTCGCGATTACCCGCTGGAATTCACCGAGCCGTACGTCAACGTGCTCAGAGCGGCTTCTCGTAACGACCGGGACAGCATCCGCGACCTCTCGATCCAGCTCGGGTACCTGACAGGATCTGAGTCCTCGGCCATGCTAAACGCGCACATTGACTCGGTTCTAACTCTCGCCGAGCCATTCAAGGATTCAAGCCCCGCAGTGTACGATTTTCGAGACCAGACGATCACGGATAGAGTACGAGGCTTCATCCCCACCATGGTTCGAGAGCGCCTGGCACCGCCTCCGGAGGAGACATACTCGCTACATCGGAAATTGAGCGGCGCTTTTCTGCTGTGTGCTCGGCTGGGCAGCAGAGTACCGTGCCGGTCGCTGTTTGAAGATGCGATAAGGAAGCACGAAGTGATGAAGAAGGGCATCTAGATCGTAGGATGACGAGATGTAAGCGAGTTGATATGTAATACTAGTATACTCGACTGCCCTCTGGAGTCGCGGAATGGTTGCGACATGCCGCCCCAGCCGATCAGCCGTGCTGCGCGACTATGTCACCGCTTGGCGCCATGGACGACGCTGTGAATTCAAATAGGTGACGGGCAGTCCGGTGTGGCTCGGTGCTCGGGACATCAAACCTCCATCGCTACGGTTCGGTATTGGGAGACCCCTGCGGGAGAGCGGTACGGCGGAGGATGGGCTCGCGCTCGCCAGTGCGGATCCCAAGGGCCCCCAACTCCCGCAGCGGACGCATCCAAGCGGAACCTAATCGGCACGTCATGACTCTGCAGCTTGGCGCCCAAGTCATACGCAAGCAGGCGCTGGGCCTGAAAGTTTCAGCTTGAGGGACAGACGGGCTGCTCGACGGCGATTGAACCGACGTATCACCGATCTGGTCTGACTGCAGGCGGGCCGGCAGCCGACCACGCCGCTTCCCCGGCTGTGATCTGCCCGGCGGCGGTTGCGGTTGGCTGGCAGCTTCCGTTTCATCAGTCCTGCACCCAGACGTTGCTGAAGCCCATATCCATATCAAGCCAGCCACTGCCCTCGCCCGACTCATGCGCCCTGTCCCCTCGCACGCCAGCAAGGCGATCCTCATGAGGCTCTCCAACTCCAGCAGGCCCCCTTGCCGGTGACGACGGCGAAGCTCCTCCAAGATCGCGCCCATCAACACGCCAATCGTCACCTATGTGCGTAAGCAACCGGTGTCGTTCAAGCTCAGCGCCGGTGGGATCATGCCAGGCCGGCGTGTCGGCCGAAACAAATTCATGCTGCTTGTCTCCGCTCACTTATTTGGCATGGCCGCAAATTACAAGCAGCACCGCAGTCTCTCCATTCGGCCATGCCCTGGTACCCTAAGCAAAGCAATCGAGACCTCCCGGTGGAATGCGTAGTCCCTCGCCCGCCTGGTCTGCTACCATTTTCGCCGTCACCGAACCAAGCCGAGAGCCCTGGGCGCCGGACTACTCGTGTTCCCTCTACTCTTGACTGCTTCATGTCGCCCATCTTTTCTCATTTGTCCTTTTATACTGAAGCTTATACTTTCGCTCTTCTTTCCCCCGCGCTGAGCCGCGTCCCGTTGCTGTGCCCTGATCGCCCTTGTCTCTTCGTCATCTTGCATCTTTTGCTTTGCACTGCCTGGTCGCACTCACCGGTGGCTGCACCCCACATGCCGCTACCGGCACCAGTCACGTCTCTTACCTCGAAGTCTTTTGCACCTTGAGGCGACGCCATCATCGTGATGTTAGATATTGCGGTATGCCATTGGGGATTCATTCTCGAATTTACAACCAGATAACTAATCCCGAGTCTAGTCTGGAGCGCCATCCCTCGTAATATGCAGCATTGTGTGCACCGTCTTAGTGGTGGCCACCACGATTGTGAGGCTCTACACAAGAATCATTCTCGTAATAGGCCTAGGCTCCGATGATTGTATTTTCTCCCCAGAGCCATGCCCAGGGAGAATCGTGCTAATCAATCGGACCAGATTCATTAGTCGTTGGAGTGGCGACCTGGTTCGCCATGATGGCGCTCTTCTTGGTACGTTCCAACATCACCATCTCTCCGCGGGAGCCCTTCGAACCCCACCAGACCTTTTCACGACTCCTCAAAGGGGTACCCGATCATCCAGGTGCGCGGTGTCCCTGACTACGGTTCCAGGTCGGTCCAAAATACGGGTTAGGCAAGCACATCGCCGACGTCGATCCGACTAAACGAGACATGTTTGTGAAGCTCATGGTGGCCGCCGCGACGCTGTACAACACAGTCATGCTGGCCTGCAAGCTGTCGATTCTTCTCCTATATCGCCGTCTATTTCCCATTCAGAGCTTCACCAAGCGCTGGTGGTGTGTGGCCATTTTCACTATCACCTACTCTCTCGCAATCGCAATTGCATCGGCCGCCGGCCAGACTCCGGTGGCTTCCAAATGGTATTTGAGCGCATATCTTCTTCATCTTTCTTTCTTGGTCCCTCTTGGATCAACCGAGCAACGTGCTGATTGTGGTTTCGTAGGCATATCAACGAGAGCGATGATAAATGCGGTGCCAAGTGTGCGTTTTACGTTGCGAACTCAGCCTTCAACCTGACCAGTATGTCAATCCTCCCGAATTACATGCGTTCTTTGCAGTAATTTTGTTATTCTCGCCATATAGCGGACATATTGATCCTGTTATTGCCGATTCCTATCATCAAGAATCTTTCTTTGGAGCTCAGACAGAAAGTCACACTATACATCCTATTCGCACTCGGATCAGCGTAAGTTCCCCCTCGATCCTTAATTCTATAAGCATAACCTCGGAGGTCGGCTCAGTGTTCGCTTCCGAGACCGATCCCCGGGGGGGGGGGGGTTCTTGGAAGTATTTTTGAGCTAACAGGGACATTCCTTGGCATCAAATAGAACGGTGATCGTGAGCGCAGTCCGGTTGCAGTCGATCATCGCGTTCCTGAGAGATGACAACGGTGACATCACATTCCAAACCACCAAGCTTGCGGTGTGGTGGTAAGTTAATCAATCTCTCTCTCTCCTTGTTGTGCGCAAATATACTATCCATCCCGGCCTCAGACCATGCAAATTGACAAATACTTCTCCATACAGCCTCGTCGAAACAACCATCAGCATCGTCTGCGTATGCGCGCCCACCCTCCGCCCTTTCTTCCGCCAGTACTTCGGCGCCTTCTTTAGCTGGACCGGCAGCGGCTCCAACTCGCACGGCAACCTCAACAACTCTCGCTACTTTTCGTCGTTCTTCCGCTCGACCCGCTACGGCCGCCAGACCTCCCGCAACGATGACGTTCCACCCCCGCCCTTCCCCGCGCATTTGTCTGCGCACCACCGCACCATGCTGGGCCAGGAGAGCCTCGAACTGGGCAATCCCCAGAAGACGGACGCACGCGTCGAGGTCGTTGCGGGCGCGCATGTCGTGGATGTGGAGGCGGGAGTTGGGGGTCCTGGGATGGGGGCGCCGCCGGATTATGATGATGCGAGGAGTACAGATCATATTTTCGATGAGCACAAGGCGGGCGTGTTGAGTGCTCTGTCAGCGAGGGGCAGTGAAGAGAGTGGGAGGGGAAGCAGCAGAGGCGGGTCATCGGGGAGGGGGAATGGGAGTCCGACGGGTGGGTCAGGAGGAGGAGCAGCGGGCCCGAGGAGAGGGAGCGGGATGGAGCTGGGGATTACGGTGCGGACGAGCTATGAGGTCAGGCATGAACCGGCGTGAAAAAAATAGGGGTTTTTTTTTTCTTTTACCCTTCATTCTTTTCGGATCAAGATTTCTTTAGTTCTTTTTTCTCCCGTTTGTTTTTGGTTTCTTTCTCGGTGCGGCTCTCTTTTCAGCATTTTGGCTGGCGATTCTTGCCCGCAACGATTCATTACTCTTCTTCCCTTAGATGGTCAGGGTCACCTCTCCTTTTCTGTCTTCATTATTTACGCATTGCCGGGGTTGGGGGTTGCATGATTTATACACCTGTCGGGTCTTGACACGAAATGAAAAGAAGGGCTCGGGTGGAGGCAGTGGACGGGTTTCTATAGACGCGGTCGCTCTCGCGAAGATACCACGGAATCGACTTTTGGAGGTTTACTCTCTTAGCCATGTACAAGTGTAGATACTTGACAGTCGCAGCGTTCATAGGGTTTCCAAGTGATAAAGATAGCGTGGATATATGCAGAGGCGTGCTGCAGCCCACGGTTAATGTCGAAAACAATATTTCTCGCAAGAGATTAAACAAAGATCTGGTAAGACTCCTATGTGGAGTCGAAGCATTCGTCCGGATTGCCCCTAATGCAATGTGTTTGCGTCCGGGCGAATGCTTCTACTCCCCGGGAGGGTATGTTGAAGGCCGTCACCGCTAATGGTTGCCTGCAGCGCCCCTCTCTGTACCAGCATTTCCCCAGAATCGGAACGTTCTCCATATCCGGCTTCCGAAGCGGTCCCTGTGGGTACAGACGCCAAAAGCTAAGTCGCATGTGCCGACATTCCTGGAGTAGATCAAAGTAGACAACTCACATACTCAAAAGATTGCCGGACGTTAATCATCCTCAAAAAGCACCCCACACGCCCACAGTTTAAGCTTTCGGGCATCAATGATCTACCTATTCTTTCTCCATCCCACCATCTCGTCTGTCCATCCCATCGCGGAGAAATAGCACCTCGGTACGTCGGAGAATCTTCGTTCTCCTCAGGAAACCGATCAGTGCATTTTCAAGGCGTGCCGCGGCTGCCTCGTTCTCACCTTCCCGCTTGATTCAAGCGAATGGCAGCTAGGCCTTGCGAGAGATGAGGGAGAGAAAAAGAGCAAGAACTCCCTTACTACAGCCTTGCAAAAAGTACGCCTTGCGCCAATATTCTCGGCAGGAGAGCAATGAGCAAAATAGAACAATTCCGGGCTTGCCGAACTTCCAGGTATGCCAGGGTCTCCCTTGACCTTGCCCTGGTTTCGGCCTCCCGCGCTCTGAAGCGCAACCGAGCGAAAGCACAGTGACATATGCTAGTAAAGGCGTCAGGGGAGGCTTTACTTCGGTCTCCCGGCTTCGATGCCATGCAACCCTTCACACAGTACATTCATGAGGTACATACAAGGCGCGCAGCGTAGCGGTGAGGGAGATACAGCTCGTATCTTATTTTCCGCCTTGCCGTATCACAGCCTCGAACCTCGGCACCGCTAAGCATGGGGAAAAGCGGGAAGTTGTCATTAAGATGCTTTGTTTGGCTGCCGATGCAAGACGACGTCAAGGAAGTCAGAAACCTGGCGTTGAGCGCTGAACGTTTCACAGGGAGTCAAGGATGAACAGCAACGGTTCGCGAGGAAGGCAAAAAGAAAAGAAGATTGAGTGGCGCATCACCCGCAGACCCGACATAACCGAGCGCGCTCAAGAAGGAAATTTTCCACAGAATGCCGGAGAAAGGTATTGCTATAATAATTAAGCTTTAAATGTACATACCTATCTGCCGAGGCACTTGTACTAAACCTGTATCCAACCCCTTTTTATTCGTGGGAAGACTTGGCTTTTTTGAAGCGCATCTTCGAAATGGCGCCAGTCCAAAGCCTTTAATGTGTGAAATGTCAGACGTCCAAACCCAGCTTTCCGCCCAGATCCACGTATTGATACAGATGATGCTCGCAAAGATAACCAATCAGAATTCGGCGAAGGCTGCCAGGGTAAAAGTCACTCCAAACGTGAGCTTGAAGGCGACATTGTCTTGCAGGGCAGAGCGAACATCGATGTTCTTGGCATACTTTTGGATCCTGTTGTACGGAATAATATGGATACCACGAGACTCCAGGAACTGAGGGTAGAAGTACTGAGTTAGTTTAATCATCCAGAACAATCACTCAATGGCAAGTGGCACCTACTTGAGTGCCCAGAACTAGCAAGCCAATAAGTAGCGCCAGCGGCTTGGAGAATGTGCTCACGGCCAGACCGCCGACGAGACCTGGACCGTACCCCCATGCGTTAGCCTTCCTATCATACCCATCTTCGCCTCGACTTCCCGAATCTCTCGTCCTGTCGCATCGTCGTACTGCTATGGGTTCGCTCGTTTATATGTCGCAGCAGTGTGCGAGGAAAGAGATGCAACCCCTGCGCAGCATCGCATACATAGACGTTCTACCGCCGCTAAGCCGAGTCCTTGGCTGATTCCGCAGAGCATTGCAGGCAGTTCCAGCGGCATCTTCGCCAGTGTGAAGGTTGCCATCGAGACAGCAGCTGCTCCATTCACCCGGCTTGCTATGTCTCATTCCCAGGCATATATCACCGCGTGATGAAAGCGGAGACCCGGAAGCTCCCGACCAACGTACCTATTATGCTCCCGGAGCTGACCTGGCGCCAGACCCTGGGATTGACCCTCCCCTTGCGTACGACAGGGGCGCGGGCATCGCGCGAGTACTGCGAGAAGGACCAGTCGCGCGGCGAGACGGGGGAGGCGGCGGAGGCGGAGTCGTCGCAGTAGGCGTGGAGGGAGGTGGGCCGGGCCAGGAGCGGGGCGGCGAGCACGGCGGACGCGGTCAAGCCGACGGAGAGCGGGCGGAGCAGGCGGAGAGCAGCCATGGCGGTTGCGGGTGGGTGCGGCGGCGGACGGGAAGGACTCGGCAAGGCGGCGGGACGGTTGAGGGTAGGAGGAGTGGTAGGAGGGAGCCGGAGCAGACAGCTGGACGGTAGAGCTCCGCGGACACGGCGAATGGTGCACGTCATTTGCTTCGGGCCGGGGCTGCTCGGCGGCCCCTGCAGAAGCTGCCCCTCCAAAGCCTCCCCCGGCCTTGGCTGTCCCGCTGACAAGACATGGCCGCATCTGGACTCCTGCCGCCGCCTCTGTTCCGGCAAGCACATCCAGAGGAACCTTGCACGATCTTCTCCGCGACTCTGTTAGCGTATGTGGTCCCCGCTATCGCATGCGCCCTTTGGCTTGTCGTCCGATAATTTTCTCCTACGCCGTTGACGCCGCGGGTAGCCGGCTCCCAGTGACTCACGACTCCGGCCCTTTCTCTTACAAACTACTTCTATAATTTCTGGACACATTCTCTCTACAGCCTTCACTTCTTCCCGTCTCCGAGTCCTTTTGCCTCGCCGCCACATCTCACAGCACAATGGCCTCCGAGCTCCCTACCACCAATGGCAACGGCGCCGCCGCAGATGGCCAGGCCAACAACTTCCAGGTCAAGGCCGGCCTGGCCCGCATGCTGAAGGGCGGAGTCATCATGGACGTGGTGAATGCTGAGCAGGTATACTACAGCCCCAATTGGTCTTCTCGCCGGAGCCGCGCTCGCTGACACTCGGCTTCGCTCCCCCAAGGCGCGCATAGCAGAGGAAGCTGGCGCCGCAGCCGTCATGGCTCTCGAGAGAGTGCCTGCAGACATCCGCGCACAGGGCGGCGTCGCCCGCATGTCCGACCCTAAGATGATCAAGGAGATCATGGACACCGTCACCATCCCCGTCATGGCGAAGGCCCGCATCGGCCACTTCGTCGAGTGCCAGGTACGCGCCGCCACCCCAAACCCGTTCGCCGCTCCCGCTCCCGCCTCCGGGTTCCGCTTTTCTTTTTTTTTTTCGCCGTAGGGCCCTCAGATCCCCCGCACTCGCTACCGTACGCGATTGCCTATAATGGAATCGTAAGCCGGCATTGGCTGTTTGCGCGGATATCATTGGGAAAACTTTATTTTCCTGTGGCCTGAAGTTTTTATTCCCAGTGGTGGAGAGCTAAGTGCCAACCGCGCTTGCACAAGAGCCTCCACTACGCCAATAAATACCGCCAAGCGCACCATCCGATCTCGCAGAGCTACGGAACCGTTGGCTAACATGACAACGAAATAGATCCTCGAAGCCATCGGCGTCGACTACATCGACGAGTCCGAAGTCCTCACGCCCGCCGACAACGTCCACCACGTCGAGAAGCACGCCTACCGCGTGCCCTTCGTGTGCGGCTGCCGCAACCTTGGCGAGGCTCTGCGCCGCATCAGCGAGGGCGCCGCCATGATCCGCACCAAGGGCGAGGCCGGCACCGGCGACGTCGTCGAGGCCGTCAAGCACATGCGCACCGTCAACGCGGAAATCGCAAAGGCCGCCAACATGTCCGACGAGGAGCTGCGCATCCTCGCCAAGGAAATCGGCGCCCCCTTCGACCTGCTCAAGCAGACGGCCCAGCTGAAACGCCTGCCCGTCGTCAACTTTGCCGCGGGCGGCGTGGCCACCCCCGCCGATGCGGCGCTGATGATGCAGCTGGGCTGTGATGGTGTGTTCGTTGGCAGCGGCATCTTCAAGAGCGGCGACGCGAAGAAGCGCGCCAAGGCCATTGTTCAGGCCGTCACCCACTTCCGCGACCCAAAGGTGCTGGCTGAAGTGAGCATGGACCTGGGCGAGGCCATGGTCGGTCTAAACGTAGAGAAGATGCCCGAGGGCGAGAGGCTGGCTAAGAGGGGATGGTAAAGAGGGGGACAATGATAGTGCAGACTTCAAGGTATAATAAAAAGTTTCAAATGTGGGCTTCAAAAGCTGGCAGTTATTTTTTGCATTGGTGGTTTCTCGGCTCAGATGTCTGTCTCGGGGACGTGAACAGTATACACTTCCATGCGGTTCGATCAAGATAGCCTATCTTCCCCCCCCCCCCCCCCCCCTTTCCTTCTCTGAATCACTAATCTTTGAATCAGGACACATCACGAACAGTCCCACCCCGTGCAAATCTCTTCCTTTTGCAATGATTCAGTGGTACACACGCATTCAAGACTCAATTATTGGGGCGGCCTGTACTTTTTGGGGTTATCTCACGACTAGATGAGGCAATCATAAAGGGAAATGTAGGTTTTTATTGATGGATATCTGCGCAGGGTATCATGTGGAGAGAAGACTACAGGACATGAATATGCAGGACTTCCCAGGTGTGGCTCTTCCTCCCATATCGTTCAGCGCAAGAATTGACTAGGCTACTCAACATCCCTTCTTGCGCTCCCCTCGGGGATCTCTCAGGGCGGAGGCGGAGTCTTGTCTCCACCACGGTGGACTTCCACCGGGCCCACCGGGCTCTGCGCCCGTCCCGCGTGACGGAGGTGCTGAAACGGGGCTATGACGGCTTTTTCTTGCTCGAGGTACTTGATCCTTTGCTTCTGGCGGCGTGCATGCCACTCCACGCCATCAGACATTAGCTACGCAAATATCGAAAGTGAGGGAATCACAGACTACTCACCGTAGCGGCCATTAACATGGTGAACCAAATAAGATGGAAGACGCTGGAGACAATGAAACAGTCTCGCCAACGCCTGGACTTGCGTTCTGCACGCGCCGCTCTTTCCGCTTCATCCGGACACTCAGGACCAATCTCTTCAAATGATTTGGCTATTGCAGAATCTGCAAGGAGGGCCAAAGAGCACAAGAGTTTGGCTGGCGAAAGAGTGCCGCAGGACGCTCCATTGCCGGGGCCTCGGGTGACATATCGATCAGAATGGCGCAGTTCCAAATCAATCGGCTGCCTTCGACAATTTTCATGCTCCAGTGTCATGACCCTTTCGAATGTGACTTGACGGGCATGATTTCTGAGCCGATAGGCATGGAAGACTAGCTGGTTTTGCCATGAGTTAGCTGTACCTTCATCGGAGTATGAGGAAGAAGGGATTCTTACAGTGCTGGCGGACCATCCGGCGAGGAGCAAGGACATCATGGTCAAAGAGGTGGCAATGCTGGTCTGATGCGTGTCCATCTCTGCAGTGCTTCCTGCCATGACAGGGGCCGAAAGGAAGACAACGAGCGAGACTATCAAAAAAGCTGGCGCGCCCAAGGGCTGCACATTGCCAGAGCGGCGAACGACCTTCGCTCGTCCTTCTTCTTGAGCGGTGGCATCGGCTGCTCCATTGTGGCCTCCGTGGTCACGAACCGTCCGTACCATGGGCTCTGGCTGGTTGAAGTTTGCAGCTTTGAACCACCTGGTTGCGTGGATCTTCCAGTCATTACTTGTTAGCTTGACGAGTTTGGCAGTCGAAGAGTAGGAAATTCTCTTACCAGGAAACAGGACCATAGAGCGGTCAAATACAAAGTAATGGCAAGTGCAATAGTGACGGCGGCAATAGACACACCCTTTGGAGGACCGTGTTGTGCCATGGTAGCGTTTGAGAGAACGACAAGGAGTCCAATCAAAAAAGGCGAGTGATCGAGCGGGAGGTAGTCTAGGCTCCTGCCGTGGAGAAAAGCTTGCAATTGAGACACGGGAATTGGCTTGTCGTACGGCCTGTAGAGCAGGGTGTTGAGAGGTTATATGATTAAAAGAAAAGATACCCAGTCAAGAATGGGGTTTCTGGGATGCAAAGACGAGTGAAGCTGGGAGATGTTGAAGTTTGCGCTGGTGAAGCAGCGCGGGCACAGCATACAGCAGGGGCGCTCATGAAGTCCAGAGAGGGAAGTCGAGGGGGGACTGCCCGCGCAGGAAGGCGTGAACGCGACGCTCGTTGGCCATTCAAAAAGCACAAGCACTGCAGGAAGACCGAACGAGGAAGGAATTAACCCGGCGCTTTTGCGCGACCGAGCTGATCGTTGGCTCATTGTCCAGCACCGTGAAATAATATACAGGGATATCAAGTAAAGAAAAACAAAAGTCCCGACCCGGTTTTCTGAGATGCAACTCCAGGTTGACTCTGTCGTGCGAACCCATCACGGCTGAAACTGTTGGTTTCTTCGCACGCACGCATCATGTCGTCCTTCGCCATTGGGAGAATCAACAATGGTCTTTCCTGCTCATACCGCCCCTGAAACCTCCCGGTCTTCTTCTTACGGCATCTCCGACTTCGCCCTCGAGTCCACCTCCATCGGCGGTTGGTATGCATCCATCTCAGCCGGTCCATACTGGTACGGCCGAAGACCCTCTTCCTGCTGGGGCGCCATTTCGTAGCCACCCTCACGAGCACGGCGCTCGGCGGCCCTCTGGTTGGCAACCTTGACCTCCTCAGCTTGACGAGCACGGCGCTTCTTGTTGCGCGCCACGACGCAGCAGAACGCGACCCCAGAGCCGATCCCAAAGACACCCAGAACGACGAAGACGACGATTATAGCGATGACTCCGCCGCTGACTGTCTTTTTGGTCGAATTGTATTCTGAGTTGAAGCTACTGCTGGTGCTTTGCGCCACTGCGGTGGCCGGGAGGAGGGCTAGAAGAAAGAAGAAGAGAATTGAGGTGGCCGTGGCTTGCGTGGGGGCCATATTGGCGGCGTAGTAGCTGGCTGTTGCGGCCAGCGTTCGCTTGCTGGCGGTCTGCAGAATTTTTGCGTGCGGCGAGGGAGACGGCGACGGTGTTGTTTAATGCTGTTTGCAAAGAGTGGGCACGGCGGAGTGTCGAATTGTGTTGTTTGGTAGTGGGCGACGAAACCCTGCGTCTGATTGTGTTCCCGAAGCAAAGGTGATGTTGCGACGCAGGAACTGCAGATAGTGGGGGTAAGATGGAGTCCTCAATGCTTAAATCCAGGATGTCGGTGCTGCAAAATGACGACGGACAAGGAAATGATAGGGAATCATTTGTGTATCAGGCATCGAGGAGCCAGCGCCAGCATATATAGCTGGAGTGGCTCGAATCCTTCACGGCGGCAAGCAGCCAATCAGCGCCCCGCAGAGTGCAGGGGCTGCTATTTTCGTCGCACAACCAACACATCCGCGCAACATGAGAGGACCAAACCAGCCATTCCAGCGAGCCACGGCGCCGATCACCGCAAGTCTATGCGTTCAGTGCTGACAGGCTCTCTCGCCGTCCTTTCGTCAGTTCGCTGCTAGATACCTCGCCGTCTCAGCCTCGCGCTAAGGGCCCGAAGATGGCAGGCGACTGAAGCCATGTCATTCCCGATGAGGCAATCCGCGAGCGTGTGATTGGCTGGTGTCCCGTGGCTGTGTGGGTGGAAGTGCCTTATGGGATCCCGCACGTGCTCCACTGACGACATGCACCCTGCCGCCAAGCGCATGAACACTGCTCTTCTTGACTGCGCCATGTGTGGCAATCGTTGTGCTACACCTCCGTTTTACTTTCAAGCATCAGCTTGAGACAGGGCGGTGGCTAGTAAATTGTCCGAAGGCCTACTGTACCACCGAGTCAGCCCACATCTCGCCATGCTGCTCCATAAACTCTATCGGAACCGTGGCTTCTACCAAAGCCGACTGTAAGCGACGTCGACGGGGAACGAGGCCTTGCGCTGCAGTACTTATACTGACAAAAGAGCGCCAGTACGCTGCTCCTCAAGGTTCTCCCTGGGTGAGATTCAAAAGTGTTCAGTATTATTTCTTACTTATTTCGGGGTATCTCAAGAAGACCGAAATGTGTGTACAGGTTCAACCGCCCCGCATGCTCCTCTGACCCGGCTCTGCCGCCCCAACTCCCGATATGCAGCCATGATCATAGAATGCTCATAACAGAAACGCCTTGGAAATGCAAGAAGAGACTTCGTCACGTGCAGCCACCCTCAAAAAATGCCTATTCTTTGGCCCCATCCCTCTCGATGCGGGTTCACGACGATCTGGTAAGGGAAGGGGTTCGTCTCCGTTGTCGTGATAGGCGGGATGTGATCCTTGTCGCGGTTGACAATGTTGACAATCTTGAGGGCCGTCTTGTGCAGGCTCTTCTCCATGGCGCGTCGCACTTTGATGACATCGGTTTCGGTACGTGGCGTTGCAAGCGTGACATCGAGCGTCCACATCTCCCAGCAAATCTCCTCGTCGCCGCGCGCCTTGCCCAGCGCTCCAAAGGAAAAATAAGACTTCCTGCGCCGCTTCTCAAAGAACTGTATTGCCAGTTGGCCGCGGCCGCGCTGTTGGTGCCCAGCGCCCGTCTCGATGGCGCGCACAAGCTCGGTAGCGCGACGGTCGATGAGGGTCTCGAGATCAACGTCGTCGATGGCCGGCAGGGTCAGGTCGAGTAGATCGCGGTGTAGCGGGGTGACCGGGGTGAAGTAGCGATGGAAGAAAATGGTATGCAGGATAGCTGCGCGTTGGGTGTCAACTAAGGACGTTCAATCCGACCGCAGAGCCCGCAGACAGCAGTTGGCGTCGCAGGCTATCTAGCCAGGCGCGACGCGGCGGTTCATCCGGCAGAGGAAACTCTACCTTTGACAATATCCTTGACACAGGTGGGATCCGCGAAGACCTCGAGCACATATTCGGGGGTACGGCGCGGCTCCATGGCGGGGTGCGCTCGCGGGGTCGAGCACGGCTTGAAGGGGCGGGCGAAGGCGCGGATGTATGGCTGGCAGGGAGCAGTGGATGTTTCGAGAGCAAAAGTGGGCGAGTCGTATGCGTGAACGGAGGTGTTGAGGTCTGCGATGACGGATTTACAGTGGGGTGTCTTTGGGGCCGCCCGCCCGCGGGGCTTGAAATCGCAGCCCAGCTGACTCCGGCTCACTCCACACAGACACGCTCCGTCGCGCCCCAGCCCCAGACCACACGCGAGCCTCGGCCTGCCGCAGCGCCCTCAACCCAGTCGCGCGCACCCCAACGCTCCGAGACATCCATCACTTGACAGAGCATGTAGCTGCGCCCGACCCGCCCAGCAAGCACTATGATATCAGCTACGCGCCGTTGGTTCAGGCGCAATCGCACCAACTTCGCCGTCGGCGCTGGCGTCCTGGGCGCTGGCTACCTCGCCGGCCAGTACCTGCTGGGCAAGCTCACCGAAGCTCGCCAGCGCATCAGTGACGAGCGCATCGCCCGCGAGAAGTGCGCACCCGCCTCACCGACCAACTCCAGACGCCGCGCGCTGACATGCAGATGACAGCCTGCGCCGCCGCTTCGAGCAGAACCAGGAAGACTGCACATTCACCGTCCTCGCCATCCTGCCCACTGCCACCGACAACATCCTCCACGCCCTCCCCGTCGAGCAGACATTGAGCGAGCTGCAGAAGCAGAAGGCGGAGCGCCTGCAGCGGAGCGTCGCACCGTCCGAGATCGCATCCACCGATGCGCCCTCCGAAGCTCCGAGCGCGGCGGACGATGATGGTCGGAGCTTGAAGAGCTTCCAAAGCGAGAGCATAGTGCATGCCAGCCAGGTCGTGGATAACAACAACAATGGCGAGGGGAAGAGCGATGGAACATCATCACTGGCTCCGCCGAAGCCCAAAAAAAGCAAGGCCCAGCTCTGGAACGACATGAAGATTCACTGTAGGTGTTCGCACGACTCAAGTGCCTGCCAAGGTCTCTTGTTGACCATGCTTAGCTATTGCGCGAGCTTTCACCTTGCTCTACACCCTATCGCTACTCACTCTGTTAACTCGCATCCAACTCAACCTTCTCGGTCGTCGCAACTACTTGGCCAGCGTCGTTACTCTGGCCTCGCCACCCGCACATGGTACAGGAATCAGCTTGGAGAACCATGATGACGACAATATCGAGCAGGCATATGGCAACGACTTTGAGACGAACCGCAAATACCTTTCCTTCAGCTGGTGGCTGCTACATCGAGGCTGTAAGGATATTATGGAGAAGGTACTGTCGGCCGTGATGGATGTGTTCGGACCTTTGAATCCACGTGAAGAGGTTACACTGGAGAGGCTGTCTGAGTTGACGCTCGAGGTACGGAAGAGGGTTGAAGGTGCCACTGAAGAAGAACGAAGGTAAGAAAAGCCGAGAGACAACAGTAACTTTCTCACTAAGATTACCTCAGGACAAACAAGTGGCTCTCATATCTCCTCCCACCGGCTGACAAAGAATCTTACGTCCTCTCCGAGTCTGGCATGGCTACCGAAGATGATTCGGCCAGCCCCGAGAGCAACAGTCCTCTCCGCCGCCTATTGGACGAAACTTCTGACATCATCGAGTCACCTTCCTTCACGCATGTGCTGACACTGCTTCTCGACACGACTTTCTCTGTCCTGATAGATAACAGGATTGCCACTCTTTCGTACAAGCTGCCGCCGGTCTCCGCCGATGCTGCCCGCGTGGTTGAACTCACCGATCCCAATTCGGCAAAGACCAAGGTCGCAAACACCCTGGCAGTCTTTTGTCGCCAAGCACATGCAATCGGCAGTGGCACGAACAACGAATATCTCTCCGCTATGGAGAATGTACGTGATCTTGAAGCGTTTGCGGCTGTTGTGTACAGCAGTAACTTTGATTTTGAGCCCCCTGAGGATGCTGGCACTGGCAAGGGTACTGAAACGCGCCCAACCACGTCCAGGACGTCGGTCGCAGACGAGTCTGCATCCGCTGCGCTAGGAGGCGAAGCGAGTCTGATAGACAAAGACAGCAATTTCGAAGCAGCATGGGGAAAGGCCGTGGCTAAGGAAGACGTGAAGGACGCCTGAAGGCTGTAAGATTAAGACTCAGGGGTTGTACGATGGCCGTCCAACGGCTGGAACTGATACCCAAGGAATGAGAAGTGTCTTCGTGGCCTATTTTGCGATGATGGTGCATCGTGAGTTTCTCCGTTCCCCTGCAGACTGCAGTAGGGCAAGAGGTAGTGCCGCGACCAAGGACAGAATTTCCGGTGAGGCAACCACGTCCGAGTGCCCTGGGTATGCGAGGATTACAAAAAGGGCTCACGGGGCGATGGACGGCAGCTGCGGTTTTATCGATACTCCACACGCTCGCCTAGGATTACGAGCCAACCCCGTGGATCGAAATTTATGGAGTGTGGGATAATTGTGGAGTTTGGGGGGACGCTGCCTCTCCGGGTTGTTGGTGGCGTTTGTCAGGTTTTCCCCATACCCACACTCACCACGCGGACTCCGTGGCCGATCCATGAATCCGGATTTTGGCCCCTTCGCATAATTTTATGGCAGGTTATTCTCGGAACTCGGCGGAGCTCGGCGTAATGGAGATTTGCGTCTACGTAAGCAGCTTCGCTTGGTCGCGTTGTACCCCAACTTCAAGCCCGTTGCCTTTTCGAGCTATCGCACGTGATGCAGATGCGTTTATCGCGATATTTTGGAAGTATCTTTTTCCACAGTTCGATGCGATGGGTTTCCTCAGCCCAGAAGGATTGCGCATGAGCCGCATTTTGTTGTAGCTGCGGACATGTTCCAGAGTCCACGGCTGTCAACATTCAGAAGTCAGTGATTGAGTGACGCAAGCTGCGGCGTGAAAAAGTCATGAGAGCTCTCTCGACGCCAAGGCTGGAAACCCATGAACGCAAGAGGAGCTCTTGGGCTTCCGTCGACTTCCGCAGCGCTCCGCAAACCTCAACAACACTGCAATGTGTCCTCCACGCTCTAGAGGAACTGCTGCTCGAACAACATGACGGCAAGCCGACCGAATCGATCAGACCACCAAGCCAATTCGCCCTCAGAAATGTGACGCTGGAATATCTTCTTCTCACACCGCACCCCCTTTTCCCCGCGATGTCAGCGCTTTTTATCCTCAGCACGGATGCTCCTCTCCTCCGTCTCTCTTATCGCGCGCGCGCC